>CM057826.1:120978900-122178900 GCA_030068075.1 Paguma larvata
CACACTTATATCAGACAAATTAGACTTTAAAATGAACGATGTAATAAGAGATGAGGAAGGACATTATATAATAGTCTCAGGGACCATCCAGCAGGAAGAGCTAACAATTGTAAATATCTACGCACCGAATTCAGGGGCACCCAAATTTGTAAAACAACTAATTACAAACATTAGCAACCTCATCGATAAAAATGTCCTAATAGTAGGGGATCTCAACACTCCACTCTCAGCATTGGATAGATCAACAAAACAGAAAATCTCCGCAGAAACAATAGCCCTGAATGACACATTAGGACAGATGGGCCTCACAGACATCTTTAGGGTCCTTCATCCAGAAGCAAAGGAATTTACATTCTTCTCATCTGCACACGGTACATTTTCCAAGATAGACCACATTCTGGGGCACAGGGAAGCTCTGAATAAATATAAAAGAATTGAGATCATACCGTGTACAGTGTCAGACCACAATGCTTGAAACTTGAAATCAACCACAGGAGAAAGCCTGGAAAATATCCAAGAACATGGCGGCTAAGAAATAACCTACTAAAAGATGACTGGGTCAACCAAGCCATCAGAGAAGAAATTAAAAAATACATGGAAACAAATGAAAATGAAAATACAACAATCCAAACGCTCTGGGATGCAGCAAAGGCAGTCCTGAGAGGGAAATATATTGCAATCCAGGCCCATCTCAAGAAACAAGAAAAATCAATAACACAAATTCTAACAGCACGCCTAAAGGAACTAGAAGCAGATCAACTAAAACAACCCAAGCCCAGCAGAAAGAGAGAAATAACAAAGATCAGAGCTCAAATTAACCATATGGAGACAGAAAAGGTAGTGGAACAGATCAATGAAACCAAAAGCTGATTCTTTGAAAAAATAAACAAAATAGACAAACCTCTAGCCAGGCTTCTCAAAAAGAAAAGAGAGAGAACTCAAATAAATAAAATCGTGAATGAAAAGGGAGAAATTACAACCAATCCCTCAGAGATACAAGCAATCATCAGAGAATACTATGAAAAATTATATGCCACCAAACTTGGCAATCTGGAAGAAATGGACAGCTTCCTAAATAGCCACACGCTACCAAAACTCAAACGGGAAGAAATAGAAAATTTGAACAGACCCATAACTAGTGAAGAAATAGAATCAGTTATTAAAAACCTCCCAGCAAATAAAAGCCCTGGACCAGATGGCTTTCCTGCGGAATTTTACCAGACATTTAAAACAGAGTTAATTCCTATCCTCCTCAAGCTGTTCCAAAAAATTGAAACGGAAGGAAAACTCCCCGACTCATTCTATGAAGCCAGCATCACTTTGATTCCCAAACCAGATAGAGACCCAGCAAAGAAAGAAAATTACAGGCCAATATCCCTGATGAATATGGATGCAAAAATTCTCAACAAGATACTAGCAAATCGAATCCAACAGCATATAAAGAGAATTATCCACCATGATCAAGTAGGATTCATCCCTGGGTTGCAGGGCTGGTTCAATATTCGCAAATCAATCAACGTGATACATCACATCAACAAAAGAAAAGATAAGAACCATATGATCCTGTCAATAGATGCAGAAAAAGCATTTGACAAAATACAGCATCCTTTCTTAATAAAAACTCTCGAGAAAGTCGGGATAGAAGGAACATACTTAAACATCATAAAAGCCATATATGAAAAACCCACAGCTAATATCATCCTCAATGGGGAAAAATTGAAAGCCTTCCCCCTGAGATCAGGAACACGACAGGGGTGTCCACTCTCGCCACTGCTATTTAACATAGTGCTGGAAGTCTTAGCATCAGCAATCAGACAACAAAACAAAATAAAAGGCATCAAGATTGGCAAGGAGGAAGTCAAACTTTCACTTTTTGCAGATGACATGATACTTTACATGGAAAACCCGACAGAATCCACCAAAAGCCTACTAGAACTGATTCATGATTTCAGCAAAGTTGCAGGATACAAAATCAATGTACAGAAATCGGTGGCATTTCTATACACCAACAATGAAGCAGCAGAAAGAGAAATAAAGAAGCTAATCCCTTTCACAATTGCACCAAAAACCATAAAATACTTAGGAATAAACCTAACCAAAGATGTGAAAGACCTCTACACTGAAAACTATAAAAAACTTATGAAGGAAATTGAGGAAGACACAAGGAAATGGAAAAACATCCCATGCTCATGGATTGGAAGAATAAATATCGTCAAAATGGCAATACTACCCAAAGCAATCTACACATTCAATGCAATCCCAATCAAAATTGCACCAGCATTCTTCTCAAAGCTAGAGCAAACAATCCTAAAATTTGTATGGAACCACAAAAGACCTCGAATAGCCAAAATAATACTGAAGAATAAAACCAAGGCGGGAGGCATCACAATCCCAGACTTTAACCTCTACTACAAAGCGGTGGTCATCAAGACTGTATGGTATTGGCACAAAAACAGACGCATAGACCAATGGAATAGAATAGAAAACTCAGAAATGGACCCGCAAGTATATGGCCAACTAATCTTTGACAAAGCGGGAAAATGTATCCAATGGAAAAAAGACAGCCTTTTTAACAAATGGTGCTGGGAGAATTGGACAGCAACATGCAAAAGAATGAAACTAGACCACTTTCTTACACCACTCACAAAAATAAATTCTAAATGGATAAAAGATCTGAATGTGAGGCAGGAAACCGTCAAAATCCTAGAGGAGAAAACAGGAAAAAGCCTCTTTGACCTAAGACGCACCAATTTCTTACTCGACACGTCTCCAAAGGCAAGAGAATTAAAAGCAAAGATGAACTATTGGGACCTCATCAAGATAAAAAGCTTCTGCACGGCAAAAGAAACAACCAACAAAACGAATAGGCAACCAACGGAATGGGAAAAGATCATCGCAAATGACATATCGGATAAAGGACTAATATCTAAAATTTATAAAGAACTTACCAAACTCCAAACCCGAAAAACAAACAACCCAGTGAAGAAATGGGCGGAAGATATGAATAGACACTTCTCCAAAGGGGACATTCAGATGGCCAACAGACACATGAAACGATGCTCAATGTCACTCAGCATCAGGGAAATACAAATCAAAACTACACTGAGATACCACCTCACACCAGTCAGAGTGGCTAAAATGAACAAATCAGGAAACTATAGATGCTGGCGAGGATGTGGAGAAGTAGGCACCCTCCTACACTGTTGGTGGGAATGCAAACTGGTGCAGCCACTCTGGAAAACGGTGTGGAGGTTCCTCAAAAAAATGAAAATAGAGCTACCCTATGACCCAGCAATAGCCCTGCTAGGAATCTACCCAAGAGACACAGGAATGCTGATGCATAGGAGCACGTGTACCCCAATGTTCATAGCAGCACTTTCGACAATAGCCAAATCATGGAAAGAGACCAAGTGCCCATCAACTGACGAATGGATAAAGAAGTTATGGTACTTATATACAATGGACTACTACGTGGCAATGAGAAAAAATGAAATCTGGCCATGTGTAGCAAGATGGATGGAACTGGAGGGTATTATGTTAAGTGAAATAAGTCAGTCAGAAAAAGACAGATACCATATGTTTCCACGAATAGGTGGACTTTGTGAAACTAAGCAAAAACCAGGGGGGGGAAGAGGGGAAAGAAAAAAAAGACACAGAGAGGGAGGGAGATAAAACATAAGAGACTCTCAAAGACTAAGAAAAAACTGAGGGTAAGGGGTGAGGGAGGGGGGAGAGGGGTGATGGGCATTAAAAAGGGCACATGTTGGGATGAACACTGGGTGTTATATGTAAACCAATTTGAAAATAAACTATTATAACAAAAAAAAAAAAAAAAAAAAAAAAAAAAGTCACTTGTGACCTTGATAAAAACAATCTCAGTGGAGAAAGTGGATGTGGGTGTGAAAGTCTTATTGAATGGAATAAGAAAGAATGCCTGGAGGGCATTTGGAAACAATGAGCGTAGACAACTCTATTGAGAGTTTCACTATAAAATAGAAAAGAAAATTGTAGTGGTAACTGGAGAGGAAAGTGGGGTCAAAAGAAAATTCTTTTTTAAGATGAGATAATAGCAACACGTTTCTATACTGAGCCAGTAGAGAAAGGGAGAAATTGACAACACAGGAGAAAGAAAAGAAGATTGCAGGAGTAGGTATAAGGGGCTGACACCCTGCACCAAAGTGGATGAGGTGGCCTTAGTCAGGAGCAAGAGCACTTCATCCACAGCAAGAAGAGGAAAAACAGTCCATGAGTGTAGATCCATGAAGGTAGAATATGTGATGGTGTCCGCATGTGGTGCTTCTCTTCTGGTAACTTCTATTTTCTAAACAAAACAGGAAACAGGGTCCTTATTTGAGAGTTAGGAGGAAGTGGTGAGGTGTCAGAAGACTGAGGAAAGGGGAAGGTAAGAAATACTTGTTAGAAGAGAAGGCGAATAAACTGCCCAGAGGCATTAAGTACTACCTGAGGTTGGAAGTAGTCTATAGCATGTGTGATCAGTGCAGTTGTGTGTTCTCCAGTCACATTTACTATTCAGAGGTAGGAACAGGGCAGTGGAGAGTTGGACTCGAGACAGGCCTTTGTCCAATGAGAAGGATGAAATAAGAGGAGGACAAGAAAGCTGACGATATTACCAAGGATGATTTAACAGATGCCCATGAAATATAAGCACTGCAAGGAGGGAGGGCAGACATCTAAAGGGAATGAAAACCATTGAAAGGGGAGGTATAATCAATGGCTTGTAGGCACGGGTAAAATCAAAGGATTGCTGGGTTGTCGTCCCAGAGGGAATGAGCTTCACATAGAGGAGGCAGGGGTCAGAAATGGGGAGACTTGAAGGTGGGAGTCGTGAAGGAGCTGTGGGGAAATAATTAAGAGAATGAATGGCTGGGTTAAGAGTTAAGGAGAAGGTGCTGGGGTCACTAGGGAAAGATACTATCCAGGAAATGAGAGAGCCAAGTAATGGGAGGGGCCTCTTTCTGGATATTGGAACCACCAAGAATATCAACAGCAGTAATGTTGGGGAGGAGGCAGTGAGACAGGAGCTAAAATAGTCAAGGAAGGGGTAGAGTGATCCAGAGATGAGTAAGTTACTAATAAAAGGGAAAGTGGATTCGGCCTTGTAGTTTTCTCTCTCTGGGTCTCAGTTTCCTCTTTTTAAAGTTGGAAACGCTGATAGCCCTTCCATCATGACACTTTTATAAGGATTAAGTGAGATGCTGTAAGCAGAACATCTGTCACCCACTGGGACTTGTTAATGTGTAGAAAATTAAAATATTTTTAAAAGGGCACCTGTGAAGTCCTGGGTGTGTGTCTCATCTACCCTCAACTAAAGTTGGAGAGTAACCTGGAAGACTCACTGAGCTCAGTGTTGGCCCAATAATTACATTCATCATAATTCCCCAGAGATGTTCACCTATAGTTCTGATAACATAGATCACCTCTGATAAGTCTGGGGCTGGCCATAACCATCCCCCACCATCTCCAGCTGTGTCTACCCATGTCATCTCTGCCTTCCTGGAAGGCCCAGGTTCTCTCTGACTCTTCCAGTCATCTGCAGACACCAGGTTTGTTGCCTTCTACCCTCAGGGTCCAATGCAGGAGGTAAAAAGCAGACTACATGCTTTGGCTGCTGTGTCTGGTGTGTCTCCCCTTTTTATGGCCAGGATATCTGAAAGAACCCAGGGAAGTAAAAGTTTCAAATAAAATGGTACACTGTACTCTGAACTGCACTGAACCCAGAAATATGCAGAGGCTCTGGGGCAGTACAGCCTGGCGTTCCTAGCATGGGGAGCTTGGCTTACGGGCTCGGTCAAGCCCTTTCCACTTCTTTTCTATATCTATCCAGCTCTAGGCAGGAGTTTCTATCAGGAAGATGAGGTCATATCCAACTAATGGGGAAGTGTCTATCTTACCAGAAAAAGGCAATAGTAGTCAGACTCCTTCTTTTCAAGAAAGAGACAATAACAGTGATGGAGTGGGAGCCAGAGACTTAGGGAACCTGATTGTGAGAGCAGGACTGCCAGGGTTGAATAGGTCCCTTTTGCTGAGCCCCGTCCCTGGAGTTTCCCACCTCTGGCTCATCACGGCTCTCAGAATATCCTAGCTGGAATAAGCTCTGAGCAAGTTTTACTTAGTATTGCTGTTATGCAATCCAGAGAGGGGATCCTAGGTTCCTCTACCCACACACTACTCAGAGACCACATTTGCCTTGTTTGTTGCCAAGTTTTCCATTGCCTGGTACATGGTAGTCCCTGAGTTGTAAGAGAAGGAAGGAAGGGATGGAGGGAGGGAGGGAGGGATGTTAAGGATGGAGCACACAGAACACAGCTCTTCATACACTACCCAGCTCTGTGCCAGATACCAAAACCTAGAATACTCCTAGTATATTCTCTGAATTTCTCTCCATAACAATCTGCCTGAGCTGAGCAGTCATTTTCCTACCCAGAATTCCCTTCGTCTCTTTAAATTACATATAAAAACGAAGGGTGTCCACTCGTGTCAGAAAACATTTTCTTGATCCTTCTCCTGGCAAACAAACATTTACTGCCTTCTTCTGTAATGGCACAGTGACATTTTGACACAGCAGTGCTGGAAGGAGACAAGAATCATTAATTCAGAAAAATGGCTAAGCTTCTACAGTTTGCCAGACTCCCACCTATTTACTCAGGAATCCAAATTCTGGAAAAGCAAATCTGCATTCCCGTTTACCAACTACTATTGACCAGTCTGGACTGTTGACATTGATTAACACTGAAAGTGACATTTGGCTCTAGTGTCCCCTCTGAATAGACTTGTTTCAACTAACAAATGAACAAGGAAACGTCTAGAGGAAAATATTTTTGGAGAGTAGTGATATGAAAGTGACAACATTTTTTCATCCGACATTATGTGGAATTAAAGCAATCTGCTTTGGGGAGAGCTAGGTTGGCATATCACTAGGAAAGAAACTGCAGTCTCTCAAAGGGAATGCTGAAAGGTATACCCAGGGAAGAATGCAGGGAACTTCAGAGGCAATTCATTAAAAAAAAAAAGGTCAAGCTCTAAAAATGTTTATTCAACAGGCAAGTAATTTAAGGAGCCACATTTGCCATACAAAAGGATTTGTGGTAAGAAAGGGTCCTGTTAGATTTAAATTACATTTGATTTTTAAATTTATAATTTACTAGCAGATTTTCCAGCACATAAAAAGAAAACACGCTTGTGGACGTTTTTTTCCAATTTTAGCCTATCAGCCATATCTTTCCCATAAATTTCCTGTGTAGAACAGTTACTACTATACACTGGTGGAAATGAGTGAAGTGTTATTCCAGCCTTAAAAGTTCATTTATCACCTCTGTCTCAGCACTGAGCACAAAGACCTGCTGCTTGGAAAGAGCCCAGGATGGGCTTCAGCAGCCATCAGAATCACTTAGAGAACAAGGTTAAAAGACAGATTCCTGGGCCTCTTCCCCACGAATTCTGACTCAGTCAGTCTATGACAGGACCTGAAAATCTGCAGTTTTAGCATGCACCCGAGGTGACTCAGACACAGGTGGTCCATGCAGCACACTCTGACAAATCCCAGCTTAGAGAAGGGGTCCTCTGGGTTGCTGTGCCTTCAGGATACAGCACACCCTGGGTCCAGTGCTCTCTGTAACCTCACCTGGGTGGACATTGCTATGCTGGGCAGGCCGATCTATGGGGCTCAGTGTGACACCTGATTTCTCTTTATTCTGTTAGAATGATTACAGGAAGTTATCTATGCAATGCAAGGATTTGTGGTGGGCGTGCTGGACCTATGCCGAGACACAGAAGAGGTGGAAGCAATTTAAATGGTGATGTGAACTTTCAAGTCTGGTCTGACCACCACCGTCCAAGTCTGAGCTCGGATCAAACTCGCCATTAAAATACGAAGTCAAGAAGGTAAGCTACCCAACTTCTCCAGGCCTTCCCGCCTCGCAGGGTGGTTGGCCTAGCTTTGTACTCATGTATATTTTATGTTCCCACAAGGTGACCGTGAAAACACCCAGCACCCGACTTCTCTCTAGACAGAAAACTGCCTGCCTTGCCTGACTGCTCAGAGCCCCTCTCAGCACCCCATTCCTTCACTCCCTGAGAGAGAGATAGCATGACTATAATTCCATGAACAGGATCTGAGCCTGGAAAACAAGAGATTTTCAGCCTCCAAACTACTGGCAGGGACAATGTGACATCGCATCAGCAAGAAGGTCAACTCCCAAGTTTTCATGAGAAACTTATTACTCCGGTCTATCGATAGCATTGACTGAGCTTTCTCCGCGTGCCTGGGGACTTACTGAGTAGAAAATTTGAGTGTGGAGGCTTCATGGGATCCATGGTTCTGGGAGCCTCAAAGGAATTTCACTCTAAAGGCTTGTAACAGTACTTAGTAGGAAGCTCATGTAGACTTTCACAGGAGTAATACTTGTCCCACCTCCTCAGTTAACCTCAAGGCATCTTTAATGGCCAGAGGCACCCTGTAGCCCTCAGACCCACAGTGGGTGGTCAGACTGAAGTCCTAAGCAGCAAAACTCAATTATGTTTCCACTCTAGATGTACCCTGGGTTCTTTAGAATCTGCTCTTATGTTAGATGATGCCATCCGTCTTAATGAAAACTGCAGAGCTCCAAAGATCCATGTGTTTAAATATCTGCTTTCCACATAAGCAAAATGGGTGACCAATCTTTAAGTGTTTTTATTTTTTTTCCAACTACTTCAATACTAGGTCAATACTTGGGGTAGTTTCAATGCCCCCAAACTGACCTCTGGGCACTTCTCCTCTTGCTTGGTTATCTTAATTTCTGTGGAGTGAATCTTCCTTCAATGAATCATGTATATCTGTGGAATTCATCTAATGAGAGCTTCCAAGTTTGAAAAACAAATTCCTGCCTTTTTACTTTTAATAATAATAAAAAATAGCTTTTTAAAAAGACTTTGAATCCCAAAGTTAAACTAGATAAACCATGGGAAAGGTGACCTTTGAATACTATTCAAAATCAGAGGGGTGTGAAAAGAGAGGGACAGAGCTACAGCTTCAAGTAAAACCCTGTTTTCTTAGCTCACAAAAACTCATTTTTCTGCCAACCCCAAGAGCTCACTGAGGCTTTTCGTCAGAACACAGCAATCCAGAAGCCGCTGAGATATCCATGGCCTTGGAGTTCACACGAACCCTGCTATAGTGACTGCTTAGCAGTGGTAAAGATGAGCTACAGTTTCCAGAACCCCAAGCATTTCCTTCCTCCCCTAAGCCACCATGTCTGGCTGCCTCCCAGCACAGGGAAGGACCACATGGTGGAGGCAAAGATGTCTGTTAAAACCCAAAAAACAGGAGATATTTGGCATCTGCAACGTGACATTGACAGTTCTGGCTATTCAAAAGCAATTCCAACAGCCCACGAAATGCAAGCATTCATCATTTCTCTGAAACATAAATCCAAACCTCTTAGCAAAACTCTCATCGAGGGTAGATCAGTAGCTAGTCCAGAAGTCTGGCCACCACCCCTTGTTGTCACCTACCAAGTACAAAACAGCCCTGGTGATGAATGAGAAGAAAAAGTGAAGCACTCCATAAACATGCTAGTTTGGGGCAGAATAAAAAGGCTTTATGAGGCAAATTATTTAGTGGTATTTGTCAATTAGAGAAATCATAAAGGTCTTAGGAAATATCCATCATGAATGTTGAATGTCTGTGTCAATCCATAGGTAGGAAGATGATAAACAACCTGCATAAAAAGTGAGCCTTGCTCATTTCAAAGACCTACAATGGGTATAAATTCTCTCAAACCATGTATGCCATTATGCAACAGCAGACAGACTCAGAGCTTTCCTTGACGTTAATTCACCATGAATTACCAGTGAAAATACCGAATATTAAAAAGGTGTATTAATATTATAATGAGATTTCATTTTGAATTTATGAACTTTAGCATGTTTGCATGGGCACAATCTAACCTGGGGTCTTTGAGTTATGAAATAACTAGCACTAAGGCCTATTTATAAATACACTATCTTTTACACCTGATATATAAGTTAGTTTTAAGGATGGAATAAAAATCATAAAAAATTCCTAAGTCTTTGCCTACATGATATCAAATCAAACCATTAATTCAGTAATTAAAGCAAACTAGTTGTTCTTGGCAGTTTCATGGGCTGCTAATAACTATGACCTTAAGAAAAAATTCTGTGTTCAAATAAATTTGGAGATCTTGAGTAAAGTAGAGTTAAACAGATTTCTTTGCTTAAAGACATTACAGAACTTTTAATATGCATGTCTACTCTAATTAAAAGAAGAGTGCAATATGTACTTGACCACAGAACTCTATTTCTCATGGAACATCTGGTGAAACTAGTTTTCCATGTAATAGTCTTTGGGAAACTTTAATATGGAACATCAGCCTACATTGTCTATGAAATGCATAGATTCAAATCTAGTGGCTAGTAATGAGCCCTGGATCACATCCTTCACTTGAATGTCTGCCTCTCTTCAGGCAACATACTAATGTCTAGTCTTCTGGCTGGCTCAATCATAATGTCAGCCTCCATCAGAAAAAGACAGTTATTCCACCAATGCACAAGGGACCACCTAGTAAAGTCAAAGAAGTGGATGTCAGGAAACCAGATATTTAGCATGATTCTTTCACTTCAAATCTTTGAAGTTCTCTGGGTCTCATTCCCCATCTGCAAAATGGGAATATAAGTTTTTGCTTCAGAGTTTCCTGTGAACTTTCAAAAGAATTGATATGAGAAGAAATGCTCTGGAAACTGTAAAGTTCTCTGGAGTTCCACAGGGGAGCATCATTGCTGTTACTCAATGGTGTCCTCCTTCCTTGGAACTAGATGATATTTCTATTTCCAAAGACATCCCTATCTTGTCCTTTGCCTTATCCCTAGAAAATGCAAGAAACTTACTTTTTGGTAAGGACATTGTCATTATAGCCTAAAATTCCTCCAGAAAAGACAAAAGGTCTTGCAGAGGATATGGCTGTCCTTCATGACTTTTGCCTGAAAAGGATAACAGCCTCCGCAAAAATCCAGGCAGATATGTCATCTGAAATGTTAACAATTGTTTCTGGAAAACAGTGTTGGAGAAGTGGCTAAGAAGATGCCCTTTGAGCACCTGGGTGGCTCAACTGGTTAAGCGTATGACTCTTGATTTTGGCTCAGGTCACGATCTCCTGGTTTATAAGTTTGAGCCCAGTGTCAGACTCTACACTGACCCATGGACCCTGCTTGGGATTCTCTCTCTCTCCATGTCTCTGCTACTCCCATGCTGCCATACACATGCACACTCTCTCTCTCTCTCTCTCAAAACAAATAAACATTAAAAAAAAAAAGGAAGAAGAAGAAGATGATGCCGCTGGAGGTTAATCCTGGTCCAACCACTTATTAATGGAGTCACTTAAGCCAAGTCACTTAGCCTCTCTATGTCTGACATGTCTTATCTATAAACTTTGGATAATAATACCTACTTCATAATAGGATTATGACAGAATCAAATGGGAATTAAGTTCACCTCAAACAGCCTCAGGCCCATCAGGCTAGGAGTATAAATAAAGCAATATAATACACAGTGCACTGGCCTAGAGTCAATGTTCGCATTACTTAACACATTTCTGTCACGCATTCCAGTCCATTCCAGTCTTTTCAGACTACAGTACCTTCAGAAGCCAAGCTTGCCTAATGAAGAAGGCAAAGATGCTTTTTTTCCCCCATGCTTAGTCACACGTAAGCTCAGAATCAAGTCCTCTTATGCCTCATGGATAAAGAAAACAATCCCTTGAAGGGTGTCTGGGTGGCTCAGTCGATTAAGAAAACAATCCCTCCAACTTTGGCCTACAGCCCACCTTGGCCTTCTCCTTTAGGCCCAATGTGACTAACAGACATCTTGCTGTTTTCTCTATCTCTATGTCTGTCCCCTTGGAACTATGCCTAATATCTGTCTTAATTAAAAGCACTCTTCTCCCTCTGCATATCAGCTCTAAATAAATGCCTAGGAGACTTCCAGCTCTACCAATAGGGAAAATCTAACCAGTCTAGAAATCCATTTAGGCTCAGGTGGACCCAGGCTGCACCCATAAGGGGAGCCCAGTGTCTGGCACATGGGTCATTGCTGAGTGGCTGGTCACAGAGATCAAGACACAGTCCTTACTGCTGTATTCAACTTGTCTAACTGAAGACACTCATATGGGCCCTTCACTCCCATCTTTCCCTCTCTCCTCTTTATTACTTCTTTATCTCCAGGCTCACAGGGATGCTACTTTCCTTCTCCTCTATCATCCCTTCCTTCTTCCTGACTCCAGGTCTGCCTTAATGAGGATCATATGAATATCCTATTTGCTGTAAGAACTTTGTAGACATGTGTCCTCCAAGCTCAAATGCCACAGGAGAGTGGGACAGAGAGATCCAGAAGGTCCTGTTTACATGACAGAAGCCTTAACTCCACCTTATAGAGGAGATAGAGGTCCCATTGGACATAACAAAGCAAAGATCTACTACCAAGAAAAAAAAAAAAAGGAGAACACATGAATACAAATTGTTTCAGCCACTGCCTATGAGATCTACAACCTGCTGGGCATCCTAAGGTGGGTACAACAGTCCTACCCTTAAAGAGCCATCAGGTGGTGGGGAAGGTGGGGACAGAGATGCTATGACCAAGGCAGCAGTAGCCTCTGCACTTCACTATCTGAGCAAAGTAGAATTCACATCAGTCACCTCTTTCAGACTTGCAGGTGGCTCTGGCTCTAGCATCATGACTTGTGGCTTGGTTTGTGGGACTTAAGAATGGCACTGGCCATCTTTCCTTCAAACTCATGAGACTCCTAAAGGAGCAGTTCCATTTTGCCTAGACTTCCAGACTCTGAAATTTCAGAGGTGCCCTTTCCTGACTCTGCCAAGCTCCTGAGTGATTCCTGGCTCAGAAAGCTCATCTCACATGAAATAAAGCCCTGGGACAGGACAATGGGAAGGAGAAGGAATGAAGGTGGGGGCTGGGGTGGGGGGAGGGGTTCTCATTAGCCCTACTAAGACAGTTCCCTTTTTCTCCACACTACTGTACTAAGGAAACAATATCCCCTGTGATTTTCATTCATTTCTTTAGACATCATTTAACAAACATTTGCTGTGTCTATGACACCACCAACTCTGTGCTGAGCACTGGGGAGACTGAGAAGACAAAGACAGAGACCTCACTCTATGAAGGGTTCATAGAGCAAAGGAGAGAGAAGTATGAATGATAGTTATAATCCTGTCTGAGCAGGACAGACAGAAATGGGAAGGGTAGCATGGAGGCCAGAGGAAGCAGTGACCAGCTTGGTCATGACCCCAAGAAAAGTATCCCAGAAGTGGAAATGCTTGAGATGGGACTAACAGGATGACAGGTCTTGGATGAGATGTCAATTTTCAATTTAGCAGAGAGGTGAGGGAGGACAATTTAGGCAGAGGGAGGTAAAAGTTGAAAAGTCACAGATACCTGAGGGAGAGTGGCACGTTTGGGGATATGTTTAGAGGGGGGACAACTGCTTCCCAATGGCTATATCACTGTGGCAACGGAGCAGACTGAAAAGCTTGTCAAAACCAAACCCTTGAGGGAATTTCATTACACAGACACTTGAACTTTATCCTGGCAGCACTATTCCAGGGAAATATTCTATTTTCTGCTCTCTGACATGTAGGCACTAGCTTCTTATGGCTAGCCAGCACTTGAAATGTGGCTAATGTACTTATGAAACGCAATTCTTAATAATGTTTAAGTTAATGAACTTAAATATCAAAGCCACATGTGGGGAGCAGGTACCAAAATGGACACTATGGGTGGATATCCTCCCTCATGCCTTCAACAAGCTTTAAGTGAGTGACTACAGAGCATGCTGTGCTAATCACCAGGGACATGGTGGTAAATACAAATGATATGACATCAGCCATCATGGGATAGACAGGTATTAATCAAAACATCACACCAACAAACTGTCATGTTGCAACTGAAGTAACTATTATAAAAGAGAAGACCATGGTATTATAACTTCTAAAGCTAAATGTGACCTAATCAGGGAGGTCAGTGAAGGTTTCTCTGGGGAATTCATATCTGCTCTGAGAGCTAAAGAATAAAAAGGTAACGAGACTTTGGGAGGACATTTCTGAAGGACGGAACATGCTCAAAGCATAGTTGAACGTCCTGTGGTGAGAAAAAAAGACGGCATATAAAAGAAACTGAAAGGTAGATGTGGCTGAGTTGGAAGGTGTTGGAAAGAGCAGGGTGTGGGATGAGTGTAAAGACGTGGCCAGGGCTTAGACCTTGCAGAGGCTCCTAGACCATGCTAAAGGATGTTGTTCTCAATAATTTCTAAGAATGATAGGAAGCCATTGGAGAACTTTACTCAGAAGTGATTGTAAAGATGATGAAAGATGCAGAGACGGCTTTTCCTCTGAGAAAGACTGGCAGGCAAACAAGGCGGGTATGGATGCACCATACTCTTGGGCAAAAGAGACAGGATATTAATCAGGACAGGCATCGTTATCCTGTGTTGACAAGCAAAGCCGAAGTTGTAGTAGGTTTTAACAAAAGATGGCTTATTTATTGCTCATTCTATTTCCATCTTGGAACAGATTTCACTCAGGAACGCAGGCTGATAGGAACAGCTACCCCCTCCAGTGTTCCCACCCTGGCAAAGGGAAGTCCGGCACTGGAGAGTCCCACACCAGCAAGTAAAAGCTTCCACCAAGACGTAACTCACATTGTCTCCACCGACAGCTCGCTGTAAACAGTTAGCCACATAGCCCACCAGCACCATGAGAGGAGCCAGGAAGTATAACCCTGCCATAAATTTTGAAAGGATAGAAAAATGAAGCTATTCCGCAGATAGCACTAATGACTAAGGACAAAAGTTGAAGGAATTCATACTAATGGCCTCAACTTCTCTATAAATAGGAAGCAGAATCACCCTCTGAGGTAGAAGGCAGCCTCAAAAAAGTGAGAAAAAAAAAAGTTGAGGAAAAATTCCTTGGGAGATGGAAGAGACAGTAGGACTAATAGCCCAGCCAAGACTGGAGAGATTGTAAATTCTCTGCCAATAGCCTGTGTTCTTAATAAAAATAGAAAATATCTACAAAAAAATGGTAACAGGTCAAGTCAATGTCCTCCATGAACCTCGATTCAATGCTGTCAACTTCATTTCAAGATTCTTCATAGACATGGGGCCCTGAAGTCCACAAAATGTGCCCACAGTTTTCTCCTCAGAGAATAATGCCAAGGAGCAAGGGGCAAGCTGGGGGGCAGAGGGTCAACTGTACCCATATCACTGCTCTGCCTAAAGCTGGGCCAGGGCCCTAACCCTGGCAGAAGTCTCTTTCTTTCTTCCAAAAATCACCACCTTGTGCACATTTTACAGTCATACTATAAATGGGCCCATTTTCCTACCTGGAAAAACTTCCAGGAGAAGAAAACATAATGTGTTATGGTTTCGAGTCTGCCTCTCAAGTTCTCTGCTGACTGAGTATGTGGCTTTAGTTAAGTGACCTAGCCTGCGAGCCTGCAGCAGCCTCCCAGATAAGGCAGCCCTTGATGCTCAAGAGTCCCCTGACCTGAATCTGCACTAATAGAGACAGTGAGGTCCAGCAGTAGAAGCACGAATGACTGATACCCCTCACCCAAGTGCAGTGACCATGGGGAGGGATGCTAGAGAGAGGGAAGATGACCTCTGCTGGGGTTCTGTTTCATTTCCTCTGTCTGCACAGAGTACAGGGACAGTGAGCAAAGGGGACCTGGGGACACCAGAGCTTTCTAGAGGACGTCTGAGAGTCCATTCAGACACTCACATGCTCTAAGCAGACATTCTCCCACTGTGTTTTCCTGCTGAGGCATCGTTTTACCAGATGCTCAGAGTTAAGAAGATCAGAGTTGTCACAAACACAGTCTGGCTGGTCAGGCACTACCCCAAAACTTCACCACAGGGTGCCCGGTAGCTGCCAAACACTGTTAGAACCCATTGGTGTCAAAAGCATCAATCTGCATCCTATTTGGGGATTCCTCTCAGCACTTTTGTAGCCCTAGCCTGACCACATGGCACAAAAATTATCAATGTCCATTAATCTGTCAGCTCAGAGGGGCTATTGTTTGCACAGATTAAAGGAAGTTTGTTTTTCTCCAGCAGTGAATCTTAAGAAGGACTAATCCAAGTATGCATGTACCCCTTTTCTGCCTGGCAAAACTCGCAGAAGAAAAACTGAACAGTACACTGCTGCATCTGGATGCCTGACTGTGAATGTTCAAGTCCTAAGTCCTTCCTTTATTAGATATGCGGCTTCAGACAACATATTTTATCCATGGGCCTCAGCTTCCTTTTCTCTATAAGGAAAGCAAATAATACCTAATAAACGATAATCAATGTTCATTAACACACATAATGCAGCTAGAAGATGATAAGTGCATAATAAATGTTAGCTAATGGAAGCTATTGGCCATGTTGGTTTTACAAGTAAAACTACATTTAAGTCTAAACCAGTGTTTCTCAAACTCAGTACTATTGACATTATGAGCCAGTTTTTTGTTTTTGTTTTTTGTTTGTTTGGTTTTGCCTGGGGGCACCATCCTGTGCATTACAGGACAGGCAGCAATGTCCCTGGCCTCCACCCACTAGATGCCACTGGCATTCTTCCCCCATGTTATGTCAACCAAGAAAGCTCCAGATAGTCTCTAAAGTCCCTGGGGAAAAGGGTGGGAACAACATCATTCCACCTTGAGAATCTCTTAGATGGTTTTCAGAATCTAGGCCACAATCCCCTAACCACAAACCCTGGGAGCAGGGTTTACAGTTCTCCAAGGATGTAATGCATCTCTCCAGACCAAATCCAAGGTTAAATCAAACTCAAACTTACTGTATCTCTCTAGAACTAAATTCTCAAACTTAGCCACACCATGAAACCACCTGAGAGCTTTATTTGAAAATACCAATGTCGGTGCCCCACCCACAGAGTCTCTAATCCAATTTTTCTAAGTAGAAGCCCAGGGGATGTGTTTTTTAAAGGCTCTCATGATTCTAAATTTTGGAAAGACTGAGCTTCTGCAAAGTGGGACCTCTCCTCATTCATCTTGGTCTGTGAACAGTACTCACCAGGTACATAATGTACAGGCTCCGTGCTGAGTAAATGAATAGATGCACAAAGTGGAAAGTCATAGGCTTTAATCCTCCAACTAACTATAATTCCCCTTGTGTTTAAAAGGCCCTATAATATTCAGATGATGTTTCAGGCTGGTCTCAAAGTATGAGGCCACCACCTCCACTTTCTCCATTAATGACATGTGTCCTCTGGGGTTGGAAATCTGCAAAAGAACTCTTACTATCTGAAGAAACCCTAACACTAACACATGCCTGGCAGTCTTAAGGATGGAGCAGAGACATGGGTGGCTCCCAGGGTGCCTGTGCATAGTCAGGGAGAGACCCTGGGGCCTTTGTCCCCCAAAAGGGGGTTCAGATCACTGACTGTCTCACAGTGGATCTCAGGATTGCTCCGTGTACTCACTAGCTTGAGTTGTTAGCCCGTACCCACATCCTGCCTGGCTCAATTTTAAGAGGGAAAAGCAGAGCACCTGAAGCCTCCTCTGCCCTTCCTCAGGCCTGCTGTGAATCATCTGACAAAACTTCCTCTAAAGATCAGATACTAGCATGCTTTTGCAAAAGAGATTTCAGATCCTCAAAGTAAGGACTGTCACAATAGGGGAGAACACTATTGCCTTTTGGTTATTTTGCTGCCTTTTGTTCAGCTCTTTCACTATATAAATATTTGCATGAAAGGATAATCCTTTAAAGCATTTTTCTTCTTCTTAGTTATCATGTCTCCTAGGCTACACAGCCTTAGCTTCTGAAACTATCATGATATTCATCATGTGCTGCATTTGTTAAAAGAGTCAGAGTCTGATTATTATTACATCCTGATTTGGAGGTTAACAAGAAGAGAAGAATTTGAGGAGCATTCAAGGGAGTAACATAAATCCCCAATGCCTCCAAGATATAGATGAAAATCAGATGCATTTACTAGCCTAACGTGCAAAGAACAATAAGAGCCATTTTCAAACTGTCACTTTTATCCCAGAGTCATACAGATCTTAGAAATTATAGTCCCCCCAAGGACCTGTGACTAACTCCAGTAATTAAGCTAAAGACAAACTCATTATTTCAGTACTAAATGCTCATATATGGATTCAGAGTCTTAATGAGCATTTGATCTTTTACGTATTCCTCCCATTATGTACCATAATGCATTATTCTTTTATTAACATTCATCTGCCTAAGGTCACCTGCAAATTCCTTGACGGAAGGGGAATTTTGTAAGTATAATTGTGGATGAAAATCTGTGCTTAACAGAGATCCCTTCACTTGCATAATCCAGGCCATAGTTATACTGTACTTAAAAAACTGGAATAGGCTCCAAGTATTCTTTGTACCTCTGCCCTCTCCCTCCCCTCCTCCCCCGTTTCCCCCACCACCACACACAAGCAACAGTTACAAAATTTTTTTAAGTAATCAGATCATGTCACACCCTGCTCACATCTTCCATCTCAGAGTGAAAGAGACAGGTGAAAGTACCTGCCCTCAGGGAGCTTACAGTCTAATAATCATCACTGCAAGAAGCAGAGCCTGAGAAAAGGGTCCTTGTCTAGGCCCCCGGAAACCAGACGAGCTACATATGAATAATCTTTACAGGATGAACTCATCTCTGTTGCAAAATAGTGAGAAGATTTGTAGGTAAAGGTGAAAAGCTTAACGAGCCTGGTGATAGCTGTTTACCCAGAACAGAATTTTAGTTCAACTTTAAACTTACCTAAAAACTCCAAAATTCTATTATAAGTTTAAAATATAATCTAAAAAGGTACAGCTTTTTAGAACCATGATACAACCTTTTCTAGAGAGTAAGCATAAACATAACCATAGTTGACTTAAAAGCAGGCATCAATTAAGAAAGGGTTCAAGCTCAACAATTAAAACATCTTAACCCCAATGTTCACAGCAGCACTTTCAACAATAGCCAAATCATGGAAAGAGACTAAGTGTCCATCAACTGATGAATGGATAAAGATGTGGTATATATATACAATGGAATACTACACAGCAATGAGAAAGAATGAAATCTGGCCATGTGAGGCAACATGGATGGAACTGGAGGGTATTATGCTGAGTGAAATAAGTCAGGCAGAGAAAGACAGATGCCATGTTTCCACGCATAGGTGGGCTTTGTGAGACTTAACCGAAAACCAGGGGGGGGGGGAAGAAGGGAAGGGAAAAAAAAGCCACAGAGAGGGAGGAAGACATAACATAAGAGGCTCTCAAACACTAAGAACAAACTGAGGGGAGAGGGGGTATGAGAGGGGAGAGAGTGGGTGATGGGCACAGAGGAGGGCACTTGTTGGGATGAGCACTGGGTGTTGTATGGAAAACAATTTGACAATAAATTATTTAAAAAAATCTTAATACAAAAAATATGCAACCAACTCCTAACGTAATACTAGATTAATCTATTCAACAATAGAAGCAATAATGCTAGTTTGAGTAACAAGAAATATTTCTCCTTGCATAAGCTTATATCAGAGTGGATAATCACTGATAGTTAACAAGATAAAAATAATCTAACTATAAACTAAAGATCAAACCAATTGTTGACCTGACACAGGCATGCAACCAAGGAAAGATTAAAAGAAGTAAAAGGTATTGTGCCCAAATTCTGGATCCCAAGAAGACCACTGGGGAGCCGGGACTGATGCAAACACAAAGGGTCTTTATTCGAAGCTTGAGCTCGGAATCTTGCACCTCCCGACGCAGCGGTGCAGTAGCAAGAGCCCTGAGCCAGGTTTACACAGGCTTTTTATTCAGGGTTCGAGTACACTTTTTGGGCAGGAATGGGGATCCTTTGAATTGACTGATTGGCATTTTCGCGGGCTAGTTTCTGATTGAGTATTTCGTATTTGGCGGGCGCAGGCTAGCTATGGATTGGCTTAGGTTGGGGGTCCTGCGCAGATTCAAATGGTCAGCGCACACGTTGGCTGAACACTGATTAGTTTTGCTGGGGGCTATTCTAGGAATCTGAACTCCTATAGTTTCCCTGGAACTCAAGGTGGAGGCAGGGTCTGCTAATCAGGGTCCAGTCCCATCAGGGGTGGTGACGGGATCTGCTAATCAGGGTCCGGGGGCGCCTGGGTGGCTCAGTCGGTAGAGCGTCCAACTTCGGCTCAGGTCTTGATCTCACAGTCTGTGAGTTCGAGCCCCGTGTAGGGCTCTGTGCTGACAGCTCAGAGCCTGGAGCCTGCTTCAGATTCTGTGTCTCCCTCTCTCTCTGCCCCTCCCCCACTCACGCTTTGTCTCTCTCTGTCTCAAAAGTAGATAAACATTAAAAAAAATTAATCAGGGTCCGGCCTCACCCAGGGCAGAGTCCAGGGTGACTTGTTTTCCTGGAACTCGGGGCCCAGAAGTGCTCTAAGATGGAACTTAAACCAAAATGGAGTGGCCTTAGCCCTAACAGCACTGTACTTTCACAATATGGCAATTCTCTAACACAGCAAACAGGGTTCATAGTAATCACAGCAAATGGGTCAGGAGTCTAGTGCATTCCTAAGTATCTAAATCTAATACCTAACAAGATTTAACACACAGCAACTTAGTCTAATACATAGCAAACTAAACAGGCCTCACAGCACCCCAAGAAACGTTTCACAGTGTTCACAGCAAACAGCCATCAAAACAGAATTCTCAGCAATCATAACCCTTAACAAGGTTCACAGTAAGCAGAAGTCTGGGGCACACGATCTCTAACACAGTACCCCTCTATGTTTAGCAGAAAAGAGAACTGGCTTCAAACTAATGCAGGGCTGTCACTTAGAACAAGAAACTTAAAAACGCTCTTTTCAAAAGGAACTCGGCAAACACAAACCCCTCGTGTTTACCAAAAACATCACCTCTAGCATTTCTAGTATTAAAGGCACTACCTGCCCAGTGACATTTGTTAAACAGCCACAGTATCCTGACCATGCAAAGGTAGCATAATCACTTGTTCTCTAAACAGGAACTTGTATGAACAGCCACACAAGGGTTTTACTATTTCTTACTTCCAATCTGTGAAAATTACCTTCCTGTGAAGAGGCAGGAATATAACAATAAGATAAGACCCTATGGAGCTGTAAATGGTTTCGAAGCTAAGAAGTGGTTTCAGTGAAGCCTAACTTCAGCCTGATCTCATGGGAGAGCTCTGGAGTGTGAGTAGCACTGTAGCGAAGCAAGGGGCATCTGTATCAATTGGTCATTACTTGCAGGTTGCCCTCAAGGGAGAGGCATAACCTCCCAATTATTTCTGGGTAAAGCAGCTCCCATTGCCAGAGGTAAACTTTTGGAGAAGGATTTATCAGTGAGCCCTCAGCAGCCAACCACTATCAGGGGATGGCTATGCCTAACTGGTAAAGGGATCTAGACAGGTCAACAACACTATCTTCTTGCCCTTAAAGTGCTTACAATTCAAACTACTAACCATGGCCTACAAGGTGCTGCATGGCCTAGCCTCTGCTTTCCTCTCGAAATTCACCTCGCACCAAGCTCGGTCTTGCTCACTTATCTCCAACTCCACAGCCTCCTTCTCTGTCCCTTCAACACTCCACACTAGTGCCCAACCCAGAGAAGTTATTGATCCCTTTCCCTTGAATCTCTGCTATCTGTAAATGGTTTCACAGCAAACCCTGTGGACCCTCTTCATTGTTCAAAACTCAGATCACCTCTCTCCTTCTGAGAGAGACCCTCCTGATCATTCTATCTGAATGTGGTCCCATGGTGCTTCCTCCCTCATCGGCCACTCTCTATCCCAGTACTCTTTTTTGCTGTAATATCATTTGCTTGTTTGCTATTTCCTCCAACACACTAAACTCTGTGGCGGCAGCTCACCAGTGGATCCCTGGCCTATAGCAGACCTAAGCAAGCAAGAGATTCTCAAAATTATTTAGTGATTAAGTGATTGAATCAATGAATGAAACACACCTGAGTGTTCTTCCAGGTTTTACTTTTCTGAAATACAATAAAATCTCATATTCTAAATGAGATGTATTCATAAAAACTATTGAGGAAACTCTCAGGGTTCCCTTGAGAATCAAAATGAGATAAATAGCAAAGTAGCCCACGATGAGTCACTGAATATTAGCTATTATAAATAAAAAGACCCAGCCCCTGGCATCAGGAGCTTACCAAAAGGGCTACAAAGACCTGAATGCAGCCCTTTATCCAACAAAGAAAGGAAGGATTAACTCAGGCAAAAATGATGTTGGAAACCTTGAAAGAAAAAGAAGGGGTGGCTTCTGAGTCAAACCCTAAAAGATGGGTCAGAGCTCAAAAGAAAAGGGGAATGCAGATGTTCCAGACAAAGAAATGGGAGGGAAGCACAAAAGTGTGATAACGTTTGGAGAACTGCAGATGGTGAGAGTGGAGGCATGTAGGAAAAGAAGAGGCTGGGGAGGAAGGGACAAAATGGGGGTGGCAACTGGAGACCAGGAGCCTGGGGTCAGAGAAAATGCAACCTGCTGGGGATGCGGGGCCGGATGTGATGGGCTATAAGATGTGCTGAAATGTCTGGCCTTCATTCCATGACAGAAATGGAATCAATGATGTTGTCCTTACAGGTTGCCTTTATACTCATACTTACTTCATTTATTACACAAACAACATAAAAATAGGAAAAATTTTTAAAAGGTAAAGAAAAATCTACAATCATCTCCACATGTTGTTTGTTTCCATTTCTTGCAGGTTGCCCTCAAGGGAGAGGCATAACCTCCCAGTTATTTCTGGGTAAAGCACACAGATAATAATTCCTCCAATTATTTCCCATACACACATGTATTTACATACTTACAACCATAGGGTAAATAATTCTGTGATGTGAATCACCTAGCATTAGAAAGTAAACACTTTTCTATTTTTTCTATAATTATTATTTTTATGCCGGGATAAGACTCGTGTGTCACTGTTTATATCTTGTCTACTGATGAACATTTGTTTTATAGATTTATATTTTACTATTATCTCCATACATATCATTTCTTTCTTTTTGCTATTTCCAAAAACTGAGTTTCTGAGAGTGAGGTTCCTGGGTCAAAGGACAAATATTTGTGAAACACATATCACAAAATTATTTTTCCAAAGGGCTACACTATTTTTCAATATTGGTAATATTATACAACTGAACTGGTTTCATCAGTACTTCACAAGCATTAGATATATTAAAATGTATTCTTCTGGACACTACACAGATAAGCATTTTCTACGTGAATTCCCCCACCCACAGCCATTCACTGCACAACACCACCAATATCCTTTAGCATTTCTATGTTGGAGCCTTGACGTTTTCCATGCTGACATGAATGGCTCTTGGGCAATACAGAATTTTTTTACATATATTTGTGGCTAAGTCAGTGCTAGGTCATGACTGTAGGTAGCCTTGTTACCATAAGACATTCTAGTAGCAGGGTTTGATAGTGTATAGGAGAACGGGAACTAGCTAAGAAGGTACTGGAGGAGCCCAATGGGAGGTGGTGAGGGCCTAAACTAAAGTGGTAGCTGTGTTCATGAAAAGAAGGAAGAAATCTGTATAACTGGTTTTTTGGAACTACAAAACAGGACTTTGCAATCTAGCACACAAATTCAACCTACAAGCTTCTGTGAAAGGCTGGCCTACCAAAGACAGGACAAACTATATAACTCCTATCCCTAAATTCCCAAACAGAGATTTCATTTAGGTGACGGAGGGTATTGGAGGCCATCTTGGAGACTGGGGGTGCTGGGGGGACTTTGTGGTAGGATGGGGCAGCGCAGAGCCCTGGGCCCACATGGGTGGGGGAAGGACTAGGCAGAAAACAAGGCGAGAAAGAATCAGGACACAAGAGAAAT
Source organism: Paguma larvata (assembly GCA_030068075.1). Lineage (NCBI taxonomy): Eukaryota > Metazoa > Chordata > Mammalia > Carnivora > Viverridae > Paguma > Paguma larvata. Next base: position 121,002,801 of record CM057826.1, read on the forward strand.
GCTCAGGAAGAACACATATAGAGTATTTCTCTCTCACGAGTACTGGCCCTGTCCCCACACTTCATGTGCATGCCTCAGCCTCACAACCTCGGTCACATCTCCCCATATTACTGAGGAAGAAATGGAGGCCCAGGGAGGGAAAGCAGCCTCCAAAAGTTGGGCAGCTGGTATGAAGTAGTAGAGGAATTCCAACTTACATCCCTGGCCTCAAAGCCTCTGTTCTTAGCCACCAGGCTGTTCTGGGACTTGAGGGATTAAGACCAGCTCCCCAAGAATTGCCAAAGGGAAGAGGTATGGAGGGAAAGTGAACCCACAGAGCCAGGTGCTCCTACTCAATCCACAAGCCCTGTGCACCAAGGCAGAGAAATACCAGAAACTGGAGGAAGACTCTGGCTATAGAAACTAACTCAGCCAAGATCCTCAGAGACTAAAACTCTCACTGGATCTTCCAGTTTCCCTGGGTTATTTTCAATGGATGCAAAATAGTACTTGATTTTCTAACAAGGACCCTCATTCAGTGAGCAAGAAGGAGATGTTTAAATGTTCACTAATTTGGAAGCTGCTTTCAGTAACCAGCATGCTGAAATTTAGGGACATTAAGGCCCATTAGGGAGGATTTATAAAGACGGAATTCCAAAAGACCAGATCCATCAGCACCAGTTACAGATCCTTAGCTGATAATAGCCCACTGCTCAGAGAAAACAGTGTACTATGAGGGTGGGGGACATACACATATATATGTTCTATTGTAACTGTAGCTTTATCATATTTATGAACATTGTACATATATGCACAACCATATAACACTGTTGTTAAAGACTTCTTCCTGAAATAATGGACTCCCTCCCAGAAAATCAAAGAATGCATGATTCTGTTGAATACCAGATCTTTCAACATGTGGATCATGGTGAATCTTTTCTATGTGGAGGAGGGGTTAGAATCATGAGCTCTGGATTGAGACAGCCTGGAGTCGCCTTAGGCAAACCACTTAACCTTGCTTTTCAACTTCATCTCTAAAGTGTGGGTAATAATACATGCCTTAGAAAGTTCTAGAATATAGTATGTACCAGATAAATGTGGACTACTAGCACATTGCAAATGCTGTCTTTCAGGAATTATTCTGATCTGTAGCAGGTACTACTTACAGAACTGGCTACATATTATCTGGGTAGCAGGCACAGCATAGCCCACTTCACGGTATTATACTCTATTATTATAAAACAATTTTCTATTTCTAACCTGAATCTGTTCTGTTGGAACGTCATTTTATTATACTGTTAAAATTTTATGTACATCTATATGTAGTGCTAAACATGTAATCAGTGGAGAAATAGATATAACCAGTATGAATTTGTTTCATGACTCTTGGGGTAAGAAATCTCATATGTGGAATGTGAGTATTTGGTGGTTGACATCTTGGTTGTGTGACCTTAGACAAGTGACTTAGCCTCTCTGTGCCTCAGTTTCCTCACTTGTTTAAGAAAATACATAACGGTGTGTATGTCATAAGATTACTGTGAGGATTACATTAACACATAAAAATCACCTAGAATAATGTCTGGTCCATCATATATGCCCAACAAATGTTGGCTCCTAACATTTGTTACTTCTTCTAACCCATGTGAAATCTGGCCCCCACCCAGGTGCCCAGAAAACCCTGTCTCAATCACTCTGGAGCATCCTCCTCTATGTCCCACCACAGTCCTAAAAACTCACCTGTATATCCAAAGGAGGGCTCTTGGCCTGTCCACTTCTCCTTGTGGATACCCACTATCCCTAGCATGCACTGATAACCACCATCTGCCCAAACTGTAGCTCCATCTAATTCATTTAACAGTTTGTTTGAGTACCCATTCTGTCCCAAATAGTGTTAGGTGTTGGGAATATAGTAACAAAACATAACAGACAAGAATCCCTTCCCTCATGGAGCTTCCAAAAGAAGCAGGATCTGTGGGCCTGACTACTTCTGGGGTCCTCCCTTTCCACAAAGAAGCCCCTTGGCATTGGTCAACCCCCCAGCACTCTGGAATGACCCCCATCTGGGGGTCATTCTACCTATGGGGCAGAGTTCAAGGGCAGTCTGATGTAAACTCATAAAACCCACTTTCTTCTTCCAGTCTCAGGAAGCATCTCTCCAGTATCAGATAACCTTCTCCATCCTCTCCCCTTCACTGGACCTTGATACCCCAAAATGGCCAGCATGTGGTTTTTGGAACCAACCCTGAGGAACTGCACACTTCCTTCTGAACCACAACTACCTGGCTCACAGAACCCTCCTGGACACCTCCACAGGAGGTAGAAGGCCAGTCATTGTCCTCTGATGATACTTCAGCTGAGAAAACATGACAGGCTCATCTTCCAGGAAGGTTATTCTTTTTATTATATTTTTTTTCAGAAAGAGAGAGAGAGAACGCATGGGCATGCATAGGCGAGGGGCAGAGAGGGAAAGGAAGAATCCCAAGCAGTCCCCACAGCCGGTGCACAGCCTGACGTGGGGCTCGATCCCCTGACTGTGAAATCATGACTGAACTAAAATCAACAGGTGGCTGCTCAACAAACTGAGCCATCCAGGCGCCCCTCCCATAAAGGTTATTCAGACACCCAGTGGTGCAGAGGAGACTAAAGGAGGGGCATCTACAGCTCAGTGGGCAGGAGGTGGTATCTGGGTTACAGAGCTATCCAAGGGAAGGAAGACAGAGATCAGACTCTTAGAGAACAGACTCTTAAGTCTGCTAAGTGGAGGAAATTAACATGATTTTGAGAGAGCAATTGCCATAGAGTGCAAGGACCAGATTTCAGATAGTCCAAAGGCTGTGGAAGGTCAGGAACACCAGTGAGAACCAGCTGTGATTAGGAAAGACACTTCTTCCTCAGGGAAGGAGAAAAGGGGAGGGAAAAAGGATGAGCATCCCAGCAGATAAGAGGTAAAAGCTGTGGAGGGAGCTCTTGCCAAGTAGTCCCATGGAGAAGGAGACAAGACGGAGAGCTGGGGACTGAAAGCAACACAACCATTCAACTTACCTTCTGGTGCTTAATACTCAGTGGCTTAAAAAAGCAACAAATAATTTTATCTGGTTACAATTCTGTGGGTCAGGAAATCTGCCATGACTCAAGTGAGAAGTTCTTATGGCCACAGTGCATCAGCTGGAGTCCTTTGCTCAGCTGTGTCCGGTTGGTGGTTAGGCTGGAAAGGAAGATTCCAGAAGGCTTCACTTACATGTCTGGCACACGACTGCCCTTTTAGAATAGGGTGCTCTGTCTCTCTCTTTTCCTCTCCTTCTCTTTTTCTTTCTCTCTCTCCCCCTCCTCCCTCACCTACACACAAACACACTACACATGGCTATGGTGGACGTCCTAACAGCACAGTGAGCTCAGGGAGATGGTCTCCTACAGGACAGCTATTTTTGAAGAGGGAGCTTTCCCAGGATTAAGAGGAGATGCTGAAGATCTCTAAGGTCCAGTCTTGGAAATTTCTGGACCATCACTTCTACTACATTCTGTTGTTCAAAATAAATCACTGAGAGCTAGCCCAGCCTCAGTGGCAGTGGAAATAGACCCCACTTCTGTCACACAGCAGAGCATGTGAGATGAGAGAGATTGGTGCCATCATCTTTAGAAATGTCATCTACCCCAGGTGGAAAGAAAGAGTTAGAGTTCCTATTTGTGGGGGTACATGGTAAAGTTAAGGAGATGAGCTGGAAGATTCATTCATTCAGCAAATATTTATTGAAAGGCTAATATGTACTGGACACTGTTCTAAGTACTATGGACATAAAGCAATAAAAAAAAAAGCCCTTGCCATTATGGAGCCTACATTCTAGTGCAGTGACAGATGATAAAAATATATCATAAAGTCTGGTGATTACCAAGTGATATAAACAAAGTAGGGTAAGAGACAGAAAGGGACTAACTGGCAGATGGAGGGAACACTTCTATTTTGTTCAAGGTGGTTAAGTGAGGCCTTACTATGTTTCAGGAAGAGTGGGGAGGCCAGTGGAGCTACATCACACTGAGAAAAAAAAAAGATAGTGTCAGGATGTGAAGTATGCAAGAACCAGATGATCAAAAATATCAAATACATGGAAATAAATGTTCTTTTTCTCTACCCATACTGGGCAGTAATTGGCCATGTCTCTTGTCCAGATGAAGGGCGCTGAGTTCTTAGCAGAAACCCATTCTTACCGGACCCTTCCCTGTTCTTGGAGAGTTGAGGAGAGGGGAGATTATAGAATATACCATCATCCCTGTGCCCTCTGACTCATCCTCAGGTCACCAGGCTTCCCTTTTGGATTTTCAGAGCTTGGAGTAGTGTCTTTGCTATATGTTGGACATTATAGCAACCAGAAGCTATCCAAACTTGGTCTGGAAATAATATACAAAGAATTCTGCAAAGCTCCAGATGGCTTTGTAAATCCAATTAAACTCACAACTGGTCCAGAAACTTTCCCCATCATAATTACATTATTGATCATTAACATTTAAAGAAGTTGCAAACAGAATCCTGGACAATCCAATAAATTATAATTGTCTACTGGGCAGGTTCCATGAATCAGGTGCCTCTGGAGTCTTTTGAGACTGTCTGATGCTGTAATTTAAATGATGTTGTTCTGCTTTTTGGTAAATGGGAGTACAGCAGGGGCGGAAGTGGGGACAAGTGTGTGCATACAATCTACATTATGTGTTCTGGCCCATACATCTAAAAATGAAAGACTATTACAAATCCCTCCTATGTCCCATGACACCCTGTTTTTCTGAGGCACATTTAGTCTCCACGTTAGCTCCTGAGCAGCTCCTATCCCCACTGCTCCCCAAAGGTCATCCGCCCTGAGCTATTTTCATCTCTTCTGACACACCAGGCTCTGAGGCATCACCAGTAACAACAACAACCTATTGAGTGCTTAATCTGTGCCCTTCACCATACCAAATGCTTTGAATACACTCATTCAGTGCACCGTCAATATCATCATTCCCACTTTCCAGTGATAGTACTGGCTGAGAGGCAGAGTCAAGATTTAAAGCAAGATCTATCTGACTTTGGAGCCCAAAATCTTTGCAGCTCCTTCTCTTCAGCATGCCCTTCTTCTCTCGGTAGCCTGCTCACAGACTATCTAGCTCAGCTCAAAAAACCCTCCTCCTCTAGGAAGTCTTTCCTCACTGTCCCTCCACATCCCCTCTTGGGATAGGTGCTTCTTTTCTGCTCTTTCATGGCATCCTGTCAGCACTGCTATAGCACTGACTGAGCTACAATGAATTTTCCTGTCTACCAGTCTCTCTGACTAGACTTTGAGAGCCATGAAAGCCAGAACATTATTTTTAACCTTTGTTTTCCTGGTACCTGGCTCAGTAGGCATTTTCTGGATGGGCAGATGGATGAATGGTTGGATGGATGGGGGAATGGACAGATAGATATAAATTTATGCATGCATTACATACATGTAACCTTAAACATATCTCAATTACTTATGAGATTCAGTTTCTACTTCTGAAGAACATGAACATCATGAGAGAAAGAAAAAGACTTTATTGTCATGGGTTAATGAAAAAACAAAACAGCACCCAAAGTAAGACCAAAATTAACTCATTAAGATATTTCATATAAATATATATATATATGTATATATATATATATATATATATATATACACACACACATATATATATACACACACACACATACATCTTGGGGTGTGTACCTTGAGTGACAAAGGGCACTATTGTCTCTTCAAATACTAAACAGAAGTGTCAAGGGGACCTTTCCATTGGTTGCTGAATATTCATACCCATCATTTGACAGGTAAGATGACAGCCAGCAGTCACCTGCATGACCAGGGCGTGCCTTCACCAGAAATAAACATTGCAGGTTTCCCAGTGTCTGGGATGTGATAAATTTCCACATTTCCTATAGAAATAAAAGATGAAACTGGGGATGTCCAGGCTGGAAGCATGGGTGACAGAGCAGACACTGATACCACCAAGAGGAAAAAACAGCAAACTTTACTAAGTATCTGGCTAAGGTGTGTGCCAGGCTTTTCATCAAGTAACAGTGTCCCTTCAAGTATCAGACGATAGAAATGGAAGCATGACATCAAGAATTAGGAAACACCACTTAAAAGTTGTCCATGTGCTCTATATGTGGAAAATTATGGTAGACACACCCTACTGTATGCACAGGGCCAAGAACCGTGTGAGAACTAACTTGAACATTGTCTACACTGGGTTTAACTTTGTTGGTCAGGTTGGTGCTGGAAAGCAGAAGAGAAGGAAATAAGGTTAATGTTAAGGAAAGACTGAGAGACAAATTCCCAGAAAAGAGAAGTCTGGGCCAAACCTCAGTGTAGGGGTGAGGAGTTCAGATTTCATCATGAAGCGGTCCTCAGATCCTCCCTAACCTCCCGATAAGCCAAGATGAGCTAACTTTATGTAGGGAGCTAAGAGTACTGGCTCAGGTTTCCACACCTTTGTCCATCTAGCCTTTGGGAAACTAACTCATGTAATCAAATGGAGGTGACATGAATAAGACAAGTAATCTACTTGGGATCATCAAAACAGAATTATGCAGTCCTGAACCCTGAGTAGAAACTGGAACAGTGGAAGGCATTACTTCACCCTGGGCATCAATTTCAGCAACTCTATTGGGAGAGTGCCCTCCAGAAAAGATGTGCATGAGAAGATACAGGCATTTCCAGGGATGACAGATGGAAACATGGAGATAGGCACGATGGTGAGCAAGTGGCCATGTGTGCTGAGAAAGTGGATGGCACTCACAACAAAGGGCTAGTCATACTCTACAGAGGCACAGGCCAGCCCAGGAGGCATCAATGTGAGTAGAACAACAGAATAGGGAACTGATGAAAGGACAGCCAGAGCAGGGCTACAGGGACACAACAGTAGCTGTACCTGTGCACTAGATCAGCCACCTAGGGACACTTCAGAGAACATTTAGTATGTGAATCAAGTAGAAATACACAGGAAGCCATGATAAAAAAAAAAATGCTTGCCATCCAGCCTAAAAGGGCTCTGAAATAGTAAGTTTTGGAAATTTACCATCTTCCCAAAGGCAAAAGCCTTGACCGACTTACTTACTACTGTATTCTCCATACCTGAAGGTGCTTGGTGCAGAGTATCAATCAGCATTTACTATATGTCTGGTGGTTGGACAGACAGATGCATGTCTACCAATGAGGCTGGTCTGTACTCACCAGTTGACATTGCCATTAACATTTGGGTCAATATCTGCTATTTCTAACTCCTGAAACAAGGGCTATCCATTATTTCAAAATTTATGTCTCATATTATCAAAATACTGGTTATGGTCACATTTCATAAGTGTTGAAAATTCCGAAGTTTAAATTTTAAAAAGTTTAAATTTTAGGAGCGCCTTGGTGGGTCAGTCGGTTAAGCATCCAACTTTGGCTCTGGTCATGATCTCACAGTCGTGGGTTCAAGCCCTGTGTCAGGCTCTGTGCTGACAGATCAGAACCTAGAGCCTGCTTCAGATTCTGTCTCTCTCTTTCTCTCTCTGCCCCTCTCTGACTCATGCTCTTTCTCTCTCTCTCTCTCAAAAATAAAATAAACATTAAAAAAACTTTTAATAAATAAATAAAAAGTTTAAATTTTAAAAGACACTAAATCTTGAGTATGCTTTAAGTGTAAAATTGCATATACAAATAAAAGCATCAAATAAAAATAAAACATAGGAAAAAATATATGTTACACCTACACGAGCATTATAATATAAATTTATAAAAGATGAAATTAATTTTAAAGTGTGATTTTAAAATAATTGCATAAAGGTAAAATGTAAAGTGTTATTTTAATATGTAAAGCATATCAAATACATCGCTGCTGAGTTATATGCATGTACACTTTTCTGCAAGACAAACTTGAAAATTTTGGTATTGTAAAGTTCTAAGTCAACTCCAAAGAGCTTCTTCTGATTCCTTCATCTGCAACTGACCTAATATTTTAGTAGATAATTTGATAAGGGCTTTTTGGTAAATGCATGACCACTCCACCTATCACCTACCACTAGTTACAGTGATGTAGGAATACAATTTTTGTTTTGGTTGAAAACTGTGTTTTTTATTTCAAAAAAGTATTTCCAGTCTTAGCCTTCTTTTATTTCATTAAATATAGATGCAGATTACCTCTGTCAAAATAAATATATATTCTCCTTGTTGACAGGGTCTTCGAACTAGAGTAAGAACTATTCTTGCAAGAAAAATTTATATCAAACTTCTTCCTCTACTTAAAAACCATGAAAACTGTAGGTGACTATTCTGTAAGTGAGCATACCTTTGATTAAAAAAATTAATGCTTGATATAATTCTTTGGACAGGGCTTAACATATAAATGATTTATATTTCTGACTTTTATTACAGAAATAAAATATTATACCAGAAAAGAAACAGTATTTTGGCACTTAAAAATTGAACCATAAACCAAAAATTGTACTTCATTTTCTGAACTTCAGAAAAGTTGAACTTCACTGAACCCCTGAAAAATCCTTTGAGTAAGGCATGATAAGGGTCATTTTATAGATGGAGAAACTGAGACCCGAGGAGTTAAGCCACTCAGTGCCTCACCAGTCAGTGGTAGAGCGATTACACCACGTGGACTGACCCCAAAGCCAGTGCACTTTCTATGACCCCATGAATCTTTATACCTAAGGCACAGCAAAGCCACCAGGAATGTATGCAGAGTTACGGATCCAACTTAGAAACATTATTCAGTCAGAACTCAGGCTCAGAGAATTATGTGAAACTACAGCTCTTCTAGTAAGATGTGTCAGGTGGGATTTGGCAAGAGACCCAAGACTAATGAGGTCTTCAGCAAAGCGGTTTTTTTTTTTTTTACTGGAGTCTGTACTTTTCAAGGCTGTAAATCTGTGCTTAGGTGCCTTCGACATTAACCTAGTTCCTGGCAAAGTGGTGACCAGGCATTAAGCCACTACTCGATCAGCTGCTGCTGCTCTTGTCTGTATGCAGGAGAGAGCACCCAGGGTTTTATCTTTAGTGTGATGACTTATTCCTTTTAGGAAGATAAAGTTGTTGAGGAAACTGGCTTCAGTCTTTCCCATTGTGTATTCCTGATTTTTATCTCCACCGGGACTTGGCTGGCCCACAGACAGAAGCACAGAGCGATGAGAGTTCTAACAGCATCTAAAATCATAAAGTCCCTGGGTCTCTATGGGCTTGGAGAAATCAATGTGGTCCCTTGTACTTTGGCATGTCTCCCTGACTTAAAATCTACCTTGTGGAAATACAGGATAACAGTTCTAACCACTGTCTTTGAAATCAGACCGGCCTGTCTTCACGTCTAGACCATGCCATAATCACCTTTGTGATTATAGGCAGCTTACTTAATTTCTGTGTCTCAAACTTCCATATTTAAAATAAGGACATAATTGGGGCACCTGGGTGGCTCAGTTTGTTAAGTGACAGACTTAGGCTCAGGTCAAGATCTCCCAGTTTGTGGGTTCAAGGCCCATGTTAGGTTATGTGCTGACAGCTAGAGCCTGGAGCTTGCTTAAGATTCTGTGTCCCCCTTTCTCTCTATCCCTCCCCCACTCATGCTCTGTCTCTGTGTCTCTCAAAAATAAATAAATGTTAAAAAAAACTTTTTAAAAAATAAAATAAATAAGGACATAACAACAACCATCTCAAGGAATTGATATGAGGGCTAAATAATATGGTGACTGTTAAGGACAAAGCCTGACAGAGAACAGATCCTCAATAAACATCAGCCATTCTTTTTTTTAAGTTTTTATTTATTTTGAGAGAGAGAACATGGTAAAAGGGCAGAGAGAGAGAGAGAGAGAGAGAGAGAGAGAGAATCCCAAGCAGGCTATGCACCGTCAGCATAGAGCCTGACATGAGACTCGAACTCAAGAACAGTGAGATCATGACCTAAGCTGCAATCAAGAGTCAGACACTCAACCAACTGAGCCATTCAGGTCCCCTCAGCTACTCTTCATTATAATAATAATTATCATTATCGTGTGAATATTTCTGGATTGATGTTAGTTTGCAGTGGTAATGGCATACATAGAAATTAAACAATTCTCATCCAATCCAAAAGATAATCCTCAAAACCTACTTTAGTCTCATGCTTCAATATTTTCCTGACAAAAAAACAAAAGCCTAGTTTAGTTTATATCACCTCTCCCTGTTTGCCTTCTAGTAAATATGTGAAGACAGTTAAGTGTTCACTAGACCCTGAGTAATACAGAATTTGATATATTTAGAAATTATTCTGAAAGATGAGTCACAGAGAAAATCATAGAGCAAATCTTAGAGGCTTCAGAAGAGCACACAATTTATCACTCAACAGATGTTTAAGATTATGAGCACCTGTTATGTGCAAAACATAAGGCTGCACACACTGAGGATACGAAGACAGGTGGTTCCTTCCAAGAGCTTAATAACAGTGGAAGAGATAAGATGTAAACACAATAGTACAGTTCTTCACGACTTGACCCTTAAGCCATGACTGCCAAGTGAGTGGGTCACAGAACAAGACCCAGAGGCATCCAAGACATCTCAGGGGACTGAGGGACCTGGCAGGACTTGAAAGGGGAGAGAAAGTTGGGTCTCAAAGTCTGATCAAGACCTGAATCAGAGAGGGGCAAGATGAACACACGCAGGTGGGCTATGCTGGCCATATTTGGGAACAGTATGTAGAACAGCTTGGCTAGAGGGGAAGGTCCAAGAAGGTGAACAGTTGAAGATAATCCAAAAAGATTTGCTACATGCTGCTTCCATTTCTCCTATGGTTTCAGGCTAAGGAATAACCCTTAGTGGGGAGGACAGAGTCACTGCCCAAGTATGGTGAGTGGCCTCTCTGTGGCACTGTGAAAGAGGAGAGGCGGTCATATGGAGCCGGCTAGAAGCTCACTTGCGCCCACAGTGGGACTCTGGCCGCAACAGTGAAGCCAGACTGGAAACCAAGTTTCCTCATCAGCACGCTCTGTGCTCAGTGCTGGGGGAGGACACCCAATGAGCACTGGAAAATCAAACATGTAGCATTCACCTCCAGGAGGGTCAGGCGAGGCCCCTTGCCGCTGCGCCTGCACTCAGGAAATGGTTGACCAACATCCCTGGGAGAAGTTCAGCACCATTTGTTTAGGTCTCTGCACCCCAGAGACTAAAGCGCAGGCTATTCATGAACAACTGTCTTCATCAGAAAACCATTCTGTCTCTGGTAAGAGAAGCTGCTAAGTCAGAGGTACAGTACTCAGAGTAATCCACCAATTCGGGCTATTCCAGTTGGTCTGTGAAAATAGAGGACTCCTTAATTTGAGGTGGGAAAGAGTTTTTTTTTTTTTTTTTTTTTTAACGTTTATTTACTTTTGAGAGAGACAGACAGAGTGCAAGCATAGGAGAGGCAGAGAGAGGAGACACAGAATCCAAAACAGCTCCAGGCTCTGAGCCATCAACACAGAGCCCGACGCGGGGCTTGAACCCACAAGGGTGAGATCATGACCTGAGCTGAAGTCGGATGCCTAACCGACTGAGCCACCCAGGCATCCCGGGAGAGAGTTTTTTGTGTCCTGCTGTCCCTGGAAAATAGGAACAGAGAACAATGGAGCAAGCTATTCAATTGAACAGATGATATCAAACTTTCATAGAAGTGAAGAGTCTTCAGAAATGCTTGTCTCCTCTCACTGCACAGTCGAGACACGAATTCAGTCATCTGTCTGTTCGTTATGTCTGCTGGAGACTAAGCAAACTTTCAGCCTTTTATACCCATCTTCCAGATGTGGTAACATAGCCTGAAGTGCTGGGACTCTACCAAACGACTGGGATGATGAGTAAGGAAGGCCACTTTGGTCCTATAGATGGTTCCAGATTTGTAGCCTGAACCCAACTTCATTTACTCATTCAAACAGCATTGCCTGAGTACCCATTCATTGAGTACCATACTGAGAACCATAGAAGCCAACCAGGAGTTTCCTCTCTTGTAGAGGATCATCCAGGCATATAACTATGATGAAAGGGAGAGATTAAGAACAGCAAAAGAGGAGAGAAAGAGAGATTCTCACCTGAGTAGGTAGGGTGAGCTTTCGGGAAAGATACTGAGCTGAACAAAACCTGGATAGTGGAGATGAAAGGGAAAGCAATCTGGGTAGCAGAAATACCTCGAGCAAAGGCTCCACAATGGTCAAACTTGGGGTAGGCTCTGAGAACAGTGCTGCTAGAGTCTGGCCAGAGACTAGAGATGGGAAGGAGAAGAGTTGGAGTCAAGTTGGAACAGCAGCTGAAAGTCAAGTCTGAAACCATCTCCTACTCTCCCTTCCTTTGCTCTACTCTTCTCTTCTTCCTTTTTCTTCCTTTCATTACCTTTTACTTGCTTTCTTTCTCTGCAGTTAAAATCCCTTCCGTCTATTCCTCCATTTTTCCATCCACCTCAGACAAGAGCAAAGGGAGGGGACATAGGATTAGCACAGTACTCTCACTGCTCTGGAGAAGCAAGTCAGAGATTGACTGTCCCCCTGCAAGAGGACACAGCCCAGAACCACAGAGTGAAAGGAGACACCCAGAACTCTGGCTGGAAAACCATATGTGCATCTCTGTGGCACAGCTGAAATCTGCAGGCTCACAGAGATGCCTTCCTGCTTGGCAGACAGAACAAGACAGTGAAGTGACCCAGAAGAGATACAGGAAGCTTCAGCTGTGAGAGACAATATAAGGAAGCGGTTAAGAATGTCGACTCTGGAGATAAATGTGAACAGTTACCGTACCACTTTATAAAAAGCATGTTAGTTCACACCCTATTGTGTTAAAAGGATTAAATGAGAAAATGTTTGCGACATGCTCAGGACAAGGCCCCATCCATATGAGTGCTCAATAAATGTTAAGCTTTTTATTGTTTTATTTATTACAGAGAACTAAGACCAAGAATGACTAAAGTTTAAGCCAAACAAATTAACAGATTCCAAAGGTAACTGAGTGGAATATAAAGACCTCAGGCTTGGGAATCAGAAGGACTCAAGTTGTAACCACTTTCTAGCTATGGGACTATGGGCAGCTTGAGGTGACTCAGCCTCATTTTCCTCAACCTCAAGAGGTGAATGATAGCACATCTTTATTTGTATATGAGGATATATATACATCCATTTTTAGGAGGATTTCTGTGAATATTATAGATAAGACAACTAAAATCCCTTCATATGGTAGGTCCTCAATAATTAATAGAAGAAATACTGAAGTTGTGACTGCAAAACTTTTTACTTTGTCTAGTGCCCCGGTGTACAGGCTCCTTGAAAGAGGTCTGATTGTCTGGATTCCCCATCCAAAGTTCCAAGCCTCACATCTTTCTCTTCTCACTCCCACCACCATCACCCAGAACTATCACAGACTGTCCTCTTGTGGTGGCCACTTAGGAGCTGCATGGCTAAATAAACAGGTTCAAGAGCATGGAGACAATGTTGACCCCATACCAGAATGCTACATCAATCGAAATCTTACTAAAACAACGGTGATTTCTGTTTTTTACTGTAATCAAGCATACTAAATTTTTCAGGAAAACACCATAGTTACTCAATACTCTACTGGTGACATAAACTCAGCAAAGAGAAGAATCAAAAGCACTATTTAGACATCCCTAGAGGGGGAGAAGAAGAGGTCACAGAAACAGCAGCAGTACTAATACCAATGCTCACCCTTAATATTAAGCACCATGCCATGTTCTGAGCACCCAACACACCATTTCCTCTCTTATAGATCACGAAACTAGGAGCTGGGAAGTGGCTTGCCCAGGGTCACACAGTTAGGAAATGGCAGATCTGGAATTTGAACCTGGATGGGCCAGCCTCAGAGCCTGTGAATGCAACCACCCTGCTAAGTGCTGGCACAGAGAAGAGCAGTCTGAAGGTCATCAATGGAGAGAAAGCAACAGGCTGTGCCAAGGATGTGGGGCTCTCTGTGTTAGGTCTCATGGGATAAAGCACTCTCAGTATTCGGTCTCATGGGAGAAAAGCACACCAAGTGCACTTGCTGATGGGGTAATCATTCAGTGTTCATGCATTCACCCATCAGAGAGAGTCTACTCCAGACTTGGCAGGGTGTCATTACTCTAAAGCCCCATTCCACTTGCAGAGTCACAGAGCCAAGAGCTCCAAGTGCACAAGGACTGCGACTTCGCTCTGTACTTCCCATGCTGGGCACAGCACCTGGTGAGAGTAAGCACTGAGGAGAGGTTTGTAAAGCGAATGGGTGAACAAACAAACAAATGAACCACCAACACACTAAACTAGTAAATGACTGACATTTCCATTTCTCTTCTTCCCTCCTCAACTTCCATGACTTGAGAGTTTTCCCAAGACAAAATGGGAAGGAAAAATAGTAGCACCCCTGAACCTAATCCCATGAAATACTCCAAAGAGGAAATGGCATCACAGAAATATTCTAATTCAGACTGATGGTCTACACTAAGAAAAGCCACTTGACGACTACAGCTTGAGACAGTGTCTGTTGCCTACACAGTTTCCAGGAAAAACAGGTTTCTATAAGCAAAGGCTGGTGATGAGCCAGGTGGAAAATCTTGACCACAGGCACATCAGACATTGCTGGGCTCTTTGATGGTTTATCTGTATAAAACAAAGTCATTTTCTCTGTGAGCAATGGATTTTATAAATTTTGCTCCAGCTAACTTATTCTTCAACTTACCAAATCATGCATTGCCACATCTCATCATTCTGTAAATGAGACCTAGTGTTAGAGAGAAAAATCTGTGCTTAAATGACATAGAAACCACACAGTCTCAAAACCTCTGAGCTTAAATGTAGTCATGTCATCCTCTTTCCCTCCCTGCAGAAAGTGCAAAATGCATGACTTAAAACCTTTCAAGGTGGTGGAGAGGAGGGGCATTGAGGAGGGTGGAGAAGGGCTTTCCACAGTCCAGTCACCTGCACTGCTCCTCAATCAGTAGAAGGGTATCAGTGCACAGCAGAATACACTTGACAGGAGGGAACAGCCCATTTTGAGCTAGCTGCATGGATAGATCGAGCTGCACCTTTAGTGGAGGATGAGGCGGGAGGGACTAGATAGAGAGGGGGTGGCCTAGCCCACATGATTAGGCTACATGGCACTTTCCAAAGACACCAACACTTCGAGAATCTAGCTGCCAAAACAATGTGGATATAAGAATAAAGAGAAGGTGGTGAGGAAGAGCTGTAGAGAGTAGGAGACAGAAATCAAGGAAGAAGGAAAGAGAGAATGGGCAAGGAAAGCAAAGTCATGGGCTTATTTTTATTTATTGCATACTAATATAGTGCTCACTATTTGCCAGGTACTATTCTAAGCACTTTACAAATACTGATTTACCTAATCCTCAATATTAGCTTCATTTATTGAAGAGGAAGGAAGCTAAGCATGGAAAGAGTCAATGACTTGACAGCACATGGCCAGTAAGTGGCAGGACTGGAACCCAGGAAGCTATGCACCAGTCCATGCTTTTATCTAGCCCACATCAGGAAAGTCTTAGACCCTGTTTCAACGGGGCCCAAGGACATTAGCAAACCATGAAACACCCTGAAATATAGTTAGTTAATTAGTCAGTTAGTTAGTTAAGGAATGTTTGAATCTCTTCAACAATGATCTAGTCTTACAACATCAGCTATTTCCTTGTATATGGATATAAAGAAGGGAGATGGTGAAGGGGATGGTTCTCCTTTGAACTATGAAAAGAAAATAGCAGCCCAAGGATCAAATAGAAGCAAATAACAGCCAAGATTTGGCTCATATGCCCAAGACTTCCCATATGCCAGCATTATATTCTCACTATGCCACCAGGTGCTGGGAGGAACAGATGTTTAGGTGAGATATTAAGAGAAAAGCAGCTTAGGGTATAAGTGCTATTATATTAACCATGAAGCCTGGTCAAACAAGCCGCCAGGTTAAGTGGCTTAAGATGAACTCAAAAACTGGCAGCCATATGATTCCCCATTCCTCCTGACTCTCAGGTCCCATTTTCCAGCAGTCTCCTCGTCCATCACAGAGAATTCTCAGAGCTCTTGCCTATCTCTCTGCAGTTTTACTTCTCTCAGCTTCCCCCTCCAGCCCCAGTTCTCGGCACAGTCCATCCCCATCATGGGCGTGGATGGAGGTATCTTCTCTGAAGAGACTGCTCAGCTCCACATCCACCCACCTTACCAGATTCTCAGCCCCAGGCCATCAGGAGCTCCCTGTTATGAAGAGTGTGAATCACGCTGCTGGGAAAATTTAGGTGTTCTCATCAGTTCTTCCCGTGAAGAACTTCCATAAAAGTGTACCACACTCAGTCCAAGATGGTTTGGGGCAAGAAGGGCCTGGGCAAAGCTCGGTATCATCGATCCTTTTGTGAGCTAGATGCCAAAAAAAGCAAACCCAAGACAACACTGACCTTCTGTGTTCCCATTCTATTGTAGCTGTGGGCTCCTCTTCCATCCATTCCTTTCTGACCCAACTTTGAAAACCCTTCCCCCACCCACCTTCTCATCCTAACCCCACCATGCAGGAATTCTTCCTGCCTTTGTTCCCTAGCTAGAGTGACCTTTTGGTTAGAGTCTCCAGCTCTGTGTGTCCGGATGGCATGCCTTACATTACTCTAGTCTTACTGGAATCACGGATGATATTTCTCTGTGCTTCGAAAGCACAGTGGAAAAAATTCTTTGCTACACACTGAACTCTATGTCATAAAGTTGTCTTCAAAGGCCTACACGACTATAAAAATGTTCAGATAAAGACAATTTGGGCTTCAGCTATCCACTGCTGTCAGCTTTCTGGGAGCATTATACCATAAAGTTTGTCTGCTAATAAACAGCATGTTTGGAGCTGGGTTGCTTTATTATGGGGGAAGAAACACAACTATAAAAATTAGTACATGTATAACCACAAGAAGACAGAGTATCAAGAGAGTCCCTTTGTTTTAGTTGTGACCAGTGTCCCCTGAGGCTTGCAAGAGAGAGTGGGAATGGTCCCCACTGTGTTCTCTCTCAGCATTTCTTCCCCTCCAGGTTTGCTGCACAATCTGTTATGTTGACTTCTCTGCAGGAGGCAATAGAAAAAGCATGGACAGACTCTCTCAGGATACAGAGACGCCAACGAAGGGAATTAGCACTGAAATCCTTCCAGAGCAGCTATAGGGCAGGGAGCCAGAGGGTGAACCAAGTGGTCTTCTGCTATTTTGTGAGCATACGTCTCGCCTTCTAATCGAACTGTCTCTCCAGAGCAGAGCCATTTCAGCACCCAGAGAAGGCTGACCATTGAAAAACAAAGCTGACTGGCCCACATCCCCACCTACCATCCCTCTGTGGGACCTCAGCTCCCAGAAAGCTGATAATTACTAAAACACCCACATAACCTTCTGTTGCTTGCTGCACTTTGCTATGAGCCAGAAAGGGCATAGGAGAGCCTACCACCTGCTGGCCTGGGGGTTCCTACCCAAGGTTGAGGAGAATCAACTGCTCTTGTCCTTATAGGGAAAGACCACAGTGGTTGCTATGGATCCAATAATGCTACCCAAAAAGCCTCATTTTCACTAATGTTTGAGGAACAGTATTATCGGGGGCTGCTGCATGGCCAACTAAACCACTGATTGTGTCCTCACATATCACTTGGCTGCTGACTTGAGTTCCCACAAACTGGCAACAAAAACATGCTGTCATTTGCACTGAGAATGTTTTAAAACAGTTGTATTTATGTCATTCTTCTAATGAAAAGGAGTTGTTTTGCATTTCCTCAGAATCATTATGCATGTCTCCTTAATACCCAATGAGGCAAATGGGATGAAAATCGGCACATTATGCTCCTGTGTAATCATATGAAAAGTCAGACCCTTTGAAGAATGCCCAGGCTGTCTGCTCCAATGCATGGATACATGGCTATCCTTAGCAGGGCCAAAGAGCAGGGCTACCAAAACCAATCAATGGCTTCCTCCTGTCACCAGGGGAAAATAAGCTAGTGAGTAAAAATTTCTCAAATGTAAACTTCCTTCCCGTAAATTTTACCAATTACCCATTTCCAGTGACCAGGACTCAATATCAACTAAACCGGTGGCCAAGTGGCACCAAACATTTGGAGGAAAAGGCTGTTTGCTGGTAGCAGCTCAAGCCAACTTGCTGGATAGAGCAGAACAAGGAAGCCTGTGTATATGAATAACAGTGTGTCTCAGGGACCACATGGGCAGAGTGGAGTGAGGCCCCAGAGAGGGGCACACACTATCTATCTGAGCCTCTTTCTACACATCTTCATTCTTCTTTCCTTTCAAATGCCTTGTTTTGCTACTTAGTCCATGCAACAGAAGATGGTTACCCACATCTCCCAAAATTACTTGTTAACTTTCCAGTAAATAAAGAAACTGCCTCTCACAATCAGTCGCAAATATTCCAGTGAGAAAACCTGACAGGCCAGTTTAAGTCAGAGTTCTTCACCTAGTCTAGTAAGTTATATCAAGAGGGGTGAGGTCACATGATAGAAAATGCCCATAAGAGGTCTATCTTAGAACCTGGGCATTAAGGCAGTTCCAACAGAGGGAGGTAGCAGTGAGAAGCTACTGTGTGAGGGACACCATTATCAGTGCTCTGGCAGGCTACAAAAAGTTCTACGTGGCAAAGCAAACACCACTAAAACCCAGTGGGGAAATAGTTTTAACATGTTCTCCAGAAATACTGTAAATACTTTTCTTAGTACAGGAAAAGAGAGTAGAACACTTCTACAATCGCATTTAATCCTACAAGATAATAGACTGTTTTGCAAATAAGGTATTGAAGCTCGCAGTGGTTAGGTAAGCGGCTCAAGGTCACCTGGCTAGAAAAGAGGAGAGGAAATTTCAAACCCACGTGGGACTCCAAAACCTCGTCTGAGCTCCATTCATTACTCACGCTGCCTCCCAAAGGAACTCTGCCCAAAATAAGTGCCAAGCACTGATGCAGCCACTGATGAGGCCTCTGACTTCTGCACCAAGGTACCCAGCATCCTGAAGCTGGAAGGGCTCAGCAGGCACCTGCCCACTTCTCTGTTCTAACACCCAGGCCACGTCCCAGGTAAAACATCTCAGCCCCAAGCTACTCATAGGTCGTATACTGTTCAAGTACTACCGATACCATTTTCCTGTTTGCGTTTTGTTTTTGTTTTTGTTTTGTTTTTACAGTTCGTTGCTCATCCTAACTGTCAGCAGCAATTGCTTACCATGTGGTATGAAAATCTCTCAGGCTTACGTCAACAGTCTATCGCTGTGAAATTCCTGGCTGTCTTTGGAGTCTCCCTAGGCCTCCCTTTTCTCGCCATAGCCTATTGGATTGCTCCGTGCAGCAAGGTACAGACTGCTTAAGGTGCATGTCGTTTGCAGTGATTTCTTCTCTCTTCTTAGCATGATTTGAAGTCCATTAGTTCAAATCAACAGCTGAGCACTTCCCATGTTTAAAGAAAACAGTCTTGAGATACTCAGCTCAACTAGAAAGCCATGCAGACCTGTTTTGGTTTTTTTTTTTCATTTTTTTGAAAAAGAGAAGAGTGATAATATGGGAGATTTAAAATACATGAGCCATAACCCGATCGATAACAGAAGAGAGAGGGAACACAAGGCACTTCTGCTCTTCTAATTACATGATGTCCTAGACACGTCCTCTACACTCACTGCAATAATTATAATGATGGTAATAAGAATAGCCAACTTCTATTGAGTACTTTCTTTTGGCTAAGCCCTTTTCATGGAAGATCTCATTTCGCTCCCTCAATTACATTCTGACACATATATTTTGTGAAACAGGTTCAGAAAAGAGAAATAACTAATAGGCTGAGAGTCCAATGCAGCTCATGCTGGGGACACTGCAGACCTATCTTGAAGTCGTCCCAGTTTCCCTGGCTTCCTTTATTGGGCTCTGGCCCACGTGGGCAGCTAATTAGGTCACAAGAAGGAAAAGACAAAGCAAAGAGAAGAGAGCTGTAAAGGTGCAGAGTTAGGTTCTTTTCTCATAGGGACAGGGGTGTCCAGTGCCTGCTGGTGACGGAGGGAGGAGAGCCTACATAAGCACCGAGCCGTCAGCTTGCCACACCACTGTCCCTACAGCCCAACCATTTAATCCCGAGCCTCAAAGAGCCATAGCAGTCACTGCAGCTTCAGTCAAGAGTGAGCACCAAGGACCAAATCATAGAGAAATGATTCCACAGGGAATGTAATCAGCTAATGTGGTTAATAAAAAAATGGAACCTCTTATATAAAAAAAATTTTTTTAATGGAACCTCTGGTCAACTCCACTAAAAGGTAACTCTTGCCAGAATGATGGGCCCAACGCTTCAGGGCTGCTGATGAGGCCACCCAACCGGGGAGGCAGTGAGCTCATGCCTTAGAGTAAGATGTGTGCCACAGAGAGAGGGGAGGATTCAGACTCCTTCTTCTGTAAAATGGTATTAAATATAAAAGTCCTCAAAATGAACATATGTGGTACTCAACCTTACCACTACAGAGGATTTTGTTTCCTTGAAAGTCTACCATGCCATGGATTTCTAAATCAGAACTCCCCAAACGATACATATGTAAATGAAGGCAATTTTTTTCTCTTTCATTTATTACAAGCTGAAAAAAGTACAGTGCATAAGAAAACCTAACCAGACTTAAAGCTGGGTTAGAGTAGGTCACTGGTTTTAGGCACATGTTTCCATACTGGAATTCTCTGGTCTGTATTGCAGGTTACGTCCTTGCCTTCTTCCAGAGCCATACTAGATGGACAATAGGGACACTCACCTCCATACTCTGTGAGCCCCAAACTAATTTCAGGGCACCCAGTCATTAAAATGATAGCCACTTGGTAGACAAAACAATGACAATCCTCACTTTTGCTTTTAAAACCAAATGTGACAGCTACCAGAAAACTGGAACTAGCCAATACCAACAAACTGGTTTGCCACTGCCTGCCTAGTGGCCGAGGGAAATACTGAGGAAGAAATGATATTCTAGGTGCTGACTAAATTGTTTAGATTTTCAGTAGGTCTCAAAACAATCGTCTTGGCAAATATCATGAAAATGTGATACCAAAAGAAAAAAAAAAGTATGTACAGGAGGTAGGAGGTGGAGGGAATTCTGGACTTTCTTGGGGTCTGATAAATCCAGGAATATGATACCTGCATGAAACATATGGTCACACCTATAGTCGTCTTCTAGAACATTCTGGAAGAAATGATTACAGGAAAATTTAGCCCAATGGCAGAGGCTTCCTCTCCTCTGTTCAGATACATGTCTGATTGACATTCGGTGCTCCAGGAGCTTTCAGTAACACTCAAAAAAGAGCACTAAAGATAAATAGGAGCCTGGCCATTATGCCACCTGTGCCTTCTGGGCACTTTCTGGGCTGCAAGTCTGAGTTCAACACATCGGAGGGTGTATCCATGTCGGAGTGACAAATCTTAGTCTGTGGCATGAGACAATTCTTGGTAGCACTGCTCATTCCAAGGAAAGATTCTCTCATTAAAGAGGGAAACTTTAGTTGTCAAAGTTGCTCTGAGGCAGTCAAAGGACAGATAAAACAGTCAAGATATTTTTAGTCTTTCCTTTCACCACTCTGAAAGAAATCCTTTCAAGTTTGGCAAAGATATTACATTACTGGGGATAATAAAAGGGTCACATCTCCCATGTGAAGAAACCAGGACTCTCCAAAGGCTCCTGATGTCCAGAATACAGTGTTCTCCCAAAGAAAGTGGCACAGTGGAGAAATCTGCTAATGTGCTAGCATCCCTTCCTCCCAAGGGGTCACTTCGTTTATACCCGTACAATATTATCTATGGAAAAGCCAGCGGCATTCCAGCAACTTCAGAGTCTAATCACAATTTGACACCTGCCTCAAAGAAATTAGACCCTGATAATTTTTTATAAACCTATTCATAAAATGTCAACTGCTAAACCTCATCAGCCAGCTAATGTCCATCAATGTCTAACAAATATTGAAACTTCTGTTTCTGACTTAACATTACATTTACTTAATAGCTGCTGCCCTAATTTAGGGACCATTAGGGACACCAAAATTACTTGATTGTCCTGCTAAAATTATTTCATCATTTCTTTCCCAATGAATCCCCGCTGCTGTCAATTCTACTTTTATTAAAGTTTTTGAGGGTCCCTATGAAAGAAAACTAAATGAGATTATAAGGATTATAAGAGTGTCAAAAGAAGTTCGGCTTAGTAATATAGTGGCTGAAGAGGGTAACCAAGGCACAGATGTGTACCTATGGTGATAACAGCAGGTCTGGATCATGGGACAGGCCTGTTAAGGTCAATAAAGAGAATGGAGATTTTTTTTATCATTTCTCATCCTAATCACCAGCACAGCTGAGGTCATGAGGCGCACTGGGAGGCTGGTGAGTTCTAATCTGCACGGATGCTCTCAGGTTCATCTTTTCCCACCGAGCTCTTCATCCTCTCAACAAGGGCTCTAATGCCAAGTGTGTTGACAGCCTGTTTTCCACCCTTTGTTATTCCATTCCAATTCATAATTTAGGTTGTTTTCCTGTTAAAATCTGAGAGCTGAAAGAACAGTCATCCTCAAAGGCTCAAACAGTGTCTCTACAGCAAGTGGACTGGAGCAGAGGTCCACGTCATACAAGCGTTGAGGAACCACATAAGTTCTAAGAGTATGAGAGGTGAAACTGATTTCCTCCATGCCTGTTGACTTTGACTGTTTAATTATCCTTGTAAATCAGTCCCAGGACTCAGGCAAGGAAAGCTGTGAACACCTTCAGCCTCCTAGCTGAGGTCTCTGCATTGTAAGATCCATCAGTCCATATAATACCACATAACTCTCGACTGAAGAATGCCAAAGTGTTAGCTGTCCCACCCCGACCCCTCAGCCTGGTGCCAAATAAAAACACCCAGTTAGGAGGTGCAAGGAACTCTGCAGCTTTGGAAGATCCCTGCTTTGCCTTGCCAAAGCTGAAGTGGTTTGAACACACCATGCAGTCCAGGGCCAACCAGGAGAGGACAATGATTCCAAAGGCCTCTCAGTCCCCCTCATTTGCCCCTAGTAGAGAGCACTAGATTAAAGAAAATGATGCTTCAATTTCTAAAGCATTGCCATGGAGGGGAAATTTGTGCCAGGAAATAGAGCATATTTTGCTCTTATATTACAAAAGTGTCTGCTCTCAAATCCAAAAGGAGAGTCCATCACCTGACACCTTGCCAGGACAGGATTTAAGAGTACCAGAAGGCTGATCGCTTCCACACACACCCCGGTCTGAGCCCTGCAACATTCTCTCCCCAACTCCCCATTGACAGTATCAACATTGAAATGAAGAACCAACTCTTACAGCTTATTCTATCCCCTCCAATCTCCAACAACATGTTGCACATAGAGAGGACCCCAAAAGACCTCATGGCATAAATGCATTAGGACTCTGTGTAGCTCCCACTGTGTGAATCCTTGCCTATAAGCTTTTTAGGAGCCAGGTGAGTCTGAGTTTCCCCTTAGGAGAACTGTGTGAGGCCCTCCAGTGCCACATAGTGAGGGCTTCCTGGCACTTCACATATGCTTCGCGTGTGCCAGGAGCTGCTCTCCTTTGTGCATGTTATTCACTTCTGACATCAACCCTGTGACAAGTTACATTTTATCTCCTTTTTACAGATGAAAACACTAACACACAAAGGGATTAAGTAACATGCCAAAAACTATGGATCTGTGATTTAAATCTAGGATCTCTGGCTCCAGAGACCTGACCTTAACCATTGCACATGAGTGCACACACATGCACACACATACACACATACTGCCCTTCCCGGTACATCAGCAGCATTAGAACCTCCAATGCTGAACGTAAATACCTTAACTGTTGACTACTTGACTTTGCAATGGATCTGATTCAGAAAGTTAGAGATGGCAGGACTTTTCTAGAAGGGAGGAGTCGAAAGCATGACATGACAAAATCTACTCTTTCCTCTTCTTTCCCGAGAAACCCTACCTTCAAGAGTCCGTTATCACTCAGCACCTCTTCAGCCCGCAGGACAAGGGGTGGATTCACAAGGTAATGTGAGAACACCCATATTAGAGACACCAAGTGAACAACCCCCTGCCCCAACCAAAAAATGGAAGATTCCTAAGCCCTGGGTTAGACATTTTGAGTAAGAATTTTATAGGGAGCATATGGAGAAACCCACCTCTACTATAACCAGGATCTCTAACATTTGAAAACCACTCTGGGCCTTGAAGCTATGCATGTTTCTTTTTGGAACACGATCCAAAGTTTTCACTGAGCCCTTCTTTGAGGCCATTGACACCTGGTGCCAAATGAGGGAGACATTTGCTGAGCGGGACTCTGGTGGTACAAGACTGAGGAGAGATGTTGGAAACATTCTCCGGGTTCCCTTCTGCAGATATTACCTACCTTGCAGGCTTGTGGCTACCAGGTCCCCATTTAGATGATTCCACTTGTGGTTATGGCTAAGAGCCCAGTGGCAGGGAACACAGAGGCTTGCTAACCAATAAAAGGCCACCTCTCATGAAGGCCATTCATTTGCAGCTAATTCAAGAGCACTACTCACCTGCTCTCATATTCATATACTTCTCAGAGTTTAAGAATAGTATCCAGGAGGTTTGGAGTGAGCCAGAGTACTTAGATAGTACAAACCTAGATTTCCTGGTATCAGTTCTCTGCTCACAAGGTCCAAGTAATGACAGAGCTACTTTGGCCCATCATTAAGACTCACCAGTTTTGCTCCGGTGAGCAAACGGCAGACCAGACCAAGGTTTCCATCTCCCAAAGCTCTACCATCTTTTTTTTTTTTTTTTAACTTAACGCTGTTACTTGACCCAGCTTTAATGATTCCCCAGCTAAGAGATGCTGGCATATTTGGCTGACTTTTCTCCTTTCTTTTAGCTCACCTGGTAGCCTTGTGAAAGGAGGAAGTTTTCCCCAGGTGTAATTTGTTTCAAAAATTATCTTTGTGAGACAAAAAGGATTTCCTTTTCACAAAAAAAGGAAAAAAGACAGAAAACCATTGAAATGACCTTTATCAAAGTTCGACCAATTAAAAAGAAGACTTCAAACCCAGAAGAAAAAGAGGAAAGGAGTATTAATTCCTAGCCTCACCTTTCCTCCCTACGGCCCAGATCAAGCTGGCCTGATCCCAGGATAATCTTCCACAGCACCACAGGGGCCTTATCAGACTTTTTTCTTAGGTTTGCAGTAGACACAGTAATGTTTACAGTCTCATCTTCTGCCAGACAATAACAACTTGGAGGAGGTAACGAAGAGAACATTAAATTCCTCAAATCATGTGTTCTGGGGAATCCCAAGGCCAGTTTAGGTTCCGCTGTGTGTACTTTTGCTACCAGATGCCTCGCATGGGTAAAAAGGAGCAGTGTCCCTGTATCCTCCTCCAGGGTGTCACCAGAAGACACAGAGCCGAATGATAAAGGACTAGGGAAACCTGGCCATTAACCCCCTAAAAGTTGGGTCTTTCTCCACGGTCCCTATCTTTTGCTGACATTTCTGAGACCCTGCTGGGGCACACAAGATCTGACATCTCTTTCCCTTCGTGCAGCCTTCCCCACTCCCCACCCTGCACCCTTCGTTCCCTCTTCCCTCACCTCTCACCACTACCTGAACTAGGACACACTGACAAGAAACAATGCAGTGACTAGTGAAGGATGTCTCCTGGGAACACCAGCATCCTGGTTGGGAAATGGGACATCAAGATTCCAACAGAGCTAAAATGGTGAAAAATTCAAACTAGCTATCTGATATATCGATCGAAATAAGGCATGGTTTGATTCTGTTTTCTTACCGAATTTATGTGGGATGGTTTTTTGTCCTTGCATTTAACCTGTGCATTCCAAATTTAATATATCTACATACAACCAAAATGAAGCTACAGTCCTATTTTGTAAACAATAAAGTTAAATGTTACAAAGAAGTGCCATTTATAAAATGTCTGTAGGCCACTACATCAGTGCCATTTGATATTTGACAATGCAAATGAATCGAAGTAAGTTTCTTCCAGCAGAGCAGGGATTCCCAATGTCTAGACTTGAGATGCTGGATTTTTTTTTAAATTAAAACTATCATTTTTTTATTTCAATACACAGATTCTATAGCATTAGAATCATAATAAATCATGTTATAGTAATAACCACAACAATTAAAGTGGATGATTACCATGCTGAAGCATATTAAAAGAACATTATCAAGCCATCTGATTTATAAATGTTATGTCAAACATAGTCATAATTAGGGAAATTTTACCTGCAAAAACCCCTGTAATTGATCTTCTACTGAACCAATACTCTATCTCCTGGGTGACATTTCACTCTAGGACTCCTGAACGAGGCGGAATGTGAACATCAATTAACCAGGCACTGGCTACAGATGAACATCTGCTCTGGAGAGGGAAGTGAGCTTCAGAAAAGGTTCCTCTCTGCTCTTGTCTGATTAGCATACAGGGTGAGGAGTAAGATTTGGTGCTTAGGTGCAAGTGCTGGCAGTGACCCACAAAGGTCCCACACAAGTTCATCAACTGCGGTCAGGAGACTCACTGCGCAGCCTGTAGTTTAGTCCTCAAAGATCTAAGGAGCCTCTGGGCGGCTGGCACACCAGGGCTAGAGAAGATGTGGCCAACACCTGCTCCCTGATAGGGCATCTCCTGGACCGTCCCAGGCTCACACGGAACAAGTGCACAAGTTAATGATGTGCTAGAGCCACATGGGAAACCTCAGTACGTTTTAGAGCAGTCTCACGGAGGCTATGACTTGCCACAAGCTGCAATAAAAATGGAATTTTTTAAAGTGTGGGGCGTGGGGGTAGTCCTATATGTCTGGAAACAGACCTGTGAGTTAAAAAATGAAATCGAAAAGGAAACCCTAAAATGTTTATAACTGAATATCGATGAAGATACTCCCTGTCAAAATTTCTTGGAAAACAGCTAGAGCAGTACCTAGTGGGAAATGTATAACTTTAAACAAATTTACCAAGATATAAGAAACACGGAAAACAAAACATCAAAAAACAAAACTCAGGAAAATGGAAAAAAGAGCAAGAGAGCATATCCAGTGTGTATTTCTTAAAATTCTGAACCTGACTGAGATAGGTTATTTTTCCCCAGATTTGAATGGCATAAAATGAGTATCCATGCAATTGGGAGATGCTTTGCAGATTATAAGGTGATGATACATCAGTATCTTCTACTCCTGCGTTGTACCACTTCCACTAAATTTCTTAAATAGGAAAAGAAATGGAAGTCAATAGGAAAGACATTTGGTTAAGCAGCATCTCACATAAAAGTGTAAGAGAAAATGTGGTCTGGGTTCAGTTAGTGGCTTCTGTCCAAGATGAAGGATTCTATGGTTAAACTTTTGGCAAAAGCATTTTAAAGAGAGACCTGTACCCACCTACAGCTGCCAGTTTAATATGTCTTGTACATATTTTGTTTCCAGCTAGGAAGAACCCTGAGGAGCCCTTTCATGAAATTTGTAGCCCATGCAGTTTCTTTTACAATCTTTTTGGGATTGTTAGTTGTGAATGCATCAGACCGCTTTGAAGGCGTTAAAACCCTGCCCAACGAAACCTTCACAGACTACCCGAAACAGATCTTCAGAGTGAAAACCACACAATTCTCCTGGACAGAAATGCTCATCATGAAGTGGGTCTTAGGTAAGCAGTCACTATGTCCTGTATTCTCTCCTACCCTCACAATAATAGGACATTACTAAACTCTGACTTCTGAACCTCTTCCTCTCCTCTTGAGGGCACTCCGGCAGACAAAATGGTGAGCAGATGACTAACAAGGAAGTCAAAGTCAACTTCTGTATACACCGGTGTAAAAAAATGCACAAGCCTTTAGCATGAATCCCAATTTTGGAAGGAGATGTTTGGGGAAAAATGTGCTACATAATTTTCAATAGACATGTATTGAAAGTGACTGTAAAGTGGCCTTGCATAGGAAAATATATTTTGATCATTTAACTACGGTCTATAAGAAGCCTTAGGAAATCAAGTTCTGTTTCTAGTAAAGAGTATAAAACTGCATAGCTTAAATTATATTTTTTTATCACTGAATACTAATATAGAGTAGAATCTTGATGATAAATATAAATTTAAAAAGTGAGGGGACTAACATTTTCTCACTATTTTTGTTAATGAACATCACGACATTGTGAAAGTCCTCTCTACAGCGATATTTTGTGCTGCCAAGGTCTGCCACTAGAAATGCCAAAGAAAGTGCTCCCAATTTCCCCAGTGACTAGCTAAGAAGACCATCTCTCTTGTGCCTACTTCATAAGAACTATTACTAAAAAGAATAAATAAGATAAACTAAAAAGCTAAACCTGTATAGGCAAAACGTGACAGAAGTTTTTCTAACATTGAAATTTTGCAAAATTGATTGGTAAAAAAACATTAGATGTGGTGAAGAAAAAACTGAGTAACTGTAAAAGCTACAATCAGTGACCCTGTACATAACTAAAATCTAATCAATAAATTATAATATTTATATCAAAGATAGGAATTTCATCAGAATTTTTTGAGCAAAACAAAACTGAAGACAGACAGAACAGGAAAATTTCATCTCTGCAGTATCATGATGTGTTCAATTAATTAAACTGCCCTGATGGTATGAACCCCAGATTTTGCTTTCATTACAGAATTTCAGTATTGGTATAATTTTCACTGTGTTTATGTTAACAAACAGTGAGTCAAAATGTACACAGGGTCAAAGTGTGTATGCCATCAATCGACAAAATCACACACAAAAAATAAGTACCTGAACATAGCCCGACATATGACCTGTTGTAATTAGATGACATAGCCTAAGGGAGCCACAACAGTCAAACCACATGAGAACATCCTACAGAAGGCCAAGCTGAGAGCAATGGGGAATGTGGTCTCTGGGCTGGGTCTCTAAATAGGAAGAGAGAGATGAGAAGAATGGTTTGATCCAAAGGACAGAGGTAGGAAAGGATACCATGCTTACCAGAGGCTTTCTATCAACTAGCAAGTCTAGAACCAAAGGCTCATTTAGTGGAGTCACTGGCACTAAAGTTGTAAAGAGACAGTAAAGCCTGTTGCACTGAGTTCTGGGGCCTAACTTTCACAGTTCAGGCCTATCCCAATTCTCCCTAGTATACCGCCCACCGCCACCCACCGCCCCCGGTGGATCATCTACACACTTTAACACTGCAGTGGACTGAATGTTTGTATTCGACTCCCCCCTCCCCAAATCCATACGTGAAACCCCTAACCCCAATGGGATGGTATCAGGGGGTGAAGCTTTGGAGAGGGATTAGGTCGTGAGGACAAAATCCTCATGAATGGGCTTAGTGCCCTTGTTAAAGGGCCCCTGAGGGTACCATGTGAGGGTATAACAAGCAGTCTGCAATCCAGAAGAGGGCTCTCACCAGAACCCAAATATGCTTGGCAACCTGATTTCAGATTTCCAATCTCCAGAACTGTGACAAATAAATTTCTGTTGTTTATAAACTACTTAGCCTGCGATTTTGTTATAGCACTCCAAACTGACTAAGACACAGATTTTTTTAATATGATTTATTGCCAAGTTAGCTAACATACACTATATACAGCGTGATCCTGGCTTTGGGAGTAGATTCCCATGATTCATCACTTACATATAAAACCCAGTGCATATTCCAACAAGTGCCCTCCTCAATACCCATCACCCATCCGCCCCCCCATCAAGCCTCAGTTTGTTCTCTTTATTTAAGAGTCTCTTATGGTTTGACTCCCTCTCTGTTTGAAATTATTTTTCCCTTTGCCTTCCTCCATGGCCTTCTGTTTAGTTTCTCAAATTCCACATATGAGTGAAAACATATGGTATCTTTCTCTGACTTATTTCACTCAGCATAATACCCTCCAGTTCCATCCACATTGTTGCAAATGGCAAGATTTTGTTCTTTCTCATTGCTAAGTAGTATCCCATTGTATATATAAACTACATATTCTTCATCCAGTCATCAGTTGATGGACATTTGGGCTCTTTCCATAATACGGCTATTGTTGATAGTGTTGCATAACATTGGGGTACATGTGCTCCTATGAATCAGCACTCTTGTATCCTCTGGATAAATTCCTAGTAGTGCTATTGCTGGGTCATTTGGTAATTTTATTTTTAATTTTTTTTTTAGAAGCAATGAACAAATATTTTTAATTTTTTGAGGAGCCTCCACACGGTTTTCCAGAGTGGCTACACCAGTTTGCATTCCCACCAACAGCGCAAGAGAGTTCCCGCTTCTCCACATCTTTGCCAACATCTGTTGTTTCCTAAGTTGTTAGTTTCAGCCATTCTGATTGGTGTGAGGTGGTATCTCAGTGTGGTTTTGATTTCTATTTCCCTGATGATGAGCGATATTGACCACGTTTTCATATGTCGGTTGGCCATCTGGAAGTCTTTGGAAAAGCGTAAGACGCACATTTAAAACAAAACAAATCAAAACCATAACTCACATGTTGGGTTTATGGATAAAACTTAAGAGTATTTATGGCACCCATTACTCATCCACTATCTTTCCCAACTGATCTCCAGGGAGAAGACTGTGGTGAGTGTGACCTTACTTGCTCTTACGCGGGTAGGTAGAGCTACCATATGTTAATGGTTCCTACTGAACTATGACTTCCTCCTGAGTCCTTATATTTCTCTTCCTGGATCTCAGAGCACTGTCCCAGTAAGAGGCATGTATCTCCAGCTTCTACACCCTGATCTTGGTTTCCGCCCATCAAAGCAGAGCTGAGTTTTTAAAACTGTAACACAAAAAGTACGGGGGAGGAGTAGACTTATCAACCTACTCCTGTTATATTACAGGTAGGCAAAAGATTCTAACTACTTTTTCTTATTTAGGTAATTTTTTTCAAACTTTTTATTATGAATAATGTCAGGAATATACAAAAATCAAGACAAGAGTATAACGAACTCCATGGACCAATCTCTCATGTTCAACAACTAGCAAGTCATTGCTAATCTTTGTTTCATCTATACCTTCCCTAGTTTCCTTCCCCCAATGCTGTAGTATTTTGAAGCAAATCTCAGATACTATATTCATCTACAAACATTTTTGTGTGTATCACTAAAAGATAAGTTCTCTTTTTTTTCCATCTTTTTTCTCTCTGTGCTTCAATTCACTGATACATTTTCCTCACTGTCTGTGATTCTAATCCCTAACTAATAAATGTTTCTTTTCAGATATTGTATTTTCCAGTGTTTGAAATTCTATTTGGCTCTCTTTTTAACTTTCATTTCCTTCTTCATGACTTTTACATTGTCCCTTTAAGTCCTTGAACATACTGGGCATATAGTAACTGCTATAAAATCCTTAACTTCTAATTCCGTCATCTCTGTCACTTCTGGGTTAACTTCTATTTCCTAACCTTTCTCCTGACATGGTTACATTTTCCTGCAGCTTGGTGGGTTAGTAATTTCTGATTGAATGATGGGCACTTTATATGTTATGTTTTTGGGCACCTAGATTTTGTTGTCTTCCTTGAAAGAGTGTTTGGCTTTATTCTGACAGGCTGTTAAATTACTTACAGATGAGTTTGGTGTTTTTCAAGCTTTCTTACAGTGAATCTGGAGAAAATTAACTCTAAGAATTGTTTCTCCTTATACTAGAGAGACACACATGTTCGGTTCCTACTAAATGCCCTGGATAGTCAACAAAGAACCTCAACTCTGGATAGTTGGAGCTCAAACATCTCTCCGCTGTGGGTGAGCTCTGGAAACTATTCGGCTGGCAGCTTTCTGGCTGCTAGCGGAATTTTACTCTGGGCATTCATAATTTAGTATTCAGGAAATGTTCAAAAAGGCCCCTATGTAATTTTCTGGACTTTGTGGTTTTGTTTTTTGGTTTGCATAGTATCCTTCTCTCCAGAACTCTGCCACACAATGTCTAATCACCTCTGCCTTCCTGAACTCTAAACTCTGTCTCTCCAACTCAGTAGGACTGCCTCCTATCCTTCTGGGATCCCTCCCCATGCACTGCAGACTGGAATATGCCACCATAAAGGAAGATACGGTGATCAAATGGCTTACTGTACTGGTTTCCCTTTACTGAAGGACCATCATCCTATGCTATTTCCAATGTCTTGGGATAGTTGCCTTTTTTCTTTTTCTCTTTCTGGTTTATTATTCCATCATGGCTGGTAAAAGAAATCAGACTTCTTTCTCTAAAACAGAACCACAAACATAAAAATGTTTCATAATGATTTTTCATATCTTTAAGTATCTAGTCAGTACTCAAATTTCTGTGATAGAGGAGACAAACTGAATAATGATTGAGTAATCTTGCTTATCTTTTCCTTCTCATCTCTGTTCATATTTTACCTTCTCAGAGTAGCTGAGCAGATAAGAGCATGGCCTGTCATCTGCCTACTCTGAGAAGATGAAATTTGAACAGAGACCTGAAGGAAGAAAGGAATTAAGTTTTGCAGACATCTAGGTGAAAACCATTCCAGACAGAAGGATCAGTATGTGTTAAAGGCTTGGATTCAAGGGAAGAGCAAAGAAACTAATGTGGATGAAGCTTAGTGAATGAATAAAGAACAGAGCTGAAGTCAGAGGGATAGGCAGAGTCAGATCATGGAAGGCCTTGTAGGCCATCGTACACAGTTTTAATTTTATTCTGAGGGCGACAAGAAACTACTAAAAAGTGCTGATTACATTCTGAAGGTAAAATCAATAATATTTACCATTGAATTTTGTGTGGGGTGTAAGAGAAAGAGAGCAGTCAAGGAAAATTCCATGTCTTTTAGCTTAAATAATGGTATAACAGAGAGCCACTCACTGAGATAGGAAAGACCAGGGGAGGAGCAGTGTGAAGAGGGAGCAGAAAAGGAAATGAAGAGTTCAGTTTGAGACACCTATTAGACATCCAGTGGAAATGTCACGGAGCGCTTGGCTATACATGTCTGAGGGACACACGTACATAAGGAGAGTCTGGTGCCGAAGTGATAAATATGAGCATGTCAGTGTATTTACAGTAAATTACATGCAATCGCCTCAACTGCGAATGTGGTCAGACAAACTGAGGACCGAGCCCTGAGGCGCGATGATACTTTAAAGATGAAAGATGAGAAGTATCTAGCAAAGGAGATTAGGTAAGAGGAGAGCCAAGAGAGTGGTGCTGAAGCCAATCAAAGTAACTGTGACAAGATATGTCCAATGCCAGCAGATTAAGTAACATGAGGCCTGAGACCTCACCAACGAACGTGGAAGCAAAGTCCCTGAGTAGCCAGAGGTGATGGACTCCAGTATGCAAGTGGAGGACGTGGCCTTAGCAGGACTGTGAACTCAACATCCAGTATAACAGGAGGGAAGCTGGGGCTGAGGGCACAGGGCAGGTGGGCTGCTAGATGCAGTGGTGGGAGCAATGTGTGAGTTCTCAAGATATTTCTTCTGCTTTCTCAATTCTTTTCTCAATAAATAGTTTCTAGTTATTAGGCATCATATTATGTATCAGGCACTGTGCCAGATCCTGGAGAAGTAGCTGTAAAATATGACTAACATTATCTGATCCCTAAATACATTCTGGAGCTCTTGAATTATTACAAAGTACTACTAATCTTTGAGAGAAAGATTTTGCACACTGTGTGCACCGATGGCACATCCTACAGTCTGCAGTATGATTTACCCTCTGCTCAGACATGGAGAGCCTTGATGGCATGACACCTATACTAACAGAATCTGTGAATTCTACTCTGCCGGGGAAGCCTTGATTGGCTAGACACAGCAACACAGTCCTTTCTCCCATAACGTAGCATGCTAACGAATGTGGGACTTTGGACAGACTGATTACAAAAACACCATTACTCTGTCTCTACCAGAAGCTGCCTTAGGGCTGGAAAGAACCTTAGGAGCCTAGCAAGTCCAACCTGCTCCTTTTATGGAGGAAGACATTGGCCACAAAGAAGTGAATGGCCTTCTCCAGGTGGTGTGCTTCTACTCTTTGCACCCCCAGGCCTCAGTACATTCTCAGCCCAGGAGCTACAATGATCTACTTAAAATACAATCAGCTTTTGTCACTGTATGCCTCAACACTCTTCAAGGGCTCCCCATCTTCCTTGCAGTGACACCAATGTCATTACGATGGCCTACAAAGCCCTCCACCTCTCCACGCCACCCCCACCTCTTCACCCCACTTCATTTCCCACCACTTTCCACCTCGCTCCCTCTGTTTCAGCCCCACTGGTTTCCTTGCCTCACACCATTTCTACCTCAGAACCTCCGCTGGGGCTGATCCTCTGCCTAAGAGCTCTCCCCACAAAGAGCACATGGCTCACTCCCTGACTCCTCAGGTCTCTGCTCAAAAGCCTCCTTCTTCAAAGTGAGGCTTTATAAACCAACCTGTTTACAGCTGCAAGTTCTTCACCCTGTCCTCCAGTTCTCCATGCTCCTTTTCTTCCTAATAGTTAACACCTCTGATAAAAGTACATGCTTTCCTTTGTTTCCTCCTATCTTGATTAATATTAACATTTCTGTAATCAGGTAGAGGTATAGTTGCCTCTTTTCATCTTTTGGTATCCCCATCTCCATCTGGTCATGTGGTTTCCCCAAGTCATGTGATAATACTGTAGCTTACTTCCCGAAGCCTCATACTGGGCATGTATGCTGTTCCTCTTCTCCTGTACAGTTCTGTGGAAAAGTCAAACCCAGTTAGAAAGATGTTCTTCCTTCACTCTAGATACTTTAGTTGACTACCAGCAGGATTTGGGGAGAACTCAAGATTGTCAATTCCAGAGAGTTAAGACACAGGGTGGGGTCCACAGGGAGACTAAGATAACCCACCCGGAAATAGAAGAAAAACCAGAACACAGTACTAAGAAAAGCAAGAGAACAGTGTGAGTGAGGAAGGAGGAATAAATTTGCTGGTAGACATGCATGTTCCGAGCACTGTCAAACGAGCTGCTTTCTGGAGGACTACATGAACCAGGGACCATCATTCCTTCCAGGTGGAGAACCTCCAGTATCGGTTCATACCATACAAACTTCTTTCTTGCCTATCAGTCTCAGTGGCAATTCTGGGGTAGTCATTCAGAACATGTAATATATGGGTTTTCAATTAGAGATTGTGGCTCCAGAGACACTCATCAGAGGACTGTGTAACATTAGTGGTTCCCAGAAAGCCATTGGGCTTGGAGGGCAGGAAGTCTCTCCACAATGCGTTCCATTTCTTCATCCAGGATAGACTCAAGTCTAGAGACTTGTTCCACACCCCTCTTAGACCTGGAAGTGGTTTGTTTGTTTGTTTGTTTTTTAATTTATAATAGTTTATTTTCAAATTGGTTTCCATACAACACTCAGTGCTCATCCCAACAAGTGCCCTCCTCTGTGCCCATCACCCACTCTCCCCCCTCCCACACCCCCCTCACCACTCCATTTGTTCTTAGTCTTTGAGAGTCTCTTATGTTTTGTCTCCCTCCCTCTCTGTGTCTTTTTTCTTTTCCCCTCTTCCTCTCCCCCATGGTTTTCTGCTGAGTCTCTCAAAATCCACTATGCGTAGAAACGTATGGTATCTGTCTTTCTGTGACTTATTTCACTTAACATAATACCCTCCAGTTCCATCCATGTTGCTACACATGGCCAGATTTCATTCTTCCTCGTTGCTGCGTAGTATTCCATTGTATATATATACCACATCTTCTTTATCCATTCGTCAGTTGATTGACACTTAGTCTCTTTCCATGATTTGGCTATTGTTGAAAGTGCTGCTATAAACATCGGGATACACGTGCCCCTATGCATCCGCACTCCTGTGTCTCTTGGGTAGATTCCTAGCAGTGCTATTGCTGGGTCATAGGGTAGCTCTATTTTCATTTTTTTTGAGGAACCTCTGCACCGTTTTCTAGAGTGGCTGCACCAGTTTGCATTCCCACCAACAGTGTAGAAGGGTGCCTGCTTCTCCACATCCCTGCCAGCATCTATAGTTTCCTGATTTATTCATTTTAACCATTCAAACTGGTGTGAGGTGGTATCTCAGAGTGGTTTTGATTTGTATTTCCTTGATGATGAGTGACATTGAGCATCGTTTCATGTGTCTGTTGGCCATCTGGATGTGCTCTTTGGAGAAGTATCTATTCATATCTGCTGCCCATTTCTTCATTGGATTATGTGTTTTTAGGGTGTGGAGTTTGGTTAGCTCTTTACAGATTTTAGATACCAGTCCTTTATCCGATATGTCATTTGCAATTATCCTTTCCCATTCCATCGGCCGTCTATTAGTTTGTTGGTTGTTTCCTTTGTTGGCAGTGTTTTCTTAAATAGACATCCCAGTACTGAAAGTGAACTGGAGATGTAGATGCTCAGCATAGTGGAAAAATACACTTAAATGGCAAAGGAAAATGCTTGTGACTGGGTGTCAGGAAACTCAGTCCCGTATCTCTTTCTCCTTGGTGGCCCTGCCTCTCTGAACTTTAGTTTTCATATGTGTAAAATGTGAGGATCAAGCTCTCCCTCACCCCACACACCCAGGGCTATAAACTCTTCAAGGGCAGTGCTAGGTCCTAGCTCCAGAATCACACAGTAAGGTTTTGCCAAGAATTCTAAAATTGTATGTGCTGAGTTCCTCACCTAATTCATTCTTCCAATGGTTTCCTCATTTATATAGGTAAAATTTCCAAGCAGACAGCTCCAGTCAACTTTCCAAAGTTTCTCCCAATAAGTAAGACCACATAGCTGCTGTTTATCACCTTTAGGGACTATCTAGCTGCTCAGAGTGCAGTCCGGTCTCCCCATCATGGCTTGAAGGAAGGTTCTCATGGCCTCCTGGGCCTTCACTAACCTTCCCTGCCGCCAACCGCCAGCCCCACTCCCTGACTCTTGAGCCATACTCAGTCTCTCAGGCACATGGAAGAGCCTGCTCTCCCGCACTTCCATGCCCACCATCTGGAACACTCTGCCAGTCCCTCCTCCCTCGCCGAACTAACTCCTGGTTCCTCACACCAAGTGTCACCTCCTCCATGAATTCACTCCATTCAGTGAACAAACCAGAAGTTGTTCCAGGAACCCTGCTGGGTCACAAGATCAGAACACTGACTGCTCTTATCCCTGTGTCTCCACAAATAGTCCCTGGACATTTTTATTACAGCGTCTGTCACCCAGAGTATTCATTATTGCTTATGATACATTTGTCTCCAGTGCTAGACTGGCCTTGGTAAGGAAGGGTTGACATCTTGGTTGTTGTATCCCCAGGATGGGAGCTGGCACCGAGTCTGCACTCAACAACATCTCTTAAGTAGGTGGAGGAGTTCCTAACCAGTGAGAGTAAGCTTGTGCCCAGCAGAGGGCATGGTAAGTGATGGCACAGTGGAGAGTAAGGGTCCTGAACTGCCTGTGTGGCTTTCGACAACTTACTTGCCATCTTTGCATGTAAGCTTTTTCATCTATAAGGTGCAGATAACTGCAGTTTAACTACCTCTCAGGCTATTAGGAAGGTGCGCTGTTGCTCAAGTACTTAGCACAGGGCCTTGGCACTTAGCAGGTACACAGTCATTGTTAGC
The DNA here is from genome assembly GCA_030068075.1 of Paguma larvata. Lineage (NCBI taxonomy): Eukaryota > Metazoa > Chordata > Mammalia > Carnivora > Viverridae > Paguma > Paguma larvata. Next base: position 121,040,258 of record CM057826.1, read on the forward strand.
TACGAAAATCAGAGAAGAGAAACAGTATGAGTTTTGTTAGGAAAATTATAAATCTATTAATCTCATCTTCCTGCCTGGAAAACAACTAAATCTCAAATGTGTCTGAGACCCAGATGTGTTGCAAAGGACCTGCCATTGAGATAGTGTTTGGAAGCCAGGGCTTGAGGGTATATTCTCCCTCCTGCGGGCTCACAGAACACCTACATTTTGGCCCAGTAATGAGACACTGACCTGAAAGAACAGACAGGCCCCCAGAAAGTGGTCTGGGAAGTCTGCTCTGCTGAAGACCCTGGGACAGTGTACGGGAAGCCTTGGGGCCAAGACCATTTCAGGAATGTGCATATTTAAGTCCCACAGGATTTTGGAGGGGGAATCCCTCCTGGATAGCATGTGAGGCTCAGGATGGGTGTGAACCACCTTTTGAACTGCCAAGCTCCATCTCAGCAGCCTGTGGACCATTATTCAGAACTTGCCCAAACGTTGCTACTCATTTCCCCCAAGGCTTCCCAGCATTTCCCAGCCTATTCCACTGTCAGCCACCCCCGCCCATTAATTATCAGTGACCTTGTTCTCTGGACTCCAGGCATCCCGAAGTGAAGGGGATTTTGCCTGAAGGAGACTCCAGTACCCAGCATCCTTACCCCTGAGCCCCGAGGTTTTAACACTCCTCTGATTGACAAGCTGGAGGAAAGAGACCATGATACTCAGCATGGATATAAAATGCTGAACCTTGGAAGCGGGGGGCCTAATTTCAGTCACTAAAGTACTTAATTTCACACATTTCTTTTTTCATTAAGCACTCCTGCTGCTCAAACCCTTGGGCCCATGCTACTTTTACTCATGGCCTTGGAATAATTTAAATTAGCCTGGGTGAGTTAATATTTAAATCTAGTGAAACTCATGAGGGCATCTGACTATGGAGGAAATGATTTGCAGTGCCCAATGAGGAGCTATTAGGTTGGTCAGAAAAGTCAGCCTTCTATAAACAATCCGCATTTCAGATTCACAGAGATTTTAGCACTTGAAATTGCCCCCATACCCAATATTTTAGTGCTTGAAATACCCAGTAAGTAGCCAAGCTAGAACCCGAACCCAGGACTTCCCGAATTCAGGCCAGTGATAGCCTGCAACTTGCCTAGTGGCCAGCTAAAAGCAGTTCCTCTAAGACATGAGGAATTTTAGTTTGAGGAGAGATGAAAACAATGAACATTATTTCTCCCAGCCTGTAATGATTTTTTTCTAAAAACATTTTTAAAATATCTATCTGAACTGGCACAAATGAAAGTAATTTCAGCATTAAGAAAATTATTACTTTGCTGAACTACCATACAAATTTTGAAGAGGTAAGCTTGAGAAGTGGCTTTATTAAGAAAGAAAAAAAAAAGGCAAGACATAAGTTTCTTGAAAACAGACCTGCAACGTTTTGGGTTATTTCCTATTGTGGGGACTCCAATTTGAAAGAGACATGCAGATCTTAGAATCGACTGCGTCAAACAAAGCCACCACTTCTCTAAACAACTTTTCTCCTCAGAAAAACATTTGGTATATAAGTACCATAACTTCTTTATCCATTCGTCAGTTGATGGGCACTTGGTCTCTTTCCATGATTTGGCTATTGTCGAAAGTGCTGCTATGAACATTGGGGTACACGTGCTCCTATGCATCAGCATTCCTGTGTCTCTTGGGTAGATTCCTAGCAGGGCTATTGCTGGGTCATAGGGTAGCTCTATTTTCATTTTTTTGAGGAACCTCCACACCGTTTTCCAGAGTGGCTGCACCAGTTTGCATTCCCACCAACAGTGTAGGAGGGTGCCTACTTCTCCACATCCTCGCCAGCATCTATAGTTTCCTGATTTGTTCATTTTAGCCACTCTGACTGGTGTGAGGTGGTATCTCAGTGTAGTTTTGATTTGTATTTCCCTGATGATGAGTGACATTGAGCATCGTTTCATGTGTCTGTTGGCCATCTGAATGTCCCCTTTGGAGAAGTGTCTATTCATATCTTCCGCCCATTTCTTCACTGGGTTGTTTGTTTTTCGGGTTTGGAGTTTGGTAAGTTCTTTATAAATTTTAGATATTAGGCAATGAGAAAAAATGAAATCTGGCCATGTGTAGCAACATGGATGGAACTGGAGGGTATTATGTTAAGTGAAATAAGTCAGTCAGAAAAAGACAGATACCATATGTTTCCACGAATAGGTGGACTTTGTGAAACTAAGCAAAAACCAGGGGGAGGGGAAGAGGGGAAAGAAAAAAAAGACACAGAGAGGGAGGGAGATAAAACATAAGAGACTCTCAAAGACTAAGAAAAAACTGAGGGTGAGGGGGATGAGGGAGGGGGGAGAGGGGGTGATGGGCATTAAAAAGGGCACATGTTGGGATGAACACTGGGTGTTATATGTAAACCAATTTGAAAATAAACTATTATAAAAAAAATAAATAAATAAAATGAAAGTTATAAGAAAAAAAAAAAAATAAAGGAGAGATTTCCACTTAAAAAAAAAAAAAAAAAAAAAAAAAAAAAGAAAAACATTTGGTTTCAATTCCTCTTACATACTGGACCATTTTTTTAGAGAGTTAGCAAGAGCACATGAGAGCAGGGTGGGCGAGAGAGAGAGAGAGAGAAAGAGAGAGAGAGAGAGAGAGATTCTCAAACAGGCTCCACCGAGCCCCTCTAGGGACTCAATCTCACAACCGGAAAACCATGACCTGAGCTGAAATCAGTGGTTGGTCGCTTAATGGACTGACTAAAACACTGCCTAGGCAAGGGTGCCTGAGCGGCTCAATCAGTTAGCATCTGACTTTGGCTTAGGTCATGATCTTGCAGCCTGTGAGTTCAAGCCCCGTGTGGGGCTCAGTGCTGACAGCTCAGAACCTGGAGCCTGCTTCAGATTCTGTGTCTCCCTCTCTCTCTGCTCCTCCCAAGCTCACTCTCTGTATCATCAAAAATGATAAACTTTAAAAGCAAACAACAAAAAAACAGTCCCTGGGCAGAGCAGAGATGGTCCAATGTGGCCAGACATGGGCCTGCGCCCAAGTCAGCCATGCTTCCATCCTCATAACTCTTTGTCTGTTCTAGTATTCTTTTTTTAAATTTATTTATTTTTGAGGGAGGGAGAGAGAGGGCATGTGCCCGAGAGCCAGAGCATGGGGGAGGGGCAAAGACAGAATCACAAGCAGACTCTGGGCTGACAGCACAGAGCCTGTCGCAGGGTCTGAACCCACAAACTATGAGATCAGGACCGGAGCTGAAATCAAGAGTCAGACGCTTCACTGACTAAGCCACTCTGGCACCCCTGCTCCTAGTATCAGTATTGACTCCAGGCTTTTCAGGCAGCCAGGTCCCGAGAGGTCACTGTATTATCATGTGGTCATCAGCCAGTGTGCTTGGGTTTGACGTAGGGAGGAGACAAAAAAGGGAACACCAACAAATGGCTGAAGCGGAACTCCTGGGGAACCGTGGGGGAGACCAGCATTCGCTGAAATCCAGGCTGTATGTATCAAGACAGTAAGAGATCACGGGTAGCTCTGACAGCGTAGCTCTTGAGTCCAGACTTTATCTTAGGGTTGACGAATTTACTTCAGGGCCAAGGGATCATGAGCTGACCTGTACTTGAAGAGGTAAGGACATGGAACTGAAAATTGAGGGTCTAACCAGAGGAGGGTCTGCAGAACAGTAGTGGTCCAAGGTGAAAGCCTGAAGAGTCCGGGCTGCAAGAGAGGAAGTAGTAGGCAGTGGCGGGGCTGTGAGGTAGGGGGAGGTGGGAGGCCAACTTGGGATATGTGGTATGTCTGGCACTGGCAAGACATCCACTTAGAGCAGACCCTCTGCAGACCAGAAATTCAGCCTTGAAGCTCATAAGAAAAAATAGCAAGTTATTTACTTGTGTGACCTTTGCAAGGAAATGAAGAACAAAGCTGTAGGGGTGGATACCCTTACTCAGGGACAGAGGGAAAAATGAGAATGGCCCAAATCTCAGAAAGCAACAGCCTTTAAGGGATGTGGGAGAGGATGAGGAGCCACAAAGGAGGCTAAGGACTAGGAGCAAGAGAGGTAGGAGGCTGTGGGAAGGCAGTCCGTCATGTCTGCCTGATGATGCACAGAAGCCAGGGCATTGTTGCCCTCTTGAAAGTCAGTAATTGGCAAGTGAAATTGTTTCACTCACCAGCCACTTAGCAATTCTTTTACTACACTAACCTTCTAAGTATGCAGCTCACAAAATGGGCTGGTACTGCATCAAATCCTTCCCAGGTTTCAGTGGCTATAAAAACTCCTCAGTGTCATTTACGAAATATTCAAGAATCTTTTCCACACATTACTGGCTTTGAATCCACTTTTAGTTCTGAAGAGACAGAATAATACAGTGGCCAAGAGCACAGACTTTAGGGGCAGACCTTCCAGATCTCCTGCCTTCTAGCCGGGCACATTACAAATCTCTGTGCCTAGAGAACATTAGCTGTAAAAACAAGATAATAATAGGATGTACTTCATGGGGTTGGTCCAAAGATTTAACTGAGATAATATATACCTATGCATACACCAAACAGTGCCTAACGCATAGTAGGTGTTCAAAATGTTCTTGAATCATTAAGTTTTAAAAATCTAAACCAATTTGGTTTTAAGTAATCGGTGAAGACTGAGAATAACAGCAGACAATAGAGATATAGTACAAGCCATACACAAGCCACACATTTAATTTTAAATTTTCTAGTAGCCTCGTTATAAAAAGTGAAATTAATATATTTTATTTAACCCAATTTATCTACTGTCACTTTAAAATGCGATTGCTATTAAAAAACTGAAGTATTTTACTTTTTTTCTAAGTCTTTGATACCAGGTGTGTTGTATCACACTTACACAGCACCTCTCATTCAACTGGCCACATTTCAGGTGCTCAATATCCACACGGGATTAGTGGCCACCATACTGGCAGTGCGGGTATAGGGGGAGGGGTACCCCAAACTGTTATCCTAGGTTACTTCACAAGGCTGACTTAGAGGTTAGGTAGGGGAACTAGCAACAGTTTGTTTACATACCTCTACACTATTTAATATGTAACAATGAAGACATAGGTTTTTAAAATCCAGTAAGTTATTTAAAAAAATTTAAGAAAAAACTAACACCCCAAAATGATTGCTCACTGAATCACGGAAATATAGAAAGGGTTCGAACGCGGGAGTTAGTACAACTGGGCTCCCTGTCATAGGTGGGACATTGAGAAAGCCCTTTGCCATTCCTGGACCTCAGTTTCCTTACATTTCGTTTAGAAAGGGATGCGTCCTTAAAACCTCTCAGTTCTTAAAATGCATAAATGTGGGACACTGTATTTCTCTTATATCCAAGAATCTATGAAAGGATGAGAACTTTCTCCTTACTCCTGGAGACAGTTTATCTGTAAACACAGGGGCAGGTGACAGTTTTCTCTCCGTCTGAGAACTTCCTACCTCTAAATCTGCCCTCGAAGACACGTTTCCGTTTTGCCGCTGGCTATCAAGGTTCTCAGCTCTAAAAAGCTCGCATTTACATTCATACCCTGGTTCCCGCCGTGCCCCGCTGTGGTCACAAACGCCCAGGGAAATGGAAAATGAGCCTGACCTTCTCGCTCTCCCGCAGGAATGATTTGGTCCGAATGCAAGGAAATCTGGGAGGAGGGGCCGCGGGAGTACGTGCTGCACCTGTGGAACCTGCTAGACTTCGGGATGCTGTCCATCTTCGTGGCCTCCTTCACCGCCAGGTTCATGGCCTTCCTGAAGGCCAGCGAGGCCCAGCTGTACGTGGACCAGCACGTGCAGGACGACTCGCTGCAAAATGTCTCACTTCCGCCGGAAGTGGCATACTTCACCTACGGTGAGCCAGAGGGCGCGCTAGCTATCCTGCCGGGTGGTCCCGGGGCGTGGCCCACGGCCCTTAGCGCGGCTCCACCTGCAGGTCTCCCTACAAAAAGCCCAGCTCTCCGTAGCACAACCAGCCCAGTAGAACGTGCAATTAGCGGCTATAAGAAATGAATTTTTTTGTGTTAAGAAGGTTTGGAAACGCTCTTAGAACGTTTCTGGGAGATTCTTTTTCCTTTACTTTTTTTTTTTTTTTTTAGAGAGAGAGAGAGTGAGGGAATGTGGGAGCAGGGGAAGGGCAGAGAGAGTATTTCATGCAGGCTCCAGGCCCAGCACCCAGTCCCTCCCAGGACTGGATCTCACAACCGGTAGATCCTGACCTGAGCTGAAATCGGGAGTCAGTCACTTAATGGACTGAGCCGCCCAGGCTCCCATTTCCACCCCTTTCCTCTTTTTTTTTTTTTTTTTTTTTAAGAAAGATCTCATTTAAGATGTGGGCCCAGGAGCACTCTTAGAAAACGTATAGATGGAAGAATTTTCCTTCTGTATTTGATCTTTGTATTTCCATTGCCCAATCCAAACTTTCTTTTCTCATGCCAAAATTAGTTCTTTTTGGAGATGACTTAATTCTTTCAAACCACAAGGCCATACAGTGTGAGGTAGCAGACTGAAATTTTAGGAATAGTAAGAGTTACAGCATCCATTTGTTGAGAACTTACTAGATGCCAGGAACTATACAGACGTTTTAAACCATCAACTCCAATCCTTGCAAAATGCCTGCAAAAAAGGGAGGGCAGGGCTCACAGTGTTCTCAGAAATACAGAAATACCTTGGATGGCAAGGGATCCTGGCCCAACATGAATTGAGAACCATTCAGAAGGACCTGGTGCTTATGTCCCCAGGCTTTGGAGTTACACCTGGTTTCAAATCCTACTTCTATAGCTTACTCAGAGATTCTATTCACCTAACTTTTCTGACCCTTATTTTCCCATATGTAAAACCAGGATAAAACCTACGTCGGAAAGTTTGTTTGATGGATTAAATAAGATAGTGCATCAGAAGAATTTTGCATTGTTCTTTGAAAAATATTAAAGGTTCACTAAATGGTAGTAGTTGTTATCAATACTGCCTGTTAGGTCATTTTCCTGCTCTAACATTGTGCTTTCTGTACTAAAAGAGAAAGAGAAGTGGGGAGAAAAAACAGATTTGTGTTATTGTTACCAGTAAACTAGCTGGGCACTTAATACGCATTCATTAAGGGCAGCCGCTACATTATGAAAGGTTTGAATGTCAAAAGTCCCTGTTACATGAAGTCACATGGCTCTTGTGACCCCAGAATCTTCACAGTCAGGTAGAGCAGTTAGCTGCAGAGGGTTGGCCATTTAATGCAGAAGTTGAGATGCTACCCACATTCCATATGGATTGTGTTACACAGATTGTTACATGTAAATGTGGTAAGGAAACACCTACTGAGAAATGATGAGTCGGGTAGTATTATAAGCCATTCACTCTTCATTTGTTGGTTTAGCAAATTCAGACTTGTTAAAAAGCAAAATGGGCTTGTGTATTTTCCCCTCTGTGCTATTCAGGGCTCGTCAGTGAAAGATAAGAGAATCTTTATATAAATTGGAAATTTTCTTTTTTTTTTTTATTTTCGAGACAGAGAGAGTGCAAGCAGAGTAGAGGGGCAGAGGGAGAGAGAGAGAATCTTAAGCAGGCTCCAAGGGGCTCTGTCTTACAATTGTGGGATCATGACCCGAGGCGAAATCAAGAGTCAGACATTTAACCCACTGAGCTACTCTGGTGCCCCATAAATGGGATGCTTTTTTTTTTTTTTTTTTTTTTTTTTTTTTTGAGAGAGAGAGAAAGAGAAAAAGCACATGCAAGAGTTGAGGGTGGGGGGCAGGGAGACAGAGAGAAAGGGAGAGAGAGAATCCCAATCAGCCTCCGCATCATCAGCACAGAGCCTGATGTGGGGCTCAAACCCAACAAACTATGAGGTCATGATGTGAGCCAAAATCAAGAGTCAGAGGCTTAACCAACTAAGCCACCCAGAGGCCTCAAACTGGATAATTTTCTTAATTCCCTGATTCAGGCTGCAGTATTGTCCACTTGTGCCTTCTGTTTCTTTTAAGGATTGTGTGAAGGTCTCACCCAACTGCAAAGTATTGCACATTGCTGCCCTTGCTTTGAGGTTCACCCTGGGCCTTGGAAATCTCTCAGCTCCCTCAGAGTGGTCGCTTGTGCTCCAGTTGCAGGGCAAGAGAGCCCTCTTGTGGCCATCTGGGGAGTGGTGCCTTCCAACCTCTACAGCTCCAAATAGGCAGATCCAGTCTTTCAAGTTGTGCTAGGGCAATTTTTCTCAAGGAAAAGGCTCCAAAAAGAAGAAAATCCTTTTGTCTGAATCGTCACACTGCTGTCTGCTTTTACGACCATCACGATTCTTACAAGCCAATCTAAACAGAATACTTTTTCACCAGAAGTCCTGTCCTGATCACCAGGGTCTGATGACAGCTAAATCTATTTTACCGGATTATAGAAGCAGCTTTTGTTATTATAGCTGAGGTTTAATATGGTAAATTATAGGAGGGGAAAAAAGAAATTCTTTTTTGGTGTCTCTTGTAGAAGTCAAGTCTTATTTCATGTTACCCAAATGTGTTATTTATCCTTAGAGAGTGACAGATATATTTGAAAAACATAATTTGTTCTCCTTACTTGTCTTTCCTGGACTTGTGAGTTATGATCTTGATGAGAACATGGAGTCTATAATTTTACTGTATCTCCAAATGTAATTTAGAATTCAGTCCATGAAACTTTGTAGCAATCAGAGGCCTGGCTTCCCTTACTAAACATTTCTTACTGCTCTTTATTATTATAATTGTTTAACACAGTCTAGCTTTGAAAATAAAGAACAACTTTCCTCCTCTTCCATTTCCCTTGGGGTGCCAAGAATTGCTATGTAATCTGCTTGCTATCTGCATTTACCTGGCTCTGAAAAAGACCCCATACCCCAAATCCAATCTTTAAAGTGGCAATAATAATATCTACTCTACAGGGCTGTCACTAAAATCACAGCTAATGTTTAGCGCAAGGGCTAATTTAGGTTTCTCAATGTTTCCCAATTTATGTTTCACTTAGCATTTCTCAACAGGGAGACTCTTTTGTCTTTTTTAGCAGAACAATTTTCGTGGTACGGGTCCGTCTGGAGCATGGCAGGATATCAGCCTCCCTGTAATCCTACTGCCCTGGCATTGTGACAACACCCACATACAGTTCCCCTGGATGAAGGTGCCACCCTCACCTGAGAACCTCTATATGTGCAGACATGCAGCAGGGAGCTTTTTAGTGATGGGTGCTGTGCCTTGCGCCATTAGAAATGCAAAAGAAACCCTTCACAGCCCTGTTCTGCAGCAGAAGTACGCTCAGGGCAGCTGAGACTCACACCAGAGACCACAGAGAAACCTGACAGCCAGGACAGGTCCCAGGATTCCCGCCACCTGGAACAGCACTGTCATGGCAAACCTGGATGACTGGGCACCACTTCGGAGACCTTAGCTCAAACACAGAGCAACCCTTCCAGACATATGCTGCCTGAGGAACAAAACCCCAGAACGTTTTCTCGGGCAAGATCCTTCAGACTGCTGGCCCTCATGGGGGCTCATCTGTTCTGATGTGTGGCTAGTCTAAACTCGTGGTATTTCCTCCCATCATTTAACAAACATTTATCAATACCCGCTGGGTGCCAGGCCCTAGGCTGACTAAGCATTTGACATGTATGGTTTCATTTCATCCCCACTCCAGCTCTGTGAGGTTGATGATATTATCTCCAGTTTACCAACAGAGAAAATCTGGTTCCAAAAGGTTAATTGACTTGCTCGCAATCGCACAGCCTCTCTGTAGAAAGACCACTGTCAACCTCAGGTCTGTCTGACTACAAGCCCATGCTCCTCCCCACCACTGCCTCGCGATGCTTCCCCAGTGAATGGGGCAGCCCCTGCTGGTGCAGCTCCAACACTGGTAGGGAGGACAGAATAGCAGCCGGGTAAGAGGGTGCACAGATAACATGGGAGCCAAGGGGCACCGGGAGCCGGGCTCGGTTTGCAGGAGTCACAGAAGGCTTCCTGAAAGAGATGTCACTTGAGCAGAGTCTTAAAGAATGACAGGGCATGAGGCAGCCTTGAAGTGAGGGAAGAGTGTTCCAGCCAGATGGATGGGCTAGCACATTCCAAGAGGGAAGGTGGGGTACCTTCGGTGTATTGGGCTCAAGTTCAAGGGCAGGAATGGCAATAATAAGGTTAGAGACCTCTCAAAATGCCTACCTGGTTTCCCCACCAGAGACAAGTCAGCACGGCAGACCCTGTCCCCCACCCGCCCTGCCCCACGAGTAACCCAGATTGTTTTCTTTCAGCCAGGGACAAGTGGTGGCCTTCGGACCCTCAGATCATATCAGAAGGGCTGTATGCCATTGCTGTCGTGCTGAGCTTCTCCCGGATTGCATACATCCTCCCAGCCAATGAAAGCTTCGGGCCCCTGCAGATCTCACTGGGGAGAACCGTGAAAGATATTTTCAAGTTCATGGTCATTTTCATCATGGTATTTGTGGCCTTCATGATTGGAATGTTCAATCTGTACTCCTACTACCGAGGTGCAAAGTACAACCCAGCGTTTACAACGTGAGTACCCCAGGGCTCTCCTCAGAGGGTCTCTCTGGGCCCCCCGGGACTACTTAGGAGTCTCTTCCAGGCATCCCCTTGCACAGATTCGTGTTTCCTTGGTATTTCTACAAATTAACGACAACTTTATTCAAGGGCAGCTTAGAGTTCACTCTGGAGTTGAAAGAATCCAGTTTTCACACTGTATTAGACCTTCATTTTTCATGCTGTGTAGCCCTGAGCATATTCCTTAACTTCTCTGACCTTTAGTTTTCTCATCTTTAAAATGAGGATAAAAATAATACCTGCTTTATAAGGCTAGTCTGAAGACTCCTTGAAATGATACAGCTGTCACATAGTATATTCTCAATACACGAAAGGAAGTACTATTGCTACTGTTATTGTATTCACCTGTGTTTTCTAGAAAACAGAGCCCGGGACAAATGTTGCATGCCAGTATTTTATTGGAGCAAGGCAGTTGCAAGCCAAATAAAATAAGACTGAAGGAAAAAGGAAAGGGACATCGGGGGTGGGAGGGAGAGCAGATACAGGATGCTGACCTGGCCACCATCTATCACAACGTACAACATGGTCATGACACACTCTCTGCAAAGATTGTATGGAAAAACCACATCTCAGAATAGCCCATCAGAATGGGAAACAGCCAGTTTATCAGACAGAGCCTTCCCATCTGTTGTCTTCCATTAGACACATTCAAAAAAAAAAAAAAGGTTCACTCCAGGGGACATGAACTCACCTAACACTCTGAAGACAGCCCCGGGGGAATACGGCATGAAAGGTAGTTCTGCAAGTGGGTACAGCTCAGCCGCTCTCTGCACCTGGCCAGGCAAACCAGCGCATGGACACTGAGCAAGTCTGGTGGCATGAGTTGCCTCAGCAACGGCTGGGAAGGCCCAGGCAGGGAGGCAAGAGGCATGTGTGCGAGTGGAGGCAAGGCACTGTCAGGCAGACTGACAGCAGGGTCCAGAAGTAGCTGCTGTCTGCAGACCAAGACAGCGCCGCGGCCTCCCACGCGGAGGTGGTTTTAGAGGTCACCGAGGCTATGGCCACACAGACCCAGGGCTCTTCCCCTCTGCGGGCAATGCCAGGTGGTCTTTTAGAGGGCCATCAGTAGCATGAGCAGGGGTCCACTCAGGCCTGAGTTTACAACCTGACAAGGGCGTTTACTGGCTGATGACCAGAGGCCAAGTCACCTGATTTATCCATGCTTCTGTGTCCTCACCTGGAAAATGGAAATACCTCTGCCTTGTCCGTAAATCCCCTTAGGAATACATCAAGTGGCTGTGTAAAGGGCCTGCAGCACGGAAGTGTTTCTGGTCTAGGTCTCCCCCTCGGCCCACCCAGGCTCAGAACTTCCCTCTGCTTCTTCAAGCTCCCACCCAAAATCTCCAGGGAAGGACAGTCAGATCTCCAGGCACAAGCACAGCAGCTGGGACCTGCAGGGCCAGCACCTCCTGACATAGGTCCCCAGGAATCCTGAGTGGCCCGGAACTTATTTCCTGGCCAGTGAAAACGGTTGAGCCCAGCCACTGAGGTTCCCTGAGCAATTCCCAGCTTGCAGCCCTTCTCCTGGAGAAATGACCTGTCAGGGGAACACACTCACTGCTGAGAACCCAAACCAAGTGCAGTGAGCACTGTACCCTCCTGTTCAGAATCATGGACTCGGCTGCCTTGCTCACAGAAACTATCCAGAAGGGCAGGACCCTGATGCTGCTGAACCACAGAAGCCGTGACTCTCTAGGGCAGAGTGGTTTGTGTTTACAAACAGCAGGTGCCTGGCCCAGGGCTGAGAAATGCACCAGATAAGTGCCTGGCTCTGCTCTCAGCCCATAGCAGCCCACTGGTCAGACAGTCCAGGTTTCAGTCTGAGCTCTCCTCTTCCCGGCTGCATGGCCTTGGGCAAGTGCTTAAATTCTCTGGGCCTCAAGTCCCCAGGTCCTAAGTAAGAATACTAAGATGACCAACCTCACAGAATTGTTGTAAACAGTATCAAATGAAGCGTTTGGCGTACAATAAAGCTCCAGTGAATGGCAGTGATGATAACGGCAGTGGAGAGTCAGGAACAGGGGATGGAGGATTTGCTGCAAGCGTAGACACCTGGGTTTGATTTGGCTTTCACAGGACCCTTTCTGAGCAGCGGCCTAGTTTATAAACTGTTGCTCAGATGAGGCCAAGTATGTTATTGAATCAGCTGGGCTACTTTATAGTACTCAAATAGTCAGTGATTAGCTGTTGCAGGAATGAAGTAAGTTTGAATTACCCAAAGGCAGGTTCACTCTAGATCTGCTAGATGTATCCACTCAGCATGGGACCTGGTGTTACTGAACAACAGTCAAGCTATCCATCAATAAACAAAGGCTCTTAACGCTCTTCGGTTAGGCCCTGGTGTCCCTCCTGTGTTTCCAGTCTAGCACAATGCCTTGAGCACACAGTATGGCTCACTAAATTCTTCATGAACAAGAATGACAGAATGCACAGGGGAAACAAAGCCAAATTCTAGGCAGTAGGTTATCCATAGACTGAGGATCTGACCATGTGAACTTCTGCTCCTTTTCTCGTGCCCTGGATGTTCGTGCAAGCCCTCTCTCTGCTCCTCATGAGGAACTTGTACTACTGGCCCACGGTTGCTCAGAAGGTCAGTGCCAGGACACAAGAGAAAATGAAACAGCAGGGCTGACCTGGCCACGATTCTCAGGTAGATACAGCGTCACTAATCTCTAGAAGGAATCACTAGGACCAGGAATGTCACGGAAAAACATGAAAGCAGAAGAAAAGAGCAATGCAGTTGGCTTCTTCCATGTCCTGGGAACCGAAAGAAGACCTTCCAGACATGAGAGACCCAACCAAAGAGGACCCAGGCCCTCCAGGATGGGGAAGGGAAGAAAAAGTGTGGTGGAGGCAAGCAAGGCGGAGAAAGGACAGGAAATTTAAGACCTTGGCGGTTCCTAAAATGGGATCTGCAGCTGTGAGAGCATGTGATTGAACAGGGAAACAGTCAATAGAGTAGTGAAGTGGAGAGGAAAGAATGAATTTTGGTAAATGTCATCTTTTACCTTTTGACTGCTCTCTGGGGTGTGTCCCCCTAAGAGATCTTTGATAAGCAAAAAGCCACATTAGGATAAATGAGATGTGTGCTTTCATGGACTCAGAACGGTGTACCAGCTATGCTGGTGATAAAGTTGAATGACCCCCTCTCAGGTAAACGTGTGCCCATCCCCAGACCACCCTGCCTAGCTCCAGATCTTCCTCCTAGACCTCCCACAGGTGGGGGCTTCTCTCCTGTAGAATTTTGAGCTTGTAGGGTAAGATGGGTCTCTATCTGTTTCTACAGAGTCTTCAGAAGACTCGATCCTCCAGAAAGGAAATCTGGGCTGGAGCACACTGCAGGAATCACCCCTCCCTTTTCGCCACCAGTCCCACACCTGCCATGTTCAAGGACAGCCAGGGTTCCTAAAGGCTGTTCAGAGTCCACTTTGGAAGTCAGCTGTGAGGAACCAAGACACAGTTGCCCCATCAGAGCCCTGCTCCCTGCTCACCCTATAGGTGCAGAGTCCCAGTTTAGATCACAATAGCCAGTCCCACCTAAATCCCACCAAGTTACAGTGCTGCCCCAAGTGACAGGGCTGGGGACAAAAGGAAAGAGAACAAAGGTTTCTTAACCAATGGCAGACCCTCAGCCCTCAACCCAGTCCTGTCCTAATGCCCCAGGTGTTCCAGTTCTTCCCTCCCCACCCCAAATTCCCATTCTCTCCATCTAGCAGACCTCGGTGAGGGGTGTAGACCGAACTACTTCTGCCCAGGTATGAATAAACGCACAGCAGGAAAAGTCTTAATTGAGATCAGTGGTTCTCAAACCACAAAATCATCTGGGGAAATGGCCAAACTGAGGACTCCCCAGGCCCCATCCACTAGGAGAGTCTAATCACAGGAGTTCCAGGGTAGGGCCCAGAAGTCTGGATTAACAAGCCACTGGGGGGGCTCTGTGAAGGTAGTCCTAGGGCTACATGGTGACAAACCCTGATGCTATCCAACCTCATTACTCAGATGGGGACAAAGAGGCCGCTCTCAGCTATGTGTATTTCAAAAGCAAAGGACTCGTTAACCTAATTAAGTGTCTCATTGGTAGACTCTCGGGCTCTGCAAGTGGGATTTGTTTTTGTAAGTACAGGTCAGAGTAGGTAGCCAGATCCTGCAAAGGGAGAGCTCTAGAGTCTGATCCTATGAACACTTCCCATCGTGTCAGCCTCCGTTCCACTTCAGAACCAAGGGTGCTCTCGAAGGTCTGGGTTGTTTTTCTCAGTCACTGCTGTGTCAGGGGCTGGCTGAAGGGGAGCAGGGACTGAGTGCATGGGTCATTGGCTGGTGAGCTGAGCCTGTCTGGGCATGACAGATAGCGCACCTGCTGGCAGCTCATTATCTCCAAGCCACTGCTATTAGAAACTGCGAATGACCAAAGGGGAGGAAGAGACAGGTGCTCAGACAAGTTTTATGCTCTCAGAGTACAAAATCAAAGTATTCCAAGACAGGGGTCAGGAAGCAGAGAGAAAGTTGAAAAAGTTGCCAGAGAGTGCTCGTCTTTAAGAAAGTCTTTCAGAAAAGTTTCTGATTCTGTTAGGGTTTTGTTCTTATCAGGAACCTATCTTTAACTTTATCGTGGAAGTCAGCAGACAAAGAGGATTTGCCTTTTGAGGGGGATATTTTGAGATTTTCAGTTTACAGACCAGACCATATGGAAACATGGTGTTCCACCACTTTGGTTACAGTGTTAGAAAGAGAGACCAAAATCCTTGGCTCACGGATGAAATGCAACTAGGCAAGAACGCATACATAAAGGGTTGGCTTGGGTCACCTGGATGTCTCAATTGGTTAAGTGTCTGACTTCAGCTCAGGTCACGATCTTCTGGTTTGTGAGTTCGACCCCCATGTTAGGCTGTCTGCTGTCAGCAGAGCCCTACTTCTTTCGATCCTCTGTCTCCCCCCACTCTCTGCCCCTCCACTGCTCTCTCTCTCAAAAATAAACGTTTAAAAAAAAGGTAGATTTCTCTATACTCTGATTGTGACCATACCACGACAGGGACACAGAAGAACAGGAGCGATGGGGGGCAAAGAGGTGGCCCAGATTGGGGAAGTGAAGGGCTCCCTGACACAACTCATAACTCACAATGTGTTCTTAGTCTCTGCTTTGGATGAACTTGACCTCCCCTACTTAGTTCTGGTTGGACATTAAATGTGGAGCCTGCCTCCCCGCAAAAAATGAGCCAGCCCATCTTTTTTACCAAGCTGTTGTGGAGTCAGCTTCATAGCACAGCTGGGTTGAGACTTTTCTAATCAAAACTAATACCTCTCCTAAGGTTATTCTGTCTCCCCAGGACTCATTTTAATGGAAGGAGCTTCAGCAGTGCTAAGCAAAATGAGAAGCTTCCGTTTTCCATGACAGTTATGGAAAATTTCCACGTTTTGTAAAGGGAGAGATTCATATGGCTGCCAGGGGTGGGAGGCGCTAATTCAGGTCACCCAGCCCCACAGGGCCACAGAATAGCCAGATCCTCCTTCCAGTGAGCCCGGAGGGGCACTGGGGCTGGGGGAGAAGCTTCTGAAGAGTCTGCCCACACATAGCCCACTGCACCCCAGGACTGCTGTGTCACCCTGTTGTTGAACAATTCGTGACACACACGTGATCTGCTCTCCCACTTAATCCTCACAAGAGCGGACTGACGCACACACTACTCCCAGAAAACTAAGGCTCAGAGAGACACTAGACTTGCCCAAGTTCCCAGGGCCAAGAAGAGGACCTGAACCTAGATCTGCATGACTCCTATCCTCCACTTTTTGACCTGAAACTCTCAAGAGTGGGATCCCCACTCCCACACTATGGCTCTAAAGTGGAGGGTGAATCTCTGTAAAAGAGCACTAAATTCTAAAGAAGATCCTACTGAACTTGGATGTAGCTATTATTGAGAACCTACTGGCTCTACACACCTCATCTCTAAATATGCAGCCTGTGCTTGTGCTGTAAAGTAGGTTTCTTTCCTAAAGACACTCATTTGTTAGACAACCATTACACAGTAGCTACTTGAAGCCAGGTTCTATGTTTGCCCTGGAGTCACAGAGATTAATAAGACAGTCCTCCAGACGGGCCTGGGTGGCTCAGTCGGTTAAGCATCCACCTTTTGATTTTAGCTCAGGTCATGATCTCACAGTGTGAAATCAAGCCCTGCTTTGGGTTCTGCACTGGTGGTCCATAGCCTGCTTGGGATCCTCTCTCTCTCTCTCTCCTTCTCTCTCTCTAACCCTCCCCTGTTTGCTTTCTCTAAACAAACAAACAAACATTAAAAAGAAAGAAAGAAAGAAAGAAAGAAAGAAAGAAAGAAAGAAAGAAAGAAAGAAAGAAAGAAGAAGAAAGACAATCCTCCTGTCCCTGAAGAACTCATAAAAAGTGTGGAATTAACAAAAAAAACACAACAGCATCGTTATTTCACCACATGATCATCCCCAAAGGGTACTTGGGCAGCACAGTGAGGAGGAAGCAACGAACTGTGCCTGGTGGGGGGGTCAGGGAAACCTTCATGCAGGGGTGGCCCTGAAGGATCTTGGAGGATGACTAGGAGGGTATTCAAGGTAAGGGAGCAGAGAAGTGTTGGAGAACTTCCAATAAGCAAGAGTTAGGGGGAAATGAGAGATTACATAAAATAATCCAGGAGCATGCAGATCGTGAAGGACTTTATGAGTCTGAAAAGGCAGGGGCACCCGGGTGAAGGGTGCTTTGGAAGGGGTGAGAGGGGAACCCCAAGATCAGGATTTTATCATGAGTAAAAACAGCCACAGCCCCTCCCCTCATGGAACTTGCAGAATGGCTGGGGAGGCAGGTCACGGGAATGAGAACATGTTTACAAACTGAGATGCTCTGAAAGAAACCACCTTAAAAGAAAGGCATCTCCCTGGATAGCTGAACTAGGTCCATTAGGCACTGCAGCATGGCTCCACGGGAGAGAGGACAGGACCCTGACCTGAGCATTGCCGGTGGGGATGGAGAAAGGGATAGAAAGGAGACACTGGGAAGGCGGGAGTGGGGATGTGGTGACTGACTGAATGTAGGGGACTGTGAGGGAAGGAGTATCTTCTAGGGGTTGTGACAGCTGGAAGGCCCTAGAAGGACCTGGGGGAGGCAATCTGGAGGAGCATACGATGGGGAGAAAGGCAAGGTCCCTGCTGGTTCAGGGGAGAGATGGGGGCTTTCATCTTCCCCAGGACCCATACCTAGCTGAGCTGAAAGCAAACACTCAGATCCGGGCAGACACTATCAGTAGCTTGGGTGAAGTCCATGTCCTAAGGGGCTGGAGGAATTGGAGGGCCTTGAGAAGGAAGGCCCCATGCCCAGCACCAGGGGCCAAGCAGAGACTTGCTGAAGGAGCAAAGTAGGCTCTTCAGCTAAAAATGCCATAGTGTTCTTTGTAAACAGAAGAGAAACCTGAGATTTCCCTGGTTCAAGGAAGAGGAAAAAAGGGAGACAGATGAGCCATAGGAGCCCCAAGATGTCTAAAAGGCAGTGCTGGGCCAGAGGGGCCTCCTGACAGCAAAGGACCACGAAGTCAAGAAGGATCTGGCAGCAGAGGATGTCTTGCCAGGGCAACAGAGGCCGGATGCTGTTGCCCACCCTAGTAAGACTTGCTATTACCAAGGGCTAGGTAAGAGAAACCAGGGAAAGCCCACAGTGTGGCATCGCCAGACTGTGACCTGCTGCCGTGCACGGTCTTCTGGCACAGCAAGATATAGGTGTCTGTAGGTGCGAACCAGGAAAGGAACTGGCCAACTGGGCTTTAGAGGGGACACATTCTCCCAGGAGTCCAGGTCAGTGTTGAAATCTGGGCATCTCTGATACAGAAGTGTTATGTCATTCTTTACTGTAATGTGAAAGCTCTATCGCCTTTCATCTTTTAAATTCAAGCTAGGCATAAGGGTTTGGGGGAATAAGAGGTCTTATTATGGCCTCTGTCATGTGGAAAAAGGAGCAGGAAGGTTCTGAAACTTGGCGAAGCAGGCAGCAGCGGTCATTGAATGGGGTCCAGGTCAGGCTCAGAGAGGCTAGGCATCTGGAAATGATCATTGTTTCAAAAAAATAGTTTGAGTCTAATAAAAGGTCTCATCTTTGCTTAATTCTCCAGTAAGTGATAAAAACACAGATCTTCTCCTGGACCAGTTCTGAAGCATGAGTGCGCCCATTACAGTAGGCATTCTACATTTATGCCTTCGCTTCATGCTGATTCATGACATGAAATTTTAAAAGCCTGGTACCTTTAAGCTTCTGGAACAGGATGAGAGTCCACCAATTCCTGAGGGAAAGAAAGGCTTGAGGGTAGACAGAAGACGTGCTCTCTTCGATGACGTCCTCACAGCACATTTCTGGGCCCTGCCCCACATCCTCCATCTTGTTCTCAGACTGACCATTGCCGCATTAACGGGGAGAAAGCCCTACCTTTTTATTCACTAACATTCGATTCTAGGGTGGCAATAAGAATGATCAAACAGCTCTTCCCCAAAGTGACAGAGTGACAGGAAACGACGGTCCAGGCTTAGCTCTAGAGAGATTATCAGAAGCACTGTTCCATGGGTGGGTCTTAGCAAGCCAACGAAGACCAAGTCACCTCATGCCTCAGTTTCCCAGCATTCAATTATCTGTTGACATAAAAATGTTTACCAAGGGGTGCCCTGAATGGCTCAGTCGGTTGGGCGTCCGACTTCAGCTCAGGTCATGATCTCGTAGTTTGTGAGTTCAAGCCCTGCATCGGGCTCTGTGCTGAAAGCTCAGCCTGCTTTGGACTCTGTATCTCTCTCTCCCCCACTCTCTTCCCCTACCCAGCTTGTGCTCTCTATCTCAGAAATAAAAAATGAATAAACTTAAAAAAAAAATGTTTACTGAGTCCCTCCTATGAGCCAGGCACTGTCTGGGCACCCATGACAGAGCAGTGTGCAAGTCAGTAGGCCCTGCCCTCATGGAGGTCACACTTCTCCATGAATGGGAAAAGAGGGACAAGAGGCAAAAAAAAAACACAAAAAACAATAATTTTTTAAATATAAACAAAGAGAAAGAAGATCATTATAGAGTAAGTGCTGAGGGTTAGGAAAGAAAGAAAAACACTGAGCTTTAAGAGTAAACTAGGGAGGCCTCCTTCAGCAAGGGTGTCAGACAGGTCCCATCTGAGCTCCTGACAATCAAGTTTACAGCCTGATGCCTGAGAAGAAGGAGGGGCGGCCACTCGGAGGGAAGGGGGAAGGCCTTCCAGGCTGAGGGAACAGTCTAGCTGTGGACAGAGAACCCGCAGGGAGTCAGACTATGAGGCCCTGAGACATCCTAAGTGGCTGAAATGGATCACTAGCCTAGGGAAAACCACTAAAGGAGAGGGGCAGGCTCTGATTGCTATTTTCAAAGGATTATGCTGACAGTTGATTGTAGGCTGTGCGAGACTCTCAGCCTGATGCTGGAGCCTACTGCAGTAAAGAAAGGAAGAAAAAACACATAATAATAAGATCAGTAACATTCTCCGCATATTTGTTCCCTGCCAGGCACTATTCTACGCACTTCACAAAGCATTGAATTAACTCATTTAATCCTCACAACAGCCCTGTGAAGGAGAGGCTAGAGTTTTCCCATTTTACAGCTAGAAAAACAGAGGCCCCTGAAAGGCTATTATTTGGCCAGAAGCTCATATTCAAAGCCAGGTTTGCCTGACTTGGAAACTGCTTCTGACTTCCTCCCCAGAGCCCTATCCTGACACTGGGGTCAATGCGCCCCGTTGTGTCCTAGGGTCTGGAGTTCCGAGAGTGAAGAAGACACAGCTCTGTCCTCAAGGAGTAACCAGGCTCCCGGTAGGAGTAAGTCTGGGCTGCACAGGGTTTGTGCACCCCTGTTCCTTGGCAGGATAAACCAAGAGGTAATTCAGGGGACACAAGCTTGCAGGGCATGAGAGGTAAGGTTCAGACTTCCTCCGGTATCTGCCTCTCTCCACTGACCTTTGAGCCTGGCTGAACGGCCCTGGGTCTCCACGACCGGGCATTAGAGACACCCAGTGCTCATGCAGGGTCTCTGTAGACTCCAAGTGCTGTCATCCAGCCTCCCAGCCTGGATGGTAGGTAAGTATCATTTCTACCTCAGCAGATCTCTAGCCCAGGACCCACTATTGTCTTCCGGACTTGAGAAGCAGCCTTTCGGGAGCTAGCCTCCTGCTTAATTTTAGCCTGCTTTGTGCAGCTTTGGGTAGATAACCAAACTGAACTGTTTGGGGGAATGGGGCGGTGGGGCGGGCTGGGCAGAGTTCCACCACCAGTGGGGAGGGCATCATGACATTCTGAAGAAGCAGCAATTTTCCTAACAATCTCCCCGAACCCTCGCCTTGTTGATCAGTTTGTTCTCCGAGACCCATACACAACCGCCTCTTCAGGCAACATGTTATTAAAGTCCCATTATCCAGGCGAGACAGACCTGGGAGAGAACCGATTACCATGCCCCTGCCTTCTGCCTGACAAATCAGCCCCAACCTTCCCTCGACACACACCCCCGCACAGTGGGAGCAGGGGTGAATCACAGCCTATTGAACATCACTCGCAGGAGCTTTTCCTCTGTTCCTTCATTAGGAGCGCTTGTTATGCTAGGCTGGCCTATTGACTCAACTTCTCAGTTCCTTCCAATACAAGCCAAGAGTCAAATGTCACAAGACAGCCTGGGCTGGAGAAGTCAGAAAGAGGATTTGCATGAAATCAAGGGTTTGTGATGATCTTTGCAGGTAGGAAGGAAGATGAGCTTGTTCAGCAAGAACATAAGCCCCTGAATTATGAGCTGCATTCAGCCCCGTGTGGAGGCACTGGAGGGGCTGATGGGGCTGGGCTGTGTGAGATGCTGGGTAAGGCCAGGCCAGCAGGGCATGCTTGCTTTCTATAGCCTTGCAGCCCTGTGTCACCCTGCTGGGGTTGCTTTAGACTGGGACCTCCGCAAGGACAGAAGCAAGGTCTGGGGTACACTGCCTGGCACAGAGAGTTCAGTGGATATTTGACCAATAAATGAAGAAAAATAACAGCTCCCATCTTTTGGACTTTCATTATGGACTCCGCATAAGGATGTTCAGTTAATCTTCAGAGCAACTTAATGATAAAGCACCTCTTTGCCCTTTCATAGATGAGCAAAGAGAGACTCAGAGAGATTTTGTAATATGCCCAGACTCACACAGCCAGTACATGGTGGAGCTGGGATTTGAACCCAGGCACGCACCTTTGCTCTTATTACTTCTCCAACTATGTCTTGTGATTCTTGTGATTGACACAGTTGAAGGAAACTGTGACAAACTCAGTAGATAGGCAGAGTGGTTTAGAAGAGGATCTGGAGCCAATGACCACTATTCCTGGGAGTAAGGAACTTCAAGTTTAGCCTTGAGATCAGCTGGTTGACAGTAGCAGCTTTTTGTGAGACAAGTGGCTTCATGGCAATTATCGCTAACTCAGTTTCAAGACACTACCTTCCTGAAAGACAGCCCCCAACCTCCACAGTGACTGGCCTTCTGCCCCATGCCCTGGGTCCCCTACCTCCTGAAAATTGTGGCTAACAATTAATACATGACTCAAAGGCCATTATAACCGCATGAAACATTGAGGCCAGCTCCCTTGCTCAAGATCTTGACACTTGTAACGTACTATCGGCTCCTTCCCAAGGCCAACCTTCTGAGAATATACTATGGTAGGTTTCCCAGGTCAAAGTAACACAGCCTTTTCCCACTCAGGGCAATGAGGACCCGTTTCATTTGTTCCCTGCCACAAAATAAACCAGAAGATACCACTAGCATAGCATTTCAAGTCAACTGTGAAACTCTAGTCACCACAAAAAGCATCAAGTTTTCATAAAAGTTTCTTTCCCCCCTTTTTCTTCCTGCTAGGATGTCTGTCCTTTTCATTTTGATTTATAAGATCTCTTTATATAAGAAAGACATCCAGTGTCTGTCATATGTATTGCAGATACAATTTCTTTTCTCACTTAGTCTTTTGCCTTCCATTGTTAGTTATTGTATCTATGTTGCATACAATTAAGTTTTATGTGGTCAAATCTCTCCATCTTTCCCTATCTTCTGAAATGTCTCCCAGCCCAAGGTTATATAAATTACAGTGTTTCATTCTTATTTTTTTATTTTGTCATTATTTAACAATGACCTCTTCAGTTCCATTCAGAATTTACTTATATGGCTTGAGCTATGGTTGAAATATTGTACTGGTCAGATGGCCAACAGACACATGAAACGATGTTCAATGTCACTCATCATCAGGGAAACACAAATCAAAACCACACTGAGATACCACCTCACACCAGTCAGAGTGGCTAAAATGAACAAATCAGGAAACTACAGATGCTGGCGAGGATGTGGAGAAGTAGGCACCCTCCTACACTGTTGGTGGGAATGCAAACTGGTGCAGCCACTCTGGAAAACGGTGTGGAGGTTCCTCAAAAAAATGAAAATAGAGCTACCCTTTGACCCAGCAATAGCACTGCTAGGAATCTACCCAAGAGACACAGGAATGCTGATGCATAGGAGTACGTGTACCCCAATGTTCATAGCAGCACTTTCGACAATAGCCAAATCATGGAAAGAGACCAAATGCCCATCAACTGACGAGTGGATAAAGAAGATGTGGTACATATATACAATGGACTACTATGTGGCAATGAGAAAAAATGAAATCTGGCCATGTGTAGCCAGATGGATGGAACTGGAGGGTATTATGTTAAGTGAAATAAGTCAGTCAGAAAAAGACAGATACCATATGTTTCCACGAATAGGTGGACTTTGTGAGACTAAGCAAAAACCAGGGGGAGGGGAAGAGGGGAAAGAAAAAAAAGACACAGAGAGGGAGGGAGATAAAACATAAGAGACTCTCAAAGACTAAGAACAAACTGAGGGTGAGGGGATGAGGGAGGGGGGAGAGGGGGTGATGGGCATTAAAGAGGGCACATGTTGGGATGAACACTGGGTGTTATATGTAAACCAATTTGAAAATAAACTATTATAAAATTAAAAAAAAAGAAATATTGTACTGGTTACCATTTAGCACTTCTAATTGTACATAACTCAGCACCCTAAGGTCCCCTCTGGGAAACAACAACAAAATTAATCCATTCAGTTAGTCCAGTTCATGTCAAGAAGGGGAAGTACAAATGAAAGACCCAACAGATACCAAGGGTGAACCTATCCATTTTGGATGATTCAAGCTGATGGATCCAGCTTTTCTTAGAAGGAGGTCTTTGCTATGACAACAGGAGGACACAGGGCTATGGACATTCCCTAAGGAATTTACGAAAGATTGTTTAAAATGTATACTTTGGCTAAGACCCCTTCCTGCCCCATCAGGTGCATATGTTATTGCTCTGGAGGGGGTCACTTTCACGCTGGGGTCAGAGCCAAATTCAGATCCAGAGGCTAATCTTTAAAATATAGAAATGAAACAGGTGTGAAGATTGTCAGGCCCGGATAACCAGAAGGATCAGCATTCCAAGGGGGCAGGGGTGAAATATGATGGAGGAAGAGCTGAGCCATAAATTGAATTTAGGGATCTGTAAGTATTCTTTTACTAGAATACATACTGCTTAGTGGGCTAGCTTTGCCTCCTTCAAATTATTCTATTACAGAGAATGCCTAAGTGAAGGCATCAAGGATAAATCAGAGCTAAGTGGCAAAAGTCATAGCAAGAAGCAAATGAGAAAAAAAAAATACATGCTGAATCTAGGCCATTTCCCCTAATCAAAATTCAGAAGACTTTCCCTGAATGTTCTATAAATGCTTGCTTCATTTGTGTCAGCCAAAGGTTTGTGGGGTTTTCCAAGGTAAGCAAGGGAAGATGAATTTCTGTAAAGCTTTTCTCAGTTGCATATGTTATCTATTTCTTAGGACTTTCATTGTAAGTGCATAAATCCTGGACCAGTGCCTGCCTGCCCAGTCCCTTTCTCTGATAGTGTGCCCTCCAGTTTTCTGCTGATCCGATTAAGAAGGGAACAACTGTCAGACAGATCACATCCTGCTGTCTCCTTCCAGTCTGGGATTTGGGGCTCATCCAGGGGTTCTCGCCACTGCTTCCTTCCACTAGGGTGATAGCCAAAAGCTTACTTCTTAATGGAAGGCAATAGCTGCAGAGAATCATGGCCACACATTGAATGGCATCTCTTTCCCACAAAATGGATGCTTCATCTCACAGAAAGAATAGCATCTTTCTCATAATAGCATCAGGAGCTAGGGCTCTAAAATAATGGCTGGATACCCAGTCATTACTTCCAAACCCCTAACTAAATTCCTTCCTATTAAAAGTAAAATGAATTAAATATTCCAACCTCACAGTTTTCAAAGAAACCAGAAACAAATAATGACAACAAAAACCCACTTCAATTTTCAGTTTTCAGACTCGGGGATGCATAGGGAATGAGTCAAACAGCTGGCTAGACACACACATACACATACGCCCACACGTACTCACACACAGGAGAGCTGAAAATTCATGCGAGTCAGAGCTGGATTTTTAGCCCAAGTGACAAACACTAGTATTTTTGTACATCTTGTCAAATAAATACCAGTCCTTAAGAAATGCTGATATTTTTTGGAGATCTAGCTAATCCTGGCCACTTGTGGGTGAGTGTTGAAAATCTGAAATGTTAAAGAGAAAAAAGAAAGTGCTTTCTCATCATGTACCCCAAAACTGGATGCACACCAAAATAACTTCATATAACCCTTCAGATGTTATTGGATGCATGGGCATGTTCTAAACCACCCAACCAAAACCCAGCTTTCTAATTAGATTCTACATTGTAAACCTCATGCGGGGACCTAACCATGAAGTATAGATAGACTGTGAAATATGCTTGGATCTTGCTGTAAAAGCTAGGGTATTCTGATAACTTCACTGTCTCTAAAGAGTCAGAGAGCAGTGTTCTAAAAGCCAGATCTTCCCCGCATTGCCCTCAAAGCACATGCAATGCCAACCCTGAGTGAGCTGCAGGGTGAGGCTTGGACAGTTGCCTGGTAAATTTGAACAATATGGACACACCAAACTCCCTATTCTCATACTTCAACTCCAGTTGAGAGGATGTGAGCTATGTGGCTGGCCTGAGGGTGGGAAAGTGTACTAGTTAGAAGTACATGCTTTTGGAAACCTCAGATGTGCCTGGGTCTGCACCCCACTTTCCGGTAGGGCACCACTGAGAAAGGGTAAGGCTCTGAGCGTCTGTGCTTCCATATGTAAATGGAGGTAGTCATATGGTCATGAGGCTTAAGTGAGCTGCTCTGTGACCAGTGCCAGGAACCAGGGACGCTGCCTCTAACAGTGGACACCATCCTTTCCCTCCTGCACGTGGGGCTGGGAGGTCTGAGAAGAGAGTCAAGAGATGATTTTAGGAAGAGTGTGCTTTCTGAGGCTGACAACGTACAAGAACAAACATTTGCCCGCGTGTTGAATTTTAAATGTTTAATTAATTTCAAGATAAAAACAATGCCATAGCCCAGAGTCCAATAGATGGACTGAAAAGAAAAGAAAAAGCCTGCCCTTTATAATATTTTTGTTAAAGTCTTCTTATAAATCTGAATATGCCATTATCTCAGAAGACAGTCTCCACCAGCCAGCCCACCCCCACTCCAGGATAACCACCAAAGTCAGGGTAACAGGAACTTTCGTGTGAAAAGTGTTAGCAGATGCAGAACTGCCTAAAGGGACTGTCTTTCCTTACAGGGTCGAAGAAAGTTTTAAAACCTTATTTTGGTCCATCTTTGGCTTGTCCGAAGTCATCTCGGTGGTGCTGAAATACGACCACAAATTCATCGAGAACATTGGCTACGTTCTTTACGGCGTTTATAATGTCACCATGGTGGTTGTGCTGCTCAATATGCTAATAGCCATGATCAACAACTCGTATCAGGAGATTGAGGTAAGACCAGCCAATTGAAATTGTTCTCTCTCCCTTGGTTTAATTTATATGGCTGTTTGCCACATTGAGGGTAATGACATTAGAAGCCCGCGAGTTATTATATGTGAAGCCAGAACAACAAACAACCAGCATTCTTCCCAAAAGGCTCCAAGGAGCGCTTTTGGTCAACTTGCCACGTGGCAGGGTGGCCACTACACCTAAAGTGGCCCAAGAAGGGCAGGAAGAATCAGGGTCTTGAGGCTTCCCTTTTTCACATGTCCCCTCAGAACAGCATGCAGGAGGCCATGGCAAACTGGAATGACTGTATCTTTTAGCCAACATTCCCTCTGCCTCTCACATATTATTTATTATATGCCTACTGTATGAAACGCCTGTGCTAGGCACTAGTGACATAGAGATGACTAAGACAGTTCCCGCCCTCGAAGAACTCTGTCCTTTGAGAAAACCAGATACATCAGTCAACGAAGCGCAGTGCCCTGGGCCTCAGACACCCAGAGAAGTCTTACCAGGTGCACCAGATATAAAGCAGAGAAGCTTCCAGAGGTGATGCTTGAAAGCCATTCGAAGATTAATACAATTTTGCCAGATAGCTGAGGGAACGCAGAGAATGTATCAGGAGGCAGTTTATCAAACTCTAAAAGGCACACACCATAAGCTCATGACTGCAGCCTTGTTTAGAAGAGCAAGAAGTTAAAAACAAATAAATGAGCATTAATAGGAATCTAGTGAAAAAGATTATGATGCATCTGAACAGCAGGATGCTGTGTGGCTTTTAGAAAGGACGAAGATGCTCTCCCTGTACGGATGGGGAAAGACCTGCAAATTACAGTGCTAAGTGAAAAAAATCAAGTTGCAGAACAATGTTTATAGGGCACTCTTGCTGTGTAAGAAGGGAAGGAAAGGGCATATGTGCTTATTTGTAACTGGATAAGCATTTGAAAAAGAAGAGTCTTCTGAAAGGGCACCCAAGCCATGCACAGCGGGGATGCCTGCTGAGAGGCGGCAGCTGGGGGGTAGGGCATAAATCTTATTATCGTTTTACTTACCATAATGTAAAATAAGTAAGCTAAAAATTAATGACATGCACTAACCTCTTCTGACAACAATTCCAATTCTAGGGATAGATCCACACAGAAGTACGATTTTAATAGATGTTCACTAAAGGGAAAACATGGAGATAGCCCATCAACATCAGAGCGTTTCAATAAACTCTAATACAGTATAGACCTCAGAACACTACATGTGCAAGGAGAAAAACTTGTCTGTGCTGACATCACACAATCTCTGTGATATTCTTAAGTGAAAAAAAAATACAAGTTGTAGAAAAGTACAGGTAGGAAAATCTTTACATAACAATATGAATGCATATGCAGAAAGAGAGAGCAGAGAAAGGTAGAGAAAAAGTAGCACACTCTTGACCCAGGGCTTCCTCTGGGGAAAAGAGGAAAAGGAGAGACATTTGGAAGGGAACTGTCACATCTGCCTGGTATACCTTTGTACCTGAGTCTTGCAGAAGACAAGTATTAGGGTATTTCTCACACAGAAAAAATTGAAGACCTCCATGCATTCGTTTGCTGGGCTGCCATAACAAAATACCGCAGACTGAGTGGAACACAGAAAGGATTTCTTTACAGTTCTAGAGTCTCGAAGTCCAAGAGCCAGGTGTTGGCAGAGTTGGTTTTTTCCAAGGCCTCTCTCCTCAGCCTGCAGACGGTTGCCTGCTTGTGGTGTCCTCACATGGCCTTTCCTGTCTGCACACGCATCCCTGGTAGCTCTACCGCTCCTTGGAAGGACACCAGTCATGTTAGATTAGGACCTGCCCTAGCAATGTCATTGAACCTTACTCACTTCTGTAAAGGCCCTGTCTCCAAATCGAGTCACATTCTAAGGCACTGGGGTTAGGGCTTTAACACAGGAGTTTTAGGGGACCCATTTGGTTCCTAACACTGCCCACACACACTCCGAAATAGAGTATTCTAAACGGTAGGGACATGTGCTAAGGCGGGAAGGGTGAAACAATGTGGTATTTTGGGCCTACAAGAGGGCAGACTGTGCAAGGAAAAGAAGGAAGAGGGAAGAGGAAGAGATGAGCCAGCATAAAGCCTACCCTCTTCCCGAATCTCCCCCTGCCACCCACAGGAGAATGCAGCACTCTATCCATGGACAAACATCTTTTTTTAATAATGGACATATTTGGTCTCTTATATGGATGATACGTTGCCAACCAGTTCCCCCCTCACCCTTCTGGGCCTCAGTCTCCCCGTATGTAAGAGAAACCACATGGCGCCTGGAAAACATGCAGACCTCGGGACAACTCACCCGGGACCTTGTACCCCATCCCAACGAACACGCCATGCTTTGGTCCAAGTGGATGTGGCATGTAGACCACTGTGCTCAGCATAGAGAGACGTGCACGAGTTTGGGGCAGGAGTGGGCAAAGCTATGATGTCACGTGGGCTTGTCACGTCCAGTCACCCCAGCACAGCATAGTGCCACAGGGTAGAGTGAGCACACTGCAGCCCACGCCTCCCCTCGGGGCTCTGCACTTCTCCTCAGATGAGAGCACGTGTGCCCTCCCAGCCCACCGGGGATGCCTGTGCAAGGACCCTGAGACGTAGAACAAAGCCACTAGCCAGTGCCCAGCGTTCATGGTCACACTGAACTTTGAGGCAGTACGTATTTGTCAATTCTTCCAGGAGAACGCTTACTTATTCGGTCAACAGATCTCGAGTACCTACTCTCCAAATCCACGACCCGCCTGCCTCTGCACCTGCCATGCCCCCACCCACCCTCCTGCGGCTGAGAGAGAGGCCTTCTCTGTCTGAGCTACCCTGCCTGTGTGCCCTGGCTGCCTGCCCTCTCTCTCGCCTCCTCAGGGGCCTCCAATGCACATCATCCCTGCTCCACGCATATCTTCACCCTTCCTGTCAGCAATTAAATGAGACTCTGGATCTTTAAAAAAAAAAAAAGTAACTAAAAAAAAATCCTCCTTCCATCCTACTTTCTAGCTCTTTCTCTCCTGCTCTTTCGTGCCAAGTTTCTCAGAAAAGCTGTTTACACTTCTCACTGCCTCCTCTACTCATTAACTCCCACTCTTCTCCACCCGCACCCCACCCACACCTGACCTGGTAGAGAACGACTCACCCCCTGGAGCCCAGCTCCAATACCAGCCATCAGGCAGCCTCCCCGACCCCGGGCCAGGCCAGGAGCCCTACACCCAGCCTCCCTTGTATCCTTAGCACAACTCCAGGGGAAAGACCAGGAGGTGAGTAGTTCAACATAATCGTGTCATGGACCAGAGCATGTAATCCACGAGGGCACGGACTGTCAACCCTGGTGCCCACCTAGCCCATAGTAGGTACTCGAAATGTGTTTGTGAACAACTCCAGGTTGAACACTAGGCACTGGGTTAAACTATGAGATAAAAATGATCCTTATGAGGGTGTACTAATGTCTGACACTAGGTGTTCCTCATGTGTGAACATAATCACGTAATTCTCACGATGACCTATGAGGTAGGCCTTCTTAGCCCCATTTTGCAGATGAGGAAACAGAGGCCCAGAGCAGCTATGCAACCATATCTGCACAGCTAGGGAGGAAGAGAGTTGGGACTGGAACCCAGGCAGGCTCCGGACCCTGTGCTGTCACTGCTATACCAACCTTCCTCTCAGGTGTCCTTGCCACATCGCTCTGTTGTGCAGCAGAGGCTGGGAGCAAGCCCCACCCTCACAAGACTTCCAGTCTAGAAGACTCCAGTACGATGTTCCGCAGACCAGGCCAGCTGCTGAGGGTTTCTCAGTGAAAGCAAACAAAATGGCCAAGCCTGCAGGTGATAACCCCCCAGCACGTGGTGGTACCTCCTGGCAGCCTCGTGTGGGCCGCCGCTAGGGTCACAGTCCTGAGAAGTGTAGCTAGTGTCTATGCGGAGAGGAACCCACCCTCACGGAGCACATACTCAATGCCAATCTCAGGGCTATGTGAGGGAGGCAGCATTACTTCCATCTACTGAAGTGGAGTCCTTGCTGAGCCCCTGCAGCTAGTAAGGGTCTGTCTGACTCCAAATCCCATGCCTCTTTCCTACTCTCAAACTGCCCCACTAGGACAGAGGCCTAAAGAGCCTAGCTATATATAAAAAAAAGAAAAATACACCTGCTACCTCTTCGAGGGTAGCCACTCGGCATTCTGGGATTGACACAAAGTCAGACAGAACAGATCTGGGGGTTAAAACTACCGCTGCCACCAGGGAAGACAGCATGGCTGGACTACCTCCTCCTAACTCCAGTCAGTTCTGTTTCTCTCGAATTACATAGGCAGAATTTCTTAACATCCCCTGTGGCAGCACTTTGACCAATAAGAAAGATGCTTTCTAGTAAGTACCCAGTGCTACAATACAATACGACATGGTGGCTGTTCACCACATGCGTCTACTGAGTACTTTAATGTGGCTGGTCCAAACTGAAATGTGCTGTAAGTATAAAATAGACGCTGATTTCAAAGACTCAGTATAAATGTGCACTGCCTCATTAAGAATTTTTATAACAACTGCAAGCTGAAGTGGTTACATTTTGAATCTACTGGACTAAATAAAATGTATCGCTGAAATTCGTTTCACCTGTTCCATTTTACTTTTTGTAACGTGCCTACTAGAAAATTTAAATTTCATGAGGTGGTTCACCTTCATGGCTCATATTATATTTCTACTGGGCAGCAATGCTCCAAAACATTAATACCTTGATGCTGTGGTGGACTGGGAATCAGCAGAGCTCTAAATGTGAATGGATAACGGGATTAAGTGACAATGAGAAAAGTTCTCCGGTTAGTGGCAAGTGGAGTCTGTTTGTGAAAATTCCCAGGGGAGAGTCAAGGAGGTATGAAGAGGCTGAGGTTTTTGGCGCCAAGTTCTGAGGAGTTAGGTGGAGACTGTTAGGAATGACTAATTTCATATGGTTTTAGCAAGAACGAACGCACCTTTTGTCTTTGTCAGGAAGGAGAGCATCCACAGATAGAGTAGTCAGAGTCCTGTTTAGAAATCTGCTACCACCAGTTCATGAGATCAAGCCTCACACTGAGCTCTGTGCTGATAGCGGGAAGCCTGCTTGGGATTCTCTCCCTCTCTCTCAAAATAAACAAACAAGGAGAGAAGAGGAGAGGAGGGGAGGGGAGAGGAGGGGAGGGGAGAGGAGAGGGGAGAGGAGAGGAGAGGGGAGAGGAGAGGGGAGAGGAGAGGTGAGAGGAGGGGTGGGAAGGGGAGAGGAGAGGGGAAGGGAAGGGAGGGAAGGGGAGAGGAGAGAAGAGGAGAGGGGAGGGAAGAGGAGAGAAGAGGGGAGAGGAGGGAGGGGAGGGGAGGAGAAGGGAAAGGAAAGGAAGAGAGAAAGTTATCTGCTGTCATAATGTGTAGACTACATCTCCACTCGTCACGCTGAACTCCAGTGTGAAACCGTGCCCTTTGATGGTGTGTCATTTCCCTCGTCCCACAGGAGGACGCAGACGTGGAGTGGAAATTTGCCAGGGCAAAGCTCTGGCTGTCTTACTTTGATGAAGGAAGAACTCTACCTGCTCCTTTCAATCTTGTGCCAAGTCCTAAATCATTTTATTATCTCATAATGAGAATCAAGATGTGCCTCATAAAACTCTGCAAATCTAAGGCCAAAAGCTGTGAAAATGACCTTGAAATGGGCATGCTGAATTCCAAATTCAGGGTAGGTAGCGCGGGGTTTATGGGGCAAAGGAAGGTCGCAGGAGGGGGAGGTGGAAGGTGTGAGTGCTTGATCGGCACACAGTGCCCCCGAGACAAGGGAAGTCAGAGAAGCACTCGCGCTGTTCAGAACCTGCCACCACAGCGGCACAGACACTGCCCATGGTGGCTTCCCTTCTACCCACAGTGCCCTGCAGACGTGCCCTGCTAGGGCTGAGCCAGCTGCCTGGCTGAGCCATGCCCCCAAAGAGGGAGCACCTTAGAGGGTCCCAGTGAGGAATAGCACTTCCCACCGAGTACCTGGAGAATGGTCCCTGGGAAGAGAGCTTCCCTGCCCATTTCTCCCCCTCCTAGAGATTCTCAGTGTTTATTAGCATATTAAAGTCTCTGAGGAGTCCTGGAGGAAAGATGCACCTGCAACTTTAGCTCAGTGCTCCCCAAATTTGACCAAGCCATATTCTGTAAGCTGTTGTCATCCTACAGAACTCAAGTCCCGAGAACAGAGTTCTAGGAAGCCTAGCAACAGTGGGTAGGTCAGCTTCTTGCGGGCCCTCCTTTTAGACACAGCCTCATATATGGGTGCTATTCATATATGGTTGTCATATATGTTTGAACATATGTATATATTATTTATTATGTATTTATTCTTTTTTTTTCCCCCAGAAGACTCGCTACCAGGCTGGCATGAGGAATTCTGAAAACCTAACAGCAAATAACAGTTTCAGCAAGCCCACCAGATACCAGGTAACCTCACCTTTCCCAGGTATGGGCAGAAGTGGACTCCATCCACACATGGATTTAGCAACATGGCTGTCAGTCCCCCAGAACACAGCTTCATTCCTTCCTTCCTTCAACAAATATGTACTGAGTGACAACTACATGAGAGGCACCACACTTCTCACTGTGGACGAGGACAGGGCTCCTATCATAGCGGCATTTCCACCTCGGTGAGGGATAGACACCGGAACAAGTAAACACAGAAGTAAATATGTAACTTCAACCTGATAAAAGTAGAAAGAAGAAAAGAGGGTGCAAAAATAGAGGAATAAAGGGAGCCCCTGCTTAGATGTGGTTACCAGAGGAGGCATCTTCAAGAACAGGACAGTTGGCTAAGACCCCATAGATAAGGAGGCAGCCATGGGAGAACTCCCAGTCACAGAGAAGGCATCAGCAAAAACCAAAGGGGAGACTCGGGGTGCCTGACTCAGTTGGTTAAGCGTCCAACTCTTGATTCCAGCTCAGGTCATGATCTCACGGTTCGTGAGTTCAAGCCCTACATTGGGCTCTGTGTTGACAGCACAGAAATCTGCTTGGAATTCTCTCTCTCCCTCTCTTTCTGCCCCTCCCCCACTCACTCTCTCTCTCAAAATAAATAAAAATAAACTTAAAAAAAAAAGCCAGAGGAGAGAAGCTTGGCAAGTCCAGAGCAGCTGGAGCTCAGCAGGCAGGGGACAGTCGTCCAGGTGCAAGGGACGGGGGTGCTTGGATTGGAGTGTGAGGAGGGTGATGGAGGAAAGTAGACAGATTCAGTATGTATTCTGGACACACAGGCATGCCTGCAGGGATGGGTACCCACATGACTCCCAGCCATCTGTCTTAAGCACCCAGGTGGGCATGGGTGTCTTCACTAACCACCTGACCTAAGACCACCAGCCTGCCCAAGTCTATTCTTATCCATAAACCTTAGAAGGCTTTTTATGCTGCAGCCCTTTGCATTGATTTTGGAAATTAATGCCACATCTCTGTATCTGTTTGAATCAGCCCATGAGCCAGTGATAAATGCTAACTACAGGTTATTGATTATAAAAGTAGAGGCCATTCTTTTCCTGCCTTCCCGTTTTCGAGGATCAGCAGTTTTATCCATGCTGATCCGTTCTTATCAGAGGTAAATTTGAAGCTGTCCTGAGCATTCCTGGGGCCGAGGTGCTATGTCTCTGGTGCCACCATCCCAGAGGGAGCAATTAGACTTTGACGCACATCTTCCGGACACGGGTCTCTAATTGTATCTCCGCCCATATTTCAGAGCCAGCTGTGCAGGTAGGAGGATATAAGTGCACAATTAAGAAATGGTTCATCCCTCAAAGTACTTACAGTTTTATGAGATGACACGGGCTAAAGACTGGAAGTGGGCAAATCTTGTATTTAATCATGTACAAAATTGGGCCTGACCAGTTTGATCTGCTTTGAGTTATTTTACAGGACAAATCCTCTGGTCAGTGGAAGGATTTTTATTTCTCAGCTTCTCAGAGAGAAGTATAGATTATCTGTGCCACAAAAAGAGATAGAAAACCCTAACGGTTAGGGTCAAATCTCTGATGGGTTCCGGGCAGAATGAGCTGCTGAGATACAGGAAGGCTGATTACCTGGTGAAACATCTGTACCCAGAGTGAATCCTTTCTGAGCAAGACCGTTTTCAAAAGCAGCCTCAGAGAGATCCCGTTCCTGTTTTCCCTCATCACTGGTTGAGTCCCTGGTGCTTTCCATGTCCCCAAGAGCTTCCTTCTCGTGATTACAGAGGTTGGTGGTATTCGGCTTCGTGCTACTGATGACCTTAGACAGCTTGCTCACCCTCTATTTTGCGAATCCACCAAGGAAAGCCTGGGGCTACTTATTCCAACAGTTTTCACAGAAAAGAAGAAAGGAAAACCAGGGCCAGTGAGCATCAGAGGAGAAGGGCTGGGAGGCAAGTAAAGGGGAACAGAGAGCACTTTGCATGTGCACGTGCACCCTTTGCTCAGCCCTGCAAGGTGCAGTCTGGTCATCTTCCTGAGCCATCATCTGCTCAGACAGGAGTGAAGCAGAGATGGCATGAAGGACACAGGGGCAGAGGCTAGAACACTAG
The DNA here is from genome assembly GCA_030068075.1 of Paguma larvata. Taxonomy (NCBI): domain Eukaryota; kingdom Metazoa; phylum Chordata; class Mammalia; order Carnivora; family Viverridae; genus Paguma; species Paguma larvata. The sequence continues at coordinate 121,075,240 of CM057826.1, forward strand.
CCCGGGAGTAATCTCACCATATGCTGATGAGAGAGGCAGTATCTTTAAATCCATTTATCAGATGAGAAAACTAAGGCTCAGTGGTGAAGGTCCCACAGCTGGTTGAACTATCTGACTCACAAGGGCACCCCTCCTTTACTACATCACGCTGCCCAGGCACCCAAGCCTTGCTGAGAACCTTCCTGCCTGCCAGCAGCCATTTGTAGAGGGATGAGGAGAGGAGGCAAGGTAGAGGAGGAGCTTCTAGCATGAAACACTGGTCCAGGGGTATGACGAAGCCTCTTTTGTTTTCTTGGGCTCTCTGGTGACCTTCCAAGTTGCACTGCTTTCTTCCCAAAGCAACTTCCAAATGTGCAGAGATCAGAAGGAGCCTAGTGCACTTCCTCTTTCTTACTATCCCAGCCACACCCAGAGCCGGCACCTCCCCGAGGACATGTGCTGTCAGCGTCTTACACTGTCATGGTTCAGGGTAATTCTGTAACGTTCCCAGTAAGACAAAAGCCTCTTGGTTCGTACACATGGAGTTTTTTAACTCATTGCCTTTGTGTCTCTTCGGTAGGTCCGCTTGATTTTTCAAACTTAGTGCTTGAGGTGTTTATGTTAAGCTTGTCAATCCTTCGACTTCTGGGGGTTCTCTGTTGTAGGGGAAGGCAGAGGCTTGCTGTGCTGTGCTTTAACTGAGGCATCCAGGGTTCCAATTGCTACTTTTCACAAGACTAGTCCCTTGCTTTTGCAATGTTTTGTTTTGTTTTTTCAATCTGGGCTCATATGGAACTAAACAATGAAACAAAGCGAAGATACTGGTGAGGGGGTCAAAGTATGCCTCCTATCAAAGTGACTCTGACCCATTCCAAAATCCACGGTGTCTGTTTGCTGGGGCGTGTGCAGACACAGATACTCACACTCTGAGAGGTACATTTCCATTGTGGGCAAAGCAAACAAGCGCCATCCCAAGTGAACTACAGAATCCAGGCACAGTCTGTAAGTCGAGCAAGCCCCAGCATTTGCGATGCAAGCCCTTCCTCAAACCAGTGGGGAGTCCTCTTTTTCATGGGGAGTCCTCTTTTTCATGGGGAGTCCTCTTTTTCATGTTCTAGGTGGCCTTTTCGGTAGAGATCAAAGCAAATAGGATAGACAACTTGCCAATGGTGGCCTCTTCAATTTCTGGTGTCTGATAAACCCCAGTTTAACAAATGACGTGTCCTAGGATCCATTTTGCCCCTCTCTTCCCAGCGTCCCTCTATTTCTGTTTTCCCAGGTGGCAACACTGCTTCCCTCTGGATTCTGCTTCATTTACCATCTTTGACCTACCATATATGTGCTATTTGTTTACATCTTTAGCCGCTCTGGTTGCACAGAGAGACGTGTCTCTACCATAGAAAGTCTTTCTATTTCCCCAGTGCCAGCACTATGGACACGCCATTTGGGCCCTGGGAATGTAGGGGGAGGGGGTGGAGAACTGTGTGACTCCTTCCCTGAATGTGGGTCTCAGTGTCATGAACCTTCTGACCTACTGTGTATCTCATTCTCATCCCCTCAAGGATCATGTCACTACATATACTCATCCCCAGCACTTGCTAAGGGCAGGAGGGCAAAGTAGGCAGAATTGGCACTGACCAGGACACATTAACTTGGGGAAGGTTTATTATCTTCTTGAAGTAAAAGAATCCTATGAAAGAGAGCAAGGAGACATCTCAAAACTCCTAACAAAGGAACATTCTTTTTCCCCCTACACGGTGAAGGAGGGGAGACTTTTAATGTTCATCTCTCCTGAAAATACATCTCCTCTATAGTATCCATGTTACATAGATGGGCACCTTTGGCCATTTCTGAGGATAAGCCTGGCATCTCGCTCCTGCATTCCGCAGGCTGTCTAAGATGTACACCCCAGAGGGGAAACCAGGTGCCCATCAAGACACAAAGTCTCAGGGCACCTGGGTGGCTCAGTTGGTTAAGCGGCCGACTTCGGCTCAGGTCATGATCTCACGGTCTGTGAGTTCGAGCCCTGCGTCGGGCTCTGTGCTGACAGCTCAGAGCCTGGAGCCTGCTTCAGATTCTGTATCTCCCTCTCTCTCTGCCCTTCCCCTGCTTATACTCTGTCTCTATGTCTCTCAAAAATAAATAAATGTTAAAAAAATTTTTTTTAAAAGACACAAAGTCTCTAGCCAGTTGCTCAGCACTCACACTGTTCTCCTTTTAGGTACCTGTAACTCCTGAGTATGAAGTGGGGGTGGGAGGAAGGTTAAAGGGTCCTCACTTGTCTGCAAAGCTCATGAGATTCTACTTCTCCCATATTAAGCCTCTATAATCCTGATGCATGGTCAGACGCTCAATAACAAGCATTTGTTTCTCTCCCCTTGGAGCCACAGATGTGCAAACCTTAGGTCAAGTTATGCAGGCCAGCATTCAAGAGTGGGCCATGAGCATTCATGACAATGACATACCAATGACCTTCTTCCCCAAGGGTAACAATGTTTTTCATTGAAATATCCCAAGAGATAAACTCTTATCTGAGTAACTGAACAAAGACATCCATCCTCCAAAATCTAGCTGAGGCTTCCTCCTGCATTCTTTAAAGATCAAGTGGGCACCTAAAAACAGCCTGAACCCCCACTGACCAACAGGAGACAGTTTCCTGCATCTCATCCCCTAAAGCATCATGCACGTAACCTTTTCCTGAAGGTTGGAAGAAGCCCTAGCTTTGGCTTCCATTATGTTAAATCTCACTTCCAGGTTCTATGACCCTAGAGAAGTCGCCTGGCTCCATGAGCCTCAGCGTCATCTATGAACGGAGACAACCCCCCCACCGCCCGATATCACTGGGCTTCTGGGAAGATTCAGTGAGCTCATTTTGTCAAGGAGGCTAACAGGACTCCTGCTCTGTAGAAGATACTCACTACATCTGTGTCTTTGCTTCTTTTTCACCCCTACCCGCCTCCTCCCAGAGAGCCACTCTGCAGTGAAGGGGGCTTGTTCCTATTCGAAACAAATGGAGCTGGAGGGGCACATTGTATATTAATAATAAACATACCATGGAATCTTGTCAACTAATGGGTTGAGTTGTGTTGTACTAAAACACAGCGTGCGCCCTAAGCCAAGAAGATGGTGATCACAGTCACAGCTGTGAAAAGACTCCACTCGGCACATCACAACAAAGCGAACTCTCCACCTCCAATCTTGGGCTTATGCTTTTTTACTCATACATATAAAACTTCGTCAACTGATGAATCCAGAAACCAAAGAATCCTTAATTCTTGAGATTTTCCTTAAAACAGCAACAAACTTTAACTAGATCTCCTGGACCTGCCTCAGCCTGAAATTTTGCAGAATACTTATGAATTCTGTATTCTGTATGCATTTACTTGCATACTTACTTTCTGTATGCACATACTTGGCTATCTGGGTTTTTGGGGTTTTGTGCTTTTTCCCATGAGGACCAGCTTGGGATAAAGATGGTTTTGTTTTGGTTTTATGGTTCAAAGTGAAAAGAAACTTACTGAGTCCCAGGAAAGGCATATGTATTCTTAATAACTTGGGTAACCTGCCTGATCGACTAGGAGAATGTCAAGGAGAAATCTAGCATGGCAGCTTGACCACTAACATGGCAAGACCCAGGGCTCTCTGACGAGGGCAGCATGAACGCAACTTGCTCATTCACTATTCGGCCAGAAATAAGATCACCACTCAAACCACAGAGCCAAGGGGACCACCAGCGCAAGCGCTGAGGAGGGTCTGCAGGAGGGTCACCTGGCCTGCAGGTGACTCAGGACTCACTGACGAGAGCCTTTGCTGGGTCCCTGAAAGTCCTAGAATCACAAGCCCTGGAGACACCTGGATGAGGTGTTCCCCATCAAAGGCAGCTGGTGACAAGAATGTGTTAAATCTTTCTCTTTGCATTCCAGCCATCCACTTCCCTTTCCTTACAAAAACCTCTTCCTGAGCCCGTGTATTCAGAGAGAACTTAGCAACCGCCTGATGACACGCAGCACAGCTGGGGACAGAATTCAGGTCCCTTCCATCTAGAAAAATGCTGCCTCTGTCCCAAGTGCTCAGGTGTGAGCAGGTGAGTCAGTCACAGGTGGAGATGAGCCTGGAACAGGGAATCCCTCCCTCTCTCCCAGCTGCTCAGCTCGTGCAAGATTCAGAAGTCTCAGCTACCAGAGTCTTTCTAAATCCTGTGATTTCCCAGGAAGCCTCCAACGACTAGCTGGCAAAATCCAAAGTTCACCTCCTGGAGTCTTTCTCACACTTGGCTCTATTCTGGGTGTCTCTTCAGTGTTTACTCAGACCCCCTCGTTTGCTGAAAGAACCAATATCTGCGTAATGCATGGCAGCCGCAGGCCCAAACCGTCTCCTCCTGCGTGACTGGCAGCCCAGCACCAGGCATGTGGGATCTGAGAAGTGGTGTTTTGGCAAAACCTCCCGAGCCCTGCCGTGTCTGTTTCTGCCTGTGGTAGGAATTTTCCAAGGTGCTGTGGACTTGTCCAACCTGGTCCTGACCCTAAGCCTCGAGGAGAGGATATGACTGGCTAAGGTCACAAAGAAGATCTATCAGGGTAGAGTTGGGCTTAGGACCCTCAAGCAGCACCTAAACATCTTAGATGGCCCTCTCTCTCTCTCTCTCTCTCTCTCTCTCTCTCTCTCTCCTTGTCTTGGCCTGCCACCATTAAGTGTCCTGTTCTTACACCTCAGGGTCAGGATCTTCCTATGTGGAGAGGTTAAACAGAGTCAGGCCGGGATTCTACCAACAGGCCAGGAACCCTCAGAAGAGAGGCGCCAGTTGCAGGAGGACTCCCGGCCTCGGACTGGGAGCTCTGCAGAGAAGAGGAGCCACGCATACACCTTGCAGGCTGCTTCTGTCCTCGGCCAGGTTTGTCTGACGCTTTCCTTCTGCTCACATTTCAGAAAATCATGAAACGGCTCATAAAAAGATACGTCCTGAAGGCCCAGGTGGATAGAGAAAATGACGAAGTCAATGAAGGTAAGCGAATGGATTGGTTTCCTACCGGCCGTCAGGGAGACATGGTCTCACCAAGCTAAAATCAAGGTGTTGTCTGCAGGGCTGTGTTCTTGTCCGGAGGCCATGGGAAGGCTTGGTTTCCTTGCTGGTTCGGCTGTGGACAGAAAGAGGTTCCATGCAGCTGTGCCGCCAAGGCCTCTGTTCCCTGGCTGGCTGTTGGCTAGGGCCACCCTCTGGCTGCACACAGCTACCTCACCTCAGAACCAGCCCCTGGGCACTGAGCCCTTCTCCACCTGCCATGTTCCTTCCATTTCTGTTGTCATGTCTCTTTGACCCTTTCTTCTGCCTTCCCCTCCCCCTTTTCAAGACTTCCGATTAGACTGGATAATCCAAAATAATCTCCCTATTTAAAGTTGGCTGATGAGTAACCTTAATTTCACTTGTGACCCTGGTTCCCTTTTGCCACATAAAGTCATCATCCTCAGTCCGGACACCAGGGATTAGGACCAGGTCACCTTTTGGGGGCAGGGGGTTGGTAATAACTCTGCCTACTGCCTCGTGTCCCAAGAGTTCGAAAATGGCCCAGAATTCCTCATTCCATGGGTGCACATACAGACAGCGGCAAGCAGACTGCACACCACTTTCAGAACCTGCCACCAACCTGTCTCATTTCCAGGCTCTCAGAATCTGACAACCAGCAGTGTTCCTCGAAGTACCCCCCCAACTCAGAATCACTTGTTACAGCCGCAGATCCCAGAACCCACCCAGGCCTAATGCACCAGCATCTCTGGGGCAGTGCTTGGTGGGGGACGGGTGGGGGATCTGCATTTTGATAAAAAGTCCCAGGTCAATCTGATGCACACTGAAGTTTGCAGACTACATCATTTTCACTCTTGGGGTTATTTTCCAGTCCATTTAATGCACTTACTCTTAAGTGAAAAGCAAATTACCTTATACTAGGTAATTAATCTTCATGAGACACAGAGGACAAATATTTGCTACCTAGAAGCAGCCTCTTCGATGAACGAAGGCACTAAAGTCTCTCCCTCCCTTGGGCCACAGGGGCCTACCCAAAGAGCCTGGTCATGACGTAACCCTCTGCTTTGTCCTGGGCATCCAGAATGTAGCCTGAAGATCAACAGTGGCTGAACTCATTCCTGGGCTGACACTTCTTAGGGGCTGAGCAGGAGCCCATCCAGCCACCCCTACTGGAACATGGGTCTGGAACATAAAACTGCCAGCCTGCCAGCCAGCTGTGATGGACAGGAATATAACTGAATACAGAGGGTGGGGCTGGGAGGCATCATGGCACTGGGGTGATACCATGCAACTGGGGCTCCAGGAAAGCACCCAACTTAAGGGAAATAGGGGAGGTATGCATTTGTTGAAATTGGCCAAACTGTACCTTTAAGATCTTTGCCTTTTCGGTATGCCACGCACGAGGGGAAAAGAGATACGAAGAGTGTGCTCCCAGGCACTGGACTCCTGTTCGAGTCAAGTCCGATATCTATAATATCAGAAAAGAACATGTGAGCCCTCCTAACTAAAAGTGCCACAGCCCAAGTCCAGGTGGATTTCTGTCCACGTGGCTCACTGGGGAGACAAGTGCAAGTTCCCGCCTGGTGGTCCCTTGCTATGGAAAGAGGAGGAGGCCTCAGCCAGGCAGTGCTGCCTGCATGGTGTAGGGGGGCCAGCCCCTGCCCGGCTGCCTGGCTCCATGGCCACAATGCCCTGTGCTGAGCCATTCCCTTCACACCTGGGAGTTTCTCCTCTCTGCAGATAAAGACAGAACAAAATAATGGCGCATCATGAAAATGACTGTCCCAGTTAAGGAGGGTATTATTGCTCAGAGTCTTGAAATCTGCCTTTAATGGCTCCAACACCAACATTCTAACAATCATCACATGAAATAGAGGCTGGGATGGGAATTCACAACCCTGACCTTGACTCTTCCATCTACCTGAAGCCCTTAACAAAGATCTTGACCAGGAATGGGAAGAAGAGGGTTTTAAACAGATGGACGTGTCCTTCAGTGGCAGGAGCTGGGTGCTACTTAGGTCAAAACACAACTCCCTTGGCCTCGCCTCTGCCCTTAGTGGGCAAACCTGAAAATTCGCTGGAAAGATGCACGCCCCAAACGTATGTGGAAGGAGCCCCTTCCGCCTGCTCGTGCTCACCAACATCTCCTCTGTCCTTGCAGGTGAACTGAAGGAAATCAAGCAAGATATCTCCAGCCTGCGCTATGAGCTTCTGGAAGAGAAATCTCAAGCCACCGGTGAGCTGGCAGACCTGATCCAACAGCTCAGTGAGAAATTTGGAAAGAACTTAAACAAAGACCACCTGAGGGTAAACAAGGGCAAAGACATTTAGCAGCCTGCATCGGCATCTGCGACTTCTACCAGCATTCCCAGGCCAGGATGCATTTCCTAGCCGCCAGCCCCGGCGGGGAAGGGTCCTGGGCCCACTCCTCTAGGACACTAAGGGGACCCACTGGCTCTGTCCTGAGCAGAGTTGGTGACATGTGCAGGGTAGTAGCCTGCCTTGACCCAGAACTGTTGTGAATCTAGGCTGTTGGGTAAGAAAGGCCAGCACAGGAAGAGGGGGGACGATGCTCCCCGACACATGTGAGATGTTTGGTCCAGTCACAGTGACGCATGTCCCTGTGGCCAGCGCAGGAAGAGGCCTTCTTGGATGCACACATGTGCCCTCCCACTGCACACGGACCGCATCTCTGTCTGTGTCCCAGGAAGACAAACCACCTCATCCCACGTACCCCTTCTCGCTTCCTCCCCACCACCCAATCACATCCAAACAGAACCGGGAGGTGACCTGTGATCTATTCTTAAGTGCCAGATGAGAACACAGATAGCCTAATAGCAAAATAGTTCTATTTGTTTATAAAAAAAAAATCAAAAATCCTAAATCAAAAATTGTACTGTAGGTAGCACTGTTTAGAGAACAACAACAAAATCCAAATGATGTATTTTTACCTTTATTAAGATTATCTTGTATTTACTATTTTTACCTAAAATGAAAAGAAATAAAATTACCTCATAATAGCCTGGGGAGCCTCCGTTAATGTGCCACCCTCCCTCCATCCTGTGGCCTGTCCGGAGGTGGCCTTGGAAGCCCACGGGCCAGCACTTCTCTGGGAGGAGAACAGGGCAGGTGTGACGGGAAAGGGACCAATCCCCTAAGATCACGCAGCTGGAACCCCTACCTTCCAGCCCTCCTCCTAACCCCAGACCTACTGACCCCAACTTGACCAATGTCAGGAAGGAGGTAAAGAAAATGGTAAGGGAAGTGAAACATTTCCTTCCACCCACCTCCTGCCCTCTTTCCCTGTGTGGGAGGGGAAGGGGTGCCTGATGACCCCCCCCGCCCGCACCCCCCTCACACCTTTCTGGATGGACCTGGGTGTGAATGGAGAAAGTGGCCACCAGAGGGAGCCCTAGTCCCAAACAACTCTCATTCAGAGCAGGTTGGAGAAGATGCCCTTCGTTTCAGGAAGAGGCCACTGGCCTTACAAGTAATACTAGCCAGATGTATTGAGTGAGCACTTGCGAGCACCAGGCACTGTGCTGAAAGCTCTCCCCGCATCCGTCCACTGACGCAGCAGCAACCCTGTGAGAAGAAAGAGGCCAGGGTCACAAATTCCGATGCCTTGCAGACACCCCGGGAGGGCAAAACGTGGCGGGGGGCGGGGGGACGCGCGTGCACACGCGCATGCCCACACAGGTGTATGTGTCTTACATATGGATATGTATGAGGGGACTTCTGTTTCACGATATACAGTGCATCTTCAGAGATAAAACAGGTTTTACTTCACAGCCGCCCTAGGAAAAGAGCAGATCAGAAGTACTAAGCAAAAGTGAAGTTGGTGGGGCACTGGTGACATGTGCAGGGTAGTACTGAGGCAGTGGGGCGAACCAGGACAAAAAGGGCAGCTGGGCCCTGTCTAAAGTGGGCCACAGACACTCAGCCCAGCCGACTGTTGCCATGAAGAATACAGGCCTGGTTTTGCCAGATCTTCCCAATTTCGGGGCGTGCGGGAGCCCACATTTGTGGGACCCCTGGCAGCCAAGATGGGTGGCTTGAGAAGATGCCCTGAAATGTGGCTTCACACCCGGGCTTTCCTGGCACCACCCGCCAGCAAGAAGGAAACAGGTGCCTGACGCATACTGTAAGTTTACGGTCTGGGAGCCGTTCGCCTGGGGTCCTTGCAAGGGGCCGTAGATGAATTTCGAAAACACTGCAGAGCCTCAAGTGCCCATCACACTGTGTGCTTGTGCTCTGGAGAGGACACCTGCAGCATGTCCCAAATCCTCTTCCACGCCCCGCCCCCTCCCCCGGGGGGCCTGCAGCTGATGGCCGAATTCTTTCAGCAGCTGTGTACTGAATCCCTAGTCAGCCACTAGGGATGCAACACGTAAGCGTCCGGAGGGGCTCTTTTTTATGCCTGGACTCTGACTAAGAAAGCTGATGTGCTTCGTAGGAAGAGCAGTTGATTTTTCCAGGGGACAAATTACCAGCCCTTCTGGAAGATTTCCTTTCAGATCCCTCACTTATCTTCATCAGAATGCTAATAAACACTTTGAAGATGCATTATTCAATTTCCCTATCTGCCTTCGACCAGAGGCAGGTGGCAACCCCATTTTCAAGTCCTGGGGTGCCCTCTTCTCTTCAAACCTCAGCCTCAAATTCTCCCTTTCAGGAGATAAAGGAAAACAAGTCCCACTAAGTAATTAAAACCCGAAAAGAAAAACCAGCGTCATCCGTTAGGCTTCTGACGCCACGTCTTAGGGGTGAAGGCAGTCCCAGAAAGGATTCAGAGCTGCCAGGTAGAGGTGGCACAGGAGAGGGACCCCACGGTCACAGAGAGCTGTTGAGAGGCCTTGGAACTGAGGGCTGGCAGACCTATCACATGGAGCCGAGGCAAGAGCTTGGTGATTTTCCAGGCACTGACAACCTCCCTCCCTCACCCCATCTCCTTGCTCCTGTTGAATTAGCCAGATGAGGGAGGCAGCTCTGGGAGAAATAAAACAGGAGAGTGAAGAATGGAGTCAGAGAGGGGCGCACAGACAGGGGAGGAGAAAGGCCCAGGTCCTCCTGAAAAGTCCACAGACCCCCAGACTTGCACACTTCCCAAAGCACCCTATCCACCCCCTTGGAGCAGGCTGCACAGCTGTCCTTATAGAAGTCTGGAACGTTCATGTAGGCATGTAACATCTGTCTCCACTGCTTGCCAGGAAGCTCCATGAGGGGGTCTGGGTCTGTGTTATTCCCACGGGGCACTGGCACAGGGCCAGAGAGCAGCCACTCCGTGAATCGTTGCCAGGCCCCAGTTTTCTAAAAGTCCTTCCGATGGCACCACTGGGCTCTGAAAATGTGAGCTGCAGGAAGCACTAGCCAGTGTTCTGTACAGACAAGCAAGACGCTGCGGCTATTTCCCTCCTGGTCACAGCGTGGAAGGCGTCCCAGCTTGCAGGGCCCTCTGTTACTACGAAGCCGCTTCAGACTAGGCGGGGCCCAGACAATCACTGCCCAGAGCCAGAGAGGGGGGCGGAGGCTCGAGTGTGGCAGCCCGTCCAGGTCTCTGGGGAACCAGGGGTGAAGCAGCGAGTTCTCCAGCGACTTGTCACCTTCTGATGGCTCCTAAGATGACTTGGCAAGTGCTAGTGACACGTCCTGGACAAAAACCCCCAATTAGTCCCCAGAGCTATTCCTAAAGGACGCGTGCTCACACACGTGAGAAAGCACAGCCTGCCTCCTGGGCCCATCAAAGTATCTCCGCTCCCTCCCATGAAGACTGGAAGAGAAAACAGTGACTGACACAATCGGGCCTAGGGGACATTCCCTAATACAGGGGCAGCTTTGCGAAAGTCCATCCAAATGGCCGTAGGCCTGGGAAGGCCTGGGACAGACATCTTCAAGTCCGCTTGCCCCCAGGAGGCCGAGACGTATGGCCCTGCTGAGAGCACTTGGTGTCTGGTTAAAATAAGCAGCCTCAGGGCCCATCGCTCCTCAAAGCGTTCATTAAGGCTTGTGTAAAGTGTGGAGGTTGAGGCTCCCAGAGAATGGCAGGAATTAGGAGGCTGATCCTCTGAGCCAGGGAGGCAACGCCCCCATTCTATGTTTATCTGTCTTCCCCTCATCCCCCAGAGGGTGAATGTGCTAGAGGGAAGGGCCTTTGGGAGAGACACAGGATGTAAATCAGCTCAGGCAACAAAATCCCTTCCGCCCCTGGTCTGCAGACACAGCAAGGGCACAGGCTGACCCAGCCTCATCCCAGCTCTGGGGAGCAGAGGCCGCCTGAGCCGGCTCTTTCTGGAGGATTTCTCCTCTGCTGGGGATTTCTCCTCTGCTTCTCCATTGCAGTCAAGCAGCTGGGAAGTCCCTCTGCTTCAGGGAAGGAATGATCCAGACACAGGAAATGGACGAAGGTGTCCGGGGATGGGGTTTCCTGAGCCCTGAGTCTGTAAGGAAAGGACACATGACTAAAGGAAGAGTCACAAAGTTGGAAAGACATGGTGTTTGAGGAGCACAGGGCCCTCCCCTACCTAGAAACGCCTCCCTGCAACAGGGGTGGGACAGGAAAGGTGGCCTGGTGCTGAGAGCTGAAGGTCAAGGCAGCCTGGCCCCGCCTGTGGAGGAAGTGCACTCCATGTCCACAGACATGGGGCCTGCAACTGGAAGGCCACATCCTCGTCCCAGCCCAGCCACCGCCCAGCCACCTCCCATCCACATCCAGGGAGGCAGGAGGAGGAAGAAGGAAGGGCTCCCCACCCCCCACCCCTAACCCCCCCCCCAACCCCTGCCTGATTAAGGGCAAAGTACACTCTCAGTACAATACAGTTAAAAAGTGTGGATTCCTTGTCCTCCGAATGAGTCAGAAATAACTGGGTTGGGCGCCTGGGTGGCTCCATCAATTGAGTGTCCGACTTGATTTTGGCTCGGGTTATGATCCCAGGGTTTGTGGGATCAAGCCCCCAAGTTAGGGGGGACTTTCTCTCCCTCTCTCTGTGCCCCTCCCCTGCTCACGCTCTCACTGTCGCTGTCTGTGCCTCTTTCAAAATAAATAAATGAACTTAAAAAAGAGAAAGAAAGAACTGGGTCAAACAGAGCCTGCTGTGTCTGGACAGGGACCAGCGTCAGCTGTGCCCAATGACCAAAGAGGCCTGTGGGTCCTGTGGCGCTGACCCTATACACACCAGGGCTGGTGGCCCACCCACCTGAGCGGTGTGCTGGTAAGTAGAAGGCAGAAAAAGGCAACTTAGATCCAAATAAAAGTTTATCAAGACACTTTCAGGTGTCTGAGTGTAGATTCAGACGCTCACAGCATAGACAACATTTCCAACCTTGCCACTTCCACCCCAAATGCCCCAAAGCTGTGTGAACTCACAGATCAAGCAGGGGGAAGCCAGGGGGCGGGGCGGGTGGCCATGGGGCACACGGACTCTGTATCCACACCACCCCATGAATGGAAACACATCTCACCACCACCCCAGGCGCCAACATCTCATCCAACTTACCAACCAGAGTACCCAGTGCCCCAGAAACCACCATGGCCCCAAGCAAGGCAATCACATTCCTGCCTTGAGATGTACATACACGTGGACACTGGGAAAGAGAAGTCCTTTTTCTCCTACTGGGGTCCCTGACAAGGGAATGTGAATGTGAGCCACCAGCAGACCCCCCTTTGCCTCACAGACTGGGAGTGTCTGGGAAGGCAGTGAAACAGAAGGATTAAACAGAGGCAGGAGGGAGGGAGAAGGAAGTGAGGGGCCATGGGGGAGGGGAGGAGGAGGGAATGGTCTCCCCCTAGCGCCCTTCTTCCTGTAGCTCTTCCTTACAGCTGGAGAACTGTTCCAGATGCCTTGTCAGTTCAGCAGGCAAATGCACCCCGCTGTTGACGAAGCTCGTTTGCACTGGGTTTCTAGATGGCCTTTACATTCCCAGAGTCTGATGGACACAGAAATGACAGGAGGACTTCTTTGCCCACCCATCCCCCCAGGGCTGTTTGGTGTTTCTGTAGTTGGAGGAGCAGCGCTAGAAACTGACCTGCTGGTCTGTTTTTCTTGAGACTCGATGAGGTTCTGACATAGGTAATGGCCTCAAACTGGTTAAAATGATCAAGGGCAAATCTCCAAGACCCTGGATGTGAGGGCTAGTCAGGCACCCAAGTGATGCATGCATCTCAGGACTGGGGGAATAGGGTGCTCCCCACTATGCCCAGGCTCCAGCTCTGAAGACTCCAGATTTGGGGCACTTGTGGGATGGACAGGGGCTCCGGTGAGGCACCTCTCAACAGCTGTGCCAGCAGCAAGAAGTGGGGGAGGCAGAGGGAGGCAAAGCAGAGACGGGAGACAAGGCAATCAGTTGGTAAGTACATGTATCATCCTGGTTGGGGTGGGGGTCAGTACTCAGAGACTCTAGAAATAATCAGGAGACAGTGTGAGGACGATCAGTTTCTGGCTGGTGAGGGTCCTGCCACAAACAGGAAATACACAATCTCATGTTGTAGGTACAGGCTGGTGAAGCAAACTATCCGAGTTACATAAATACAGCTCAATACTGGCTGGGGGGGGGGGGATTCATCTGCCTTCCATGAGCACAGATCATGGAGAGTCCCATGAATCCCAGCAGCCAGGCCCCCGACTCAGAGGGTTTTCAGTCTGCTGGTGCCAGGGGATCGGACCTGAGCTGGGTCAGTCTCAGAAAGAGAGAGGAGGGAACTCTCTGGATCATTTCAGTGACAGAACAGAACAGAACAGAGCCCCAGGGTTTCATGCTCAGCTCCAATCAATCACACGGTAGACAATCCAGCAAAACACAGCCTCCGGTACTTTGCCAACCTGCACAACGAAATCAGAAGCCCTCGCAGCCTGTTGAGCCCTGCAGAAGGTGAACATTCTGAGAGCCAAGCTGTTTTTTTAGACACATCTTTACATGAAAATGCTCACAGCACCGTCACTGTCTGTCACCAACAGCGTGAACAGAATGCGTATTCTGTGCTCCAGCAAAGGCCATGGGGGTTGGAGCCACAGCAGCCTCTCATGCTATTATTTCCCCTCCAAAGATACATTCAGATGTGCTTGCTGAGTCCTGGGACTTCTGAACCTCTGTGTCCCCAAGCAGCAGCTCAGGGGGACTGATTTCCATTGGACTAAGGCTGCAGCGAGAGGAAGGTATAGATCAGTATTCTAGTCACTCTAGACAGATTTTTCAGTTCTTCTCCCAAAGGAGAGAAATGCCATTTTCCTGATTCTTAAAGACCTCCCAGGGGGGTCCTCCCTCTGCAGACACACGACATGAAAGATTCAGCCCGAGGTGAAACATAAGGGACCTCTTCCGGGAACTGGAGCCGACGGGCTGAGACAAGAGCTCAGGGGTATGAGAGGAAACCATGTGAACAGTCACTCTGCACACACGCAGCCTATGGGTGCGTCACCCACAGGGTTACAGGGCAGGGGCCGCCAGAACTGTAAAGAGACCTAAGGTGTGTCAAGCAGAAGGGCACTGCGGGTCACCCCTGGCGCCCACCACGTGTTCGGAGAGGAGGACAGGGACCTGAAGGTGAGAACAGGATCCAGGCCCACGCCCCCAGCACTCCAGCCAGAGGCAGGAGAAGGCAGAGCCCTGCAGGCTGCCTCCAGGTAATCCTGGAGCATGTCTGGGGCTCCATGAAGGTGCAGGGACTCCACGGGGCTCTCTGGCAGCCACCCCCAGAAAGAGGAGGGCAGAACCCATGTCAAAGAGGCAGCAGAGAGGAAAGAACAGAGAAACTACCTACCTGCCAGGCCTTGGAGTCTCCTCCAACACCCAGGAACAGAAACCACTGTCGGCTCGGAGCAGGGGAGCCTGGGTCTGGATAAGCTCCCCAAGTCACACCACCGGCCTCCCGGCCCAGGAAATGGTAGGGCCAGCAGCATGGGGCACCAGTGCAAAGAGAGCAGGGGGGCACAGAGGCCTGGCCTGGCTGCTTCTCCTGGTCTACAAAGTGTTGGGGTGACGTTCTAAGAAAGAAAGGAAAACGAGGTTTCAGTGAACTAAAACATCCGTGGCCCCAAGGCAACACACCTCCTGGTTCTCAGGGTCCTTGTTTATTCCCCACCCACCTCCACACCAGCCTGGTCATGTGACCAGAGTGAGCCAATGGGACATTAGCCAGCATAGTGCTGACAGAGGCTTGATTAGCACGTGCCCACGGGGGCTCATCCTCGAGGCCACCACGCTGTGTTGTGAAGGGGCTGGGTTCCAAACGTTCAGAGGCCACGTGAAGAGAAACCTCGGCACAGGAGAGTGCTTTCCTGTCTAGCCAAGCTCCCAGCCGAGTGCTCAGGAGAGACTCAGCTGAGTGGAGAAGAGCCGCCCAGCTGAAGCCTATAACCAAGAAATCATGGCAAGTAAAGTTCTGAGATAGTATATTACCCAAGCAGGAGATAAACAAAGGGACTGAAGTGGGAGGTCCAGGAACTTTGCACATGATGTTCAGCCCAGCCACAGGAGAAGAACCTCACCCATTCACCCCAAGAGGGCGACTTAACTCCAAGGCCTTCAATTAACAATGTCTTAGGAATGCAACTCACCTGCTGTTAATAAAGGCACAATCAGGGTTCCCAATGACATAGGTCAACTTTACTTCACCTGGAAAGAAGCCCTGTCTCTGTCCACCAGTAGAATCCTCCGAAACGGCAGTCACCTTCTTATAGAAGGATGCCATTCCCTTGGCTCATACGTGGCAGCATGTGGGGCACTGAAAGGATGCTATAGACTCTGGGGGTGCTGGACAGGCTGCAGGCTCATAGCAACAGTTAAGTGGATTGGTGAGATTTTAATAAAAGCGGTAGACAACACAGAGGCGATGTCACAGGGCAGCCAGTGAATCGCTGCCCAGCGGACGATGAGAACACATCCTTAGGTTTCCAACCTTACAGGTATCAGAGCACTTTCACACTCCTTCCCTCTTTTCATTAAAACAACAACCCAGCAAAGCGGGCAGAGCAGAATTCATTATTGTCTGTGCAGAGAAAGAATTTAAGTAGCACAGGGATCCCACTGAGTAGAACCCCCATGAACTGGAAGTTCAACCCCTGAGCCCCAGGAACTGGCCTGGGTGCAAGAGGGGTGCCCGTGAGCACAGGTGAATGGGAAGACTGCCCTTGGGCTGGTCGCCAAGTGTCCAAGTGTGACAGCCTCGGGGAGGAAGGATGCTCCTTGCAGGGCATTTCTCAGTGTGGTTCTAGAACCTCCCGCCTCAGGAGGACAGTTGTCCTCCTCCCTGGGACACTCGTTAATAATGTGGGCCTGGGAGTGGGGCCTAGGAATCTGTATTTCGAGATGCTCCCAGGTGACTCCAAGGGTCCACCACGTTTGAATACCATTGCCGCAGAGGGTCCTTTGCTGCATGGCATGGGTGTCAGGTTACTTGACAGGTAAGAATGGAAATGGGGATGGGGCCTCATGGTCTGGTGCTCTCGCTAACTCGCCAGCCTTCACCAAGGAGGTGGGACTGATCCGATTTTGGAAGACTCTCAGAAGATTTGGGCACAAAGGAAACATGAAGGGTAAAGCATTGGAAGCACCAAAAAAAAAAAATGTCGGGGTGAATAACTCAATCCCAGTCTGCCCTGTGCTTTGTATCCATTGTTAAACACCATCATTATGAGGCAAACACGAACAGTAAAGGGACAGGAAACACTAACAAGGGTGAGGGGTAGTCATGTTCTCTAGGCTCTTGCCTCCTATTTCCTAGAGGTGAGGAGATGTCATTCTCGCACTGGGGCATGGGCAGCTTCTCTGTCCACTCTGTCCTGGGGTCTCCAGACTCACCTGAAGTCCTCAGGTGGACTGCCTGCTCCAGTGGGACAGCAGGCTTCCCGGGTGCCTCCTCCGTGGGGCCATTCGTCCCCCAGAGGGGCGCCTTCTGCCATGGAGACAGATACAGGAGATAAGTGCCCACCACGCCGTGTGGGCACAGGGTGAGGGTAGGGGTGTCCTCTCCTCTTGACCGCATAACTAAGGTCAACATATTTGAGACTCATCTCTTATCTCTTACTTTCACCCTTTCCTTGTCTTGGTCATGGAATCAGAGCCACTTCCGATCTTTGTCAGGAGGAGATGTGCTGTTTAAGTGGGCTCATAACTAGAGCTAGTAATCTGCTCCTTGATACTCAGCGTGTGTCCCTGCTCGGCTCACCAAGCCCCCTCCCACCTCCTGTTCTATTTTCAGCCCGGCCTTCCCAGGTGGGGACTCCTTAAAGGGGCCCAGCTGGTATGCTATCTTTTCCCTTTCTTTCTAAATGGCCTTAACAGACCCCAAAGGTGGGCCTTTACCTTCTCATGATTCAGAGTGAGGCTCTGATCAAGGGCTCTGAGGAGCCAGAAAAGCACCTTCCAAGAAAGGACACTATTTTGGGAGCTGAGACAGTGGAAAGGCCCGGCCTACTCACCCTCTGGCTTAGCAGAGCCCAGCCGGGACCCTCCCGCCTGTGGAGGAGGACAGACATTCTCCCTGAGGCCAAAAATGGTGAGTGTCTCTTCCACGCTGGCTGTCCTCTCAAGTGGCTACAGAGAGGATGGAAACGTGTCCTCGGTGACATCACTGTCGGCGCCGTTGTGAATCAGAGCTTGTGACTCCGGGACTCCCAGCTGGGCCCACTCCCTTCCTCTCTCTAGGGCCCAGCGCCCCCTCCATCCTGTGCAGGGCCGGGGAGCAAGGAGGTTCCCGAGGAGCTGAGGGAAGCGTGCGAGGATCAAGGACCTCAGAGAGGAGAGAGAAATAAAAAAGTGAATTACTTTTACTGTGTCATTTTATACTGTTTTTTTTAAAAAAATTATTATTCTCATTATGAAAGTAAACCATAGTCACTGGAGAAATTTTCAAAACACTCCACACTCAGAAGCAAACGAAAACTGTCTCTAATCCCACTGCACACAAATCGTTACTGGGGGTGCTCGCGGCTCATTTTGCATATTTATATCAATCTTTACCTGCAAGCTCAAGTGGACAAGGACTGTAACCTTATTTTTCCATTAGCCAATCTCCTTGAGGAGCCTTCCCCACTCTTCCTCTGAGGTGATAGAAATCTCAGCTCCGGGTGCCCACACCCACTCACCTGACGCTGTGCTAAATTCTGCGGGCTGCCGGTAAGTGGGCGGTCATCCCATACACAGCCCTCTCCACACTGGTGTCCACCAAGCACCTGCTGTCCTATCGGCTTCCTAAAGGTCAGTCCTGGAGGGTGCTGTTGCACGGGCCTTCCAACGCCTCCACACGGCTTGCGTGCCCTCCCAGGAACACTGGCTCAGAAGCTCTTCTTCTATTCAAACCACGCTGGAGCTGGAGGAAACTAGCTGTGGCCCCTTGGCACTTCCAGGTAGGCAGAGGTGGACTTGCAGGAACTATTCTACCTTTTTACACCCGGTGTGGCCGGGGGAGCCATCCACACTCTGAAAGCTCCTGCCTCCCCGAGGTGCTACTCGAGAAAGGTATTTAATTAGCTCCTTCTGCACCCTGATCCTCAAAACTATCCGTCCATTCTGTCATCCCCTCAAGGCTGAGAGGTCTCCTTGCCTCCCAACCAACCCCACTTCACCCTGCGCTGAGAGCAGGAAGTTCTCCTGTGATGTCGGGGATGGGAACATTTGCCCTTCCATGGCGCTACCACGCAAGGTTGAGTGGTGTACGCACGACACAAACGCATGCTTCTGAGTGGTGAGGATACAACAGGAGGCTACCACCTGCCCTGCCCTGCCCTGACCAGGAGAAAGGCGCCTTTTGATCATTCACCCACAGCTACCTTATGTGCCAGGCACAGCTCTGCCCTTACTCATGATGCCTTGTTCCAAACCTTACACCCAGGTCTCGACTTGTGAAACTCAAAAGCCAGTCATTTGACTCCTTCGTGAGTTGAGTCCTGCGCTGTTTTCCCTTCCCTGAGGCTTCTAACATCGGGCTGTCTGAGTGCTGTCTCTGTCTGCAAGGAAGAATCACAGGTTTCAGGATATGCCTGACGACATCGCACATGCCCGTGCACATGCACACGCACACTCCCAGCTCCAATGTGGGATTTGAAACTTCAGGTTTGTGGCCGGAACCTAAATTTAAAAATCTCCCCAGGTAGCAGTGCCTGGGCGGCTCAGTTAAGCATCCGACTCCTGATTTCAGCTCAGGTCATGATCTCATGGTTCGTGAGTTCGAGCCCTACATTGGGTTTTGCAACAATGGCATGGAGCCTGCTTGGGATTCTCTCTCTCTCTCTCTCCCTCTCTCTCTTTGCCCATGCTCTCTCTCTTTCTCTCGCTCTCAAAATAAATGAACTTAAAAAAAAAATCTCCCCCAGGTGGGTCTGCAGGGGGTCGAGGAGAAACAGTGCAATGAGGAGACACTTGAGTCCCAGTCCCTAGAGCACACCGCCCCACAGCCCTCAGCTCCCGTTGGGGGCGGGGTGTACAGGGGTGGTTGCAGGCATTACCTTTCTTGCCTAGGTGGGTGAATTCAGCAGGACTGGATGGTGAATGGTCATATCTCAGAATGCCCTTGACACCCCCAAGCATCTCCTTGTTTTCTCTATTTGGCTCCAGTGGAGATGCTGAGAAAACCCACATCACACCATTTCTGGGGGAGCAGCATCCTAAAGGCTTTCGTACCAAAGAGCCACATGACCGAAGTCATTCAGCCCACTTCCCTGGTCCAGCACAGCAAGCCCGCAGCAGCCTCCTCAGGGGGTGGTGGGAACAATCCCTTCCCCAGCCTCGAGGGGCTGCAGGGACCACACGTGACTCCCCAAAGGACACCTGCGAAGATGCAGACGTCCCAGATTCTGACCCGAAAACCCACCCCAGTAGGAGAGCGGGTCGGATTTCTATCGCCTCAGCATAAAATGGCAATGCTAATGTGGTTTCCAATTTCGGCTTTAAAATGCCACTTAAAGGACAGCTTCAGTTCCCTCACTTAAAACTTTTTTAAAATAATCACATTTCCTCATGAATCAGGCCGTGGGCATATCTGTCCTTCCTTCCCTGTCAAGAACTGGCAGAGCAAAAAGGATATTTTCTCGGATCTCTTCAGAAGCCGTTGTTGCTTCTGTGGTCGGGAGGCCTTTCTTGCTCCTACCCGGTACCCACAGTCCCTCCTGCCCACGACCCTGGCCCTGACCCCGGAAGGTCCCTGCCTCTCCCCTGTGGGGGCAGATGGCACCCCCAGTGACAGAGATGCAGGAAAGACCAGGACAGAAGTGGCCGGGGTGATCTGGAGCAAGGGTGATTTTGCTATAGAGAGGAGCTTATCTAGAATTAAAATTATAGGGACCCCTAACAGTTTTATGGGAAAGAAACCAAGTGGTTTAAAAAACAAAAACAAAAACAAAATCTTGGGGGAAAAAAGAAAACATAATTCCAAACCCTGAAAGAATATGATCCTAAATTTTGTAAATTTGGATTTTTTCCCCCTCTTTCTGGTTAAGGATGGAAGTCCTTCCTGATATTTTAAGTAGAGGTGGGGGGAGAAGCATGAAAATTGAATGTTCTCAAAGGATGACTCTCCTTTCCCACCTTCCCATTAACTTAAAATGTGACTTCAGAATTTGTGTCCATGAAGACAGGGTGTGCAGAAGGCCCAGGCCAGCCGCCAGGGGCTCAGACCAGCGGCCAGGGACCCCATCGAGAGCCTTCTCTCCAGGATCGGTTTTGCAGGCTTGGTCTGGTCTTTGTGGAGGGAGGTGGGTTGGGAAGGGGTACCTGTCCTTGCAGGACCAGGACTAATCCCCTGAGGTGGAAGTCAGGCCTCTAACCGTCCACCCAGGACTTGGCTCAGGGGCAGGGTCCAGAGGCAGAACTCAAGCCTGCACTTGCTGCAGCGCCCCCACCTGCCCCAGCTCCCCAGACCTGCCCATCGTGCTCACTCTGCAAGGATGTGAAGGAAGTAGTGATGACAGGAGCCAGTGACACCCCTTCCTGCAGGTGGGGCCCCAGCCCCAGAGCTTCTCGCCGGCTCTGACCAGGTCTGTGGAGCTGCGGCAGGCCCCAGCCATGGGTGAGGCTGCAGGTCACCTGGGACATTCCGTGTATCTCCCAGGGATGCATTCAGCCATGAACCCTCGGAAGGTTGAGCCCAATGGCTCTTCCCAGTCCTTCCTTTGGGACACTCCCTGCCCCTCCTGTTTCCCACACCCCAGATGTCAGGCATCCCTGACACAGCTGGAAGCAGAACTAGTCCCTCAGCTTGTCTGTTCTTGGGAACACTTGGCCTCACAGATCTGGGTCTGCAAGAATGGAAACGCCTCTTCCTAGCACCTCAAACGTGCTGCGGGCAGCATCTCACTCATCAAGGCCTCGAATGTGCTGCATCTACTGGCCGGGCCTTATTTGAGCTCTAAAGGGCTCCATGTAGACATACGTAAGGAGGCTGAAAGCAGGAATGTTCTAGAACGGCCAGCCAGACTGGAGGGAGGGCCACAACATGAGTCCATGTGCTAATGTTGGACGTTCCAACCTTTCTACCGCCGGCGTCCTGTCAAATTCCTAGCAGGGGACGGGAGAAGAGTAGAATTCTAAATAGTTACTGCTTGACTCCAGAATGACTTCTATTTCCTTCTTTATCCTGGGCTATATTTTCTACACAATGACCAGACACTACTTTCATAAGGAGGAAATGAGTTTTACTTTACCAAGGTCGATGGGAGCCGTCGTAAGTAGCTGAGTCGGGCAGTGACCTTGCTGGCAGTGAAGCACACCCAGGACGAATGGAGGCGGGGTTCCCCTGAGGTCAACGAAGCTTGACCTTGTGGGCCCCAGCTCATGTTCACCTGGTCAGGCGTTTTGGTAACATTTGCAATGGTAAGGCATTTTATGAGGTAAGACTACTGTCTTCCTCTACAACCCCCCTGTACCATGCTGGTCATTCCCAGGAACGTGCCAGCCACCCGCTCT
This sequence comes from Paguma larvata, assembly GCA_030068075.1. Classification (NCBI taxonomy): domain Eukaryota; kingdom Metazoa; phylum Chordata; class Mammalia; order Carnivora; family Viverridae; genus Paguma; species Paguma larvata. The sequence goes on from CM057826.1 coordinate 121,097,132, forward strand.
CTGGGCTCCCTCGTGCCAGGACATGAAGGTGCAGGATCAGGGCTGGGGGTGAGGTGTTGCCAAACAGTTGGTGGCAGGAAACATGGCTATGGACAGGAACTGAGGAAATGCAGGGCGCTGGAAGCCAGTCCGGGTTGTTCTTCCACAATTGTTTTGGATCTTTGTCAGCTTTTTAAAATTTCTAATTTAGGGACACCTGGGTGGTTAAGCATCCAACTTCATTCAGCTCAGGTCACGATCTCCTGGTTTGTGAGTTCGAGCCCCTGCCTCCCTCTCTCTCTGCCCTTCCCCCACTCATGCTGAGTCTCTCTCTGTCTCTCAAAAACAAATAAACCTCTAAAAAAATAAAAAAGTAAAATTTGTAATTTATTTTGTTTCTCTAAGTAAATACTTTAAAACCTAATTTTGTGGTGTCATTCTCAAAGAGAGCCGCTAAGATACACAAGGGCCCCACAAACCCTTGCTCTAGCCCTGCGGACGGGCTGCAGAAGGACAGGGAAGGGCAGGAGGCTGCTCTAATGTCGGTGTCTGGCGGTAGGACTTCTACACCCACCGTGCAGGAGCAGTCCCTATGGAAACGTCAGTAGCAAGAAGAGAGAGAAGGCCCGGCCGTGACACACAGCCCGGGACACTCATGGACCTTACACTGCTGGCCACAAAATTAAGGCACTGGCTGCAGGGAGGAGGGGGTGAGGGCAGTGAAGGGGGTGGGGAGGGTGTCTGGTCTCTGACCTCGGCCCAGACTCAGGGACCAAAACCAAGGGTATGACTCTCAGCCTTGGAAGACTCTGAATGTGAGGCACACAATCTAAACCAGCGGGAAACAGCCAAGACCACCTGGGTCTCACCCACCCAGGAGAGGGGAAGGATAGCCGGGGCCAGGGCCAGGAAAGAGGGCTTCTTAGGAGAGATGACTCTCGCTGGGACTTCAACCCCTGAAGCCTGCCTCTGCCTCCAGGCCTCCACAGCCCTCTGCAGTGGGCCACCAACCCAGCCCAGGCAGGGGAAAAATGACTCTACTCCTGACCACCCACAGAGCCCCAACCTGTCCCAATCTGCACACATCCTGCCTGACAGGCGACCACTGGCCTGGCTGAGGCAGTTTTAGTCTCAGGCTCTCTCGGCCGAGTCCCTCCCTCCCCTCTGTTCTCAGAGACCCCATACCGGCACTGCGATTTGCAGCACTCTCCTGCCTACTCTGGCTCCCACACCTGATTTTTTTTTTAAGTTTATTTATTTATTCTGAGAGAGACAGACAGAGAAAGAGAGCAGGGGAGAGGCAGAGAAGGAGACAGCAAATCCCAAGCAGGCTCCACACTGTCGGCGTAGAGCCCAACGCGGGGCTCAAAACCACGAACCATGAGATCATGACCTGAACCAAGATCAAGAGGGATGCTCAACTGACTGAGTCACCAGGTGCCACTGACTCCTGAACCTTTTATCTACCCCCTGGCATTGCCACCAGTTAATCTCTGCCAGGTGCTTCCCAGGGGACCTGAACTGACACAGGGCCCAAGTAGATTTTTCTTCTTGCCACAATCAGAATTATTAAAGGAGATGAGAAGCCAGTAATTCTGACATTGTGTGATTCAGTGATGTTTAATACTTTACCAACGTGCTATCTAACAGAACACTGCATCTCATCTGATGTACCATACTCAATCTTAGGAAACACAATCCTAGAAAAGAACCAGCTCTTCCTGAATGAATTCTTGTGCCCTGGCCTCACCGCCAAGTTCCAGACCTTTCCATGAAGTAGTTCTCCCTCACTGCGACAGATGAGATGGGTTGGGGGGGCCTCTTAATTGACTGAATAGACCTTCTCCTTCGACTTGCTGCCTGTCTCTACTTCTGGGCCTGCGGCACCCACTCTGGTGCCCCATCTCTTCCCAAGCGTAAGTTCACAAACCAGGCACTGCCTCCCCTGGAAATATAAGGGTAAGACCAGAGGACCCAGCCAGACTCCAAGGTGCCCCCGAGCCTGCTATGGATTCCAAACACCAGCCCTGTTCCAAGCCCTGCTGCCCCTTTCGGTTTGTGCTGGCTCTATCCCAGCTTGGGCCCACTTCCCCTTCTTGGCCAGAATGAAGGCCTGCTCCTTAGCAGGCGGCGACCCCACTCGAGACTCCACACCACCCCGCCGGCCGGGTCCAGGCAGCAGGAGGAGTGCAGCTTCGCCATCACATGAAACTCTGTCCTTCCCAGAAAAGCCTAGGTGATCGGGCCCAGGGGGCGGCACCGTCATTCATTCTCAGCCTTGGAAGCTTAGTGTCCCCATGTTCTACTTAGCTAAAAGGGCCCAGATGAGCAGATGAGGTCACATGTTATTGGATATCAAGGCACGAACCAGTGAGACTTTGTCCAAGAAACGGTCCTCGAAGAGCCAGAGCCACCCAGCACCTGCAGATCCAGGTCGACACCGTCTTCCGGGTATCTCTGGCCACAACCCCAGCCTCTTGTCACTGACCCCATCCCACCATCTGATCTCGCAAGAGAACCGCAGGCCCAGGGCATCAGAGGACAGCGGCGGAGACGCCCTTTCTGGGAGAAGGGCGTCTGTGACGTTCTCCATGCGGCCGGCCTCACGCGCACACCCCACCCTTTCTTTCCCCAAGCATCCCGCACCACAGACCAGGCTGTGACCCCTCGCAGGGCCTGGTCTGACTGTTCCCCAAGCCTAGTTCCACCTGGAAGAGTGCTTCATTTCAAGAGCTGGGCTTAGCCTACTTGCTCTTTAGTTCTCAAAACGGCCATTCTAAAATGCAACCTCGAGTCACCAGCCACTGTGGTTGCCGAAGCCATCTGTAAACAAACAAACAAAACAAATGAAAAGCACTGCCCAGGGGGGCGAGGGCTAAAATGAAAAGGTCTGCAAGCAAGGGCCTCATCGGCATTCACGGAGGAACACTCCACGGCAATCACAGCACGCAACAAACGCCAAAAACCACCCCAGCAGCCACAAACTCCAGACAGCCACATTTCACCCTTGCCCTTCACCCCCGCCTCTCGGTGCCGCTGAGTGGTTTAATAATAATTCCCTTCGCATGCAGAAGAAACAGAAATAGCTTCACCAAGCACCACAGGCCGCTCAGCACAGTTGATGAAATCCTGGGGCTCTAATGCTCCCAGGCTCCCAAGTTTCCATTAAGCAGCTGCCAAATGGCTCTATCGTGGCCGGAAAGCCACCCTTGCCTCGCCTGCCTCGGTCCCTCCACAGACAGGCCAGAGGGCCAGACACGTGTGTCGCTCAGCGACCACGTAATGGGGAAGAGGTCGCTCTGGGGTCCCGGCCCCGCGACCTCTGCCTGTCAAAGCCAACTCGGAGCCCCTTTATAATCTTTTCCGAGACTTAAATGCATGGGTACACAAAGCTCCCTTAATGGAAGGTCGCTCTGGCTTGTGTAACAAGCTGTGTAAACTTCATCTCTGCATTTACTCAGCACCAGCCTTGTTTAATTTCCTGTCCAGGGACGTTCGGGGAACGTGACTGCCCTCCCAGGGCTCTGAGCATCTTTTGGAAAAGAAACAGTACCCTCCCCACTTCGAGACCAAAGACCCCCAAAAAAGGGCAAGATGCCTTTCCAACTTTACCAAAAGGCAAGGCAGTTCGACCACATGCTTTTTTGCTGAGTTTCTCATTAGAAGAATTAGCTTAAGACTGAGTGGACTGGGCACCTGGGTGGCTCAGTCAGTTGGGCGTCCAACTTCAGCTCAGGTCATGATCTCACAGTTTGTGGGTTTGAGCCCCACATTGGGCTCTGTGCCGATAGCCTGGAGCCTGGAGCCTGGAGCCTGCTTCAGATTCTGTGTCTCCCTCTCTCTCAGCCCCTCTCCTGCTCACGCTCTCTCTCTCTTAAAAATAAACATTAAAAAAATTTTTTTAAAGACTGGGTGGACAAGTACAGGCTACAGAATCTTGGCTCCCTTCCATCCTGACCCAGCTGCGTGGCCTTGGCACCTGACGTCCCTTCTAGAAGTTGCACCTTCCTCCTGAGGGAAACGGCAGGATGCAGCAGGGCCTATCTTCCGGGTCCCTGTGAGGAGAAAGATCACACTGAAGCCCAAGCCAGAGCTTGGCCTGTGGCAAGAGATCCGTGAATGGCAGCTACGAGCACGGCTCTGTCCCTGGAGGTGGTCATGGGAGTGGTGAAGTGCATGGCCTCTAGAGCCTGGCTGCCTAGGTTCAAGCCTCAGCTCCACCACTCACAGTCCTGCAAGCCTTCGCAAAATGCAACAGGAGGCTGAAAAGCAGTAGCTGTGGGGAAGGAATGAACGTGTCAGAGACCCCAGGTTCAGAGAATTTCCCTGCCCCTCCTCCCCCGTCAAGAGCAAGGGTCCCTCCATCCACACTAAACCCTTTGCAGACATCCCCTGCTCCGTGCTCACTTCCTAGATGCTCACAGTGTGTTCCCAGAGCAGGACCAGAAATCACTGACCATAAATCCTCATCTTAGAGCCCAAAGGGCTGGAGCCTGCCCCAGATTTGACCTAGGACCTCTCGGCTGAGCTGCCCAGACTAGCGTCTTACCTGATATCTCATGGGTGGGGCAGAGAGGAAGCAGAGACAGCGGGGCCTTGTTACACCCCGTACAGAGGCAAAGAGGAAATGCCAGGCAAAATCCCAAACCCAACTACTCAAGCCCTACCAGTCAAGCCTTACCAAGACCCGGGGAACTAACACAACAGGGGATTCACCTGGATAAAAATCTCTTCTATTTGACCCTGGCTGAAAGCGTCAGTGAGGAAGCCCGTTCTGATTTCACATAATGTCCCCTGGGACCCTGCTGGCAGAGAAAAATGCTGTCCAAAATAGGTCAGGCCTTCCAAGACAGGGACTACCTCCCCTCATCGGACCGGCCCACTTGCACGGCCCCTGCCTCGCTTTCACGCGGCAGCTGTCCTGGGCTGCCGTGGGTGAACCTTGCTCCTCTCAGAGACAGCTCTCCCATCTGGAGAATGAGGGGTTGACCCAAGCATCAGCCCGGCAGCAGGGCTCAGCGTCTACACCTCAGGAGCACACGGGGCAGCTCCTCAGAACCCAGGCGGCCAGACGAGGTGGTGGTGCATCCTGCCACATCCCGCCGTCCCCTCCGTCCCCCACACACCCGCCTCCTGGCCCAGGGAGGCCACCATGGGACTACAAGGGAAGCACGGAGGGCTTGCTCAGCAAGCGTAAGCACTGTGTAGTCAGGACCCAGGACCACAATTTCGATGTCAGACAGTGAGGTTGCAGAGGTGTTTCTCTGGGGCTGAGATGGGACTTGTGGGAGTGAGCTCTGGCCAAGACTGGCCTTGCATACCTAGGTTTTTCGTATTATGCCTGTGGCCAGGTGTGAGGTGTGGTGCGGCCGAGGGGACTAACTGACTTATCTTTCCCCCTGTTCACTCAGCCAGTGCTCACCAAACTCCGCCCACAGCGCACCCCTCGATGGGATGAGAGACATAGCTATGAACTCGGCTGACCCCGTAGGGATCTCGGGAGAGCGGCCAGCTAACAGAGCTGAGACTGAAGTGAGGGGTGAAGTAGCTAGGGTGCAGAACTCCACAGTTTCACGCCCTGGGCTTCTCACCTGCCTCCCCTTAAATCTGGCCCTGTCAGACAGCGACAGCCCGGGCTGGCCAGTGCTTCTAGAGAAGCGCAGGGGCCACTGCAGCCAGAACAGCACTTCTCATTCTAGTCTGGGGGGCATGAACAGTTTCTCAAATGAAGTGAGGAATTTGGATCAGGAGAACCCCTCAGTTCCCCTGACTGTTCACCTCTGTTCCAGCCACCAAGCTTTTGCCAGAAACCTGCTAGTGTAGGTGGGCCGTCACCACCATCACACCCTCCTCTGGAACCCTGTGTCCCCAGGGCACAGCTAGAGAGGAGCCTGGGCCCATGCAACCAGTCCCAGCTTGTCCCTGAGTGCCTCTGCCACCACCCCAGGCCTCCCCTGGAGGCAGTGTGCCCTGTCGGCGCTACCCAGCAGCCAGTGGGGCTCCGCCAAACCGGCTTCACCAGGAAGGAGGCTGCAAGGAGAAGGAGGGCAGGTGTCCACGTCCAGCTGCGCCTTGCCTCTGCGGGGGTCTGCTGTCCACAGTTCTGTTTTGCATGTGCCTCTGTTCACAGGTCTGTAACCATTTCTTTGTCCGTCAGTCTTTCTGTGATCCTGTTTTTCCTCCCTCCCTCTCTGTGTGTCCCTCTGGCCATAAGTGATGTGAGGCCGGGCCAGGGCAGTCGCAGCGTGTCCCCTCTCCCCCTCATTGGTTGGCAGCAGCTCCCTGGGGGCAGCTGCTGTCAGTCCCGCCCCCGTTCCGTCCCCCCCCCCCCCCCCCCCGCGCCTGAGACCTGAGCGCGCTCAGAGCCGCCTCAAAGAGCAGTCTCCTGCTCAAGACAGGAGCGAAGCAGCCAAAGAGTGTGGGGACAGGCTCGCCGCACACCGGGCGTCTGAACAGGGACTCGCGGCTGCAGGACTGCCAGCTCGGAGACGCAGGAGCAGCCGCGGCGGCGCCGGAGGACTCGCCGCCACTCGCCCTCGGTGCACCTGGCGTCCCGGCGCCGAGCAGGCACCCGAGCTGTGGCCGCACTGCCCCGGCGCCTCTCGCCGCCGCTGCAGCCTGGGGGAGCCCGGAGCCCGGAGCTCACCAGAACTGGGGGCCGGAGCCCAGAGCGCGGCTGCAAAACCGCAAGCCTGGTGATTCGGCACCGCGGGTGGCGACGGCGGGACGCAGGGAAAGCCCGAGGGTCGCGCACTTGGGGCCGCCCAGCTCCGACCCGCGGGGACGGCCGCTGAGCGCGGAGGCGAGGGAGCGGCGCGGCCCCGGCTGACCCGAAGGCACCGGCTCTCGGGCAGGTGCGCGCAGCAGGGCGGGAGGGGCGCGCCATGGAGGCGCCCGGAGGCGCTGGTCCGCGCGACACCCAGTGAGGCGGTCCGGCCGGGGTCGGCGGCCCCGCGGGTCATGTACGGCGACGTGTTCAACGCCACGGCCGGCCCGGAGGCGGCTGGAGGCGGCGCGCTGGCCCTGGCAGCCACGGTCAAGGCAGAGGGCGCTTTGCCGCTGGAGCTGGCCACCGCGCGCGGCATGCGGGACGGCGCGGCCACAAAGCCCGACCTGCCCACCTACCTGCTGCTCTTCTTCTTGCTGCTGCTGTCTGTGGCGCTCGTCGTCCTCTTCATAGGCTGCCAGCTGCGCCACTCGGCCTTCGCCGCGCTGCCCCACGACCGTTCGCTGCGCGACGCCCGCGCGCCCTGGAAGTCGCGGCCGGTGTAGCTGCGGGGCGAGCCAGGGCCGGCGGGTGCAGTGTCCCGGTCTCACCCCCGGCCGCCGGTAGGAGCGGGGCAGGGCGAGCCTGACGCCGGGGGTCGCTGGCCCTTGGGAACGCCGCGCCCTGACCCGAAGACCCTTTACGACCTCGAGCGGCAAGCCGGGCGTAACTGGAGTCGGAGGCGTTCGCAGGCTGCGTAGGGTCCCGATCCCCGCAGCCGCGGGCTTCCAAGGTTCTGATCCACTGGAGGAGTCTTTCTTCCCCTCGGACAGCGGGCGTAGCCGGGGTGTCTTCCTGAAAGACGGCGCGGCAGCCCAGACGCAGGGGGCTTCCCCGCCGCCCGCCGACTCCCTTACTTTGCACAACGAAGGGGCAGGCATGGCTCGGCGAGGGCGCGACTAGCTGGGAGCTGCCTATCCGGACTCGCTGGCCCGGTGGCTGTCTTCCAGCAGCTGCTACCGCCTCTTGCACCTTTGGCACCGAGGACCCCTGTCGCCTGAGAATCCGAGAGTGAACTCAGCCGGACTTGGAAATGATGGCTTTTGGGGGCTGCGTCCCCTCGGGGAAGTGAGGGGATGCTGAGTTTACGTAGTTCCCGCTCGGGTCCAAGGGTTCAGTTTTCTTTTAGGGCACGGGAGGGTTAGCTGGTCTAGACGTACAGGGTCGCACCTGCAGCACCGGGTGGTCGGGGATCCGCGTCCCGCATTTGTACAATAAAACCTCACCGAATGGGACCCAGTGCTGAGAACGCTCTGGTCATTGATTGCGCCGCTTTGGAAAAGGGGTTAAGGGCAGAGCTAGGGGGCCACACTCAAGCTCAGTCGGCCTCCTCCTTCGCCGTGAGCCAGGTCAGTTTTAATGGTACCTCCTCCTCAGCTTTTCCTCAGCTTCAATCAGGTAGTTGTTCTGGGAAGTGTTTTCAGATCCGGTCTCAAAAAAAAAAAAAAAAAAAAAAGAAGAAGAAGAAGAAGAATTGCTGCCTTATCTGCAGAAAAAAATTCCCCGTACAGGCCGCATGGAGACCTTCTCTACACGGCAGTTGCTTCTACCTGGCCGTCTCCTCTTTTCTCAGAGCCTCTTGGGCCGGAACCCTTCCAAGAGCCCGTTGTAGACCTGAACCATCTGCTGATGGATGGGCCTGAGGGTCCAAGGAAGGGATCAGCTGCTCATCGCTTCTCCCCACAATAGGCAGAGGCCAGCGGGGAGAACACCGGGTGGGGGAAGCAGTGGATGAATAGAGCCAGCCACGTGGAGGTGATGAGAAAGACCCTGAGAGGGCATAGAAAGATCCGTGATAACCTTGGCCATTTTCAAAGTTAACCTAATTTGAGGGAGTCTATTTTATGGGGGTTTAAAATAGTTTCAGGAGATACCTGGCCCGGTAGGGCACTAGCCCTTAGAGAATGTTTCACTAAAAATAGATTTGGCAGATTATCTGATTCCTAGTGCTAAACCATTTGTGGGGTCACTCAGGTTTGAGAATCTGGAGAATGCTAGGATGTTACATCAGGCAAAATGCAGACAGGCACACGGTTCTGCAGACCTTTCGGGAGGGATGTCTAAGGACCCAAGCGAGGCAGGGGGAACGATTTGCCAGGGCTGGAGTCTTAGCCCAGGGCTCCCCACCACTGTTGCGCCTCGGCCAGTGAGTGCCCGAGAGATTCGTTCCCGGCCCCTATCCAGGAAGCAGGACACATGGCTTCACCTTGGGCTGGATTACCACAACTTAGAATGCTAACCCCAACCAACCCCCAATGGCGCTAATTCTGTGAACACCTCCCAGAACATTTTAGTGAGGTCTAGGGAAATGGAGCCAAACCTCTCCAGCCCATAGTAATGGTAACGCAGCTGATTTGCATGACCCTTGGTTGCAGAAAAGATTAAATGGAATAAATGTAAGGAAATATGAGAGCCCCTGGCTGGCGTCATGAAGTAGCACACTGCTGATAAGAGGTCCCCTTTTTCAGCTGTGATGTGGGGGCCTGGGAGGGGTAGGAGGCTGTAAAGAGACAGAGTACTCCTTCTCCACATGGCCCAATGGGTAGATCAAAAGGCAGTATGCAACATAGTCAGAGCATAAGCTCTGGAGTCTGACTGGCTTTTTTTTTTTTTAACATTTATTTATTTTTGAGAGAGGGAGAGACAGACAGAGTATGAGTGGGGGAGGGGCACAGACAGAGAGGGAGACACTGAATCTGAAACAGGCTCCAGGCTCTGAGCTGTCAGCACAGAGCCCAACGCGGGTTCGAACTCGGGAACGGTGAGATCAGGACCTGAGCCGAAGTCGGATGCTTAACTGACTGAGCCACCCAGGTGCCCCTGACTGGCTTTAAATCCCAGCTCCACTGCTCAGTGGCCGTGGGACTCCACGCACATCATTTAATCTATTTCAGCCAGTTTCCTCATCTGTGAAATGGGTATTCTTTCACCTAGCTCTCCAGGATTGAAAGAGAAACGTGGTAACAAGTGTGAACATGCTGGCTAGCATCCAAACGTTAGCTCTTGTTCTAACTGAGCCTTGGGCTGGAGGCAGCAGTGCTGACAGGTGAAGCTGACACCAAAACAGGATGTCCTCACTAGGGCTCACTGTCTATGGTGACCACAAACCAGTACAAAGGCTGGGCCCTGCAGGGGAAAATATGAGCGGATGACTGCTTTAGAGATTGCTTAAGGTTTGTGAGCCAGCATCAGCTAAAGCCAGGGAGATCCCAGGAGGATCTTGGGATTCCTTGATACAACACAGACGCAAGGCCTCAACGGTTAAAGCTGAGAAGTGCTAATGAAGATGGAGACGGCTTGGAAAGCATCTATGCATCTGCTGGCTTGCACTGGTTTCAGTCACCTAAACTAATGGCCTGGCCACTTCAACTACATAGGTACTTTTTTTTTTTTTAATGTTTATTTATTTTTGAGAGAGAGAGAGAGCATAATTAGGGGAGGGGCAGAGAGGGGTACACAGAATCTGAAGCAGGCTCCAGGCTCTGAGCTGTCAGCAAAGAGCCCCACACGGGGCTTGAACCCACAGACTGTGAGATGACGACCTGAGCCGAAGTCGGACACTTAACCAACTGAGCCACCCAAGTGCCCCTACACAGATACTTTTGAAATAAACTCTTAGGTAATTGGGCCTATGTAGGGATTGAATCTAAGAACCAGGCAGGGTCGGTGAGAGGGACTGGACTGGGGCTCCACTTTTGCCAGCACTGTGACCCTGAATAATTTCATTCCCTTCTCGAAGCTAGAGACTGGTTGAGCAGTAATGGGCCTTTCTCATGTTAGACCTAGCCCCACATTCTCCCCTGGAAAGCAGGGATGTGGCTGAGTCCATGTCTGCCCTCTACTGATACGCAAGTTAAGTGGACTACAATGTAGCAGTTGGACATTTAGATGGGTATCAGGGGGGTATGTCTGTACACACACATCCTTGTGCCCTTTGCTCCTCCACCAGTCCCATGAAGCCTTGGAACCACCTCTGGGGAGCTGGACCTGGCAGGATAGAAATATGAACAGGACCCATGCACAGGCATTTGGGCTGCTCTGCCCATAACCAGCCACTGGGAGCAGACATGAGGGCTGAGCACACATTTCTGATGGGGGGGTAGGAGGTGGAAGGGTGGAAATGAGAGAAGGTGGTTCCAGATACCAGGAACGAGAGAGAAGCAGCATAGGGTAGTGACTAAGAGCTTTAGCCCTGGCACTAAGTACCCTGACCCTGGCCATCCACGCTATGTCCGGATCATGTTTCTGGATTTCTGGGAGCCTCACTTTCCTCACCTGTAAAATAGAGATACTAATAGTACCCGCCACACAGGATTTTCGACATGGCGTGAGACATCGTGAGCTCATGTTTCACACGTAGTAAGTGCTCTGAATGGGAGCTATTCTTATTATTAACCAGGGTGACCATTTCAGAAGTGTTTGTAGCAGCACTAACAGCAACTGCTCTCCTCGGTGACTTGAAGTTCTTCAAAAGGCATGTGCTATTTCCAACGGTAAAGGAGCCCGCCCCTTTCTGGCGGGTGTGCCCAGGGCAGGAGGGCAGCTGTCCCTTTCCTCTCTCCGCACGTTCTCACTCAACTAGCTCATCCACTCCCATGGTTTCAGGGGCTTTTCAAATGACTCGCTCCAGACCTTATCCCTGAGCCCATTCAATTATCTCCATTTAGATAGCTCATAGGGAACCTCAAGCTCTAAGTCATCATCTTTCTATAAACATTAGACCTTCCTTCAGTCTTCTCCATCTCAGTAAACTGCACCAGCACCTGGTTGCCCAAAGTGAAAGCCACCGTGGTCCTTCTTGACCCCAAACTCTTCACCTTCCCGGAACATGCAATCCATCACCTTCCAGATACCAGTCTATTCCATCTACCCACCATCTCCACCATCGCCACCCAAATTCGAAGCCCAACATTCTTTTTTTTCCCCCCTCTCCAGTCAGAGGAACATCTGAGCCCAATATCTGCCTCGGGCCCCAGCTTATACCCCAATGGCTTCTCTTTGCCCTCAGGGTTTACAATAAAGCCCTAACTTTGGCCTACAAGAGCCAGGACCATCTGCCCCCACCAACCACTTCAGCCTCATTTCCTCACACAGTTTTGTACTTTTAATCCCTAGGGTCTCCCTGCCTGAGCTGTTTGTCTCCCCTCCCTCATCTGGCTAATGTCTGCTCATCCTCTAGGTATAACTCAAATATCTCTCCTTCAAAAGGACTTGCTTGAGTTCTGAGAAGATCAGTTCCCTTCATTCATAGTCCCCAGTCAGCCCCCTTATCATAGCTATTAAATAACTGTAGTTCAGAGCCTACTGCCTCTCTCCCTACTACCATGTGAATTGTATGAAGTCAGGGGCAACATCCACCGAGTTCACTGCTGCCTTCCCGATGCCTAGCATAGTGTTAAACACAAAATGGGCACTGAGTCTTTGTTGAATGAAGTATAATAGAAAGATAGAGCTAGCAGTTGAAGGTAAACTTGCCTGTGGGTTCTTCACCTGAAGCTTTTGCCTTGGATTTCGGCCTTAAACTAAACTTGTATCAGATAGAATATTGAGTTGAACTCTCCTTATTGATTGGCCCTTCAAGAGGCCAGTTTCCTGGAGGTGGTGATCCACACAATTGTTAGCAACTGACATTTCCTGTCCCCGTCTATGTAACACTACAGTTATTATTGGGTCGCCCACAGAGACTAAAGAACATGCAATTTAAGTTTGTACCCTTTGCTATTTTTGTTCGAATCACTCCTTTTCCTGCAGGGAAGCTGAGAGCTACTTTGTAGTATCATTCATGCTTTCTAGATTGTCTTGACTAAGAATCAGTTAAATCCATGCTTCACACATTGACTTTCTCACCTCTTCCTGAACTTTATCAAAGATTTCCTTCTCGGTGAGACTTTCCCTGGATCCTTGATCTAAAATCTCAACTACTTCCCCCAACGTGTCTCAAAGCGGCCTTTCCTCCATTTTCTCCTTAGAACGTCCCACTGCTCTCTTTATATGTTCTTGTTCTTGTTTTGGGTCTCCGTCAAACAGAAAGATCCTTGAAAGAAATAACTTAGGTTTATTCAGTTTACCCTACACCTGCATCTAATAGTAGCCAAATGAATGAGCAAACCACCTGGTTAAGTGCTCAAGACCAGAACAAAAGTACAGATATTCAAAAAAAAAAAAAAAAAAAAAAGGAGCAGAGTCTTTTTCTTAAAGTCTCCTTCATTCTTCATTTCTGCTTCTTCTCCACCTTCCAAACTGATCCGATAACCCTAACCAGATAGGGGTCCAAAACACTCCACTATGTGATAGCTGTGACTCCCTTGAGGACAGCGGACTCTCTTGCTACAGTTCTACTGTGCTGCCTGGTGTAAATCTCACCTTGTAGTAAGCACTCGGAGAGGATCGGGTGAGAGTAAGTGAATGGGCAAGTAGTACGTACAGCCTGAACTGCCATAACAAAGGACAATCCCCACTTCCAAGTTTCTTTTTTCACAGAACTTTCCAGGAGAACAGCTTTGTCATCCTCACCCCTTGGCTTCCGTGTCCGTCTCAAGGTGGCTTCTCTCATTCCTGCCACCGTATCTGCATCCTAGCCACTGGGAAGGGGAAAGGGCCAAGGAGAACATTCCCCTTGGGAGCACTGCACTGAACGGCACCTATTCTGCGCCTCTCCTTAGTCATGTGACCATTAGCTAGCTGAAAGGGAGGCTGGGAAGTGGACACAGGTGTTCGATAATTAAGGACGAGGAGCATGGGTACTGCTTAACTTCCAGCATCGTTAAACAGATAATAAAAGGAAAGCACCTTTGTTTTCATATGAAGATCCTTGCAGTCTGACCATTTATACCTAACTAGCTGGTTTGTAGTCACCATCTTCACCCTCGCTGCTCTAATCTGGCTGAAGCAAATTCTGTCATGCAATCAGGGAGTGTTTATTATTAATCTTACTAACGGATGTTGGGACAGCCCTTCGAACTCCTCTGTGTTTTTTTACCCTCTACAATCTCACACACACTCTTTGGCAAAATTAATCTTGTATTCAAAGTACAAATACGGTCACGATGCTCGGTCTCTCCCCGGTGTTACTTGTGGTACCAGACCCAAGAGCAGTTAAAGGCCTGTCTCTCACGCACGACTACTGGGGGTGCTACCAGGAGATCTAACCCAGGGTGCTAAAATCAAGCTACTGGGTTCTTAACACTGTCACCCTGACAAGCTGTGAAATGTGAAAGGACTTTTTGGTTCTTTTCTTTGGTCAAACACATCAAGTAAACGGTACCCTTTGACTTTCTCTGGGAAAATACTAAGTGCCAACAGGGTAAAGCTCCAATTTACAGGGTTAATTTTATAGCTTCTCTAGCCAACAATTCAGGGAACCTGATAACTTTGTGGCAAAGAGCTCACATTTCAAGGAGAAAGAACAGATATTGGGCTTCTAATTTCTGAGTTGAGTCTCCCTGTTTCGTCTCCAATGACGCATGCAATAAAGAGATCTGATATTCAGGGGCGCCTGGGTGGCTCAGTTAATAATTTGACTTTGGCTCAAGTCATAATTTCACAGTGTGTGAGTTTGAGCCCTGCTTGGGGCTATGTGATCAGATCCTCTGTCCCCTTCTCTCTGCCCCTCCCCCACTCGAACATTAGCTCTCCACCTCCTCAAAAGTAAAACATGTAAAAACATTTAATTACAAAATAGAGATGTGATACTTAGCACTGAGCTTATATAAACCATTCAACCAAGAAGTATCATATTACCTAATTTAAAAGATGAATTCTGGTATAAGAAATCATATTTGACTCTGTGTTCTCATTCACTCCATGAATACTGGAGTGCTTACAGTTTATCAAGAACTGCTCTAACTGTGGGGACCCAGGCCTGGCCTCAGAGAGCTTCCATTCCCATGAGATGAGACAGTCTGTAAACAGGGTAAAAAAATATGTTAGATGGTGACAAACTCAACAAACGAAAAACTTGTTCTTTTCTTTCTCCCAAATTTCCAAGGTCTTATCTTCCTTCTTTCTGAGAGGCTGCTTCGATTAATCCCAGTTGGCTTTGTCACTCCAGCAACCTCATTAAAATATGTGGAGAGCTAGGCTTGATGTTGTACATTTTGGAAAGTCTGCCATTCAAAAAAAAGAAGACGGTTAAAAGAGGACAATATTCTCTTGGGTATATCAAATCCAAGAAACACTCTCGAACCAATTTCTTTGAGAATTCTTTCCAAAAAGGAAGTACAGCTCCATTCACAATCAGCTAAACTTTTGCCAAAGAAAGGAAAGGACCAAATATGGAGGGTGGCTACCCTAACAGATTAGAGGGTAAACATGCTACAACACATACCTGTACCCATTAGCTGGTTTGTGTTTTGTACTGGTTTGTGTTTTTTTTTTTTTTTTAGTTTATCCTTTTCTGTACTCTTAAAACTCGCAGCATGTAGCTCAGATAAATGTAATATTGAAAATGAAGTAACATTTGGGGCGACTCAATCAGCTCAGGTCATTATCTCTCGGTCCTTGAGCTCAAGCCCCGCACTGGACTCTGTGCTGACAGCTCGGAGCCTGGAGACTGTTTCAGATTCTGTGTCTCCCACTCTATCTGCCTCTCCTCCACTCACGCTCTCCCTCTTTCTCTCTCAAAAATAAACTAGTTTTTTTTTAAATAAAATAAAATGAAGTAACATTAGATGAGGTTTTTATTGGCTAGGGAAAGGGGTAAGAGATTAAAACAAAACTATGAGGATGCTTTCAAAATAGAGCCCTGAATATCAAAACCGTGCCTCAGGAACCGCCTCTCACAGAAACTTCACACACATCCAGCTGACGCGATATGGATAATACGAGTCCTGGCCACCAACCTACATGCCCCTTCCACCTCCCATCCCACACACTCTAACACAGGGATGGTTATGAAAGCGACCAACAACTCTTCCTTTCTATACCTTCCCTACAGCCCCACGCTCCTTTCTTTGAACTACAACCACAGAGTGATTTCGATCAAAAGAACACACAACCTTTTATAAAAATCTTATCTTTATTAATAAGCTTACAATGAATATTCAACAGATACACAGCCAATATTTAACATGTTAAATTGAGGAACTTAAAAAAAAATGCTTCCTTCTTTGAACCATATACACATATATACTCCAGAGCTCTAAGTAAGTACTTTCTTATAAGCTTGCCCTAGCCTACTGACAGCCTTCTTATAAATATGTATAAAATCGGAACTGCTGTAACGTGGAAGAGCATTAGCTACTGAGTGTCATATCTGAAAGAAAAATGAAGCAGTTGTCACGGCTGATCCCCTCATCACCTGAACTGTTTGGGCTGCAGCAATTTGAAAACTAATTATCTTAAATCGGAGAGAAGCCAACACCTCTCGCTGTTCAGGGAAATCGTAGGCCAGAACAAATGCTTTTAAAAATGCCTTAAAAAATATATTTCTGGGGCGCCTAGGTGGCTCAGTCGGTTGAGCGTCTGACTTCGGCTCAGGTCATGATCTCGCAGTCCGTGGGTTCGAGCCCCGCGTCAGGCTCTGTGCTGACAGCTCAGAGCCTGGAGCCTGCTTCGGATTCTGTGTCTCCCTCTCTCTCTGCCCCTCCCCCACTCATGCTCTGTCTCTCTGTCTCAAAAATAATAAACATTAAAAAAAAATTAAAAATATATATATATATATATATTTCTAACACATCCACTGAAGTCACTACTAAACACCTTATACTTAAAATAAAAAGGCATAAGGAAGTGATTTGCAGAAATGGATTCTTTTGATGAAGGCTTTTCTCCAAAAAGAAAAATAAGAGCTTTGATATTTATTCTATTGGGTTAAAATATTTAGTTTGGGTTTTTCCCCTCTTCTAGTGGGGAGCACACAGACTTACACCATCTTTTTATAATTAGAGAGTTTGCATTTCTCCTATATACAACACAGTGGTGGTAAAAGTATGTCCTCGGTGGGGTTAATAAAACTAACCTGTGATTTAAAAAAATTATTTTTTGAAGGAGAAAGTAAAAACAAAGTTAACTGGCAAGGTGGATAATCAAGGGTTGACCTACTGAATTCAAGCAGCGTCAGAAATAATTCCTGTCAATTAGAGAAGAAATACAAGAGATAATAAGAATGAAAATAGGAGTTCTTCTGTACCGGGCACTGTTCTAAGTACTTTATTTGTATTACTTTACTCATTCTCAAAATACTATAGACTTTCACTTTACAGATCAGGAAACTGGGGTACAGAGTGGTTAGCAACTTGCCTAAAGGCACCCAGCTAACAGAACTACAAGGCCCAGGACTCCCACGGAGGCAGGCGGAACCTAGAGCTACTGCTCTCTCCCAATCATGCAGTCCGGACTGCTCATTCACAGACAGAACCAGAGAAGGGAAATTAGCAGTTGAACTGAAATACCCCAGACTCCAGATCTAAATACTTTTTTCAAAATCCAACTAAGCAACACTGAACAAAGAAAAACACATAAATTCGCTTACAAACAGAATGGAAAAACACTATCATTCTGAGCAAATCTCCCACGGAGTAGGAAGGTATGGTATACCCATTTCCTATTGCTAGTGCACAAATACAGAGAACACAGCCGGTCACAGCAACTGGTCTTCTCATCCTTGTTATCAGTCCACTTGGTGAAAGACGTTAGGTCAAAAGAGAGTACCAAAAAAACCCCAAACACACACACACACACACACACACACACACACACACACACACAAAGACCCAAAACACACATTAAGGTTTTGAGATTTATTAAAATAAAGTATTAGCAAACAATATGCAAAAACAAAGTTCTTAAGAGTTATGGCTTTGAAAAAGCACAATATAGTAAAACCTAATAAATTTTTATAAGTATCAAAAAGGTAACACAATTGAAGCATGTTGCCAGAAGTTCATTTTCTACAACATAAACAGAAGCGGAACAAGAAGCGGACCTACAGTGCAGCCATTGGTTTGGTCTTTATCATCTGCATGTGTGTATCTTTTTTAAGACAAGATGGGCAGGTACATACAAACATCCAGTTTTCATGATTACAATCTGATCCAATTTTAAAACAAGTACTCTTTACAATGCAATTTTAACCAACCAGATTAAGAAGAAAATGGCTTGCCCAACTATTATCTTTGAGAGTCTCTACATATAAAATACTTCATGAATAAATCAAAGCAACATTATCTCCAATCATATTAGAAGAGAAGATCTGACTCTAAAAAATTCCTTCTTTTATAAGGAAGGCGGGATTGTCTGGCCTCACCGTAGTTTCATTACAGTTAATGCCAGCTAGCATCAAGAAGGCACTACTGATTAATACGGGGCAAGAATCTACCTGTACACAAAATTCTGAACTTTTTAATAACAGTATCTTCACATAAATCCTTAGAGGACAATGGTTTACGATGATCGCTAACGAGTTTAAGAACTGAATTCTCTGGACGAGAACCATGCACACCTTCTCCACTCTGCCACGAGTGACGGAGAACCCTGCTGTAGGGCTGGATCTTTTCACGAGAACATCCCACCATTTGACTTACAGCAACTGCTACCAGCAAATACTTGATCGCATGCTCTTACTTAAACATATTTTTGCTATGTAAAATATCTCAGTGGTTTTTGTAAACTGTCCAGTTTTAGGGTAACACTCTAGTTGTGACACAGTTGTATTTTAGAAGTTAAGTTTCTATTAGGAATAATCCAATAAAACAAAGGCTTGGGAAATACTGTTACCTCTCGTAATTAGGAAATGCTAAACTGTAACCCAGTGAATTCCAAAGAACTATCCGAGCTTCTCTCCAGCAGGCAAAAGTGTTACTGCAGAAGAAAAGCCTTGAGTTCTCGCTTTCCATGCATGCGTCTTCTGTGAGAAGAAAAACCTCTCCTGAATCCCACCTCTATCAAGGAGGAAAATGCTGCTGCTCCGGAGGAAATGGGCGTCGAATATGAGCCTGCCCCCCATAAAGCTGCCCTAGTTAATGTCTTAAGAGACCACCCACAAACCAATGTTTAGGAAAACTCCCTCCCATAGAAATCACCAAACATGCCTGAAACCACCATGCTGTCTACTACCTTAGACGATCCTGGCTTATCTAGCTGATGGGTATGAGGACACATACTTATATTCCTACCTGAGACAGTGAACAAGGATTTAAGGAATATGAGAAAGAAGGGCTCTGATCCTCTTAAAGGTTAAAAGATCCAAAACTGAAGTCACAGTTGGAAGCGGAGTTCAAAATTATCGAAAGAGTCTTCCTTCTTCAGTAAGTATAAAAGGTGTTAACGTTATTTCAGTGGGGAAGTGGTAACGATTCAAAGGGACACTGAGCAAACAACCATAAAGAGTATAAAGATGTGGACCCAAGCTGGCGTATTAGATGTTTTCTAGGACAGGAATACAGTACTTAAACAGGTACTACCAGACTTTCTGGAGGGTCTCTGCTACTGGTAGGATTTCATACTCTGTCCGAACCTTCTCCTTGAACAGAGTACCATTATAGGAGAACTGTTTCCCACAGGGACCCTGTGAGGCCTAGTTCTCATCTTGACAAGATTTCAGATCTGAACACTTCTTGGTCATTTTACATCTTAAAAGGATACCTTACTCTCAAATGTTATGAAAAGTTATCAAGTTGCTACATCCTCTTTCTATACTATTAGGTATAGCTCACTGAACTACCTAGAGTCTTACTGTGGATTTCAACTAAGAAACTCAGCCAATACTATTACCACAGGTTCCTGACATAACAATAAAATGTGAAAAATGATTTATATTCTGATGTATACACTTGACATTTTGATTGATGTCTTCTTTAATCTCTAAAGAAAAAGTGTTAGCTTCAGAAGCTTAATAACATGCCTAGTAGTTTACGTGCTAAAACATAAGCCAGGCAGCACCAAGCAGACCCTAACACTGTAATGGTACGAACACACCGGTCAAGTGCAACTCTTAAATTCTGTTTTTCCGAACGTCTTTCTCTTGGGTTAATTCACTACTTAGATGAACTTTCATTCTAGTTCTCTGTTTGCATTTCCCAAACCGGCTGTAATTTTATTCTCCCAGACTCTACTCTTCTCAGCTCGCACAGATTAATATGAAATGTGACTGGTCTAGTGGTGCTGAGGTTTTCGTAAGTTTGACCACAAACCATTCCAAAGATTAAATAAAAATTTTAAACTGTAATTTTTCTGAAACGGTTTCTTTCAGAAGGGTCTTCATTAGTCAGGATTTTAGTTGTTAAAATCTTACTGGCAATTTCTATTTCCCGTCCATGGATTTGGGGCACCTGGGAATTACAGAAGCAACTACAAAGAATAAAATTTTCAGTTAAAATCTAGGGGTATATGGTTAATAACTTTTAGGTAAGACCGCAGGCTTCTTTCTACTTTTCCATGGAACTCCTAACGGTCAATAGCTCCAGCACTGACCCTCATGAGACACAACTCCTTAAGGAAAACACGTAAAATCCTGACAACTCTAAAGACTCTAACATCAGTAAGAACAATTTTGAATTAAGTCAATTGAAAACAGCAACGAAACAATTCAAGTGTCCACCAGTTCAAGTCCACGGAAGTTGATTACACGTATCCATCGTTCAACCTGGGTGGTTTCCTCCTACACATTTGTTCCAGAGATTAGGCCATAAGCCTGGTAAGTGAAAGCACAATGTAAATAACTAGGTTCTAACACTAAGCAAATAGTTCTCTTTCGTGTGGCTGACACAAGGGTGGAAGATTAAAACTGCATGTCACGTAAAACTGTCAGAAAGTATCCTCTTACCCAGCAAGGGACTGTGGGCTGAAACGTATGTGGCACTTCGTCCGACAGAACTGAAGCCATCCACGGGCTGCACTTTGTGAAAGCAATAAATAATGTCACAGAAAAATGGAACTGCATTCTCCTTTCCTCAAAAAATGCAGAAAGGGCAAAGCAGAAAGTCAAACCGAACTAGCACTTTAAATAGAGAACGACATGGCTCCATATACTTTGAAAAGGCACCAGAAAATAGCTTTCTCTGATAGGTAAATCAGGTCACTTTTTTTTCAAAATAAGGTCTTTGTTCTCATGCCATAACCAAGTGTCTGTTTGGCTGCTCTCTAGAAGAAGAGGTTAAAAGTCCTTTGCATGAAGTCCCAAGCCTTCAAGCATGACTGACTGAACAGGTATTTTAGAGTTTTCGTGTCTTTCCTCTCTGAGGACTGTCTTCTGGGAGACTAGCATCCACAGAAGTGCTAAAAAAAAAAAAAAAAAAAAAAAAAAGAATAGGAAAAAAAACCAGAGCACACATGGGAACGGAGAGAACAAGTCTGCATTCTCTGATAGGTGAATATTTCAAAATCAACTATCTCAACGGCCACTGCTTATTCGTTTAAGTACCAGACCAGCAGCCTGGACCCGGGGCCAGACTGAAGAGGCTCTGACGGCTGGTACACAGGTCCTTTCCTTGCTCGGGGCAACCGACACCAGTAAGAGCAACGGGAGGAGTGTGTGATTTCCCAACACGAGTGACGCCCAGAGAGTGGTGGGGAATTAGAAAGGCACCTTACATCGGGAGCGACAGAATAACAGTCTTATATTCTAGGTCGAAAATACAAAAAAGGTAAAAAAAAGTCTAACTTCCTACAACTGTAATCTATAAACCGCAGTGTTTGTTAATACAAAAGGGGTACCAAGGAATTAAGGATGAGCATCTAAGTCCAAGTCACTTGAGTGTGTTTCACAAAAGGTTACACTAAAAACTGTCACCCATCAAAGTGCAAAATAAGAGATTAATGCATATGTCAAAATTAGAGTTCTTGAAACAGTGGCCAAAAGTAGCCAAGCTGAACAAGGCTGCGCATGCACCATCACTAGCTATAAAGTAGTACTTGGGACAGACTCAGAGTAAGTGACATATACTGGAGATCTGTTGTTTACAATATTTTTTTTTTAAAAAGGAAATGTTTTACAAAAGATATACTGAATGAAGCCACAACAGACTGACAAACACTTAGCTGTAATAAATGTACATTTTATGACATCATCTAGAAAACTATCACTTTGCTTTTACTGAACACTACTTGTTAGAGCAGTGCATAGTGTTCCTTCAAATAAAAGATTTTTTTTTTATAGTTTCTTTTCAGCTCCTACCATATGCTCTCAGAAAACAAGAAACTATACTTTCTTAACATTGGTAGGACAAAGAAACTGGAAAAAGTATAGCTCCTGTAGGGTTTAGCGTAGAAGGGAAGAATTTTCACTGTCTACCTTCTTTTTCTATTATAATTTTTCATCATGTGATGTATTAAAGTTTTCCAAGAAACTGAACAAATAACAAGTTGTTGGGGCAAAAAAGCCAAATTATGTTCCAGTTTAAGATCAATGCCAAACTTGTGAACTGGGGTACAAAACTTCTACTGTGCATTTTTCACAACACTTTTGAGAGTTAATCACATGAACACGAATAACAAACAAATGTAGATTCATCACAAAATACAAATGTATTGGTCACAATTATGTAGAAAAAAAATAAGCTGTAATATCTGTTTTCCATGTAAGCTCACAGTATCTGTACTGAAAGTTTCCCTAAAATTAAAACGAGTCCACTAATAATGTAATTGAAAAGACTACTTCTGCACTATGAGACGGAAGATATGGGGTTCAGAGGGGAGCCCATCTGAGTAAGGACTTTATCCAGCCACTGAAGAGGCCCATGAAGATGAATCTCAATCCAACACGGGGTGCTGGTAACATCCTGCCGGTGATACTCTGCTCCCCAGCCCTAAGAAAATGAAAAGATATCATAGCAAATTCCTCCTTAAACTGTAAACCAGTCTAAACCAATTTTAACCAATCTTTAACAACAGAGATCACAAAACCAATCTTCGGATTCGCCATGGAATTAAAAGCAACACAGAGCTGCGGAACTTTCTGAAAGAGACAGGATTCCCTTAATAGAAACCCTTGGAGCAAGACAGGTTTTAGTTTTTGTTTTTTTTTTTTAGTTGAGAAAGTTAATACAGTACAATATCTCATAATTAAAACATTAATATTTCTGTGAGATACATTCTCACTTAATGAGATAAACAAAACTTAGTCTCATGTCCTTCACATCAGATTTTGTTATGAAAAGTTTTTGGTTTTTAGGTTTGGGTTTCTTTTTTTTTTAACTATCAGTTAAGGCACTGTAGGTCTGATCGATGCATGCCAAGTGTAATTAAAGGAGCTGGGACATTTTAACCTAAAACTTTAAAGATTAAAATAGAATTTGTTTCACTTTTATTTGCCTGGATTTACTCAAGTTCTCTGCTTTACTGCTTAAAGTAGTGTTGGCACAGATAAATTAGGCTGGGGGGTGGGGTAGAGTAGAGATTAAATATACAAAAATTAGGTTTCTGTGGAGGGGGGAATCCTTCAGGGCTGCTGATAAAGTGATGCATTAGAACAGACCCCTAGCAAAGCCGCAAGGAAACAGTGGACCAAGCATCTCAATGTCAAAAAGAAAAGCCCACACACAGCATTTCACAGATGCCCTTCTTTGGCTAAATCCTTAAGGACCAAGTGGATATATATTCAAACATCCTGTACTATCGACTGAAGTTCTTCCCTCATGAACCATCTTCTTTGGAATGCCAATAAAATCAGGTCAAGAGCAAATGATACATTTGCAAAGTTCTCTCAACTTTGCAAATCCTTAGTAACAGAGGTTAAATACATGGAAGATAATATTAGTATTCTGAAGAATTTTTTAAGTCACTCCAGTGGGATCTAATAATAATTGAAACTGCGGAGGCTAAGGAAGTTCAAAAGCAATTTTAATGTGAAATGCTTTCTACCAACTTAGTCTTTAACTGAAATTCTTTATAAATCCAGCCCCTATTCAATATCAACATCAGTATCAGTATTACGCATTTTATAATGTCTGGATTATAAAATTAAAACTTGGACCTACTGTGTGGTTAAAGTTACAAATTCAACAACATCATTTAAAAACCTATGAAGTCAAGTCAAAAGTCAATCCTACCTTTCATTTAAGAAAGACTTTTTAAAATCATAACCTATAGAAATATGATCTGCATATTTACAGTGACTCAAATTAAGCTGCAGTTCACAACCCACTCACCTTGACAAAACTCATTCGAATGGTACACATTTTGGTGAGCTCATAGACCGCCTCAAACCCATGGTTGACAGACTGAGCCAGAAGCTGAGCAAACTCTTGATTGTTAAAAATTTTGAGGCTGCAACTGCTGGGAATCTTACAGACGGTGGTAGGATGAAAGCCGTGATGGAAGTTGCAGTTCCTACTCTGCACGAATATGCTGCTGTCACTGAGGCACTCCGCGTACACCTCTCCACCGACGTAGTACAGATGGACACCTTAAAAAGACGAGCATTCCAAGACTCACCTTAATAAAGCAGGATAATGAAACCAAAGAGGCTGTATGAGGTGCAACCAAGAAGGCACACTAACCCACAGCAACCGCCCAAAAGTCCGGAGGCAGAAGCCTACCACTAGAGGGCCTGCGCTGCTGAAGACGACACAGAGGTTAACATCTGCCTAAATTCTAGAGTGGCCCTCACACAACTAAGACTTTAGCCTCAGGTTGCCTCAGTTCTTACTTAGGACGTCTTCTCTTGGCCAACAATCCCTTATTAGCTCTACGAGAGAAAGCGAGGGCAAAAAGACAAAAAAGGCACCTATGATGAGTCCTTTCAAAGGAATGCTGACACTATTTATTAACCACCACAAAGAGTCAGCTGGCAGAGTGTTTTGTACCCTTTTTACTAATGGAGAGTACAGCAGCATTCAAAGACCCTAAGTCCTCTCTGCTGTCAGCACAGAGCTCACTTGGGATCCTCTGTCCCCACTCTCTGTCAGTCCTGTCCTTGCTCATTCTCTTTCCCTTTCAAAATAAACTAAAAAAAAAAAAGAGAGAGAGAGAGAGATCTCAGAGAGAGAGAGACCCTAAGTCACATATGTAATTTCAGGTCACAGGAAGGGGTTTTAAATAGCAGATTTATTTTACTTCCCCTAAAAAGAACGATTTTGCTATTTTAAAATTTTATATGTAAATAATATATAAATCTAGTTTCAATATTAAAACTTCAAATTATGTAGTTAAAGCTAAGGTTATTTCCAACTTTTCACTACTGCAAAGAGTGCTAAAAAGACCATCTTTGTACACACGCACCCCATACACATGTGAGTCACAGACCTGTATCAGGCTGTGATACGAAAAGCTGTGTCTTGTTTCTAAGCAAATAAAAATAATACACACAGGAAGGGATCCTAGAACTGGGTACTAGAAAAAAGGGAAAACAGATTCTAGAATTAAGAATTCGCCATGTAGATTTCTCTTAAATTAGTCTACTATAGTGGGAAAATCAACACACAGAAATGAGACATTTCACCTATAAAATTGCACCAAGTAGGCAACAGAGTCAGAAGAGAATGGAAACTTTCTTTTCAACTTATTTTTGGCCATTGTATTTTGCTGAAGCTGTTCTAGAAGAAATCACTTTACGACGATAATTATGTACATCTTGTCCTAACCTGGACTAAGACTTTCTGAAGTCAAAGAAGCAAAAAACACCAAGTGGTAAAAAACTAACTTCTCAGGAGACAGGCAATACACTCTACCTGGGATAGGTTTCCTTCCTGGCCACTTGACGCATGAGACTCTGACCCTTCATTGAGGTGTGGAAAGTTCCTTGTTTGTTGGGGCAACTGTCTTTCAAGATGAAATATAAATAAAACCTTATTACCTGAATTTAAAAGGCAGGAGGGGTGGTGGTAAAGCCACTGGCTTCCATTCACACTGGATTTCCTACCTGTAACCCAGCTCCTCCAACATTAGAGAAATTCTGACAAGGCATATCAACTCAAAATACTCCACAAATACCTCAATTAGTAACTTCTACTCTTCCACCAGCACTCCTCTATTCCACAAATATTTGTTGGGTATTTACTATGAGCCAGGCAATGCTGAAAATAATGCTGTGAACAAAGCATGTTTCTGTAAAGCTTATATTTCAATCAGGAAGACACTCAAAAAATACAGAAATAATATGATTTCAGATCCTAAGTACTAAGAAGTAAATCTAAGCAGGATAAGGAAAAGAGGACTAATGATGAGGTCTTAATACACTTGCCAGCATAACTTGAGGGCAGCGCCCATGCCCTAGGCTCATCTTACACTTCCATTATACACGGTAAACAGCAAGCACTACAAAGGATTCATTTCAAATGAATGCAGGGAAATGACAAAATTACCTTTTCCAATATGTCGCCTAGTGTTTTCAATTGTTGAATTACGATTAACGTTTGACAACAACCCCAAGCAGAATCTACTTTTGTTATTTGAAGGGTCTGTGAATCCATCCACTAACACGCTAGTAGAAGATGCATGAAAAGCCTCCCCCACACGATTGTTTAATTCATAGTAGACAATTGAACACCAATGTTTGGGCTCCTCATAGGCAACAGGCTGAACGTCTGTAAACAAACCAGACAAAAACACAAAAAACAAAATACTTAATGAGTGAATTAGAAACCCCAGATTCTTGGTTTCCCTTTAACCCAACCTAAGCACTCTATGAAAAATACTTTGATATTCCACTTAAGTCTCACTGTTCTTCCCTGGCTTTGAGTCTGAATCAAAAGAAAAAAACAAAATCATCAATGCCTTGAATATGATGATTTGAAAAATTATCTAAACGCAAATATAAGGATAGGCAACATCACATTTATTTTGTTTTTCTTTAAAATTTTTATTATTGAAGTACAGTTGACATACAACACCACATTAGTTCCAGACACACAACACAGTGATTAGATAATCCCTATACATTACTCACCGCTCACCACCAAACAAGCAGTTACCACCTGTCACCACACACCATCATACAACATATGTCGTGAAATAATATGGTATCTGCCTTTCTTTGTGACTTATTTCACTTAGCAGAGTAGCCTCTAGATGCATCTATGTTGATGCAAAATGGCAAGATCTTATTCATTTTTATGGCTGAGTAATATTCCATTGTGTACAAATCTCCTTTATCTATTTATATACCGATGGCCACTTACGGTTACTCCCATATCTTGGCTATTGTAAATAATGGTGCAACAAACACAGAGGTGCGCATATCTTTTCAAATTATTATTTTCGAAAAAAAAAATTAGTGTTTTCACTTTCTTTGGATAAATATCCAGAAGTGGAATTACTAGAAAATATAGTGCTTCTATTTTTAATTTTTTAAGGAATCTGCATATTGTTTTCCACAGTGGCTGCCCCAACCTACACTCCCACAAACAGTGCACGAGGTTCTCTTTTCTCCACATCCTTGTTGACACTTATTTCTTGTCTTTTTGATACTAGCCCCTCAGCCTGGCAATGAGGTGATGTCTCCCATGTCTCCGTGTGATCTGACTGGCATTTCCCCAACGATTAGTGACGCTGACGCTGAGCATCTTTTCTCATGTCTGTTACCATCTGTATACCTTCTCTGGAAAAACATCTATTCAGATCCTCTTTCCATTCTTTGAATCGATTGTTTGGTTTGGGTTTTGTTTGTTTGTTTATTTCATTGCTGTTGTTGTTGAATTGTAGAAGTTCTTTATTTATTTTAGATACTAATCCCTTGCAAGATACTATCACTTGCAAACATCTTTTCACATTCGGCAGGTTGCCTTTTCCTTTTGTTGATGGTTTCCTTTACTGAACAAAGCTTTTTATTTTGGTATGGTTCCAAAAGTTAATTTTTGCCTTTCTTTCCCTTGCCTGAGGAGACATATCCTGTTGCTAAGGCTAATGTCCAAGTGATCACTGCCCTATATTTTCTTTTAGAAGTTTTATGGTTTCGGGTCTCATATTTAGGGCTTTAGTTCATTTTGAGTTTACTTTTGTGTATTGTATAAGTATTACAGTTTGATTTTTTTCACATATAGCTACCCAGTTTTCTCAACACCATTTATTAAAGAGACCATCCTTTCCCCATTGTATATTCTTGCCTGCTTTGTTGTAGACTAAATGACCATAAGTGTGAGTTTATTTCTGGGTTCTCTATCCATCCCATTGATTTGGGGTCTTTTTTGTGCCAGTATCATACTGTTTTGATTACTACAGCATTGTGGTGTATCTTGAAATATGGGATCATGATACCTCCAGCTTTGTTCTTCTTTCTCAAAAGTGCTTTGGCTACTGGGATCTTTTGTGGTTCCATACAAATTTTAAGATATTTTGTCCTACTTCTGTGAAAAGTGCTGCTGGTATTTTGATAGGTATTACACTGAATCTATAATCTATATATTACTCTAGTAAACATTTTAACAATATTAATTTTTCTAATTCATGAGCATAGAGTATCTTTTCATTTGTTTGTATCCTCTTCAATTTCTTTCATCAGTGTTTTATAGTTTTCAGTGTTCAGGTCTTTTAACTCCTTGGTTATTTATTTATTCCTAGGTATTTTATTCTTTTTGGTGCAATTGTAAATGTGATTGTTTTCTTTATTTCTTCAGCTACTTTGTTAATAGTATACAGAAACACAATATATTTCTGGATATTGATTTCATATCCTGCAACTTTACTGATGTCATTTCTGAGTACTAACAGTTTTTTTGGTGGAGTCTTTAGGGTTTTCTATATATATAGTATCATGTAATCTGCAAATAATGACACTTTTACTTCTGCCTTTCCAATGTGGGTGCCTTTCATTTCTTTTTCTTGTCTGATTGCTACAGCTAAGACTTTCAGTACTATGTTGAATAAAAGTGACAAGAGTGGATATCCTTATGTTGTTCCTGATATTAAACGAAAAGCTTTCAGCTTTTCACCATTAAGTATGAAGTTAGTTGTGGGTTTGTCACATATGATCTTTACTATGTTGAGGTATGTTTTCTCTAAATCCACTTTGTAGTGTTTTTAATCATAAACAGATATTGATTTTTGTCAAATGCTTTTTCTGCATCTACTGAGATGATTATATGGGTTTTTATCCTTCATATTATGAATGTAATATATCACATTGGCTGATTTACAAATACTGAACCACCCTTGCACCCATGGAATAAATCCCACTTGATAGTGGTGAATGACCCTTTTCACATATTGTTGAATATGATTTGCTGATATTTTGTTTAGGATTTTTCCATCTAAATTCATCGGGGATATTGGCCCATAGTTTTCTTTTTTTTTTGTAGTGTCTTTGCTTTTGGTATAAGGGTAATGTTGGCCTTGTAGGTAGCTCTCCTTCTTCTATTTTTGTAATAGCTTGAGAAAAATTGATATTAACTCTTCTTTAAATGTTTGATAGAATTTATCTCTGAAGCCATCTGGTTCTGAACCTCTGTGTGCTGGGAGTTTTTTGATTACTGACTCAATCTCGTTACTAGTAACAAGTCTGTTCAGATTTTCTACTTCCTCCTGATTTGGTGTGGGAAGATGACATGTTTCTAGGAATTTATCCATTTCTTCTAGGCATATCTAATGCCAATTTGTTGGCATATCATTTTTCATAGCGGTCTCTTACAATCCTTTGTTTTTCTGTGGTGTCAGCCGTTACTTCTCCTCTCTTGTTTCTGATTTTATTTATTTGGATCTTTTTTTCCTTGGTGAGTGTGGCTAAGGGTCTGTCAATTTTGTTTATCTTTTCAAAGAACCAAATCTATTGTTTTTTAAGTCTCTATTTCATTTATTTTCACTCTGACCTTCATTATTTCCTTCCTTCTACTAACTTTAGGCTTTCTTCTTCTTTTTCTAGATCCTTTAGGTATAAGGTTAGATTGATATTTCACTTTTCTTATTTCCTGATGTAGGCCTGCATTCCTACTAACTTCCCTCATAGAACTGCTTTTGCTGTGTCCCAAATATTCTGAACAGCTGTGTTTTACATTTTAAATGTTTTTTCTAGCAGAATCTAATCAAGGTTTAAATTTGTATAACAAGCCTCTGTATCAGCAACCTGAAAGATTTAACCTATACCAGTGTTTGTAAAATTATCCTAAACAAAAATAGGAACTAAAAAACTAAGTGAGACTCTCAGCAAGCTAGGAATAGAGGGGAAACTTCTTCAGTTTGATAAAGAATACTTAATGGTGAAAAACTAGAAGATTTCTTGCCGAGATAAGTAACAAGGTAAGGATATTCTCACCACTCCTTTTCGACATTCTACTGGAAGTCCTAGCCAATGCAGGAAGACAAGAAAGGGAAATAAGAGGTATACATATTAGGAAGGAAGAAATAAAACTGTCTTTATTCACAAATGGCATGATCCTCTAAATAGAAAACCTGAAAAATTAAAATAAAAACCTCCTGGAACTAATTAAACAATTACAGCAAGGTTCCAAGATGCAAGGGAGTTAATATACAAAAGTCAATCACTTTGCTATATACCAGCAATGAATACATGGAATTCGAAATTAAAATTTCATCACTACTTGTATTCACATTCACAAGAAGAAATACTTAGATAAAAATTAAACAAAACAGGTACAAGATCTATATGAAGAAAATAGAACTCTAAAGAGAGACATGAAAGAGGAACTAAACAAATGGAGAGACAGTCCGTGTTAATGATAACACGCTTCAATTCTGTCAAGATGTCAGTTCTTCCCAACATGATCTATAGATATCACTGCAATCCCAATCAAAATCCCAGCGTATCATTTTGTGGATATCAACAAACAAACCCTACAGTTTATTTGGGGAGGCAAAAGACTCAGAATAGTCAACATGGTACTGAAGAAGAACAAAATCGGAGGAATGACACTATTCAACTTAAAGCTACAGTTATCAAGACAGTATGGTATTAGCAAAAAGAATACAATAACAGATCTAAGGAATAGAAGAGAGAGCCCAGGGGCACCTGGGTGGCTCAACTGGTTGAGCGTCCAATTCCTGATTTTGGCTCGGGTCATAATTCCAAGGTCATGGGATTGAGTCCCACATTGGGCTCCACACTGAGCATGGAGCCTGCTTAAGATTCTCTCTCCCTCTCTCTCTCTTTCTCTCTTCCCCTCTCCATCACATGCATGTGCTCTTTCTAAAGTTTAAAAGAAAAAAAAAAAAAAGGAGCCCAGAAAAAGGCCCATATAAATACAGTTAACTGACCTATGATGAAGGAACAAAGACAATAATGGAAAAGAGACCGTCGTTTCTACAAATAGTACAAGAACAACTGACATTCACATGCAAAAAAAATGCATCTAGACACAGGCATCACAGTCTTTAGGAAAATCACCTGAAAATGGATGAGAGACCTAAATGTAAAACAAAAAAAACCCTTTAAGACTTCTAGAAGATAACACGATAGAAAACCTAGATGACTGTGAATACGGTAATGATTTTCTAGATATAACACCAAAGCATGAGCCATGAAAGAACTTATAAGCTAGACTTCACTAAAATTGAAAACAACTGCTCTGCAAAAGACACTACCAACAGAATGAGAAGACAAGCCAAAGAATGGGAGAAAATATGTGCAAAAGACATATCTAGTATAGGACTAATACCCAAAATATAAAAAGAACTCTTAAAATTCAACAAGAAAATAAACAACCCAATTTAAAAAATGGATTAAATACATAAATAGCCACCTCATCAAAGAAGATATACACATAACAAATAAGCATATAAAAAGAGGCCCCAAATCATATGTCATCAGTAAATGCAAATTAAAATAGCAGTAAAATATCACTACACACCCATGAGAATGGCCAAAATCCAAAAGAGGGACAACACCAAATGCTGGCGAGGATGTGGAGCCATAAGAATTCTGATTCGCTGCCAGTGGGAATGTAAAATGGTACAGCCACTTTGGAAGGCAGTTTGGCAGTTTCTTACAAAACTAAACATACTCTTACCATATATCTGTACACCAGCAAACACGCTCAGTATTTATCCACAAAGGAGGTAAAAATGTATTCCACACCAAAACCTGCACACAGATGTTTATGGCAGCTTTATTCATATTTGCTAAAACTTGAAAGCAACCAAGATGTCCTTCGGCAGGTGAATGGATAAATAAACTGTGGCGCACCCAGATGACGGAATATTATCCAGCTCAATACAGCCATGAGCTATCAAGCCGTGAAAAGAGATAAATAAACTTAAATGCATGTTACTCTGTGACAGAAACCAATGTGACAAGGCTGCATACTACATGATTGTAATTAGAGGACATTCTGGAAAAAGGAACATTATGGAGACAGTAAAAGTATCAGGAGTCAGGAGGGAACGAGGGATGAACAAGGGGTGAGCAGGCAGAGCACAGAGGATTTTTAGGGCAGTGAAACTATTCTGTATACTATAAGTACACTTCCATATACTTTGGTACCATATTCATTTGTTACAATCCACAAAATGTACACCAAAAACAACCTCTAATGTAAATGATCAATTTGGGATGATAAGGACTGTCAAGACAGGCTCATCGATTGTAAGAAATGGACCGCTCCAGTGTAGAGTTTTGGTAACTGGCCAGGCTGTGTATGTGTGGAGGTGGAGGTGGAGGGGGGTGGGGGTGGGGGTGTGTGAGGAGGGTGTGGGAACTCCCTGTACTTTTACACTCTTATTTGCTATGAATCTAAAACTCATATAAAAAATAAAGTCTGTTGAAACACACACACACACACACACACACACGCACGCGCGCGCGCACACACACACACACACACACACACAACTAAGTGAGCATTAACTTTGGTAAAAGATGGTATACATTCTAATGTTAAATGCTAGAACTGCCTATGGAAAAAGATTTATACATAAAATAAACTACCAGCCAAACCCTTATTATTGTAAAAATCAACAATTCATAATAGAGGCAAGGGACGGAAGGACACATGAAACTCTTCTTCTGGGGCTCGTAGGGCTTCTTTCTTGAGGCTGAAATGAGGAAGATAAGTGATGAACCCTCAAGTTTTATTTCAAAAAAGGCAGACAAAAAATGTCCAAAAAAATCTTAAGAGTGGCTATGTGGCCGAGGCAGGCTGTGCAAAAGAACTGGTTAACTTTTATAAACTCAGAGCTGATTATTCAACTGCAAAGAATTCAGATAAGGAGGAACAGAGAAAAATAAACCAATGTGGGCCATAAAGAGAAGTCCTAAGAGGTCAGAATTTAAAGAAGTTTATACAAGACATGGAACAGGGAGGGGCCCATAACCAAAGACACAGACAAATGAGTTGCAGGCAGTTTTAAGAATAGTGTCAGGAAAGCCAAAGCCAAGCAGAAGCCTGCAGAGAAAAAAATGCTAAGCACAACTAAAAAGACAATTTTGGTTTGGAAAAAAAAGAAGAGAATGAAGAGCTTTGCCTCTACTCAAGGCAAAGGACACACTGTCAACCAGCAATTCAAGGTGCTACAGTTTAACTCTGAGTTCCCTTCTGTCACCTCTCTGTCCAAGAAAACAGAGAGAAAAAACACAAAATAGGATTGAAATGAGAGGAAACCTCGATAAAAAAAAGACATCTAACGAGGGCAAGAAGATGTGAGTGCCAAGTTCCTCTAAAGGGACTAAGCTGTCTGGCCGAGACAAACAGTACAGCAAGGAGTGTCGACATCACATACACCACCAGGAAACTGCACTCGCTCTCTGCACAGCGGGGAGAAAGCGAAAAGGAAGACGACAGGTGAAGTAAATCTAGTCCATATTTTCAAGGAGAATGGGAACCCCATTCACTGTGTATTACCTGATGCTGTATGCTATGCTCATTACCCAAGGCACCGACTCTAATCAACAACTAATAATTCCTGCGTAGATATTCTCTGTTTAATTTACAAATGGAGAAAGTGAAGCTGAGGGATTTAAAAAGCTGTTTTAGGCTGCAAAGCAAAGAAGGACAGGTGCAAGAATTCACATTCAGAAATTCATGTCTGAGACATTTTGATCCAAATGAAGGTAGAGTCTATGAATTACAAGAAAATTAGCATGACAAAATTCCTAGATAAATTCTGGACCCTGAAAAACCAAAGACATTAACAAAACTACTAGGGAGGCCTGAAATTTGTCCTTAGAAATGTGGGGCTCCTGAGAAATAACATTTGATATACACTCATTTGGCATCATCACAAACACATACGAAGCACACCACCATTCTTCTAAGAAATGTGTAAAATGGCTACAGTACCTTACTTCTTCTAACTTGTCATATACTAAGGAGTTTAAGGTCTCAAAACATAGTGACTTTAGAAAGACAATGAGATACCATTTCACACCCATTAGGATGGCTATTATATATATATGTGTGTGTGTATATGTATATATATATACATACACAACATGGAAAATGTTGTATGGAAACATGGAAAATAACAAGAGTTGGCAAGAATGTAGAGAAATGAGAACTCTAATGCACTGCTAAGGGAAATGTAAATGGTGTAGCTGTTGTGGAAAAAAGTTTGGCAGTTCCTCAAAAAGTTAAACAGAATCACCATAAAATCTAGCAATTCTACTCCCAGGGATAGGATTCAAGTGAATTAAAAAGCAGACAGTCCAACAAATACCTAGACAACAATATTCATAGTGGCATTATTCACTATGCTACCAGAAATGACCACCAACTGATAAATGGATTAACAAAATGTGGTACAGATATGTATACAATAATGTGCACACAAGAGAATATCATCAGTTTTAAAGAAATGAGACTCTGACATAAGATTACAAGATAGATAAACTTTGAAAAGATTAGGCTAAGTGAAAAAGTCAGCCACAAAAGGACAAATATTGTATGATTCCACTTAGGCAAATTCAGAAACAGAAAGTAGAATGGTAGCTACCGAGGGGCTAAGTGGAGAGGGGATGGGCAGTTACTGTTTAATGGGTACAGAGTTCTGTTTGAGATGATGAAAGTTCTGGAAATGGATACTAGTGATGGGTGCGCAACACTGGGCATATACTTAAGGATACGAAATTGCTCACTTTACCAACAGAGCACTCAAAGTATATGAAGCAAAAACCAATTCCAGGAATGGAAGTAGAAATAAAGGATTCAACAATAGCTGGAGATGCCCCAACTTGCAATCTCACACTCACCATAACTGACAGAACAATTAGAAAGAAAGTAAGCAAGGATACAGAAGATCTGAACGACACTACTAACTTGATGTAACTAAAATCCATACATCCAAAATATGACATCCTACAATATCAAAATACACAAGTTTTTTTTCCCAAATGCACAAGGAATTAGTATCTAAAATAGGCCACTGCTCTGCCAGGGGCTGGCAAACCTTTTCTACCTGCTAAACCCAGCAAGGTAAAAAGGATTAAATTCCATGACCAAGTGGGACGCAGATATGTTAGGTTTTGAAAGCTACAGACTATCTTTGTCACATATTCTTCTTTAACAACTCTTTTTAATTTTTTTAAAATGTTTATTTATTTCTGAGAGAGAGAGACAGACACAGTGCAAGCCGAGGAGAGGCAGAGAGAGAGATGGAGACACAGAATTCCAAGCAGGCTCCAGGCTCTGAGCTGTCAGCACGGAGCCTGATGCGGGGCTCAAACTCACGAACCGTGAGATCATGACCTGAGCTGAAGTTGGATGCTTAACCAACTGAGCCACTCAGGTGCCCCAACAACTCTTTAATAACCTAAAAACCATTCTTAGGTCACAGGCTACACAAAAACATGCATAAAACAATCTCAAGTTTTAAAAAGAACTGAAAACATAGAATACAGAAAATACTGGGGAAATCCTGAAATATATGGAAAGTGATGAACATGTTGCTAAATAAGCGAAGGGTCAAACTAAGAAATCACAACGGAAATTTAAAAATATTGTGAACTGAATAAATATGAAAACAAAACATATAAAAAGTTATGGATTTGAACTCATATGCTAAAAAAGAAACAATTCAAACCAGTAACCTAAGATTTTACTTTAAGAAACCACAAAAAGAGAAGGAAACTAAGCCTAAAGAGAACAAAAAAAGTAAGGGAAACTGGACTGGAAATCCATGAAAAAGAGAAAACCTGGTTCTTTCAAAAGATCAACAAAATTAACAACTCTTCAGCTAAATCAACCAAGAAAAAAAGAACAAGACGCAAATTACCAAAATCAGGAATGAAGACATCACCACTAACCCCCACAGAAATAAGAAATACTAAAAACTACACCGTGAAAATCTTTATGTCAACAATTAGACAATCTACACAAAATAGACAAACTCCTTGGCAAGACACAAATTACCAAAACTGACTCAAAAAAACAAAACAAAACAAAACAAAACAACACCGGAGACTCTGAATAGAATGATAGAACCAAGGAAATTGAACAGGAATTAAATTTCCCCACAAAGAAAAGTCCAAGCCCAAACGGCTTCACTGGTAAATTCCATCAAATATTTAAAGAAGAAATAATATAAACTCTTCCAAAAATAGGAAGGAACTGTTCCCAGCTGAATGAAGACAATCCAACAAAACTACATATCACTACCCCTTCCTCATGCATACACAAATAAAAATACTCAACAAAGTATCAGTAAAACTAATCTAGAAATACGTAAAAAATGATCATATGCCAATACACCTTATTGTTAGAAAAAAGAACAAAAACTCGTCTGATCATCTCAATAGATGCAGAAAAAGCTTCTGACAAAATCCAGCATCCATTCATGGTAAAAATTCTCAGCAAACTAGGAATAGAAGAGACCTAGTAGTTTATGGCTAGACCCTCCAGAACAGTAGTAAGTAGAAGTGGTGAGAGGAGGCATCGTTGCCTTTTTTTTTTTTTTAATTTTAGTTAGTTAACATGCAGCGCAATATTGGTTTCTGAAGTAGAATTCAGTGATTCACCGCTTCCACATAACACTCAGTGCTCATCACAGTGCCGTCCTTAATACCCGTCACCCATCTAGCCCAAATCCCACCCACCTCCCTCCATCAATCCTATCTGTTCTCTATCAGCGAGTCTCTCGTGCTGTTTCCTTTTCTTCTCCCCACACCCCGCGTTCCCATTGTGTTCATTTGTTTCTTACATTCCACATATGAGTGACCTCATATGATATTTGTCTCTCTCTGCTTGACTTATTTCGCTTAGCATAATATACATTCTAGCTCCATCCACATTGTTGCAAATGGCAAATTTTCATTCTTTTTGATGGCTGAGTAATATATTCCATATCACATCTTCAATTGTAGACAGAAAGTAATCTAGTGTTTTACCATTAAAGATGGTGATAGCTGTAGGTTTTCCATACATGCCCTCTAATAATAATAAGTAAAAGAGAGAGAGAAGTTAAAAACATCCACATTGGATAGGAAAAATATAATGCTGTTTTTTATTGACCTGTTCCTGTATTCATATGACCCTAAGGAATTCACATACACACACAAAAAAACACCATCAGAACTAATAGATGAGTTCAGCAAGGTTGCAGGTTACAAGATTAATATACAAAAATCAACTGTTTTCTCAGCGTATTTAATTAAGAAGAAACCAAACGTGAAGTTCTGAAGAAGTTCCATTCACTCAGGAATACATCCATAAAGAGAAGCAAGGGTAAAATAATACTGGAAACCTGGAAGATGTAAATAAATGGAAGACATATCACATCTGTGCACTGGAAGATGATGGCAAACTTCTCAAACTGATTTAGAGGCTCAATGTGATCTCTATCAAAATCCAAAGAGGGAATTTTTGGGAGGCAGAAGTTAGCAAACTGATATCAAAAAGATACAGAAATACAAAGAATGCAGAAGTGCTGAACGATTTTGAAAAAGAACAAAGGTGGAGGAATAACACTTCTCGTTTTCAAAGTTTACCATGAAAATTTAGTAAGTATCCCAGACTATGAGGTTCAGATACACAATCAATGAGCAAGTTGAGAGTCCTATAATAAACTCTTACATTTATGGTCAATTGGTTTCTGAAAAACATGCCAAGGCAATTTGATGAAGAAATGGTAGATACCCTTTTCAACAAAATAGTGCTAGACCCAAATGGATATCTACAGGCACAGAGAGAATTTAGATCTTTACCATACAAAAAGTTTACCTCCAAATGAATCACGGGCCTAAACGTAAAAGCTAAGGTTACAGAATTTCTAGCAAAAGATGAAATAGAAACTATTTTCACAACTTTGGGATAGACAAAGATTTTCTAAATGCAGCACCACAAGCATGATCAAGGAAAGAAAAAACTGACAAGCTGGACTTCGTCAAAATTAAGAACTTTCAGCTCTTTCTGCCATCTTGCAGCCTGTGGAGGCCTGCTGGAAACAGAACTCCTAAAATGACAAACATGTCTGGAAGGTTGTGGTCTGAGGCCATTTTTGCTGGCTCTCAGCAGTGTCTCAAGGACCAGAGGAAGAACAAAGCTCTTCTTAAAACTCAAAGTGTTTATGCTCGAGATGAACTTGAACTCTATCCAGGAGAAAGATGGGCTGATGTGTACAAGGCATAGAACACAGTGACTTCTGGTGACAAACTGAACGAAACCAGAGTAATCTGGGGAAAAGTAACTCATTCTCATGGCAACAGTGGCATGGTTTGTGCCAAATCCTAAGCAGCCTTCCTGCTAAAGCCAGTGGTCACAGAATCCATGTGATACTGTACCCCTGAAGGATTTAAACTTACTGAAAAGTAAATAAATAAAGGTATAAAAAAAATAATAAGCTTTCATGCCTCAAAAGAAAATCCAAAAACAAGCATTAAGAAAAATGCAAAAATAAAATGACAGAAAAAATCTCCAAATCATATATCTAACAAAGGACTTCTATCCAGAATGTATAAAGAACTCTTACAACTCAACAGTAAAACAAACAAACCAATTAAAAACTGGGCAAAAGATTTAAATATTTCATGAAGGGGCGCCTGGGTGCCTCAGTCAGTTAAGCGACCGACTCCAGCTCAGGTCATGATCTCATGGTCCGTGAGTTCAAGTTCTGCATCTCGGGCTCTGTGCTGACAGCTCGGAGCCTGGAGCCTGCTTCAGATTCTGTGTCTCCCTCTCCCTCTGCCCGTCCTGTGCTCACACTGTGTCTCTCTCAAAAATAAAATAAAAACATTAAAAAAATGAAATATTTCATGAAAAAAGATGTATGATTGGCTAATAAGGATATAAAAAATGTTCACTATCATTACTCATTATGGAAATGCAAATTAAAACAACAAGACACCACTTCACACCTACTAAAGTAGATATAATCAAAAAGACCCACAATAACAAGTATCAAGAGCATGTGGAGAAACTGGAACCCTCATATGTTACTAGTTAGAATATGAAACAATATTGCCACTTTGGAGAAGTTGGCAGTTTTCTTAAATAGTTAAATTTATCATATTGAGTCAGAAATTCCATTCTTCGGTATTTATCTAACAAAAATAAAAACAAAGCCCATACAAAGACTTATATGCAAATGTTCCCAACAGTATTGTTTGTACGAGCCAAAAACTAGAAATAATTCAAATGTCCACCAACTGGTGAGTAGATAAAAAAAATGTGGTATGTCCGTACAGTGGAATATTGTTCAGCAATAAAAAGGAACAAACTGTTGATACATGTTTCCACATGAAAGACCCTTGAAAACATTATGCTAAATCAAAAGCCAAGATGCACAAGATTACACATTATGTGATTCGACTTACATGAAATGTTCAGAAAAGGTAAAATCTATAGAGACAGAAAACAGACTAAAGGGGCTCTGGAGCTGAGGACAGGAACAGGGAGAGACTGCAAATAGGCACAGAGCATCTTTTTAAAGGATTATGAACACGTTCTAAAACCAAATTGTGATGATGGTGAAAAACTACGTATCTACTAAAAATCACTGAATCATACACTTCTAATGGATAAATGTTATGGTATATAAATTATACTTTAATAAAATTGTTTTTAAAAAGTGGCTAAGAAATTAAAAACAAACAAAACAGCAACAACAATAAAACAGGGCACTCTTCTTACCTCTGCTGGAGATACTGGGCATGATCTGAGGAATCATGTTATTGCTTGTATCCATGGGCTGGGAATGATCTTGACCCATCTGATCATCTGGTGGCATATAGGCAGGAGGAGGAGTATCAGCTAAGATGAAGAAAACGAGCCAAGTTAAAGTTTGAAAAGAATCGCTAAAACCTTCATCCTGCTTACATGTATTCTTCAAGCATCAAGAAGTTCCTAAGATTACCAGCAGAATTTGTTGGTAAACTTCACAAACAAAAATGTAGGATGCTATCTCAGGGCATGAGAAAATGAGAAAAGACAGCACACCTATTAGCTACCGAAAACCTGCTACCAGTCCCAGTGTATGTGGTCCAATCCAAGATAGTAAGATCAGTGCTAAAACGCACTAAAATAGAATTCGAGATCAAGAATTTTGTCTTTATGTGCTCAGAATTGTATGCCTGGAGAAACTACAACTATTACAAACCAAAATGAAGGATAAAGATTATCTAAGTTTGAGTACATGTACGGAGACACTTATTTTTTTCTTTCTTAAAATGTTTATTTATTTTGAGACCATCAAAGAGAGAGCATGAGCAGGGAAGGGGGAGAGGGAGGGGGAGGGAGAAGGAGGAAGAAGGAGAGGGAGGAGGAGGGGGAGGGAAAAGGACAGGGAGGGAGAGAGGGAGGGAGAGAGGGAGGGAGAGAGGGAGGGAGAGAATCCCAAGCGGGCTCTATGCTCAGCACAGAGCCTGACATAGGGGTCCATCTCACAACTTTGATATCATGATCTGAGCCTAAATCAAGAGTCAGACGCTTACGTGACTGAGCCACCCAAGCATCCCTAGAGAGACACTTTTAAATTATCAAGATCATCACATACTGTATATTGTTAATAACACTGGAAAATAAAACTATGGTCGTACAAAACATACCAACACAAACAGCAGTGAGACATCGAATTCTTTTGCAACATCCTAAAATGGTTGCCATGCCTTACTAAATGACTAGGCTATTCTCTTAGGAAATTGAATGTTAACTAGAAAATCTTTTGAGTTCCAGCACTCATAGTTGAAAATCTCCGCAAAAACTACACCTGTATCTTGGTCTCAGTAACTATAAATACTGAATATAATCTGTCTCTCATCCTAAGGTTTGTGCAAAATATATTTTGAGAAAGAACTGCGATCAGACTGAATCTAGGACAAACTATGAAAATTAGTTGTTGAACAAATACCTAACAGCAAGTTAAACAGGTGATACTTAATTCCTCTTAGAAAGATGAAAAATAAAAAAACTGCATCGGGTGATATTTCACTACAGTAGACAAACCGGAAATAATATGCTTACCTATGGCTCCATCTGCAATGGTAGGCATTCAGAATGACATGCCATACGGGACATGCCATTAACAAAATTTGGGAACTTTATAAAATCTACTTATGACCTTTCTCCAGGCAAACCAGTTCATCAGACCTAATTAACTGGAGTGCATTTTAACCTTCCAAAGTCTATAATGTGACAATCAGTAAAGGTGAAAAAGCAAAAGACTTCAGAGTTAGAGAAGCCTCGGTCTTCAACCTTAGGCAAGGTACTTAAAAGCTCTTGGAGCAACTATTGATTTCTTTCTCCACCTATAGTAACAGGAACATTATCTCACATTGTTGTTCTGAAGATTAAATTTAATGCAATATCTTTCATCATAGTACCAGTTACACAAATGGCACTCAGTAAATGGCACTTAATATTATA
Source organism: Paguma larvata (assembly GCA_030068075.1). Taxonomy (NCBI): domain Eukaryota; kingdom Metazoa; phylum Chordata; class Mammalia; order Carnivora; family Viverridae; genus Paguma; species Paguma larvata. The sequence continues at coordinate 121,138,487 of CM057826.1, forward strand.
AATTATATGAAAATATTTAAGTCAAATATGGCTACTTCCATTTTTATGGTAGAACTTTAATTTTTTTTTAACATCTATTTTTGAGAGAGAAAGAGAGAGAGTGGGTGTACATAGGAGAGGGGCAGAGATAGAGGGAGGCACAGGATCTGTAGCAAGCTCCAGGCTCTAAGCTGTCAGCACTGATGTGGGGCTGGAACTCACAAACTAAAAGATCATGACCTGAGCCGAAGTTGGCCCCTTAACCATATGAGCAAGCCAGGTGCCCCTAGAATTTTTATTTTTAATTCCTGGTAATACATAATTTAGTTGTTTGGTCCAATAAAGCTCCAGTGATAATTAAACAAAACTTTTCCAGATTACCTACTTTACTTCACAGTCATCAAACACAATCTTTTTGTATCTTCTGGTTATTAGAACACTCTGCCTTTAATGTGTATAAGGTGAAACCTTTTTTTTTTTTTTAACATTTATTTATTTTTGAGAGACAAAGAGACAGAGCGTGAGCAGGGGAAGGGCAGAAAGAGAGGGAAACACAAAATCCGAAGAAGGGTCCAGGCTCCAAGCTGTCAGCACAGAGCCCGACGTGGGGCTGGAACTCACAGACCGTGAGACCGTGACCCGAGCTGAAGTCAGCCGCCCAACCGACTGAGCCAGCCAGGCGCCCCCCCGCCTCCGTGAAACCTTTCAACTTTGCACCATTTGGCTTCACTCTCAAGTCACAGTGGCAGCCACTCTGTATAGTTAGTTGTAAATGTATATACGTACTTCTATAATTTCACTCATTCAATATTTAGTGAGGGTCTATCGTATACCAGGCTCTGACACAGGCTCTGGGGATGCTGCAGTAAACAAAAGAAGCTAAATCTCCCCTTGGAGAAACTCTCAAGGAGTTTGTAGTCAAGATAGGGAGAGGAAGGAAAGGCAGATCATCTATACTAGAGATATATACTATACTATACTGATACACACTATAGACAAAAATTAAGCAGTGAGGGGGCGCCTGGGTGGCTCAGTTGGTTAAGCAGCCGACTTTGGCTCAGGTCATGATCTCATGGGTCTGTGAGTTCGAGCCCCGCGTTGGGCTCTGTGCTGACAGCTCAGAGCCTGGAGCCTGCTTCAGATTCTGTATCTCCCTCTCCCTCTGCCCTTCCCCTGCTCATACTCTTTCTCTATGTCTCTCAAAAATAAATAAACGTTTAAAAAAAAATGAAGCAGTGAGAGAGAGAACGTAGGATGAAAGGAGAAAGTTATTCTTTTTTCATTATTCTTAAAGGATCATCTCCCCAAAACTGTGTTTGCTTTTTAAAAACATTCAATTTATTTAAACTAAACAAAAAAAAAAAAAAGCCAGTTCATCCATTTCTCCTACCCCTTGTCTCTAACAACCACCAATCTGTTCTCAGTATCTATGATCTTAGTGTGCTGTTATTTTTCAGATTCCACAAACAAGAAAAATCTTACGATAGTTGTCTTTCCCTGACTTACTTCACTTAGCGTAATACCCTCAAGGTTCAGCCATGTTGTCACAAATGACAAGATTTCATTTTTTAAGGCTGAATACACCACCATTTCTTTATCCATTCATCCACTGATGGACACTTAGGTTGCTTTCATGTCTAGACTATCGTAAATAACGCTACAATGAACACAGGGATGCACATGTTTTCAAACTGGTGTTCTTGTTTCCTTCAGATAAGTACTGAAAAAAGGAATTACCAGATTATATAGCACTTCTATTTTTAATCTTTTGAGGAAACACCATACTGTTTCTCACAGTGGCTGCACCAATCTGCATTCCCACCAACAGTGCATGAGGATTCCCTTTCCTCCAAATCCACGCCGACACTTGTTATTTCTAGTCTTTTTGATAACAGCCACTCTAAACAGGTATAGGGTGATAGATAACTCATGCTAGTCTTGATTTGCATTTCCCTGATGACTGATGATGTAGAGCATCTTTCCCTGTGTGGTGGGGGTCACTTACATGGCTTCTCGGGAAGAGTGTCTGTTCAGGTCCACTGCCCATTTACTGCTGTAGGAAATCTTTATATATTTTGGAGACCAGTCCCTCATCAGAGAGACGATTTGCAAGTATTTTCTCCCATTCAGTAGGCTACCTTTTCATTTTAGTCATGGTTCGCTTTGCTGTGCAGAAGCTTTTTTGTTTGATGTCATCCCGCTTGTTTCTTTTTGCTTTTGTTGCTTTTGCTTTTGTTGTCAATCCAAAAAGCCAGCACTAACCACTGCCAAGGAGCTTCCTGCCTATGTTTTCTTCTAGGAGTTTTATGATTTAAGGCCTTAGGTTCAAGCCTCTAATCCATGTTGAGTTAATTTTTGTCTATGGTATCAGTTAGTGGTCCGGCTTCACTCTTTTGCATGTGGCTGTCCAGTTTTCTCAACAGCATTTGTTGAAGAGACTATCCTTTCCCCCACTGCACATTCTTAGTTTCTCTGTCATAAATTAACCTTCCATCTAAGTGTGGGTTTATTTCCAGGCTGCCTCTTCTGCTCCAGTAATCGGTTTTACTACCAATACCAAACTGCTTTAATTATATCTTTAAACCTGTATGTTAATTATACTTCAATTTTTAAAAAATTGCTTAAAAAATTACTACAGCTCCAGAATATAGTTTAAAATCAGGGAGTGTGATGTCTCCAGCTTTATTCTTTCTCAAGACTGCTTTGGCTATCCTGGGGTCTTTTATGATTCTATACAAAGTCTAAATTTGTTCTATTACTGTGAAAAATATGACAACTTCCCTTTTTAAAAAACATATGGTACATGGTACAAAATAAAACCTAAAACTTTTCTGGATATCAAACAATTGCCGAAGGATATACAGTCAAAAAGAGCTACCTCTTAGCATGTAACGGTTCACCCATAGGGCCAGCAGTATAAGAACAACTGCTGATTCTCGAGGACTGATTTTTTTTGTATCAATAAAGTAATAAAATAACTTCTTACCTGGGAGCTGAAACGGACTTCCTGGCCCAGAACTGGCTGGGGAGCTGGGGTATGTGCTGCTAGCGGGAGAAGGGGGATAAGGGCTATTTGGAGATAAGGGAAAAGGAGTGTTGTTAGGCTGGTGGAAAGAATCTGGAAACGTTGCATTCTGTGGCATGTGCGGCTCGTTGTGGCTCAGGTTTCTAAACTGAACCAAAAGGCTGTGTTGTGGATTGAATTCATTGTGACGAGGCACTAATACTGGAGGTAAGACTGAAAGACAAAACCAAAAGTCATCTGTCAGCAATAACTAAAGCAAACAACCCATACACATTAAAAGGTAGACAGAAAGGATTCAGTACAATTATAAGCCCATTAAAACAATTTACTTTCAGGAAAGGGTGCTTTGTAGAACCTTGAATGTGTATTTACATAATAACTAAACCAAAAACTCTTTAAGGATTTAAGCCTGTATAGAGAACTCTGGAAGCCAGAAAATCCAGAAGAGACACCACTCCTGTTCAGTAGGAGAGAAGCCATGTTTAAAAACAATGATAATACAGAGAATTTAATGCCATGAGAGTTCAAAGAGATGAGCACTTCTAGCTAGCAAGGAATGAAACAGCACGCTGCAGGAAAGACAACACCCGATTAGACCTTAAAGAATGAGGCGTGCAGGAGCAGCGATAGTAGAGGAGGAGATGGAGAGACTCCCGGAGGGAGACAGGAAAGCAGTCAGGTGATCCTGACTACGAGCTGAGACTAGAGACAGATGTTGAGGTCAACTATGAAGATGCCTTGAAAGCCTTTATGTTTTCAATTTTGAACATTTCATCTTTCTTAGTTTGAGAGGTATCACACTGTATGTTCTTCAGTAAAGTTTTCCCTAGTGAAAACGGTAACGTTTCCTAGGCAGAAGTCTTCCATTCAAAATCAGTTTTCTAAACATGATCATAATCGAAATACATCCAACAAAGCCTAAGTATTTTAAGAGATCTATTTTCAAAAAGATGAACTTTATTCAAACATTCACTTTCTCTAAAGACCCAAATGACCAATCACCTAGAAATGTCTATCTTTTTCTATAGGAAATCAAAACAAACCTGACTTCTTTTAAACTACTGGAAGTATCAGTTTATCTCTTTTACAACTTTCCCATATTTGTCAAGGCAATTTTACTTCCAAAAAATCTCACTTTGACAGCAGTAAAATCAGCAGCAATAAAGTCAATCTGTTTTTAAGTTAACCAGGTCATACTTCACCCCCCCCTCCCCGCCCCCGTGAGGTAGGGATGTACCTGAGAAATCAGAGGCTCTGTAAGTCAGCATTCATACTGGTTTGTCTCTTTCCTTTGTACTCAATCAGTGTTGTGATTACGTGGTTAACATCTGATTACGACTGTTTTATTCTACTGTGTATTACCAGCTACCGTTCCCTCATAGAATGATGGGACAGCTGCCACTGGAGAGCAGGGCATTATGTCTATGTTTAGCTGGCTAGCAATACAAAAGACTTAGTGAAATAACTTTTTTAGGAATTCAATTTAGTAAGGATTCCTTTACTTCTTTTTTTCACAGGCAGAGCTAAAATCAGTGACTTCTCTCTTATTTTACAGTATCTATACACACTACTTTTTTAGAACTTATTTTCATCCGAAATACATGGATAGTTTAAAAAGACAGATGCTACAAGAGATAAACACAGCAATTTCTAAGCCTCCTCCTATACTGCTTTCAGAGACAACAAATTTAAACTCTTACCCATTTCTTCTAACATTTACTTTGTGCATTGCTAAATAATATGCTTATATTGCTATTATTAATTTGTGACGACATTGCAGATTTGCTCTTGTGGCAAAGGAAGCAGCTTTCTTATATCACTCTACCCCACTCCCATTCCCCTTCCCACAATAAAGTTCCAAAAAAACTTTTGGTTAAATGTATAAATAGTATTCAATCCTGAACGAGATGCGTACTACGATTATATGTTTTCTTGAACAGTGCTTTTAGTAAAGCTGATTATTGGCCTGTTCCTTCATTTGCTTCATCTCAAGTACATACCACTGGTACTTCCAGGGTCTAACAGTTTTGTTCAATTCCTGTCCATACTATTTTCCAGATGCCACAAATAAACAATCTACTAACTCATTTCTTCCCTTGGACCCTTCGCCCTTCATTCTTCCACAATCTAGACTGGTTGCTACTTAAGTCTCCTACAGATCTCAAGTCCTTAGACTTCCCTTCTCTTCTCTCCTGCTGGATCCCATTTCCTGGATCTCATCCTTTATTAGTTTCCTAAAGAAGGGTAAAAGGAAGGTGAATTTTTAGTCCTTGCATGTATGAAAATACCTTGCCTTTTGTTCATCTACAGACAGATTCCAGAATAAACAACTTTCGTCTCTGAATTTTGGGGGCACTGCTTCATTGTCTTTCAGAATCCAGAACTGCTTTGAGAAACCCAACATTCTCACTCCAGTCCTTTGTATATGTCCTTTATTTTCTCTGTGAGAGCTTTTAGAATCTTTTTTAACCATGATATACTCAAATTTCACGTGGGTCTTTTTTCTTTTCTTTCTTTTTTTTTTTTTTTTAAATCCCTGACAGCACCATCACTGCCATTCTTTTTGAATTTTCCAGAGGCTTTTTTTTTTTTTTTTTTTTAACCATTCTGGGCTTGTATTATCTCTCTGTGAAATCCAGACAGCCTCTAAGGTGGCCACCATGATTCTTGCTTCTCGGTATTCACCCCTGCATAATCCTCTCCCTTTGAGTGTATTAGCTCTGATTTACCACTAACTAACAGAATGTGGCAAAGGTGAAGTGATGACATAGTATAAGAATGTAATGTACTTCGATCAGAAAGACCCTCTCTCTCTTCCTGTCTCTGAAGAAGCGAGCTGCCATGCACGAGAGCTACCTAAGAAAAAGCAGCAAGCACATGAAGGCCACCTCCAGTCAACAACCAGCAAGAAGAGTCCAACAGCCCACAAAGAAGTAAATCCTGCCAACAATCACATGAGCTAGGAAGCAGGTCCTTCCCCAACTGAGCCTCATATGGGACCCAAGCCCTGACCAACACCTTGAATACAATCCAGCAAAGGACCCAAATTAAGCCATGCCTGGACTCCTGGGTCACAGAAACGGAGATAGTAAATGTGTATTAAGCCACTTAGCTTGTGTTAATTTGTTATACAGCAAAAGATAACCAATGTACCAAACTAACATCTCAGCTTACACAATTCATTCATTAAAAAAACACAAAAAAAAAAACAAAAAAACCTACTGTGCATCATCTCCTGAGTGCAAGGTAATACTGCGATTCTAGGCACTGCTGATGCAGTATAGAATGAGACAGAAGAAGTTCCTGCTTGTATCAGTCAATAAATAAAAGAGAAAGCTAACTCAGCATCAAGTAGTGACAGGGGTAGTATCTGAGCAGTGACTGAATGGAGTGAGAAAATGTGCCATGAAAAGATGATAAGGGAGAAGAAGTAGAAGAAATAGGAAAAAAGAAAAAGTCTAGATGCAGTAGTAGGGCAAGTCCATGGAAGGGAGGAAGTCTGAAGAGAGGTTATGGAGGTGCTTACAGAAATCTAAGTGTGATTAAAGTCTCTTAAGTGTTTTGAGCAGGCGCTGACATGATTTGGTATCCTCTGAAGATCACTCTGGCTACTTACAGAAAACAGAGTGGGTTGGCGAGGGGGGGAAGAAACAGAGAGACGAATTAGGACACTACTTAAGATGAAAGATGATTATGGTCTGTACTAGAAAAGTGGTATGAAAATGGTAAGAAGGGACATTATCAAGATATATTTTGAAGGGACAGCAAACAGCATTCGCTCATAGCTCAAACTCAGGACTTCGGAGAGAGAAATAAAAGATGTCAGTAGTGATTATGTGAATGCTAGGTGCCATTTACTTCAATATCAATAGGAAAAAGTGGAGGAGAAAAGGACTTGGTGGGGGAAAAAATCAAAAGTCCTATTTAGACATAGGAAATGTGGTATGTTTATGAGAGGGTTCAAGTGGAGGTGTCAAGTGGGCAACTGGGTACAGAAGTCTAGAACTCAAATAAGAAGTACACTCTGGAGTTCAAAATGTGAGCACAAGCTTTCAGTTTTATGCCAAGTGACAGCTAGAGAGCCCATAGAGGAAAAACGTGGATGTAGAAAATGTCTAGGGACCGAGTCATGTGAAAACAGGAAAATAAGCCAATTAAGAGACTGAACAAAAAGAGCCAGTGAGGTAGGAGAACCAGAAGAGCGAAAGGTTCCAGAAGCCAAGAAAGAAAGAGTTGTGAGCAGGAGGGAAGGAAAGCCAACTGTATCAAATCATGTTGAGAAGGTAAGGAAGATGAAGACTAAGAAAGTGTCCTCTATCCAGAAGGCAGTCACCAGAGATCTTCACAAATCAAACGGTAAGGAAGAAAGACCAACTAGGGAGTGGTGTCCAGAAAGAAGGGGAGGATTAAAGTCCTGTGGAGATAATAAAAATGGAGAGTCCTATAAGAAGACTAGGGGAAACAGTGCAGGAGACTGGGGGTGAAGGGATGTGAATGAGGTCAAGATCAGCATTCTTTTTGAACTTTTATTTTAGGATGGGCAGGATCAGGACACGCTTGTGTGCTGAAGAAAGAGTCTAGTAGGGAGGGGAAATATAATGCTGGGGAGAGGGGTGATAACTGGAGGAACAAAGTTCTCGAATACACAAAAAGGAGTGGGATGCAGTACATACATGGAGCTTAGGTTTTAGATAAAATAGAGACATGTCATCCACAGGAAAGGCAAAACATATATACAACTAACTCTGCCTGCTTCACGTACATATGGCTGTCTACTTACGGTGAACATGAATTAGAATTAGCAAGTTGGGAGCTATATTATCTACATATAAAAAGCTAAATTCAAAATCCACTATTACTTCCAAGATTAAAATCTTTAAGAAGGAAACACAAGACTAATATAGTCTTTTAATTACTAAGCCATTGAAATGTGAATCAGAAAAAGACACATTTTTTTACTTCTTCCCTGAGTAAAACCTACCTGGACTCTCCACTCTCTTATAGTGGTACGGGTTGATACAAACTTCTTTTTGCTTAGATCCGAAAGGAAATTCACAAATATCCAATGGCTTTAGCTCATGATGACTCTGCAAATCAGGCCAGCGCCAAACACGACAATATATAACATGGGGTAAGCCTTTTCTGTGAGAAACCTGCAGGCGTCCATCTAAAGATCTGGGAATAGTGACACATTTGCTCGGCTGTCCTGGGCTGCTTAAGGCTTTCTCCAGTTCTTCCATGGCACCCTTTTTCTTTTTTAGCTTTTTCACCAAAGCATCAACTGCCTTTTCTGCCCATTTCTCCTCTTCATCACCTTGCTTCCAGCCCAACAATCGCTTTACTGCTGGACTAGTAAAGGAGAACAAGCTGGCCATTGACGTCATTTGATATAAATCTTCAGAGATCTTCCTGCAACTCAAAGTCAGTGGCTACTCGAAGAAGAGCTCACAGGTGAAAAGTCATATACAGGTACTAAGCAGAAGTTCCAATTAAAAAGGGAGGAGTGACATGTATCTTCGTAAGTGCCATAAGATTCTTTCATTGGTTCAAGTCCTGAAAGAGAGCAAAAAGGATAAGATCCCTAACTTAAATGAACACAATTAACACACATCTAAACCAATATAAGCAAAACGTATGTTATGTTAAAATGAGAAAAAAGCATTACAAAGTAAAAAAAAAACCAAAAACCTAAGTCTAGAAAGAGAAATATTCACTCAAGTCCTGTGACCACTCACTTCCTTTCTTCATACGTGAACAAGTAATTCACTGGCAATGCCAAATGATAACCAAAAGCAAAAACAGATAGCTCTACCTCTTATGTATTATCCAAAAAAACAGCCTCTAGACTTTTCCTTTCTTTAGGCCAGTAAGCCCTCAAATGCCCTTCGAAAGTTTGATTCTGAAGTACTTCTCCTCACTGAAACCCATGTCACATGTTACGTCAATTTTGAACATGACATGTCCTAATCTGAACAAAAGTCTTCACAGAAATCTAGCTTTTCCCTAAAGTCATTATTCTTTATGAAATGTCTCAAAGACTTATAAGGTTTGGGCAAAACCCACAGTACTACTTAAGTCCCATTATTAGAAGCAAATTTTATCAAATTCTAGCTTAGTTTTTTTTCAAAGGAGATAACAAACCCTCAAATAAATCATAACACACATAATTGTCAGAAAAGTGGGAAGTATCTATTTTTAAAGCTAAGAATGCTGAAAAGATTTAAAGGGAATAAATTCAAAGTTTAACCCAGAAACGAGCAGTTTATAATTTTATAATGCCTATTGCCTTCTGTGATATTTTCAGCATGTTAAGGTAAAGAACCTGTGCTAGGCGGACTGCCCCTCTGCACCCTTAAGAAGCTCTTGGCAATGATGACAAGAGGAAGTGATGTGCAGTGGCACTATACTGATAAGAATGGGTACAATTCCCTGTGGTCAATACACAGCCGACTGCAGACAATGAGTAGCTAGTGAAACAGCAGGAGTAATGTTTGGAAAAAGGATGTCAGTAACCAAAGATGCTTCCTTTCTTGTGCCTAAAATTGCCAATAATGCCGCAGCTCTGTCTTTGACAAATTCTAGTCAACTCTAGTGTCAAGACCATCCTGGATTGGGATAAATCTTCCTAGAAAAGAATATGTGTGTTCAGTTAAAACCTAGGTAAATACAAATTAAAATAAAATGGAGTTAAATTAAACAAATCATTACTCGTTGCTTATTACGTGCCACGTCCGGTGAACTGCCATGATGGTGCTTAAAGAAACAAGTCACTTCAAGTATACTTCCTCTTAAGAGCCAACATGTACTGACTGAGAACCTACTAAGTGCCAGGCATTGCTCTGGATGCTGATCAACCAGCAGTGGCTATCTAGATTGCTATGAGCCAAGGTCAGGACCTGGAACCATGGGGGAAAAGGTGTACAGAAGCAGAGGAATACTCCTTCTGTGTGGCTAAACTTCCCCAATCCAACACAGGTAGCCAGGTAGGCAAAACTGGCTACCTTAAACTAAAGAAATAAAACAAGAGACTGAAAGTGTATTTGTCAGTAACAGTACACAGACTATAAAGTGTTAGGTGCTAAACATAAAGAAGGGCTGAGCTTAGTTGTAGCTACCTCAAGGAAATAGGATAAAAGCCAACTGGGCTAGAGAGTAAAAGTAAGAAAGTAAACCAAAATATGGTTTGGTTGTCCAAGACAAGAGAAATTTCAAAGGCACAAGGACACAAACAAACAAAAATATGTGGGTAGACAAGAATCGAGCATTTCCTAAAATAGAGAGTAGACAGGTCTGGCTGAATGAGATCTTTAGTGAGTAACAGTGGAACATAATGATGAAGGCTAGACAGGGTAGTGTATGAGTGTGGAAGAGAGAATATATGAACAATGGAGAGGTTAAGCCAAGAAGGGGAAGACAAAAGGAGAGAAGTTTGAAGACCGGATACTAGTTAGCAGTTAACCATTAGAAAGTGCTGAATAAATTTTAACTACTAATCTAATATTTCTATCATCTTCATCATCATCAAGTACGAACCATATTATGTATTTTAAAAAAGGAAAAGTTATTTATGCATGTAAACACAGAACCAAGTCTAGACGGCCATATATTTAATTAATCATTGCATGGAATGGGGAAAAGGAAACAGAAAGGGGTCCAGTGTGATTTGTTCTATACACTTCTGTATTGTTTTAACCTTTTAACAAAGGGAATGTATCAACAGATTACTTGCATGATATGAAAATAAAAATAGTACACTAAAATTATGGTGAATAAAATGGAGTTACGAGTGCTGGTACTACAAGGAGGTAAAAACTAACACATGCTATATGAGAAGTCAGGAAAGGATAGTGGTTTCCCTTTCAAAGGAAGGATATTGATTAGAAGGGAATCTGAGAGTTTCTAGCATCCTGGTGAAGTTTTGCTTCTCACTATGGGTGATTACACGGGAGTGCTCAGTTTGTGAAAATATAGCTGGTGGGATACTTAAGATATGTACTATATACTCTTCTGTGTGATTTAAAACTATTTTTTGGACATACAAAAAAGTACTGAGTGCTCAATTTCCTTCCCAGTTTTCTTCCCATCATCAATCAATACCCGTTCTCACAGATAATCCTTTTATTTTGTCATTAATGTCCTTCCAGAGAAATTTAACACAAACACACAATCATACACACGCACACACACACACACACATAAAACCTTCTTTGACATGAACAGCGGTATTCTAAAACAGAAAAGAAAGAAAAAAGGTACAGAAAAACGTATGAACAATGTATCTTCCAGATCCTCCCAAATCAATATAGAAAGAACTCGCATATTCTTTTCTACTACACAGATTTCTAATATAAAAGTAATCTTAAAGGTATGTCAAACTCTGTCATTCCTCTGCTCAAAAATTATTCAGTGGCTTCCCATCACACTCGGTATCCAAATTCTTTAACATCACTTTAAAGGGCCTACATGACTGGCCTTTGGTTTCTCCTTCAAATTCATTTTTTGCCATTCTTCTAGCTAACTTTGCACATAACCATTCTTGACTTCTTTCCATTTCTCAAGTATTCCAACATGCCCTGGAATTCTCCCTGATCTTATTTAACATGCTTAGTCTTTCAATTAACTCAGCTACTTGAATGTCACCTTGTGAAAAAGGACCACCCTGGCCACTTTACTTTATCTAAAACAGTATACATCACACTCCCACATCATTCCTTAGTCCCTGATTCTGCTAAATTTTCAAGGTATTTATCCTAACCTGCTCAAGATATCATTTTTATTTCTTTATTAGATGTCTTCCCCACTGAGATGTTACTAGGCAGGTAGCTTTATCTTCCTTATTCCCCATCATAGTCCCCTGGACCTAGAACAGTGCCTATTTATTCAGTGAGTGAGCAAGCAAGTAGTGACTGAGTGAATTAAAGAGAAGAAACTTGGAAAAGTATACATTTCTTTATAAAAGTTAAAGCACTGTATTTATGGATATGCACATATATGGTAAGAGAATATAAGTATGAGTAAAAATGATACATACCAATCTCAGGACACTGAGTACTGGGTGCCACTGCTGAAAGGAAAGGAAGATGAAGAATGGAAAAGCTTCACCTGTGTTCTTTTAAATATGATTTTAAAAAACCTTGGCAAGTAATCAGATTTGTTATTTTCTCTCCTCTTTTCTATGTTTAAATATGTCTTAACTCAAAATATTTACTATTTTTAATTTTTAAAATGTAGTATTATGAAAACAGAAAATGATCGGATTCAATCCTTTACAAGATAGAAGACCATGAGCCAGTATCAATCTTTCTAAGTCTACTAACTTTTCTGTGCAAAAGGGATGATGGGTCCTAAGTCACTGAAATGTTTAAATAAAAAAATATGTGTGTACACATGTGTACACATAACACACATATGATAAATGATTTATAAACTCCAAAGTGCTATTCAAACATGAATTATGATCATTAGTATTCAAAGGAAGAGTCAAGACTTAAAGTCTTGTATCAACCTTACGTACCCACCACTCTACCACCATACGTACTTTCTGATCCAGCCCAAATTCCTGTACTTTTGCCCATCAGTGTCTTCCAAGAGAAATCTCTGCTATCCCCTTTTGTGAAGAATTCCTTCACCACCCTACTCTAAAGAGGCTATGGTCAATGAATATTTAGGATAAAAACTAATTAATAAGACAGTGATAAGGAGGCTCCTGGGTGGCTGAGTCCGTTGAGCGTCTGCTTGTTGACTTCAGGTCAGGTCATGATCTCACGGATCATGAGTTCAAGCCCCACATCAGGCTCTCTTCTGAGGGTGTGGATTCTGCTTGGGATTCTCTCTCTCCCTCTCTCTCTCTGCTCTCTCCAACGTGCACCCACTCTCTCAAAATCATTAAGTAAGTTTAAAAAAAAAAGACAGTGACAATAACATATCTTAACTTCCCAAATAGAGTACAAAATCTTTCCAGGAGGAAGACTTCAGGACCTGGCACCGTTCCATGTGTCATATCACACACTAAGGGAGCATTTAATGAATGGTCATTGATTTTTCTACCAAATATACCTTGAATTCAAAGTTTACTTCAAATTTTGAACCAAGGGACTAAGATAATAACTCCATTAGCAGAATTAACGACACTCAGAAGGTAGTTTAGTCAGTGGAGAAGACAGTGGAGAGAGTGAACTCTATCAGAAAAAAGTCGTAACTTAATAGACAGGCTGAGCAAGGAAAAGATGAGTAAGAGATTTAAGATTTTGTACAAAGATCTGAAAGAGTAATAAAAAATAGGTTTTCAATAGAATGAAAAGGGCAGCACATCAATGCTGGCATAGGGAACAATCACTGGCAGGGAAGTGGAAAAAGTTACTAATCAAGCGTCGTTAAAAGGAGGACCTTAGGATTACATACATCAATACTGCAGAATATTAAACACAAGGCAGAGTTTAAAGAGAATGTGAACAAAGAAAAGGCCAATGACTGATGAATGAGGGTATCATTAGTTCAACTTCAAGAGATTGGTATCAGGAAAAAAAAATGGGTGTCAGATTCCAGAAACTTAAGACTCAATGTTTTCTTAAAACAAGCACTGGGAAAGGAGTAGGGACAAAACATGTACTCAAGTCTTTAAAAATGGAATGATTAAAAATTTTAGAAAGCTTTCATGATATTCTTTCTAAAAATATTTTGTAACCTTGCAAACTGCAGAAGTGGTATGTGCAAGTAATTCAAGTACTCATTATATAAGTCTCACCTTACGAAGTCATAAGAATTTACCGGTGTATAAACAAAAGAACTGATCAGGCATTTCATGTAAGAAAGTATCACAATGGCCATTAGATGGTAAAATGGACTCAACATTATTAATTATCAGAAACAATTTTTTTTAAGAAAACAGTGAAATATCACTCCACATTACACATAAATCCCGATGACCCAGCAATTCCATCCCTAGGTATATATAACTAAAAGAAACAAGTGCTATTGCCACCAAAAGGCAAATATGTGTTTGCAGCAACTTTATCTGTAATAGGCCCAAATTGGAAATGATCCATATAAATATCCATCAACAGTGGAGCGGGTCAATAAATCATAGAAACAAATTCATACAAAAGAGTACTTCACAGCAACGACAAAGAACTAACATATGAAAAACATGCATTAGTTGCACAGATAGAATACTGAAGAAGTTAGCTACAATACATTACACGTTTTATCATTCCTTCTCAAAAACAGGCAAAACTAACCTATGTCATCATAGACAAGAAGGGTTAACTAAGTGGGAACAGGAAAGAGTCTTCTGGGGAGACAGAAATATGCTACTTCCTGATTTGGGTGATGATGACACAGATGTACACATATGTAAACGTTCCATGAGCTATATATCTAAGATTTATAAAAAAATCTTTAAAAAATTTGTTTGTGAACTGATCATTATTAAAATAGTTCTCATTCACAACATCTCCCTCACCCTAATGGCTTACAAACCAGCAGTGAAAGTACAAAGTTTGCAAAATACTGTAAGATTTTCAAAGTTGATTAAAATCATGGCCAACAATGTAGGGTCGAGGGTTTAATTTTACCCCACCACTCCCCACCCCCAAGCAAATAAGTTAGTCTGTTAACTGTTTCATGGATGCTGACAAAGGACATGGGACTCCAGAGTCAGAGTCAGAGTCAGAGATCACTCACGGACAGTCAGCAAGCAGCATACGCATCAGATGTGCAGTTCCCTTCGCCTTGAAGAGACCCACAGAAGCGATGCCACACTGCCGAGATGGAGGGTACTCCTGCAGTGGGCTTGCACTGATAAGGAACAATGAGCTGAGGCAATTCACCACTTTCACAGTTACAGTAAGCAAGTCTATCTTAGTGGAGAGAGAACAGCTTCACTGTCAAAGGATTAAGAGTGGTCCTTGGTAAAATCAGTATGTATTTTTTATGGATATTTTCACACAAAAATAGAAAAGCGCTTCATGTTAGTAGCACACATGACAAACATAAGGGATGCCCTATCATGCTAAATTACCTTGTGAGAAAAATTAAGCCTATCCATCAAACTTGGTCCATTCTTTGTTCATTGTAAGAATACATGTTTACAACTGTAACTTAATGTTTTTCTCAACTTTTAATTTTTGAAGATAAAGTCCCAGTCACACCTTTTATTCACAATTTAGTATAAAATACTGATCGAATTTTAAATGGTTTCATTTTAAATGGGATTTAGAGCCAACTATCGTTAGTTCAGGAAGACCTAAATGTAGCATGAGCTTTTCTTAACGACTTAGTTATCCTTAGGAACCTCTCCATTTGCTGTGCTGTGCTGGAAATTCCTCTGTACAGAGCACAGAACATGGGCTGCAATTTAATGACTGAAGAGACAAACGGGCATGAATGATCTTAAAAAGTTACCTATAGGGGTAGACTTTTGTTGGACATTTGGCTTTCTTAAAAAGAACAGAGCTATTTTAAGGAATCCAATAGCTTCCTTTCTGTAAAATCAATTGCTAAAGCAAACACATTAATATTTCTTTGGTGATGATAATAATAATAAACCACTAACATTTATCGAACACTATGCCAAGTACTGTTAAGGACCTTCCATTGAGAGACGAAAAATCATTAAAATCTCGAAACAGCCATATCAGGTAAATGCCACTATTCTCATTTTACAGATGAAAGAATAAGGAAAGAGAAATTAAAAGTAACTTGCTTATTTCTATAGGTTAGAAATAGACCCAAGAATTGAACCCTGACAGTCAAACTCAGAACTCATACTCCTAAACATTGTACACACTGTCCCCTAAAAAGAAAGTCTCCCACCAAAGAATATTCTTCCCTTAAAGACCTTCTCTACTGTCCTCCCGATATCTAACTTCTCCAAAATACTCAAACTGTTGTTGTTACAATATTAGATAGTTTCAGAGACCAAGGATAATCCTGTTCAATATGCTCATTTTCAAACTGATTTTTATACCACTTAACTATTCACCTCTTTATCTACTTTAACCCATTCTTCTCTCAACTGAACAAAATGAGTCAATACGTACGAAAGACTATGTGTTTATTACTATTGTATAAAAATTTACATTTATTATGGTAGACTTACTTCGTAGCCTTTTTATTTCATTAGGACATTTCTGCGACACTAATCACTAGAACACAGTATGTGTGTGTATATGTGTATGTGTGGTGTATACACACACACACACACACACACACACACACACTTTTACAGCCCAAATCTATTTTACTCATCCACTTATTTAATATTCAACATTTAGGTTTCTAAATAAAACTGCTACACTGGGATCAAAACTGCTGTAGTATACCTGTAAGACAGACAAACTTTTTCCTATAAACTTTTCCGTAGAATCTATCAGATTCAAAATAATACGTTCATCCACGTTGAAATAAAACTATCACAGTGCTTTGGATAAGCCAATAGTTTTATTTTACTATCTTAAGTCCTTGGTTATGAAAGAATTTCTCATTACATACACAAAAAATAGAATATTATACTTTTTTCTAGTATGCACATATTAGCATCTATAATATGAACCCCAAGTAAAAATGCAATTCTTTGAAAATCAAGGTATGACTAGGTTTTCTAATAACCAAAAGGTAGAATTTTGAATCTGTTAATGAAAAGTTGGTTACATTTTCCACACCTCTTTTGCTTTTCAGAAATACTGAGAACACTGATTTTCAGCTCAGTCAGCTGACCGTGTGCATAACCATCCACAAAACTTTCCTATAGTATCTCTAAACTTATTCTAGTAACAGAGAAAAGTCCCAAAAGCCACACTGAATAACTGCAGTCTTTGGAGGTTACATATTGCTGGGCAATTAAATCTGGTCCTCTGTGCTCCCTTTCTACACCGCCTTCAGAGCTACTGAGGCACAGAAATAACAAAGGCTAGCAGACTCAGTCTTATTTATGTAACACACATTTACTGGGTGCACCTAAAAAGGGCAAACCACTATGCAAGAAGCTAAAAGGTTAAAAGATAAATCAAGTCCAAACGCAAACTTTAAAGAATTACAAATTGAGAACCTATGAAAATATGCCCATACCTATCTGCAATACACAATGGCGATTGGCAGATGCCCTAAGGGTGTAGAAGGTGCTAAAATAAATTCAGGGGAGGCCCTTTGGGGAAGGGGGGAGGAGGACAAGAAGACAAAGTAGCTTCATCAACTGTCTGTAAAGACACAAAATCTGAGTTTTTATCCACCAAAATAAAAAAATAATTCAGTTTGCTAGAACTTAGGTGGTAGAACTAAAGAACTGGCTAGAAATACACAATAAAATAGGGCTAATCCATACACAGATAATAATATATGTATTGTAACACATAAAAACACCAGATCTGAAAAGTCTAATGAACTTGGGTTCGATTTCTGTATTTAACATTTACACCGAAACTTCAATTTTTTCTATTCTGTATAATAAATATCAGTTCTGAGAATTAAATGAGATACCCACTTAACTCAGTGACTGGCACGCTGCATACTCAGTAAAGGAGAATTGCAGTTACTATGTTGTTATAATCATGAACATTTCTGATACCAGGCTGAGGATTTTAAATATATAAGCTGAGCTACTTTATTTCAACAAATATACAAAGCTATCTACTTAAAATGTACCATTATTTTATTAACCTTGAAGGAAAAACAAGTTGCAAATTAAACTATCACACAGTGCTTTCCTATCACTTAAAATTGTTTTTCATAGTATCAATCTCTGCCATCAGACTGCAGGTCTGAAGAGTGGTTCCAGTATTACCCCAGGATTGTCATTCAAGCCACTGACACCACTCCTCCAAGTTCTGATACTGGTACTTGCTTGATCTTCCCAAAGGGTGTAAATAAAAAAAAATGACAGCGACATAAACAGAAAGGCCGCATTTACGCACATGCAACGACAACTACATCACAAATGGGATGTGTAGCTAAAACCAATTCACAAGTGCTATTTGAACCGATTCTCAAGACTCAGCTAGCTAAAACCAATACTCGAATGCTACTGATTTTAAGACACATTCCAATTTAAGAGATGTTATACAGTGAAAAAAATGTTAACTACACCTTAGAAGAAATAAGATAATAGTGTAATGCATCTTTTTCTTTTGTCCTCTCCAAAGTCCCTTCTCCTGCTACCCTCCAACCTCCCCATCACTTCCCACCAGTATCTACTGTTCTTCCTTTTGTTCTCATTCCTTTGACTCTTAGTTCCTGCCTACTCTTTATTCATTCCTTATAGCTTCTCCCACATTCCTCATTGCTTTCGTCTGTGCTCACTTCTGAGTAGAAAGGAAAATGCATTTCACAGCCCAGATATATGAGACAGTGCTCTACATGAAAACCTGGCTTCTGAGCAGATTCAATTTGTGCCTCTGCTGTCCTCATCCTGGGCCACTGAACACATTAAAGCTATCCTAATGTACACCACTGGGAGTAATACATATTTGTTACTATTTTTTTAAAGTGATATATTTAATTCCTAAGAAAACAAGGAGATTTCAAGGAATTTAAATCAAGGAGGAGTTATTTTCCTTTGCAATATTCATAAGAAGCCAGTTCACATTTCTAACATTTAACATTTTTAACATTTTAACATTTATTTATAAATATTAAAGCCTTATTTCAATAGCATAATCAGAGGGAGAAGACAAATTCTGTTTTCCCATTTTTACTCTGAGGTCATACTATACCAACCTTTTACAATTCAATTCCTTTTCTTTAAAAACCAAGTCTTATTACAGTAATGCATAGTGGGCTGACCAAATTAATAAAACAAAAAATACAAATTAAACTGAACAGTACCCAAAATATTCCTTCCAGGGAATTTCTACTTCTAGCTTTAAAACCAGAGAATGAGCCAAAATCTAAAATCCTATTAGGAAATACCCATGACGCCCTGTGTAAGGTGAGCCAGTTAATTCCCATCAGTATTGCGGTTTGAGTAAATATAATTAGATCTAGTGATCAAACACTGTGAAACTTAGATCTATTTAGGGGATCATAAATAAAACAGAAACAGGAATTATCCCAATATAACTGGAAAATAGCAAAGAAAGAAGGTAAACAGATTATATACTTGTGAATAAGAATGCTGAAGAAACAATTAACTAGGCTGCGCATGGCTAGTGACAAACAAAAAGTGGAAGGCTTAGCCAGTGTACAAAACATTTTAGCTCTGCCTGGCTCTGGGTCCTTCCCCAACCATATACATTGCATGGAATGCATAAAAGTCTGAAGGACGAGGTGTGGATAACAGCACATCGTATTTCCACAAATTTTGGGAATGCTTATCACAAGCTCAAAATAGGTGACAACCTATAATTCACAATACGGGTGGTAATAAAGGACAAGAATAAGGAAAACCAAGTATCATTGAGCCAATGAGGCAGGAAGAAGACAATTAGTTTGTGAAGCAAAAGGGAAAGGCCCCAGAATGAATGCCAAAGAAAGAAAGAATGAATACAAGGCCAGAGCCCAGCTGCTAGCAGGAACCCTATGTGCAGTGCAGAGTTCTAAGCAGAAAGATATGTTCAAAGAGGAATTTCAAGAAGTCAAAAATGGCAACAGCACATGACTAAGTAAGAGATTTAATTCAGAAGGCAGAGGGTAGATGGAATATATGGTAGAAATCCAACTATGACAGGAAGACACACCAGCACAGTGGTATGCAGACCAGGACAGGGATGGCAGTAGAGACAAAAAATGAAGTGATGTGACAGGCATTACAAATGAAACATCAATAGGATTTGGTGACCACCTAGAAGAGGAACAAGGGCAAACAAGAAAGGTAACGATCTAAAAGTTGAAAAATAAAGACATCACTTACTTAAAAAGGACAATTCCAGTTATAACCACGATGAGGCGAGGGGCAATAAAGTGTCGGTAGAGGGCTATAAGGAAGTAAGCACTGATACACGTCCAGGCAATAGTGAAACTAAAGCCCAAAGGAAGAGGAATATGTAGATTTGGAGGAGCATATGAACAGAAGGGAGCACTGAATCTGAGAGTAGATGTTTCATTTATTCAAAACCTGTTGGGTATCTAATAAGCCAAAAACTCAGGCTGAAAAGACACTATCTGTAAGATCAAAGATCTTAAAAAGTAATGGAAAAAAACAGAAGGTGCTAATGAAGAATTTCATAAGCTGGTTAGCTTCATTTTCTTCTAGATTTACTTTCATATGCTAAAGAACAAAGATGAGCCATTAAAATAGAGTAAAAAATGACAAACAGATAAAGAAGATGATGTATATATATACAATGGAATACTACTTGGCAACGAGAAAGAATGAAACCTAGCCATGTGTAGCAACGTGGATGGAAGTGGAGGGTATTATGCTGAATGAAATAAGTCAGTCAGAGAACGACAGATACCATATGTTTTCACTCATATGTGGATCTTGAGAAACTTAACAGAAGACCATGGGGGAGGGGGAGGAGGGAAAAAGTTACAGAGAGGGAGGGAGGCAAATCATAAGAGATTCTTAAGTACTGAGAACAAACCGAGGGTTGACGGGGAGTAGGGGAGATGGGAACGTGGGTGATGGGTACTGAGGAGGGCACTTGTTGGAATGAGCACTGGGTGTTGTATGGATGTCAATTTGACAATAAATTATATTTTAATTAATTAATTAATTAGTAAAATAGAGTAAAAAATATGTATAGCAAACAGAGAAGGCCAGTAATTGAGCAGGCAGGAATGTGTGCTACTTCACACATCAGAATTTGGTGGGACTCACTACTGCTATACCTTGGACTTTTAGAGTCTATACCTCTGGTTTATGAAGACCTGACTAGATGAACCTTTCATTAAAGTATTTTGTTATTTTTTAGAGAAAGGACCCCTCAGAGCTAGAAAAACAGAACAATACAAAACAAAAACAGGATAACAGTAAGATTAAGAAATCCCTGTGTATTAAGTGCCCTGAAATCCTTCTAAAAAACTGGAAACTTTCAATTAATAATGCAGAGTACTTTGGAAATACAAAGCAGTGGTACCTCAGCTACTGAGAACATTATAAACGTTATAAAATTAAGAAATATTTTGCATTTCAGAAGTATCTAGCATATTACAAAACACATGCACGCACGCACACACATACATCAATTCTATTTCAGCTCAAGCATCCCTTCTTCAGGGAAGCCTTCCTGGACGGTGCTGCGCAGGTGAAACCCCCTCTTAAACACTCTTACTGCATCACATACCTCTCGTTTGTAGCACTTAACACAACTATATCTTTACATTCCTCTGTCCAACCCCCAAAGAGTACAAATTCTGCAAGAATGTATATTAGAGGAACCATACCTATTGTCACTCATCACTGTAAGCTTGCTGAAACACATGCTGAAGAAATATTTGTTTAAAGAAAAAGAAAGAAAGAAATATTTGTTTAATGAATGAATACGAATGGGCACAAAAAGCTTTCAAAAAGGCCTTAGCTGAAGTGGTAGGGTACTTCTCACTTTCTGCTTTATACAATTCTACACTTCTCAAAACAAACATACTTCCAGTACAGTCAGGGGAAAAAACAACTTTTAAAACCAAAGTGCAGCTGTACCTCAGCCATATTAAAAACCTTACTAAAGAGGATTTACATTTCAAGAGACATTCGTATTTCAAAAAAAAATTCTTGCCAATAGATCTATCTAGGATTATTTAATTTTGGAAGCTGAAATTTAAGAAAAATCAACAAGAAACTAGGGGTAAACGCTTTCTGCTCCCAAAAAATATCAGTAAGAATTCATCTTTCAAAAGCATTTATCTTCCTATAGTGGAATGTCTTTTACACCTGAAAGATTTTACAAATGCCATTCTCTGCCCAAACCACTCTCCTCAAGCCCCACCACTAATTTCCAAGTTCTCTTGTCATTCAGACTTCAGCGTCAGTGTCATCCCAGAGACCTTCCCTGATCACCTCATGATCCTATATAAAGTAGGTCTTCCCCAATCCCTAAGCTAATACCATGTTCATTTCCTTCAGTGTATTAGTCAATTTCTAAGTATTTGCTGACTTACATGATTTTTATCTCTCTCACTAGAACGTAATCTTTAAGAAACAATACTAAGCATATTCAGAGAACCTGTTAAATTTATTCAAGTAATTCATTCACAAGTTTATTTTCTGAAGTAGCATTCCATGAGCTGGGAATATACACACGAATAAAGAGAACCAAAACCCTTGTCCTCGGTAGTATTATACTCCAGAGGAGGGAGACAGACAAGACAATAAATAAGCGATACTATAGTTCATTAGGGGGAAAATGCTATGGAGGAAAATAGAGCAGAGGAAGGTGAATGGAAGTGCTGTGGGAGGGGTGTGATCTTAAACGGGAGACTGAGCTGGGCCTCATGTGAGTAGACCTCAAGGGAGTCAAACAATTAAGGAAATAGGAGCAAGACAGATATCTAGGAAAATCACGGTAGGCAAATGCAATAGGCAATGCAAAGATCTCAAGGTGGGAGCATATCTGGCACATTTTGGGAACTGCCAAGACCAAGGTAGCCTGAGAATTAAGTGAACAAGGAGGGGGAAATAATGAATGAGGGGAGAGACTCAAATTAGACTTCCTGCATATAAGGGCAGTGGCTTTTACTGTAACTCAAATGAGGACCCATTTGAGAACTCTGAGTGAAGACGTGACATTTTCCGACAAACATTATTAAAGAATTACTCTGGCTGATGTGTTGAAAATAAACAGCAAGGGTAAAAGTGGGAGACCAGTTCAGAGTTGCAGTAAGCTCAGTGAGAGACGATAATGGCCTAGATCAGAGTGATGGCAGTTGGGTGGTGAGAAGTAGACAACTTCACATGCATTTTAGGGAATAGTAAGCTTCCTGATAGAAGAGATATGGGGAACCTGAGAACAGAGAAGTCAACAATGATTCCAAGGTGTCAGCCCCGACTACTGGAAGAACAGGATTTGTCATCATCAACTCATTTGGGGGAAGACTGATAACAAAGCTAGAGGAAGATCAGGACGTACATTTTACATACATTAAGTGTATAAATAAAATGTCATTAAGCTTCACCAGGCTTCCATTTCAAATGAAATCAAATTAATATCAAGAACCCAAAAACCCTGTTCTTACCTCAAGTCAGTCAAGTAGGACCTCCTGACCAACTCCTGTAAGACATACACAAGCCACCCCCAGACACACACACATACACACAGAGACACCCAAACACACACACACACACACACACACACACAGTCCATGCCCAGACTTGACAAAACAATTCACAGAAACAACTCCTTCAGTTTCTGCTCCAACACCTCTCCAACTGCTTCAATCCAAAATAAAAGGCAAGCAACCAATCCAAAAATTTCGCCCAACACTGTTAGCCAAAACAAAACCTCCTGAGCACAACAACCCATGCAAATAAATGCCCATACAAGTCACAACCCACCATGATCTCAGCCAAATCTATACAAAAGAATTACAGATGAGGGTTCTAAAGAAACGAATTTCTCATAACCATCCCATAAAATTCAGATTCATCATGTTTCAGATTAGAACCCTACCTCCCATGATTTCAACAAGAGTCCCAGGATTTGTAACACTTGCAAGGGTAACTTTTCTGTGGCTGGTGGGGGCAAAACTTTAAAAATATCTTACCCTTACGGCTCTAATACCAATAGTAGTCACCAAGTATCAGAACCACCAGGGTCAAACCAGTCCTAGATCCAGACATGCAATTACTAAAACATGTAAGCCACATCCCTGGCTGCAGGCAGAGAAGAGAAACAAACGAGAACCAAATTTGCCCTCAAGCTTTCTCGATTCAGAAATCCTACTATTCTTTATGGGAACATCTACGAGGAAGAGGGGACTCAAACAATCACATAAGCACCAAAGCAACTTTCCTTGAGACACATTTAAATCACTACTTTTCCGAATCATGGCTCTCAATTTGCAAAGATCTCAAAAATTCTCCCAGGGGATTTCAAAGCCAGTCAGAAGCTGAACTCCGTTCCCTGACACTTCTCACAGATTAATCCTGCATAGTCTCTCTTTGTGCCCACACAAGTCTCAGGTTTTTATCTCCCACATCCAGACTTTTGTTTCCCAGTTTTTAATCACTCTTTAAACTTCACCTGCTCCTCTAAGTCCTCTAATTAAGCCGAGCCTGATCTAGATGTATACTCACCCCCACAGAGCCTGCAAGATTTCCTCTATTACTACCAGATGTGTTTGAGTATACTTGTACAGGCTTGTAGGCACAGGAATAGACACAGAGCTGGTCAATCATTATGGTGCTTTCCTTTAAATTATAAAATCGTCAAGGGCAGATTCCAAATCATTACATTACAAAATGTGTCTCTGGAGCACAAAGCACTAACCTGAGTACACAATGCTTTAGGAAGATGGTCTCCACATACCTCATGTGCACCCCAGAGTTCAAGCCACCTACTCAGAAGGAAAGGGAACAAATATGGCTCCAGGTATCTTTTCAGCTCTTGTCATTATTCATTTAATGCACACTCTCAACTCCAAAGGGTGGAAATGGAAATGGTCAGTGTGTTAAGTAGGCACTCGCTTATGTGGGCAGAAAGATGTGAATAAGGGGAAAGAAAACAAAAGACTAGCTTTGAAATATTTCCCTGGTACCCCTTTTTCCTGGGAACACACAAACCAGAAAAACAAGATCTCAAGTTATATAGCCTACTAGATAGGATGCAAGGCAGATCCTAACACATCATGAAAACAAAACTGAACAAAACAAAACTTGCCTTGAAAGCACCAGCCATATTCTGAGATCATAGTTAAATTTGCAAAGTGTAAGGCACTTCTCAGGACTCCAGGTGCCAAGCGCAGAGAAAGGTGTGATGGTGACACTAGCTTCTTTTCTCACTGTTATTTTCAGCAGTAATAAAATAACACATTCAGAAAACAAAAGGGAAAATCCAGTTCAAATCTGACAACAGATCAAACCATTGTCAGATTTTCATAGAATATACTATTGTATAAATTGTATGAACATTACAGAGACTAGTATACCAGAGAGTTCAAGAGCAAAACCTGTTCACTAAATGTTAGTCTTGCCCATACAGAACTGTCCGATAAAGAATTCTTTCTTCTAGGGCGCCTCGGTGGCTCAGTTGGTTAAGCGGCCGACTTCGGCTCAGGTCATGATCTCACGGTCTGTGAGTTCAAGCCCCGCGTCGGGCTCTGTGCTGACAGCTCAGAGCCTGGAGCCTGCTTCGGATTCTGTGTTGGCCTCTCTCTCTGCCCTTCCCCTGCTCACTCTCTGTCTCTATGTCTCTCAAAAATAAATAAACGTTAAAAAAATTTAAAAAAAAAACAATATTTTCTTCTAAAATATTATCACAACCAAGTCAGGAATATTACAGTAAAAGCAGGAAGAAAAGTCATTGAAACCACCTCTCTCTTAAGATGGGGGCAAGAATTTCTCCTCCTAGCTGTCCAAGGCAAAAAAAAAACAAACCACAAAAACCAAAAAACAAAATTAAAGAACTAGAAACTAGGTGTTTATTTATGAAAAACCTACTAACTCTGTAAATATCCCATCTTTCCAAAGCTGAAAAACAATAAAAATGTTAGAATATGAAGGTGATGTAGAAAATGGGAAATTAGCTGGTCCTAACAACAATCAATTCTTCAAAAAGAACCGTGTATCTTAACCTTCCAACTAGTACACATACTTCTCAGATTCAGAATTCTGGACAATGACTAGAAACTAGATAATCTGACACTAAAAATTTCAATTACTGTTACTCTATTAGCTTTGGAATGGAAAAAACAAGGTGTGAAAAGACATGGATAGGCTTCCTGGGGCCGTGCATCATCTTCTTTGGGGAGAAAGCACCCTAACTCTGTGCAGCCTTCCTGGGTCCCACCCTTCCAGATAACTCTCCTCTCCAGAATATTCAGACTGGTGGAGTTACAAATCAGGCTGCAACTGTCCTTTGTAAAAGGACATCTTCCATGTCTTTGACCTTATGAGTCTAGTGGCACACCCACCCATCAGATATAAGGCACACCCATCAGATATAAGGCACTGGCAACACGTGAAGAAATCAACTATTTTGGCTTCTTTGTGATACGTATGGAACACACACACACACACACACACACACAGAGTCATGCAGGGCGCCTGGGTGCTCAGTCGGTTAGGCATCTGACTTTCGCTCAGGTCATGATCTCATGGTTCACCGGTTCCAGCTCCACGGAGGGCTCTGTGCTGACAGCTCAGAAGCTGGAGCTTGCTTTGGAATCTGTGTCTCCCTCTCTCTGCCCCTGAGCTACTCGCTGTCTCTCTCTAAATAAATAAACATTTAAAAAAAAAAAAAAAGAAAGAAAAACTTAAAAAGAAGAGACATAGAACACAGACCCTCCAGAAGTAAAAAGACCAGGGAAGAATGATAAACCAAAGGAATAAAGGTGGCTATATCCAAAAGTATACTCAAGCAGGCTCTGAAATTCACCCAAATGTGTGGCTCGCTGCCTAAACCAACATATACATCTGGCAATAATAAACACTGATAAGTCATAAACAAAAAGGGCTTTCTTAATTCACAAACTCTACAAACTACTGGTAACATTAAAATTTACATAAAGTACTATCAAACAAGATGTGAAAATAGATTTTTTTAGATAGTATTAGTACTTCAATTTACATTACTAAGAAATGAAAAACTATTATTTTACAGCCTGGTCTTCAAAAACACTGAGAATCCAGTGTCTTTGATTTGACCAAGTTACAAATCTGTTTTCAGTAGACAGAGAAAACATATTGCCTCTGTTTAATGCAAAGGACAAAAAAGATCATCACTGCAAATCATAATGTTTGGGTTCATGATGAAAACAGGAAACAGACAGGCTGCCCAGGTATAATTATGGTTATAGTGTAATGTGCCTTCAGGTTCAGCCAAGAATTAAAACCCAGGGAAGACTAAGCAGAATTTACTTGCCTCTACCTTGCTACAGAAGGCAACTTTTAATAATACTTCCAGCAACATGTTACATAACCAACAGTAAACAACAATCTGATTCAAACCTCATTAGTAACTACATTCTGCCCCTGTCTCCCACTGAAATTAATAGCTGACTTTGCCGGAGGGGAAAGAAATGCAGCACATATCAATCTACCCATTTCTGTGGCGCCTACCTAGGTGAACCAGACAAGGAGATAATACCACCAAATCACGTATTCTACAAAAATATTTTTTTTTCTTTTCCAGTCCACTGCTTACTTTCCTTTTTACCACAATGTATCATACGGATGCATTTAAACTCTAACAGAAAGTCAGCTGAGAACGTTCACCTAACTTTTATTGCCGATCTGAGAAATTTCAGATCTGAAAGGAAGGATAAATGATGAATGAAATTTTGTAAAAAAAAAAAAATACAGGGTAACATTAAAAATTTTTTTTTAAAAAAGGCAGCGGCGCCTGGGTGGTGCGGCTCAGATCACAATCTCAGTTTGTGAGTGTGAGCCCTTCATCGGGCTCTGTGCTGACAGCTCAGAGCCTGGAGCCTGCTTTGGATTCTGTGTCTCCCTCTTTCTCTGCCCCTCCCCTGCACAGGCTCTCTCTCTCTCTCTCCCTCCCAAAAATAAACAAACATTAAAAGAAAATTAAAAAAAAAGATACACGGTAACATTTATGCCAAAAAACAGCTATGTGAAAAAGAAAGGCGCAGTGACCAAGGGATCTGCAATATGGAGGGTATAGAGATCTACGAACAGGGGCGCCTGGGTGGCTCAGTCGGTTAAGTGTCAGACTTTGGCTCGGATCATGATCTCACGGTTTGTGAGTTCGAGCCCCGCTTCTTGGGCTCTGTGCTGACAGGTCGGAGCCTGGAGCCTGCTTCAGATTCTGTGTGTGTCTCTCTCTCTGCCCCTCCCCTGCTCACACTGTGTTTCTCTCAAAAAAAAAAAAAAAATACAATCAAAACAAAAATTAAAATTTAAAGCTCTAAAATATATTATGTATCACTTTTGTGAAGGTTAAATTTTGTTCAATTGTCTCTTGTGACGTGTGTATTCTTGTCATCTTGGGGTTTCCCCCAGAGAGAAAAAATAGTTACCAAAGAAGGAGTAAAAGAAAAAAAGAAAAGGTGTACAAATGTGTAAAGAGTCCCTTACTGAATCTGGAACACACTGATGTCCTAACAGTACTCTGACCAATACAGGTCAAACGGTCACACTGTGCCTACCTACTGTTTTCCCTACAACAGCCACTTCCGCCTTGACACCTTGCAGAAATCTGAGAACTACTCGCAAGGCACCAAACCTACTGGCACTAAGTTTTTTCCGCCTTTTGAGTTTCAAATTAAAACTGAAAACTACTTCACTCTGGGCACTTCTGGTACTCTAAGGAAATTCAAGCGCTCTATTTAAAAAGAACTTAAGTAATTTTTAAAACGGCACCCGAGCATCCTTTCCTCTCAAATTCTGAGGCCAAGGCCCGGCCTCCACCTAGCCAGCCTTTGTCGCTAGATAAGAACACTTTTGGTGGTGCTAGGCGACAGGCATGATGTGACAAACCCCACCAGACTTCAAAACTTTTTCCACGGAAAGATAAGGTAAACAAGATATACTTAGCACCACACCCATTTAAACGCACAGGCAGCCAGGAATGTTTTCTCCCCCCTTACAACGCGAGACCTCCAGCTGGTCAGGAAACAATGTCTCTGCAATCAAGATAGTGATCTGGCCCAGGGTGTTCGGGCATTCCTCACCTCCAGGCTGGCCTACCGCTCCATTCTCCAATGCCATCAAACCCAGAATTGGAACATTCTGTTAGGAATCGGGCAAACGTCCAAACACCCGGACTATCCTCGCCCCAGTTTTTTCTGCAACCAAAATCTGTTTTGGCTACTGAGCATGCTCCGACTTAAGACAGGCGCCACATGGGAGTTTTCAAAGCTTAGGCTCCAAACTCCACGTAATAACAGCAGCTGAAAGGGGAAGAGAGGAAAACGGGCGGGGGAGGGGGAGAGAGAGAGCGGAATATGAATTTGAGTAGTGATTTTCAAGTGAAAGACCGGGCAGAGACTGAATGTGCAAACAGGCACGGCTCGGCGCTCTCCCTGCAGCACTGCAGAAGTTTACACGAAGGGGAAGAAAGCTTTGCAATGGTGAAAACCGGCCCGGCGAGGGGCAGAAACCAGGTCTAACTACCAGCTGAGAGTGCAGTAGCAGGTCACAAGTGCCCAGAGTGTAATTCCCACCGATAAGCGTGGATCCTTATCTCTGAAACACAAAGCGACGGCGGCACGGATTCATCAAGCCACTGGACAGCTTTGCAGTGTAGCAAGCAGATCGGACGGCTCGACCGAGCACGGCGATCCTAACCAGGGGTGTGACTGACGGTGGTGCTAAGATGAGGTAGAACAAACCGCTCCTCTGGACACAACCGGGGATCCCCCCTCCCCCCGCCTCCGCCTCGAGGGCGTCCCGAGCGCCTCCCTCCACAGTCCGGGCGGCTACCGAGGCGCAGGGACAAGGCCAGCCACGGGGCGCCCCGGCCGCCTCGAGGCCTCCTCAGCAGGACCGGCCGCCCCATCCCCGGCCGCCCGAACCTCTGCAGGCCGGACTCGGCCTACCTCCCGCCCCACAGGCCCGGGCGGTTTCCGTTCCGCCCGCGGCCCAACGCCCCCACCTCGGCCGGAGTCCAGCCACTCGGGCCTGAGGGCGAGCCGCGTCCCGGAAGAATCTGCAGCCCCCGGCCCCGCTCGCTCGCCAGCTCTGAGCCCCACACTCACTCACCCGCCGGCTGGACGCACTCCCCCGGCGCCGTCGCTGCGCTTCCCCTCAGTGCAACTTTATTAGCAGCTCGGCCGCGGGACACGCGCACGGCGCCCGCTCGCCCAGGACCCGGATGAGGGAGGGAAGGAGCCGGGGAGGACGCCGCTGGGGTCTGCGCATGCGCGTGAGGGGTCGAGTGACCGCTGAGGTGCCCGAGGGAAGGAAGCCTCCGCGCTTGGCTCCGCGCGGCCAAGGCCAGCTTCCGATCTGCTGGAGGCTCTTGCGGCAATGGCCAGGCCCGGGAGTGGGAGTCGGTCACCTCCCACCACCACGATGGCCGCTAGTAGTCTCCACTCGCCAGAGCAGCCTGCATGGTAACAAAATAAAACTATTGCCCTCGATAGGGACAATTGCAGATTTTCTCAACTCAAAAACCGTGAAAACAAAACAAAACAAAACAAAAACCTTCTCTTCAGTTACGTTTTAGATTTGCTATGAAAACTAGCTTCAAAACAAACATCTGAACAGCTTCTTGTAAGATGCAGCCCTGAAACACCTCCCATTAGGAAATCTTGGAGCCTCTCCTTTCCCAACCTCTTCTGCAGTGTCTGAGCTTGGAGTTCCCCGAAGTAGGACCGTCCAAGGACTGGGAGATCAACAGGATACACACACTCTTCTGGACAGGTGAGGTCAGTGAGGTGCACAGAGGTCACCTGTAGGCTGGTATCTCTCCAACCGGCCTCCCGGGGCCAGAACCTAAGTCTCTTTTAGTCATTAGGGTTCTTCTCATTGTTCTTTCCCTCAAAATTCCCCAAAGCGTCAGCATTTACCAGACTACGATGGTGGCGCTACCTAGGGCACCCACGTGGAAAAGTACCGGTGAAGAAAAACTTGTAAATGTTCTTCTTTTAAGAGGTCAATACTGGTTTTCCAATACTCCATCGTAGGTTTACTTTTTAAATAAATTAATCTAAGTAAAAATCAAAATGAGAGTCATTTCCAAATCCTCTCCCTGGTAGCCTAATCCAATCCATCATGAAATCTTATTAACTCTACCTTCGAACTATATGCCAAATCTGACCATTTCTCACTGCCTCTATTATCATGTCCATGGCCTGAGCCGGCATCATCTCACACAAATGGGCAGCTGCTATTTTGCTCAGGGCCTCAACTGTTTGTTTCCACGGTGAAAAGACAAAGTAAATGTTGCAGAAGTCTCTGCACGAGGGGTGGCCAATCTCACATGGGACAGAGGCCTGGTGAGGAAGTGTAGTGGGCCAGTGGGGACCCAGAGAGTGCCTCTTCTGATCAAAGGGGCAGCTGCTGTTCCACTCCAGCCAACCGCCACTGTGGAGAAACAGAATAAGGGCCAGTGTTGGTAGATCTTCGGATTTTTCAAAAACAGCTGGAAACCTGGATTTTAAGGCAAAAATCTCTGTTCTCTAAAAGTTTAGCCACTTCTCTCGTTCTTTCTCACCTTTTCTCCCTTTCTTAGACGTGCTGGAGGCCAATTCGATACAAGCCAAGCAAAACAAATCCATGGTCCTGATTTAGCCCTACTGACCATTGGTTTGCAGACTCGGGTCTACATCTTAAACCTCTTAACTACACCATAAACTTTGTGAAAGTAACGTCTGTGTACTTTAACTCTTTGTCACACTCGCTGATTATTTGTTGGTAATTCAGAAGTTTCCAGCCCTTGGAAGGCACATATTTCTGGAGCCTGCATGGGTTTACAACTCCCAGAAGTGCCTATAACCCTGCCTTGGAGGGTGCCTTTTTTTCCCTCAGAACTGATGTTTGCAGAGTGTTTTGTTGAACATTATAAGACATAACAATTTGGTTTAAACATTTTGTACACTAGAGTCATTCCTCACTTCAAACAGCTAGTAAAATCCTCTCCCAAACTGCTGGCCGTCTTGCAGTCACTGCATATCATATAAGGAACAATTTGTGATGGCAGGATTCCTATTTAGGCTCACATTTGTAATTCAAAGCCAACAGTTTTGTTTCCTGAATCATACACGCACATACTGATCACAGCAACCAGAGACTCCAACCTCCCCAAGTTGCTATGAGCTCAGCTTAGTTCCAAAGTGGGAAAAGACGATAACATAGAAGAAGGAATGGAAACCTGAACGGCACAAAAGATACCTCCCAAAGGACCGAGAAATTACCTAGACTCAAAGGGTGTAGAAAATCGACAAATCACTAAATATCTAGATAGTTGAAAAGATTATCAAGCAGAGAATGAACAGGCATGCCAGAGCCATAGGAATGGAATAAGGAAGTTCCTGTTTTTAACCATCAAATGGACTCTAAAACAAACATAGAGTGGGATGATCTGAACAAATAGATACAGCCTCAGTGTGGCATCAAAACAGATAAACTGATTTAGCAGTCCCCCAGGAGATCAGATAAAAGCAGCTTCAATATTCCATTTTACTATGTTTGTAGAGAAAGCTATTTGTGGATGGTTGAGGCCAGTGCCTCTCAACCCGAGGTGACTGCCTCATCCCTGGGGAATATTTGACAATACTTGTAAACAACCAGGACCATCACATACAAGAGGGTGGTGCTAATGGCATCTACGGGGTAGAGGCCAGGGAAGCTGCTCAATTCTCTGCAATATACAGGACAGCCTCCTTCTACCAAGAGTTATCCAGCCCAAAATGTCACTACACACAAAAAGGTTTTGTGTGTATTGGGTTTTTTTTTTTAAGTTTATTTATTTATTTTGGGAGAGAGAGCACGCATGCACACACAAGAGTTGGGTAGGGGCAGAGGGAGAAGGAGAGGGAGAGAGAATCCCAAGCAGTCCCCACCCTACCAGCACAGAGCCTGACATGGGGCTCGAACTCACAAACTGTGAGACTCTGACCTGAGCCAAGAGTCGGATGCGTAACCGACTGAGCCGCCCAGGCTCCGCTATATGTATTATTTTCAGCCCCAAATAGGTTTTCTTTAATTGGGGTGGATGTTTAGGGAGAAAATGGGCCTTTTGTTTGAATTTTTACAATAAATAAAAATAATTGTCTTAATTGTTTATTGGGTGAAAAGAATCAGCTTTAATGTTTAGTTCATGACCTACTCCCACCTTGAATTTTCCAGAACCAAAAAGGAAGTAATTTTCACGAAACAGGGGACTATATATGGAACATGAAGAACTGGAATGATTAATTCAGTGTTTCCATATTTTTAATTGAAGGGTAATTGAGGCAAACTGATTTTGGTGTCAATATCCTTAATAAATACATCAATTCCACGCTTTGCTATAGCTCAGAAGATTCTCCCTAAGCGATCAATGCACACCCGGTAAAATTGAAAGAACATAATGGCATAAAAGGATCAGTGAATGACCATAGAGATCCAAAGGGTCCCACCTCATACCCACCTCCAAGACACTCACTTCCTCAGACAGTCATGGCAAGTGGACATCAGAGAAAGAAATCCTTCAGTTTGAGTGACTCCTCTGGGCAGTGTCTTGGGAACGATAAATCTTCCTTTCCAAGTTGTGTATATACTTCAACTGACAGACTGGCCCCACCTCCAATCCTTAATACTGGAAATGGTGCAGGAGGCAGAGCTAAGTGGAGAAAAATACCGGGAAGCATACTGAGAACCAGAGAATATACTAAAGTTATTTTATTCAACATTTGAAAGGATTTTTTCCAGGTACCCCAGGTGACTTTATTTTGGTAGAGAGAGCACGTATGCACACACAGGAGTTGGGTAGGGGCAGATTAAGCAACCGGCTCGTGATTTCAGCTCAGGTCATGATCCACAGTCATGAGATCAAGTCCCATAGCTTTCTTTGGATTGAGAATGGAGTCTGCTTGGGATTCTGTCTCCCTCTCTCTCTCTCTCTCTCTCTGCCCCTCCCCTGCTTGTGTTCATGCTCTTTCTCTCTTTCAAAATAAATATTTTTTAAAAAGGACTTTTTTTCCAGTAAAATTGGAGTGTTCTGGGGTGAAATGATCCCTTAATAGTCCACAGACCCATTATTTTCACAACTCAGATGTCAAGAGTCTTCATATATTGAAAAAAAGAAAAGCAAAATAAAATTTAAAAAAATTGACAGCTGCCTCACTAGAAGCCCAGGAATCTCAAGGCCACAGACCCCTTGAAGCTTCAAGGACCTGATGTGAGAAACTCCGAGACTCCCTCACCCCCCTGGAATGAATACGCACATTTTTGTGTATATACCTGCCTACACATTTTCTGCAGAAAAAGTCCATAGCTTTCATTAGCTTCTCAGAAGCCTGCCTGATCCCCAAATGCTTGCAGATGCTTAAAGCACTGGTGACTTTATGTGCGGTGTAAATTTAATGTGTCCATTTTAAGTTTTCTTCTCTTCTCTTTTTCAGAGCAACATAATTGGGAGAGTCCTCTCTAGGGAAGACCACTTGATGCTGAGTGTAGGAACCTGGCTTGCCTGTCTCCAGCCATCTGCTACATTAAAGAAGGCCTCCTATGGCTGGAATCCAAGACACAAAATTAAAAGGGTTGCTTGCACCCCAGCGTCATAAAACAAAGAGGCTTTCTAAAGCAGGGCTTGGAGGGAACACTCATTTCTTCTTGACTTAAACAGCATCTGTTCCTCCTGACAGCAAACGCCCTCCGAGTTAACTCAATGGAACGCCACGGTTCTACGTTCTCAACTTTCATCCTCAGAGACATAGTCTCAGATGAGCCAAACCACACGTGCATTCTGCCACAAATGCAGAACAGCAGGTGAAAATCTGGGAATGCTATGAAATTGCAGAAAGGGAAAGGAGACAGAAATTCACATTCCCTCCAATGCCTTTTAACTGCATGAAATCTTAGTCATGAGAACTCTAAAGCCGGACTTCCTGGTTTGAACACCAACTGTCTCCCTTATTCCCTGTGTGACCCTGTACAAGTTCCTTAACCAATCTGTGCCTTAGTCTCCTCATCTGTAAAATGGGAATAACAGTAGTATCAAATTAATAGAATTATTATGAGGAATAAATGAATAGAAACTCGACAGGTACTTAGAACAGTACGTGGCACACAGTAAGTGTGATGGAAGGCATATGTTTTCATAGATACGCCAGCAACCTCTAAAACAGTCTTAGCACATTCATTCGTCACATAAAATGTGCATTCATTTTACCTAACAGCAGACCCTCTGCTCTTCTCACCATAGTAGGAGATCTCATTCACCCTCAAGCCTACAGTATTATCTCTTGCAGACAACTCCCAAATTTCTGTTTTCATCTTGGACTTGGCTAATGAACCCAGGCCCTTGAACTCCCTTCTAATGTCTCTACTGAACTGCAGTAATTGTGGATTTTGTCGGCCTAACATAGTCCCCCAAACCCCTTTCTCCTGCTTCCTTTGTGGAACCATTCCTCTTCAATATTAAGCATGGTCCCAGACGCCCCACCCCAGAGATGGGCATATGACCTAGGAGCATCATCATAGTTTCCCACTAGTGAGACCACGATGATTGGTTCACAGATGGGCAAAACTCCAGCAAAGTAACACGTATTACCTCTTAGACTGAAGTACGGACATTGAGAGAGAGAAATACTCCTCCTTACTTTGCTGCTAGGCTCAGACTGAGTCTGAGGCTGCCAGAGGCCATCTAGCCATCATGTAGAGGGAGTTCATCTGGCAATAAGCCCAAAGAGGAAAGCACTGCTGAGATACAGAAGAGAATCCATGACAAAAATCCCTTGATCTGGCTATGCCTGAAGCTCTAAAGATCTTCCTTAGACTTCCAAATTACATTAGCCTATACCTTCTGCTTTTGTTTAAGCTGGTTAGGCTTGTACCACTTATAACCTTGCCCTTGGCAGTCTCACTGGATTTATCAGGTATGCATTTGAATTCCTGATATTTGTCATTCTTCCTTCTCAGTCGGCCCTGTTCCTATCTCTCCCACATCAAAAACTGACAGCTCCATTTACAAAGGTGTTAATATCGGGCAGTCCTCTTTGTTAGATATGATTATTGTCCTAAATCATTACTCCTCTCCTATTGTGGAATTATATATCTGCATCCTTTGCCACGTAACTTTGCACTAACTTTCTCTAGAGAAGGTGGAGTATACTTACTTCTGTGTCCCTTTGACATTGACTTTGGCCAACAGATATGACATGAACATAATCTTTAGATGTGCTTGACAGTTTGGCTTCGTATTCTGCACTTTTTCCACCTACCATTGAGAAAATAGGCCCCAGGTAGCCGTTGGTCCAAGGACGATGAAAATACAGATAATGAAGAGCTGGTCCCAGCCCATAGCCTACAGCCTACCTCACCAGACCTGCAGCCTGATGCACAGCCACCTAAGCTGATTCATGAACCCATGAGTGAAAAGTTACTGTTTGCTCTTGGACACCACTGAGATTCTGGGGTTGTTTGTTCTGCAGAATAGCCGGCTAAAGCAGTCTTCACTCACCCCTACCTCTCATCCTCATTTATTTGTTCATTTACTACCTCCCTCGTTCAATGATGTGGCAAATATTTATGGACCACCTACTACGTATCAAGCATATTTTGGGTACCAGGAAAAAGCCATTAAACAAAAGAGACAAAAATCCCAGCTTTAATAGAATAAATAGGTAATTTTTTAAAATATGAAAAGAACAATTTAGTATGTCATCTGGTAATAAGTACCTGGTAGAAAAATGAAATCATAAATGGAGAACAGAGTGGGTGTCTGGATGAGGAAGGACAATGGCTGCTGTGTTGGTGAAATAGTCAGGGTTAAACAGGATTGCCTCCCACTTCCAATCCAGTACAAAGTCTTATCATTTCTACATTCAGACCAGATCTAAAACCTCTCCACATCTCTCCATGTCTACTATCTAGTCAGGTCCAGTCACTACCATTTCTTCCTGGACTCTCTTCCACTTCCACTCAGCCTTGCTCTAGTCCCTTGACCACCCAACAGCTATTACATGGTGAAAATGCAAATAAGATTATGATCCCTGTGGAACTAAAGCTCTTCACGGTCTTCAAAGTCTTCCCATTGCAATTAGGATAAAATTCGAACTCTCTACCCCGCCCTCATCAATATGGTCCCCACCATCACCAACATTCACGCACATGACTTTCACACACTGGCCTTATTTGTGTTCCTTCCATGCCACAAGCTGTTCCCCAAATTAGGGCTTTGTACATAAGGTTCCTGTTGCTTGTTCCCTCTCATCACCTTAGAAAGTTCTGAAATGCTTTGCCTACCACTCCTCACCTGTCTCACTCCTTCTCATCAACCTTGGGCTTCATCTTAAAGGTCAATTTCTTATAAAAGCCTTCCCTGGCCACCTCAGCCCCCACTCAACCTTTCTACCCATCAAGATTGGTTTCCCCACATTATATACTTTCAAAGCAACCAGCTTTTCATCTCTTTTCAACATGGCATGACTTGATCAACGTCTACATTCCCCACGGAGTTAAGCTCCTCTTCACAACAAAATCCTCAACACTTAGACCAGTGCCTGGACTGCTATAGGCCCTCCATAAAGAGTCAATGCATTTTCTGCTTCGATTTTGGTTTTAGTAAAAAGCACTGTGTTTCCATTTAATTTTTTAAAGTCCTTAATCAAATTTTAATATTTAATAGGGTGTCACTCCCCTATCTCCCAAACAGAAACTCAGCCCTTAGATTTAACATATGTTCATTCAACTTATTCATTCAACTTAAATATTTATGTAATACCTACCATGTTCCTGACAGCGTGCTAAGTACTGGGCTATGAAGGTGACTGACTGCCCTGTTGAAGCTCATAGTCTCCTGGGGAATGTTCGCGTGTTTTCTATCTTCAAGATCCTTGAACGCTTGATGGAAGAGTCAGAAACGAGAAAATAAAAATCTGTCATGTCAAAGGTGTGAGCCCAAATATTCTTAGGAGAGGAGACTCTTGATACCTTTGAGGAGCCCTTTGTTTTCTAAAAAGCTCGAATGGTAATAGACCATTTGATTATGCAAATGTGAAACAAAGACCATTTTCTGAAAAGGTGTGCTTAGCACTAAAGGGTTAAACTATTCAGTATATTCATTTGAAAAGATTGTTACTGGAAGAGCTACATCCCTTGAGACTGTATTTCCTGAGATGCCTCATTCCTAAATATAAACTTTTTAAAAAATAGCTTCACAGTTTTATAAAAATAATGCATGCGTGTTGGAAAAATTCAAATTACAGAGAAAAGGCAAAAAACTGAGTAAAACTTACTTGAAATCACACAAAGAGAAATAACCATGATTAATAAGTTGATAAAACACCTTGCCAGACATCTTTCCATGCGTATAATAATAGCTAATATTGATCAAGTGCGTACTTCATGCTAAGTATGGGGCAATGTGCTTTCCATATTTCATTAAATGTCACGGTAACCTCATAATGTAGTTGCCATATAAAAAAATGATACTCTTTTTTATAAATGGAGAAGCTAAGGCACAAGTCATTAAGGATACGACTGCTGTGAATGCATGTATTCTTTTTTTTTTTAAGTTTTTTTTTTAAGTTTATTTATTTTTGAGACAGAGAGACAGAGCATGAGTGGGGGATGGGGTAGGGAGAGAGGGAGACACAGAATCCGAAACACGCTCCAGGCTCTGAGCTGTCAGCACAGAGCCCGATGCGGGGCTCGAACTCATGGACCACGAGATCATGACCTGAGCCGAAGTCGGATGCTCAACCGACTGAGCCATCCAGGCGCCCCTGAATGCATGTATTCTATAGCCTGCTTGGGCTTACAACACCCAAAATTGTTTCTAACCTTGAAGGGTATCTTTTTTTTAAGAACTGGTGTTTGTGACTGCTTCGCTCATCATGGAAGGATGTCACAGGATTTGGTTGAAATATTGCGGCCACTAGGCCCATTCCTCACTTTGTGCATCCCATCAAATTTCGCATTCTCTGTTTTCCACAACCCAGTCTCTTCCATCTTCTCCCACCACCCTCGACACCGCCCTCCTTTCCCTTGTCATTGAACTGGCCTCTTCACTGTTCCTTCCTGCTCCCAGCTTGCCAGCACACTCCATCAATACGCCTTTGCTTTTGCAGAACGTCTGTCGGAATGTCCCCTCCTGCAGCCTGTCCTATCACTCCTTGCCCGGCCTGCCTGGACCTTGAGGATCTTTCTTGGGTGCATGGCACCAAGGGAGGAGCACCAGAAGGACAAGAGATACGCTATGCAGAGATGGTGAGGGGTGAGGGGTTTCAAGAGCATTTGAAAGATGAGGAAGAGGAGGCTCCAAAGAAGTGAAATCAGCCCCTGAGTGCATACAAACAGTGGGTGATGGAACTAAATCCAAATCCAACTTCTGCTCTAGCCACTACGCACACGGCCTCTCTCTTGACTCACTTTCACTGAGATATTCCAAACGTCTGCACCCCAACAAAATGGTTCTTTTGAATCCTATGATTCAAAAAGTCGGGGAACCACAATACGAGGCAAACCGAGCTGGAAAAACAAGACGTTACTAAGTAAGAGAAGGAATGAGCGAATGAATGTATCAATGCATACGATTGCCATTTCTGAACTGAACTGAATGTGTGTGATTTGGTGACGGTGAAGTCACACAGAGCAAGCAGGCCATAAAACTTTATATTTATTCTAACAGTCAGGTGAGGACCCTGAGCAAGCTCAAAAGGCCCTGAATGAATGGAGTTACTGTTCCAACATGTTGATCTTGAAGTGTAGTGAAACCTATTAATTCTATTTGTGCAATGACTAATGCCTCCGTGGATGTATCGTTTACAATATGATGGCATTACTAAGGTGCCACATTAAAGGTGATTAGAACTGACGAATCAAACCAGGTAAGTTTCTCTAAGTCAATCCTGGCTGCTCAAGTCATGAGGTGTACCGTTTCCGTTGCAGAGACCAGCCAGGGTGCTGTTCTTACCTGTGTCGCTTCCACAAACCTGTTTCTGTAACAGCACTATCACACTATACACTAGAAAGTGAAGTTTAACATTGCGAAGATGAAGTAAGAAGTCAACAAAGTCACCTGCGCCAAATGTGTCCCAGATGGAGTAGGAAGAGTCCCCTGCCAGACCGTGCTGTCAGAAGTGAGAATTTA
This sequence comes from Paguma larvata, assembly GCA_030068075.1. Lineage (NCBI taxonomy): Eukaryota > Metazoa > Chordata > Mammalia > Carnivora > Viverridae > Paguma > Paguma larvata. The sequence goes on from CM057826.1 coordinate 121,178,282, forward strand.
TAGGAGGTCTGAGCTCCAGGATGCTTCTGGCTGAGATGCCTCTGAGGTGGTAGCAAAAACCATCTGGAGACCCCCACTGGTTTTCTGGACCCTGGAAAGAAACTTGTACAAGTTAGTTTCTTTGACTGTCTTATGATGGCTGGATGAGTCTCTATTGTCGGCCCTGTATAATAATGCTAAGGAAATATTATTTATTCATTATTCTACTTATCCATTCACATTTTACATTTCCTCTATTGATTCATGAAGATCAGAGATACTCAAACAGACACATGTCAGTGGAAAAGAACACCCACCTCTTTCCTTGAAACTCTGCCCCCGTCTGTTCCTTCAGTCAGATCTCTAGTCCGATCTCTGGCTTTGTGACTGAAATCGGATTCATTTATTCACTCAACAGACATTTCCTGAGTGCTTGCTCAGTGCTGCGCCTTGGGTTAGACACTGGGAATGCCTTAGAATGCAAACCAGGCAGGGCCCCTCACGTGGCAGGGAGTGAAGTCAGGAAGACAGATCGAAAATCCTCCATCTGGAGGCTGCATAATTAAGATGATCCCCAAACATCCCCTTTCTTCTTTTGATCAGCCCTGGCTGAGGCCAACTTTTGAAACGGCAAGGCTTTTTTCCTTCCTCCACCCACCTCATCAGCACACGACGGGAAATTATTTTGGAGGTCTGTAAGCAACCTCACGGAAAGAGATCTACTCAGGCCTTGCTCGCCTTTGTTGTGTTTGCAACGTGGGCAGGGCCAAAATCAAATTGGAGTAAATAAGGACACCCAGACAGCCAGGCAGCCATGCCTGCATTTGTTCCTAAAGGAGTGAGAGCCTGGGGCGCCGGTGACTACTGATTCACGAACAGGCCAGGTCTTCCCCTGGACGTGGTCCTTCACCATGAGGACTCCAATAGTTCTGAAGCTGTTACGATGCCAGAAACAACTCCATCTGTAGATGGAGGCTAAAGCCTACAGCCACATAGGCATTTTTGTGTGTGTGCCGAGTGATTTCTAGCGGCTGCCTTTAGAGACTCTGAGCAGCCTTAAGGAGGAACCAAAGAGTCCATTTTTTTTTAGCACAGCACACGCTGAAAACAAAAACACAGCGACAAACCCATTCCTCATTCTCACACTTGGGTTCTTCTCCCTCCCTGAAATTGGAAGAAAGGGATGAACATGAACTACCTAATGGCAGAGGACAGCCTCTTGCAAGTATGTCTGGCAATGTCGGGTGGTAAAAAACATGGTTTCGTTGAGGAAGTCATTCTGTTCCCAGGGCTACCAAGCCGGAGTTATCCAGCAGGCTTCTAGAACAATACTTGGGGCGTGTTTGGGGATTCAGCCAATCCTAGAGCGATCCTTCTTCTCTTTTCTCACTTGCCCAGAATTCCTGGTAATTCACCTTCTCAAGAGAAACTTCCAAGTTTGCCACCACCCAAAATGAATTCTATTGGATAGATTTCACACCAAGCCTCCTCAAAAACTACTGGCTTCTCTCATGGCAGCTCATTTGCAATTTGGCAGGGACATTAGTACTCATCTCGGCAATTGTGGCCAGAACTATAGGGCTGCTTCCTTTCAAACCACACGGCACAAGTCAAAACCACTTCTCCAGGAATGAAGTGGCTCAGGTCGCTTTCCTAACAAGTTTGCTCTGGGCATGGCAGAACCCTGTGCTTTCTGGATTCTACCACGTCCAGCCCAGCATACGAAGTGAGCGCCAGGGATCTGCTCAGTATGGTAGTGTCCCCCACACAAGGCATTCATTGATTCACTTATCCATCCAACCATTTGTCGTACTTCTACTAATAGTCTGCTCCATGCAGGCTCTGTAGCAGATGCAAGACACGAGGGTGAGGAGAAACTGACCCAGTCCTTGTCCACACAAATGACATAACCTAATAGGAGAGACAAGCGACCACACTGTATAAAAAGGATCATGGGCCAGTAAGCACACAGAACCAGCGGGCAAGGATTGCTTCCCCGACCGAGGTGCTTAAGGTTCAATCTGAGGATGAGCAGGAGTCAGTTAAATGAAGGTGAAATATGGGTGGGTTGAGGGTGGGAAAAGACTTCAAGGCAGCGGAGGAAATAGCAAGCGTGAAGACCCCAGGGCGGGAAGACCAATGCTGGACAGAGAAGGCAAGAACAGATGGGCCTGGAGAGGTGGACAGGACAACCCAGGGCTTTGTAGGGCATGGCCAGTGTTTGGCATTATCCTAACTGCATCACATGTCAGAGGCGGGCCTCCAGGAGTCGCCTTCCCAGTGAAGAGGAAGGCTGGTGATAGCAGGGAAGACAAAAGGGTGCAGAGGAGGATGGGGTTACTCAAAGGACAAGTTCTCTGCCAGCATTTCAGCAGCATGATCACGGTGTTACCTGTAACCTTCATCCAAGGCCAGCCTAGGACCTTGGCCACCCCAGGCCCATCCCAGCTGGTTTTCCTGTTATGCTGTGGCCCTGTGATTACAGGGATCAGAGTCACCCAGCTGCCTAACTGCTGCCGGAAAGGGAAGGGCAGGAGTGAGCTGGAAAGTCAGAGGAGCTGGGAAGGCGTGTCTGGGGCAAACAGGCTCCACAGAAGACTGAGTCCACAGGCTACTTCCACCCTCGCAGGAGGTGGGAAATGACACTTCCTCCCTCCTGGGGGAGTGGCGGAATTAGGGGGGATACTTCCATGAGTCCTAGGTGACACAATAGCCTGGATGGAGTACCTGTGGGGATACTCATCACACCGAGATTTATTTCTGTGATGTAGGGAAGTGGTAGGGACACATCTATCAAGTTCATTGCTGTGGTGGATGGTACAGAGTGGTACATGGTAGACCCACATTGAAATGCTTGCTAATTGAATTCTAGAGCAAAATATATGAAACATAATTTTATTTTTCCCTTATTACCTTAAGGGAGAAATCTGGGACACCCTAAATTAAGAGGGAAAATAATGCCCATTTCTTGTCCTCTGAGTTGGATGGGCTCATTAGAAATGTTTTAAATGGGTAGAGAAGTCTCAAGCTAAACCAGGGCTCCTGCAGACTTGGCTCTCATCATCTTATAAGACATTTATTGTGTTTGTTTGTTTAATTGTTGAGACTTTATTTTTGCACAGGTCAGTGTTCCAGCAAAGGGTGGAGCCCAGATAAGTTTTCACTCTAGAGACAGGTCTCCTGGCCTGTGTGTGTGTGTGTGTGTGTGTGTGTGTGTGTGTGTGTAGGGGTCCTCTCCTCTGCAGTGACCTGGGAAGAAAGGCCTGCATCTGGCTAGCCAGCCAGGAGGCAGCAGATTATTTCAAGGCCATGGGGTGAATTCGGTAGACATTTCCCTGATGAAAGGATTGGGAATAGCATTTTGCTCACCTCTGGATCTGGAAAATTCTTGCTCAGGGGCCCTACTTTGCATGATAGTAGAGAGGAAGGGCCCTCTGTCCTGGGGATATCCTGAAAAGAGAAAAATGAGGTGCTCATTCAGTCACTTGCTCTTTCCCCACAGCCGGGACCGGTCGAGGCCATGGGTCCCTTGTGCTGTCCGGCACAGGAGCGGGGGGCTTAGGTGGCCTGCCTGTGGACTGGCTGCTAGCTTACCAAAGCCCAGACTCCCTCTAGGTCCCTTGCAGGGTGGAGCCATGGGGCTGTTTGCAGAGCCTCTGGCACTTTTTCTCTGCACATTTTTCTGGGGAGACACCCTTTTGCTTATTCTAAGGGTTCGTGAACTCTAAGAAGCTTAGAACCTCTTGTCTGGATAAAGACAATTCTTTGCACTTTGCCTCATCTTCCAGAAACCCAGATGACCCTGGCCTCATTCCTGCCTGATCCTGTGACAGGGTAGGAAACTTCCTGTGGGGTTGGAAGTTGATCTGCACGGGAGATACTTGCTCCTTGGAAGCAGAACTCACAGTAAGGTGCTTTCTACGCCATGGGCCAGGACTTCTCTCCTCAAGTCCAACAGCTCTAAGATTCTAGTTCTAAGAGGGCATCTTCAGATCCTCACAGCACCCTTGCTTGCCCCAGGTGGCCCTTCGTATCTCAGTTCTGATGAGAGCTTGGTGACGGAGGAAGAGGTGAAGAGAAAGGGGGCCCAGCATGCGTGGGTAGTAGAGAGCCCGGAATCTTGAGAGAGTCCTTCCCTTTGGCCTCCATTTACTCTCAGCCTCCGGCCTTGGGAGTCTGGTCAGAAAGACGTTTGAGTTTGATCCGGGACAGAAAAAATAAAACAGAGTGGAGCGTGAAGCATCAGGCCAGGAAGGAGGGTGAGGGGAGAGGGGGCTGGGATTCAAGAGATGGGCATGAGGAGGACTCTGTGTGAGGCAGCTGGAGGCCCGGAAGGAGTGCTGTCTGTCAGTTCCCTGGCACGGACAGAAGTCTCTGTGCTTTGGGTTGGGAGCTCTTTGGGTTCAAGAGGGAAGTGGTCCGGGAGTCTGAGCCTGCGGGCAATGGCCTAGGTTTCCTGCGGAAGGAAGAAGGTCCAGGAGTCCGGACAAGGAGGGCATGGGGTTGAACCAGATGGTCTGACATTTTACATTCCTGCCCAGTAAAAGAAAAAAAAAAAAAAAAGACGATGATTAAAACTAGACAGTCAAATGTACACTTTTACCCTTGTCTCCTGCTCATTTTAGATCCTGTCTTAATTTCATTGCTCCTTAATTAACAGTTCTTGACTCAGTTCAGTTCTTCCTTTCTCTCTCAGCAAAGGAACGGAGAGTTAGTAAACAGAGGGATCCAGCCCTGGGAGGAATCCTTTGGTCTTGGCAAGCTCAGCCTCCATCTGTTTCCAAGCAAGCTATTCCGAGGCTGTGTGTGTGTGTGTGTGTGTGTGTGTGTGTGTGTGTGTAGGGGGGAGTAGTGGCGGTAGTCCTGTCTATCTCCGCAAAAACCATCACTTCTTTTCTCTCCCTCGCTGCCCCTTTTTCATCCCCATCTACTTCTCTCCACCTTCCCTGCTGCGCCTCCCCCCCGCCCCCAGCTCCTGGCTCTCCTCTGTGTGGAGAGTCTACACGAGTGTCCTCTCCTCATCCCCTCCACCCCTGTCCACTCCTCACCTCTCAGATCTCCGTATCTGCTCCCTTAAGACAGCCTTCGCTGAGCCCAGTCTAGACGGGTTCCTTCATTCTAGGTTTCCTCGGAACCCGTTGGATTTTTCAGAGCACCATGTCCCTTTGCCATCACGTACTAGGAGGGTGATTATTTGATTGAAGGTCCTCTCCCTCACTAGACTGTGAGCTTCGTGAGTTACACATGCCTGTTCATGTTCCCCAGTGTATTCCCGGAGGCTCACCCTGCTCCACAGCAGGCGCCCCCTCCTTCTCTTCCTCTGTAACTCTCACCCATTACTGATGGAGTAAATGCTCTGGAAATCCACAGAAGGGGTCAGAGGTCTTTTTCCATCAGGGGACTTTGTAAATATTCAATGGTAGTTCACGTGACCCACTGAAAACCTTTTCAATGTCAAAACGGCTCAAACGAGCATTCTGGCCTTTCTGCAGGAATAACATTGAAATGGCGGAAGCTCTCAGATGAGGCAAAAAAGGGGACCAAAGACTTCCCATCCTATGTCGGCCTTCCAATGGGTCCTGCTGATTTTACGGAGCCAGGAGAGGCATGTGTTCTGTTGCTCCAACCCAGGAAGCTGTGGTTCTAGAGTTGTTGATGGTGCCTGGCTGGGGGAACGGGCCCCTCAATGATCAGAATAAGCAGACCCTGAGAAACTACACGTACAGCCTGCCCAGCCATCTGCTGCCCAGAACTGATAATCTCCCGTGCAAGGTCAGATTTTTCTTGCCGAGCTCACGCGGAATGAAAATTTTAAGATGTGGAGGATCACAAGGGGAAACATGAAAGTTTTTCTGGGCCTCTGGGAGGAAGGGAAGAAAGGAAGTCCTGTGTGGAGTTCCCAGCCTGTGAGATGGAAAGAGGCCCTGGGGAAGCCCCTTCTCCCCGAGGCTGGCTCAGACCTGGATCTGCTCCCAAGGGCGAGCCGGCTCCACGCCCCAGCTCCGCAGGAGCATCTGGGCAGACAGGTCAACTTTCTCGGCCCTGAAGTCAGTGGACGTCTGCTGCCCTCCATAAGGGAACAGATCCTTGGGCTGATCCACGCCCCATGTCCAGCAAAACTTGACCGCTGCCTACCAAAGATCCCACAAAACAGCCCAAATCAAATCACCTCTCTGGATCCTGGAAAGTGAGCTCCAACCTCTAGCTGAATGCCCTCAAGGCCAAGCATGTACTCAACCCCTTAGGTTTACTTACTCTCGGATTTGTTTTGTGTGTGTTTTCTTAACTCCCTTTACCATTTTTTTTTTACCTTTGAACTTGATACATCTTCATCCTGAAGAAGTCAAATATTACAGAAATAAATAATACAAGAAAGTGCCAGTGTCCTGTTTTCTCTCTCCACCCCTATCAAGGTAGCAACTAGGTCAACAGTTCTGTGTAACAGTCTGGATCTTGTTTCCGTGCACATACTAACACGGACGTCGCTACATTTAATATTTTGCAATCTACCTTTTCTACTTAAATATTCGGAAACTTTCCATGTCACTGTAGTCTATGTAGTGAGTCACCTCAATATTTTAAACACCTCCTACAAATGTAGTTTTCACTGTCTCTTTCTTCTTTTCCCTGTGATTACAAGCGTTAGAGGCGTAGCGAGCATCTTTGCATCTTTGCGCATTCAGATGGACACTTGTGTTGTTTCTGATCCTTTCTATTACCGACATGCTGCAGAACGCAGGTTTGTGCCTTTGCCTCTGTGCATGCGTGTGCATCTTTCCGTGGGACAGAATTCTCAAAGCTGGGTTCAAAGGTAGGTGCATCTTTAGTTTCGAGAAACACTGCCAAATTATGCTTTAAAAAGGTTGTGCCAATTATCACTCCTGGTGGCGATGCGTGAGTCACTTGGTTGTGCCTTAATGCTGTCCTTGGCTTTAATGAAGGACATGTTAAGATACAGCCACATGGATTGTGATCTTGCACTTGCTGTGGGATTCAGGCTTAGCATAGAATGGGCAACACCACTCAGCACCTGCCATAAAGTCCTACTCAAGTTTGCCCATGAGTAATAAGATGGTCCAAGGAAACTTTTGGGAAGGTCTGAGAGCCAGATAGAGGCAGAATACAAGTGGACAGATACCCAGGGAGATGCTTGTGTCCTCGTTCTTATCTAAGGAGCACATCATTTTTTCTTACATGATGTTCCGCAGCTTCCCCCCTACCCCACTCCACAGATACGCACGAACACATTTCCCAGGTTTCTGTACCCTGGACTCCATCGGTTGTCTAGATAAATGGTCCAAGGCTCGCTCGCTGAAGATTCCATTACTTCCCTGCTTGGCCCTGCAGGTGGACAGCCCGCCATGAGCTCACAGTGCAATGTGATTGTCTGGTTCTGGGAAGAAAAGGCATTTCAATTGGTTAGATCTCAGCTGTGTTGTGAATCATTTTTGTCTTTCAAATTTCCCGTTGTTCTGTCTATTCAGCCTGCCCCTCCTGGTTAGATATAGGACTGCTGTGGCAAGAATGGATGTTTGATCTCTGTGACTAGAGATGGTTGAAAAAAAAAAAAAGCAAAATAGAAGCCTCCGTAGGACTGCTGGCCATACGCTTGGATTAGTCACTATAAGACAAGGCAGCCCTGAAGAAAATAACTCACCATAAGTAATAGTTAACATTTATTCAGTGCTTACCATATACCAACTCCCAATCCAAACACTATCTAGTATTATATATAATACACATTTAATTCTCTCATCAATCTTAGGAGGTATGAATTCTTATTATTTGAGTCTAACCTGAGTTAACTAGGTAGTCTGAGCCTAGTTAACTAGGCAGTCTGAGCCTAGTTATCTGGGTAGTCTGATCCCTCAGCTCGATGCAAGCTTTCCTATGCACACGTCTTCTTTTATAGAGCATTCCAGACATACCTCATTTGATGTTCAAATGAAACAATGCTGAGAGGCAGGGGGGGAAGGGTATTAATGTGCTCATTTCACAGGTGGAAAAACTGAGGCCCAGAGATATGCTTTGTGTCAGACCCCATCTCTGTGCTGGAATGTGAACCAAGTCCCTTGACATTGTGATTTTTCACCTGACACCCCAGTTGAACGTCTATCCTTGGGTCTCAGGTATTTCTTTAAAGCACAGGGTGTTCTCAGGGCTTGAAGCCCTGGGCACGGAGCCAGCACAGGTGGCTCCCAGCCAGGTGACAGGATCTATAGACAAGCTGGGTTCCCGCCTGTAGCCTGGTATGCCTCAGGCAATTATTTTCAGAAGCCATTGACATCTTGGTTGGCTAGAAAGCCACTCCTAGTGGCTGCCCAGGAATTGAACTGCTCGTTGGCCCATGGGTTTATGAGTGTCAGCTGCTTTTTCTCATTACCGCTTTCAATTAACTCATTGTTCTGAGTCCAAGCTAACGGCCCTCCTTGGGATTCATTTACATTAAGGTTGGGGCCCTGGTTTCTTTCTTTCCTTTTTTTAGAAGAAAAATTCAGGTTTTGTGAAGTAGACAATTAGAAACATCAGGGGTAGAGGCCCCAGTTGTGGGTCCGAGACAGAAGGGGCACACATTTCCCACAGTGGCGCTGCCAGGACTAGGTGCCCCGGCCACTTAGACAAACTGAACACATCCTTCAAGGCCTGGACCAATCTTTCTTCTTGGAGGCAGCCAGGACTGCAGGACAAAGATGCTGGTGCGTGAGGGAGCAATGTGCTTTGGAGCTTGAAGAAGGCACCTTCCCATCCTGCTGGGACCCACTCCCAAAGGGGAGTGTTCACAGTCTTCTACTAGAGAAGGAAGAAAATTGGAAGAGAACAAACATTTATTATCAACACCTACTGCATGCTTTCGCTTCACATAACCCCCAAAGAAGAACTATCATCCCCCTTTTATAGGTAAGGAAACTAAGGCACAGAGGGGGACAGTGACTAGACCAAAGTCACACAGCCAGGAATGGTGGCATGGGGATTTGTACCAGTAAACACAGGTGAAGGAGGGGGAGGCCAGGGGAGATGGAAGGAGTGCAATTGAGTGAGAATTCCTTAAAATCCCTTTTGAAAAGTTTCTTGTGATGACCTGCCTGCTTTTCATATATTTCTTTGGGAATCACTTGTTCCTTATTACCTTATAGATAGACCAAGCGTGCTGATTTAAAAGTATTTCCTCTTATTTAAAAAAAACCAAAAATGGTTTCTGCCTCTTTTCCCCTTTGATGTGATTATTGTTCCCTGTTGCCATTGCTGCATGGCTGGGACTTGTCGATCAGAGTGACCAATAAGGAGACCTGGCTGACTGCTTTGAGAGCAGAAAGACAGGAGGCAGAGACAGCAGGGCAGGCAAAGCCCAGAGCTGTGACTGCCACCCTGCTTTTCCAGAAATGTCTCAGGAGAGGTATAAGAGTGGGCCTCGGGCTGGCCATCAGTCAAGGGACCTGGGGTAAGTCCTTCCCACCTAGGCAGAGCCTTGGTTTCTCCACCCGGAAAGGGAAGCAACAGGATGAGCTGCTTTCTGAGGACTCTCCCAGCCCCAAAGGCCTCTGCTCTGTGTCAGGGAAGATCTGGGTCTCACTCTTCCGGAAGCTGAGAAAGCTGCCTTATTATTTTTTTTCACACGCAATTACTCTGATGGTAACAGAAATTGCATCGATTTCCCTTTGCGTGTTGTGTTAAGTTGTGAGTTTATCGATCTCTGTCTTTGATCGAAGACACCCATTCTGGATTTATTGGATCTGAATCTAGCCAGAGAGGAAATGAATCCAAGAGCTGAACCACTACCCTACCCACCCCCACCCGCTGCGGCATCCCCCACCCCTCCACTAACTGAATAGGGTATATAAATCCTCAGCACGTCTGCAGCAGTTTGCAGGCTACCTTTTGTTTCTCCTCTGGAGGGTGTTCATGTGTATGAGCTAAAGGAGATGGAGCGTGAAGAAGCTGAAAGATCTAACGGAGAGCAAAGGCCGGAAGTTTACAGGGAAGATGGCTAATCCTTGCCAAGGGGGTGAAAAAGTCAGACATCTGGTTGCTGGTTGTGTTTCCTGCTGAAATTCAGGGCAAAAGGTCCCCTCCAAGTTTGGATCTGGGTGGGAGGAGAAGAAAAGGAGTAGGAGGAGAGATGTGAGCTAGAAATCCTGCAGCCGGGGGAGACGGAAAGGGCAGGCGAAAACAACTGTTTCTGTATTCCTGTGCCTCAAATCTTCTTCCAAGAGTAGGAAGGAGATTTGGCAAAATATTCAAAGCAATCCCGCTTCCGGGGAGCGAGCCGTATCTCCGAGGCCCTTACAGGTTTGCCCTTGGCTCAACTACATGTTTTCAGGAGGAGCCGCACGGCTCCCAGCCAACGTCCTGCCAATTGACAGAAGCTGGGAGGTAACCGGGAATTCTTCATTAACTGTGCAAATTAGCGAGAAGGAAAATAAACAGATACCCGGTTGCTTTGTGTGTGCTTCTCCTGACTGCGATAACCCCTTGCATTTAAACAGCACTTGGTGCTTTGTGTTTTTTCAAAGGACGGCGTCCTACATCTGATTCCCATCATCCCATCTCAGCGAGCAACGAGGAGGTCAGGCCTGGGATATGAATCCCCATTTCACAGTAGAAATCGGGTCGGAAAGGAGAACGAATTCGACCCATACCACAGAGCCTCAGGAGGCCTTGATTAGACCCTCCAGGCCCAAATGTGTTCTTGTCCCTCCAATGCTCTGTGTCACCAGGAACTGTGAGGAAGCCTCAGTTCTGCGTGTGGGTACCTGCAGCTTTCTGTCCAAGGTGCTGCTTCTGGGCCACGTTCTGTAGAACCAGGGCTTTGTAACGGAGAACTCCCAAAGCACTCGGCAGTGAGCGCTGGTCCAACACCTACCGCGCCACAACCGACCGGCCCAACTTTAAGTTCAGTTCTCCTTAACATGAACTTCAGTTGGTGGCTCTTAATGTACCTTAACGACGACCGTGGTGAATCCGTACTACACAACTCTTTCAACTTTCTATACATTTTAACATTTTCATAACATAATGTCAAGGAAAATAGTTCTAATTTTGTGTTTGACCCTTCAAAAAAAAGTGATGAGTCAGCCTGCCCGCCTTCCCTCCTTCCGTTCATTGTTCCACACGTACTTCATGAGCACGGTGCCCAGGGCTGAGAGAACACCGCAGTCAACAGGCATAGACCTTGACTCCATGATGGGGAGGACCGACAATACACAAGTTCATGTGTTTGAAAATATGAAGATATCTCCTCATACATGTCTGGAAGCAGAGGAAGGGCTATGGTAGAGAAAAAAAGAACAGGAAAATCTGTATTTAAGATGGGGAAGGAGGCAGAAGACCAGGAGGGAGAGCTGGATGGACTGAGAGAGGGCCATAATAAAGGCCCCTAGATGGATGAGCAGAGTGTGAAGGGCCTAGAAGCCTGAGAAGAACCCCAGTATGGCCTGAGCTTGCGGGGGACCCGGAAGGCAGCCAAGAAATACTTTCAGCAACACGTCGGGGAGGATATTTTCTCCATGGACCTCGGTTTCTTCATCTGTAAAGGAGGGGGAGTGATACCAGCCTCACCGGATGTTTGGGGCAATACTGAAACTCCTGTGATGGAAATCCTAAACCGAGATAAACAAATGTGTCTTTATCACATCACCAGATTTGCTTCACCCTCACATCTCACAAGGGTCTTCCCTGGTGGAGGTCCAAGCACTATGAGCCTCTCCTACCAGGAAAGCATTATATGATCTGTAAGCAAACACTTGAGAGTTCGGGGCCACAAAAGGACGCTGCAGAGCTTTGGTCTAGCAATCCTTCACCCCCTCCACCCCCCAATCTGTTGTTCCGGGGCTAATGGCAGGGTCCGGCCTAAGTAATAAGCAAGGATTGTCCTTGTATATATATAAATCTTCCTATCCTCTTATCCCTGCCTCCTGTTTGGGAGACTTTGAAAACTTAGGGCCCATATTGAAATAAATACAGACAACTGGTTTATTTACTGGCAAGCAGCATTTCTCCACCTTCGGCCCTCCGCATGTCCTCTCTCCCTGGAGACACCATTTCTTTGAGAATCACAGAATCTTGGGCGCTTGGTATTACAAATTTTGGGACACCTTGTTGTTTTCTGAGAATTACCTTTTATATCACATTGTATAGTTTACAAAACCCTTTGATGCAACGTATTCGAAGCCCCAGCAAACCTGGGAGACAGGCGACCTGTCATGTTCAGTCATATCACCCCGCCTGACTGTCTTCGGGGCACTTTCTGGTAGCACTGTAATCCGACGGTGGATATTAACTAGTGAATGTATTTTGTTTATCACGTCTTTTCCTGCTTCTATGATGTAAACCTGAGGATACCTTTCTTGTTTACTGCTATGTGCACAGCACCTAGAAATATGCCTGGCGCACAGGAAGCACTCAGTAACTAGGAGTTTGATGAATTAACGAATGAATCTCATTTTACGAGTGGGGCAACTGAGGCTTAGCAAGGTTTAGCGACTCTTCCAGTTTCATGCAGGTATTAAATGGTAGGGCCAGGACCAGAAATCAGGTCTTTGGATTTCTCTCTGAAATACTACCCCTCTGTCTATGCTATAACCATAAGCTCAGAAATATATGAAATATATATCTGAAATACCTGAGGTCACCATCCTAACAGCCCACTCTTATAATCACCTTGGTGTTTTGTTTCGTGAACAAAGGAGATTAGAAACGCTAACTAATGTGGGAAGGAGCAGGAGGGAAGGCCACTGTCTGACATCAAGGGGGAAGCAGAAAGACTGAGGAGGAGACCTGGAGCTCCTAGGGGTTGGCTGGCTGGGGCCATTTAGTGTAAGGACAAAATGCACCATGCACTGTCATAGCTCTAGATACCAGCATCTCAGCATCACAGCATTTGATACAATGTTCAGGAAAATTCCAAGTTGGGAAGGGCACAAACTGTAGAGTGATTACCTGGAGAATAGGACGGACTGGGCAGACTTCCAGTTTTGACTTTAAAGACTCCTGCACTATTTATGTTTGCCTAGTGAGGTCTATCAAGTATAACAGCAGCAAAGGCATTCACTGTATTTAGTATATTCTATTTAATAAGCCCGGAAAATATGCACTTCATTGTAGAAGGTTTCCATAAAAAAACAGTTAAAGTCTAAAGAAGATAATTAACATATAAAGGAAAAGATCATTTTGACTCGCAGGTCGAGAGGCCACTATGAAATAATAATGCTTAACATACAATGAATGCCTGTGACACGCCAGGCTCTATGCTAAGCATTTTGTGTACTTATCTCATGTAATAACTCTAACTACAACTCTTTTATGACCCCAAAGTTCCAGGAGAGTTGGGCTCACAAGAGTAAGAAATTTGCACACAGGCAAGCTACAGAGCACAGACTCACAGGCAGACCCTTCTAGCACCAAAGCTCGGTTTCTGAAACCAGTGCCCTGAGCTGCTTTGTTTTTTTGTGTTTGTGAATCCCGTATTAAGGGGGCTGTGGCAGGTTAGAGGTCAATAGAAATGTCTCCATTCTACAAAACAGCATGCCTCCAACAATTCTTCCCCTGCTCCCTGCTGGTTACAGATGTTAATTAGCAAACCCTCTCTCTTCCAGCTGCCTGCCCTCTCTGTCCCCCAAACCTGAAGGCTCTAGGACCAGCTCACCCCATCCCAGACCTCATGGCTGTCTCCTTGCAAACAAAGGGCAATAACCCCACATTCACTTGACTTAATAACACATACATGTCCCATATCCTCATAAAAGGTTGTTTATCCTGCTATCTATTTGACATTTAAAAAGGAGCATACGGAAGTGAAAAGATATTTTCCTTTGGATCCAAGAAAGGATTTGGACACTTGAGTCATGAATTCCTCAGGGGTCCCGGGTTTGCTTTGTACCTTTATGGTGGAACGCGACATTCTGAAATACGGAGATGTTTGTCATGGGTAAAGTTTTGCGTGCTGAAACAAACAAACAAACAAAACAACAACAACAAAGGAAGGTGAAATTTTAGTATTTTCTAATAAAGCCATTTGCTTTATATCTTTAAAATGTAACCTTAAACTGCTAGAATGGCCTCAGAAGGAGATGCTGTGGTGCTACCTGAAGCTCAGAAAATGAAAGACCTAGTCCTTTTCTAGAGGGAGGGAGCTCAGCTTCCGGATGATGCATCTGGATAGGGAGGAGCCTGCAACTCTCATACCAGGGGCAGTAGTTAGCCAGTGGAGGCAGACACCAGCCCCACCACGCAAGACAAGGCGCTAAATCTCTGTCAACTTCATCACCTTTCTCCTGCATAAAACAAGTACAAAAAAAAATCTATGTCTTAGGGCTATTGGGAGGATTATAGGAAGTAGGACACATAAAAGCACTATTTCACAGCACGAGATAAATTCTCAATATAAACTTCAGTTCCCACTGTAGTCTCAGTGAGGTGCCAAATACTGAATACACAAATCACACAAATAGTCGCACCATGCTTGAGATAAATGCCACAAAGCCTAAGGTGCAATGGAAATTGTCACGAAAGGTCGTAACCTAGCTTGCGGGGTCAGAGAGAACTGGGAGGACGGGAAGGTCAAACTGAAACTTGAAGGGTAAGAAGCATCCTTCAAGCGGGAGAAGGCCAATACAATCCCAACTGTGCTTTTCAAAAACCAACTAGAGTGTATTGAGAACTTTCAAAGACTCTGCAAGTGCGAAAAGCGTCTGTATGTTAGTACTGTTTTGTATTTGCATATATCTGGTTATTAATGAAGTTAAATGTTTCAAATATTTATTGGTCATGTGAGTCTTTATTTATTATAAGCTTTGCCTAAGTTTGTTATTGAATGGGAAACAGTATTTTTCTTACTTGTTTTTAAATTTTTTTCTAATGTTTATTATTTTTGACAGAGAAAGAGAGAGAGACAGAGAGCAAGCGGTGGAGAGGCAGAGGGAGAGGGAGACACACAGCATCTGAAGCAGGTTCCAGGCTCTGAGCTGCCAGCACAGAGCCTGACGTGGGGCTCGAACTCACAGACCGCGAGATCATGACCCTAGCTGAAGTCGAGGCTTAACCAACTGACCCGCCCAGGTGCCCCTGTTATTTGTTTTTAAAGGCTCTTTATATATTAAGTATGTTAACCTTGTCATATTTATCATAGAAAATTTTTCCAAATTTCTAATTTATCTCAATTTTGTGATGCTTTTTAAACTTAAAAAAAGTGCATGGGTGTGTAAGTGGCTCAGTTGCTTAAGCGTCCAACACTGGATTCTGGCTCAGCTCATGATCTCACAGTTTGTAAGATCAAGCCCCATGTCCAGCGGCACTGTCAGCACAGACCCTACTTGGGACTTGTTCTCTCCCTCTTTCTCTCTGCCCTACTCCCGCTTGCGTCCACTCTCAAAATAAACATTTTTTTTTAAAAAAAGTACATATGCAAATACATTAATATTCTGATAAATACATTTGCTTTGCTATCGTTGATGTTCTTTGTTAAGAGTTCTTGCTCCTCCTAACATGACGGTTTTATTTTTGATTTACAATACTCATAACATTTTTTTAAATCCCTGCAATGTTTCACTTATGTTTTATTTGTTCTACACCCACTGATGTGACTCTGACTTGTTGGAATCAGTCTCTATTATTAATGCTCCACGTAGATAATTTCCTTTCTCATAATCTTTATTGCTTTTCCTGTTTCCTCTGCATTTTATAAAGATTCCTGAAGTTTGTCCTCCATGTCAGTGATTTAATTTTCTGGGCATTTAGTTCTTTATTGCCTCCAACCCTGGCGATTTTAATCTTACTCTTAATTAAGGAGTTTCCCTGCCTTCTTGATATCCCTTTTCATCTTGTCTTTTTTCCTCGTGATTTTCTACTTATATTCATGGATGCTATGTTTATCAAAGATGCCAGACAGTTGCCTAAACTGTTCTTCTGGGTTTTGCCATGCATCATGTCCACGGTTACATTCTTCCTGTGTATTTCTTAAGATGTTATTTCTATTCTGTCTTCTTCGTGAGGGTTTTTAGCTGTCCCTTGTCAGGGTCCTCCTGCTCACGAAGGGGGATCTACCCACAGGGCAGCCATGTGGGTATGCTTCCCAGCTCCACTGCTCACGAATTCAGCCCCAGAGCAGGTGGCTGTGACAACTCATGACCCAATTCCCAAAGTCCAGGAGGAGTGACTCTCATGGTTTTCAGCAGAAACTTTTTTTCAGAAAAAAATCTTACATGGAAGTCCAACATAAAAACCTCTAAAATTATAAAAAGCTTGATTGAAGCGAAGGATAAAGGCCCAGACTATCACTCAATCACATGCCTCTCTGGTCCTAAGACGGGCTTTCTCCTCCTTCCCAGCTCCTGGCTTTGATGCATTGAATTGCTAAAATAAATGGGACACGCACACCTGTGTCAGGGGCTATTAGATAGATTTCTTCTCTCTTCCTTATGGTCCAAGCGGTGACCTCGGGTCCTCAGCACTTTGAAATGCTCCGTATCATCTCTTTCTCTCTTGCCCACCCTCAAACTTCCTGTTCTGTGATTTGTCGTCTCTGGATGGATGTAGAACCAACATGGGGTTCTCGGGGTGGGTGGGAAATGATAGTCCCAAAAGGCGTGCTCCTGTTCTGAAATGCTCCCTGGTTTTACGGCTGCTGCAGAAAGTGGAGGTTGCTGGGGACTCTTTCTGCCTTCTTCCTGGGAAGTAGGGATGCTCTATTCCACGGCGACAGAGGATTAGCACCATCTGCTTTCCTCGCTCCCGCTCAATGAGCCCCGTATTTGGTGGAAATTCTTTCCAAATTCACTTTATATGTTCTCCTTCAGGCATTATGAACCTTGAGCGTTTGCTGTACCTTCTAGGAGGCAACTTTCAGTTTTGGCGGGAAACTGGAGATAGGGGTTAGTATGAGGCTGTTTGTTTTTAAAGCGACGAGTTCCAAGGATCACTTTATCATTCTGCTGGGGACCAGAGGGACCAGAGGTCTGTTCCCACCTCATCTATAGAAGTGGTCTTACAATGAAATTTATCTTTACTTTTAAATTTCATCTTTAAAATGGTGGGGTCTTTTTTTAGTTAATGAGATATTCAACATGCCATTATAATTTATATTGGGGGCATATGCTCAGACATTTTTACCAAAAGAGGCAGCTGTGATTAAATCAGCAAGGGTGAGGGGTGGAAAAATAGCATGGAGATTTCTAGTCTATATAATATTCTGGCACTTCTGGCACAAGAGGTTTAAGCGCCACCCTCCGGCCCTCCATCATTCCCTCTGGGCCCAGACCTCAGGAGAGGGGGAGGAGCCCACCTGAACAGGGCGCCTCCTGCCCCACATATGTCCCCCCACCCCTACCCCAGCTCCTTTCCCACCCAGCACTGAGACACAGGTGTGAGGGTCCCCCTTCTTTCCAGTTTGCTACAGCTATAACCTTGCTTTAGGATATTGTGTTCTGTTCCAGAGCCCAACAAAGTCAGCATTTAGCTAACGAGCCCCATATTACCGAGAATCTAAAAGACCTCATTGTTTCACCATCCTCTTTATGGAGGGACGTGGCTTCCTGAGGTAAATTAATTTGCGGAAGGAGTCTACAATGAGCAATGCTGTAAGCCACTCACACACAGGATGGGGCTTGGGGAAAAGATCACAGTGTATTTTTCTGCAATTTAAGTCTACCATGAAAAAAACTTCTTAACCCACTGAGCCACCCAGGCACTGAAAAAAAGAAAACTTCTTAAAGCTCTTATTAAGGTATTCAGGCTATAATTCTGAATGGTTCTACAACACACCCCTGCGTTCTCCTTCATCTTCTTGGACTACCTTTAGAAGAGATCCAAGGGTTAGATCACTGGAAGGAAGGAAACAGTCACAACACGATGGTTAAATAGGGCTCCTGCCCTGGCAGGGCAGGTAGTTCAGAGGGGATGGCAGAAGCACCTGGCAGTGGCATGGGGCAAACCTTCCAAAGAGTAGAAAGTCACTAATGAGAGAGACTTGTCAGGGAGAAAATCTGTGTATGTGCGTTGTGCATATGTTTGTGTGTGTGAAATTTTTAATGAACTAGTACATTTAAAAAAAATTTTTAAGTGTATTTATTTTGAGAAAGAAAGAAAGAGAGAGAGAGAGAGAGAAAGAAAGAACAGAGGAGGGGGAGAGAGAGAGAGAATCCCAAGCAGGATGCTCACTGTCAGCACGGATCTGACACGGGGCTTAAACTCAGAAACTGTGAGATCATGACCTGAGCCAAAACCAAGAGTCGGATGTTTAGCAGGCTGAGCCACCTCTGCGCCCCTGAGCTAGTCCTTTTTTATGTTATTTAAGTAATTCACCTCCAAAGGGAAAATTCGTACAATACAGAAGAGAACAGGCGATCTTGGTTTTATGACTGTTGGAAACCCAGATACATACACGCAAATGTTCATGTGTAACGTTTCTCTTCCAGGGAGGTCTTTTATAAATATGAATGGGGGGAAATGCTTTCATAAGTTATTCAGACTATTAACTCTAATCAGTTTTCCAAAGCCACCCTGACTCCTACTTGTCTCATCTTCTTTGAGTACTTTTGGAAGAGAAGACATTTTTCAAGGAAAACACAACTGAGGAAATAGAACAGATGAAGTGTTTAACAACAGGGCAATGGAAAAGGCTGGCAGGTAGTACACACTCATTAAATATTTATCGAAATATCAGTTTGTGAAATACAACTCTAACACCCTTTTGCAATTTGATGTTTTCTCTGAGCCCATTTTGCACACCTTCCATAGGGGTCTGAGTGTTACACTATAAGGCTGCACAGTCACTTGACTGAATCGATGGACATTTCAGTGTTGCCACTTTGTATGCTGTCACAATCAAAGCTCCAACGAACATCTTTTTGTGTTATCTTTGCGCATGGCTGTGAGCTCCTCTGTAAGATAAAAAAAACGAGGCCTTGGGTCAAAGGGCAAAGACAGAGTGGGATTCAGGAGACAACTTGAGGGGCACCTGGGTGGCTCAGTATGTTGGGCGGCCGACTTTGGCTCAGGTCATGATCTCACAGTCTGTGAGTTCGAGCCCCGCGTCGGGCTCTGTGCTGACGGCTCAGAACCTGGAGCCTGCTTCGGATTCTGTGTCTCCCTCTCTCTCTCTCTCTGCCCCTCCCCTGCTCATGCTCTGTCCCTCTGGCTCTCAAAATAAATAAAAAACGTTAAAAAAAAAAAAAAAAGGAGACAACTTGAGTCCAAAGACTCTCAGTGAAAAGCAAGAAATGCGTCAGGACTCCTCAGCCCGGTCCCTTCACTCCAGATACGCTTGGAGCATTTTTACGTGGTTAACCCCAAAACCAATGACAAGTTTATGCTGGGGATACTGACATCAGTGTTCAATGTTAGGACAGATGAGAAGGAGCAAAATGAAGTTTAAATAGAGGAGTATTAGCAAGGGTTTCATTTGGGACATCACTGATTAGAGAGAGAGAGGTTCACATTTCTTCAGAAAAAATTAAAAGTTAATACTATTAGAGTTGAAGTCTTCTACCAAATGCCTACCATAAAAAAACAAACAAAGCTAATAAAATATGTAGATGTCTATGTGCATGTAAATGTGTGGGTATGATGAACAGGTCATGTGGTAAAACATTAACAATACATTGATAGCTTTATGGGTAGCTTTTTTTTTTATTTATAAAAATAATGGAACAATAAAATTCTATATGCAGAGGCAGGACAAGTTTCGCCTCCCTTAGGTACTAGGAGTATGTCTGGCCTGCCAGTAGCCCTCTGGGGAATGACCCCTCCCGAACTCCATACTCTCCTGTCCCATCCATGTAGCCAGGTGCCACTGAACCCAGGCGATGAGACCACTTGTCTTGGCAATTGACTCAGAGATAGGTATATGATCCAAGGTGAGACTCAGACTCCAAGTAATAATCTAGCTCTTTCATGGGGCGTCTGGGTGTGTAAGCGTCCGACCTAGGCTCAGGTCATGATCTCATGGTTTGTGACTTTGAGCCCTGCATTGGGCTCTGTGCTGATGGCTCAGAGCCTGGAGTCTGCTTCGGATACTGCGTCTCCCTATCTCTCTGCCCCACCCCTGCTTGCGCTCTGTCTCTATGTCTCAAAAATAAATCAACATTAAAAAATTAATAATCTAGCTCTTTCATCTAAAACAGCTTGGCGTCATCTTTGCCTGTCCAAGAAAGAATCCACATCACGGTAAGTCAGTAAGAAGAAGCAAAGAGAGACCGGGAAAGACCAAAAGAAAGAGGTAAGAGCTGACAAGTTGGAACATCTCTACCTCGCCAGGTGACTCCTTAGACTCCCCAATGGTTTGAATCCATACATTTCTCAACCTCATCTAAGCTAATCAGAGGTGGTTTCTGTCCCTGATAACTAGCGGCATCCTAAGGCAACATCCCAGCCCCTGAAAGTTTGGGACACATTTATAAACACGAGCTGTCTGGGTTTTAATCAAGAATGCTTCCCCCTGAAGTAGGATGTGATTTTCGCCCAAGATAAATTTTTCTATTGTTATGGAAACTGGTCTGGATCCCCCGGCAGAAGAACCAAGCGGCACTTGGAGATCTTGGGAGGCAGGAGGTTTATTTACAACGGTGGGCTCAGAGGATATCATTCTCCAGAGGTCTGAGACCAGAGCATAAGCAGAGGGAACAATTTAGAGTCTGTTACTTCTGCAATCCTGATTAGTAGGAATTCGGCACGTGACGAGCAGGGTGGGAAGAAGAACCCAGAAGGGGGAGTCTTTGATCAGGGACAGAAATTTCCTTATCAGTCCTGTCGGCCTCCTCTTGCTGTTCTCCACTGGTCTGTCTGTTCTGCCAAGGATGATTCCACCACCCTCCTTAGGCCCCAAACCCTCATCTGCACTTGCTACATAGAGACCCTCATTCCTAGAAGACTTGGCCCACTCTCCCCATCCAGCCTTATTACCTCTCACTCTCCCCCATGCAATTCAACTACAGATGTTTTTTCTTTCATGACCTCAAAACTGCCAAAGTGTCACCTGACCCCAGTCCTTTACCCACACTGCCCTCTCCCACCTGCAACTTTATTCCGAGACCCTCTCCTTCCTTCACTTGACTGCCTCTCCGTGTGTCGGCTTGAATAGTACTCGCAATATTCCTTCCTCTCCAATCTTCGACAATCGAATCTAAGATCTTTTACTTGAGTCTTTGCTTTTCTTTTATGGCATTTATCACAAAATATAACTATTCGGTTAGGTCTCCTTCTGCAGCCAGGTGTCAAATATCTCTTTCTTTCCCTAGAGGACAAGCCCCATGAGGGCAGGGGCAGGGTCTGTTTTATCCATGCCTCTCTGCTTGGTACCTAGACAAGTGCCCTCCCTAGATAGTCATTGATTAGGTGAGTGCATGTTCATGACCAGCTTTGGATACACTAGATGGTTTCTGGAACACAGAAGGTGGCGTGCTTTCAGGAACACGGCAGCTCTTAAGAGCCTTGCCAACAAGACATCAACGGCCTTTGCGTGAACTTTAACACAATAAATAATCAAGAGGGAGGGTTTCCAGGAATGCTCTGGACTCCGGAGAGCAAATGAATGGCATGGAGCTTCATATTTCCATTTGTTTCTTGCAGGTATCGGTCAGGCCTCCTGCATCCTTTTTACCAGAGTATTTTGGGGCCACTGTTCAGCCAGATTAACTAGGAAACCCCTGGCACAAACACACTTACTTTCACAGCCTGAGAATGGTAACCATCAAATGCAGAGGGTGTATTAGAAACACTTAAGCAGCAAAGTTGAAGAAATTTGCCTGATAAAGGTGTTAGACAGTACAGCATAGAAGAAAGTGGCTTTAATATTAGAATGCTTTTAAATTTTATGAGCATTTTTTATTGTTTTCTATCATTCCTTATGGTATAGAATAATGCCAGAGCATAGGCCTCGGAGTCAGCAAGACCTGGGTTTGAATCGGGCCCTGCTATTTACTAGCCGTGTGACCCAAAGAAAGTTGCTTAACCTCTCTGGGCCTTGGGTTTTTTTTTTTTTTTTTTCTTCTGAAAATGGAAGATAGTATCAGAGCCTACCACATAGGATTATAGTGATGAATGGGCATTAAAATGGCGTAATCAGTGCAAAGTACTGAGCACCATCTCTGGCATCTAATGAACTACTATTGTCAGCTACCGTAGTCTTATGGGTATTGCTACTATTGTAGACAAAAGGAAAGCACCTGGAATGGAGGGGGGTGACTGACACACAGCAAATATTAATGGACTAGCGCTACTCTTTTGGGTCCAGCACTGGTGATGTTCAAATATTTAGCAGCCCTGGTATCAGGCAATCCCAGCAAAGCTAGGCATCGGCCTCTGGGCTGCTGGACTTGCTAGGTGAGGAGTGGGTACCGTGGGACATAGGGATGAGGGATTATAGGGATGGCTGTGATGGTGCAGAGTCATTACTGGGGGGTCCGGGCAGTGGCTAGTTACCAGCCGGTACAGAAGCAGTTCTGCAGTGAAGCCCCGGCACGGCCGCACCAGTGCAAACCAACTCACATCGGCCCTGGAGCAAGCACTGAGTTGGAGCCTGGGGAGGATCCGAACCCAAGGAAGGGCATGGCTGGTTCTCACCCAGTTAGAAAATCGCCTCTCAATGCTCAAATACCCTCCCGGGCATTATCAGGCCTCCACCTCCTTTTCTGGGCCTTTCTTCTTCAGCGACTTCCTGCACAGGAACCATCAACTCTGTCCACGCCCAGAGACTTCAGCCTCAACACCTCCTCAGCTGTGCTTTGTAAGGGCTGGCCTCAGCCCAAGGTCCCCTCTCTCCCCACCCCCACACCAGGCAGAGGTGGGAGCCACCCCCCCCCCCCAGCACGCCACCTCCCCTACCTCCCCCTCCCCAGCACTGTGAGAGCCTCAGGGGCCCTGAACTTTGCCCCATTTCCATTTCCCACTTTCCAGCAGGGGTGCCAGACCCTCCAATGGTCAGAAGCAGTAGGGCTGGGGCTGCCTTCCCGCCCCCTGCTGACTCCGCTCAGGAAATGGCCAGTCTCTATTTTGAGCAGAGGAACGTGTCACACCTCCCTGGGCCAGGACACCTCCTCCCTTGTTGAGGAACCACACTCCCACAGGGCTCAGCCGGTGACATTTCAGTCACGGTCTGCGAAAGCCCTGAGGACCTTTCAAGTTGCCTCAATCCCCGAACCTCCAAAAAGTAAATCTTATTTTCTCTTTCCTCGCCTAAGTCAGCTAATTATAGCTCCCTGCACAATAGCTAACCTTGGAGGACTGGACTCTTGGACAGGGTTGGCCTATTGTTTCCACACCAGCCCACGTGCAGCGGGGAGGCCCACGCCCAACTGGCAGCTGTCTGCAGGGAGGGGTCCACAGAGAGGGGTAACAAGAGCAGCCATCTCAGGCCCCTCACGCCACGGCCCTGCCACTCCTTCTCTGTGCACGTATGGAGAGCTGACCCATTGCCTCTGAGACTCATTTTCAAAACTGTCAAACTAGTATAAATTTACTGGAAGGATCACAAGGATTAATGCATGTATGTGTCAAGAATCTGACTCAAGGAACGGGGTCAAGTTGGTTGGTAAATAAATATTTGCTGTTAATTATCTTATGTGGTGACTTGTTGAAACCTCTGGTTATTTGGGCACTTGAGAAAAACTTCTGTTTTTGTGTCTCACAAACAGCACGCTCACACACAGCCTCAGAGGAGTCTGTGTGCTTTTTCTTAATGTTTAACTCTTATTAATGGCCCATCACGGAGTTGTTCCTAAAGTTTGTAGAACAAAAGGCAGAGTACCAGGGAGATCAACAGGCTATGAGCCTATATACTCAACAGCTTTATTGAGGTGCAATTAACACGCAGTAAACTGTACGCAGTTGGTCGAACACATGTATACGCCCATGGAACCATCAGCGCGATCAGACTGTGAACGCATCTAACACTCCCCAAAGACCCCTCTCCCTGCATAATTCCAGCCTGCCATACCTCTCACGACACCCCTATCATCCCTGCCATCCCTCCCACCCCCCCCACCATCCCCGAGCAACCAATATTCTGCTTTCTGTCCAAAGGGATTCACTGCATGTTTTAGAGTTTTATGTAAATAGATCCATATCATATGTGCTCCTTTCATTTGACTTCTCCATCTTTAGGGTCATGATTTGTTTTTAAGTTTATTAATTTTGAGAGCTAGTGAGTTGGAGAGGGGCAGAGAGAGAGAATTCCAAGGAGGCTCCATGCTGTCAGCGCATGCCTAGCCCAACGTGGGGCTTGAACTCACAAATCCCGAGACCTGAGCCAAAATCAAGAGTCAGACGCTTAGCTGACCAGACAGCCCTCGGCATCACTATTTTGAGATTCATCCATGTTGATGAAACTACCAATATTTCATTCTCCTTACTGTCGGATGGTATTCCATTGCATAGATATAACACAGACTGTTTATCCATTGACTAGTTTTTGACTATTTGTTTCCTGTTCGGGGCTATTATGAATAAAGGTGACAGGAACATGCATGTATAAGATTTGGTTTCTATATGTGCTCTCCTTTCTCCTGAGGAAACACCTAGGAGGGACGAAGCTGGATATGTTACGTGCATGTTGACTTTTTAAGAAACTGTCCAACTTTGCCTTACACAGGTTTGCACCATCATCCATCCCTACTAGCAGCCCCTTAGGAAATTCCAGTTCCTTCCCACCCTCAGCTGTGACTACCGCTTGGACAGGTCTCTTCCCTTCTAGCCATTCTGACAAATATGTAGTGGAATCCTACTGTGATTTTAATTTGCATTTCCCTCAACAAGAATGAGCTGAGAATTTCTTATCATGTACTTTCGTGTCATCCCTGTATCTGCTTTGCTGAAATGTCTGTTCAAACCTTTGGCCCCTTCTTGAAAAATGAGCTGTTTATTTTCTTAATATGGAGTTGTCGAGAGTTTTTGTATTCTGTGTATTCTGTACACTTTATCGGGTCTGTGATTTGCAAAGATTTTTCTCTCAGTCCCCCGCTTGTCTGTTTATTCTCTCAACAGCATCTTTCAAAGAGCAGAGTTTTAAATCGTGATGAAATTCAAATGATCATTTTTTTTCTTTTATGAATCATGCTTTTTGATCTTGTATCTATGAAGCTTTTGCCTAGCTCAAGGTCAGAAAGATTTTCTCCTGGAAGCTTTATGGGTTTTGGGTTTCTCACTTAGGTCTATGATCTATATGTTCTTTAAGAAAAAAATTTTTACGACTCTGTTTTGTATATGGTTGGAAACATGGCTTAAACTTCCTCTTGCATATACATCACCAATTGTCTCAGCCCTGTTAGTGGACAAGACCACACCTTCTTCACCGAATTGCCTTTGTGAATTAGTTAAGAATCAATTGTGTATTTTTGGAGTCTCCATTCTGTCCATCTTTGTGCCAACATCATCATCTGATTTTTGTAGCCTTCCAATCAGGTAAGATTAGCGCTCCCATTTTATCCTCCTTCTCTTTCCAAGCTGTTTTGGCTAACACAGGTCGATTACTTTTTATATGAGTTTCAACATAAACTCATCAATTTTTCATTTAGTCAGATGGGATTCTGATTGGGAGTGTATTCAATGTGTAGAACACTGTGGTGAGAAGCGAGAGCAGTACTGAGTCTTCTGATCCATGAACAAACTAAATGCCTTTTCCATTTATTTTGGTTTTTAAAACTTGTCTCAGCCAAGTTTAGTTTTCAGTCTACGGATCCTGCACATCATTTGCCACGTTCATCCCTAAGGAGTTCATAACTCCTGGTGCTGTTGTGAACAGTATTATTTTAAATTTCATTTTTGGTTGTTTATTGCTGTGAAAGGAAATAGAATTATATGCTCATCTTGGGTCCTGCCACCTTGCTAAACTTGTTTATCAGTTCTGGTAGCTTTTCGCCGATCCCATCAGATTTTCTACATAGATGATTGTGTCACTGGCTCCTAAAAACGGATTTACTTCTGCCTTTCCAATCTGGGTAACTCATTACTTTTTCTTGACTTACTGCACTGATTAGAACTTTCAGTACAAGGTTAAAGCCAAGTGCTAAAAGCAGACATACCTACTTGATCTTAGTGGGGGAAGCTTTAGTCTCTTCTACTTATTCAAGATGTTAGAGATGTGTTCCTCTTGCAGATGCCGATTATCAAGTTGAGGAAATTCCCCACTGTTCTTGGGGTGCTGACAGTTGTGCTTGTGTGTGTGTGTGTTTTGTTTTGTAGATGCTATGATGTGTTCTCTTGGCTTTCGTTTGTTAATCTAGTGAACTACGTTGATTTTCAAATGTTAAACCAACCTTCCATTTCTGGGATATACTCTACATGGTCATGATATATTGCCTTTTTATAGATTGTTGGCTTCTGTATACTAAAATCTTAGTTAGAATTTTCACATCTATGTCTATGAGGGATATTGGTTTGTTTCCTTGCAATGAATTTTTCTGGTGTGGAATCAGACTAACACTAACCTCAAAAAATGAGTTGGTTTCTCCTTGTCCGTGGTCTGTTGTAGGGAAGATGTGAGGAGGAAAACTTCACCAAGACCGCAGGAGGCACTCAGGGCCAGTCTGGCAGGTGACTTGAGTATTCCAGTCCCCTGGAGTGTGATCTACAAGGGGTCCCTGATGCCCAGGACCAAAGTTCACCACGTCCATGAAGCTTTCTGAAATCCCGAATAGCCATCATCGGGAGTTATCGCTCAATACGGAGCTAACCTCTCTCCCTCCTGGAAGCCTTGCTGTGTGAGTCATCCTGGTGAAAACACTCTCTAGTGAGTTTTCAGCATCCCTGGCTACCACTATTGCCTTTCCCACAGCATTCAGACATGCTCGAGGCTCTCATCTTTTTTTTTTTTTAATGTTTATTTTTTGAGAGAGACAGAGCACGAGTAGGGAAGGGGCAGAAAGAGAGAGAGACAGGGAGACACAGAATCCAAAGCAGGCTCCAGGCTCTGAGCTGTCAGCATAGAACCTGATGCAGGGCTTGAACTCGGGGACGGCAAGATCATGACAGGAGCCCAAGTTGGACGCCTAACCAACTGAGCCACCCAGGGGCCCCTCAAGGCTCTCATCTTAAAGACCAATAAAAAATGAAGTTCTCCCCAGTCCGAAGACCTTTGCCTCTGCTTGCTCCCTCTCTCTCACAGCCTATTTCCAGAAAGAGCGGAACACCCTCCCTCTGTCCCTACATCCTGTCCATCCCTGTAAAAAAGGGAAAGTGATCCTCACCTTCACACTCCTGCCAAGGTCACCAACCAACCCCTTGTCGCCAGTTGGGAGCCCTTCTCTGATTCACCAGTCACACCCTGGGGCACTGCTAACTCCATCTTGGTTCATCTCCCGTTGGCTTCTGCAACACCCGGTTCTCCTCCTCTAATCTCGGCCTTTTGCATCTTCCCCAGCCCCTCCACATTGGGTGCTCCCCTGAGATCTACTCTTCTCTTCTTACTTCTCAGACTGATCCCCTTATTCCAGGTGACACACCCTATCCTCACCAGCAGCCACGTGTTTGCTCAGGTTGTGCGCAGGCAGGACTACAGACAGCACCGTTCACACCGTGGTCATTCTGCAGGGCGGAGCCCAGATTTGAGTTATGGACAACCTGGCCACATGTGATTGCTCTGTCTCTACACACTCCCAGCATACCCCCCGACATCTTCCACGGCAGTGGTGCCTGGGCTGTACAACTTTTAAATGCTGAATTTACCCCTTAATCATCTTTGATGGGCCCGATGCACAGTAGACGACCTTTAACGGTGTGCTGTCTGGGGAAGTCCACCCCCCAGTAGCAGCCAGTAGAGATTTCTCCACTGAGAGAGGCCACCATGTCCAAGTGGGGGGGCTGTCCTTCTTTCGGACTTTGTGTTCTTTTGGACCAGAAGAAGGGAATGAGCCTGACTCTAGCTGTGTCTCTTACTCTGCCTCTTTGAGCCTGAGTTTGCTCAGCCGGCAAATAATACGGTCAGTCTTACAGACTGTGGGGAGAGAGGGTGACTGAGGCAAACATCCCCTGCCTTCTGTCCCCCTCCCTTGTCCCCAGGGCAATACCTCTAACAAAAGCTGACCCCAGGAAAAACATTTTCTTATCTCGTGGAGAGAAAAGGAGCCCAGATCCCAGAAGGTATGTCCTGCTTGACCCCTGCTAGCTCCCGAGATCTGTTCTGCTTCTGCAGGTCATAGCGTCATGTCTGTATTCACTCAGCCACTCTGCTAATGAATGGCCGAGAGCTTGCAGCCGCCGGGTGCCCGGCCAGGCCCTGGGAGCCAAGGAGCACGTGTTAGATACAGCCCCTGTCTTTAAGACACCGCATTCTGCCACACCTGGACACGTCTGAGTTGATCTAGGGGGGGACTTGCTAATGGAGGAAAAACACTGGGTGCCGTGACAAAGACGAAGGCGAGTGCTAAGTAGAGAGATGGCCCTTTGGACGGTGCTCAAGGAAGGGCCCTCTGAGGAGTTACGTGTTAAAGAATGAGATTGAAGGGTGGGGACATTTTGGAGACAGCACGGCAGCTAGAAAAGGCATGCCAGAGAAGGCAGTGCGGTGGCAAGGCGACGAGGCAACGAGAGGGGCACCGGGTATCATCGGAGAAGGAGGCAAGGACCAGATCATCTGGCACACAGGGTCTGGGCGGGGTTCTAAGAAAAGGAGGCCTTCGCTCAGGGGTTGGGAGCAGGCGTGGATGGCATTGCGTTAGGCTTCCCAGGTAGAGGATTTCCTTTCTGTCAAGGGACATCTGCCCACCAGGGGGAGCACCCGCAACGTACCCTCCGAGTCCTCCCCTTCCTGCTGCTCAGTTCTTATTCCTAAACCCAGAGGCCAGGCTCCAAAGCCTGTGCTACCTCAGACCAGGACCTGGATACTTGGTGGCAGGTGAACGAAGTTCAGAGCTTAGCGAATCCCAGGCATCTAGCCTGAATGAGGCACATTGCCACAGCATAAACTCCCAGGCCTCTCTCCCGCATACAATTAATAGCCCCATTTTGGATGGCAATTTGGGGATTGCAATTTTGAATGTGTAACTGACTACCCAGCAACTCCACTGCTGAGAATTCGCCCTCAAGTCATCCTCCTCTATATCCATGAAGAGACGTGTGCAAAGATCTTCAATGGAGCACAATTTTAAAACTGGTTTAAAAAAAAAAAAAAGAATCCAGAATCCAGAAACAACTTCAGTGTCCAATCCTACCAGGGGAATGGCAAAATAAATCACGGTTCATGTACTCGTCCTCTCGGGAGGAGCTATTGTAATGTATCCCCTTAGAGCGAACAGCAACTGGACGCTGTTGTGGGATCACTTCCCAGACACGATGGAGTTTCCCACAAAGCCGGTTCACTAGGGTCTCATCATATCAAACAAAACAGAGACGTAAGCAAAATAAAGCTATTTTTTATTTACCTTCCTATGTAAATTTATAGAAAGAGGACTAAAAAGGAGGCAGAGCAAACTTCTTAAAAATAGCTGTAATTGGGACGCCTGGGTGGCTCATTCAGTTAAGCATCCGACTCTTCATTTCGGCTCAGGTCGTGATCTCCCCGGGCTCATGGAGCCTGCTTAAGATTCCATCTCTCCCTCGCCTTCTGCTCCTCCCTCCCTTGCCAAGTCACGCGCACACTCTTCTGTCTAAAAATAAAAAATAAAAAAACAAAAACAGGGAAGGATCTGGGATGAAAAGCTAAAATTAGGTCAAGGGAGGCTTTTATTACCTGTCCTGGCTTTAACTGCTCATGCAGTTTTTGTTTCACACATTTAAAAAAAATTAATCAAACATTTGAGCTTCCAGTTTCTAGAACGAAGCCGTCCAACTCTTCCTGTCACTCACTCATGTTTATAGACTATCTCCTGTGGTCCCCACACTGAGTCAGGCACAGGGAGACGGGAAAGAACTAAATGGAGTATCCGTCTGGTGGAGCTTCCTAGTTGTTGGAAACATTTTAAAACAGACCATCGGACAGACCCTTTCCTTAGAGTTCAAACTGTGGTTCTGTCGCTGAGCAGTTGCGCCACTTGTTCAATCCTTACCATTTCAGTTAGTTAAACTCTGAGTCTGTTTGTTTATCTACGAAATGGGGCAACATTACCAATTAGGGTATAAATGAGACAGAAGCTTAACCCGGAGCTTTGCATGGTGCTGTTCGCTCTAAGGGGTTACATTATTACCCTTGAGGTTTGAGTTCCTTCTTTAACAGTTGTATAGGTCAGGTCTCTATCCAGCTCCTGAAACCTCCAAGAGGAAAGAAGTATAGACTAGCCGTGGGTGGGAAACAGGAAGGATACTTTGCCCTACTTTATCCTTGAGAAGGATTTTCTTATGAGCTCTGAGGCTTTAAAGTTTTGAGCCTCCAAGCTCAGTTCTGGGCTACTTCTTGGGGTCCATCCCCGAAGCATTGGCACATCACAAACTCGGTCACTAGGGGCCAGCTCAGGGGCCTGGCACAGAGAGGAAATGAGCTGGTTAATCCCAGGCTGGAGTGAGAGGTTTTACGGAGACTTGGGCTCCCGGGACCTGCTCAACGACATCTTTCTGGCAGAGGAAGACTTTTCCAAGGGCTGGCTGCTAATCCCAGCCCGCGATCTGCAAACCCTCTCCCTCCCTCCTGATCCTCATCCCCTCCCTCAGCTCTGCGCGGAGGGGAGGGCCGAGAAGATGGACAGGCTCCCGGAACACAGCGAATACGCAGGGCTGGGGGGAGGCGGGCAGCTCTGGGGGCGTGGAGAAACGCAGCCCCGCCCCTCTACGTCACTCACGCCACTGCAGTTGAGAGGTTGAAAACGCAGCCTGTTTCTCGGGTCGGCTTTAGCTCAAGCGGTTACTTCGCCGAGTGGTTGTTTAACCTTCCAATCCCTTCGTTGGGGTTCGAGACCCGCGGGTGCTTTCTGACCCTTTTGTCCCCAAGTTGTATATAATTCCTTCTTTTTGAGAAATTTAGATTATGTTCTCTTTCAGTCTTCGTTTTGCCCCAGTATTTATCCGTTGATAGTATATAGTGGTGTAGCTTTGGTAGCCTGAAGGAGGTTATGAAAAGGGCCACTCCTGGGCTCAGAGTCAGACTAGCCGTGTGTGACAAGCTGACCCGCCTTACCCCCTGCTGCTTAGTCAGATAACTGCGAGGGGGGTGAGGGGGGAACGCCAGACAGAGAGTCAAGGGGCAAGAACAGAACCATGTAGTATGGATTGCGGATTTCATTTCAGGTTTTAGAGAGCCTCCGGAACCTTAACAGCAATCACTGCCATTTATTATTTTACCCTTACAGATTACTTTGTTTGTGTATACCAAGCTCCCCAAGGACCTGTTGGCTCAACCACAGCTAAAGAGACCTCCCCCTCATTTCTTACCCCAGATTTTTCTTTCAAGTTCTAGAACACCGGGAGTTCCTCCTGCGGCCTGTGCTGTCTTATTCGCATGGGCCGTCCCTACACACGCCTCCCTTCCAATCAAACGGCAATCTCTCCTTTTATCTCGCCCCCCCACCCCACACACCCCTTACTGGTTTCTCTCATAACCTTTGCACAATTCCTAGACATTTTATGGGATTTTGTTTAATGTGAGGGCTCTCTCTAGAATATAAGCCGCATTAGGAGGGCAGCGTTTTTGACTCCTGCTGTACCCAGGGCACCTAGCCCTTTCAAGGTTAGATGGACTTAAGGCACACTTGAGGGCTTTAGAGAGGTGCAGCCCCCAATTCCCTAGGGAGAGGTCCGGTTGGGGTTGGGGGTGGGCCTTGGTTCTCACTGGAGGAAATCCCTACAAGCAGGGGGAGCTGAGACTGTGGCTGAGGCAAGGGATCCTGAGGTGCTCTTGGGCTAGAGTTCTGACCCTGGTCTCAGAACTGCAGCCCTTCGGGGACAGGCGACCAGCCTGCCTGCCTTGCTGTCCACCCCCCCTTGGCTCTGGACAGGCTGCATGTGTTGGAGATCACACCACCCCGAAGCAAGCTTCTAAGTCTTTGCATGCTTCCGAGTCTTTGCAGGAGAGCTGTTCCACCTCTTGGCTCACGGGTTCAGCCCTGTTGCCTCTGCACTCCACCTCCAGGGTCTTGCCTTTCCTTCTGCCCACGCCATGGTGGAGGCGGTGGAGGCAGAGGTCCCGGGCGCACCCCCTCTGCTCCCTACTGGATAGGCACAGGATCCTGAAAGGGGACTGGGAGTAGGGAACAGCCCCAGCCCGGGAGCAAGCACCTCCATCTGGGAGGAACCTTCCGGTGCAGAGAAAGGAGCAGGGGTCCATCACAATCGGCCCGGATCCCAGCCCCTATCTTCCACCAGCATCACAGACCTCTCCCCCTCTACTGGGTACTTCCTGTGACCCTAGAAACTGGCCCTAGATGGTCCAACCCAGCAAAAACAAAATTAAGACCTATGCAAAAAGGTTCCCCCTAACCCATGTCCTCTCCTGACAACATTCCCTCCCCTCCCCCGCTTCTTGGCAAAGCACCTCTGTCTCCATTTTCTTAGCCTTCAATTCTTTTCTCATCTCACAGGGTAAGGGCTTTTCCCTTCATCACCTGACGTACCCTCAGGCTACAGGCAACTGTCAATTCCCCTTCCAGGCCGCCTTCTATCCCAGTAACTTCGACCATACTTTCTGCCCTAAGCCTCCTGACACCATGGGCTCCTCTTGCCCCACCTGCCTCCCTGGCCTGTCTTTCCTGGTCTCCTTTGCTGGCTCCTGTTCTGGGGACCCCCAAGGGTTGGAGGCCCCATGGCTTGACCATCTCTTCTGTGACTCCCTATCCCTCATCCCCCCCTCTGTAGCCTTATTCAACCAGCAGGCATTCAATTCCCCGTCTGTAGAGATTTCCAAATGCTGATCTCCAGCCTGGGTCTTTTTTTGACCTTCAAATTTTAATATCCAATTGCTTACCTGATATATCTCTGACATTTCAAACTTGATTAACCCAAACTCTTGATTTCCTCCCTCTACCCACCCAAACATGTTTCCTCTTTCCTTCCTATCAGGAAACGGCAGCACTATCCACTCGCTGGCGTCGGTCCCAAATTTAGATGCTATCTTTGATTTTCTTCACCGCCCCCCCCCCATTCAAGCCATTAACAAAGTCCTAATGATTTTACTTGTAAAATAAGTCTTTAATTCTATCACTTCTCATCACTGCCATCGCAACCTGGTCCCCAAGCATCCTGACTCCGTCACCTTTCACCTAGACTCCTGGACAGCAGCCAGATGTCTTAGCATCCTCCCGGTCATCCTCCACAGGGCAGGGTCACCTGCGGATGGTGCATGAAAAAAGGAAGGAAGAGCTCAAAGCTACTGGGGTCTTATTAGAAGGAAACAGAAGCTGGCTGCTCCAGAGGGCCAGAGAGAGGCGACATGACCTCCCTGGGATCCCTTAACCTGAATCTGCGGAGGGTACTGGAGACACCCACATCCTTAAAGCAGCAGCTAGGGCAGGGATGGGGGGGGGGTCTATCAAGAGACCTACAGGTGGTGACCTGGTTTTTAAAAAACCTCTGTGCAGGGCCATGCAGAACAGCTGGGCTTTGAAGGGGGTCTCCTGTGACTGCCCAGCTCAGGGAGTAGGGAGCTAGAGGGCTGGACTTGTTCTCCTGGACAGAAGAGGCCACTTGGACTCCACTGGCTCCGGGCTTTTGTTCTTCCTGTTCCTTCTCCTTCAGCTCTGAGCCCTCCTCTCTGCAGGGCCCAAGGCTTCAGCTCAAAGAGGCATACCTATTATTCTGGGCTCTACTTTTAGAAAAAAGGGGACGCATCAGAATGCCCCCTAAGACCCCTGTTTAGAAGCTGGAAGTTCCAAGAATGTAGGAATGTGTCCCTGCAAAGGGTACCTAGTGACCTGTACAGGAGAGGATCCTGGCGCCCACCTGTGGGGTAGGCATGGGTTTGGTGGGACTGGGTCCCTTCACCCAGTAAATGTTTCTGCCATTTCTCACTCTGCTTCCTAGCAGACCGCTTGGTTTATACACCAGGCGTTTAATATGTACTTAAAGAAAGACGGCATCAATGTTCAAAGTGATAATCTGCCCTCCCCTTTCATGGAAGGACTCACTTTATTTCCTCACACCAGGGAAATCCCTTTGCTTTCCAGAAAAGGGCATTTAGGCTCCAGAAACTGAGGCACTCAGAAAAAACTCAACTGTATTGCATCCTTCAAGAATGTTCAGTTTTGCATATATGGCAAACAGTACCTACCTGGCTGTCCCAGACCTTATCAAGAAACTAGGCACTTTTTGCTCTTTCCATGGGGCTGCTGGGAGCCTCGCCTGCCTACTGTTGCCTAGACTTGTCCTCCTGGGGAAACGAAGCTTCGCCTTTGGAGCGCAAAGCAGAAACAACGAAGAGAGCAGACCCCCCTTCCCGGCCAGCCCTGAGCTGCTCCCGAGATGTGGCCAATTTCTCAGGGGTTCTCAAAATGTACCCTGCATCAGAATCACCTGGAAGGTGTATTCGAAATGCAGGCTCCACCCCCTGAATTTCTAATCCAGTAAGGCTGAGGTGGGACCCCCCAGTTTTCCTTGCTGTTAAGTTTGCACGGGCTGCTGCTGGGCCCCACACTACGCTTTGAGAAACATTGGTCTAGGGCACTTCTTCTAAATCTGCGGGGACATTTGCCACTTCAAATGTAGCGCCCGACCAGTTCCATTCATGTCAGCTGGACGCTTGTTTAAAATGCAAAATCTGAGGTTCTTTTTTTTTTTTTTTTAATTTAAAATAGTTTATTTTCAAATAGGTTTACATAAAACACCCAGTGTTCATCCCAACATGTGCCCTTTTTTAATGCCCATCACCCCCTCTCCCTCACCTCCCTCACCTCCCTCACCCTCAGTTTGTTCTTAGTCTTTGAGAGTCTCTTATGTTTTATCTCCCTCCCTCTCTGTGTCTTTTTTTTCTTTCCCCTCTTCCCCTCCCCCTGGTTTTTGCTTAGTCTCACCAAGTCCACCTATTCGTGGAAACATATGGTATCTGTCTTTTTCTGACTGACTTATTTCACTTAACATAATACCCTCCAGTTCCATCTATGTTGCTACGCATGGCCAGAAAATCTGAGGTTCTTTCTCAGACTTATGAATTGGAATCTTCATTTTTACCAAAGTTAAATAGCACGGACCAGGGCTGGGTGAGAAATATGCGAATTCTTGGTTTTTACCCCACTGCCTCTGAAACACTCTCCCAGGGAGGCCCAGGAATCTGCATATGTAAGGAGGGCCCGAGTCAGGTTTGTTTGCATAACAGTGACGGTGACCGGCGGTTCTGCACCTTAAAATCACCAGGAAAGGTTCTCAACTTTTAAGGCACAGATTCCCTTAAAACCAACTCAGGTCCAAGTATCTGTTGAAGTCCAGGCCCGAGGCTTTTAGAAGGTTGCTCAAGATTCTAACATGTGGCAGGATAAGAAGCAGCGTTCTGGGTTGTTGCGGAGGCATTCCTGCCCCTTGTCCAGGCCCGAGGCTTTTAGAAGGTTGTTCAAGATTCTAACATGTGGCAGGATAAGAAGCAGCGTTCTGGGTTGTTGCGGAGGCATTCCTGCCCCTTGGCTACACTAGGTAGTGGTGACAAGAGTCTAGAGTCAGAGCGGGATCAGAATCCTCACTTGATCATTAACGATGCCGCCTTGGGTACATTAAACAACCTCTCTGACCCTCAGTTTCTCCCTCTGTAAACGAAAACAGTAAGATAACGAAAGAGGATGTGAGTGTAATCTACGCAGCGTAAGGCTTTGCCAAGCAAGGCGTTCAGTAAGAGAGGTCTTTGATTATTGTGGTTGGCACCAGAGGGTGAGATTGTGGAGCTCCAGAGTCTGTGTGATTCAATCTCTCTCTCCAGTCAGTTCTCTGGCCACCCTTCACTGCTGTAGGATAGAAACTTGCAGGCTTTTACATGTGTTAAAATGCACAGGGGGGGATGTGTTCCCAGCAGGTCCTCTGAGTGCTCGCAGGCCCATCATTTGTCTAATACATGGTGTGGATGCCCTTGGGGCCAGCTAGCCCACCAGGGGTGTGGCTAGGAGCACCCCCAGCTCAGAGCAGATCTCTTGTGAGTCTGGGAGAGTTTTAGGGGCAGGAAATCACTCTGTTTCGTGGAGGGGGTGCACAGTGGGACCTCACACGGCCTGGCCCTGAATCCCAGCCCCAGAGACCCCATCTTGACACAGGCTTTCCTTGGAACCAGAGCAATTGAGAGGCCACCGCCGATGCGGAGTAGAAAAAAAAAAAAGGATACTAAATCCAAGGGTTTATTCCCCAAAGGGATTTTCTGAATATTGAAAACAGAGTTAGAAAGATAAATGTGTTTTTCTTTTTAATCACTCACTAGTTTAAAGGCCTACCTGAATTTCTACTGCCGTGTAAGAAGTTACCACAAACTTAGTGGCTTAAAACAACACCAACTGCTTCCCAGTGCCACGAGTATTCTGAGTGGGCTTGAGTGGGTTCTCTGCTCAGCGTCTCCTAGGATGACAGTATGGAGTCTTACCTTGAAGCCGTGGAGTAGAATCCATTTCCAAGCTCATTTAGGTGGGTGGCAAAGTCTAGTTTTTTGAGATCGGAGGTTCGAAGTCCCTATTTCCTTGCTAGCTCTCAGCAGGAGCTACTCTCACTGTTAAAGGCAGCCTGCTTTGTTTTTCACTAGACCATCTCCAGATTCAAAGAGCGACTCTGTCACCAGCCATTCAAAACCCCCAGGTCTGCCTAACTTCCTCTTCTGCCCCCAGCTGGAGAAAACTCTGCTTTGAAGAGCTGTGTGATTAGATTGGACCCACCTGGACCCTCTCGCTTTGGCCAACAAAGGAGTAACACTGGAGAGCCAAGGTCACGGAGGCCCCCTCCAAAATTCCATCTACCACAACACCTGTTCTGTTTTTATTTTGAGACTTGCTAATAATTTATTTTAGCACAATCGAGGGAGAGTATGATCTGTTACATATGCTCACATTTGCCTCAAAAACAAAATCTGAAAGAATCTGCTCCAATAATTTGACAAAAGTTGTCCCTCGTCGTAGAGGTAGAGGTGACCTTTACTTTTTTCTTTCCGCTTCTTTCTCTGTGTTTTCTGAAGCTTTACAAGGAGAGAGTGTTAATTTCCCAAAAAGAAAAAAGTTATGTTCAAAAGCAAAGAAATCTGACTCTGAGTTGTTAAAAGATACTAAATTAACACCAATTGATGGGGTGTGGTCAGATGCCAGCAGAGCTAGGTAGATCAGAGGAACAGAAGATGAGAAAACGGGGCCCTGAGAGACACAGCTGACAGGAATAAAAATCAAAAGTATCTCCGAGAAGGCAAAACAATATAATGAGGGAGGAAGTAACTGTTGAATTCCTGGCAGTGGGATAAAAGTCTGGAGGTGACATTATTCATTAAGACTCTGAGTTCTTGGGGTGCTTGGAGCTCAGTCAGTTAAGAATCCAACTTCGGCTTAGATCATAATGTTATGGCTTGTGGGTTCGAGCCCCGTGTCAGGCTCTGCACTGACACCTCAGACCCTGGAATCTGCTTTGGATCCTGTCTCCCTCTCTCTCTCTCTCGCTCTCTGCCCCTCCCCCGCTTGGGCTCTCTCTCTCTCTCTCTCTCTCTCTCTCTCTCTCTCAAAAATAAATAAATAAACAGGGTCTTAAAAAAAACCCTGAATTCTTGTCTTAGAGTAAATCAAATTCAAATCGAATTTGAAAAAATAAACAGGGTCTTAAAAAAAGACTCCGAATTCTTATCTTAGGGTAAATCAAATTCAAATCGAATTTAAAAATGAACACGAATATGATAGACGCATTAGGAAATAAATCTAGATTCACAGATAGGATTTTTCTCAAGCTAAAAAGGTGGTTAGAAAGATGATCAAAGGGCTTTTATTTTTCATCACTTACTGATGCAGATTCCATGATTTCCAAAAAAGACGTTAGGCTATGGAGAACGACCTTCCAAGATCGACTTTCTATGTGGGATGTCCTAGTGGTTGAGTCGAGGTCGGATATAAACTATAAACCCCACGTGGTGATGTTTCCCTGTCACTCAAGGGGCCGAGGGGATCTCTTCAGGGTTATAGTTCTCTATCGGGGTATGATTCTCTCATGTTGAAAATGTTTTGAGCTCTGAGGAAAGGTCTTCTCACACTCCTGACAGCCGTGGGGCTTCTCACCATTTCTGGCTGCGCTGGTGGGCGGGCCACGCCATGAGACCCCAGAAGGTCTTTCCACCTCAGGCCTGGTGATGGCTCTCTCAGGCCCCTTGCTATCCGGCTGCCACCATGCCTCTGACGGACAGCCTGTGTGCACGGTTACAGGCTCAGAAACTAGGCTGCTGTGGGATGGCCCACATTTTATATTTATTGGTGTATATTTTTACATGAATATTTTGTATTTATTTTATAAATATATTTTATCTTTTTCGGTGTATGTTTATTAACTGTGTGGCTAGGTGGGACGCTATAGAGGCAGAGAACTTGCTGCCAACAAGCTCGAAGTGCTATGGAATTCCAGTTGGTATGAAATGTATTGGGAGTGGGGCCCACGGGGGCTGGTCATTCAAACTGCTTATAGGTGCCCGTCCCCAGGAGCAGGTCCCAGCTTGCGCCAGGAGCTCTGGGCACAAAGAGGATGAGGAAGCCCTGCTCTAGGCTGGAAGTTGATAGGATCTGATTGGTGGCGTTTCCTGTCAGAGTAGGACTGGGCTTTGAGGCTGCCTCTCGGCAGGTCAGAGCCTGTTCTTGCTTTGTTCTCAGGTGTGTTCTGAGTTCCTGCCCCTGTATGATGGACGAACTGAGGATACAGGTGTGTGCGTGTGTGCGAGCGTGTGCCTGCGCACTAGCCTCGGGTCACTCCCCTCGCTCTCCACTTCTGGGAGCCCGACTGAGAGCTGTCATCAGGGAAAGGTCCCCGCATGCAGATGGCTTCCTTGAGCTCGAATTATTTATGGGCTGTTGCCAGGAAGCCATAGGGACATAATGGCCCCCACTGACAGGGGAGAGAGTGGTTTTTCCATCTGTTCCCTCAAAAACTCATTTCCGCCCAAATGAGGATATTTAATCAAAAGTCCTTCTCTACTGCCTCTGCTGCTTCCAAATCGCAGACCTTCTTCCTTCAGTAGAGCTGGAGGGAGAGGATCCTGCAGATGGTGAAAACTACCTAAGCATAAAACTTCCTCCCCAGAGGGGTAAGAAGGTCAGGTCACCTGCTCAAGATGAAGTCACCTGCTCGGTGGCATGATTAACCAGCGATATGTCTGCTGCTCTCTGGAACAGACATACTCCTTCATCTGGGGCCTGCTGGCCCACAGTGCCCCCTCTCGGTGAGGGGGTGCCTCTTGGCCAAAGTGGACTGAAGCAGAGCAGAGCAGGCTACTCTCCGCTTTCCCTGGAGAGACCTAAGGACAGCACTGAATTCATGCTTCCTCCAATCCACACGCATGACAGCCTTCCAGAAGGATACCCCAAGTATCTGGGAAGTCTTCTCAGCCTTTTCAGAGAAGAAAAGGGGCCTGAGCCCACCTTGTTGAATAAAGGGGCTGTTGCCTGTCTGGAAACCAGGCTCTGGGGTAACTCCTACTGAACACTTACCATGAGCCAGGCCCTATGCTAGGTCCGGGGACAGAATCCCTACCTGAGAGCACGTCGCTCTTTAAGAGGAGAAGCCAGAAACAAAGTGGAAACCTACTCCAAATAAGTAATTAAGGCTATGATAATGGATGCATGGGAGATGGTGGAAGGGGCTTCTGAGTCAGACATGAAGGATGAGTCTGAACGAGTAGACAATCTCCAGTTTTTCTCTCCTTTCTAGAGTTCTCATTCCCTGAAAATGGCACCTACTCACACACTCAGACCACAAAATGTGTCCGTCTCGCCTTTGTTCCCTCTCAGTCCAGTCCTCTTGCCCCCACTGACCATGTTCTTGCCAAGGCTACCCATGACATTCATGTGGCACATTCCGGGGGCATACCAGTCCCTTAACATGGCCGACATTCCATCCCTCTTGAGAGGCTCTCTGCTCTTGGCATCGAGGGCTCCACACACAAGTTCTCGGTCCTTCTGCAGCTTTCTCTGCCTCTGCCAGGCCTCTGGATGCTGGAGAAGTCCAGGGCACTCTTCTTTACCTGTGTGATCTCACCCAGGCACTGTTTGTGAACAACCCTCCATGTCATGACTCCCAAACACGCCAACTCAGTCCTGGCCTCTTCCCTGAGCTCTAGGCTCGGATATCGAAAAACCTCTTTGACACCACACCCGATGTTGAACTGGCTCCCCCAACTTCAAATATCCCAGGTAGAGCTACTAGTTTTCTTCTCCTGACACCTTCTCCCTCATTCTTCTGCGTTTCAGAAAAACTGTTTCAAGGTGGAAACATTAACACCTTTGAATTCTCCTCTTCTTTGACACCACTCCTCCAACCCAGCGCCAAGTCCTATTTGTTCCGCCTCCAGGACAGACCTCATCCCTCCGTGTTCTCCCATCTCTAGTGCCACCACCCTGGCCCTACACCGTCTCTTGACTGCATGACTGTAACAGCCTCCTGACTGGTTTCCCAGCTCCTACTCCTTTCCTCCACCCTGAAGCCGGAGCCATCCTTGAAACACAAACTGGAAAATTAAGAAAAGAATGCCATTTACAAGAGTATCAAAAAATTAAACACCCAGGAATTAATTTAACCAAGGTTCTATGGAGGACTTACACACTAAGAAGTGCAAAGCATCAGTGAAGGAAATTGAAGAAGACAAAAATAAATGGAAGACATCCTGTGTCCATGGGTCAGAAGACTTCATATTGTAAAGATGTCGATACTACCCGAAGTGATTTACATTTTCAATGACATCTCTACCAAGACCCCAACAATGTTGTTGGTTCTTTTGCAGAAAGAGAAAAATCCATCCTAAAATGCATATGGAATCTCAACGGGCTCTGCGTTAGCCAAAATAATCCTGAAAAAGAACAAAGTCGGACAGCTCACATTCTTGACTTCAAAATTCACTACAAAGCTACAGTAATCAAAAAAGGGTGGGTTTGACGTAAAAATCGACATATAGACCTATAGAAAGCAGATCCCAGACAAAAACCTTGCTCGTATGGCCAAAGGATTTGCAAAGGTAGTGCCAAGACCATTCAACAGGAAAGGGACAGTCTTTCCAACAAATACCACTGAGAAAACTGGATGTCTGCCTGACACGAAGTTGGACCCTTACACCACAACTCAAAATGGATCAGAGATCTAAACATAAAAGCTGAAACTACGACACTCTTAGAAGAAACACAGGCAAAACTTCACGACATTGGATTTGGCAATGATTTTTTGGATATGAGACCAAAAGCATAGCGAACAAAAGTAAAGCAGATACAGTGGGCTTCATCAGAAATAAAAATTCCTGTTCCTCGAAGGGCACTATCAAGAGAGTAAAAAGGTAACCCACGGAATGGGAGAAAGTTTTTGCAAATCATACATTTCGTAAGTGATTCATATCCAGAATACATAAAGACCTTCTATAACATTCAAGAAGCCAACAACCTAATTCAAAAATGGGCCAGACTTGAACAGGTATTTCTCCAAAGAAGATACACAAATGGCTGAGAAGCACATGGAAACATACTTAACATCACTAATCGTTAGGCCTCAGACATGTGCCGCCTGCCCCCCTCAGGCCTGAGGCCACAGCTGGAGGTTCCCTGAGGGGAAAGTGTGGACCTGCTGCTACCTTCCTCTCCCAGGTCCTGGAGTCCCCTGGCCACCACTAGTTATCTGTGCCCCAGGCTCTGTCTAGGGCCCTTCAGGCCCACGGAGGGGTGTGGGGGGTGTGAGTGCTCGAGTGTGTGCGAGGGAGTGTGTGCAGGTATGTGACCATGTGAGTATGCATGTGTGTGCGTGCATGTGACCCTGTGAGAGTGAGTGTACGTGTGTGCATGTGTGTGACCGTGTGTGCATACGAATATGTGAGCCTTTGTGAGTGTGTGTACTTCTCGAAACTGCTTCAGTCCAGCATTTGGCCACGGGATCCCACAGAAGGGATGGGTTTCTTTCCTCGCCAGCCTGGGATGGCCAGCGGTGGCCTCATTTGACTTGTCTGGAAAGGGCACTGGGCCCATCCCTCATTCCATGGCTCTCTCTCCGGGCTTTGGAAACATTTCTGAGCACAGTATTCCGGGCAGCTCCTCTCAGACCATGACACTGAATTATGGCCTCGAGCACAAAGGCATTTTCCCTGCATGCGAAATCCTTTTCCTCTCTCTTCTTTCCTGACATCCATGTGGCCGGGGCACCCGGAGCTGTTGCTGACCCCCTCCTCGTCACCAGCAGCACAAAACAAGTTATGGTCTAAGGTGTGCAAGCAGAGACCGGGCTTTCTGGGGCTTCTCCGAATAGAATAGGCGGGGGCGTCACGCCCTTTTCAGCGCCCCCCCCACCGTGTCCTACTTGGCCAGGCACCCCGCTGTGGGTGGGGCAGAGGGGGCGGAGTGCTCGAGAGTGTGGGGTCTGGCGCCACGTGGGCCAGGTTTGTGCCCCCGCCTCTGCCCCGTCTGCCATCTGGCAGACGACCTCTTTAAGCTCCCATTTCCCCAGCAGTAAAATGAAAACTACGCCTACTCATTTTATAAGACTTGTAAGGAATAGAAAAGATAATGCATTTAGTGCACAGCCCGATGCAGTGTTCCCTCCTCTGGCCCCAGAGCTGGGCCGGCCTCTCAGCTGCCATTGAGGCCAGGTCCAGGAAGCCTCTGCCCCCGAGTGGGAAAAGCACAGCCCTGCTCAGGGTCTCTGCAGGCCTCTCTACCCTGCAGGCATGGGCAGCCATCCAGTGATGGCAGAGAGAGACAGGCGCCAAACAGAGCCCTTTCTCTTCTCCCTCTCCTTCCTTTTCCTCACTGGGGCTCAGTGGTCAGGGCTCAGCCCAGGCTTTGGGCTACCCTCTGGCCTTCTGTCGGAGGGAGACACAGGCCAGGCACACACCTCCCTCCAGCAGTCAACCCCCCCCCTGCCCCCCGCCACATCTAGGGACCACTGCCCCAGCCCTGGGCCTCCATTCCTGGATAGGAGCACCTGATGCTTAGCCAGGTCTCCAGGAAAAACACAGTCAGGGATGGGGAGTTTTCAGGACCCCAAAAAAGGGAGCTCGGTCCTTTTTGCCCAGGAGGGGAAGGCAGGGCCAGGTTGTGTGTGATGCTCAGTCACAAGGGGGACGCGCCAGCTGAAAGAATGGAGCCCCTTGTTGGGGAGGCTGGGAGGGTGGCAGGGCAAGGGTCGTGGGGACAGATGGAGGAGTTTGGGCATTTTTAAGGAACTTGCATTGATTTTTATTTTAAATTAGGTGATCTTGAAAAGTGATACTAACCAATTCCTTGGTTCTGATGTTTTCTTGGAAAGTCTGGGGTGCGCATTTTGGGTGCTTAAGTGAGGTATGGCTGCAGCATGTCCAGCGAGAGGTAGCCATCACCGGCAGCCCAGCTGGCATGACTCCCCGGGGCAGGTGAGCAGGGCAGAGCGTGGGAACAGCACCGGGCACCACAGAAGGGGGTAAACATCACTTCTCAGGACACCCTCTCCCGAGAGCCCTTCACACCCACGTTAGCTCCTGCACCTGCTCTCACTCCTCTCACTCCCCGGGAGCTCCCTGGCATCCCTCCCTCCACCCCTCCTTCCTCGGATTCTTGGGCATCTCAGAAGCTCAGGGGGTAGTGCCGTTAGCAGATTCACAATTTGCGTCCCCATGAGCAGGAAGCTCCATGAACACAGATGCAGATATTTGTGGAGCCGCTGAGA
Organism: Paguma larvata; assembly: GCA_030068075.1. Lineage (NCBI taxonomy): Eukaryota > Metazoa > Chordata > Mammalia > Carnivora > Viverridae > Paguma > Paguma larvata. The sequence goes on from CM057826.1 coordinate 121,221,908, forward strand.
AGCACCATGGGGCAATGGATGAGTGACTGTAAGGTGTGGGAGGTAATGTCTGTCTTTCCCCAGGCAGTGAGGGAGGGGCTCCATCTGCGCCTCCTCGGCTCTATTCCCAGCAGTGGTGCTACAGACGCAGTGTCAATGAGTCTCTGGGTCCTGGAAACAGAATGAGCTCCGCCTACTGGAGCCAGACAGCCCCGGCAGAGTGTGGGAGGGCAGCACCGTCCCCCTGCTCTGGGTAGGTGGGCTGCCTTCTGGAAAGACAATAGAGAAGGGCCCTCAGCTGCACTGATCCTCAGTGGTCCCAGACACCAGGATGGGAATAAGGATACCTAAGGCTGGGCTACGCAGGATCATCTGGTTTCTTCCTCAGGATAGACCTAGGATGTAGACGCTATGCTCACTCCCCCTGGGACAGATGAGGAAACAGAGGCCCTGAGAGGTGAAGGCCACACAGGCAGGGAGCAATGATGCCCCGGTTGCACGAGCCTGTCTGCGCTGAGGGTATTTCAAAATGGAGAAGACACAAGGAGCAGGGGAAGGGATTTGTGTGTGGGTTGGCACAGGGGGCACGAGCCTAGAAAACCTTGAATGGCTCCCTCGCTTTGTCTCTGGGGGACAGAAGGCTCGGGAGGCAGTCCCAACTCAGCTATGTTCTGTGTTGCCAGTGGCTCTCCCTTTCCTGAACCTTGGTCTCCTCATCTGTATGGGACTGTACCTGTAAGCCCTTCACAGGGCAGAAGGTTGGGCATTCACAAGTCCGACCCAAAGGTGGGGGTCATGGGGCTGCAAGGGAGATGGGCAACTTGAGAGGAAAGTGAACGCGGATGACACGAGCCCCCAGGGCCAGTGGAGACCGTAAGGGAAGAAGGTTCAGCAAAGAGCACGGCCCACTGACTGTCCGCTTGGAGGTCCTTGCTGAGCTGCTGGTGGGTGGAGCCCCCAGGAACAGAAACCTGTCCCCCGGGAGTACCCGGGCCAGCACACAGGCCCCGTCCACACAGGCACACGTTTCTTTGGTTTTATTGTTACCAACACACGATGGCTCTGCCACACCTGGGAAATCCTGGGCTCTGCGTGCTCCCCCTGCCCTCCCTTTTCTACCTGGACAGGGCCACGAAGGAGTGTCCAAGCCACGTGCAGGCACAAGACACATCTGACAGAGCAGTCCCAACTCATAGCTTATAAAGATGCCATTTCTCCAGTTGCAAAAGAGCTTTACAAAGACCGCGCCAGGACTCCCCGCAGGAGGCTGGAGTGCGTGATTCGTGTTTTGGGAGTTCCACAAAACCTCGGCTCCCTTTTCCAGAGCACTTGGCATGGGCGGGAAATTCCACATTTGGGACAGGTCCTTTTTGGAAGCGACTCTCAGGCAGTGACGTCCAGGTCCAGGTCTCTGCATGCAGCAGCTGACCAGCCAAGTTTGGGGGGAAAACAATTAAAAGGACACCTCTTTCCCTCCTCCCTCCACCCACCCAGGGCTCAGAGCTCACTATGATGCCGCGCAGGTACGCTGATGTGTGTGTGATATTTGGTTTTGGAAACATTCAGTCTCTTTGGTAAACTCAGAGAAAGTGGCAGGGAGCTGCCGAAGTGCGTCCTTCCTGCGTCTTCCGCGCTAATGCTTCATCCTCTCCAATAACCGCTGATAGACAGGAGCTACAAGGGAGAAGTTTCAGGGTGAAAAGGTGCACACTGCCCCTGTCTGTCTAAGACACCGGCAGAGTCACAAGTGCGTGGCCGGTGGCCCCTTCGGCCACTGTCTCCTGCACACCCGGAGAGTGCTTTTTGGTTTGTAAGACTTGCTGTCTTACTAGACGATGTTCTGAATTGGGATTTTCTCCATCTTCCAGCTTGGAGCCACCATGCACTCCTGCAATGTTCCTGTGCAATACTCCCGGGTTCCCAAAGGCAAAAACTCATAGCAACCCTAAAAGGTCGGGACTCTTATTATCTCCATCCTATGGAGAAGGGAGGTGAGTGTTCTGCGCCTGACCCTAGAGGTCACGCTTGTTTTATTGCACCGTGACGTTCTTACCCACGTACAGCAGATGGCAGGTTTGGGCCTGCTTGCAGGAGAGGCCCAAACTAGCATACAAGCCTAGCATTCAAATCTAGGCCAGACTTACCGAGTTTCACAGAGGTCCGGGCGGCCTGAAAAACACACACAAACACACACACACGTAAAGTGTCAGGTTTTCCAGTGAAAGTTGTACTTGCAACGTGTTCAAAGCAATGGTTTTGCCCACTGCCACACCTACTCAGAAAAAATGCCAGGGATGAGGGGAGGAATGGGAAGGTGTAGCTGCTGGGCTCTAGGGAGCCCCTCAGTTGGTCTTGGCAGCCCCAAGTGAAGTGTAAGCCCCAACCGAGTAGAGTCTGAGGTGGATATTCCTGGGAGACCCCAAAGCCTGGCTTCCTCCGAGATCACAGCCTAGAGCCTGAGGAGCTGGGATTGCACAGGGGGTGGCCCCGAAGAGTAGGAGCTTAGAGTCAAGAACCCGTCCCAAGGGGCACTGAGGAAACCTCTCTGTCCAAAAGCAGAGGACATATTCCAGCTCTGGGACTCTGGGGTAAGAACCACCTCCAGCACACCCTCTTGTCTTCTGTAAGGTGCCCACATTCCCAAGGGGCTCCACGTCACTCAATGTGGCAAAGGAGCCTGAGTGGGGCTTCTAGGAGGCCCTGGGCAGGCTGGGGCACAGAAAGAGAAGCACAGAAGAATCACAGAGGCTCTGCAAGGGAAGGAGAGCTGAGGCAAGGAACAGAGGTTCCACACACGTCTGTCTCCAGAATCCCCACTGCTACCATGAAGACCCCAGCATCACCCAACATGGCCTATGTCATGGAAACCAGCAGCTGACGTAGAGGCTGGGGATCAGGCCAGGCCAGGCCAGGCCACAGTATAAGGCTAATTCAGAATGGGCTGCCCTCGTAGGTCAGATGGATTCCAGAGCTTTCTCTGTTCTCACCAGCAGTAGATTCCCCATAGAATGAGGCTCAGAGGGCTTGGTTTAAAGGTCTGCATTTTTGCCCACAAAGGAAGCAGGGGCTGCCTGGGTTCTTTTCTCTGAACTCCACACAGCCCAGCGCTGGGTATGCCTGATGGGAGTGAGGAGAAGTTTCACGGGAGCCCTGGGAGGGCAGCTAAGGAAGACAGGGACCCAGAGAGCCCTCTGCCACCACCATGGGCCCAAGCAGAGGAGCCAAGGGTGCTCAGGCCACGGGCAGACCTAGCAGCATCTTACCCTGGAATATGCTGACGCCTGTTTGAAGATTTCAAGTGCAGAGTCTGCAAGTTCATCCCCTCGTTCCTGAGGTCTGATGGCTGGCGACGAAAGGAAAGGCAACTTTGGTGAGAGCAAAACTATTAGCATGCCATTCATGGCAACCATGACTGAGGGGCACTGCTGGGTTTCCTGGCTCCCATACGCCAATGAATTTTTTCTTTATAATTTTTCATAACTCACGGTGGCATCTGGCCCATGGGGAGAGAGCTCAAAGAAAGGTGAACGCACAGTGCAGACAGAGGCTGGACTCAAGGTCAACTTTGCTGGAGGTAAAGAGAGCTCCCGCGAGGCGAGGCGCTGTAAGAAGTGTGTTTGGAACCAGGTTCACAGCATCCACGTGTAACAAATAAGTGGGCTACGTCTGAGTGGGACTAAGACAGCCAGGCCATTCAACAAAAAGAAATCTGGCCTGAGTTCCTGGGGTAGCGCATTTGAAACCAACAGTTCCTAATTCACTTTTCGATCAGCCACGGCGATGCTGGCCACGGAGGCTCGGTTGGCGTGTTGCACACCACCCTTATCTTTGCTTAGAATGGCGTTCCTGTCGAGTATCTGCTGTGTGAAAAAGGGTCAGCTGCAGACTGAGGGGCCATGGGGTACTTTAGAGCCTTACCTGGAGGCTGCAGGACACTAGAGATGGCATAGACCACGCCATTTGTGGCCATGATGTCAGCTTCAGCCACAGGCTCCTTATTGACATTCACTACATTGTTTTTCTGGGGGGGAAAGAGACCACTGTTGAACATGGACCGTATGTATCTTACTCTCAGCAAGTGCTAACTGAGCAGTTCTAGATGCCAGATCCTGTGCTGAGTGTGAGGGACACCTGGTGAATGGACGGTCCCTGCCAGCCGCACGCCTTTAGTCTGGCAGACTCGTTCTAATCCCTCGTGTGGCTCAGCCCGCTGTAATTTACAAAATGCCCTTCCGTGCTAGTCACTTGGTCGTCACAGGGGCGTGCGGTGAAGACCCAGGTATCACGCTCCACTTAGCAGAAGAGGAAACGGAGACTTAGGAGAGGCCAGGCACCTCCTTTAAGGGAGCAGGTGGGACGGCGGGGAACAGAAGCCCAGCCTCCAGCTCCGGCCTAGGGCTCCTTCCTTCCACTTGTCCTCAGTGCCTTACTTCTCCCATGGGAAGTGCACCCGGGCGTCTCTCTCAGGCCTTCCTGATCCTCAGGTGTTACATCCAAGGGGGAAGGAAGAATAGAGCCTGTGACAGCATCCCAACACCCAAAACGAGGAGCTGGGCGATTCTTAGGGGACCCGGAGAAGTCACCAAGTCATCACATTCCCACCTCCCTACAGGATTCCTCACGCTCCAGAGGGAAAGAGATAAGCAAAGGGATGGCGGCAGGTCGGGGGACAGGAGCAGGCAGCAGAGGCTGGGCCAGCTGCACAATGGAAGAGCGGTCCTTCCACGGGGAAGCCAGTGACCTTGACAGGTGCAGCCAGGGAGGCCACGGGCAGCTTCACAGAGCTGGGCCAGCTATCTGTTCTCTCTCTTCAAGGTAGGAACCCCCCGAGGCAGCTCCAGAGTGGAATGTGTGTCATCAAAGTGCAGGGCAAGGGAAACTCGCAGACCAAGCATCTGAAGAAAAGGACTCTTGGGATGGTCTGACTCATGGTGCAGCTCAGTGAGCCCGAGATTAGAAGGGGTGAGGTGGGAAGAGGCCCGGGGACTGAGCCCTCAGGACGCATGAGTAATCGCCTATGGTCTCTTTAAGGGGAAGAAGATCTAATGACCTCTCCCGGATGCTAGTTGGATGCTTGACTCCTGAGCAAATCCGGAAGTTCTTATTTGTCTGCCACCACAATCTCACCTCATTTCCCCAAAAACCCTTTTCTCTTTTCTTTCTTGGGACAGGATGCACTCAGGTGCACACCAGATTCAAGGTGCATCTTCAAGACTGTGTGGGTGTCTAATGCCGGCCCAGGGGCGAGAGATCCCTGGCGCCCCAGTGACGGTGCACGGGGGGCCTTTTGGTTCTTAAACACACTCACAGAGCTGACTTCCAGCTTGTCCCCCTGGAGAGACTTCAGCCGCACCAGGGCCCCGATGCCTCCGCTGACGAGGATCTCATCGCCGATGTGGTATTTCAGGATGTTGGCAAGCTCTTTAGCGTTGCCTGCAGGTGTGTGGCAAAGAAAGGGGAGCAGAGTTAATTCCGAGGCTGGTCACTGGTGTGGTCCAGGAGGGCCCAGAGGGGACGCAAGTGGGGACATGGAGAAGCCCCCGAACAGGTAATGAGCAGTCCTTGAGCACCTGCTGTGCGCTCGGCCCTCGGACCCCTCACCAGCCTAAGGCTCAGGGGAACGAGGCCCGTGTCTGCGGCTGTGAATCTGCCTCTGCAGTCGGGGGGCTGCTGGGCTAAGCAAGAGCTCTCTGTGATGCTGAGAAGGAGTTAATCCATACTCCTCTATGAGTATGACTCATTTTTCCATGAGCTAAATATTTGCTTGGAAAGCCAGGAACCTTTCCAGCCCCGGCATCTGGGGCATTTCGTCATCAGCATGGCTCCCGAAGGTTATAACACAGTAGTGAAATATTTACACATTCTGCCCTCAAATGCATATTCTGCGGCGGCTGTTTCCTGAAGGGAGAACTTAAAAGAGTCGACAGCTGCAGTCTGGGGGGGGGCGCTATGCAGCCGATGAGGTCAGGGCTGAGGGGGGCATTCCCTCCACGGCGCCCCTCCCGTCACGTCTCAACATTCCTTCCAGCCCACATCAGCTCCTCCACCAACTGGGGACAGCATCCAATAGCTCATAAAGGTGCACAGGCATTTTCCAAATTAAGTGTGGGAGGCAATTCCTGAAGCCGCCAGCTGCCCTCTCCTCTCCATCACGGCCGCCCCGACACTCGCCGTCCCAGCCAAGTGGTGAGATTTCCCCAGGGCCTATCGACGGCTATTTCCAGCATCTCGAAACTGAGAACGGAAGAAGTTTTAAAGCATTTTGGAGAGTTCACTTGGTTACTGACAAATCCACATTAGCGCCCATGGCATGGAGCCACCAGGTACTGAGTAATTTCCAGACATCCACAACCGGGCTGACACGAATCCCCATTCCACGAAAATACTGCCGGGAGGTGCTGAGCCAAGCCGGCCCTCGGGACGCGAGAGGCTTCCTTCTTCCAAGACATCTACTACCTGGATTGACCTCTTACATGTGGACGGCCTTCCGTCTCCCAGGAGTGCTGGGGCTATGCCTGCCCACAGGCCTGGCGGAAGCTGTATTTGGGCAGCTCTGCCCACACCAACACCCACCACCACCCCACCCCTGCTCTTGCATGACTGAACACGAGAGGGAAGCCGAGCAGGCCCAAGGCCGCTGGGGAATATTGCAGTCCTGCTGGACGAAGGGAGGGGCGGAAAGTTTATGTCCAGAAGGAACTTCTTCCCTCTGCTTAGGAACATACGTCAGCATCAAAGACACAGGCATTCACCAGGCAATAAAGGATCTTAAACAGAACACAAATTCAGCTCAGGGCTGCCTGCAATCTGAATTTCCTAGTCTCCTGCTCCAGAGCAGGAAGGAAGGTGTATATGATGCGGGTCCCATGGTGTGGCCAAGGTCCTTCCTCCTCCTCCTCTTCCTTTTCTTCCCCTCCCCCCCCCCCCCTCAGGCTCACCTCTTCGTGAGGTGTGTGTCACCGGCAGGCATCAGAGCTCAGCACCGCACCCCTACCCCACCTCCCTCTCATCGTAGCCATCACTGAGGGAGGACACGTGCCCAGCGCACACCGGCACATTTATTCCGCACGACACACAGCAAGGTGCTCTCATTTTTCTAACGAGAAAGCTGAAGCTCAGAGAGGTTAAGCGACTTGCTACAGCTCACTCGGCTGGTGAGTGCCAGAGCCAGGATGTGAAGCTGCTCTGAGGTAACCCCAGAGTCCAAGCTCTGAACCGCTAGGATTACCTCCGAAATATCCTCAACTAAATTTCTCAGGGCCAGGAATGGCTTGTCGGTAAAGCTTTTATCCCGAGGGACATGTGTGCCGATAAATGGCTTCGTTATCGCTGTCCTCGGCGGAAGACATGCCTCAGCAACCAGGCTGGCTGTTACCCATGCATCGCCTTTCCGCTCCTCTCTGCCTTGTATGGTATCCAGGGAGGCTGACCGCCATGAAGCACGTTGTCCAGGTTCCCTTGGTCCCTCTCACAGGTGACAGAAGGCCCACGGCAACGGGCATGTGGGAAGAGAACGAGGCTAAGGTGGTCCCGACCCCCTTGCCACGGTTCTGCCGGCAGCTGCACGTGGCTCTGGCCGCTGTCCTGTGTCCCTCCTCTGAGGCTCTGGTTCTCCCTGTCCCCTCCTTCACCCCCCTCCCCAACCCCAGGCCTGGGTGTCATCACGCTTTGCTGGTCCCTTACTCCTGCCTGCAGTTTTACAGTCTCCTCATTAGGTTCCTTTCAGTGAAACCCTCTGAAAGGTGCCACCTGTTTCCTGCTCGTCCCCTGACTGATACAGTCACTTTAGAAACCATGCAAAAGGTACTTCGGTTGGTCTTTACCCAAGAGTTTGTTCAGCTCTTCCGGTGGCATGGCTTGGAAGGCTTCGTTTGTAGGAGCAAAGACTGTGTAGACCCCTTCCCTGTTGAGCACCTCCGTCAGCCCTGCAGACTGGATGGCGGCCACCAGCATGCTGTGGAGACACCGGAAAACGTCACCTGCCTGTGGTGGGGAGGGGGCGGTCACTTTCCCAAATGCCTCCCCACCGTGGGTAGGTGGGGCCCAGCACTGGCACTCACACCCCTTGCTGGTTTTCACTCCTCGCTCATACACACAGAGGGAAGATTCCGGCCTGCATCTTCTCTTCACAAATGCTAAGCTCAGTCAAATGGCCGGAAGTCAGAGGCCAGAGGAGGAAGGAGGAAGGGGGAGGCCGGCAGCATGGCTGACCCACAGACTGGCCCAGTCACTGGGTCCTGGGGATGCCATTCAGGGGAGCGCCTGGCTGGTCCCCCAGGCTCTGGTGTCACAGCACCCCGTGGTAAGTGAGCAAGTCAGAAAAGGAGAGAGAGGAGCAGGAAAGCAAAGCGACACAGGGAGCCAGAGAAGGAGCAGCAGGGAGTCTTCAGGCGCCATGAATGGATATCGTGCAGAGCAAGATTCACCCCACACTCAAACCCAGGCGCTCACCGCTTACTTGGGACTTTAAAAAGAAAGCATGATGTCGTCTTTGGACCTCAGTATAAAAATGCAGCCCCCTCCCTGTTCCCAAGGATGTGAGGATTACATTCCCAGAAATAACCCGTGTTTTCAACATAAGCTTCCAGCGCCACCTTTGTCTTTCCCAGATCCCCAGGCTGGAAGGTCACAAGCGGGGTGGGGGGGGTGGAGGGGTGGGGGGGGCTTGACGGATAGCTGAGACCCGGTTTCCTGCCCCGGCATGACCATTTGGGAGAAGCTGGTTACCTGAAGCGATTGTCCCCCTTCAGGACGTCCATGACGGTCCCCATTGGGGGGGTGAGCATTCGGTCCATGGTGAAGAGTGTCCCATACCTGCCCCTCTTGTCATGCGCGGCAATGCAGCTGTTCTCGATGCACAGGCTCTGTGCGAAAGAGGGGCAGAGAAAGGGCGCGTTATCCTGATTTGTGCAGGGCACGTGCCTGCCGAGAGCTTCATCCGCGAAGATCAATGGATATACACTGGAGTGGGTCATTAAGACGAGGATAAAATGTATTTTCTCCAGAAAAGAAAAAATTAAGAAGCATGTTAAGGAAAAAGGGCTATTGGGCCCCAACAAAGATATAGGGAAGTCCCATAATGAGAAAATCCCATCAACAATGGTCAAATCAATAGATCGAGTCTGTTGACTCCTTTATGTAACAGATGACAGTATCTTGAATTGATGGTACTGGCTGCTCCCAAGGAAGGGCTGCATCGTGTTGGGCTTCCTGTTTGATATTCCAGAGTAACTTCTAGGTGTGAAGACAGAAAAGAGACTGGAGAAGAGAGAAAATAACCCTATGAGCCAGGGAGGGCCGTGCTTCAGTTCAGGAGGCTTCTCTTCACATAAGCTGAGGATTCAAAACTGCCATCCCTCCTCTCCTGTTCATCACTCTGAGCTTGAGGCAGACTACTGCCTGCCCAGTCAGCTGAGACAGCTGTGTGATTTATTCCCAAAGACCGCCAGCAAAGGAGATTCTAATTCCACTACAGGATCCCATTTGATCCTTTCAAATAAGATTATTTTCCAGAAATTCCTTCCTTCCTTATTAGAAATCAGTTCACAGCCAAGCTTTTGTTTATTGAGAATATGTATATATATTGAGAATATGTATGTGTGTGTATATATATATACACATACAAACACGCATATACAATATACATATATATACTCACACAAATACATATACATATATACACATACACACATACATACATATACATCTACATCTATATACACACATACATATACACACATACACACATATACATACATATACATATACAGCTATATACATACATACATAAACCTATACACACATACACACACATCTACATGTATTCACACATACACATACATATACATACACACATACACATACATACGTATACATATACATCTATATACACACATACATATACACACATATACATATATATACATATACACATACATACAAATACATATACATATATATCTATATACACACATACATATACACACATATACATATATACACATGCACACGTATACATACGTATACATGTACATCTATACACACATACATATACACATACATACACACATATACATACACATACATATACACATATATATATATATACATTCTTTTACCACTAATACAGCTTCCATTTCTTAGAGCTGAGACAAAGAAAAAGGATGATTTGGGAGCCAGAACTTACATTGCGATAGACAAAAACTCTCAGTTTTTTGCCACCTAGAGTGTCGAGGGTCTGTCCATGGTACAGATACTTGGAGGCCAGCTGGTCCTTAATCAAGTGATTCAGAAGTAAGTTCTTTGTGCGCGCATCAATGTTAGGGGTTCCATCTGCAAGGGAAGGTGTGTGTAGGTCCAGAGGCATGCTCCAGAAATGAAGAGAATGAGAGACAAATGTAGTGAGAAGCCCAACCGTCCTTGAGTTTGGAAATAGGAGATTGAGAAACGCAGTGAGGCTGCCAATATTCCTTAACATCTTCCATCTTCTGCAAATTAACAAACAAAAAAAGGTCTAGATAATCGAGGGTGTTTGGAGTTGTGCCTGTGGAGGGAGGGGAAGGCACGGACACCATTTGGCCCCCTCCTCTGCCTTCCCCATGACCACGGCTCAGCTGTATCCTCACTCTGACCTTCTGACTATCACGTGGGCGATTGATTCTGCAAATAAAAAGGCACGAGAGTGCTCTGCTCTCTGGCCAGATGCGAACTTTTGAATTTTGAGGACCCGACCCCCAAAATGCATTCTCTGCTCTGCCAAATGATATGTCAGAGTCTCCGAGGTTTCTGTTGAGCTGGGTGGGTGTGCTAACATTCCGCGGGGTGCTGGCAATCAGCGAGGGTGCTGCAAGAGGTGACAGCGTGGTGGGGGAGGGGGCAGCTACCCCAGAGACAAACCCCTGGGGCTGCTGTCACCAATGTTACCTTTGAATACGGAATTCAGGGGGGCCAGGAGGGTCACCCGTTCGTTTCCGGCGAGATGAGTGCCGAGGCCAGCTTGTCTGAAAAGGTCAACGGCTGTGGAAACGTCGGACTCTGCAGCCAACTCAAACAGGGTCTTGGCTGTAAGGAAGGAGAATGCAGGTTCAAAAGTTAGAAGTGCTGTTTTCATTTATCATCCGTCCACCCCAGAGCATGACATACACCAGCAGGAATGTCATCTCGAGAGTCAACAGCCCTCTCGGCACTGCTGGGACGCAGCGGGCTCGCGTCATCGGGGCACCTGTCGCCCAGGTCTCACTGGGCAGGCCGTGAGGGGAGGTGCAGGCACGCAGAGGCTGGCCTCTGTCCCCACCCTTGGTTGGGGCACCAGCTAATGCCTGCAGAGAGGCAGCACCGTCTGTGTCACGGCTTCTGAGGAGCAGATAATGCCAGCAACCACACCCGTTCAAAGTTTTCTTCTGGCTTGGTTTCCTCCTGTGGAATTGCTTCACTCCTGGGAAACCGCCCTCCCTCGAATTCCAGAAAGGGGCTAGCTAGCATGCTGAATGAAACCCGAGCCAAAGTCCATTCAGACATTTCTCCCAGGGTCAGCGACTCTGGGATGCTTGGGCATCGTTGAGAAGGCAAATGCTCCGAAGTCAGCAAACGGCCCTCTGTGCTCAACCAGAGCAGGCGGATCTCCTGAGAGCCTTCTTCAGAAGGCTCGAACCGCTCCCTCCCCGTCTCCCTTCTACTTCCCTTGAGCTTTCTCCAATGCCTCCAAGGTTAGCGCCTGGACTCCCAGGTCTGCAGCTCAAGATGCTTTAGTCTGCCTGCAATCCAACAGGGGCCCTGGCCCTTTCTCCTGAGAGGCTGGGAGCTGGGGGCAGGCAACGAAATGGTCCTCGAGATCCCTACATTCCCCAAGTGCCTCCACCATGGATGGCAGAGGGTACAGGGGGCTGAAAGGGGCACCGCCTTGGAGGCCTGGCTTACCCGAGTCAGGGATGAGCAGCTCATCGATGTAGTGGATCACACCATTGGTGGCCAGGATGTCTTTATTGGAGATGATGGCCTTCCCGTTGATGGTGAGCATGTCACCGCTGCAGCCCACCTCCAGCGTAGTGCCCTCCAGGGTCTCCACCGACATCCCTGCGACGATGGCTTCGGCACACATGGCCGACTTCAGGATGTGGTTGTTCAGCAGGTCTGGGGGTCGAACAAGACACAGGTCAAGTCCGTGCTGGCTCTAGGCTGATATCAGAGGCCAGCTTGAAGCCTCCATGGCTGCGACGATTCTGTTCTCTCTGATGCCGCCATTCAGATGAGGCCGGGCACCTTGCAGCCCGGGTCCTCCCCTCCTCCTGCTGCTGCCTCTTGAGTCGAGCCAAGCTTCGCAGGCAGACTGCCAGAGTTTGAACCCCAGCTCAGCCACTCACCAGCTGTTGGGGCCTCAGACAAGTCATTGAACCTCTGTGAGCCTCAGTCTCCTCCCTAGGTGGAGACGGGATTGGCATTCCTCTCCTAGGGGTGGTGTAAGCTCTGAAAGTGAAGTGCCCAGCATGGTGCTGGGCAACAGAGTGAATGCCCAAGAGATGTTAGCGACTGGCTTGTTGGTACCTGAGCTTGAGGGGGAATTCTCTTACTAATACCTTAACCTCAAAATGAGTTTACACTGGAACATTTTATCGACGGACCTTTAGAAAATGTAAAATGTGGTAGGCAAAGAGGGAAACTATAGCAAAGGAGAGTTCTGGAGTATTTGCTCATTTTATCTGCTTTTGTTCATTTTTACCCAAGAGTTTTCTAGTTGCCAGGATCTTGCTTAGGGGCTGGGGATGGTGATCACGAAGACACGGTCTTCACCAAGCCCACTCAGCCCACCCGTAATCATAAATAGAATCCTTTATTTACTTGTCCAAGAGCCCTTCAGGGACAGGGCAGAAGTTGGCGGCCCTGAGGAAGCTGCAAGGGGGCAGTGGGGGGCGGGGCATGACCCCAGTCAGGCAGGGCAAGTTCCCAGACTGCCGCTCGCCAAGGTCACCGGGGCCCTTTGTCTTACGTTCTCACCACAGACGCGAGTTTCAATCTGTGCCGAGTGTGAGAACCCAAACCGCACAGTCACGGACAGGAGGAAGCTCCGAGGGCCTGTAGGTGCCGGGGCCCTTGAAAGCCAGTGCTGACGCCATTCGGCCAGCGGGAGAGAAAGGACAGCTGGGTCACTATGGGTAAGAGGCCTCGGGGATTTAGCTTCTCAGGGAAGGAAACTGAAGGCAGGACGGGGTGAGGGTGACCTGCTAGGGCCACTGGCAGGGAGAGCGGGGCCAGGGCTGGAAGCCAGTCTTCTGACGAGGCACGCCAGTCTGGGGCTGCTTCTCACTTGTCTGCCAACCCACTAGAAACAACAGAGCCTGTCGGGCTGGACTCCTGTCCCTCCGCCTTCAAGCCCGCCAGCTAGAGCCCTGTGTAGAGGGTCCTTGCTTAGAGCAAACAGGTTACTGAGCAGGAAAAGGCAGATGTGCAAAGGGGAAAAATTAGTGCCTTTTTCTTCTAATCAGGAATTCCGATATCTTGAAAGATGCAAACATGCTCTGTACAAAACAGGTGTTGGGGGAACATAGCTCTAAATGGCAAGTTCAGTGTGCTGAGACGGACCCACGTCTCGGCTCCTCCAGGAAGCCTTGGGACGCCTCGGGAGGCATGTGCCCACGCGGGTGGGGGCATCTTTGCCACTACTTCAGACCCCACGGCCTGTCTTTAAGCCCAACTAGGCTTACACTTCCTTGAAGGCAAGTCTGTACCATGTTCCCTTGCGCGGCCTCGGTCCTGCCACAGGCCAGGCACGGAGGCGCCACAACATCTGGACACAACAGATCCGTCTGTGCTTTCAGAAATGGGCCCCCGCCTGTCCCTGCGCGGCTGCAAGGAGAACCTCTTACATTCACAGGCTGTCTGAAATGCGGTAGGTGTTTCAGATCGTAGATTTTGAAGGTGGTTCTTTTGACTTCATTTCAAAAGAAACGAAGTCACCCCTGGTTTGTATCTGGGACGAATAAGTGGGGTTGGGACACACAGGGGACCTGGGACCAACTCCTCTCTGCAGGAGATTCGCAGTCAGCAGGCAGCAGCTTAGTGGTCCTGGAGCTGAAGGCAGCAGCGGTGGTGGAGGGGGACGGAGAGGGCCGAGCCCGGCCTCCCCTCCCCTCCCTTCTCTCATGTGCATGGTCCTTCCAATAATCAATGCACCCCTAACTTAGCAACCCACTGAGGAAGCACCAAAGGACCCCACTTGGAAGCCCTGCTCTGGTTTTGATCATTTGGGCCTTTAGCTCTTTCTGAGTCTGGCCAGGCCCTGCTTTCGCCCTCCAACTCTGCCTTGCTTCTCAGCCCAACTGTGTCGCTAGACAAAGGCTGCTAGATTCTGTATTCGCCCCTCCAACCAAGGTTCTGCTGTGGCCTCTGCAATCTGGGAGCCATGAGACAGGAAGTTAGGCGGCATGTCTGTCCTGTGACAGGACATGAGGTCCCATGTCTGTCTTGGACAAGAGCAGGCCTTGGGCTCGGTCCGGCCGCTCCAATGAGGCGGAAGCAGGAGCCGAGGGGTGCTCACCTCTCAGGGCCTCTGGGTCCCCCAGGATCCGGTTCAAGGTTTCAGCAGGGATCTTCTCGAAGGCCTCATTGGTTGGGGCCAAGAGGGTGAACTGGCCATCACCTTCAAGCACTGTGTTGAGCCCAGAGGCGGCCACGGCAGCCTGTGGGGAGGGGAGAGAATGGAGGGTTCCCTGAAGGTTCTGGGATGCTCCGCAGGCAAGGGGCACACACGGCCTCACCAGTCTTCCCTCAAAGGGCTCCAGGCTTGTGTAGAAGCCCAAGGCAAGATGGTGAGCTGAACCAAAGCTTACCTCTCTGCGCTTAGATGGGTTCCTACCACCCAGCCAGCTCTCCGTGACTTCACGTGGCTTCACCCTTCCCACCCCCAGCCTTTGGCCCTGCCATTCCCTCTGCCCTTCCTCCTTACTTTGTTTCTCTGACTCCTATTCCTTCTTTGGGCCTTGACTGAAATTTCGTTTCTCAAGGCAGCCAACTCGGCATTGCCCCCATGCCCGTCCCCGACTCCCCGACGAGAAGGGGTCTGTCGCACATACCCTCATGGCTTGCCATCCTTCTCACGCTGTAAAAGGAGCTACTGGCTAGACCACCTGTGTGAGCTCCGGGAGTGGGAGGGTCCCATCACCCACTTCTACAGAGCAGCCAGAACAGCTTGCAAAAGCATCAAGCTCCTCCTTGTGCTCTCGGGATGAGGACACACTCCTGTGCCCAGTCTGTAGCCCTGCAGGATCTGGCCCCTGCTGGCCTGGCTGCTCCCACCTCGCGCTCTGGCTGCACACTTGTCTTCACTCTGGCCCTGCTGGCCAGCGGTCCTCCTTGCTGATCCTGCTTCCCTCCGCCGGCCATGCTCTTGCCCCTGTGTCTTGTTTGACTGGCCGTTTTCATCCTCCAGTCCTCAGATCAAAAGTCACCTTCTCCAGAAAGACCTTCCCTGACCATCCAGTGCCAGCTGGCCTCCTCTGCCCCCTACTCGATGACTTCACGACGCCCAGCACCATCCATGGCTGCCTCGTGTGCATCTTGTCTGTCTCCCCAGGAAAAACAAGAAGTGCCACAGAGAACAGAAATCGGTCCTTCTTGCTCACCTGTACACCCCTGGCACACAGAACAGTACCTGGGAAGTAGTGGGGGTTACTAAGTATGGGTTAGTGGAAGGAAAGATGGGCGTTAGGGGGGTCCAAAGAGGAAGAAGAAAAGAAGGAATATTTGCCAGACCTGAACAGTAAGAGGCGGTTACTCAGTGGGGATCAACCACGTTAATCAAAAGATGTGCCACCAACTTTGTGGGGACATCACTTCTTTGCAGACCCCTGACCTTGGAGTGACCCAGAAGGAAAGCAGGGGAAATGTTTAGAGAGCAGGGTCCCCTGCAGAGTCACTTCCTGAGGCCACCTCAGTGGCAGCCCAGCCCGAGGCTGTTTGTCTCTCTGTGTTGGAGATCTCCAGGGGGAGGAACTACCCCCTCCTTCCCTCCCCCCTCCCCCCACGTGTCCTTTGTGGTCAGGAAGTTCTCCTTGAATCAGGGCAAAAACCCTGACGGGGCAGCCTGTGTTCACTTCCTCTGAGCACCACCGCCAAGAGCAATGCCTGCTTGCCACTCCAGTTCTAAGACAAATGCGTGCTGGGCAGGGCAGGAGGAACGGTATTCTGTGGCCAGGTCAGAAGCCAGGCCAGAAGTCAACCCAGACTCCCACATCCACATTGGTGGCCTCACTGCTGGTCTGGGTTCCAAGGAAACATGGGTATGGCTGGTACAGGGCCCCATGGTAGGAACATATGTTCCAGAAGACCAGGCAACCTGACATTATTCCATTCCCATGTATGGGAGCCACTGCCTGGGAGGAAGGGCCCGCTCACCTCTGGAACTCGCGGGGCATGCCCAGGCAGCCTCAGGCTCAAGGGACCTGTCCCGCTACAGCTGGAGACCACTGAACTTTCCCGGCGAGTCACAAAAGGAAAGCTTTACAAGGGAGATGGGCAGAGACATCTTTTCCAGCAGAGGATTAAGATGTTTCATTGTGGCCAAGCTGAGTGCCTGGTAAGCGGACCCTCCACATTCACGGGCACTTAGAGGAACTTGCTTCATGTCCCCTAAATGCTCATGAACATGGAGACATCCTCTGCTTCCCCCTCAAAAGAAGGCCCTTTGGGGAGGTGGTGGGTCCCCAGGTGGGCTCCCTCCCAGGGCAGTCCCTCACCCGAAGGGTCTCGAAGGTGTCCTCAATCTCGATGATCTGCTGAATGTTGTTGGTGATGGTGGAGATGACCTTATCGATGAGGTGCACCACGCCGTTGGTTGCGTGGTGATCGGCTTTCAGCAGCCGGGCGCAGTTGACGGTCACGATCTGCCCAGAGAAGAAATGAGGATGAGCGGCTGGCATGTCAGAGGCACAGGCTTGGAGCCCCAGGAAGGGAAAGCACGGCATGGAAAGTGGGTTCCACATCCGTGCAACTAGAGGGCTGAGGAGGAGCGGGTGCAGGGGGCAGGGATGACCCCTGGCGAGCCTCATCTGCGGAACGAACCCCCAGAAACCAGCCCCACGTGCAGGCCAGGAGCGGGCTCGGTGTGGACACGGGGCAGTGTGGCTGGGGACTCCCTACCCCATTGGGATAGTGGTGGATCTGGATGTCCGAATTCTGGTACATGGAGGTGAGGGCCATGCCGTGTTTCAACTCGTCCGTCAGGACCCGTCTGTTCACCATGTGGTAGCGGAGGGCATTGAGCAGCTCGATGTTGACGTTGCTCACCAGCGAGTCCAGGACTTCCTACGAGGAAGGCCAGAGCGGCGGTTAGCTGGCTGCAGACCACATGTTCAAGGGGGGAGGTTCTTGCTACCCTGGGAAAGGTGCTTCTGAAACCCCAATGGCCCCAGGCCTCCATTCTGCCAAGGACCTCTCCTCCATGAGCACCAAAGCCAGTCTGCTCAGCTCAGTAGGACAGATGGGGCACTGTAGGCAACGTGATGAGATATATTTTAACTCAGGATCCCTGGCTTTCTCTGAGGGCTCAGGGAAGCCAGTTCCTGAAACAGTGGGAGATCACTACAGAGCCTCATCCTTCCTGCCCACCAGCAGCCCCCTCTGGGAAGTAAGGCAGGCATCTTACAGCTGGTAAGGAAGCCCAGGCCTCGTTGCTGGGGGCGAAGATGGTGAAGCTGCCAGGCCCCTCCATCTCGGGCCTCAGTTTCTCTGTGCGGTCCGTGTACAGCTGGGTGGTGGTCGAGCCGACGACTCCCAGGGTCTCGTAAAGGTTTGAGAGAGGTAGGGCTGCAGGGGCAGAGGACAGAGGAGGCACAGACTGTGGGGCCCACCCCAGGCAGACTGGCACCCTCCCTGGTCTGCAGAGAGCGTTGGTACATGTGCAGGACAAGTGTGAGGGAAAGCCCAGATACCACCATTGTGTCTCAATGTGCCTCAGCCTCGTCCCGTGTGTCACATGCTCCTTAAAGTGACTCCGTAGGTCAAAAGCCTCCCTACTTGGACTCAACTAATTGGTAATTTTTCATCTTTTAGCCATACACAAAATGAAGCTTCTGTTCCTAGATATTTAGGGAATACCGGCAGGAATGGACACCAGAAATAGATATCCTTAGTTACACGCTAGGCCTTCAGATTCATCTAGTTGTCAGAACTGGCTTCCTAATGGCCTCTACTAGAATGAAAGAGCATTACAGGCCTTCCACATTCTTTGTATACTTCCAAGCCATAAAATGTTATGTCCTACAAGGGGTCTGAAGCTTAGGAGGGCCTTCCCCTCCCCAGTGAGCTCGCCGTCCATTTCAAAGGGCGTGAATGGAAGTCTCAGAGGCTGAGCTCCCCTCTAAGGCCATTCTCTGTTCTTCACTGCCTATCTCCCACTTGCCTTCTACCTAAGACTCCCGCCACGCCAACCACGACATTTCGAGACCTTGGCACCAACCAAATCGCCCCTTCCTTTTAAGTCTGTCTCACATTCTCAACCCACCAATAGTAAGTATTTCAAAGTTAAAACTCCCCCTCTGCACATTCCCTGGGGATATGCCTGTAGGAAAGCCTCTGATGAAATTCACAGGGGCCACACAGTTTTTGGCCCCTGTGGCCATTCTTGGTTCTCTTGGCCATTTCTGGGTGATCCTGCCTGGTCTACTGCTCTTTTCGTTGGACAAGCCAAGTTCCATCAGAGGGAAGAGGGGGTGGCTTGGTGCTCCAGCCTGGCTCTCTGGTAGAGCTGATCAGAAATCACTCCTAGCCAGAGATAAAGCTAGCAGCCCATGGCTAGGAGGCCAGCACGGGCAGGCCGGAAATGGAGTCTATTCCACCAGCCCTGTAAGGAGGTCGGCTTGGACAGAAAGGAGCAGTGTGGGGAGGTCACGGGTCCCAGCTTCCATCCTCTGGCCCTTGCACGGAGCCCAGAACCAGAGAGCTCGTGGCAAGCACGTCCATGCAGCTCTATGTGTCGGACCCCGCTGTGGACGCTGCTGCCTCTCACGTGGGTGTTCCTCCCTCCTCGTCTCCCTCCATTTGCACCCACGGGCCAGGCCCGGCTTACTCACCTGCGGGACAGCCCTTCTCTCCTGGCACCTTCTCGTACCCAGGGCAGCACTCATAGCTGATGACTCTGCAATGAGACACACGCGTGAGGGGGAGGTGGGACTTCCTTTCTCCTGGCTGTCAGCAGTCCTCACTCCAGGAAGGGCATCCACAGGCAGGGGAAGGGAAATGATGATGCCACACTGTACCGCCTTGGAGGAGATCACTCATTCTCAGTCCTGTTTGTGCCTTTTGGAGCAAAGAGCTTGTCACTCTTCCTTGGCTTCGTAGAATGTTCCCAATGGTTGCCATCCCTCCAGCAATCCAGATGGTACTGTGGCAGCACATTCAACAGCGGGGTGAGAAAAGAGCCCCACCGGGAACTTGTCTCCAGCATAACTCACGGCGAACCGCATGGTTAGCATTCTTGAGAGGCAACAGGGAGAAGGAGGCGGAGCCCTTGATTTGTCCTGGCAGAGTCCACCACTAGCAAACTGGGACCTCCCCTGCCAGTCCCGTCTCCCCTCTGAGCCTCAGTTTCCTCATCTATAAAATGTACGTGTGTACCCTGCAATGGTCATAGCATTCAATCTCTCACGGTCATCTAGACCTCTGGCTTAACGCCCCAAGGAGAGGTGATCATCAAGTTTTTGTCCTTACAATCAAACTTCAACACTTTTAAAGTTAAAACAAAAACAAAGCTCTTTTTGTTTTTTCCTTTCTCTAAAATAAAAACAAAAATTTAACCAATGAAAACATTTATATGGTTGCAAATTGAAAATGTACAAAGGATTATATAGCAAAGTGTCCCCCATTCACCCTCATCCCTCAACCGATTCATCCTATCTTCCTTCCAGGACAATATCACTGATATCACCAGTTTGCAAGATTCTTTGGTACCTGGATAAAAACAAGACCGGCAGTATACAGTTTGTGGGGCATTTTTTGTGGTTTTTTGTTGTTGTTATTGTTTTGAGAGAGAGAGAGAGCAAGCAGGGGAGGGTCAAAGAGAGAAAGAGAGAGAGAATACCAAGCAGGGTCCATGCTCAGCAGGAGTTATGACCTTGGGATCATGACCTGAGCCAAAATCTAGAGTCGGATGCTCAATCAACTGAGCCACCCAGGCACCCCTGGCAGGATACTGTTTTAAACTTTGAAATCATTTGGCAGAAAAACTTACAACTTTCTCCTCTCCCAACCCCAGTCACTGTATTATGGGACAGTTACCATCTTCTGGAGGTCTGACACACACCTTCAGCTATCCCGATACTCTGGGGAACCAAAAAGACTGAGGATTCCAAGCAACATCACAAGGAAGTAAGTGTTCTAAAAGCTAACACCTAAGAAAGACTTGCTTCTGATCAAATCCCCAAGTTCTCTCGAAGACTGCCCCTGCACTGAAGTGTAACACAGCCCTCTCCGGCAGCCTTGTAACCAGATGCGAGCAGCCATGTCCCGCCCCTTCCTTTCTTGCACATGGATATACCCTTTGGGACAGGAGACAATTCAGATTTGAACTCGGGTTTTGACACAGAAGTGCTCACCATGCGGCTCTCACAGGATGTTATCTACCTCGCTCAAAGACAGGCAGGCAGATGGGGAAGAAACGCGGGCTTGGGGGTCGGGGAGGCTGCTCTCAGTGAGCCCAGGACATTCTGCCCTTTTTAATTCAACTGGAGTCAGCTCAGGGAAGCCCTGGTGAGTCATGAGAAGATGAAGCCAGGTTCCTCTGTGGTCCAGGGGGTGTTTCAGAGACAGACTGGCTAGGATTCTCAGGCTGCCAGGGAGCTACAGGAATCACTTTGCCAGAAATGAGTCCTCCAGGAAATGGCTAAGGAGTGACAAAGCCATGCATATTCCTCTTTGCCTGGCTCCTTCCATCCTCCTGCCCACTCCATCCTCCTCCTCTCCAGCCTTCCCCTCGTTCTTCTCACTTCTAACCTTTCATCCCTAAACGCATAAGGGTTCTGCTTGTAAGGGCTAAACAGTCTCATGACTCGCCTCAACCGACCTACAATTTTATTTTCAGAAACTAAAGTCATCTTTTGCAACTAAAGTCACATTCGACTGATATGCAAAGGCATGTCACGAATTTCAAAGGCAGTGTGGTGTCATGGAAACAGTACTATAGCTAGGAGACCTGGCTTGTGACCTGTCGGGAGCAGGGTGACCTCGAAAGTCTGCTTCTCTCTCGGGGTCTCATTTGCCTCATCTATGAAATGGGGTGAAGTTAAACTAGATGATCTTCAAGGTAAGTTCCAATCTCACACTCGCGGTCCTCGTCACTGGGAGTGACTAGGGGGCAGAGAAGCTGTCTTTTGAAGGAGAGTGTCCGCTGGCTTCTCCCAGCTAAATCCGGGGAGAGCTCCAAGCCTTGGGCCCAGAGGTGCAGGGGACACCCGTACATGGGATCCCAGGGCTTCTCTGACAAACATCAGGGCTCTGTGGCTGGGGTTGGAGAAGTGGGATTAAGGTCAAGTCCGCCAAAGCTTAACTTCTTTCCGAAAGTGCTTGAAAGTGGAGAAGCACATTTGGAGGATGGGTCTTCTCAAAGCTCTCCTCATCCTGGGGGGTCCCTGAGCGCACGGGTGTTGCACACTCCACACCCTGGGGCCCCCAGGCATGCTGGCCGATGATTCTTCCAGGGTGTTGTCTTTTGAGTTCCATCTCAAAAACCAAGAGAGAGGTCCACAGCTCAGGTGGCCTCACCAGAATTTCAAGGAGGACAGACAAAACCAACTCCTCAAGTGTGTACTTCCTAGTTTCTGTGGCTGCGTGTATACATGTGTGTATGGGGGGGGAGCGGGTCTAAGGGCCTGGGAGGACGGACCGACCTAAGCAGAACAGTCTCAGCATGGAGAAGGATACTTAGGATGGAACCAGAAAGCTGCATGGGTGGTCAGGGACAAAAGGGTTTCTTAAGAACACAGCTGGGTGGGGGTGCCTGGGTGGCTCAGTAGGTTCAGCTTCTGACTCTTGGTTTCACTTCAGGTTTGTGGGTTCAAGTCCTGTACTGGGCTCTGTACTCACAGCTTGGAGCTTGCTTGGGATCCTCTCTCTCCCTCTCTCTCTGCCCCTCCCCCACTAGCATGTAGGCTCTCTCTCTCTCTCTCTGTCTCTCAAAAATAAATAAACATTAAAAAAAAAAATGATCACAGCTGGGCAGGAGCAGACCTAGGACGTCCCCGGGACCTCATGGAGTCTAATCCCTTTTCCATTGCTCTGGCAACATATAGATTGGGGGAAAGCAGACTGATCTGAGAGGGAGGGTACACAGGTGCTCTCTCTGATGTGGCCAGAGCCCGCCCTCATCTGCACCCACTGTGCCCTACCACGTGGGCTCTCTGCAGCCACATCCCACAGCGGCTGGACGTGGATGGCACACCACCCCCAGCCGAGCTCAGTAGGCCAGCCAAAGGCTTTTTCCTGATGAAGTGAGTGTGGCTCTGCCAGGAAGCCTTCTCCGCGTCCTCCACCCCACTGGTCTCTCCCTACTTCTGCTAACACAGTCTGGCATCGCTGGCACTCCCTAGGTGCACAGGCATGAGCTGTGCCTCTCACCCCCAGCCTGACAGCTTTCTGGGCTGAGACGCTTCCTCTGCAGGCAATTCCCCTACTCCCAACCGACCCCACACTAGCTCTTCTCAGAACAGGTCTGCATGGCCCCCAGAGAGGCAGGGAGCAGCGGGAAAATGCAGACTGAGAAGACAGCCCATCGAGTGCCCGGACTAGCAGTGTCTGCCGTCAGCTCAGCGTGCATCGTCCTTGGCCTCTGGCCCTGCAGAGAACACACCTGGGGAACCGGGAACCATCATAGGCTGGTATAGCTGACGCCATCTCTCTAGGAAAGATGGACACGATGGGGGCCTCCATCTGTGTCTCCCCAGTTGTTTGGGCTCCCTGTGCACAGAGGACCAATCTACTCATCTCTGAATCAAATCTCATCAGTGAAAGCTGTTCTCAAGAGAGGCTCCTGTGCTTTGGATTCTGTGTCTCCCTCTCTCTCTGCCCTTCCCCTGCTCATGCTCTATCTCTATGTCTCTCAAAAATAAATAAATATTAAAAAAAAAAAAAAAAAAAAAAAAAAAAAAAAAAAAAAAAAAGAGGCTCCTGGCTTTTCCTGGACCTAACACAGTCCAGTAAGTAAAGACCTGAGGTCAGAAAAAGAATATCCTCCAGGACCATGAGACACTAATATTCTCGTTCCAGCTTCCCTGGTCAGAAGAATACTTTGAGGAAGAAGGTGAGGAAAGTTAGTATTTAAAGGAGAAAGGCAAAGGCAGCCTTGATGGAAGGTCTAAGAATGAGGCGGTTGAGAGGCTCTCTGCCGCTCCCCTCAGAGTGTTACTCATGATCAGACAGACAGAAGCAGGGGTATTTCTCCCCCCAAAATCATTTTCCGAGCAGTTAATATAAATTAAAACAATCACTCTGTCCAAGTGCACTGCACAGTTCTGGCCGGCTGTCACGGCTGTAAATGTCTAGGGACTTAGCGGACTCTGGAAGTAGGCGGGGCAAGGAACACAGCCCAAGAGTCAGTTTCCCACGACAGAAGGTAAACCGCCCAATGTGTCATGATTTCCAAGCAGAGTCACAGAGCAAACACAGCCCGGTAGACATCAGTCTAGACATCAGTCGTCCCCCACGGGCTGCCTGCCTGGAGTGGTTCCTTTTCTGTCCTCCTGGCCTTGGAAACTCAGCTGGGCTTTCTTGAGCCCCCAGTAGAAAATAAAAATCTTGAGCTCTTGTGTAACCTACTGTCCACCACCCAAGGACCCATCACCAACCAGAGTCTGGCTTGGTTCGTGCGGAAGACAGCACCTTTAGAAAACGTACTTGTGTTTTTGGTGACGATCGGTACGCAGTGTGAGAGGGCATTCTGGGGGCTCCTGGATGCTGACTGTGTCTCCTCGGTCCCCATGCCCTTCATCTGACCAGGGAGTCCCCTTGCAGCAGGGGACCAGCATGACCACCAGACTGGGGGTGAGCAACCAGATGAAGGCTGGTGACTCTGGGCCAAAGGGCCTCTGGAGGCCTTGTCTCTGGGACCCTCAGTCAGAGATTTTAGGGCTGCAGAGAGCGACGTGGGGCAGTTCACCCAGGCCCTGCGGGGCTGCTCGCCCAAGGATCTCCCCACGCCACGGACACCAGCCGCAGGGCTTTAACTCTCCCTGGAGAGCAGAGTAGCCAGACATTCCCCACCTCCCGGTGATGACTTTGAGCACTTTGCTGAAAGCCACAGTGTCTCCATCTGTGAATGGGCTAATGATCACCCTGATCTCACAGGGGGCCTATGGGTATTCACCGAGCTCACATATGAGATGCGCTTCTCAGATGCTGGATGTTTACTGAGTGTTCAGCTGTGAAGCTTTATTTTATTTTATTATTTTATTTTTAATGTTTATTTATTATAAGACAGAGAAAGATAGTGTGTACATGAGTTGGGGAGGGGCGGGGAGAGAGGGAGAGAGAGAAACCCAAGCAGGTTCTGGGCTGTCAGCACAGGCCCTGATGTGGGGCTCCATTTCACGAACCGTGAGATCATGACTGGAGCCAAAATCAAAAGTCAGACTCTCAACCGACTGAGCCACCCAGGTGCCCCAGGGAGCTTCTTTTTTTTAAAAAAAACAAAACAAAACAAAACAAAACAAAACAAAAAAAAAACTCCAGGCATAAACTTGAAAACTGAAGTTAGCTTAGTAATTTCCTTGAGAACAATGTCCTTCATGAGACCTCTAATCCAATCCCATTGTGACAGACGAGTCCCCATCACACCTCCATAGGACTCAGCAGACGGGGCCTGCGTTAGCTTCCCACTGTTGCAGGGACAGCGAATCCCAAATTTAGTGGCTCAAAACAACACAAATTGATTGTCTTACAATTCTGCATGTCAGAGCCAGAAAGCGGCCTTATGAGGCTAAAACCAAAGGCTGCATTCCCTTTAGACACTCTAGGGGGGAATCTCTTTTCCGGCATCTGGGGGCTGCGTGCACTTCTTGGCTTGTGGCCCCACCATCCGAACCTCGGTTTTAATTGCACCATCTCCTTCTCTGACTCTGACCTCCTGCCTCCCTCTTATAAAGACCCTTACTACTACACCGAGCTCACCAGATAACCCAGGATAACCTTCACCCCTCAAGATCCTGAACTTAATCATATTGGCAAAGGTTCTTTTTCCTGGTCAGGTAACACTGTTACAAGTTCAGCGATAGGATGTGGACGTCTTTAGGGGGGTGTCATTCTGCCTACCACAGGACATTACCCCAGACGGTACGTGGATTCATGTAAACCCTCACCCAAACAAAGGTGACCTGTCAAGCTAACCTGCCTCCTTGGAATTTGGAGGACAGACCTTCAGGAAAACTTGTACAGCCAAGGTGTTTGCTAGAGGTCAAATCTCAGTTATTTTGAAGCAGATTATCCTAGGAGGCTCCACAAGGAATATCACACAGGAAAGTGGTGCTGTGGGCCCGGGGACAGCCTGGCATCCCTGGACGGCGTCTCACCAACCTCTTCTTTTCCCTCATGGGACCAAGCCCGTGGGATACAGGACAGGGAGGAACAGGAGGGCTCCTGTTCCCAGAAGATGTCCCTCGGGGCCCTGGCAGCATGAGACCTACTGGAAACAGCTCTGCCAGCTGATGGAAAGCCTCGGCCATTTCCCGGCTGCCTTTGGTGCTGCAGCGTTCACACGGTGCTGAAGAAGCATTCATACTTCAGCCCCTGGGCAAAGCAAGGCTGCTCCTAGAGGAAGGGAAGCGTCCTGCCAGCTCATCTTGGCTTCACAGAACTGGCTACTGAGCTCCTGAAATGCGTCACTCCCAAAATAACTCTGAGACTTTTAGAATGGGCAGCTACCACTCCTACCTGCTGGCCCCCCCGGCCGGCCCTGCCTGTGCCACGTTTATGATGTCCGTGCTCCAACGATGACTACTACGTCCCCATGAGGTCAACTCCGACCCGACTTGGCTGTGAAGCAGGCCTCCCTCTCCCGGGGCTCGCACAAAGGAGGCCTGTTGAGAGGCAGCAAGGTTTCCTGACCACAATTTCCTGCAGCGTCGCTCAAGCCGCTGCACATAAAGTTTTTACGGTGACTAATCAGACTGGGGCCTGAAATCACGGAATGGGATGCCGTCTGCCCCCAAATCCTCTTTGCTTGCTTAGCTATTGTATCATGCTGGTGGTATTTAGGACCTGAAATAAAAGCTCATGTGAATTTCCAAGTAATAAAATTCACTCAAGTCGCTAAATAGGGGCCCGCTGATAACCGCTTCCTGTAATAAAATCCATACGTTACACTAGACAAACAGCACCAAAGACTCGGGTTCTTCTCTTTTTGGAAATGCAGCAAAGTCACTGTCTAAGGACAATGTCGTGTCCTTTGACTGGAGCGCGGAGTGTGGCCAGCGCCCTCCCTTCCTCCGTGGAGTTGGGATCTCGGGCCTCCAAGCAGCCGACAAGTGGCTTCAGGGTCCTGGGTCTCTGTGTGACTGGACACTGCAAAGTCTCACCCCGTGGCCCTCGGTCTAGTGCCACTTGTCTGCTTTCAAATTTAAATTCTTCCTCCAGACTTGGGCCCCTTGGAGACCTCTGCTGCCTCCTTCCCTGAGACACTTGGCTGCCTTTCACCCCAACACACACCTCTGCTCTAGCCTCTTCCCTAAAAATTCTCACTGCTCAGGTCAGCCCCATACTGAGACAGTCCTCTCTGCCCCAATCACCACTATCCTCCCGTTTCCTAGTTTCGTCTTCACCCAAATAAATGCACCAAGGGACCCATTTTCGCTGCGGGGTGTCAGCTCCAGCCAACACAGCTCTCCGCCCCTCCCCTCCTGAACACCTACGACTCTGAATTCCCGGGGGTCAGATGGCAGCTCTCTCTTGGGTCTCGGTCCAAGTACACATGTGAACCACAAGGCTGCTCTCTCTCAGTTCTCCGAGAATGAGGATGAGTTCTGCTGCTTCCCCTTTCTCTGCCTGAGGCCTCTGGACCTCTTCCAAGCCAGCTCCTTCGATGTTGCACGTGATGTTCCAGGAAGGGACCCTCTTGTCCTGGATCATGAAGTTTTATATCAACTCATGGTTTCCTATCCTCATTTCCTCTTTTTGAAGTTGCCCGAAGCAATGGCCACATGGAAGAGTCGAGTGTGCACGCTACCCCTTCTGCCTTTGTAGGACCGGGTCAGTGGGGGGGCTAGGTGCTGGGTGCCACTTGACTCCAGGCTACCCCTTGCTTTCCCACCCACAGCCTACCCTGCCCTTCCTCTGTCTATCCCGGGCTCCCCCTGTGCTCACTGGCATAAGGGGGCTACGCTATCTCATCAACACTCTCTCAAAGCCAGACCTGCCCAGAGGGAAGAATGGCTCATCGAGAACATTTGCCAACACACAGCTGTGTGGCCTGTGCCCTGTCCTGGCACACAGATGACAAGGGTGTAGGTACTGAGAGCCAAAAAGCGAACGACTCATCATTGACAGTGGTGTCAGCTGGGGAACTGCCGAGGAATGTTACCAAGCTACACTTCACTGGTCAGGCAAATCCTTTTACACAAGGCTGCCCAAAGTACCCCAGCCAATGCCACTCCAAGGCCGGCTCGACGATACAGGTGGGTCTCATTTTTAGGGAAACCAGGACTAACAAAAATGTGCAACTCTTGAAACCGAGATGTGGAAGGTCTATTTGCTTGGTACAGGTCTTTGGTCACCTTCCAAGAAGCAATTATGTGTGGCCTAGCTCTATGCTTAATTAAGTAATTAATTCACTGTTAAATTGAGTAGATAATACACGCATGTGGGAACAGTCAAACAGTACTAAAGACTCTTTTGTTGTTTGTGTAAGTGAGGAACCACAGAAGGATGTATGGTATAGGATTTGCATAATCTCTTTTTGTCCATGGCAGCAAACACTGCTGGGTGTTTACTCACTGTACCCAGAAGGCACATCCTTTTAGTTCACTCAACCCTTGCCTTTGAGGCTGGGCTTGGTCAAGCGGGAGCCGGCTGTCACGGATCTGCCCTTGACAAGCTCCCAGGGAGCTGCTGGTCTCTCTAAGTTCACCCTGTTCCATCAGGATCCCCGATTTCTCTTGACTCATACCAGGATTGATAATTCCTAAGGCAATCAGGGTCACAAGCTGGGATACTTATTTTCTGGGTACATTTTCAAGGAAGAGCGTTTTCCCTTCCTTCGCAGGTCACGAGGTTGAAGGAGACATCTACTCAAAAGCAATGTCCCAAGCAATACATTTAAATATTCCTAACACAGAAAAGAGTTCAAGAGAGTGGCTTAGAAGCTATGTTGTCCTATTATGCAGACAGAGGAAGGCCAGGCCCTCAAAAGTGGCCCAGGAGGTTTCTCATAGCACTACTTCCTCTCTGTAGCAGAGAGCCAGCTTTGAGATGCGTTGACTGTTGGTGCCAAAACAGAGTGAGCCTCCCAGGAATTCTGTTAGAACATGCATGCCACCCTGTTTCCACCAGGCAGCAAGGCAGCTGGGGCGAACGCCACCTCCCTGGATGCTGACAGAGGCACCAACAAGCCCTGTGGTAACCACAATGGTCCACGCCCCACTGGCACTCTCCCTACTGTCTGCATGGCCTAGATCTGCAAATAATAGCAGGCAGCATTTCCTGAGCACTTACTTCGTGCAAAGCACCATATTCGGCCTTAAATGCATCCCTTCATTCAGTCCTCGTGACGATCCTGTAAGGGAGTCCTTTGTTGTTCCCATTTGACAGATGAGGCAACTGAGATTTCCAATGGTGAAGCCACCTGCCCAGCCAAGTGGCAGAGGCAGCACCTGAGCAGGGAGCCTGAGCCTATGTTTTTAACACGTTTGCTTCCTCATAACACGCACATTTCTAGGCACCCCGTCTTTTGCGGGTGTTTACCTTATGACTACAGATCAGAAGCACTGTGTAAGTTCACCAGTGGGCTCTCTTTCCTAGAGACACAGGCTGGTGGCATCTCCAGTGACTCTGTACCACTTGGTAAGGACTGAGAAGCATGCATGCACACACATGCACACACACACCACACCACGCTGCTTATAATCCCACAGCAGCCCTGAAAAATGAATCCAAGTCTTGTCAGGAGCCTTAAAAATGCAAACCAAAGTTGGCCAGCCTCCTGGGGTGCCTGGGTGGCTCCGCTGGTTAAGCGTCCGACTTTGGTTCAGGTCATGAACTCGCTGTTCATGGGTTCGAGCCCTGCGTTGGGCTCTTGCTGACAGCTTGGAGCCCGGAGCCTGCTTCGGATTCTGTGTCTCCCTCTCTCTCTGTTCCTCCCCCGCTCACACTGTCATTCTCATGCTCTCTCCGCCTCTCTCTCTAAAATAAATAAAGACTAAAAAAAAAAAAAAAAGAATTAAAAAAAAAAGGTTGGCCAGCCTCCTAAAAGCGCCCCTCCCCAGCACACAGCTGTCTGACACGTTTGCACATGCATCTGCGTGACTTCTTAGGCAGCCTAACCTTTCAGGAGGCCGGCCCTGGCCCAGGGGCCCCGCAGCTGGCGTACGTGCAGCGTGGCCTCTGAGGCGGCTGGTGGTCTCGAGTGCTTACAGATACTCACGTTGACTTGCCACAGATCTTCCTCTGGTACCATTGCTTGCAGTTGGTGAAGTACTTCTTGTTGGTGCCAATGAGCTTCTGCACGGCACACACGTTGGGGCTGAAATAAAAGCAGTGGTGTCAGCAAGACAGTCGGCACCTCTACCCTACTACCATGTCTTTCCTGCCACGTGGGCCTTCATGGGTCATTAGAATGTTCTAGAATGGGTCATTAGAATGTTCTAGATATGGAGAAGGCACAATCATTTCAGTGTTGGGATCAGCGGGGTGGCTCAGACTGCCTCTCTTGATTTCGGGCTCCCCTGCAAGTTTCCTACCAAATTAAATACTGTCGAAGTGTCTCTCCCACACTGACATAATTTCATGGAAGTATCCTTCTTTGACACAGGTAGTGGGTCTGTGTAAACAGAAGCATCTTAACATTTTTAGATCACATTACAGCTAAGTATGTTTGTGAAGCAAGGCAGCTTTGGGAGAAGCCCCCGGCCCTTCTCTACACCCTTCAAACCCCCTCTAAGCCAAAATGTCCGCAGGCTCTTACTGAACATCCCAGTACACATAGCCAGCCCCTCTGTCATGAGAGGAGGCCAAAGTCTGGGCCCGGCACCCCCCGGGCAGCTCCACATTGACATATTCTACGTCCCTAAGCCAGGAGCCTGGCTCTGAACACTACCATGCTGGCTGCGGTGAGGACCTTGGTAGGCGATGCTCCCCCACTGGACTCCCAGCCACTGCCTGAGTCCACTGTCCCCAGAAAGCCTTCCTCCAGTGTCCCAGGTGACACTCTTCTGTGCACCTCTGACCCAAAATATGGCCCTTGTTTGAGGCTTGGTACCAAACAGAATCCAAAACTGATCAGAGAACATATCTTTCTTGTCTCCAATTGCCCCCCAAAGACCTCCCCAGGACAGGTGCGCTGCCTTGTTCTGAGTTTTACATTCGAGATGGGGCCTAACACTCCGTCAGGGTGAAGAAAGAGTTTGGAAATGACCTTGCTGAAGATACTATTCTGGGACCACCCACTCAGAGTTCTTGGGAACTCTGGAAAAGCTCAGTGTGACGCCCAGGCTTCTGCTGAGAAGCCCTCCTTCCCAGTGCCGTGGGGTTTGTTTCTGTGTCTTTTAATCAATGTAGGAAGCTGTGACCCAAACCACGCTCAGGCCATGTGGTGGCAGGATCTTCATTAGGAGCCCCCCGGGGAAAGGAGTTAGCGGTGGCTGTGGAGTGACAATTGGGAGGGGGCTCTTCTTGACCTGAGGCAGGAAGTTCTCCGCTGAACCACAAGTCAGAGGAAAACGAACGGAAGAGACTGAGGCTTCCACAAAACCTCTCTGTCCTGAGAAATTCAGGGGTCGTTTTTATATATCTGCTCCTCTGTTACTTTAAAAATGTGCTCAGTAGTCATCACTTGCCACCAGGAAGCCATGGGCACTTCAGCAAGAGCTACACCTACCATCCCCATCGTATCGGCTGCAGGAACGTGATCAGCTCCCAAAAAGTCAGAGTTGGGTTATTGGGGCGGAAGGGCGCACTGACCCTTTGCTTCTCTGCCTTCTCTCTTCTACCATGTGGATGCCACCTCTTTGTCCAGTTTATGGCTTGGGAGGCAAAGGAGCATGGGCCAAGGAGGCACCCTAAATATTAGTGAGTCGATGTAAGACGTGGAGGGCAAGGGAAGTTAAGGGGGCGGTAAACCACAGGCCGGCAGGGAGGTAAGCCCGTGTCCCCTTTAGTCTTAGCTGGGTCTGACCAGATGCCCACAGGCTCCGGAGGATTCTAAACGAAGCCACCTTGCTCCTGTTTGCTGCCTGGGATTCGCAGGTTACAGCTGTCCCCAAATAACCCCTGGAGAGTCCCCACTGGCCATGTTCCAGCCCTAGGTACTGTTTATTGCTGTACAATCACAGAAGCTCTTTTATCTGACCAAGCAGGAAACAATTACTGTCGATGAATTCCCCGCAACTTTCCGTGGGCGGCTGGCGAATCTTCAGTGAGTCTCTTGTGATGTGGCTCTCACATTCCTCCGTGGAGTGAGTTTCCACTGCTGCGGCCCCTTTGAGACAGGAGCGGAGGCTGGGGGTGGCTCCCCCTCACAGCAGCCTGGGAGGGGAGGGCTGTATATACACAGGAAATCTAGGCTGAAGTTTAATACAAATGACCTAGCCATTTCTGGGCCTTCTGTCTCCAGCACAACGGTTCTACTGTTCAACTTGGATTTTAAAATCAAGGGCCTCAGGGGCATCTGGGTGGGTCAGTCGGTTAAGCATCCGACTTCGGCTCAGGTCATGATCTCACGGCTCATGATTTGAGCCCCACATCGGACTCTGTGCTGACAGCTCAGAGCCTGGAGCCTGCTTTGGATTCTGTGTCTCCCTCTCTCTTTGACCCTGCTCGACTCCTGCTCGGTCTCTCAAAAATAAAAAAATGTTAAAAAAAAAAGAAAAAAGAAAAAAAAAGAAAAGAAACTCAGATGCTTCAGGAAATCCAGTCCAGTTTTGAATGTTGATAGTCAGAAGTGCAAATGCATTTTTGCTTCTCTGTCCGTATTTCTTTTCCCCTCCCTGTAGCAACACGGATGCAGCTGGGAATCAAGAGATCACATCACCGTCTCTACTCTCCGAACAGCTTCCTGTGTTGGGACTAAGTCACTCCATCTCACTAAGCTGCACTCTCCGCATCTGTAAAATGGGGACACGAACAACAGCTCTCCCGTGCCTGCGGCGGAGACGGGGGCGTGGGGGGATAAAACGCTGTCACGGGCAGGGTGCACTCGCTAGCTCTCCTTCACACCTTGGAGCACGCCGCATTGCCTGCAAATAGCAGAGGCTTTTCTTCCCTTTCCACCACTTCTCACTATGAATGAAGGGCTGGAGCTTGAACGGGGCTACCCACTTTGCACACGGTGCCACATCCACGCGCAAGGCCAGGCAGTCCCTCGGTATGTTCAGGGACAGTAAACGCAACCGTGCCTGCAAGCGTTTGGTCACGGTTCATCTGTCTGCACACCCACGCTTTACTGGGGAGGGGGTGCGTATGTGACCTCCCAGACCATTCTGCCCATCCCAGGTCTCCACAGGCCTTCTCGACTGCACCCGAAGAAGCGAAACAACAGGATTAGCCTGCAGGGGCGTGGGGAAGAGGGGTGCAGAGGAAGTCGATCTAATATCTGAAATCCATAACATAGAGCACTTGCATTGTGGAAAAAAAAAAAAGTCCTATTTTCCAGTTGGTCATCGTCTCTTCTGAGCTCTGAAGGGAAGGAGCTTGTCTATCAAGGTGACTCTTGGTGGAACCCGTCAACGCCTTTGGGGAAGCTTCACTGTGGTGTGCATAGAGACCCCACTCTGCGTGACGGCACTGCTGGGCATGCTATTGGGATCTTCTCCTGACTTAGCGGCTACAACACAGAGGGGACAGAAACCTCCCAGGCAGAGTGCGGCACCCAAACAGAACAAGCTTCTCTGGCAAGAAAGGGAAGAGGGAAACGGTGAGCTGGGCAGAGACCATGAAGATGTCAGCGGCACACGTTGTGACTTTTACACCTCATATGATCCCCCTCAGCTTTCTGAGCTGCCCCTTCACCCTTCTGCACACACGGCCTAAGCCAGGGTGATTCTCCCCCTTCCTTAAAGACGCCAGGACATGCTCTCGTGCTCTGCTCTTTCGAGGAGGGCGCTGAGGCCACGGCTCACCCTGGCTGGAGGCCACTCTGCAGAAGTCCCCCTTCCCGCAGCCCTGGGCACCTGCAAGGCCAGGTAAGCCCGTATGTAAGGCCCCAGGCAGAGGGAAGAAGGACAACTGCCCCCTGGGGGGGCAGCCTGCACCCACCCCTGGAACGCTCCTAAGAGTGGGGAGCCAAGGTGTGGTAAGGCCTCTGAAGTCACCTGTAGTCACCCCCAACAGTGAGTTTTGACCTGAGTACAGATCTGCCCAGTCACGTGGCAGCCTGCGCACTACCTGGGTTCGAAGGCCAGACCCAACGGCATCTGAGCTGCCAAGCCCCAGCGGCATGGCTCTATCCACATATGGTTTTACCTCATCGTGACAAGAGTTAGTGCAACCGGGCAGGCTGGAAGCTGCGGCTAAGCCCAGTAAGTGTGAGGCGGGATGGTCTAGGCTGGGGTATAGAAATATTGCCCATCCCTGCCTGGGTCTGGGCTGGTGTCTTGACCAGGTCAGACCCTCTGCCTGAGTTTGCCTCCTAAAGCCAACACATCAGTGTCAGTGTCTCAGAGGAATATCTGCAGTGATAACGTGCCACGTTTATAATCCCAGCTGGTGTTTTAAGGCAGATTTCCAATCTTGGCTCTGGGGCCGGACTGTAGGAAAGTGATGTGTCCTCTCTGGACTCAGTTTCCCAGTCTACACAGCGCAGGTGAGCCCCACGGAATTCTGCTTTTCATCCGGCAAGGGAGGAGGTGCCACATTGTGGTTGCTGTACCTGGCGAGGGCTGCCTGGAGCCAGGTGGTGGGCTCAGAACCTGGCCGAGTGAATAGGAGCCATGGGCTTAGGATGGTGCCCCCCCTGTGTGGCCCCAGTGCCCCATCTGGACAAGGCCCTGGCTGCACTGGACTCTGTGCCCTGCTGGGTGGGCTTTCTCTCTGCCCTGGCCCCCTTTCCACGGTCATCCTGGGCAGGGCTGCCAACTCCCCCTCCCTACCCCTGGGAGAGGAAGCCGAAAGCCTTGGTCGTCCAGCGCTCTTGGCCCGAGGGCGGGTGTTGCGGCTCAGCTCTCCCACCGCTGCTCTACAGAGCCTGTGCCACGGGCTTGCCGTCCAGGTCCCCCAGCTCCCTTCCTCACCCCATGCAGGGCCGGTCCCTCCGGGAGCCCCGTGCTGCCTGCTCTGCGTTTTTGCGCTTTGTCCCCTGCGCCCCCAGCCCGTCCCGCGGCCACCCCCGGCGCGGCGGCCGGCTTACCCGTGCTGCCGGCCCCGGAGCCGGCTGTGCTGCAGCACCAGCTGGTAGGGCGACTTGGCGGGGCCCGCCAGGGTGGCGGCGGGGCCCAGGGCCAGAGCCAGGGCGAGGGGCAGCAGCCGCACGAGGAGCGCCATGGAGCGAGAGGACGCGGACCTCGGGAAGTGAGAGCGCCGCCGCCGCGGGCCAGGTTAAGTAGGCGGCGAGCGGGAGGGAGCGGCCGCGAGGGGCGGGGAAGCCCGGCGCCGGCGCCCCCGCCTCCGACCCGCCGCCCCCGGCTGCGCGGCACCCACGCGCAGCCGGCTCCCGCAACTCCCGGCCCGCGCTCCCTGCTGCGCCCTCCCCAGGGCCACGGGATATGGGGGGCTGGCGGCGGGGACAGCGAGCGGGGGCTGGGTTCCTCACACTTCTCTGTCCTCCAGGCCTGCAGCGTGCCAGGCTCAGAGATCCCTCCCTGGTCTGAGGCTACAGAACTCTGGGGGAGAGGGGTCAGGGGCACCGCTGATGCCCTGAGCACTCCCACCACACTCGGCCTCTGCATTTCCGGAATAGCCCTCACCCCAGGGCTTGCTAACCGAGAAAAAGATAAGGAGTAAACCTTACGATTGACAGAAGCTAAAAATATGTGGGGCAGGTTTTTGGGACCCTAAGCTACCTTTGGAAACCCTGGAGAAGGGTGGGGTCCCTCACTCTGGTACACACTCATTCTCTTTAAGTAAACCTCTCTGCAGCACCGTGCGCCAGATGGATGCTATGAAGAGGTGGAAGGGGCAAGATTCCTGGCCTGGACCGGCTCAGAGTGTCTAAGCAGTCACATGGGAGGGAGCTAAGAATCCATCCAAACACCTCTTAATCACCCACCCGTTACCTGGCACTGCTGGCCCCGGAGAACAGAGCCTGCCTAGCAGATGAGATTGAGGCTCTTTCTGAAAAAGCTCACAGTTAAGAGATCCCTGAGCCAATGCTGTGCCTTGGAGAGTGGCAGCTGGGGGCCTGGGAGCCGGGGGGAGATACCTGGCTCTATGGAAGTGACACCTGCTCCTCGGCCCGAGGGTGAAAAGGAGTTAGCCAGGCAATGGGGCATGCTTTCAGGAACGGGGAGGTCAAGAAGAGAGGAAGTGGGATAGCATGTCACAGGACCCGGACCCAAGCTTAGAGTCAGGCAGGTGATGGAAAAGCAGGCAAGTGGCAAGATGGTGTCAGGAGCAGGCGAGGAGAGGCTCAGGCAAAAGAAGGCGAGCCTGGAGGCGGGAAGGTCAGGTGACTAGGAGGGGGACCATGTAAGAGCTGGACCAATTCAGAGAGGTGGGCATTCAGAGAGGTGGACAGATTCTAGGGGTGTGTACCAGGTAACAGACGCAGCAGGACTTGGAGACTATATGTAAGAAGCAGAGAAGGAGGAGGCA
Source organism: Paguma larvata (assembly GCA_030068075.1). Classification (NCBI taxonomy): domain Eukaryota; kingdom Metazoa; phylum Chordata; class Mammalia; order Carnivora; family Viverridae; genus Paguma; species Paguma larvata. Next base: position 121,257,815 of record CM057826.1, read on the forward strand.
CAATGACTAAGGTGCTCTTGGCATGGGCATCTAGGTGGGTGGTGATACCATTTTTAGAATGAGGGACATGGACGGGGTTGCAGGTTTGCCAGGAGAGGGTAAGTGGTTTTGGACCCACCGAGGTTGACGTGCTCGTTATTCATCCAGGTGGAGCATCCCACAGACAGCTGGATGTGGGATGTGGCTCTCCGGGGGGCGTGGGGTGCGGAGCTTCCCGCGTGGGTGTCACCCTGGGCCCGCATGAAGCTGAAGCTGCCCGAGTCCGTGAACTCTGGGGGAGGGCCGGCAGAGAAGGTGGGTGGTGGCAACATGGGGAGGAGGCAGGGCACAGAGCAGCCAGCAGGCAGGTGATGCAGCTAATAGGGGGGCAAGGAGATGGGGACTGTGGAGCTACACTGGGGAGGGGGCCCCTCGAGGAGGGGCTCTTAGCAGCACTGCTGCACACGTGACAGACTCAGCCTGCTGTGTTACCAACAGAGGGCCCCTGGGGACCTGGCCGTGGGCAGCAGGATGGCTGAAGCCAGACTGCGGTGGTTCGACAGAGGGCTGGTGATGTGGAGATGCGAGTATGGAGCATAGACGATTCTTTTCAAGAAGCCGGTCTGGAAAGGGAAGAGGAGAGTCAGGGTGGAGGTCAGGTGAAGAAAAAATTAAGAGAGGCTGGCACATGTTAGAATGCTGATGGAAAGGAAGAAGAAAGAGAAGGAGGGGGTAGTCAGAGTGGAGCGTGCAAGGAGAGGTAGGGGGCAGAGCAGTTGAGGGGCTGGGGAAGGGGCAGTAAGAGCTATTGGGGACCTGACTTGGGGGAACAGAGGGAGTAGAGAGGGGAGGACAGGTTGCAGGGAGATTTCGGGGTAGCCTTGACTAGACTTGGAAACCCCGTGGGCACTAGAGGGTAAGAGAGGGAGGGGTAGTCAGAGATAACCAAGGCTTGTGGCTGGGATGACTGGATACATGATGAGCGCACTGGGAAGGGCACACTGGGGTGCCAGTGGGGAGTGAAGCATGATTCCAGGTTGTTCACGTCATGCCTTCTGAGCCACCTGCATTTCCAGGTGGAGAGGTCCAGGGCTGGGGCCCGGGGGGAGGTGTGAGGACTGGAGATGCAGTTCTGAGTCACCACGCTAGCAGGCGGTGGCCAAAGCTGTGGACTAGGTGCGCTCTCTGCAGCTCCTGTGTTGGAAAAGAGAAGCAAGAAAACCAAGGGGAAGGGAGACGAGGAAGCAGGTCCGAGCGTGGGGAGGATCCAGCTGAGAGGCTGAGAGGTAGGCAGAGAAGAAACCCTGAAGGGAGGCCAATGGAGAGGAGGATTTCAAAGAGCTGCCATCGTTGCCAGCTGGGGTAGAGAGTTCCAGCTGGATCCTATCACTGAGTGGGTTCTAGCCTCTGGCGGGTACGCAGGAAGCCAAAGACCAGAAGGCTGTAGTTTCCTGGAAAGCCCACCTGTATCTTCTGCATTGAAGACCAGGAGGTGATCTGGAGTGGTCCTGACCTTGACCTTCCCTGATAACCTCCCATCTCCTCCCCTCCCCATCTCCCCAGAAGGGAGGGGCGCGGCATTCACTCTGCTGGCTAGCTGTGGGGGCCAGGCTGAGCACTTGGGACCTCTGCCACTTTGGGGGAAATGCTCCCTTTGCCCATCTCTGTCCAGGTGGGGCTCATTCTGCTCACTGGTGAGCGCCATCAGACACACACTCCAGTCTGGAATAAAGGCACTTTCCCGAAAACAAATTTCTGAGAGAGGAGAATGTGGACCTGCAATTTTGCTTGATGGTTCAGGTTTGTAGCTGATGTCCCCACGCCCGGATCCACCAGGTAGACAGCCAGCCCTGCCTGAGTAATGGCACCGGTACAACAAAGCCTTTGAGCGCAGGCTCTGGAGGCAGATAGCCTGAGTTCAGACCCCAGCCCTGGGTTTGGGCCCCTAGGATTTAGCTCCACTCTATCTATGAATTCTTTTTCTCATCGTGGTGCTTGTTTTCATTTCCTTTTTTTCTGGAGCCTCTGGGAGAAAATCCAGAGAGCAGCACAGGAACAACTAGTTTGTTCCCCCTCAAAAAATCCTATCTGCTGACTTTCCACTCAGCCAGTGGTCAAGCAGAGAGGTATCTTTGGCAATGACCCCACTCAGTGAGTCAGGACGGATGGCCGCTCAGATCACCGGCTGGGAAGGCTGCATCGGCTGGGCTGAGGTCCGAGCACACAGCAGCCTCCATGGGTTGGCATCTGAGTCTGAGCTGCTGTAAAATAGCTCCTTTAGAAATCTGGGGTGGTTTTGACAAGAAGGGTAGGGTAAGAAATGATAGGAAGTTTCTGGGAAGGAAAGGGAGGAAGTAGCCCTTAGCAATTTCGCTTGATGGTTCAGGTTTGTAGCTGATGTCCCCACGCCTGGATCCACCAGCCCTGCCTGAGTAACGGCACCCGTACAACAAAGCCGTTGAGCACAGGCTCTGGAGGCAGATAGCCTGAGTTCAAACCCCAGCTCCTTATAAGCTCTGTGGCCTTGGGCAAGCTGTTCAACTCCTCTGAACTTCAGTTGCTACTTACCTCATAGAGCTGATCATGAAACTACCCCTTAGGACTTAGGGTAGATTATAACTCAGGTCAAGTGGGCAATGAATATGAGTTGCTTACTTCTCCCCAGTAATGGTTTTATATAATAGAGGTCACTGATTAGCAACTTTAGAAGCGATCATGTGAAAATGATCTTTTAATTAATTTCAAGCAGAACATCTCTGTGTTTCAACACGAGTGCTTGGCAAAGGACATTAGGAAGCACTCAAAGAGATCCAAGCTCAGGCTTGAAATTTCCCCTGGGGCTGGAGCATTGGCTGCATCACAGTTTCAGGGAAGATGCATTTTGTGTGTAAGAGCCTGGGAGCCCTGCCTTCCCGGCCCGAATCTCCCTGTAGCAAGATTTACGGGCTTTGGAGCAAGTCAGGTAATCTTGCCGTAAAACTTCCCTCGTCTGTAAAACTAACATTCGGTGACTTGAGTTTTTCCATGAGCTCAGGAAGAGATTACAGTAATATTTCACTGACGGTTTAGATGTAAGAAAAGAAAAATTCCCCTTCTTGCCCACCACTGCCCCTCTCCAAAACCGTAAAACACAGGGCCCCCAATGTAAACACGCTCTCCCACCAGAAAGCCACTTGGAGGGGGGTTTTTGCTCCCCAGGACAAGACGCAGCTGGAGGAAAAGGCAGGGGTCCTCTGTCCCTGCTGACCTGCATCCAGCCAGGGGGAGCACAGCTCACTGAAAGACCGCTCACTTGGAAAGGACTTTCTTTTCCTTCCCATGTCAGACAAACTGAAGAGAAAGAGTGGCTTGTTGGGAACAATAATTACCAGGCTTTTTCAGGCACTTTATAAAAATGACTACTTTCACATTCTGTGGCTCATGTAAGATCACCAAAAACAGTTCAGTGTTTGAAAATAACCCTGTTGTGCTTGACAACAGGCCTTAAACATCACGATGAATTAGTGGTTCCAGCAAGTTCCCCACAAAGGAAACCGAGAGAAACTGGTTTGGGGTCTGTGGGTGGGAGAACTGGTATTTGCAGTCTGGTCCACTTCATGCCTCCCTCTGGCCATCCTCCCCAGCGTTCCTGGTGATGTCTGCACATCAGTGGGGACAGAGGACATGGCCAAAATGATTTCCAAAGGGCACTCGGCCTAAAAAACCTGCCACCACGTAGCAAATTAGCTCTTCAGTACCCTAAGACTTGCTGGGGAGAAAGAAGGATGGGCTTCAGCATGAGATACCCAACTTAAAAGAGTGCATGAATCACATTTTGGGGAGAGTTTCCCTTCTTTGTACAACACACAGCATTTAGAACAGTCCGTTACACACGGCAATTCTCCGTCCCCCTGACAAATGTAAGAAACAGCCCTGTCTACTAAAATTGAGGGGTTACTGCAGTGCCATTTAGGGAATTCGGATTTGGGTTGTCATGGGCATACCATAACCTTGCCACTAAAATGTGTGGAACACGTGCAGAATCTTAGACACCCTCTCCTCCCAGCCCCCCTCAGATTCTGTATTTTAACAGATCACCAGGTCATTTGTGTGCATGTCAAAGTCTGAGACACACAGGCCAAGCAGTGTCTTAGGTTACACGGGTAAAGCTCAGATGAGTTTAAACTACCAGTCACTTTATGTAAAGTTTTTCGACAAATACAGACATCGACAAAAAGAAAGACACCTGAAAATTTTTACCAGTGACATGACCACGTTGGAAACGAGGTCAGCCGCTGCACTGAGGCCCACCTGACCTTGTGAATGTCGGTCAAGATACCCTGGTGACTGGCAGGTGGTTTGTCTTTTATTTTGCTGAGTCTAGTTGTTAGATATTCGGTGTCTTCTATACACTGAACAGGAAAGGAAACTGTATTCAGTCGGGGTCACCTTCAATTCTTCTTGCTTTTCAAAGCCTGCAAAGGCAGCCCAGGTGGTCCACAGGTTTGGAACAGCAAGCACTTAAAACAAACCCGCAGCTTTAGGCTCTACAGCTGATGGGGATAGAACCAACTGTCGCAGTCCTAAAATGGCACGAGGTCCCCAGCGTTTACTTTCCTAAATGACTGGCTTTTGTCACAACTTCTCCAAACACTGGCTTTCTCAATCAGGGCTTGCCAAACGCTACTTGTTGGTTAGAACCCAACTTCATTTTCCAGGGAAATGGATTTTTCACAAGAGAGTTGCATTGATTTGGCTCAGATAAAATCTAGAAAAATCCGCAGGCACTTTTGAGGTTGCCTGACCTCAAATACTTTCGAGGAGTGATCCCCACAGTAGGGAACTTGAGACACAAAGTTTACCCATGCCTCTACTCTCCTCTCCTCAAGTTTTTCTGCTTGGAGGGCAAAGGTCTCAAAGAAATAGACACCACCCAAAGGCAATGCATTCCAAACTCCAGCAAGCTCCGATGGCTGCTTTTTCCCACTCTCTCCTTTGTCCCACTCCTCTTTGCTTCTGTATTCCTGCCAAGGGCACTGCCCAGGGTTGGAAACCCCACAGCAAGTTTTGCCTCTCCTCCCCTCCTGGCCCCCATGTGCAAACAGTCACCGAGCCCCTCCAAGCGTTCTTTCCACACCTCTCTAGATATTTCTGTCCCCCCACGTAGCACTCAAATACCCCGCTGCCTCGCCTGTCACCAGCGGCAGCCCCCAGCCAGTCTCCTCCACACCTACCCTCACCACAGCCATCCATCTCTCCCGACACTGCCTGCCTTATCTTCCCCAAACACCACTTCTCCGGAAACACTGATCTCCTAGAACGCACCCGATGGTTTCTATTGTTTATGAGAGAAAATCCAGACTCCCCTGCCTGTTTTCCTTCATTTTAACGGACATTTTTTTTTTCCAGTTGAAAAAAGAATGCATGCAGATTATACAGAGTTTGGAAAACACCAAAAAGGCTAGATCCTAGAATAAAACTGATCCCATCCATAATCCCTACACCCAAAGGTACTTTTGATGCCTTGCCCTTCTGCTGTGCCTGCCTCTAAGGCTTCTATAGAATTCCTCCTTTTGATGGATCTAGTCTGCTTTCCCACATATCCTGACATCAGCCCTGGCTCGTGCGGGGCACAGCACAGAGGCACACAGTCCACACCCCGCACAATCCCGCTTCTGCTTCCGCTCTGCAGAGCACTGGGCTCCTCCTGGTCTCCGCTTAGGTGTATTCTCTCCCTTTAAGAACAGCTTTGCTATGGAGAAGCTTTGTGCCCTCGGGGAGATTCCTCAACCTTCCTGGGATACTGTGTTATCATCTTCTTTCCTTGGCCTTCCCACTTTAGGGAGGCTCTCCTTTCCCATGTTGAAACTGGCCGTTAGCCCTTAGGTCTGCCGTGACACTTAGCCCAAGTGTTTATACATGCCCTTCTTTTAGAACTTCACAGTAGCTCAGCATAGAGCCCACTTAACATCTACAGATTCAGTAACTGACTGCTGTCTGTGTTTTGGAAATCCAGCCTAAATCCCTTCCAGTGCAAACCCCACCCATTGCAGTGGATTGGTCTAGAGTAAGCACGGACGGACACCCCTTTAGCTGGTGGCTCCATCACATAGCTAGGACTCTGATTTCAGTGGCCCTCAGGGTCAGGCAGAAACCCAAGAAGCTTAAAAAAATGTTTGTTCTGGTTCCCCTTCGCGCCTTCCCTAGAGGGAGGGTGTTCAGCCCCAACAGGAAGGAGTGAGCTTCTCTGGGGCTGGGCACTCCCAACGTCACATCCTGATTTTGACTGCCCACCCCCGGTGCTAAGTGCAGAGGAAGCCTCTACTTCCTCAGCTGCACGCTGTGTAGCATCAGCAGAAAGGGGAAGAGGTTGCAGCCATTGCAAGACGTGACTCTACAGCGGCCATTCTGAGAGCCATGTTAAAAAGTGCCTAAGACGCCTGGGTGCCTCAGTCGGTTGAGCGTCCGACTTCGGCTCAGGTCATGATCTCTTCGTGAGTTCGAGCCCCGCGTTGGGCTCTGTGCTGACAGCTCAGAGCCTGGAGCCTGCTTCGGATTCTGTGTCTCCCTCTCTCTCTGCCCCTCCTCCACTCATGCTCTCTCTCTCTCTCTCTCAAAAATGAATAAATATTTTAAAAAAAAAGTGCCTAAGAGATGCTCTGATCCGGACACCACCCTGCCTCACCCAAAAGGACTCACGGCATTTAAATTCATGGTGTAGAAGGTGACTTGTGCAGGCCGGAAAGCTCGAGAGATGAGAGACGCAACATTTTGCCTGCTGGTGTGCACATTTTGGAACATGCCCATTCTCTAGATCGGCACCTTTATCCTGAAATGGAAGGGCAAAATTACCCCCCATTTCAGTGTTTATGATACACACCCTGACTTCTCTGGACCCTCCACTCCCCTCATGCAGCAGTCAGACTCTGGGTCCAGAGCACACCTGTCGGCACCAGCCGCCTCTCCGAGCAGGCTCTCTCCCCCTCCCAGCCTTCCCCAGCATTTCCTCTCCAGTCTTCCATCCATGGGGCTCCTGACCTTTCACCAAGACGTGAGGGCCTAAATGCTGTGTTAAGAGGAGCCACGGGAAGCGGCTTGGATTGCTGCTTCTAAAGACAGCAAAAGTAGGGATTATTAGCCCACAGTTCCCCCAGATGAGGTTGTGTCTAGGAAATGCGGTGAGCTTCCCAGCGACGGGGAGGCAGAGGAAAGCAGCTATGTACACGCATGCACACAGGCTAAACGTGTACGCATGAGCACAGGCTATACGTGTACGCATGTGCACGCATAGACTATTTGCCCTCTTGAAGAATACTTCCAGCTTACCAAGGGCAAGTACTGTTTTAAGTACTTTCCACGCATTAAGTCACTTCATCCTTAAAATAATCCTATGGGTTGGGAATCATTATTTTTTTCTGTTTTACAGATGAGGAAGGCAAGGCTGGGAGAGGCGAGGGACCTTGCCAGAGAAGTGATGAAGCTGTAAGCTGAAGAGTCAGCATTCGAACACAGGGTAGCCCGGGTCCTAGCACCCACCCTGCCTACACCACTGTAGTATGCTCCTCATCAGACTGTGTAGTTGCACACTTTTCAAAAGCTCTAGAACTTTCTCTCCTTGCACAAATGTTCACTGAGCAAATCCCTGCAAGTCCCCAGCAGACTTTCTGGTGAATGAGGCAGCTTCGGTTAGGAAAGTGGTGACACATAGCCCTTCCCCTCCTACCCCAGAGAGACAGAGGACTGAGCTGCCGGAACCAGGCTTTTTATCTTCACCATCAAATCTGTGCTCCTTTGAGCGGATCGCCTAGAATTATTAAGTGTTCCTCAACAACCTTACCGTTAGGCCACTCCCAGGCTACAGAAAGAACGGGCTGTATTTACTGCTTGGTGAATCTAGAGCGCCAGTGCCTCCCAGATACAGGGGAAGGGATGAGCCGCCTGCTCCGGTAGCAGTGACTTCCAGCTCCTCCAGGTCATCCAGTTGCAGGGTCCTCCTCTGATGAAGTCTCCAGAAGTTGCCTTAAACAAATAAAAATGCTACTCAGGTGGCACCGACAAGACAGGAATTGCTTTCTTGAATTTGAGGGAAGCACATCCCTGTGTTTTCCCCAGGACTTAGGCAGACACCTGAGGGAGTTTGCAGCACTGACACTGGGCTCCCGTGGCCTGGGCCCTCCCAAAGGAAACATTCCCACCTGCACCCCAATTTACCATCAGGTAGCCTCTAGGCTCCCAGGGCTAACTTAAGGTCTCAGCGCGTGTGGATTCTTTTTTTTTTTTTTTAATTTTTTTAACATTTCTTTATTTTTGAGAGACAGAGAGACAGAGCGTGAGCAGGGGAAGGGCAGAGAGAGAGGCAAACACAGAATCCGAAACAGGCTCCAGGCTCTGAGCCATCAGCACAGAGCCCAATGTGGGGCTCGAACTCACAGACCGTGAGATCATGACCCGAGCTGAAGTCGGCCGCTTAACCAACTGAGCCACCCAGGCGCCCCGCGTGTGGATTCTTAACATACTGCAGCAAGCGTTGGCAAGGCCTCACCATTCCTCTTTCATTAACTAGACCCCTCTTTGCAGCCTTCCATCCTCCAGCAATGACCTCTGTCTGACTCTTCGGTTGGCAAGACAGATCATTTTCGTTCCTAATTTATTTCACACTCTGGATGGTCTATGTATACTGAGCACTCATTATTAAAATGAGTAAAGCCCTGTAAAAGTGTGTAACAGAAAAAATGAAAGATAATTCTTGACACAACTCACATACGACAACACTTCACCAAGTCTCAGTTAAACAAAAACCCAAACTTTCCTTTTATTCCTTTTTAAATTACTGATCAAACAGCAATGATCTGTGCTTGAGAATTCTTCAAACTAATAGCACAGTCACTTGGATTAACATTTAATACAACAGAATCTCAGGACAACGAAAGAATTAAAATGACCCCCGGAGTCTGTAGAAAAGATGTGTCCAGATTAATTAGCACGTTTCTGAAGTCACAGTTGAACCACAGTTTAAGTGCTATTGTTCCACATGATTAAAAAAAAATGCTACTGCCAATGTATAGGTCAACTGTCTTGCTCCAGAAAGTGGTTCTGGACTGATTCTACAAACACTCACAGAAATCATGCTCCGAGCTCAGCCACGGGCTGCCTGTGGCAGTTATAGAAATGACTCAGTCATTCCCCGTCCATGAGGCACTCAGTCTGGTGGGGGAGCCAGGCGTATATACAATGAAATAAGTGCTTAATACATGGCTCCATAGAAAGGAGCTCCAAAGGAAAGTACCCAACCACACAGGGTGGGGGGGGGGCGGCTAGTCGGTCGAGGGTGGGAGGAGTGGCGGTGGGGGGGGTTGGGATTCTTCCCAGAAGAGGTGATTCATCATCTGGTTGGGAGGGAAGCCAAGTCAGCAAAGGTAGACTGCAACTCATCAAACCCAAAACCAGAGACAGGGTTAGTACCAGAAATGTACATACTGCTAGTCTGGGGTTCTGGTTCTTGTTAGTGCTTTACAGTTCCTGAGACGTACAAGAGCCTGGAAGAGCTACTTTTCCGTGCATCCATTTTTAATGGTCAAGGAAAATGCCATCTTGATCATTCAATTTAAAACCATCCTCTCCCCCTCTTCCATTGTATAGAAATCTAAATATCCTAAGGTTTGAATTTGGGTCCTTTTCAAAAAATCCATCTTCTCTATGGGCACTTTCCAAACTTTAGAACCAATAAGCACTCCGGAATGAGCTCCTAGAGCTTGTGGACTATTTTGTCTTGAGGGCACCATCAGCAACTAACGGCACACTGCAGTGGTGCCAGGCAAGCAGGGGTCCGCCTCCACTGAAGCATTTCAGTTACTTACAGTTTAAAGGAGGCGGGCGGAGGAGGTAACAAGTGTGTCCCTGTGTGTGTGTGCATGTGTGTGTGTGTGATGTGCAAACAGCAGGCTCTATCTGCACATCCAAATCCAACGAGTGCAAATCCTAAGCGAGCCCTGGAGACATACGTGGCAAAGTCCTGCCAAGTTGGGGAGGAGCATGAAGCTCGAGGCAGAGCTTAGAAAGGCTTGGCTTGGTGATTAAAGTCCAACACACTATGCAACTTCAAAACATGTTTATTTAGATGTAAAGTTCATCCAAGACCCCATAAATAAAATCTTAGCCTATTTTTGGAGTGTATTGTGATTGTTGTGGCCCCTTTTTAACTTCAATTGCCAAAACTTACATTGGGGACCTGAGTTGATCACTCCAAACCAGCAAATTAATAAATAAAGCAGCATAAAGGAACACTGCAGGGTCATGAGGCCCGGGCTTTCATGCCTCTTCTTTCTTCATAACTATTTCCAGATGTGGGGATTGGCACAGTGCCAGCTCTGTGACAAAAACTAATGAAAGTCCTTCCTCCCCAGCTAGCAGCAGGCGGCTACCGGTCCCGGCAGGATGGCCTGTTTGTGTTTTCATTTCAGAGGACTCACTTAGCTGGAAGCATGGCCCTTGTTGAGTGTGTAGCTGGCACAGGCTGCGGAGTTAACTGCAGCCAAACACAAGCACCACAGTGCAAGGTGTCTCCCGGAAAAGGCAGTTGTGCAAAACTGCCTACTTACAAGAGCGGTCCTAAACAATGGAGGAAGACGGGCTGGATTTGGGCTCAAACATCCTGCCAGTAAAGAAATGGTACCCGTGGAGTCAGTAGCCTGGGACCCCATCCTTCTTATTGACAAAATCTTCTTCTAGAGATGCAGAGGACAGTCAAGAAATGGTTTGTTCCTGACTTCACAGGGCTTACAACTCGAGGTGGGGCACGTACCCATGAAAGAAAACCCAAAGGAGTGACCAGGGCCAGGTAAGATTGGTCAGGAAAGACATCCTGGAAAACACGCATGTCAAAGGTCTCATAAAGGAAAGTTGGGACTACTTTTAGGAGCAAAAACGGCAGGCTCACTACTAGGCATTTATCCAAAGGATACAGGAGTGTTGATTCATAGGGGCACATGTACCCCAATGTTTATAGCAGTGCTATCAACATTTGCCAATTATGGAAAGAACCCAAATACCCATGGACTGATGAAAGGATAAGAAGATATGGTATATATCTATATATCTATATCTATATATATAGGAATACTACTCGGCAATGAAAAAGAATGAAATCTTGCCATTTGCAACAACATAATATGCTAAGTGAAATAAGGGTATTATGCTATGTGATATAAGTTATTCAGTGAGAGACACATATCATATGTTCTCATTCATATGTGGAATTTGAGAAACTTAACAGAAGACCACCGGGGAAGGGAAGAAAAAAAATAGTTACAAACTGAGAGGGAGTCAAACCATGAGAGCCTCTTAAGACTCTTAAGTACAGAGAACAAACTCAAGTTTGATGGGGGTGGGGGTTGCAGGAGAGGGGAAAATGGGTGATGGGCATTGAGGGTGCCATTTGTTGGGATGAGCACTGGCTGTTGTATGTGAATGATGAATAACAGGAATCTATTCTCGAAGCTAACCTGACAATTAATTATACTTAAAAAAATAAAATAAAATGGCAAGCTCTAGTATGGTTTAAATGGCCAAGTCTCCATGTGTGGGGAACCTCACTCTAGATCTCAGACTTTGGTCAATATACCAGGCAGGCCAACAGAGCTAAGGGTTCTCACGTTCTGCATTACGCCTGTTCTGACCTTTGGGAAAGTCTCCTTCTACTGATTTTTCTTTGCCAGCCAACCTGCTCAGTGCAACCACAGGGAGAATAAACTGAACTTTTTTAACTGGAAACATATAAATTAGTTTAACATAAATGTGGCCTTTGCTAGCAGACAGATAGGGACTGTGTTTGCCTGTGTGGTGGTATCACTGACCACTCTGGAGCCAACTGTAAGAATGAATTTCATTGTTTCTAGCACTCAAGTAGCACTTACTTGTGGATTTCCAGGGAAATCTTGCAACTGGGAAGGCTCTGAAAAAATCACAGAAAATCTTTGCTCTCGTGCCTCAAAAGATATATCTGATCTTGGTTGGTTGATTTGCAGTGACCAGAGCTTGCTTCTTGTTTCATTTCTAGGAGTTAATTTTGCAGACTAGAACAGAAAGTCTCAGAAAGTATGTTGCTGGGGAAGCAACAAAGGCTAGTCTGTCTGCTGGTGACGGGATTTGACCTTCAGTCACAGAGGGAGAGTGTAAGGAGACAACCCTGCTCTCGCAGCCCTCCTGCTGACTCTGTGCCCTTCTCTGACATGGGGATGGAAAGGCGGACTGCAATGAGTCACACATTTCATCCATCCTCTAGGCCCAAAGCCCCAGCTCCGAGGCCACAGGGTCTGTGTGCCCCTTGCAGGTGAATTGCTCCCACATAATCCTGATTTTGATGTGTGAAAAGATATTTCAGAGCATGGCTTCCTGAGGATTCACGTCTTAGGGACCAGCAGATGGGGTTCTGTTAGCCTGTTTCCTGGCTAGACTGGGTTCAAGGCAGTGCTCCAGAAGGTAAGAAATGAGCAAATATGGGGTGAATACAAAAGATGGAGAAAACTCCTTGTGTTTTCCAGAAGCATACCACCACTGGGAGGGCCAAGAGAAGGCAAGAAATCAAGCTTAGGACTAGGAAATCTTCATCCGTGGTCAAGTTTACTAAGTCCTGTTCTCACAGCTTAGTGCATCCTTTCTTACCTCCAGGCCTATGAACACACTGCTCCTGCTGTCTGACTTCTGCTTGTCCATTTGATTTTAGTTAAGACAATACTTCCTTCCAGGAAGCCTTCCCTTCCTCGATGCCCCTTATGTGGGCTTGCACCGGCCCCTATTTTTCCACTGGTTTCGCATCTGTTAGTGTTGCAATTGTCTGGTGATACCTAGACTGCAAGCTTGGTGAAGGCAAGGAAGTGCCTGCCTCATTCACTGCTCGATTCCCAGCATTCATTCGCCGATGCATTGATCTATTTGTGGAGACCCAGTGGGAGCCAGTCAAATGATCAACGAAAACGGGAGGTCATCGTGAGGCTTTATTCCTCAGAGGAGGCATGCTGGAGGAAGTGCGCTGTGATGTCTACTTTGAGGAAATCTGGACAGGGAAGACAAGAGGAAGCACAGTCGCCTCATGCTACCACCCCCCACGGGGTATTTTATTCCATGGGAATAAAATCTGGGAATCGTTAATCAGGCGGAAGGGCGCTTACATTCAGGGAGCTCCTACCACATGCCAAGATGGTTTTCCAGATGCCAACCATGTTAATAATATCTGCCATTCATCCAGAATGGGCTGCGGGCCAGGCCACTTTTTGGGCTCTCTCATTGGCTCTTTCCGCAGCCCTGCTGAGCCGAGATGCTTGTTCCATTTTTGCAGACGAGGTACTGAGCCTCAGAAAGGTGGGACTGAGCCAAGACTGCGTAGTCCCTGAGCCAAATTTTAAAGGCGATCGTTAAAGATCTTTACCATATGTTTAAATAACTGCCAAAGATGTGAGAGTACTGTGTTTTGAATGTGGACATCACATGATATTTTTGTCCGAATACTAGAACTAGAGACTGAGTTCGTGCAATTTATAGAAAATGTCAACCCTTACCAGCCATGTGACCTTGGGCAAGTTACTTAACCTTTTGTACATCAATATTCACCATAAATGGGGAATAAGAGTAGTGCTTAATTATAGGGCCGTTGGGAAGATTAAATCAGCACATTCATGTAAGGTGTTTAGAATAAGGACAGGTCCATACAGCTAAAGAAGTGTGTGACCTAATTGCAAAGTCAGTCCTCATTGTCAACATTAACCAAAGCTGACTAACTTCTGGTCAGAAAAGTATGATTTCATTTTTTAAATTCAAATAAACATATTGTGGCAGGCCCACCTGAAAATCCCTTATGAGCTGTGATTCTAGCAGAGATAGAGAAGGCTCTGCTCACGAAGCCAAGTGCAACACCCTCGGTATTTCTCGCTTTGATCTCGAGAGCCTGCATTTTCTAGTTGCCCTTTGGTACGAATTGTGGGGACTTTTGCATCCTACCACAACGCCCCATCCATGGTAAGGCTGAGGAGAGGGAAATCTTCCCTCTGCCAAGGGTGAGGGAAGAGGCTGGGGGGGAAGGCAAGGAGGAGGAGTAGGTGGGTCAGCATGGAGGAGGGTCTCCAGAAGATCTGTTGTGGGAAAGCCCAGCAGTGGAAGCTGAGGAAATGGATCCGGTAAAAGCTACACGGGCTCGCACAACCTCTGGAGGTCCTCCTCTAGCCCTGAGGGTATGTGTGCTTCAGTTTAAAGTTCCCATTTGTCCCTGAAGGACAGAGATCGCTAGTGAAAGAGGCTGCCCTCTCTCGGCAAGGGCCAGTGTCCCAGAGCATACAAGATGGAAGAGGTCAAATGTTTTCCATTTTTCCTCCCCAGAAAGGTTAAATTGAAGCCAGGTGCTCTGTGTGGCCAAGTCCTAGAGACCCTGTTGCTACCCCAATGTGGTCCATGGACCAGGATCGCTGGCATCACCTCAAGCTTCTAAACCAAGTCCCACCCCACTGAATCAGAATGTGCTGCAAACCAGGGGTTCTCCACCTTGGCAGCATCTTAGAATCACTGGCCACGAGCAGCTTTTCACAAATCCTAACGCCCCGGCCACACCTGAGACCAGGTAAGCCAGAACTCAGGTTCTGTGGTCCTAGCCTCAGAGTTTAAGCTCCCAGGGCACGCTGAAAGTCACTGTCACAGACATGTCCACAGCAGCACTGCCAGGCTGGGCTCCTCTGACCTGGGCTACCGTGGTGGCCCCCAACCCTTTCCCTCCCTACATCAGATCCTCCAAAATCTGGCCCTGCTTACCCTTCTCAGCCTTTTCTCTAAATGCTCCTTCTTTCTCAGGCATGCCTCCAACTTCCCCACATGCTCTCTTTTCATCTGTCTTCCGTTTATTGTCCAAATATGGATCATCTTTTGAAGTACAACCTAAATTTGCCTTCTCCATCCGATCCCCCAGTCTGGTGGTGATCTTTCCCCAAGGTTCTATCAGACTTTCACATGGCCTTCATGTTTTCTGCTTTGGATTCACATTGCATGTGCTGCAAACCAGTGGTTCTTCACCTGGCCTCCTCAGGCTCAGAGCTGCCGGGAGGGCAGAGTGAGGTCTGCTCATCCCGGCTCTTGGCTCGGCACTCAGAGCTCCCTGTGCAGCTCAAACATCCTGCCAGTAAAGAAATGGTACCCGTGGAGTCGGTAGCCTGGGACCCCATCCTTCTCATTGACAAAATCTTCTTCTAGAGATGCAGAGAGGACAGTCAAGAAATGGTTTGTTCCTGACTTCACAGGGCTTACAACTCGAGGTGGGGCATGTACCCATGAAAGAAAACCCGAAGGAGTGACCAGGGCCAGGTAAGACTGGTCAGGAAAGACATCCTGGAAAACACACATGCCAAAGGTCTCGTAAAGGAAAGTCGGGACTACTTTTAGGAGCAAAAAGAAGTGCTCTTGGAAAATGAGGCTCACTACTAGGTGTTTATCCAAAGGGTACAGGAGTGCTGATTCATAGGGGCACATGTACCCCGTTGTTTATAGCAGTGCTATCAACATTTGCCAATTATGGAAATAGCCCAAATACCCATGGACTGATGAAAGGATAAGAAGATGTGATATATATCTATCTATATATAGGAATACTACTCAGCAATGAGAAAGAAAGAAATCTTGTCATTTGCAACAACATAATACACTAAGTGAAATAAGTTATTCAGAGAAAGACAGATCCTCAGGCAGGCCCAGGATAGCTCCACAGCCTGGAAAATTCAGGCAGGGCTGACAGCCCTTCAGCACTGCAGACCGTCTCCACCCCCACTGGGGACTATTTGGCATGGCAATTTGTTTCATTAAATTAAAGTTCTTTTAAAATTACTACTCTAAGGGGAGTGGGCAAAACCCACAGGAGGCAAGTTGTTTTGGTCTCTGCAACATAAAAGCTGTCTGGAAAGAAAGCGTTTTCTATCATTTGTAATAACGTTAATACAGAACTTCAAATGTGGGCCCCCTCCCTTCTAAATAACAGCCTTCCTCTTTGGTGGGATAAGATAGGTTCGCTACCACAGCCAGCAGAGATCTGACCGCCAGCTTCAAAGGAAGCACTCTCCCATCTCTTCTTCCAGCCCGCTCTGGCAGCCTGAGCCTGGCCTCGGTTCAAACCCATAATAAATGTTTCTTTAATGCAGAGACTTGCATTAGCATTTAGGCTTGGACTCCTCCTCTGTTTTCCCTTCATGCTATGAAAATCATTCAGAGGTTTGCTCAGGCAGTGAACCAGATATTTAATGTCTAGAAACAGGATGCCAGGAGGAGGGGTCCACCCACCATCACTAACTACTCCACGTGCCTTTAAGCAGGGCTGACCTGTGTCTTCCTCCCGAGGGTGCTGGGGCCCCAACTGCTGCTCGTTTAGTGTTAGGAGGACTTCTTCACTTTCACCTCCTGCCTTTACCAGGCACCCACCCACACTTGCTTTTAAATGGAGGTATAACTGACATATAACCTTGCATTCGTTTTATTTGTCCCACATAATGATTTGATGCATCTGGCAAAATGATTACCCTCGTCAGTCTAGTCAACATCCCTCTCCATCACCATACATAGATATAATTATTTTTTCTTGTGATGAGAACTTTTAACATCTACTCTCTGAGCAACTTTCAAATTTGCCATTCAGTATGATTAACTATCGTCACCATGTTGTATATTACACCCTCAGGACTTGATGATGGGAGGTTTGTACCCGTCCACCCTCTTCACCCATTTTGTCTCCTGCCCCATCCCCCACCCCCCAGTCTGACAACCACCAATCTGTTCTCTCTTTTTTTGATTCCACATATAAATGAGATCATACAGCATTTGTCTTTTTCTGTCTGACTTACTTCACTTTGCATAATGCCCTTACAGTCCATCCATGTTCTTGCAAAGGGCAACAGTGCCTTCTTTCTTTCTGAGTAGTATTCCCTCGTGTGTGTGTGTGTGTGTATGTGTGTGTGTGTGTGTACCTCCCCTTTCATTTAGCCACTCACCCATCAGTAGTACTTGGGGTGCTTCCATATCTATTGTATCTTCCATATCTATTATAAATAATACTGTAATGAAAATGGGAGTATAGATATCTTTTCGAGTTTGTGATTTGGTACCCCCTTGTGTGGCTCTGCCAGCCTGTCTTCTAGACAGGGTTCTGGTATGCACCCATGTGGGTCACATTTTAAGTCCATTTTTCCTCTGAGATCAGAATTTATGGGGCACGTGGGTGGTCCCGTTGGGTAAGTATCAACTTTGGTTCAGGTCATGATCTCCCCAGTTCATGGGTTCGAGCCCCACATCAGGCTCTGTGCTGACAGCTCAGAGCCTGGAGCCTGCTTCAGATTCTATGTCTCCCTCTCTCTGCCTTCCCTCCCTTGCTCACACTCTCTCTTTCTCTCAAAAATAAACATTAAAAAATTAAAGAAAAAAGAATTTATACTGACAAGGCTGCAGGTATATGGCAGGATGTACTAAAGAACCACAAATTTCCGCCTCCTTATCTTCTTAGAACCAAACCATAGGTCTCCGGAGAAATTTGAGAAAGTGTTCCTTCCTTAGTCACATCACTTAAAAGGGAAATATTTAACAGAGATAGAAATGAGCCCATCTCGGGACGCCTGGGTGGCTCAGTTGGTTAAGCAGCCGACTTCAGCCCAGGTCATGATCTCACAGTCTGTGAGTTCGAGCCCCGTGTCGGGCTCTGTGCTGACAGCTCATCAGAGCCTGGAACCTGCTTCAGTTTCTGTATCTCCCTCTCTCTCTGCCCTTCCCCTGCTCACGTTCTGTCTCTATGTCTCTCAAAAATAAACAAACGTTAAAAAAATTTATTAAAAAAAAAAAAAGAAGAAATGAGTCCATCTCTCCATGCCTCACCTAGACATCTGGTATTAAGGCAGCGCCCCCACGGAGTCCCCAGGTTAGAGCAGGGCAAGTTTATATTACACATTTAAAGCATTTGCTTGAATACTAGGCTTGGTTGCAAAAGCTGCTGGGAGGGGTCCCGAGGTCTTTAGGAGCACGCAGCCATGCACTTGGCTGAGGACAAGCACCACAGAGAGGGGAGGGGTGGAGAAAGGGGCCTTTGGAGAGCTGCTTCTACGTTGGGACTCTGTAAGGAGTGCAGCCGGCCTCATCCTGACTCAGAAGAAGCTGGCCGGACTTTTGCGTAAGCGTGTGTATCTCCAGCGCACTATACTACTTCCGCTCTATTGCAAGGGCCCACTCTCACACAGAAACTGCAGCCCAGAGGGGGAAACAAAGGAGTTTTCTGGGCCAAAAACCAAGAGACTTGTTTGCATGTGCCTGCACATTCATCTCGTCAGAGATGACAGCACAGTCGTTGAAGATCTAAATTCGGAACTGCCCCTCGTTTCCAAAAAATCCTTAAGAAAATGCCACCTCGAAGTCAACCAGGCCCTCAGAGATTTCTATTTCAACTTCAAAATTTCTGATGAGAACTGCAATTCTGCTACTTATCGGGAAAAGCATGAATTAGACACATGTAGTAAGAAGAGGAAATGGCTTACCAAATATCAGCGTTAATTCTCCGGATTCTGTTTAATTACACAATACTTGACTTCCTCTTCCTCAATCAACATGAACAAGCAATTGTCTGAAATATTAAGTGTACAAAACCACAGTAAATAGTAACTAATAAATCCTAAAATTATATATGTGTGCTCTTCATGGGCAAAGACATGAGATTCCTGCCTTCCAGCCCCTCCCGGGTCCCTGGAGATTCCAAAAAACCATTTTCCAAGTTCGATTCCTGACTGACAAAACCGCAGGCTGATAACATTAACTGGTTAGCTTTTCAGTCTTTGGCTGCAACCACCCAGGGTAAATTATTCCCTTATTAACATAGGAAGAATAATCATCAAGTGAAAGATCCTCTCTTGTTTTTCAGCCATGATTTGTTTCAAATGCATCTATGCAGTTCACATCCAATTTTTTCACATATGTGAACACTTAGACATTGGGATACATCTCTTGTTAGCTGTCATTGTGCACTGCATTTCAATAAAAAAAAAGATTTAAAAGATTATCAAATAAAAATATTTCAAAGCTTAGAACACATCCTCCTATTGTATTCATGACTATTTTTTATCTCTTATTATAAGGTTCAATCAAGCAATACTTCTGGCTGTTTTCCCAAACAGACATATTTTACGTGAGGTGTGAAGCACGGCAGCCTGGCTTTCCTGGTTCGGGACAGCCTCTTGGAGTGAAGAATAAAATGGTTCTTAAGTTATTGGTGATGATGGACTGGGAACTAGACATTTATGCAAGAGAAACAAAATAGGAAAGTGTTCCCCACCAATTTTAAATAAAAAAGAGCTAATGGTCTTAATATGAGTGTGTCAACTGAGAAGTATGGAATCATGGCAGAGTCTGGAAAGAACAGACATCAGCGAGGAGTTACCTCATGAATGAATAATTTAAGCTCTAGAGTAAGATGTGGACTTTGTAAGTGTTTCAGGAAAAAAAAATTACCGTTTTCCCTCTATCCGATGTTGTTTTCTGTGTAGTAAATTTTAAGATGGTGATTTCAATAGACAGTGAAGTCTGTTATTTCCTCAAGTGCCTACTTTAATGCGAACACTGTTTAACATATGTGGGACGAGACAAAAATGACTGATGTGTCGGGGCACCTGAGTGGCTCAGGCAGTTAAGCGTCCAACTTCAGCTCAGGTCATGATGTCAGGGTTTGTGAGTTTGAGCCCCACATTGGGCTCTGTGCTGACAGCTCAGAACCTGGAGCCTGCTTCAGATTCTCTGTCTCTCTCTCAAAAAATAAATACACATTAAAAATTTTAAAATAAATGACTGATGTATTTATATCTAGAGCCTTTGCCTTTGATATCCCCATCTGAGGAGAGTTTCTTTTCTGTCAGACCACTTATTGGGACTTTTGTGTTTTCAAATCACAGTATCAGGGTGAGGAAGACAACCAGTAGGAAAAGGAGAAAAACTGGAAGTCTTCGTTGATCTGACTCAGCACTGAGCAAAAGAAATATAACATGAGCTACGTATGCCATTTTAAATTCTCTACTAGCCATATTAAAAAAGCAAAAGGAGGGGCACCTGGGTGGCTCAGTCGGTTGAGGATCCACTTCAGCTCAGGTGATGATCTCGCAGTTTGTGAGTTCAAGCCCCATATTGGGCCCGCTGCTGTCAGCGCAGAGCCCGGTTCAGGTCCTCCGTCTCCTTCTCTCTGCCCTTCCCCCACTTGCTCTCTCTTAAAAATAAATAAATATTAAAAAAAAAACAAGAAGGAAACAGGCAAAATTAATTTAAGTACATATTTCAATTTCAATAAACACAATACATTAAAATATTATTGTTTCGACATGGAATAAATATAAAAAATGAGTCGTATATTTTAAATTTTCTTTTTAAATTTCATACAAAGTCTTCAAAATACAGTGTGTTTTTTACACTTAGTGCACATTTCCTTTCAGATCAGCCACACTTAAAGTGCTTAATAGCCATATGTGGCTAGTGAACACCATACTCCGGACAGCACAAATCTAGGTAATAAAATACTAAGCGGAGGAGTAGAAATGAAGAAGAGAGACCATATGGGATGTGGGGTTAGGTGTTTTGGCAAGGGCAAGAATTTTTTTTTTTTTTAGAGAGCACAAACAGGGGAGAGAGGCAGAATGGGAGAGAGAGAGAGAGAGAGAGAGAGAGAGAGAGAGAGAACCTTAAGCAGGCTCGGCACTAAATGTGAGGCCCAAGCCGAGGCTCAATCCACGACCCTGGGATCATGACCTGAGCAGAAACCAAGAGTTGGATGCCCAACTGCCTGAGCCACCCAGGCGCCCCAGGAAGGGTAAGAATTTTGAAGCAATCTGTGCTAGAGCAGCTGTGACCTGTCAGGTAGATACAGAATTGCTGTGAAGCATGTCCTTAGATCCCCTTCAGAATTTAGAAATTGTAAAGGATAAAAATACTTGAGCTATTTTGAAATTAATTTGGATAGATGGTCTGTGTTTCTTGAAACTGCACCACTTGGTCCTGGCTTTATAAAGGTTTCCTATACCATCGTACATGGAAGAGAGGTAAATGAAAAGATGTAGGTGATTGAGGGCAGAGGCCAGAGCTACATTGTTATCTCCACCTGCACAAAGAAGGCCTGTTCCTTATCTGGCATGGGTCAAAACCAACCCAGGAGGGCACACGATTGTTCCGTTGCAAGAGAAGAATATCAGCTGTAATAGCGCGTTGTGGTTGAGGACAAATAGTCTCAAAACCCTCGAGAGAAAGAGGCATGGCCACGTGCCACAGATCCTGACGTGTGGTATAGCGTGGGGTGGTACAGCAGTGGAGGACAGGATAAAGGACACCTGCCACCAAGGGGCCATCTTTGGGTGTTACAGACTGAAAGGGCACCACAATCAGGACACGAACAGGAGAGACTGATGCTCAAGCCTTCACATGCAGCCTGAGCCCAAGGGTCATGGTAGCCCAGAGCCCAACCTGTGTCAGATGGGAGTAAAAGTCATCCCAAATCGGGGGTGCCCAGGTGGCTCAGTCAGTTAAGGGCCTGACTTCGGCTCAGGCCATGATCTCCTGGTTCGTGAGTTCAAGCCCTGCATCGGGCTCTGTGCTGACAGCTCAGAGCCTGGAGCCTGCTTCGGATTCTGTGTCTCTCTCTCTCTCAAAAATAAACATTTGAAAGAAAAGGAAAAAGCTATTGCAAATCAGCATGTCAGCACCATTCTGGTGGCCATCTTGTGGGATCCTGTGAAAGAAATACTGTGCTACCTTGGGAGACTGATCTCATCATACCCTCATTCTGGAGCTGGGGCCTGTCCAGAGCACCCCAGGATAAGCCCATGGACGTGACTCCTCCAGTTCCTCAGAGCCTATGATGGACTCTGTAGGTGAAAGAGGGTCAGAGGCCCTAAATGGAAGACATGGGGACCAGAACGCCTATCGACAGATTGATGGCTCCAGCTCCAGTTCTTTCATGGAAGTTACTCCAAAGCATGGGGCCCTCTGAGGCATGAGGCCCAGGACAGACACTACACTTTGCAAGACTCAAAGCATTTGGGAGGAAGCTCTACTAGAGTAAGAGAAAATAAGTCAATGCAAAGAGAGAAACAGAGTGACAAGTGACAGAGACAGTGCTGCTGACACTGAGCCCTTCAGGTGGGGTTGAGCACTGTCATCATCAGTCTTGGCAGCCAACAAACTCCCTTTCTGACTTGAGCTGGTTCGTGTGGTGTCTCTCTCACCTACAGTTAAAAGAGCCCCAGTCAAGGGGTCTGGGGGATCCGTTGGTGAAGTGTCTGACTCAGGGTTTCAGCTTAGGTCATGATCTCACAGATTGTGGGTTTGTGGGTTCGAGCTCCCCGTCAGGCTCCATGCCGACAGGGCAGAGCCTGCTTGGGATTCGCTCTCTCTCCTTTCTCTCTGCCCTTCCCCAGTTCTCTCTCTCAAAATAAATAAATAAACTTAAAAAAAAAAAAAAAAGGAGCCGTGGCCAGGGTGGCATTGTTCAGTGCTTTCAAGCTCAAAGTTGTGGTTTCCGTCCTCCTGGGAGCCAGTCCCACTCCTCTACAGGCCCAAACGTGCACCCAGAAGGGCTAAGCAAGCTAGGTGGTAGCAAGAGTACAGCAGAAAGTCACCATCCCTTAAAAGCAGCATGACAGTGGGAAGGGTCATCCCTACAAAAGGATGAGACCCTGGTTTGATCACAAGGTCTTCTCAAAATGCCTCCATGAACAGATTTGTGCCCCCCTCCTCCACCCAGCTCAGAGCACCTCGGTGGCTCCATGGTGCAGGTAGACTAATCAGGGTGATCTGGCCCCGGCCCACCCGCTTCTTTATTCCCACGCCGCCCACTCCCCACTCCCACTCTGCACTCTTCAGCCCCCTGGATGACTTCTCCCTGTTTCTCTAACATGCCAGGTTTAGTTCTGCCTCAGGGCCTCTGCACTAGCTGTCTCCTCCGTCTGGAACGCTCTTCCCTCTGTCTCCCTTCTTTGGTCCTCAGGTCTCACTAAAGGACACAGGTCTTCCCTGACCCCTATCACCCTCTATTCACTTTCATTCCTTTAACAACCACTGCCATGTGATTTGTTTTGTTGGTCGGTCGTTATCTGTCCCCTCATTAAATTTGAACTCCTTGCGGGTAGGAATCGTACTTGTCCTGCTCACTGCCGTATCCTCAGTATCTAAAAGAACACCCGGCACAGAATAGATGCTCAGTGAATATTTATCAATTATATAAACAGAACACGCGCAGGCCGTGTGGGCGCCTTCTGGGGAATGCTGCTCTCTCTGCTCTTTAGCGAGATCTCGAGCTGGACTTACTTATTTGGCTTAACAATCACTGCTGCGCATGCGCTCTGTATAGGCTCCGTCTGCGGTGATAAGTGGACACGGTGTGCAGACTGATGGACAGACAGACATATAGACAAACATGAGACAGTCTGAAAAATGCTGTGACCCAGCTGGGGAAACAGAAGGGCACGATCCTTCTGTTGGGCGCAAAACGTTCAGGCACCAAAGTCAGGGAGAGCCCCAGAGAAAGATCCTTTGGGATGCGTGCATTTCCCCCTCTTACAACATTTCATAGATACTAACGATAACGACAATTCTCCCCATCTTATCTCTCCCACAAGTACGGGTATATGTGAGAGGGCCAGTATGAGCAGCTTGTCTTGGAAGAAGGGGAAGCTGCAACACCAAGTCCCAGGGAGAACTTTCCATTATCTTTCTGTTGGGTGGCAGGTCAGCAGCCAATCAGATTATTTATGTCCCACAAGAGGATTTTGTGTTAACCTGAATGTCTGGTTTTGGTGGTGTCTTATAATCCGCTAAATTAGCTACCTGTGCCTCCCAACCTGGCGGGGGGTGGGGGGTGAGGAGCTCTCACATGAGACACAGTGGAGGGACGCCAGGTCTCCCACTCAGGAGGACAGCCGGCCAGCAGTGTCCCCATGGGGAGGACAGTCCCTGAGGCCCCAGGTCTTTATCCCACTGACCCAAGGCAGGGAGGCACACCTAAGACCTGAGTCCTGAGACAGCAGGGGGCCATGCTGCTGTCTCCGTGGGTGCTGACTCACCTCTGCCTGTCAGACACTCACAGAGAATATGGAATTCTGAATGCAGGAAGAAACTCCACCTGGAGCGGAGGAGGACCCAGGAGAGGTCCCGAGGTCTTTGCACACCCTGATGTATCAGAAGTTACTCACTCGTGCCTTAGACTCCTTGTCTAAACTTGGCGCATTGTCAGAATGAAACAACACCCGACTCCTTATGGCTAAATTATGAATCTATTATAAAAGGGAGGATGGACTTCTCACTTTTAAAAAGGGGCCTGACAGCCATTTTCTGCTACACTGAACACATACATGCACACGGGCGGGGTGATTCAAATAGACAAGCCCATTGTGAACTCCTTGGTCATATCCTTTATAGGCTATTATGCATAAGGAAATCTAGGAGACAAAGAGACAAGCAAGAGAGGCTGGAGTTGAGCATCCCTGGAGGGAGGAGGGGCACTCCCAGCACCAACGCTGGACTCGGGGAGGGGTCTGCAGTTTCTGCTTCTTTGGCCTTCAGAGGTGATCCATCAGCCCAAGGGCAGCCGATCCCTCCTTTCTAGAGAATTCCCACTGAATCACAACAGCTGAAAAAGATGATGCATGTTGGAGCTGGAGGCATATTGGAACTCTCTAGACCAATCCCCTCATTTGTAAACAAGGCAAGAGAGTTCCAGAAGGGAGCCCTGCCTTGTCCGAGGTCACACAGCAAGTCCGTGCTGGAGGCACGAAGGAGAAGCCAGAGTGTCTGAGTCCCAGCCCGCTGCACTCCCAGGGCACCTATCAAAATACACTGTCTGTGATTGAGGGTTATTTTCCACATGTATCTGTCTTAGCCTCTTAATGAGACTCTAACCTTTGTTGGCTACTGGCAGAGCTTTATTCTCCATGAGCCCAGATAGCTCCTTGATTAGAAGGTTCCTTAGAACTCGAGTTTTTAAATGATGCTTGGTTAACAGCTCCCTAACAAGCCCTTCCCAACTTCTCCTGAAAATATGTAAGACATTGGAAACAGTAAAAACATCATTTGGGGAATAAGGATCAATATTCAAACAAATTCCGGGCAATGAACTGGATTAAAAATGCCAGTTCAGGACCTTTCATTCTGTGAGCCAAGATCCCTAAAACCAGAACCGCAGGGCTGACCTACCCGAAACATCAGGACACCATCCGTGGTGCTTTCTGTGTCCGCGGGCACCCCTCTCCTCGTGTCCTGGGAAATGTGGTGGAGAAGAATGAGGCTCCACAGTAGCCTGGGAGGGGAGTCTTCACAGATATGACATGATAGTCACAGCCTGCGGATGGCACAGCCCAGAGGCAGGCATGCCAGGGCACCGTTCTTTCTATGTTCTCCATTTCTTCACTGTGTCAGAGAGCTATGCAGAAGGCAGGAGAAGAAAGATTTCATTTAACAGATATTCAGTAAATACAAATCTGTTGGTCACTAGGAACAAGACCAGAAAGTTGCACCACAATCTACGACTCAACTACTGAACAGGACTTTTGACAGACACCCCCCAATGATGGAGGCAGCCATAAGCCTTAGCCCCCACAACCTCTCTTATAGAAACTAATGGATCGAGATAGACTTTTCACTGGGGAGAAACAACAACACGAAAATAACATCTGAAGAAAAAGCACTCAGGTTTGCAATTTAAAGGTTTTTAATGCAATACCAGACAAAACCCAACCTATCAACCCTGAATGAGGTGTGCAAGAAGTGGAGCTGACACCATGCAAACATGAACTAGAAACATGGAGGACAAGTATGAAACTAAAAGAGAATGCAGAGAAGATGGGCAGTGATGGAAGTAACGAGGAAGAGGGGCACCTGGGGGGCTCAGCTGGTTAAGCGTCCAACTCTTGATTTTGGCTCAGGTCATGATCTCACGGTTCGAGAGTTTGAGCCTTGAGCAGGGCTCCATGCTCAAAGACTGTGGAGCCTGCTTGAAATTCTCGCTCTCCCTCTCTCTCTGCCCCATCCACTTTGTGTT
The DNA here is from genome assembly GCA_030068075.1 of Paguma larvata. NCBI lineage: Eukaryota > Metazoa > Chordata > Mammalia > Carnivora > Viverridae > Paguma > Paguma larvata. The sequence goes on from CM057826.1 coordinate 121,283,835, forward strand.
TTCTCTCTCTCTAAGAGAGAGAAAGAGAAAGGGAGGGAGGGAGGGAGGGAGGAAGGAAGGAAGGGAGGGAGGGAGGAAAGGAAGGAAAGGAAGGAAGGGAGAGAGAGACAGAAAGGAAGGAAGGAAGAAAAAGGAAGAAGAGGGTAGGTTGTATCCTCTTTCATTATCTCACCAAATCCAAGAATTATCTTGAGGAAGAAAGTCATACAACCAGAATCAAAGCAATGATGAAAGATAAAATTAAAGACAACTGTATTTAGTATGCAGTTTGAAGGGGCTCATTCTAATGAAAAATAATCTGAAAGAGGGCTATGGAGAAAAGAGTTAATAAAGCAGCCTCAAGCTGCTTAGGAAGCCGTGTTGGCTGGTGTCTGGGAATTCGGCTGGTAACTAGTTCCCTACAGTGACAGAAAACTTCTTCTAACTGGGAAGAGTGGCTCACGGTGCCTGAATGGTTTTTACCAATACTGGGGTATATGCTGAACACCTGCTTTCCTTCCGGGAGTCTGGAATTCTGGTCCATGCTAGGTGGAGCGCCTATATGAGCAGACGCCAATAAAAAACTTGAGAATGGAGTCTGTAATGGGCTTCCCTGGGCAGACACACCACACATATGTTGTTCCGTTTTCCTCGCCAGGGGAAGAGTGAGCTCTGTGTGACCCCTAAGAGGAGGGAGAGAGGAAAAAGAAGCCTGTATTCTGCCAGACTTGCTTGTGCCTTTTCCCTGAGAAGCTAGCTGCATGTTCCTATGACTTGGCTGTATAAATCTTAGCCACGAGGACACTTCACGCCGAGTTTTGTGAGTCATTTTGGTGAATTTCCAAACCTAGTGACGGATACTCTTCAGACCCGACACACGGGGCTTCACTTAAAAAACCTTCTAGCAAAATATTTGAATTTAAAGAATTCTTTACTTTTACATTATAAGCATCAAGGAAGAAAAAACAACTCCTTATAAAGAATATAAAATATTGGTTGGCTTCACACTTCTTTCACCACTCTATGTGGAGCAGCCTTCAGAGGGTTTTGGAGGGAAAAAGCGGTGACACAATCATTTTGCAGTCTTCAGAGGAAGGGCAATATACGTTCTAGGATGTGTCAGCATGCAAAATAGACTTACGCTAGTGACCGAGATCATAAACTCCAAGAAAGTGAGGATGGGGGATTCTGGATACGCACTCCTTCTTTTATGGAGATCCCAAACTCAAAACCAGTTGGGTTGCTTTACTGGAGATTCTGCAACTTGAGCCTCATTTCTTCACTTATTTTCCTCAGCTGATTTTTGGCCTGTGCAGTTTTGCAGAGGCTAAGAAATGAATTTTTTTTGGTGCTGTATCTCTCACTTCAAATTTAGGAGGAATCTTCTGGCGTGGTTGATGGCCACTGAAACTATCGGGTTGTTCAAGATGACTGGTGATCTTGAAGGATAGCAATAGGTCCCAATTTATGAGACTTACTGTACTGAGGACTGCCGTGTTGGGGAGGAAACTGAGCCACATGGGCGCTCCATAGAAAACAGGGAGGGCATCAGGGAGTGATGCCTGTCTTGGGAAAACCAAAAGGAGCATGGCAGTAAATGTGTCATTCATTTGTTATCCCTGATCACATACTCAGGGTACTGCGATTTAAAAATTAATAAACAAAAAAAAATCTTCATTGTGTTCACGAAAGAATAGTTGCACAGTGTATGATAAAAAAAAAAAAAAGCATTTACATTTCAAGAAGCTGGAGCAAGAGTTTTTGGGGAAAAAATTTCTCCCATTAAATGACTTGGGTCATTCCGTGTGTGTATGTGTGTGTGTGTGTTTTAATGTATTTGGAAAGTTAATAAACCACTCAAATGCAATGATTATCTGTCCTCAAACCCTCCTTAAAGTTTCTGACTTGGACTTTGGTTTCCTGGTTAACTATGCTTTAACAAGCAATTATGTAGTAGACCCCAACTGTATATAAAACTAAGACATACGACAAAGTTATTGCAAACTGACCAAAGTGTTAATCGAAGTTACCTCTGGATGGCAGACTTCTGAAGGGTTTTTAATTTTCTCCTATTCTTTATCCTGGCTAATTCTCTGTGCTTCTGCTTGCCATGAGATCCATTCTCTACATCTCTCTACCTTGCTCTGTGAATCTGGAGCTATAACCTCGATAGGACACATAGCCCTCTGGCTTCTAGTTGAGTTTGGCCAATGGGGGTGTCTGGAATAGATCAAAGGAAGGAAAAAAAGAGAGGCCAAGGAAATGTAACATTGGAATAACACTGGCCTTCAGAGGTATTTCTCGACAGTATGGTGGATCGCTCGGGTATACAATTTACTGCTCCTTCCTATCTTTTGGATACCCTTCCCCATGTATAGAAGTAAATGAGGCCATCTATAAAGGTTTCACAAACTGGAATCTATCCCAAACTTGTTGACCTCTAAGATGTCTATTCCTTTCCATGGAGAAAAAATTGAGAGGGCCTAGAGGCATCTGGATTGGGGACTTGAGGCTGGGATCAGGATGGCACTCCTTGCTTCTGAGCTCTGTGGCAGAAGAGAGATGATATCTTAACTCTGAACATGTAGAGACTGGGTGCAGTTCTATGCTAAAAAATGCTTAAAGTCATAAAATGTTAGCTTTACAATGATTATGAAGAAAATTAAGCAACGCTTTCTGATATTCTAAGAAAACAGATATGAATTCCATTCGTAAGGTAAGAAACGGTGAGATCGTCCTTAGGAGTTCGAAAAATCAGACCAAAAAATAAACATGTCAACATTTCATTCTCCTATACTTGTGTTACAAGATGAAACAACATAACTGGGTCAGTCTCCATCTCAGTTTCAGGATCGATGTGTTACTGGGTTTTGTTTTCCTGGGCGATCAACGCGTACGGCTTCGTTTCACTCTCTTCCATCACTGACATCGCAGTGCTTTAGTTCATGTTGTGGCAAGTTTAATTTTAAACAACAGGATAAAATCCACACTCACCATGAACATTTAGGTCATATTGCTGAGGAGACAGAGGCAAGTTTAAAAAAAAAAAAGGTGAAGGCGGCACAAAGAAAAAGATCGCTAAATCAGCTACTGATTTAGCCTCTAATGAAAATGCAAAAACATCCTAAGGTAAATTGAATCGAATTTTATCTTAGGATGAAACTGACTACAAGCGAGACAAACTGAGATACATGTTTGAAATCCAGGAAGGAGAGGATTAATATCCTTAATCTAATAAGCTTCTGCAAATCAATCTAAAAATGAATCACACAATAGAAAATCAGGTAAGGAGCGTAAGCAGTAAATTTACAAAAAAAATAAGTTCAAATTGACAACGGATAAATAAAGCTCATTGCTTGATCACTAAAAAATGAGTTAAAAATTTTCAAAGTGAGATATAAATTTTTAAAGATGCTGGGGCGCCTGGGTGGCTCAGTCAGTTGAGCCTCTGACTCTTGGTTTTCGCTCAGGTCATGATCTCACTGTTCATGAGTTTCAGCCCTGCAACAGGCTCCATGCTGACAGCACAGAGCCCGCTTGAGATTTCTCTCTCCCCCTCCCTCTGCCCCTTCCTGGCTTGCTTTCTCTCTCCTCTTTCAAAAAAAAAAAATAAACATTAAAAAAATAATAAAATGAAAATGCTGGCCAGTTTGATAGAAGATTATAATACCCAGCGTTGCAGGTATAATTTTTCTTAAAGGCGATTTGTCACTCTGTGAAAACTCTTTCGGGTGTGCGTGTCCGTCCACACAGAATTCCACTACGACCAAATCATGGGAGACGGTCTTAAAGAACTCTGTACTGAGCGATCATCTCGGGATCATGATGGCAGAATCTGGAACAATCCAATATCCGGGAAGTGGCTACAAAGGTTAAGGTAAGTCTTTGCAGTGAGATATAGGCAGCTGTAAAAATCATGTGTAGAGGGCTATCAAATGAATGAGAAATTAGTCCCAATTTGTTGTTCAGTGAAAAGTTGGACACACTCGTCTGCATCCCACAAAGATGTGTATTGTGGGGTGGTTTGGAGCTGTGGGATCTGGAGAACCCAGCCTGCTACTGAATCCTGGCCCCACCATCGCCCTGGGGAACCCTGGGCAGACTTCCTGCCCCTTCTAAACTGCAGCGTCTTCATTTGTAAAAATGGTGGTAATAAAAGCGTTGACCTAACAGGGCTGTACTATATGCAGCCTGAGAGCATCCAGGCAAAGTACTTAGTACAATGCCTAACACAGAAGTGTATAATTAGGTCATCACTGTTTTTAAAACAAGGCTGAAAAACATTCATGGAAAACAGACTGGCAGAACACATACTAACCCTTGGTAGGGGGACTGTCACGAGTTTTTGCTTCTTTTTACTTTTCTGGGTTTTGTGCATCAAATGTGGATTACATTTATAATGTTAAAACACAGATATAATAAATACTGCTTTTTAAAGAGGTTACCAGGAGTCCTGAGGAAACAGCTGAAAACCATCTTTCTAGGAAGAAAAGAAAGAAGAAATGGTCAGATGAGGGGGAACCACCCCCACACTCTAGGAAATCAGCTCCCAGCCTCTGGGGCCACTCCCCGGCCTGCCAGGCAGCGGGCCCAGGGTCACCGCTGTGGCTGCCTCGGGGGCAGGCTGCACACTGGCCCATTGTCTTCCACGGAGGCACCACGGTCAATGAGAAGCAGATGGCCCAGACGCCTGCGCACACCGTGCTTTCCCTCCTCACACACCTCCGATGCAGGGCCGGCTTTGAGCCCCCGGCAAGGCAATCTGCTTTTCATTTTATAGGCAGAGAAAAGCTGCAGAGGAAGGGGGGCGGGAGGCCACAGTTTTGAAAGCGTCGGGGGAGTTGATGTAACAATGATTCAATTCTCTCCTATTTCAAAAGACAAGGCCGTCCAACCTCCCTGGGTGCCTGCCTTGGCCGAGCTGTAAACTCATGCCCATCTTGTATGAGCTCAAGCGGCAGCAAGACGACCCCTGAACCCGTGGTCTGGACCCCGAGGCTCCAGGCTCTTAGGACCAGCAAGGGAAGAGTTCAAACTGCAGCTTCTTTAGTTTGCATTGTGTAGAGGAGCTAGGAAGGAAAGCGGAAGGGCCAGGGGGCAGCAGGCCTCGCCCCTTGCAGCCAAGGGAATCATTATAAGCCCTGGCCACCAACACGTAGCCATCCTGCATGTGGGACCTGTCCTTCCCCTGGCCCTGAGGCACCATGCTTTCCTGGGTAGGAGCATGGGCTCTGGAACCGGCTGTCCTGGCCAGAATTTCATCCCAGCTCTCTGCTTACTTGCTGGGTTATGTTAGGCCAGTTACTTAAACGCTGTGAGCCTCGATTTCCTCATCAGACAGATGGGCACGAGTCTTCTGTTACCTCATAGGAAATATCATGCAGGAGATAATCCATAGCAGGTGTCTACAGAGTGCTTGGCACACAATAAGTGCTTGTTAATGACTGGCTACTATCATTGTTATAACTGCCAGGTTCTCGCTGTGTCTTATTTCCCTCCTCTTTACACTACAGCATAACTGACACCACGGCAGGCTCCTGTGCCTTATTTCTTCCCATAGCAGCAACTGTTTTCAGTCTTTGCTTAAGGCTGGCCCCTACCTGTGTGCCCCATGTGGACCTCCACCTGCAGTCACCGACGATTTACGCTGTCTTTGAGAGGAGTCTGGATTGTTGTATAGGATCACTGTGTGACAGTCCAGTACAGTCCGGTGTTTCCCCCCATCAGGCAGTTGTATAGCAGGGACCACAGTCTCGAAAGCCAGATGGTCCCAGTAGAGAGGCGTGCCCTGAAGCCCTAAGATATGAGGGAGAAGGAGAAGAAAGCCCTTAGTGGAGGGTTGCAAAGGCAGGTCTAGGAAGACAAGTGGGAAAAGGTCCTCAGAGGAAGGGAAGCAAACAGGGAGCATTTGAGAAGACATGAGAGAAGGGACAGTTCGGTGGCAGAAAAGAGAGATCTAAGAGAGTGACGTCATCAACATGCAAGTCTGTAAACACAAGAATCGTAAAGATGCCAACATGATGGACAAATTATAGGTGTAGGGAAAGAAAAGAGCGAGGGTCTGTGTAGATCGCACGGTAATTGAGATTTTCAGAAAGGGAGGACAGGGAAACTGCATCAAGCATGTCCAAATCGGGTGACGGTGCGTCTGACTGGCAGCTTTCCCTGAATGTGCTAATTACATGTATTTGTTCTCAAACAAAAATAGTTTATTTGTCATGACAGCCCAGGTCCCAGGGTGTGAGAGAGCGTCTTCTCCCAGTGAGCAGGTGGGTAGTCCTGTTTGAATGACAGAAAGAAAATACAAGACTACACAGCAGTATGATCACTTTTCATGACGATTTCTGGATTAGGTCCGACAGCTATATGTCACAGAAGTAAACGGATCAGGGGCCTGGCTACGGTGAGAAGTTCCACAGGAAACAACCTAAATGTCCATCAACAGATGAATGGACAAGAAAAATGTGCTATGGCCATAGACGATGGAATATTATTCACCCATAAAGAAGAGTGAAATCTTGCCATTTGCAACAACATGTTTGAAACTTGAGGGCATTACACTAAGTGAAATAAGACAGAGAAAGACAAACACTGCATGATTGCTCTTAAATATAGAATGTTAAGAAAAACAAAAACCAAAACCAAAGTTCATAGATACACAAAAGAGACTGGTGGTTGCCAGAGGCAAGGGGTGGAGGGGATCAGCAAAATGGGTGAAGAACGTTAAAAGCTATAGACTCCCAGGGCACCTGGGCAGCTCAGTCAGTTAAGCATCTGATTTCAACTCAGGTCACGATCTCACGGTTTGTAGGTTTGAGCCCTGTCTGCTGACAGTTTGGAGTCTGGAGCCCGTTTCAGTTTCTGTCTCCCTTTCTTTCTGTCCCTCCCCCATTTGCACTGTATCTCAAAAATAAACGTTAAAAAAATCTATAAACTCCCAGTTATAAAATAATTAAGTCATGAGGATGTAATATACAGCATGCCAATGCCAACTAGAGTTAATAATACCACATTGCATATTTGAAAGTTGCTAAGAGAGTAGATCTTAAAATTTCTCAACACAAGAAAAAAATCAGAAACCATGTATGGTAACAAATGTGGTCATAAAATTATGCAAATATTAAATCATTATGTTGTAATGAAACTAATATAATATTGTGTGTTAATTATGCTTCAATTAAAAGAGAGAGAAGGTGGCAGCAAGATTAACAGTGATACTGTCCTTTGTATCAGCCAGGGTAGACTAGGTTATGCTGCAGTAACAAGCCACCCCAAAACTCAGGATCTTTAAATAACAAAGGTTTATTTTTCATTTCGCCACAGTCCAGGGTGGTTTGCTGGGACTTTGCTCTGCATATCCTCATCTAGGTATCCAGGCTGATGGAACAGCCACTGTCTCAAATCTTATTAGTCAAATCTTATTAGTCATTGTGGCAGAGGAAGAAAGAGTGACATAAAACACACACACTGGTGCTTAGAACTCTTGCTCAGAATGACAGACATCACACCTGCACACATTTCATTGGCCAAAATAAGTCACATGGCCATGGTGACTCACGAAGTGCTGGTGCTTAGAACTCTTGCTCAGAATGACAGACATCACACCTGCACACATTTCATTGGCCAAAATAAGTCACATGGCCATGGTGACTCACGAAGTGCTGGGATGGTCCTACCATGTGCTGCTCAGAAGGAGAGGAAAGGGCATATGTGTGGACAGCCCTAACAACTACACCAACCACCCATTTCACAACATACCCAACTGTTGTCACTTGGCTGTCCCCTCCCTGAGCATGCACCCTTCTCAAGGTGATGACTGTCAGCCATCTCTGCCCAGCAGGTCACCACAATCTTTCGGTCACATTTTGGAGGAGATGATTGGTAAGGGCGCTTCGACCTTGACCCTATAATCATAAAATAAGGGAAAACACAGAGCAGAACGTCTGACAGGACCTAGCCCAGAACACCTTTCTTATAGGTGGAGGAAATGGGGAGTCAAAAGAGAAAGCAAACCATGTGTCGTAGGCAGAATTCGAAGATGGCTCCAAGTCTCACTCCCTGGTGTACATACTGCCTGATTGCCTCCTCTTGAGCATGAGTGAGATCTAGAAATATGATATCACTCCAGTGATTATGTTATTTTATATGGCAAAAGGGATTCTACATATGTAATTAAGGTCCTTGGAGTCAACTGAAAGGGAGGTTTATCCTGGGTGGGGCCGACTTAATCTGAAGTGACCTTAAAGGAGACAAAGTGGCAGCGGGCTCTCTCCTGTTGGTCTAGAAGAACGCAAACAGCCATGCTGTGAATGACCTATGGAAGGGGCCACCTGGCTGGAACCTGAGGGAAGCCCCTAGATCAGCAAGGAAATGGGGACCTCAGCCCTTCAAGTGCAGGACTTGAATTGTGTCAACACCCTAAATAAGCCTGGTAGAGGATCCTGAGCTCCGAACGAGAACACAGCCTCAGCCAACACCTTGATTTCAGCCTGGTGAGACCACAAGCTGAGAACTCTACTTAACCTATGTCCCAACTACTGACTCAAAAAACTGTGAGATTAAAAAACAAAACAAAACAAAACAAAAGTGTTGTTTTAGCCACTGATTTTGAAGTAATTGTTATACAGCGATAGAAAACTAATACACCGTGAAGGTGGTATGTTCTGCGACTTCCCTCCCTCATTGCGTCTTGGCTCCACTCTATGACCAGGCATGCATGCGTTTGCAGCTGGGGAGGCCACCCTTGGAGCTGGCAAGAAAACAAGCTCAAATAAACACCTACTGTTTGTTATCTCTATTCTTGCATTCTTTGCTCCATTCAGGCCAACCTGCACATGAATAATGGGAACCTTTCAAAAATACTGCTTTTGCCCTTCCCTGCTCAAAACCTGCAGCAACTCCATTCTTTTTGCTTGGGACATCAATTCTGAGCTTCTAATCCCAGTGTTCCAGGCCTGCCAGCCCTTTCTCTCCCTCTCACTGAACACAACTTCTCTATTCCTGGTCTGACGGAATCTGCATGGCCCTTCCCACCTTCCAGGATTGCTCCCCTCTGTGTTCCACTCCTGGCTACTCCAAGCGGCACTTGCCCTGCCCCTTGCCCTCTAGTCCCCATTCACTCGATGGGGCTTTAGCATGCCACCCTCCAGATAAAGTAACAGTGACTCCTGCCCACTGTACTCTCTAACGCTCTGACTATTCTCTATCACACCTGGCACAACTACTAAGCATCCCTGCAGTTGATTACAATCAATAATAAACCTCCACAGGGGCGCCTGGGTGGCTTAGTCGCTTAAATGTCAGATTTTGGCTCAGGCCATGATTTCATGGCTCATGGGGTTCCAGCCCCATGTCAGGCTCTGTGCTGACAGTTCAGAGCCTGCAGCCTGCTTTGGATTCTGTGTCTCCATTTCTCTCTGCCACTACTTCACTCTCACTGTCTCTCTCTGTCTCAAAGATAAATAAAACAGTAAAAAAAAAAACAAAACATAATATACCTCCATGAATATCGCATCATTTAAATCTCTTCCTGCCAAGATTTCAAACTCTCTAAGGGCAATAGCCATGGTTACTCCAGGCGCTACGTCCAGAATCAGAAAAGGCATTTGTAGTCATACGCCCCAAATTAGACACACAGATGTCCAGGTAAAGAGATGAACAAATTGTGTGATTTCCACACAATGGAATACTGCTCAGCTAAAGCAAGGATAAGTTACTAATAACATGCTATCATGTGGATGAATCTCAAAGACATTATGCCGAGCATAAGACAGGAAAGTATACATACTGTATGATTTATGTATATAAAAGTCTAGAAAACACAAAAGTAATCTGTACTGACAGAAAGTAGATAAGTAGCTTCCTGGGGCTAGGTGTCAGGGGGATGGCTGGCAAGGGGCACAAAGAACTATTTGGGGTGATGGAAATATCCCACCTTTTGATTGTGGTGCTGGCTACAGGAAAGTACACATTTGTCAAAAGTCAGCCAATTGTATTTTTAAAATGGATGCATTTTTGGGGGCGCCTGGGTGGCTCAGTCGGTTGAGCCTCTGACTTCGGCTCTAGTCATGATCTCACTGTTTTTGAGTTTGAGCCCTGCATCAGGCTTATTGCTGTCAGAGCAGAGCCCCCCTTCAGATCCTCTGTCCTCCTCTCTCTCTCTCCCTCCCCTGTTCATGCTCTCTCAAAAATAAATAAGACATTTAAAATATAAATAAAATGGATGCATTTTATGATAAGTAAATTATGACTCAAGACTGACTTCGAAAGAAAAAATCTTTGTATATTCTTAGTCAACTAAGACTTCGTTGGCAATGTCATAGGCCATGCCATTCTGAAATGGAGATGTGCACATGATTTGTAAAGGGTGAGCCCCAGGAAAATACCTAAAGACTTATGTGGAGGCAGCCAGCCCTTAGAACGCCGATAGAGTCATCCCTCCCAGACAGATGAGCTCCTAGGCTGAGACCAAAATGTGGCTCACAAGGTGAACTAACCAACTTAAAGAGGGACCCTTAAGGAACAAAAGCCCAGAAAAAAGAGAGAGAGAGAGAGGAAAGCAAAGAGGAGCCATGTGTTCTGGAAGAGAAGCTTGGATTTGGAGGCTGACATGGTCTGGCTGCTCCCAAGCTCGCCCCATGCCATGCAACAGGGTGAAGCCCTCACAGAGGCCTCACGGTGGCTCAGAGGAAGAGCTTTCAAGACACACCATCTTGCTCTGAATCCACACGTCATGGCCCCCAGCCTGAACAGGGGGCATGGAGTTTCCCAGCAAAGAAAGGCATCCTCACTGGGATCAAGCGGCAGAGGGCCATTGCCCAGGTCCTGCTGCCTTGTGTGGCCTGTGGCTAGCCAGCCACTACCACACTTCCCACGGTCACTCAGGATACTGCCCATGAGATGAGGTTCGGCAAAGGCAGTGGCTGGAAAGCAAGGAGACGGCAGCAGGGTTCTAGACATGGAGAGAGCCAGATAAAAACAAAACATCCCCATCTTCGGAAGGAATGAACTCATACCTGAGCAATAGCACCCCTAACTTTAAAGAGGCTGAAACCAAGTCCTGAGGTTAGAAAAGAAGGAGGTTAGACATTGGCGGGTGCCTTGTGAGAAGTGGAGAGCCTCAGGAGCTCATGAGCATGGGGAAGAGGAAGGAGGAGGCTGTGAGCTCAGCGGCGGTTAGGAGCAGCAGCAGAGACTAAAAGGGGAAGAGCGGGTGCTGATGGGGAAAGACAAATGCAAAGTGGCTCTGGGGTCTACTGGGATCACAGGACCTGTTTATACAAATGGCTACCAGATGGCCCCTCTACCTGACCAAACACCAAAGGCTCCTCTTCTGCCCCTGAACCCCTGAACATGATCAACAGCACCACCTTCTATCAGGGCCCCCAGCCACACACTCATCAGCATGGCCTCGACCCACTGAACCCAACTCTGCCCACTCCTCTGGGGAGACTGCTGGAATCACCTCCAGCCACCCCAACAGGTGCTCAGTCACGGAGAAGGGAACCAACACATATTAAATATTTATTATCCTAGACATTTCAATCATATTCTCATAACAACCCTGGGAGGAAGGCAGCCCTAGCTCCACTTTGCTGACAAAGAACCTGGAGCTCAGAGGGTTTGGTTAATTTGCCCCAATCTAAACAGCTGGTAAGGACCCCCTGCCATGGTTCAAACCTCTTCCCTCTCCTCTCTCCTACTCTGAGACAGACGCAAACACAATTCTATTCAATTCATTTCCCTGATTGAAATCCTTCGGTGACTCCCCATTGCCTATGGCTGGTTTTCCTAAAAGTATTTTCTGTATTTTCTCCAAAGACCATTTACACAGAACACTAACATCACACAGATGAGAGCAGGTGTGAGGGGGATGAGGCCCGCACACCCGGCCTACTTTCCCAGGGGCCTCTCCATTCCAAGCCTCAACCTCATGTTAGTCTGTTAAAGATGGAACTCTTGCTTGGACCCCTGGCCTCTTCCTGAACTTCCTATTTTAATGAATGGACAGACCATCCATGCAGGAACCTGAGCGCCGCCCTTCTTACCATCTTCTCGTTCCTTCACCTTCCATATGGAATCAGAAAGCTCACTTGGTTCACCTTCCACATCTCCTTTGAACTAGCCTCCTGCTCTTCATTTACAGTGTGACACCCAATCACCCAAGCCCAAGCTATTACGGTCTCTCCCCTGGAACAGTGGCACAGCCTCCCCACTCCCACCTGTGCACCCTGAGAGTGTAGTCCACTCCCCGCACAGCAGCCAAAGTAAGTTAATACAAAATTCTCAGCCAAAGAAGAGGGCCACTCCAACACAGGAACTTGCTGACCTTTGAGTGGCATTGACCTTCCCCTCAGTCAAATGTGGCCACACATTTCTTCTTACTTTTATTTAAAATACTTTTAGAACCTTGAGAGGAGACTATCAACCAAAAAAAGTAAGCTAAGAGTCAAAAGGGTGGGGTGCTGGTTACTTGATTTGTGGTGTGACCACTGAGTTCCACCAGCCATAGAAGAGCGTTAACAGAACCCGCTTCTTCTCTCTTGCCTGCAGTCAGCATGGAAATAAATTATGTAAAATACTCAAAATTAATTACAAAGAACATATACATCTACACCACTCCTGTGTTTCACGGACGTGAAATAATAAACATGGTCGACAGCCTGATGTTCTAAGATTTAAAACAAATTTGATGATGTAATTAAGTGCCTATCTTTCCACTTTTACTCATGTTTAGAACGAGATCCCTCTCAGACTCTATCTATATATATGGAGCTGGCCACAGGGTCAGTCACATAAATCATGCGAAGATTTGGAGCAGATGTTACTGGGTAGCTGGAATTCTGTTAGGACTACATTTTAATGGAAAAATGATGCAGAGCAGATTTCCTACATGCCTCACAGATAGAGTAATAGAGCTATTTGAAAGGAATATTTATATTACAGATAGGCTAATTTGTAATCAACGAACGTGATTGCTTACTGTCTGCTCTTGGATGAGTCAGACAGCAGAGTGGACAAGCATTTCTGGGCAGGAGGGGAGTGGGTCACTGGGGAGAAGGCTTCCAGAATCTTCTCTGTTGGGGTGGTCTTGTGCCCTTTCTCCTCTTGCTGGCTGACACAGTGCATCTCCCATGGACTTGCAGCCTCAAAAACTTTTCCTTGACAGGGAGGTGGTAAATGTGAGCTAAACCTGAAACCCCACCAATGACAGAAAAGAGATCTATGGCTGTGTACATTTCAAACGTTTTTGAAATCATCTGTTTTGTCAGTGTTAACTCCTTAGAGCCTGTTTCATCTGAAGTCTTTGTTTTGGACAATTTTCCAGAAATGATGTTCCAAGGTGGCAGAAATGTCCTTCTGAAGATGCCTGTGCTTCTGAGACAAAGTAGGTGATGTTCTGCTTCATGCTGACTCTGGCTCCATGCTTTTATCCTTCCAGGTTACTGAATGGAGCAAGCATCACACAGCTTAGTGTAGTCCAGATCTTTTTCTTCTCTGCCTTCCCCACCTTCCCCGCCTCCTCCTCTTCCTCCTCTTCTCCGCCTTCCCCTCTTCCTCCTCCTTCTCTTCCTTCTTCTCCCCTAACCCCCCTCCTCTTCTTCTCTTCCTCCTTTTCTTTCTTCTCCTTTTTCTTTCTTATAACTTAGAAAATGAAGACGTAAAGCTACAACATTCAACATGGGAGGTCTGGTGGATAAATGGATTGGAAAATGACTTCACTCAAACAATGACTCAGTTAGATTTTCAGAGACAGAATAAGATTGTTGATCTTACCTTAGGTTAGGTGTTCTGAATACATTGTCAGCTGGGTGGCCATCTGTGACTTCAGGGGAGAGGTGGGGTGGGTGAGCAGAAGAAGCAGGAGTGTACCAAGTGTTCCCTGACTATATGCTAGGGTTTTGGGATGGGGGGACACTGACGTGCTTCCCTCCCCACACCAAGCACCTGGCATGCAGAAATCTCACCATTAGCGTCCTTCCACGGGAAGCCTGGAGGACGGGGCTTGGAAAGGCAGCCACAGACCCAGCACCTGGCTGTGTCATGTCAGAGTAGCCTGGGTTCAGTCTGGCAGAATGAGTGACAGACAACAAGAATGACGAGAATGCCATAAATCCAAAACTCACTTTTCTGGCTGAGGTAATTACAAGGATCACTGGAAACAGAGTAGATGTTATGTTATCGATGTGTTTTATAGAGAGGCTTGGGCCTGCCTATTTAGATTCGGTACCATAGCTAGACTAGACTGCTCTTATCATTTTACTGTTTCAAAAATTCATTAGATTTATTTTTTATTTTTTTTGACATTTATTTATTTTGAGAGAGAGAGAGAGAGAGAGAGAGAGCATGAGCAGGGGAAGGGCAGAGAGAGAAGTAGACACAGAATCTGAAGCAGGCTCCAGGCTCTGAGCTGTCAGCACAGAGCCTGACGTGGGGCCTGAACCCATGAGTGAGATCATGACCTGAGCCGAAGTCGGACGCGCAACCGACTGAGCCACCCAGGTGCCCCAAAAATTCATTAGATAATTACTATGTACTAGTAACTTCACCCTGTACGAAGTTCAATGGTCACATGACATCCCAGTTAAACAGATTTCCGGGTTGTTTTCATCAGGATAGGGTAGTTTGAATCACACAGAGATACACAGACTTTAAGAACCAACAACAAAATATTAGCTATGGCTCATAGGGTAATGGGATAATGGGCAATTGTTATGTTTATACAGCATTTAAAAATATATATTCCACTGCCTAGGATATGTCTAACTTGGGCTACCAGGAAAAAGTCCTCTCAACAGTGAATCATCTACACTTAGCAAGGGCAGCACATTATTTGTTGCTGTAACTACACAAATTGTTACCGACTGGGTCACAAACTGCATGTGCCATTGGAACCTGGTTGATCTCAACGTCTACTTCTTAGAAACCCCCAAACTTCGGTCCTTTTAGATTTTGGCTTTTAGATTTTGGTCCTTTTAGATTTTGAACTATGCATAGAGCTATGCATAGTTCCTCAGTGGACAAGTTTGATTCAAGTCCCAGAGAACCCATAGGCCAATGTCTAATTTGTTCTGACATATTTTATGTGCAAGAAAATGGAATGTAAGCCAATTTCAAAGCCGTCCCAAAAACCAGACCTTCCATTTTCCTCCAGAAAACTGTAACACGCTACTGCTTTTAATCTTTTTTCTTGGGCCAAGTTTAGACAAGACATAAACTCTAGGCAATTCGGAATGCACCAAGGTATGCAGAGACACCTGCTGCGAAAACAAGGAGGACTTCAGTGAGTAGCAGTGAGGACACACTCAATGGTGAATGATGGCCAAGGACTTAAGTCCTTATAAATACTGATTGCACTGAGTAAGCAATTGGGGATTTCACGTAAATATTTCTCTCTCCACATACTTACAGAATCTGTAAGAAAACAACAATAAAAATGAATTATTTGGTGAAACAGGGATGACCAAAAGTCATCTCACTGCAGAGGGTGGGGGGAGAAGGTGTGTGGACTTGTCCTACATGATATTTGATACTGTTGTGAGATCTGGATACACTCCAAAGTCCCAGGACACTTCAATCATTATCCATAGTCACAGAAAGCCTGCCTCACTATTGCTATAACGTTCAAGGCACAAACTGTCTGAAATTATTTCTGCTTTGTAGTCAACCAGTGGAAAATACCAGTTTTGAATTTGGACCTGCCAAAGCGTACCTCTAAATTATGCTTTGATTATCTCAGCACAAATTTTCTTAATATGTTTGCGAAACAGGGTAACATTGCCATGGATACTTTCCACTGCCCTACAACTTCCCTTACCCATTCTGGCACTTTCCTCTCAAAGCAACCACATATGATACCAATTGAACACATTAGCATGTCATTTGTTCTCCCCATGGATGGGAAATCCAGAGGAAAAAGCTGCATAGAAATATGACGAAGAGAGAGGAAACATAAAATGGAAGAGAATGAGCAGGGGGTGGAGAAGAGCAACTTGACTCAGAAAGTGTGCTGGGCTGACTTAACCCTTTCCTGGCTCATGTTTAGGCTACTCAGAAGTTCCCACTTCTGGATGAGGGAACACATGGAGCTAGCTGACAACAGGGGACGGAGAGGAAGGGCAGCTGGAGCACACAGAGAAGATAGAAGACAGCTTTTTCTCTACTCATTGGCGTGGGAGCTAAGACCCAGCAGCCCCTTGTTACCCCAGGGTGTACTGCATGAAGAGAGCCTCACCTTCCAGCTTCTTCACACACCTGAGGGGCATCAAATGGAAATGTCTTCCCAGCAGTCACTCTGGAAGGCCTGTCTGGGAACCAACCCTTCTGAATGATGTGTTGGGTTGATCTGAGGGGCTGATGGCACTACTGGTAATCACCCAGGTACTTTGTGCTGGGCAGTGACAGCCTGCAGTGAGCACAGCATGGTAGATGAGTGTTCCTGTTATTGTGCTGCTCGTATTCCCTCCGAAATGTCTCCAAACTTTGTCCACTTCCCTCCACTTCCACTGCCAGCTAAGACCCAGCCACTGATACTGCAATGTCCTCCCTGCTTCCCTTTCTCGGTCCCTCTTTGTCATTCTCAGTCTCCCTCCTGGCAGCCAGAGTCCTCTTTCTAAGTACGAATTTGATCATGGTTCTTAATTCTGCTAATAAACACCTTCGGTGATTTCCCGTTTTATTCTGAGATAGACTCAGAAGTCTCTCATGCCATCTATGAGGTTTCTGTGGTGGGCTTCTGCACACCTGCCCCAAGCCCCACCTGTGGGCTCCTCTCACCCCTCATTCCCCTCTTGTGCCCTCGCAGGACACACGGGTCATCTTCGTGTAGGGCATTGGCATGAGCTATACCCTGCTCCTGGGGTGCCCTCCTCTTCTCTCTCCCTCCAACACAAACCCCCTCTGATCCCCTGCCCTTCTTGCAGATCTTGGCTCAGGGCATTACTTCCTCAGGGAAGCCTCCCCTGACTCTCAGGCTAAGCCAGATTCCCTTGTTATTTACTATAAGTGAACCACACTCTTGTCCTCAATGGTACTTACTAAAGTTTGGAATGAGACATTAAGCAAGAAGGGGAAATGCACGCATCCCAAAGGATCTTTCTCTGGGGCTCTCCCTGACTTTGGTGCCTGAACATTTTGCGCCCAACAGAAGGATCGTGCCCTTCTGTTTCCCCGGCTGGGTCACAGCATTTTTCAGACTGTCTCGTGTTTGTCTATGTGTCTGTCTGTCATCAGTCTGCACACCGTGTCCACTTATCACCGCAGACGGAGCCTATGCAGAGCGCATGCGCAGCAGTGACTGTTAAGCCAAATAAGTAAGTCTGCTCGAGATCTCGCTAAAGAGCAGAGAGGCAGCATTCCCCAGAAGGCGCCCACGCGGCCCGCGCATGTTCAGTTTATATAATTGATAAATATTCACTGAGCATCTATTCTGTGCCGGGTGTTCTTTTAGATACTGAGGATACGGCAGTGAGCAGGACAAGTACGATTCCTACCCGCAAGGAGTTCAAATTTAATGAGGGGACAGATAACGACCGACCAACAAAACAAATCACATGGCAGTGGTTGTTAAAGGAATGAAAGTGAATAGAGAGTGATAGGGGTCAGGGAAGACCTGTGTCCTTTAGTGAGACCTGAGGACCAAAGAAGGGAGACAGAGGGAAGAGCATTCCAGACGGAGGAGACAGCTAGTGCAGAGGCCCTGAGGCAGAACTAAACCTGGCATGTTAGAGAAACAGGGAGAAGTCATCCAGGGGGCTGAAAAGTGCAGAGTGGAAGTGGGGAGTGGGCGGCATGGGAATAAAGAAGCAGGTGGGCCGGGGCCAGATCACCCTGATTAGTCTACCTGCACCATGGAGCCACCGAGGTGCTCTGAGCTGGGTGGGGAGGGGGGCACAAATCTGTTCATGGAGACATTTTGAAAGACTTCGTGATAAAACCTGCATCAAAACCATCCAGAGTTTGTGGGAAACACTCTGGCCAAAAACATCTGGGTAGGAGGCCCAGACATAAACATGTTCGATAATTGTACCAAGTGTTCTCATGTGTGCTAACACTTGAGAACCACATAGCTGGACTTAATCTCCTGCCTTGAAAGGTCATATCCTTTCCAATTTTATTCTTCAACTTGAAATTGTAACTTCTTAGGATAGGAGAAAGAAGGATGTAGAATAAAGCCCACAGTTTTCTTCAATCTTCCCATTTGAAGTCACTAGTACTTGGGCTGAGTGAGGGACTTCTACATTATGAAGGCTTAAGAGAGAAAAAGTGTATTGCTAATATTACAGGAATTATTTTGAATAAGAGAAGGGCATTCCTCTCAGCAGCCCCTGGCTGAACTGATCCAACCTACTACTTAGACTTACAGTCTAAACATACTTTAGGCAGCCTAGGAGATCTGGCAGTGGAATCGAGGGCTTGTCAAGTAGATGAAGATACAAGTCAACCCCTTTACTTTCGGCCAAGACACTGAAGAGCTGCACTCCAGGGAGAAGTGGGGGGGGGGGAAGTGGGAGGTGGGGACTTGTAGGGACTATAGCTCATCTGAATCTTGGAGTGCTTTTGAGCTCCCCCTGGCTTCTTGGCATGCTTTGGGATCTGGCAAAAGCAAACATAATTCTCTCTAGAATTGTAACTGCATCTTAGTCCTCTAATTATTTCTATAAAAAAAATTGTAAATATGATGTTCACCATGGGATTAAAAATAACCAGAGGCACTCAAAGACATGACCACATGAGAGAAAATTAAGAAAAACAATAGAGAGAAGAAATAAACCTACATGGGCTTCAGATGTTAAAGTTACAACACAGACTTTAAAGCAACTATGCTATTTATATTCAAAGGGATAGGAGATAAGCTTGAGAATTTTGGTCAGAGAACTAAAAGTTAAAAAGGAAACAAATGTAAGCTTTGGAAATTAAAAATACAATAACTGAAATTAAGAACTCAATAGATGTATTTAATAGCAGAAAATTGGTAAGATCGGCTAGAATATTACGCTTATACTATGATTTGTGTACCAGCAGCACTGACATAACCTGGGAGTATTTTTTTAAGTAGATATTTAAATTTTAAACTAATTTTAGATTTCAGAAAAGTTGCAAATATAGTACAGAAAGTTCTCATATAACTCACACCCAATTCCTGCAATCAGTAATATCTTATATTAATATGGTATATTTGTCACAATTAATGAACCAATATTCATATGTTATAACTAGCTCAAGTCCAACTTTATTCATATTTCCTTAGATTTTTTTTTTTAATGTTCTCTTTATGTCTGGGAGCCTCTTAGAAATGCAGCATCTTGGGCCCCTTTACAGTCCCACTGAATCAGAATCTATATTTTAATGAGATTCCTAAGTGATTTTAAAGACATTAAAATTGGAGAAATGTTAGTTGGAAAAAGGAAAATTTTCAGAATGAAGCATAGGGAAAAAGTACCGAAAAACACAGAAGAGAATGTGAGAGGCACAGTGAAGATGATGAGACTCTGATCTTACAAAAGCGTAGTTGCAATCTCCAAACAAGATTACAGACAGACTGGAATTCAAGCAGTATTTTAAGAGGCAGTGGCTGAGGGCTTTCCAAAACGAATACAAGATATCAAGCCACAGATTCTAGAAGCTCTAGGAACCCTAAACAGGAATAAAAGGAGAGCTGCACTAGGGACATCCCAGCAATTCTGTTGAAAACCACAGACAAAAATAAGCAAATATAAACAGTTGTAAATGCAGTCAAAATAAACAAACAAAAACAGATTACCCGGGAAGGAGTAACTATTGGACATATAGGTGACTTCTAAACAGAAATAACTGGAGCCAAAAAGCATTGAAATAATACCTCTAGAGTGCTGAAAAAAATATAACTGCTAACCTAGAATTCTATATCCACCAAAAAAATTATTCAGAGACAGTGACATGAGAAAATTCAGACTAATAAAAAATATGTGGGTAAATCTAAATGACATTCAACTGCATAAAATAATAATGTATTATGGGTTTAATATATATATATAAATGAAAATACAAACAAAAGCAGAGAGTTACAGTACTAAATAAAATCACAGCATTGGCTAGAAAGAAAGAGGAACACCAATTCATACTGGATTTTGATAAGTCATGATGTGTACTAAAATCTCTAAAATAAATATCAAAAGAATGACTAATAATCTACAGAATCAACACAATCGCTATCAAAATACCAATAGTATTCTTCACCGAGATAGAACAAATGATCCTAAAATCTGTCTGGAACCATAAAAGACCCCAATTAGCCAAAGTAATCTTATGAAAGAAGACAAAACTGGAGGTATCACAATCCCAGGTTTCAAGATCTACTACAAGGTTGTAGTAATCAAAACAGGATGATACTGGCACAAAATAGACATATAGGTCATTAGAACAGAATAGAGAGTCCAGAAAGAAACCCACAATTATATGGTCAATTAATCTTCAACAAATGAGGCAAGAATATGCAGTGACAAAAAGACAGTCTCTTTAACAAAAAGTGTTCAGGTAACTGGACAGTTACATGCAAAAGAATGAAACTGAACCACTCCCTTAAACAACACACAAAAATAAACTCCAAATGAATAAAGACCTAAATGTGAGCCCTGACACCATAAAACTCCTAAAAGAAAACACAGGTAATAATCCCTTGAATACTGGCCTTAGGAACATTTTTCTGGATCTTTCTCCTGAGGCAAGGGAAAACAAAAGCAAAATAAACTATTGGGACTTCATCAAAATAAAAAGCTTCTGCACACTGAAGGAAATTATTAACAAAATGAAAAGTCAACATACTGAATGGGAGAAGATATTTGCAAATGATATATCCAATAAGGAGTTAATATCTGAAATATCCAAAGAACTCATACAAGTCAACAGCAAAAAACCTCTAATAATCCAATTAAAAATGGGCAGAGGATCTGAATAGACATTTTTCTAAAGAAGTTGTAGAGACGGACAGCAGACACATGAAAAGATGCTCAATAACACTAAGCATTAGGGAAACGCAAATCAAAACCAAATGAGATATCACCTCACACCTGTCAAAACAGCGAAAACCAAAAACACAAGATGTAAGTATTGGTGAAGATGTAGAGAAAAAGGAACCTTTGTCTACTGCTGGGTAGAAATACAATTTGGTGCAACCACTGTGAAAAACAGTATGGAGTTTCCTCAAAAAAATTAAAAATAGAAATATCATGTAGTCCAGTAATTCCATTACTGGGTATTTACCCAAAGAAGACAAAAACACTAATTTGAAAAGATATATGCATGCCTATGTTTACTGCAGTATTATTTACAATAGGCAAGACATGGATGCAATCTAAGTGTCCATCAATGGATGAATAAATAAAGAAAAGGTGGTGTACATGTGCAATGGAATACTATTCAGCCATTTTTAAAAAGGATGAAATCTTGCAATTAGTGACAAGGATGGACCTAGATGGTATTATGCTATGTGAGTTAAGTCAGGCAAAGAAAAATACCATGTGATTTCACTTATATGTAGAATCTAAAAAGCAAAACAAATGAACCAACAGAAGCAGACTCAAGAATACAGAGAACAAAATGGTCATTGCCAGAGGAGAGAGGGGTGGGGGAAGAGCAAAATATGGGAAGGAGATGAAGAGGTACAAAGTCACAGTTATAAAATAAATAAGCCATAGAGATGAAAGTATAGCATAGGGAATACAGTCAACAATACTATAATAACGTTGTATGGTGGCAGGTGGTGACCGCATTAGCTATGGTAAGCCCTGCATAATGGAAAGGAGTGTCAAATCACTATGTTGTACACCTGAAACGAATATATCATTGGATGTCAACTATACTTCAAAAAAAAGAGGAAAAAAGAATGACTAAACATATAAAATGCTTGTGTTAACAGAGGGATGAATGCAAATATAAAATATTTTGTCAAAAGGAAGGCAAGAGTGGGGAGAAAAGGTAATATAGAATAGGCAAGAGAAATGGAAAGGGACTAAGATGGTGGATTTAAAGGAAAGTATCAGTTTCTACAGTAAACAAATGGGTCTAGCAATAAAGTGAGTCTGCCTCTATTTTTGGAAATATCACTGCTGACAGTTCTTAAGTCTCACCCTTCCCTCTTCATTCTCCCCCTCACGGCCAGGAAAACTGACAAGCTGGTGCTCTCTTCTTTGGCACCAGTAGGAGATTCAAACTATATAAGCCCCCAACCCAATACTCTAACTACAGTCTCCCTTCCTTGCTCCCTCAAGTCTTTCAGACCTGCTTGGGGAGCCTGATATGTTTCCCAGGCAGCTTCAATAATGTAAGTGATAAACCTTTTCACATCCTCTGGCATGTATGTATGGTGCCATCAGCCTCAACATTCAACACATTTTGGGTAGGGGCCTATCATGCTTCTTCAGTGTGGCTAAGGCAGTTTATGTGTTCTAATTAAAAGACCAAGATTATGACACCTGGTTTAAAAATACAAACCCTAACTGTACACCATTTATAAGAGATGTATCTAAAACATAGGAATCCAGGAAGGTTGAAAGTGAAGGACTGAAAAAAGATTAACATGAAATCACTACATGTATTTGATTTTGTTAGAGTAATATTCAAAGATAAAGGAGACTTTAAGGTAAAGTGTATTACCAAACACTTTTTAAAAAATTCAAGTTCAATTCACTATTATACAATAAAATACTACTCAGTGATCAAAAAGAAAGAAATCTTGTCATTTGCAACAACGTGGATGGAAGTAGAGGGCATTATGCTAAGCAAAATAAGTCAGAGAAAGACAAATCTCATATGATTTTTGTTCATATATGGAATTTAGGAAACACACTCCCTTATGGGGAGGGAAAGAAAAATAAGATAAAAACAGAGAGGAAGGCAAACTGTAAGAGACTCTTAAATACAGAGAACAAACTGAGGTTGGTTGCTGGAGGGGTGTTGGGTAGGGGGATGAGGTAAACAGGTGAAGGGCATTAAGGAGGGCACTTGTTGTGATGAGCACTGGGTGTTCTATGTAAGAGATGAATCACTAAACCAATGCAACCCTGTATGTTAACTAACTTGAATTTAAATAGATTAAAAAAATGTTTTTAAACAGTTCAATTCAGAGAATGATAGTTATTCTAACACTGTATGCATCTAATAAAATAGCCTCAAAATATAAATGTGTGAATAAAGTATCAGAGACAATCACGGCAGGAGAGATTGTTGCCCACCTATTTCAAGAACTAAAAGAGCAAGCCAACGCCAACAGAAACATAGTATATGTAACCAACATGATTAGCAAACTAACGCGATGGACACAACTTATACACTTCCAAACACAAAAGACCCATTTTTTTCTCAAGTCTACATGGAACATTTACAAAAATTGACCAAGTGGTATTTGCACAGAGCTTTCTTTTTTGATAAATCATTGCACTGTATATTTGTATTTTATTTACATTACTGTTTTTATACTACTTTTCCACAGTAATATGGAAATTCTCTGCCTAGGATTATCAAGACCCTCCATTGTGTCAAAGACTGAGACTCTTTCTATTTCATTTTTTCACAACACATATATCTTTCATTTTCAAGGCCACCCCTGGTCCAAAATTACTGCTGAATTTCCAGCTGTTGGAAACACGTTCCAAATACAGGAAGAGGAGGAAGATAAGAAAAGGGAATTCACAAGCTCATTTTATATTTGTTTGCTTGTTTGTTTATTTATTTATTTAGAACATGCAAGGAGGGGAGAGGGGCAGAGGGAGAGAGAGACAATCTTAAGCAAGCTCCATACCCAGCACGGAGCCTGATGTGGGGCTCAGTCTCATGACCCTGAGATCATGACCTGAGCCCAAATCAAGAGTCGGATGCTTAACTGTCTGTGCCACCCATTTAAAACACACACACACACACACACACACACACACACACACACACATTTTTTTTTACAAGCTCATTTAAAAAAACATTTTCAAGAATTTGCAAGTGGTATTTCTGCTTATATCTCCTTGTTACTTTCACATCTAGCTTCACAGAAGGCTGGCAATGGAACCTTTATTTTGGTTGGCCATGTAGCCAGCAAAAAAAAAAAAAAGAAAGAAAGAAAGAAAGAAAGAAAAAGAAAAAGTGGGTTTCATTGCTACACAGGGAAAACTAAAATGATATCCAGAAACTGAAATGGAAAGAGAGAAACAAAAGATTCCCATTTTGATCTTATCTTCTTAAATGAACATTGTTTTTCCCCCAGCCCCAGCCTATCACCACCACTGCTATCAAAAAAAAAGACAAAATTTGCTCACTAGGGTGCTCTTTGGCTGTATTCTTTTGGGGTGGTATACGGTGGGAATGGGTGCACCAGGGAGGAATGCGTGAGCAAGCAGTTATTGGGTCAAATGAGTTTTGCACCCATATCCTAAACACAGTAGGTTTGACAAACAGCTATGGAAGTCGTGCTTTCCAAGTTAAAATGAGCAAACTGCATGGAAACTGAAGTCATTAATAAATACAGCCTCTATTTCACGTAGGACGTCCAAGACTAAATCAAATGCAACTGTTGAAAGGCCAGATGTTATTCCCATTGCTACATTTCAGTGTTTTCCTGGAAGTGATCTCACCGTGATGGCAATGCTGTTGTCCAACTGCGCATACTATTTATATCTAGAACTCCAGCTTTCAGGTTTATAATGCAACAAACTGAAAACAGCTATTGGTTTCAATGCTGAGCTTGTCGAGAGCATTCAAGCAGAATCCTCCGACTGTTGGGTATTAACTCTGATGGCTGTCCAGAAGGCAAGAACTTATGTAACTTGTAAACACGTGGGGTTATTGTTATGGGGCCCTGATGCACGGCTTGGACAATGCTACTGCATTAACTGATGTGGGGAATCAAAGTCTCCACTCTCCTTCACTGTCCTCTTCTGTGAAGAAACAAGTTAACCACAATTTTCTCCTACACATTACAAAGTATAAAATCCCAAGGCCGAAAGGGACTTGGGGTCGGAGCCATAAACAGAGTGCCAATCTTTAAAAGAAAAAAAAAAAAAAACCACAGAGAGGGGTGCTAGGGTGGCTCAGTCAGTTAAGCATCCAACTTTTGATTTTGGCTCAGGCCATGATCTTGCAGTGTGTGGGATCGAGCCTCGTATTAGGCTCCATGCCAATAGCATGGAGCCTGCTTCGAATCCTCTCTCTCCCCCTCTCTCTGCCCCTTCCTTGCTTGTGCTCTCTCTCTCTCAAAATAAATAAAATTTTTAAAAAAGAGAAAAAAAGTCAGAGACTATCAGGAAGAAATATGATGATGCCTTTGATCTGGAGTGTTATTTTTGTTTTGATCTTTTTAAATGTGAGATGAAGAGATGCATCATGAGAAAATAAACTGTTTTTGAAGACTAGCAGAGATTTTTTTAAGGCTAATTATATCACTTTGGTTTTATTTGTTCATTCACCATAACATTATTTGTATGAAGGAGAAAAGATAGAGTTATTAATATACTGATAGCTAAATATACTTTTAATACTTCATTTACATTATAAACGGGACCATAGATAGTTCTTGTGTTGTATCAACCTGAAGGAAACTAATGCCTAAGAATGACAGAAACAATAGCTAACATTTTTGGGGTGCTTCGAACATGGGTCAGGTTCTCTGTTAAGTGGCCTGAATAGAAGAAGGTTCTAGTATCATCCTCAGATTCAGTGGAGGAAAATGTATCACTGACCCCAGCCCACATGGCTCTTGAGAAGTAGAGTCGGGACTGGAGCCCAGGCTGCTGGCTCCAGAGATCATCCTTATGAGGCTGGACTGCACGGCCTGGGATTAAATGAGACATAATGCACTTGGGGAGCTCAGCCTAGCACTTGGCATACAATGAGTGGCCAGTAAGGGCAAGCTGAAAGATGTTTATTCACAAACAGACCAATGCAAGCTGCAACTCGCACACCTTCCGCATCACTGAAGATGCTAGAGAGGGCAGTTAAGGTGACGAAAGGTAAGAAGAACTTTGAGTCGAGGGTCACTTTCTGGCTCGACCTGTGCCTCACGAGTATCCCTGGGTTCCAGCCCTGCCTTTCTGAGGGGCTGTGTGGCTTCCATCACTTAACCCTCTCCCGATCTTTCTTCTGTAAAGCAAGAGGATTTGACTAGAATGACTCCTAAGTTTGCAGAGTGCAAGCTCTGAACTTCTACAATTTAAGTCATCTCTAAGATTTTGCCTGTGAAACTTAGTCCAGGAGCCCAGGGAGGGCGATGCCCACCTTCAAAATGTAGAAAGAGATTAACTGCCTATTAAGAAAGAGAGCAGAGCACTCTAAGGATCAGCATTTTCCACAAAGGATGAACCGTTTCGATGGCAACAGGCCGTGGTGGCAAAACTGCAGGCTTCCAGTGTGGGCATGACTCAAAACCAGAGGGCCAAGGAAGACCTTCAGAAGAGCTGATGGAGTCGAATTATGTCAATGACTTTCATGACCCGGCGCCATTTCAGACCAAATGCGTCAGTCAGGATGGGAAACACTGCAAGCTACTCTGCAGGGCAGAGGCAGACGCAGTCTCTGAAGTCTGCTCAATGGCACCCACTAGTGGAAGTTCACGATGTGGCCAGGCAGGCTAGCTGGTGGCAGGGGTTCCAACAGCCCTATATAGACTGCTTAAGCCAAAAGTCCACTCATGCATCTCATGGGGGGAGGGGACTGAAGTAGAAAGAGGGAGGGCCTTGTCCAAGGTCACCAGCTAATTAAAGGTAGAGTTGGCCTGTTGGCAGCCATTTTGGTCCATGCCGAAAAGTCATCTTCTGTACAATACACTAATCCTTCACCATTCGTTTAATATTTATTTGTTGCTAAATACTAGTCACCATGTTAAAAGAGAGTGTAAAGTTGCTCTACATTAATCCAAGGAAATATAAAATATCTGAGAGAGTCTTAGTTCTTTTGATTCTATCATAATTTAGTAACTGTGAAAATAAATGCTTGGGAGCCCCTCTCCCATGAATATTTTATAGGAATCAAATGATTCATAGAGATAACTAATATGGGAAATAAGAATTATTTGACAGATATTCTGAACTCCTCATGACTGATCAGGACAACATATTGCAAATACTCAAATATAAAAAATCTGACAAAAATCCACCAGTCTCAAAATAAGTATATGGTAGTAATGCCATTCACTAGACAATCAACCAATACTTTTTATTTATATTTTATTTTTAATGTTTATTCATTTTTTTGAGAGAGAGAGACAGAGCATGAGTTGGGAGGGGCAGAAAGAAAGGCTCTGAGCTGGACCCCATGATCTATGAGATCATGACTTGAGCTGAAGTCAGACACTTAACCAACTGAGCACCCCTCAACCAATACTTTTTAAATTAAGCATAGTTTTGTTCAAATAGAATTTAACTATGTTAGAGAAAGAAAAGTAGCATATGACTCCTTTCCTACCCCAGGACAGGCTACAAATCTTCACAAGGAAATAAGATATATATACAATGGATACAATATATGACTATAATTTTGAAGTAATTTAAGTAGCTCAGAAAAAAGTTCTGAGGGAGTTTTGAGAAAGGGTGCTGACAAATCTAGAAAGAGCTAGGAGAACTTTGTGGAGCAGGTACAATGACTTGACCTGAACTTTAAGGATAAGAAAGGCATTCAAGTAGAAGGGAAGGAAGAAAAAGTGTTCAGGAAAGCACACTCACAAGGATTCATGGTGGTGGCTGAAGCAGGAAGGAGCTCCAACGATAGAGAGCATTCAGACTAACCCTGTCATGGCTCTTCTCATGACTTTACCTTCTCAAACGTCTTCCAAGTTCCCAGCTGGCCTCTTTCTTATCTCTCTGTCTAGCCTAGAACTCATGGTTAGCCCTTCCACTCAAGCTTGTCAACCCTGGGCTTTAGCTACCTTTCCACCTCCCTCTGCTCATCACATCCTCTGTTCTCACTCCTGGGCAGTCAGACACTGCTGGAGACTCGATGCCTGACTTCCTGGGCCACAGCTGCTTGGCAATCCTTTTCTTCATTTCTCGTTTCTCAGCTGCAGTGACCAGTTCCAACTATGCTTCATCTCAAGCTCATGGTCATTTGCTCACCGTCTTCATATTGTCTTGTTACCCCGTCTTAGAAGACTTGAAGCTATTCTACATGATCTTCCCAACATACTTTGTCACCAATTTAAAATGTTTCTTTATTGTCACTTATTCTCCATCCACGCTCCCGACCAACCTCACCTTCCTGTATCACCGCCTCAGGTAACCTCAGGTAATTAGGTTTCCTGACTCTTACGTTTTCAGTCTCCCACAGAAGAGAGCACCATTTTTGTTTCTGGGTATTCTGTGCTTTGGGTGAATGTGAGACATACATAGGAAAATCTCTTTCCTACATATTCGAACCCATAGCTCCCATAGTTCTAAGACACCAGGAATTAAGTCATCCATCCCAGAGAGACCACCCTTAGAGGGCAATGGGTGCAGAAGAGAGCTTCCCAGGAATCAAGGCCAGACAGTCATCACTTAACTCATCTGAGCTCCAGTTTTGGCATAAACCAGGACCACGAACAAATGAGTTAGTAAAGGAAAACACAAAGAAAGTGCTTTGTTCTTTTAAAAAGAAACACATCAAGGAATGAAGTCCTGTGAATTGTTAAATGGGGGATTTTTGCATAACATTTTTCTTCCTTTTCTTTTCTTTTCTTACAAACAAGATTTAGGAAAGAAAGGGACAAACTGTAACTTCCGATAATGAAAAGATGCTTCAAAATATTTGATAATGATCAATAAATCCACTAAGTCACTGAATAGGACATTTCTGTTTCAAAAACCATGGCCAGAAATCCCTCTTCCAACTGACATTCCTCTTTCCTGATGAGTGGCAATAGCCTGTGCTATTTGCTCTCAAAAATGTGGGGAGCTCAGGGTAACGTGAATGCCTGCTTCCTTGTGGGATTCTCCGTTCGCTCCAGAACACCACCCACTCTCTGCTCTGCCCCGAGAGCCCTTCTGTTTCTGTATGGCTTGGCGCTGGTAAAACACAAAGAGATGTGCAAAGAGCTCACAAAATGCAAAACTTGCTAATGCAATATGGGAATTAGGGATGGTTCCCTGACTCAATCATTTTCATTATGTCTTATTCCTCCTCTAACTCCTCATCAAAAGTTTTAAATTGGCCAGACCATAAGGAAAGTTTTCAGTGACAATGTAATTAGGTACATAAAGCTTCCATAAATGAAACCAACACAATGAAATTTCCTGAAGTCCTGGGAAGGCCCCCGCAGCTGCAAGTTCCCACAGCATTTCAAGTTTTGCCTCTGTTCTAGTTCAACTCTTGAAGTCAAAGCACATCGTTAAGTTCTTATTTCCGAAGCAAAGGGGCTAGGGTGGTTAATTTTATGGATACACTTGGCTAGGCCATGGTACCCAGATATTTGGCCAAAAGCCAGTTTAAATATCTCTACAAAGGTATTTTTGGATTAACATTTAAATCAGTAGACTTTGGGTAAAGCAAATTACTCTCTACAGTGTGAGTGAGGCTCATTCAACCAGTTGAAGTCTTAAAAGAAAAAAGATGGAGGTCCCTCCAAGGAAGAGGGAATTCTGCCTCCAGACTGCCTTTGGACTCTCAGCTCCAACATTAACTCTTCCCTGGGTCTTTATCCTGACTGCCTACCCTGGAGCTTTTGGACTTGCCAGCCTCTATGATTACATGAGCCTGAGCCGATTTCTTAACTCTTCTCTCATTTTTTTTCTCTCTCTCTTTAGTATGTAGTGTATGGAAGGTTATTTTGGTATATACAGACTATATATATATGTGTGTGTGTGTGTGTGTGTGTATAACAAATACAACAATAATGGTATATATATAAATAACAAATATAAAAATAATAGTTTTATTTTGTATGCACACACATGCAAATACACACACACACACACACACACACACACACACACCCTATTGGTTCTGTTTCTCAGAAGAACTTTGATTTATAAAAATCGGTACTGTTTTCTTAACTACAGAAAGAAAACATCTCCAGCAGAAAGAAATTAGTTAACCCAGGGAACCACAGAGGGGTTAGGGGCACTGATCTCTTGGGTAGTCGTGTATAATTTTTGACTCCCTCAAAACTTAACTATGAATAACCTCTTTGATCAGAAGCCTGTTTATGAAAATAGTCAACTGACTGCAACACACATGTTTTGTATGTTCTTTATATGTTGCATTCTTTAATAAAGTAAGCTAAAGAAAATGTTATTAAGAAAGTCAAGGAAGAGAAAATACATTTACAGTATTGTACTGTATTGACAAAAAAAAAAACCCCACCCAAATCTGCATATAAGTAGCCCATAGAGTTCAAATCCCTATTCTTCAAGGGTCAAACACATCTGAATTTGGAATTACAAAAGATATTTCCATCCCAGAGCTATTCTATTCTCCGTGAAAACTTCTGTTTACCCTGCTGTCTGGCGCAGGTTCAGTTTAGGTAGGGTGATCGGTGATTGACTCTGAAGGTCATATTCTCTGTCTTTTATGTCCAACAGGTCTAACTACATTTCTTTTCCTGATGGTTTCTACTTAGCAAACACACAAAAAAATTGTTTTGTACCTCTGATACCACTTCTCATGAAACATTTTAAAAGTAAACTTTGAAGACAGAGAGAAACACAAATGTACCTCATCCTTGCACAAATGTATTTACATATCCAACAATTTCTTCCCTATCCTCTTTCACAGCATCCAACGCAAATATTCCTGGAGCAGTTCCAGATCTCCCTAGAGTCAAATGAAATCCAAAAATCCCATCTCTACTGTTGGAAACAAGCAAACAGTAGGATTAGGCTTGATTTGTAAAGCACTCTGAAATCCTTCATGGGCTCAGGCAGCTACAGGACAGTCGACACTCCCTTTACCTGTGTCCTACATCCTGACCCACTGTCACCCTCACTCTCACGTCCAGGGTTGACCACTCCCAGGTTCTCAGTCTTTCCTGGCTTACTTGCCTCCCTGACTCATCTTCCATTCTCAGTGCTGCACTCAGTGCCTTGCACACACACTGCCCACCAAATGTGGGCTGGCTTGAGTTGTGAACAGAGACATCGTACTGTAACTTTGGAAGCCTTTCATATAGGCAGTTTCTTTTCCAGGAGGTATCAGTAGCTAGAGAGACATTTTAATCCCTGAACAGAAGAGCATCATTTCTTCCATTGTTGTGATTAATTTATCATTCAGTTTAAGAAGTTCAGCTGGTCTGAGTCAATCAGAACAATGGTGCCAAGAATGTGTGTGTTGTAACCTCTGGCAATGCTCTGACCATGTCTGTGTGTGGTGCAATTTCAGGGTTCAAAGCTCAGTGGGCCCATTACATCTGTTTACCATGGTTTGAGGTAATCTAAGTCTGTGTTTCCCTAGGTGGCCCTGGGCTGTTTGCTCTCTGTTGGTCAAAGTACTAGCAGA
Source organism: Paguma larvata (assembly GCA_030068075.1). NCBI lineage: Eukaryota > Metazoa > Chordata > Mammalia > Carnivora > Viverridae > Paguma > Paguma larvata. The sequence goes on from CM057826.1 coordinate 121,315,236, forward strand.
TGGTGAAACTGGGTGAGGAAATATGCCCACTGTGGGTCTGTAAGTATTTGATGGAGTGAGAGTCGTCTATTGACTGGGGCTTAGTACATTCTGGAATCTTATAATTCAATGGTCAGTTGTGAGACAAAATTCTCAGGCAGGACTTTAAAACCAAGAGACTCTCTTTTGGAAAAAAAAAAAGTACATTTAAATGAAGAGCAGGTATAGAGTCTTTCTTGATTATATATTTGTACCCGATGAGATAAAGGAAACTTTTATTGGGAAAAATTCATGTATAATTTAAATCTGGCTGGCTAGAGTGGTCTCACTTTATGTCTTTTAGCTACAAAGGTTTGCCGGAGATAGTCAATCAGTTCACAAGAGCTCTTGAGTGCAACCTCAGGTAAAATATTAGTCGCTATAAGCTGTAAAGGCAGAAAGTATAAATTTGATGAGTTGTAAGGAATAATCTCCTCACTTTTGATCCTTTGTTCTTAGCACAGAGTAGAAAGAGAGAGGAGATTTACATTTTATACAGGTACAAGCACTTCCCATGGGGACACGGCTCTGACAATCAAATAAAACCACACAATTTTATATAAGGACTCAGCACAGAGAGCAGCCAACAGAGGCTGTCATTAGGAAAAGCAGATGTTGCACATGCTAGACAAAGATTGTAAGTCAGCTACTTCAAATATGTTCAAGGAACTATAAGAAATCATTTATAAAGAACTGAAGGAAAGTATGAAAATAATGTCTCACCACATAGAGAATTTCAATAAAGTGACAGAAATTTTATATACATATATATAATGTATATATATATAAAACATATACACATATAAATGAATTCTACAGCTGGAAAACACAATAAGTGAAATAAAAAAAAAAAATCTCTAGAGAGGCTCAACATCAGAGGCCCAACATCAGAAGGCAGAAGAAAGAATCAGCAAACTTGAAGATATGTCTATTAAGATTACCTAGTCTCAGGAACACACACACACAAAAAAAAAAAAAAAAAGAAGAAGAAGAAAAATGAACAGAGGCTCAGAGACCTGTGTGGCATGCTCAAGAATACCAATATATGCATAAAAGAGTCCCAGAAGGACAGGAGAAGAAAGAAAAAATATTTAAGAAATAACAGCTGAAAACTTATCAAATCTGATGAAAACCATTAGTGTACACAACAAAGAAGCTCAACAAAATCTAGGTAGGTAAACTCAAAAACTGAAAGACTAGGCACATCATAATCAATCAAAAGACAAAGCCAAAAACAGAATCTTGAAAGCAACCATCACAAACAAGGAATTCTCAATGAGGTTAACAGTTGATTTATCATCAGAAACTGGAGCTCAAAAGGCAGTGGGAGGACATAGTACAGAAAATAAAATGAAACCAAAAAAACTGAAAGTACTGAAATAAAAACACCTATATTCTATAGAATATATTCACCTATATTCAGAATTCTATAACTGACAAAACTATCCTTCAAAAATGAAGAAGTTAAGATATTTGCAGACAATCAAAAACTCAAATAATTTGTTGTTAAAAGATCTGCTCTACAAGAAATGCTAAGAAAGTCCTTCAGGAAGAAATGACAGGACACTAAATAATAACATGAACCCATAAAAAAATAAATAAAAAGCACCAGTGAAGGTAGATACATAGGTGAATAAAGCAATAATTTTAAATCTGGGTGTTGATGAGTACACAATATACACAGGTATAATTTATATGACAAAACACAGAAGAGGAGTGACACTTAACCAACTGAGTCAACCAGAGGAGCTACACAGGGGGAAACCTTTTGTATATTATTGCAGTTATTAATCTGAATTAGAATGTTATAAGTTAAGTTTTAATCACCAGGGTAATCATTAAGAAAAGAACTGAAAAATATATGGTAAAAGAAATGACTCAGAAATAAAAGTGTACTAGAAAATTCTACTGAACACAAAAGAAGGTAGCAATGAGGAACAGGGGAATAAAAAAGCCTATTTGAAGATGATATGAGCTTGCATATAAATAATTCTAAGGAATCCATCAAAAAAACAAAAACTCTTACAGCTAATAAATTAATTTAGTAAAACTATAGGATATAAGATACACATACAAAAAGCAGTTGCATTTCTATGTACTAGGAAGGAACAATATGAAAATACAAATAAGAAAACAATTCTATTTTGGGCATATAGGTGGCTTAGTCAGTTGAGCATCTGACTTGGGCTCAGGTCATAATCTCATTGTTTGTGAGTTCAAACCCCACATAGGGCTCTGTGTTGACAGCTCGGAGACTGGAGCGTGCTTCAGATTCTGTGTCCCCTCCCCCCTCTGTGCCTCCTTCACTTGCACTCTCTCTGTGTCTTTCAAAAATAAATAAACATTTTTTTTAAAGTTAAAAAAAATTCCATTGATAAGAGCAGGAAAAATAATAAAATACTTAGTAATACATTTAACAAATAAAGTGCAAGATGTATACCTTGAAAACTATAAAACTTACTGAAATAAATTAAAGAGGACCTAAATAAATGGAAAGACATCCATGTTCAAAAACTTGGGGAGCTAATATCATTTAGATGACAATACTCTCCAGACAGATCTACAGATTCAACTCAATCTCTATCAACATTTCAGCCACCTTTTAGATTTTTTCCAGAAACTGACGAGCTGATTCTAAAATTCATATGAAAATGCAAAGAATCCAGAATAACCAAAACAATCTTGAAAAATAAAAAGCTGGAAGATTCATACTTCCTGATTTCAAAATTTACTAGAAAACATAGTCAAGTCTGTGCAGTATTGACATGGCTCAGACATTTAGATCAATGAAACAGAATCCAGAGTACAGAATTCTAACAAGGGTACAAAAAACAAAATTACATGAGGGGTTCCTGGGTGGCTCAGTTGGTTAAGTGTCCAATTTTGGCTCAGGTCATGATCTCATGGTTCGTGGGTTCAAATCTTGTATCAGGCTATGTGCTGACAGCTCAGAGCTCCTGAAGCCTCCTTCAGATTCTGTGTCTCCCCCTCTCTCTGCCCCTTTCCCGCTTGCATTCTGTGTGTGTCTCTCTCTCAAAAATGAATAAACATTAAAAACTTAAAAAGAAAACAAAATAATATTAATAATATAAAATTACATGAGGGAAATGATAATAAATCTTTTTAATAAATGGTGCTGGAAAACCAGATAGCTACATACAAAAAGATTTGGAACCCCTGCTTCACACCATATATAAAAATTAACTCAAGATGGATCAAAGACCTAAATGTAAAATTGTAACACTCTTAGACTAAAACAAAGGCATAAAGCTTCATGACCTTGGATCAGATCATGATTTTTTAGATATGGCACTACAACACCAGCAGACAAAGGAAAACAATGTTGTAAACTTCATTAAAATTAAAAGCTTCTGAGCTTCAAAAACACTATCAAGAAAGTGAAAAGACAACACATATGGTGAAACCAAGTATTTGGAAATCATATATCTGACAAAGACTAGTACCTAGAAGATAAAAAATAACTCTTACAACTCAACAGTAAAAGGTTAAATGACTCAATTAAAAACTTGGCAAAAGACTTAAATAAGACATTTCTCCAAGGAAGATATCCAAATGGGCAACAAGCACATGTAGAGATGTTCAACCTCACTGGTTATGAGAGAAATTCAAATCCAAACCACAATGAGATGCCACTTTGCATCTCCTAGGAGAGCTATAATTAAAAAGAGAGATAATAAGGGGCACCTGGGTGGCTCAGTCAATTGAGCCACCGACTTCAGCTCAGGTCATGATCTCACGGTTTGTGGGTTCAAGCCCTGTGTCAGGCTGTGCTGACAGCTCAGAGCCTGGAGCCTGCTTCAGATTCTCTCTCTCTCTCTCTCTCTCTCTCTCTGCGCCTCCCCCACTTGCACTCTGTCTCTCTTTCAAAAATAAATAAACATTAAAAAAACAAAGAGTGAGATAATAACAAGCATTGGTAAGGACATGGAGAAAATGGAATTGTTGCTGCAAATGTAAACTGATGCACTTGCTTTGGAAAACAGGTAACAGTTCCTGAAAAAGTTAAACACACAGCAATTCCACTCCTAGGGCTATACCCAAGGGAACTGAAGACACATGGCCACACAAAAGCTTGTAGCTTACTGTTTGTAATGGTATTATTCATAACAGCCAAAAGTGGAGACCTTCCAAATATCCGTCAACTACAAAATGTAGTATATTCATGCATCATACTATTACCCAATCACAAAAAGGAATAAAGTACTGATACATATCACAACATGGATGAACCTTGAAAACATTACGCTAAGTGAAAGAAACCAGACAGAAAAGGCCACATATTGTATAATTTCATTTACATGAAATGCCCAGAATAGGCAAATTCAAAAAGAGGAAAAGTAGATTAATAGATGCCAGGAGATGGGGATAGTAAAAATGGGGAGTGATTACTTATGGGTATGGTTTTTCATTTGGAGGTGATAAAAGTGTTCTGAAATTAGACACTGGTAATATTTGCATGATTTTGTAAAAGGACTAAAGAGGGTTTTATTTAGGGGCGCCTGGGTGGCTCAGTTGGTTAAGCCTCTGACTTCAGCTCAGGTCATGATCTCATGGTCTGTGGGTTCGATCCCCGTGTCGGGCTCTGTGCTGACAGCTCAGAGCCTGGAGCCAGCTTCAGATTCTGTGTCTCCCTCTCTCTCTGATCCTCCCCTGCTCACACTCTGTCTCTTTCTCTCAAAAATGAGTAAACATTAAAAAAAAATTAAAAAGGGTTTTATTTAATTTAAATTAAATTTTACAAAATTTAAAAGGGTAAATTTTACAACATGTGAATTAAATATTAAAAAGATTTAATACGTTAGCATATATAAAAAACACACACACACTATAGTAAATAAATAATGGTTTTTCTCTTCCTCTTGCCCCACTCCCAAATCCTAAAAAAACACTGATACCACGTGTCACTGCTTTTGTGTTACATGGCTTGCCTCCAGGTACTCCCATTGAAAAACATGGGGCTAGGGGGCCGGAAAGGGAATCAAAGAGACAAAGGTCCACGGGTGCATTTGGTATCACTCCAGAGGGACACGTTTTCTAGTCCAGTTTATCAAGAGGAAAAAATTAAACAGAGAATCCACATAGTTGATTGGAAAAGCCCTTAAAATTCATTATCTCTTATTGTTCTCATTCCAAATTGATCAAACCACTTTTCAAAGGGTTCAACATCAAGAAGGGAGCACATCTCCCCAGTAGAGAGGAATCCCCTCCATTGAAAATCATACCCACTTATCTATCTACCTACCTCTGTGACCATTCATTTATTTTCCAGTAACTGGATGAACTTGAATCACTCGCCCTGCCTGCGTCTGAGTCTGGGATACTGAAAATAAATAAGTAAGTAAGTAAATAAGAGCCAAATTCTAGATTAAGGTAAATTCACCTCAATCAAGAATGACAAGTAGCTAGAGAGCGCCACAAGAAGGGTGGTTCCCACAAATGGCTCAGAGGGGGTTCTGGTTCCTGGCTTCCTCTCCATCTCTAGGAATGCAGTCCTCCTGAGGTGTGGGTCATTTGTACCTGTCCCTCTGAGGGTGACTTCAGGAACAAACCAAAACACACCTAGCCAAAATGATGAAACGGAAGAATTCTCCTCAAAAGAAATTACAGGAAGTAGTGACAGCTCAAGAATTGATGAAAATAGATATAAGCAACACAACAGAACATGAATATAGAATGATAAACATAAAACTAATCGCTGGGCTTGAAAAAAGCATAGAAGACAGCAGGGGGTCCCTCGCTGCAGAGATCAAGGACCTTAAAAAAACGGTCAGGAGGAATTAAAAAATGCTTTAAATGAGGTGCAAAACAAATTGGAGGTGGCCACAGCGTGGATTGAAGAGGCAGAAGAGAGAATACGTGAATTAGAAGATAAAATTATGGAAAAAGAGAAAACAGAGAAAAAGAGAGAGAAGCTGATTCAGGAACAGGAAAGGAGAATTCGAGAGCTGAGCGATGCACTCAAACAAAACAATATCATATCATAGGAATTCCAGAGGAAGAAGAGAGAGAGAAAGGAGTTGAAGGAACACTTGAACAAATCATTGCTGAGAACTTCCCCAACATGAGGAAGGAAACGGGCATGGAAATCCAAGAGGCACAGAAAACTCCCCTCAGACGTAACCCGAATAGACCCTCAGCACGACACATCATAGTGAAGCTGGGAAAATACAAAGACAAACAAAGGTAGATACATAAGGGTAGTAGAGGACTTATTTACAGAAACTTGACAAGCCAGAAAAGAATGCCGGGAAATCTTCAATGTGATGAACAGGAAGGATATGCAACCAACAATGCTTTACTCGGCCAGCCTGTCATTCATAATGGAAGGAGAGATAAAGGTCTTCCCAAACAAACAAAAACTGAAGGAATTCATCACAAATAAACCAGTCTTACAAGAGATCCTGAGGGAGACTATATGAAGGAAAGGTCGCAAAGAACACAAACTACCAGAGACATCCTTACAAGCATGAAACCTACAGATAACAGATAAATCCATATTTTTCAATATTAACACTGAATGTAAATGGACTCAATGCTCCAATCAAAAGACATAGGGTAACAGAACGGATTAAAAGACAAGAACCATCTATTTTCTGTCTTAAAGAGACTCATTTTAGACCTGAGGACACCTTCAGATTTAAAGTGAGGGGATGGAGAACTATCTACCATGCTACTGGAAGTCAGAAGAAAGCTGGAGTAGCCACACTTATATCAAACAAACTAGATTTTAAAGTAAAGGATGTAATAAGAGATGAAAAAGGACCTTATACAATAATCACAGAGGACTATCCAGCAGAAAGAGCTAACAATTATAAATACCTGCGTGCCAAATTTGAGGGCACCCAAATTTGTAAAACAATTAATAACAAACATAAGCAACCTTATTAATAAAAATGTACTAATTGTAGGGGACCTTAACACTCCACTCTCAGCACTGGATAGATCCACTAAACAGAAAATCTCCACAGAAACAATAGCCCTGAACGACACGTTGGAACAAATGGGCCTAACTGACATCTTCAGGGTCCTTCATCCAGAAGCAAAGGAATTTACATTCTTCTCAACTACACACGGTACATTTTCCAAGACAGACCACATTCTGGGGCATAAGGAAAATCTTAATAAATATAAAAGAATTGAGATCATACTATGCACACTTTCAGACCATGATGTTTTGAAACTTGAAATCAACCACAGGAAAAAGTCTGGAAAATCTCCAAATCATGGAGGCTAAAGAACAACCTACTAAAAAACGAATGGGTTAACCAAGCAATCAGAGAAGAAATTAAAAGATACATGGAAACAAATGAAAATGAAAATACAACAATCCAAACGCTTTGGGATATGGCAAAGGCACTCCTGAGAGGGAAATATATTGCAATCCAGGCCCATCTCAAGAAACAAGAAAAATCAGTAACACAAATTCTAACAGCACACCTAAAGGAACTAGAAGCAGAACAGCTAAGACACCCCAAACCCAGCAGAAAGAGAGAAATAACAAAAATCATGGCAGAAATTAATACCATGGAAATTGAAAAAGTAATGGAACAGATCAATGAAACCAAGAGCTGATTCTTTGAAAAAATTAGCAAAATTGATAAATCTCTAGCCAGGCTTCTCAAAAAGAAAAGAGAGAGAACTCAAATAGATAAAATCATGAACAAAAAGGGAATGATTACAAACAATCCCTCAGAAATACAAGCAGTTGTCAGAGAATACTATCAAAAATTATATGCCACCAAACTTGATAACCTGGAAGAAATGGACAAATTCCTAAACAGCCACACACTACCAAACTCAAACAGGAAGAAATAGAAAACTTGAACAGACCCATAACTAGTGAAGAAATTGAATCAGTTATCAAAAATCTCCCGACAAATAAAAGCCCTGGACCAGATGACTTCCCTGGGGGATTTTACCAGACATTTAAAACAGAGTTAATACCTACCCTCCTCAAGCCATTCCAAAAAATTGAGACAGAAGGAAAACTCCCGGACTCATTCTATGAAGCCAGCATCACTTTGATTCCTAAACCAGATAGAGACCCAGCAAAAAAAGAGAACTACAGGCCAATATCCCTGATGAATATGGATGCAAAAATTCTCAACAAGATATGAGCAAATTGAATGCAACAGCATATAAAAAGAATTATTCACCATGATCAAGTGGGATTCATCCCTGGGTTGCAGGGGTGGTTCAATATTTGCAAATCAATGTGATACATCACATTAACAAAAGAAAAGATAAGAACCATATGATCCTGTCAATAGATGCAGAAAAAGTATTTGACAAAATACAGCACCCTTTCCTAATAAAAACCCTTAAGAAAGTCGGGATAGAAGGAACATACTTCAACATCATAAAAACCATGTACGAAAAGCCCACAGCTAATATCATCCTCAATGGGGAAAAACTGAGAGCCTTCCCCCTGAGATCAGGAACACGATAGGGGTGTCCACTCTCACCACTGCTATTTAACATAGTGTTGGAGGTCCTCGCATCAGCAATCAGACAACAAAACAGAATAAAAGGCATCAAGATTGGCAATGATGAAGTTAAACTTTCACTTTTTGCAGATGACATGATATTTTACATGGAAAACCCGACAGAATCCACCAAAAGCCTACTAGAACTGATCCATGAATTCAGCAAAGTTGCAGGATTCAAAATCGATGTACAGAAATCGGTGGCATTTCTATACACTAACAATGAAGCAAGAGAAAGAGAAATAGAGAAGCTAATCCCACTCACAATTGCACCAAAAACCATAAAAAACCTAGGAATAAACCTAACCAAAGATGTAAAAAAGCTCTATGCTGAAAACTATAAAAAACTTATAAAGGAAATTGAGGAAGACACAAGGAAATGGAAAAACATCCCATGCTCATGGATTGGAAGAATAAATATCATTAAAATGGCAATACTACCCAAAGCAATCTACACATCCAATGCAATCCCAATCAAAATTGCACCAGCATTCCTCCCAAAGCTAGAGCAAACAATCCTAAAATTTGTATGGAACCACAAAAGATCCCGAATAGCCAACGTAATACTGAAGAATAAAACCAAGGCGGGAGGAATCACGATTCCAGACTTTAACCTCTACTACAAAGTGGTAATCACCAAGACTGTGGTATTGGCACAAAAACAGACACAATGGAATAGACCAATGGAATAGAATAGAAAACTCAGAAATGGACCCACAAGCATATGGCCAACTAATCTTTGACAAAGCAGGAAAAAGTATCCAATGGAAAAAAGACAGCCTCTTTAACAAATGGTGCTGGGAGAACTGGGCAGCAACATGCAGAAGAATGAAACTAGACCACTTTCTTTCACCACTCACAAAAATAAACTCTAAATGGATGAAGGACCTGAATGTGAGACAGGAAACCATCAAAATCCTAGAGGAGAAAGCAGGAAAAAACCTCTTTGACCTAAGCCGCACCAATTTCTTACTCGACACATCTCCAAAGGCAAGGGAATTAAAAGCAAAAATGAACTACCAGGACCTCATCAAGATAAAAAGCTTCTGCACGGCAAAGGAAACAACCAACAAAACTAATAGGAACCAACAGAATGGGAAAAGATAATTGCAAATGACATAACGGACAAAGGACTAGTATCTAAAATCTACAAAGAATTTACCAAACTCCACACCCGAAAAACGAATAATCCAGTGAAGAAACGGGCAGAAGACACTTCTCCAAAGAAGACATCCAAATGGCAAACAGATACATGAAACAATGCTTACTGTCACTCATCATCAGGGAAATACAAATCAAAAACATACTGAAATACCACCCCACACCGGTTAGAGTGGCTAAAATGAACTAATCAGGAAACTATAGATGCTGGCAAGGATGTGAAGAAACAGACACCCTCTTGCACTGTTGGTCAGAATGCAAACTGGTGCAGCTGCTCTGGAGAACTGTGTGGAGGTTCCCCCCAAAAATGGAAATAGAACTACCCTGTTAGGAATCTACCCAAGAGATACAGGAGTGCTGATGCATAGGGGCACGTGTACCCCAATGTTCATAGCAGCACTTTCAACAATAGCCAAATCATGGAAAGAGACTAAGTGTCCATCAACTGATGAATGGATAAAGATGTGCTGTGTGTGTATATATATATATATATATATATATATATATATACACACACACATACATACATACATACACAATGGACTACTACGTGGTAATGAGAAAGAATGAAATGTGGCCATGTGTGGCAACATGGATGGAACTGGAGGGTATTATGCTGAGTGAAATAAGTCAGGCAAAGAAAGACAGATACCATTTGTTTCCACACATAGGTGGACTTTGCGAGACTTAACAGAAAATCAGGGGGGAGGGAAAGAGGGGAAAGAAAAAAGACACAGAGAGGGAGGGAGACAAAACATAAGAGACTCTTAAATACTGAGAACAAACTGAGGGGTGTGGGAGGTATGGGAGGGGGGAGAGTGGGAGACGCACTGAGCAGGGCATGGGTTGGGGTAAGCACTGGGTGTTGTATGGAAACCAATTTGACAATAAAAAAATTTAAAACAAAACAAAACAAAAAGAATGACAAGTAGATTTCATTTTTTGATTTTATTCTTAATTTTTAAAATATTTATTTTTGAGAGAGACAGAGCGTGAGTGTGGGAGACGTAGAGAGGGAAGGAGACACAGAATCTGAAGCAGACTCCAGGTTCTGAGCTGTTCCGAGGCAGGATTGAACTCATGAACCATGAGATCCTGACCTGAGCAAAAGTCAGACACTCAACCGACTGAGCCACCCAGGTGCCCTGACAAATAGATTTTAATCCAGATCCTTTCCCAGTTAGGAAAGACTCTGTGAGGAAGAAGATCATGCGGACATGTCTGAGTAGAGTTCTACAGATGATCATGCTTGATAAGCAATGTCTGCCTTGGCCATAGGCAGGAAAGTAATGGTATCTGCAGTGCATAGTTGCCATGCTGACACAGATAGTGTCCCTCAGGGGCCTCTAGCCAGCAAACCTCCTGGCCACATCCCTCTACCCTTGAAATATTGCATTAGACGTGACACAAAGTTGTGTTATACGTCTATATTTCATAAAGAGAGCTTTCCCTTTTCAGTAGTTTACAACTTAATTTAAAGCAAATAAAATCTAATGCTCCACTGGGAGGATCACAATCTGTCCCTTCCATTATCCTATCAGTGAAAAAGTAAACGGCTTATTAGAAAATGCTTCAAGTTCCTGTTTCCCAGGAGAAGTCAACTGCCCCATACATTAGAAAACTTACGAATAACTCTCATATTAAAATCATTTTGGGGGGCACCTGGGTGGCTCAGTTGGTTAAGTGTCCAACTTTGGCTCAGGTCATGACCATATGGTTTGTGGGTTTGAGCCCCATGTCAGGATCTGGGCTGAAAGATCAGAGCCTGGAGCCTGCCTCGGATTCTGTGTCTCCCTCTTCTCTGCCCCTCCTCCATATGCACCTCTCTCTCTCTCTCTCTCAAAAATAAACATTAAAAACAAATTTAAAAATAAAAATAAAATTATTTTTATAATCAAACCCCTCCCCCTTGCTAATTGCACCTCCCGAAGCTGTGGTGACTAATGTCTCATACTTGCAATTGTTACCTCTGTCTGCACAGAGGATTTGTGGGGGGTGGCAGGAGTGGGGGGAAGGGGCGGGTGAAGGTAGAATGGATTTAAATATTCATTCGGCATTCTTAAATCAGAGATGGAAGATGACAAAGGGGACCTCATCATGAGGCTAAGGCTTCTTCTAGCCAAAACTCGTATTTAATGCCTTCTTCATTCTACTCATGACTAGGGCAGATTTTAGTAGAGCAGTTCTGGACTTATTTCAGATTTCTGAATGCATTTGTTTAATAAATCAGTAGCTTAAATGCTGTTTCTAGGTAGGTTTATTCTAGTAAAACACAGAAGGAAAGAGCTAGTGTGTTTGGTCAGGTCACCCAGGGCAACAACTCTTTGCAAAACACACTGGCCTCCTCTCTTTCACAAAGGTCTCCAAACTCCAGACAAATCGAAGATCAAAGCTACTGAAGGAATTATATCCTTCCCCTCTCGCCCACTATTCCCACAGTTGAGGAAAACCAAAAAGGCTTCATGTAAATTGTCCCCAAATGGAAGCACTCATATACCCAAAACTTCAACTCTTCTGTGATTTTGTGTTCTGTAATATAGCTATTTCTTAAAAATCAGTTAAGAAATTATTAACAAAAGGATACAATTAGCCCTAAGAGAAGAAAATCAAGTGATTTCTTTGGTTAATCAGAGAAAAGTATATGATTCGGTGGTTTTTATCATAACCAATTTGTTCATTGACTCCTGGAATACAGCCAACCCTCTCACTCTGGTATTTAACGACCAACCTCAGAGGAAGCCGGAGACAGTTACAGAGGAGCAGGGCCAAGAGGAGGAAACAATCTGGGTCCTGCAACTGCATGAGCTCTCACGATATTTTATCTCACACTCTTCTAACTAGAGAGGAGAGTGATGTGGTGCAGGAGGCAAGTAACTTTTAGTCCCGATGCAGGAAGTAGCCTTTGGCACCACTGCCCTCAAACCTAAATTATAGCCACCTCTGCTCTTCCTCCAGGCCCCCTCTATCTTTGCTGAAAGTGCGAAGAAAAATAAAATGGTCAGAACATTAGGGAGAAACGAGAGGTCAATTTAATGCTGACAGTTGAGCTTATCTTGCAAAAGTTAAATGCCCTTCAGTAACTGTTGCCCAACAAGTCACTGTACTTCCACACGCATTTCCTTAGGAGGAAGTAGAGCTCAGAGAAGATCAAGGTCTTATTCAAAGCTATGAATAGGTCAGAGTTTCCAATCAAAAGGTCTCTAACACATGGCAACCATCTCTAACACGTGGCAACCACCTCAACATCCCTTACAATCACGGATAATACACAAGAAACAGTGACAGCGCCTTCTACCACTTCAAAATGGACATTCACCAGCCTTTCAAACAACTGTTGGGTTAGCTAGCTTATATGTGCTTCAACTCCTGTGATACTTCTTTAAACACAATGGCATTTATTCTGTTCAATGATACTGAGAGGTGATGATTTTCTACTATAAATTAAGGGGTGTGCAAGGCTGGCTTCAGTTAGGGTGGCTTGGCTAGGGTGACTCTGTTCCACGTGACTTTTACTCTCTTCCTGCGGCCAGCAGGTTAGTCTGGGAATGCTCTCCGCAAAGCCATGGCAGTACACAAGGAGGCGAAAGACACAATGCCCCGTGGGCTCAGGCTCTATTCATGAACTGTCACTTGCATCTCATTTGATTGGTCAAAGCATGTCATATAGCTGAAACACATACCAAAGGTTTGAAAGCTCCTCTGCCTCCTTAGAGTCATGGGAAGGGTGTGGATGCAGGGAAGGGTAAAAAGAACTAGGGCCACAATCTCACACTCCCACACCTACTGACAAATTATTTAAATGAGGATGTTTCTGTAGAAAATCCCAGAGCCTCATGTAATATTAAGCAAAATAAGAAAGAGGTGTTAATATACAGAAATATTGTATATTGGTTGAAATATACAGAAAAGCACAGAGATTAATATAACAAGTAGCCATGTACCTACCTCCAATAATTAACAAATTAATACTTTTACACATTTCCTTCTCACATTTTTTACTAAGTATTTTAGAGGTTAAGTACTCTGTATAACCCTCTACAATTTTATTTCCCTTCTTCTTGAGAGGTACCTATTATTTCAAAATTAATGTGTGCATAGTTTTGTATCTTCCGATGCAGCCATTAATGAAGTCACAGTTCAGAAGACAGTCACCTACCTTATCACTTTCTGTTAATATTTAGTCAGCATTTCCAATAAAATTAACTCCTTCTTCAGACCAAACACTATTACATAGGCCCTACGTGTGAGCCAAATAGCTACGCAGGGAATATTCGACTTTGACTTGCTTCATTCTGGTATTTTTCTGTGTGTGTCTCACACTAAACTAAAGAAGTGAATGATGCGGAATTCCAAGGCTACATGATTCAGCCTTGGCTATTCTTCAAAGAGTGTGGGGGCATTTTGGATTATCAGAGAAAGAAACATCACAAGGAAAGCAAAAGCCAAATGTTTTCCACAGGAGTCCTCCTTTTTGCTGTTTTCATTTCGACTGGTAAGTCAAAAAACAATTTTAGAATCCTGGCTTATTTTAAAAAACAAATTTCGATAATAGATTTAAAAGTCAGGAATATCACAACCACAAGAGAAATTTGTATATTTGATTACTGAAAATGGACTAGGATGAATACATGGGGATGGGAGAGTCCTCCATGATTTCCACCTGAATGCTGTCATTCTTGAACAAGGGAATCAGAAAAGTGGAATGGAGGACTTTAAGAAAAGTCTGTCAATCTTGGTCTAGGATTTAACTGGAACATAATGAGAAAATTACAAGTTTGTATAAGAATTTGATTTTGGGGGCGCCTGGGTGGCTCAGTCATTTGAGCATCTGAGTGCAGCTCAGGTCATGATCTCATGGTCTGTGAGTTCGAGCCCAAGTCGGGCTTTGTGCTGACAGCTTAGAGCCTGGAGCCTGCTTGGGATTCTGCGTGTGTGTCTCTCTCTCTGCCCCTCCCCCGATCACACTCTGTCTCTTTCTCTCTCAAAAAGTAAACATTAAAAAAAATTAAAACAAAAAAAAAAAAAGAATTTGATTTGGAGAATTCCTGACATAGTGGCTGGTGTGGATTAGGGCAAAGAGAATGCTCCCTTAGCCATCACAGCAGGAGAGGAAAAATGAATATGCTAATAAATTATCTAATATCTGCCTCAACTTCTCAGGATAAATATTAGTTGCCAAAGTGATGGTATTATATCTCAATCAAGATGTTGACTTGAAGCTTGGCTAGAAGGTGTAAGACATTTCAAGCCCATTTCTAAAAAACATATTAAAGAATATACTTAAACAGCCATATAAATGTAAATGGCCATATTCCTTCTGTAGCTCCTGCCACAGCCATATATTAATGAACAGTAAAATATCTTTAAAGAAAGTCAACAAATTAGCTGATTCTCTCTTTTGCTTCTGTTTTGTTAGTTTATTTCCCAGTGAAAGGATGAGTTTGCTAATTGCACCTCGCTGTGAATGTTAACACTGGAAATACAGAAAATTTAATTCAATCATGCATTTATCTGAATTTAGCATATACTAAAGAGAAGACGTACCTATAACAAGCGTGCACAAAATATAGTGAGAGAGCCGGCCCTTGCTCCATGTTTTACAACTTCACAATTTTTCATATAACTATTTCTACTCCCTTCCTTCCCTTGTCTTCTCCCTACACTCTAGGCTAAATTGGTCTGACATGTTCTTATTTCTAAGAATCTCCCTCTTCCATGGTTGCAGAGAGGAAAGAGATCTATTTATTTAGTTCAGAGTTTGCTTCTTCTTTAATTCAAACATTTTCTTGGATTTAATTTTTAGGACTAACAGTAAAGGAACATTTCAAAGTTACTTTAGAATTTCTTGAATTGTTTCTCTGCACTGTGCTGTTTATTTTTGCTTAACCTAAACACAGTGGTCCCAAGTAATAAGCAAAGAAAGTTTGAGAAGCATAACTTATGCCATTTATTAGTTGATAATCTGAAACAAACTGTAACGAGGGAAACTAATGCTTATAAATAAACACATTTACAAATACTTGGTATGCCATAAAAAGAGAATTTTACGGTAAGGGAAAAAGCTAACTTTACACCTGAGTCAAGAGCTTCCCATAAAGTACAGAAATTTAGAGAAAAACTACAGTGAAAACAGAAGTGTTGAATCTACCGGGAGACTTACGAGGTAAAAAGAGACCGGAAATATGTGAGGTCAGGAAATCTGCTTGTCATGTTTCTCTTTTTTAGCTCTGGCTGGACCATGGGCTAGCATCTGTGCTGGCAAGTCTTCCAATGAGATCAGGACATGTGACAGCCATGGCTGTGGCCAGTATACTGCTCAAAGGTATGGGGTTTCACAAATAAACACAAATTCTTCTGGTTCTTAACCCGTTTGCTTAGTGTCCTTGCCTCAAATACTCACAGTCATCTCCCTCCGACCGTGGGATACAGCGATGAAACTAGTTGTACTACTGTCTTTAGAGCAACTTCCAGGACCTCTGGTTCAAGTATGGCCTCTGAACTAGGGATAAAGCATGTAATAAAGAGAGAGAGGAGCAAATGTAGAGTTTTCCCTCTCAGCATTATTCACCTGGTTTTTCCAAGGTGAAAATCAACATTACTCTCCCATTTTATTCATGAGGGACTTGAACTGAGGTACAAATGGTTAAGGGACCTGCCAACCACAGGTGGAGGAGATTAAGGCTGCACAAGGAATCAGGCTTGTGGTTCCTCTTCCCATCACACCATGGTGTTACTGACCCAGGATGTGGGAGTTCAACATCAGACCCTGGCTTTCAACAGGCCATTTCTTCTAAACAATAAGGGACACATTTGTGAATTTTCAATAAGGCACAGCACCAGTTTAGGGGGCTACTCTCTGATGAAACAGTCATGTGTCCGATTGCATCATTGATCTCCGTCCTAATTATAGTGGAGCCCTCACTTAAAACAAATACTACTTACAAAGCAACCTCGAATACCTGAAGCAGCAGGGTTGAGATGGGAAATATGGAAAAATGGCCTCTAAACTGCCAGAATTAGGACTTAATTTGTTCATACCCCAAAGTGTATGCACTTGACTGATACAATAACTTACTGGTTCTTCATTTGGAACCCACTCAGTGTTGGTTTATAGATAATTCTAACAATCCTTGCGAATCGGATTTTTCAGGTACTAGCCCGTTAGAGGGGAGAGGAGGCTGGAACAAGTGAGTGTAGACAACAGTGAGGATTTTCAGGGACAACTTCAAGAAATCTAACAATCTGGGATCATTTTGTGTTTGTTCTTGATCCACTTTAATGAACTCAGGAGGTATCACTCACTATATTAAAATACCATATATAATAAATGTTGTTTATGACAACTTCTGGGTCACTGAGACAAAAATAAGATGAGGGTTACATATGATTCTTTTATGATAGGTTCCCATAAAAAGACAACTCTTTTACAGGTGGTCTTGAAGGGGTCAAGATTCATATGTCTATAAAATTTACTTGCATAGGGGCCCCTGGGTGGCTCAGTCAGGTAAGTGTCTGACTCTTGATTTTGGCTCAGGTCATGATCTCACGATTTGTAGGATCAACTCCAGCATCAGACTCTGTACTAACCGTGTGGAGCCTGCTTGGGATTCTCCCTCTTCCTTCCCCTCTCTGCCTGCTCTCCTGCTCTCTCTCTCAAAGTAAATAAACTTCAAATAAATAAATAAATTTTAAAAATTTACTTAGATTGTCTCCTTTCCCCAAAATGCCACATAACAATAATACTTAGTAACTTCTTAAAGGCTCCCCATATACCAAATACTATCTTAAAGACTTTAATGTTTACAATATGGTCATTACCACCTGCAGGGAGGGAGGTTAAAATTGAGCTAAAGAGAGTGAGGAAACCCGGGACCGCCCAACATGTAGCAGTTTTAGCGTTTGATGTCCTAGTCTGGGAACAGCGGGCTAACACCAGGTTTCTGGGCAATAAAGTTCCTAGGGCACTTCCCTCAGTCTGTTCGTTCTTACGTTTTAGAAATCATAGGCCTCACCAGGGTGTGGACGTCTTGTGCTCTGATGGATCTACTGTGTATGCTCCTTTCACTGGAACGATCCTGGGCCAGGAGAAGCCTTATAAGAACAAAAATGCTATTAATAATGGTGTTCGGATATCTGGAAGAGGTGAGAGGTGTTGTACACAGCTGGAGTACATGCTGGAAATGTTTGATGCTTATTTATTTCGTGCATATGTCATACACTGAAGTGTCATACGTCCTTCAAAATGGTAACATCTAGAATAGAAAGGACATAGGGTACCAAACCAAAACAGCTAAATTCATTTTCAAAGATGCTCCACCTCTTTCTCTGAAATCATTTTCTTTATGTACACACTCTACCTAACCTTACAGCTGACTGAAGGGCTTTCTTCTCGGGGCCCATGTGGTTTTGCCTAATAGTCTACAAACGAGATAGCTTTTAAGAGTATCTACTATAATAAATAAATACTTTCATTTATCAAAATCCCACAATTCAAAGATGTTGGCATTTCTGCAAAAGTTGACTGGAAAGACTTTCAAAAGACTTCTATGTTCTAGGTAAAGCTGGGTCACCCAGTACTCCAGGTATTGGGCTTACTGTTTATTTGTGTGTGTGTGTGTGTGTGTGTGTGTGTGTGTGTGTGTGTATGTGTGTGTCTGTGTCTGTGTGTCTGTGTGTGTGTCTGTGTGTTTTAATCCGCTGAGGTATAACATTCACACAGAGAAGGGCAGAAAGCATTCATGTACCGCTCTTAAACTTTCACAAAGTGAATATCCCTGTGTAATCAGCACCCAAATGAAAAGAAAAAAAAATTGGGGCACCTGGATGGCTCAGTTAAGCGTCCAACTTCTGCTCAGGTCAAGATCTTGCAGTTTGTGGATTTGGGCCCCACATCAGGCTTGGTGCTGACAACTCAGAGTCAGGAGCCTGCTTTGGATTATGTGTGTGTGTGTCTCTCTCTCTCTGCCCCTCTTCTGTTTGTGTTCTCAAAAATAAATTGATAGGGGCGCCTGGGTGGCTCAGTCGGTTAAGTGTCCGACTTCAGCTCAGGTCATGATCTCACCGTTCCCGAGTTCGAGCCCTGCGTCGGGCTCTGTGCTGACAGCTCAGAGCCTGGAGCCTGTTTCGGATTCTGTGTCTCCCTCTCTGTCTGTGCCCCTCCCCCACTCATCCTCTGTCTGTCTCTCTCTCAAAAATTAATAAATATTAAAAAAATTAAAAAAATAAATTAATAAACATTTTAAAATGTTAAAAAAAAAATGAAACAATAGAGAGAGAGAGAAAAAAAAAAAACAGCATCCCAGAGACCCGCCCTATGCTACCTGTACTCATTATTTCCAGCAGGCACAATCCTTATCCCACCATACACTAGTTCTGCCTGTTTTGGGAAACGATATAAACAGAATTTAACAGTACGCAGTCTTTTTTGCTGAGGCTTCTTTCACTCCACATCATGTTCGCAACGTTTATTCTGCATGTCGATCAAGTTTCTTCATTCTCGTTGATGTAGAGTGTTCGATTCTAGGCAGAGATCTTCATCTATGTAATCATTCTTCTCTAGATGGACATTTGGGCAGTGTCAGGTTTCAGGCAATTATGAAAACGCTATGAACTTTCCTCCATGTGTATTTTAATGAACACAAATATGCATTCCTGTCGGGAGCGGACCCTGAGGACACTCCCCTCACCATGGCCGTAAGACACACTTTGTGAGGGAGCTCACATCCTTAAGGGCTCTATGGTGGTTATTCTCTATAGGCCCCAAATGACAAAAGAAACTGCTGCTGCTGGATGGGGTCCACTTAGTAGGCGAGGAGGCCAAGGTCGGTATGGTTACCTAACAGGCTGTAGAGCTGAAGAGGCAATCGGATTCATCTGAAGGACAGAAATCTGTGGCATTGTCTAGTTAATCATGGTAACCCAAGAACTAAACAAACGGGCAGCCTACTAAAGCCTTATTTGATTTGTATAAATGGAAACTCTCTAGGTCTGATTAACAAAATCATGACTTCAATCATCACCATAGTGGATCATAAAACCACCTCCCACCGCCAGACTTGGGCAACTTCACAAGCCCAGGGCCCCTTGAAAGAAACTGAGGCTGAGTCCCTTTAAGGAAGGGTTCTGTCACACAGCCAAAAATTTATACCATAAACCTTACTTCTAGCTGTCTTCAAAGGGAACTGTCACATTAAGCATGATGGCTGTACACTGGGAAAGAATTGGGCTTCTCAGAGACTACTGGACACTTGCTCAAAAACTGAGACTAATCCCTGGACACCCAAAAAGCCGATGGGATCAACCAGTCAGAACAGAAGCTTCTGGGGTCAGGTGATCAACGTAGCTTTTCATTAGAGTCCATCTGACGGTGGTCCAAGGGCGTCCACAGATCCCCTCTCTGGTAATTTCCCCAGTTCCAGAATGCGTAATTGGAATCAACACACTCGGTGATGGCAGAATGCTGTACGAGTGGGAGGGCTGGATCACTTGGGACATGTGCACCTTCAGCTCTAGCAGCTACTGCGTCTCCCAAAGCAGTGGTTCCAATTTACACTCCTACCAGGACTGTGTAACAGTTCCCATTGTCCATACACAATACTTGGTGCTATTTATATATCTTTCCACTTCAGCCATTCTTTTTTTTTTTTTTAGGTTTATTTATTTTGAGAGAGAGAGAGAGCAAGCAGGGAAGGGGCAGAGAGAGGGAGACAGAGAATCCCAAGCAGGCTCTACGCTGTCAGCGCAGAGGCCAATGTAGGGCTCGGACTCATGAGTCCTGAGATCATGACCTGAGCCGAGATCAAGAGTTGGACACTTAACTGACTGAGCCACCCAAGTGCCCCTCCATTTCAGCCATTCTGATAAGTATGTAGTGGCACCTCATTGGCTTTATTTCTATTTAGATCCAAGTTAATTAACATATAGTGTAGTACAGGTTTCAGGAGTAGAATTCAGGGCTCATCACAAGGGCCTCTTTAATACCCATCACCTATTTAGCCCAACCCTCACCCACCTCCTTCCATCAACCCTGTTTGTTCTCTATAGTTAAGAGCTTCTCATGGTTTGCCTCCCTCTCTTTTTTATCTTATTTTACTTTTCCTTCCCTTCCCCTATGTTCACCTGTTGTTTCTTAAATTCCACATATAAGTGAAATTATATGGTAATTGTCTTTCTCTGATGGACTTATTTCACTTAGAATAATACACTCTAGTTCCATCCACATTATTGCAAATGGCAAGATTTCATTCTTTCTGATGGCTGAGAAATATTCCATTGAGTATTTAGACCACATCTTCTTTAACCATTCATCAGTCGAAAGACATGGGCTCTTTCCATAATTTGGCTATTGTTAATAGCATTGTTATGAACATTGGGATCCATGTGCTCCCTTAGAATCTGAATTTTTGTTGCCTTTGAATAAACACTTTGTAGGGCAACTGCTGGGTCATAGGGTAGTTTCTATTTTTAATTTTTTGAGGAACCTCCATTCTATTTTCCAGAGTTGGCTACACCGGTTTGCATTCCCATCAACCATGCAAAAGTGTTCCCCTTTCTCCACATCTTCTCCAATACCTGTTGTTTCCTGAGTTGTTAATTTTAAATATTCTGACAGCTGTGAGGAGGTATCTCACTGTGGTTTTGATTTGTATTTCCTTGATGATGAGTGATGTTGAGCATCTTTTCACAAGTCTGTTAGCCATCTAATACCTTCTTTGGAAAAGTGTCTATTCATGTCCTCTGCCCATTTCTTCACGGGATTGGTTTTTGGATGTTGAATTTGATAAGTTCTTTATAGATTTTAGATACGAACCCTTTACCTGACATGTCATTATTGACTTTAATTTCCATTTTCCTGATGGCTAACGCAACTGAGCACATTTTCTTATTTATTGGTAACATGGATATTATCTTTCATGAGGTGCCTATTCAAGTATTTTGCCCGTGTTTTCTGGCTTTTTCTTATTGGCATGTAGGAAATTTTTGTATATTATAGATACAAAGGTCTGTCAGATCTATGTACTGTAAATATCTTCTCCCACTTCATGGGTTACCTTTTCACTTTCTTTATTCTGTCTTTTAATAAACAAATTCTTATTTTTATTGTAGTCCAATTTGGTAGTATTTCCTTTATTGACAACACATTTTTACCTGTTTAAGATACATTTTCTCATCCTAAAGTCATAAAAATATTGTCTTCATCTAAGTTTTATTGTTTTACCTTTCATATTTAGATTTGTAATCCACTTGGAATTGGGTTCTGCATAAGGAATGAGATAGGGATCAAGATATTTTTTCTCATATTAGTTTCTGACTCAGTACCATTAACTTGAAAAGACTATTTTTTCCCCTACTCTACTGCAGTATATAGAGTATACTGTATGACTTTGTCATAAGTCATGGTCTGAATAAACATGGGTCTTTTCCTGGTCTTCCTACTGTATTTCATTGGTCAGTGGGTCAATCTTGCATGAATATCACACTGCCCTAATTTCTGTAGTTTTTAAACACATCTTGGGGGTGCCTGGGTGGCTCAGTCGGTTAGGTGTCCCACTCTTGATTTCGACTCAGGTCATAATCTTACGGTTCCTGAGACTGAACTCCAAGAGATTTTTCTCCTTCTCTCTCTCTGCCCCTACCCCACTTGCATTCTCTCTCTCAAAATAAATATCAAACACCAAAAATACATCTTGATATATGATAGCATAAATCTTTCAAATTTGTTCTATCAGATTGCCTTGACAATTCTTGGCGATTTGCATTTCCAAGTACGTTATAAAATCAGTCTATCGGGGCACCTAGGTGGCTCAGTCAGTTAGGCATCCAACTCTTGATCTCAGCTCAGGTCATGATCTCATGGTTCGTGACTTTGAGCTCCAGTAAGGCTCTGTGCTGACAGCATGGAGCCTGCTTGGGATTCTCTCTCCCTCTCTCTCTCTGTCCAGCCTCCCCTTGCACTCTCTCTCTCTCTGTTTCTCTCAAAATAAACTTTAAAAAATATATTTAAAAAAGACTCAGTTTATCATTTTCCACCCAAAATTCTGCTGGGACTTTGACTAGGTTTGCACTGACTATATAGATGAAATCAAGAATCTTAAAAGTACTGAGTCTTGAAATTTATCAACATGTTATACTCTCCATTTATTTAGGTCTTCCTCTTCTGGTATATTAGTAGTTGTCATACTGGCTTGCAGGAGTGAAATTGTGCACATGTTGTTTAACATGCATATAAAACACATTGTATTGATTTTGTTTAGCTCTTCTAAACCAGCACTGTCCGATAGAAATACAAGTCACATATATAATTTAAAATTCTCTAGTAGTTAAAAAATGGGTAAAATTAATTTTAATAATATATTTTATTTAATTCAATATCTATATTATCATTTCAAAATGCAACATAAAATTACTAATATTTTACCTTTTTTGTACCATCTTCAAAATCTAGTACGCATCTTATACTTAAAGTGCATCTAATTCAGATTAGCTACATTTCAAGGGCAGACAGGCCATGTGTGGCTAGTGCCTACTATGTTGGACAGCACAATTCTAAGGCATTTAGGTTTTATGTCCACTTGACTGTTTTCACTGATAAGTGTATTAAAATCTTCTAGTAAGTTTCCATTTCTCCCTGTATCTCCAGTAGTTCCTGCATTATATAGATGGCTTGTATTGGTTAGCGCAGATAGTTGTAACTGCTGTATCTTTCTTGGATTTAGCATTATAAATTGTCCTCTTTTGTTTTGTTTCAAGCTTTTTCACCGGAACCCTACCCTCTGATAACAGAATCATAATCCTTGCTTTCCTTATTGTTTCCATCTGCTTCACAAATCTTGATTGAGCACTTAATTTTTTGCCTTTTTTAACTATTGTGTTTTACTGTATCTAGCACAGAATTGGATTCTGCTTTTTAAGCTAACAAGAACATTTTTTAACACATCAGTTAACATTTATAGATATAACTCATATATGTGGTCCCAACATTGTCATATTACATTGTAATGATACTATTACATTAATTCTACTTATCTATTTGGCAGGTCTTTGTCTTTAAAAATATTTTCTTTGAATATTTAGTAAGATTTGCATTGTTGTGCCAATCATGTCCATTTTTCCTTGTCTTTAAAGCCTATAATCATTTTATTTGAATATGTCTTGAAGCTGAAATTGTTCTGGGTGAGAACAAGAAAATATGTTAATAGTCTCAATTTTCTCATCTAGTGTTTTTCTGTTATTCCTCAATGTCTTTATTAAATTTTCATATGAATCTATTTTCCCTTGGGCAGCTTGTAATTTTAGTCATTTCTGGTATGATGTTGTCATCTTCCTCAATTCCCTCATTGAGTTCAATCATCTCTAATTTTTTTGTCTTTTCTTCCAATCCTGTTCTTATTTTTTGAATTTCTAATTCAAGGCTACTAAAACCCAGATAATAACTAATTTAACTTCTTTTCTTTTAGGTTTCTGTATAAAAATGTTCCACATTAAGCCAATTAAATATAAAGGTTCCATCAAGAAGGGAGAAAAACTGGGAACTGTATTGCCCTTGCAGAAAGTTTATCCGGGCATACAATCCCACATACATATTGAAAACTGTGACTTGAGTGATCCTACTGTGTACCTCTGAATAGAAGACAAATGACCAGATCTTCTAAATAGAAAATGATCTTCTTAAAAACATGGATGCATATTCTACTGTTCAAGAAATTTGTGTCCAAATAAAAACATGATGAGTGCAAGAAATAAAACAGTGTTTTTATTCCAAACCATTGCCACTTTGATATTTCATTGTCAGCTAATTTCTGAGGGTTCTCTCATTTTTCTGTCACATATGGGATCTGAGGGGTTTTGTTTGTTTGTTTTTTAAAATTCCTTAATTCATGAATACATAGGCTAAACAAACATAAGACTTCCAGCTATCCAGGCTGCATTTTTGGCACTTCCAAAACTAGCTACCTTTCTGCTTGAAAATAAGAAAAAGCCTGAAGTTATTTTCCTGGTATAAGAATGTTGCCCAATGCCAGACACACATACACACTTCATAAATATTAACTGAGTAAACTAGAATTACACCCTGAGTTAAGGTATTGAAGACTTTCAGCAATATCCTCAAGTATGTCACACTGGTCACAAGGTGAGGGGCTGGCATGGATAAGACAGACTTTGCTGGTCTGCACAACCACACTTCCCCACGCTATATGAACAGATGATTTTGTAAACCATAAATGATTGCATTTCAAGAAAACACATTAGTAGTCTCAATTTCAGTTAAGAATGCATTACAGGAAGCACTGGAATGAGAAAGAGGTCTATCTTAACCTGAAGTATCTCCTGGAACCAAGTCAGTCAGCCTCACCTAGTTATATGTGTACCACTTATAACTACAGTTATAATAACATTGTAACATTATAATAACTTATAACTATAGCTATAATAACTTACAGCCATAAGTGGCTAAAATAAATAGGCACTTATTTCTACACATCATTTTTTTCAAGTAGGATTTATACCCAGCAGAGTGCCCAATATGGGGCTTGAACTCACAACCCTGAAATCACAACTGAGCTGAGATCAAGAGTCAGATGCTTAACTGAGACACCCAGGTGTCCCTCTATGTATCACTTTAAGTCTGGATTATTCTTTCCTAGTTATGTTGACAACAGGTAGTAAGGAAAAAGAAGACCATACAAATATTGAAAGGACCAGCAATAATTGGCTTCCTAGATTTCAGTTAGTGAGAAATTTTAGATTGATAGAACTTTTCATGAATTTTTGCTTAAATCCTTTTGGACTGTACAAAACTCTGGCGGGAAGATTCCATTCTTAGTACAGATGTACTAAAGGAAAATATAATTAACTCATTTTTACTAACGAAGAAGTAGCTGCATTTGTATGCTTGGACATATACATACGAATGTTCATAATATCACTATTCCTCATGGCAAAGCCTGAACAACTCACATGGCTGTCGACAGTTAATATGAACAAATGGACTGTGATTTAGTGACAGAATGGAATAGTGTATAGCGGTCATAATAAAAAAGCCCCAGCTAAACATCAAAATGGATGAATCATAACAATATAATTTTGAGTAAAAAAAAGTACTCAAGATAATATTATACTCTTTTTAGAAAATCAAAATAATTAAAACCAAAACCATATTAAGTTTTAATTAATTTTCAATTAAAACCATAATTTTTAGGAACACATACCAGTGTGATAAGAATATATGAAGAGGAAATCAAGCAAATAATGAACACTAATTATCTCAGGCCCGAATAACGGAAATTACACAGAAAAATTTAAGTTATTGCTATGCCATTGTCATTTTAGAGCTGGGAGGTGATTTCATGAGTATTTATTATGATACGTTATAGTGGTAACAAGACTTGGAGGCGGGTGGTCGAGAAGAACGAGTTAATGAGGACTCTCAGTTCAGAGTCTCCACTAAACAACTGGTTTATCCTCGTATCCAGGGAGATATTACTTTCCACCGTATCATAACACTTCTTACAAGGCTAACAAATTAAGAGTTGGATTTTTAGTTAAAAAAAAAACGATAATCAACACTGTCTGGTTTGATCATCTACCTTATTAATCTCCTTATTGCCAAATAACTTTAGGTTGTTTCCGGAAATTAAATTTGCTTTCAAAGAACAAAGGCTTTGCTCCCAAGAACACAAAATAGGAAATAGCACAGAGTCTTCAAAGACAGTTTTTAAAAGAGCTCTAAAGTGTCTGAACAATAAATAATCAACCTTCCTAGGGGATTGTTGTAAAGACCAGACTCATTACCTGGAACGGAGAGTTTCCCCAAGGTAGAGCCAGAACGCTGCCTTCTGCCTAGCACTCCATAAGCACTCTCATATCTGTTGAATGGAAATGCAAACTTTAGACTCAAGGACTGCTCTCTCAGGAAGAGCCAGAACACAGCGCCCTCTGGTGCATTTTATCAGAGGGTTTTGTTTTCTAATTTCCTTTTCCTTTTAGATCTGGGTGTCAACATCTTCAAAGTATTATTAAGGTTTAAATGACAGGAAAGTGACAGTACTAAATAATTTATTTTTCCTTTGTGAAAGTGATTATAAAATACACTTGAAAATCTGTGCCAGGTATTAGGTTTGATGACTAAATTAATAATGAAAGCAAAATTAATCTTTACTTATAAATTGTTTTGAGTTTTCTGCAGGAAAGTAATTTAATGGAAGGACAAGATAAGTGGCCATGTTAATCTATAATCCTCTAATCTTAAGTAAACAGTACTTTTCATAGGCTTCCAAAGTAAATGGAGATATTTTCATTAGATAAAGCATCAAAAATACTCTATATTTTCTTGTCTTGATTTTGGCTATCCTAAAAATGTTTGCTATTCAATTTATACACCCAATAAAAGTCAGACCAACTACAGTCATGTAACTGAGCTGATCAATTTTACCGAGTTTTCCTTGTAAGAGTTATTCTATTGCCTAGTTCACTAGGTCTGAATATTGGGCCACCATTTAGAGCAGCAACTTCTCCTTGGATGTAAAAGAGGCCACTGGTACTCATTATCGCTCTGCACTAGAAGGCAACAGGGAGAAACTCCATCTCGAATCTCCTTTCTTTAATCCCTCTCCATTTTGATCTTTGGTGAAACCACCACTGGTATTGCACCACCTTACCATTCAGGTATATACACTCCTACTTGACTCCTCCACCACATCATGTGAGAGTAACACCCGGTGAGACTGGAGGTTTATCTCTTCACTAATTCACCATTACTTTGATCTCCAACCAGCCTGACCCTCCATTTTGGTTATCCTATTTCCTTTATATTTGTCCTGTTATCCTAACCAGACCTTGAGTGCCGTATTACATGCTGCTTCTGTACTCTCCTGAAATCTTAAGGTATAAATGACATGCTCTGCAATTGTGACAACTGTCTTTAAGAAACTGGTTTTATTTTTTAACCAGTATATCAGCTCCACTCACATTTACTGAGGGTATACTAATGTATCACACACTGATCTGAGAGTTTCCACCACAAAGCTGAATGAGGTAAGATGCTGGCTCTTCCAGAGCTCACCATGAGAAAGAACATGGGGCAGGGCTGAGAATGCTTGCACAGATACACTCTCTAAAAAACGGGGATCTAAAATATGCTCTTTTTCAAAGCATTACCACTTACAAACCACAATGTATTCTACTCTAATTTAACAGGTGAGAATACTTAAAATTTTTTCCTAATTAAAAAATATTCGAAACTAGAAAGTAATAAAACATTTTTCTTTTTACTTTAAGTTTTAGTTGAAGCAACTTTTTAAGTTGCTTTTTTAGAAAGAAACTTAAGACATTGGGAGAAGGCATAAGGGAATAACTCTGGAAATGAAAGTAGCTAAGTAAAATTTACTGAGAGTCTACTATCTGCTAAGTATTATGCTAGATGCTGGGATGCAAGAGTGATCCAAACCAAACGGTGACCTTGTACTGATAGAGCTGACAGTAAATTAGTGGATAATAATTATACAAGCAAATGGCAAATTACAATAGTGCTGAGTGCCACAAACAGAAGTCACAGAGTGTGGAAAGTCAGAGGCTTCCCTGAAGAAATGAAATCAAAAGGAAAGATCTGAGGAAGCAAAGACAGGAATCACGAAAGAAGAATATCCTCCTGCCCTCTGACTCGAGGGTGCGTAGCAGTCTTAAGGAAGTGAAAGAGAATGGAGCAGAAGGGCCAAGGGGAAGCTTGGTGAGAAATGAGGGCAAAGAAGTAGGGAGACGCCAGACCACGTAGGGTCTTGTAGGTCATGGTAAGCATAGATCTTCACCCTCAAGGCAACACATAACTACTAAAGAGTTTTAGCTTTGTCACTAATTAAATTAGAAGATTACTTCTGCAAAGGATCGCTAGCACAGTTCCAAATAACAGAGGATTAGGTCAGTAAATGCTGATTCCCTCCCAAAGACACTTTGCAAAATTTACTTTTTAAAAATTTCAGGAGTTTATTTAATCAATGAACAATTACAGTATTTTTATTAAATTGATCAGTATTTTTATCTAATGCCAATTTTCTCTCAAGTTAATGTAATAAAGTAGAATTCAAAGTGTATTAGAAATTAGAAATTGTTTATTGAATTATAATATGATGTTAAATAGTGCTAAAAATTAAGTACAATTAAGTCAACGTCTGTACCTAAACTTTTATTTTACTCTTAGTTTTTAATACTACATATCTTGTAAAACATACTAATACTAAGATGAAAGAGAAGCAACTAAAGCAATATAAAGTTATAAACATCATTATTTAGGGATCCAAAGCTCAATATTATAAATTTACTTAGCAAGTTAAAATGTCCCTTCAAGGAAGGGTGAGGAACTCATCTACAAACCATGCGTAGTTGTTAGCCTATCGGCCACCTAATCCAAATGTTTTTGCTACAGTCCATTAGGACAGTTTGCAAATGATAATATACTTTACCTAAAATGTTTCAGCAATGCATCTTAAAATGTACATTTGCATAGACAGAAAGAAACTCATCTTACCGATTAAAAAAAAAAAAGTAGGAATCTTTGGCAGCCGACTACCAGATAGGCAGGACATCAGGGAACCATATTCTTCCCAAGTATTTGGACACTTCAGTGTGAATTTCATCTAGGCTATAATTACCATCAGGGATCAAGACGTCTTCCATTATGGACAGGTGGGTTAGCCTTTTCCCACACAGTCGTACAAAATCAACAAATGCACTGCAGCTCACTTCGCATTCACTGAGGCCCAAGGCCGTTAAGTTTTTACAGCGTTCAGCAATACAAACAAGTTCATCATCAAGAGTCTGAAGACCATTAGCACACACCACTAGCTCAATTAGTCGTGGACAGTTAAGACCAATCCGTCCTAGAACTGCTTTGCTCACCGAACGACCAAAATAAAGGTGAGTGACAGGAGTTTCTTCTCTGAAGAACGCCTCAAATTCTTCTTCATATAGAAAGAAATACATAACAACATTAACTCCAGGGGAGTGTTTAATAAGTGCATCCCAACTTTGTTTTTTAATAGCGTGAAATTCAACTTCTCCAGGATTTTCACTCACAACATCAATTCGGAGATGCTCAAGGTGAACATGAGTTTCACTTGAAAGGGCGAGGAGAAGTTCATCACTTAGAATATAATAATTCAATGTCAATTCTCTAAGGCCTTGACAATGGTCAGCTACACAAAGGATTCCTGTAGGAAACGGGGAAAAACTCTTAAGAACCAAGAATCATACTGATACTAATACAACATTTCGTAAATCTAAATTTGACATTAGTTATTCATTATTTCCTAAAATAGATATCAAATGATTTCTAAGATGGATGTCAAGATACAGGCATATAATCATATATGGTAATAAAAATATATGTATAATAAAATATACCTATGACTAAAATACTTTTAGAAGCAATGTAAACTATGCGTAGCTTACAGATTAAGGCTTCTTTTGAAAAAAGATTACTTTTTCAATTATATTTCAGAAGCATGTAGTTTTCACTATGAAATTACATTGTTACGATTAGTCTAATAAAAAACATCAATCAAGCTTAAAAAGATATACTGTACCATCAGATGAAACATGAGGACAGCTACTCATTTTTAGGAGTCTTAGAGTGTCACTATTATTGGCCACGAGAATCTTCAGTGAAGGGTCATCCACTGGGGTGTCTTCAATTTTGATTGATGATAATGATTTGGAGTTGACAAAAACAACCGTAAGTGCTGACACAAAATGAGACTTGCGCAGCAATAAGGAAAGAATTATAAAAACATTATTCAAAAATCTAGATCTTCGATCAAATAGTCTACTAAAACTACTTAGATCAACATATACTAACAAAATCATAGTAAAAGCAATCAACATATTAGTGTTTTTCCATGATACCATTAGAAATTAGAAGACAAAGTATACTTTTATACTTTTACAACTGATAAATGGAATGATGAGAAAGGAAGATTCTTCCAAGATTTCATACACACATCTTCCAAGTATTTGTAATCTTAAGGATCTGATTTCCAACATCAAAAGGATATACTTAAATTTATTTCCTAGAAGAAGGTTGGCAAATTATGATCTACTGGCCAAATCCAACCTAGTCTGTTACTGTATGGCTCTTGAGTTCAGAATGGTTTTTATATTTTTAAGTGGTTGGAAAAAGTTTTGTAAAGAATAATACTTTGTGACGTGTGAAAATTATATGAAACTTCCAGTGTTCACAATTCACGTGGGGCTGGCACCCAGGAGCGCTCCTTCACTCACGTGCTGTCCGTGTCCACTCTGCTTTCACACTACAGTGCTGGAGATGAGAAGCTGCAGAACTACAGCCTGTGGAGCCTGAACTACTCGTTGTCTGAATCTTTTCAACCCCTCCCACAGAATAAACAGACTTTTCACCTGTTTTATTCACTCCTGTATTTCTAGTATCTAAAATAATACCTGGCACACAGTAGGAGATCAATAAATATTTGTTGATGAATAAATAAATGATCTTATTCTTTAGTGATATGGGTTTTACTAGAAAATTAAAAACTCTAAAACGCATACAGTTTCACAAGTTTTCAGATCCAATAATTTTTGACACAGAGTCTGAAAACCAAATCCATGCATGATCATTTTTTTTTCAAAGTCCATCTAGATTCTACCACAGGTTTGATTACCCCTATTAGAATGACCAAATTAGAGGGGTGCCTGGGTGGCTCAATCGGTTTAGCATCAGACTTTGGCTCAGGTCATGATCTCGTGGTTGGTGAGTTTGAGCCCACGTCAGGCTCTGTGCTGACAGCTCAGAGCCTGGAGCCTGCTTCGGATTCTGTGTCTCCCTCTCTCTCTGCCCCTTCCCCACGTGTGCTCTGTCTCGGTCTCTCTCTCAAAAATAAACATACATTAAAAAAATTTTTTTAAAAAGAATAACCGAATTGGTTTTAAGTCTCAATTCATTTACAATAAAACACATTGTTTATACTAATTGTAAACTGATGTATATAAATTTTTAAATGGTGGATGGCTAGATCTCTGTGCTAAAAATTATTAGAGAAATACATCACTTTTTCCTTAAGAAATAGAAGGTTTACTTTCCCTTTAGTCAACTCTCAATGAACTTTTATAGTTCTGAAGGATGTATTTAAGCATTAAAGTACACGCTCCATTATTGTATCCATATATTCCTTTAGCACTCTTTATGCCTATGCCTAACAAAATACTGTACTTGTATTTTATATTTCCTCAGTTTACAAAGGGAAAAAACTGACACTCAAGAGAGATGCATGACTTTGCCGGAAGCCACTCAACTCATTTTACTGTGGAGGCAGAGCTTGAAAGGGAGTCTGCTAATCGCTGGGGCCTCACCCCGGTGACTGCATCAGCTAACCCAGAAATGAAGCTGATGTGCTGCATTCGAGACAGCTTAGAATCTAAGAATTTCTGGCTAATCTGACTCCATCATTCATATACAAGGAAATAACTATTTAGAAGTAGTAAGTTTCCATCTGATGGATTATATTACTCTAATCCCCAAATGACCCATTTTCCCTATCTCTCAAAAAGATAAACAGGCTAGTGGAAATGCTTGAGAGCCATGACCCAATTTATGAGAGAGAAGATGCTACTATTCCTCTGTCCTCTTCAACAGGAAGGCTTCCATTAGCCGGTTTTACTGGCACTCGTAATTTAGTGTTTAGTACCTATACCAGGCACTACTCTAACTCTAGGTTTAAATGGCAAATAAAAAATAGAATCCCTGCCCTCAAAGAATTTATGTTTTGTTCTAGGGGAAGAGAATAAAAGCACTAAATAA
The DNA here is from genome assembly GCA_030068075.1 of Paguma larvata. Classification (NCBI taxonomy): domain Eukaryota; kingdom Metazoa; phylum Chordata; class Mammalia; order Carnivora; family Viverridae; genus Paguma; species Paguma larvata. Next base: position 121,347,726 of record CM057826.1, read on the forward strand.
ATAAGGTAACTTCAGGTACTAATGAAGGCTATGAAGAAAATATTGTAATATTGTAGAGTGTTAACTGGGGAAGGGGGGCGCTGCTTTAGCAAAATTGGTCAAGGAACGGCATCCAAGCTGAAGCCTGAATGAAGACAGACGGTTACTAGTTTAGGCAGCGGAGACTGCTGATCGCTTAACAACCATTCATCCCTTCTTCTTTGGTAATCTAGTCTCGATTTTTAGCTGGGCACATTACCAGTGAGCTAAGAAACATTCCTAATCAACCAGAAATCTGCTGTGGCCACACTGTTAAGGGCTGGCCAGTGAGATATCAACAGAAGCACTATGTGGTGCTCATGGCCAGTGTCCTTGAAAAGCAGGGGGCGTACCCTTCTCTCCCCATTCTTCCACCTGGCTGCCTAGAACAGGACGTGACGGCTGAGCTCAGAAAGCCATCTTGGACTGTGAAAATGAAGAAAATGCCTTAAAGAAAATGGAATGCCTGGAAAGAGCTCGAGATCCCAATAGCTTCTTATCAGCTCTGCTCGTGCATGCATGTCTTTAATGTAGGAGAAAGAAACTTCAGCCATGTTGCATAAGCTACTATCGTTTTAGAGTTTCTATTATATAGAAACCAGTATCATCCTAATCGGTATAGTTCATGTAGTATTATGCAGTTCTATCACCAATGCAGAAGCTACAGAATTATAAGAAAAACATCTACTACAGCCATACACACTCTATATGCAAAGAAGCTAAGTAAACTGGCACTTGAAAATCCTCAGTGTAACATCTAAATTTTACCTTAATGATAGCTACTGTAGCAACAATTATTAAAATTATGAAATATATGTAAAGAATGAAACCATGCATAAGCTACTTCAGCAAAAATAAGTGCTCATCAAGAGAAAACTGCTTCAAGTAATTCTTTGACTATAAGGAAGACACCGTCTATTTTTAGGAAAAGAATCCTTTTTGCCTGGATTGAAATATTTGAGAACTTTTGTTTATCTCACCAAAAAGCCTGGAATCTTTACCTTTGACACAGTCATAAAACTTGGTTTTGCTGTTGAAATCAAGCCCAACGTCTGGATAGAACAATTTACCAGCTGAGAAAGTATATCACAGGCAGCTTCTGCTGATTCAGTGCTACTATCAACCTGTAAAGACAATTTTAAACTTAATTTCCAGAAGGTAAGTTATTGGCAATATAACTACTTAAGAGAATTCAACTGCAAAACTGCATTTACTCCGTCAAGCTATAAAACAAATTAGTATTTTTTCTTTATACAAAGGTTTCAGACAAAAAGTGAGAAATAGAACTGATGAGAAAGTAACTTTCTAAATGTTCCGTACTTTCAAATCCTTTACAAGGACTTGAATTTTAATAGCACCATCCAGAGGAAGGACAGCGAAGTTTAAATTCTAGTTCAAATTCTGCACCTCAACCTATACAAATAACTACAGAAAAATAGGACATTGTTCAGAAAAAAAATTCTGCAAAATTCATTGGCTGCTTCAGTATAAGGATTTAGAGCTACAAAAAAATGACATTAACAAAACGCAAGTAGTTTCTACTTAACTACTTTTCTTACCTTAAAGCTGACATACTGGAGATGGGTAGCATGCTTTTTAATGATCTGCTGAATGAGGTCAGGATGGGTAGACTTAAAATATGAAGTTGCAGATTGGTTCAGTTCAAATTCAAACTTTCTCCAAAGGTCGGGAATATGAAAAACTTCATTCCATTTCCTACATACTGAAGATGCCCGGGCCCGATCTATTAAAGGAAGGTACTGAAAAATGCGTAATACTACGTGGTGAGGCAAACTTCCCCAGTCTAGAACAGTATGCATGTGGGTGTGGTTGAAAGAAGAGTAGAACCCAACTTTTGGTTGTTTCACTGCTGGTGAAGAGTGGACAATTTTGTTCACAACAGATAAATTGTTCCTCTTCATTCTGTAAACATTAAAAGATTTTAAGTGATAATACTTTCCACATTTCCTAGACATGCGTCTTCTAATTGTACAGATTAATATTAGAAAATGAAAAACAGTTTAACACATTTTAATAGTAATCTTCCACTTCCCTGCATTGATAGGTACTGCCACATGCTATGGATATAGAGGTAAGAGGGAACTTGCTCTCAAAGAGCTATGGTCAAATGATGAAATATCATGAGAAATGCCATCCCTGAAACTGGGACAAACTGCACTGGAAGAATAAAGCAATGGCATGTGACTGAATTTGTGAATGGGAGGGAGTGGTTGGGGAGGCTTCTAAAAGGAAATGTCTATGGAAGCAGTGTGTGTCCCAGGTTCATTCCTGGTCAATTATTGTACTCTTACTAACTCCTACAGAGAAGAAAGCGTCACACACAATTGTGCTAACAACTCCCGGGGGTTCTGAAAGATGGTAAAACTTAATCAAAAGCACAGGCCTGGAAAAGTCCCAGCCGGGCCATTTGCTGACCATGCAATCTTGTCTGAACAAATTTAAGCCTCAGTTTCCTCATCTGAAGAGAAGGGAGAATAGCAGTACCTCATCTCTTAAGGCTGTTGTGAGGATTAGAGTACCTTAAGTACCTGAACATAGTAAAGGCTTAATAAATGTTGCAGTCATTGTTGTTATATTAAACTCCAGTGCATTCTTCTGAACTAATATCATTTCTTAAATTGAAGCACAATTTTCAGGTGACACCCAAGACATAGGAACTCTACCGAAGCTGGACACATCAGAGACGGGGTCTGTGTAAGCAATGCACCTGACACTCACTAGCAAATACAAAATAGCAAAGGAATGAGCATTCTTCTCCAACAAAAAGATATGATGAATCTCCAGGTATTAGCTAGCTTGAGACACAACTAAGTTCCAACAAATTTCAGGTCCAGATATACCTTAGTACAGAGGGTTATCTTGTACATGCATTCTACACAAGAATCCAAAGTGTTTAAGTATACAATTATTTGAGAGGCAAAATAATGCTAAAAGCAATTCTGAACTTTATTTAACTTTGGTTGACTATTTAATCCTCTTTTCATCCTTGAACGTTAGAAATATATATATATATCTGATGTGAAACATTTCTTAATTACAAGAGGGAGTTGGATTCCGAAAGCATGACAGATCTATAAAGTTGCTGAAAAAATGAAATGTCATCTTTAAGGTCTGGAAAACTAAAATGAAAAGCAAAAATAGTTGCAAAGCTGTATCTCAAGCTTCAGGCAGAAGAGCGACCACACACATTTTAGTATGACTCAACCAATCATATGTGTGACTGAGAACTGGTCCAGTAATATAACATAGAATATATGAAACCGCTGATGTCAAAAATTCAAAGCATATTCAAAATATGCTTATTTTTTATTTCTTTTTCCAAAATACACTTATTTTGGGAAGGCTGACCTACTCTCCAATTTTAACTCCCTAAAATGAAATCCCATGGCCCAAGTAAGGTAAAAGAATGGACAGTGGATCCTAACCTCCCAAACACTTTGCTTGTATGTGTTTTGTTTGGTAAACTTAGAGAACGTACTGTTAAAATTTCACTAACTTATCAACAAAAAAGTTATCTCTAATATAATCCCTCACTGGAAAAGCAGTGAAGCCAAAAGTAAAATGAAAATTTCATCCAAACGTGAGGTTAGAAAACTGCCTTGCAGTGTAAACAAAGGGATTGTGCTACACGTTAAATCTGATTCTATGTAACATGGACTGTTTTAATTGTTTATTCAGTAAAATATTAAACTGCTAATTTACTGATAAAATCACCAGGAATAAGACATTAAATGAACATCAGTAACTGTATTAAAAATAACACTTTAATTTTTTTTCCTTGTGTACATTTATTTTCAGAGTATAAAACTCACCCATAAAGTGTTTTTTTAAGTAGACTTCATGCCCAGCATGGAGCCCAACACTTGAACTCATGACCCTGAGGTCAAGACCTAAGCTGAGATCAAGAGTTGGGACATTTAACTAAATGAGCCACCCAGTGCCCCCACAAATCATAAATTCTATATAATTCAGTTCCAATGAGCACCAATATATTTTTAGAATGGGAGACAAATTGATCTTTATTAGCTTGAAAACCATGATATAAAAATTCCAACCTATACATACATGATCATTTAAAAAATTGATGATTTTTCTTTCAAACTACCAACTTTCTTACCTAAAGAAGGCTTCCAAGTTATAGTTCACTCTGAATGAACGACATGAAGTAACAGCTGCCATGGGGTACTCACCAACATCCATGTGATTTCACTTCCTAGCTTGGCAAAATACCACAAAAACACATTCATCAGAATATATCAGGAAAAATCCAATAATTTCTAAGTGTAGGATAATTATATATCATCGCATTACACTGGAGGATTTTGTTCGGAAATTACTGATTCCCAAACAATTGTTTTCTACTTGGGAGGAAACCAGTCCATAAAAACAACTCGCCTGGTTAGCGGAAATATCACCACTAGAAGTTAGACTGAAGGCTCTACTCAGAAGGCAATGCATCAGAAAGTCAAAGAGTTCTGAAAATTCATTATTTTAATGAGTGTGCATGAAGAGATATTACAAAAAGTTTAAGTAGTCCAAGATTTTATGTAGTTGTTTATAGGCTGTGTAAATCTTTCAGTTCCAGTTTTCAGGAGCACATAATGCCACTAGAGTAATAGTAATTAAATAAGAAGACATAAATTTTATCGAATATCATTTGACTAGTCTCCTGTTAATATATGCTTTTGTGGTTTTTTTAAGTTTTTCACTTATGTTGATAGACATAATGGACTCATTCATAATCGATTCATTCCTACTATCTTTGGGGTCTGACCAATTTTAGGCACAGTGACTTGCCAGAGTTAGGAGCTTTCTATGCTCATGGAAGGCAACAGTAACAGTCTACACCAGGATAAAATTCACTGCCTTGGCATTATGAATAAGTTTTATAAAGTAAAAAATAAATAAATAAATAAATAAATAAATAAATAAATAAATGCATTCTTAGCACTTTCATAAGCCCAATTCAACTATACAGAGCAGGTGGGGGAGGCAATCTAATAATCCACTAGAAATTTCTCTTAACTGCTGTCTACTACCTGCCAGCTCTTGATTTCTCTCTGAAACCAGCTCCTAACATAGAGCTTTGGAGAACAGATAGGGAGAGCGTATTTGAGTCCAACATCCACAGTTCAATTTCCCCACCACTGCCTGTTGTTCTACTATTATCGAACCACTATTTATAAGCTAACGGCAAGGCTGGTTCTCCTGCTTTGGATTCCATTCCGGAAGTAGGCAGAAAGGAGTTCCTGGCACATCTTCAAAGGAATATCACAAATAAGGGAAAGGTAAGCGACTTGTAGTCCCCCATCAGAGGTCACACAATTTTATTTACTGCAGAACATTTTCTACTGAGTTATCACGTTAGCTGATTCTGTGTCTGCAGCCCATTCTGTATGCTGGAGAACAGAGCAGTAATCACCATCTAACGCCCCTAAGAAGGTGGTGAGCAAGTACCCATCTCAGATCAATTCACTGGAGTCTTCAGAATCAGATGCACTACCTCCCTGGGTACTGAGGAAACTCGCCTGCTGTTTCAGAGTCACTATCTGAAATTGTGAGCCACAGGAGAACAGAAAACCAGAATATGGGACCCCGTCAAGTGATAAGCTAAACTTCCAAAAAAGGAGAGCTTGGCACCGATCTTCAGGGCAAGTGGAGAGTATGAAAAGGTTTATTAGCATTCAGGAAAGAAAGTAACAATGACCCAAAATCCACTTCGTGGCCTCACTCATCACCCTAACCCAATTTCCTTTTTGGTTATGTTTACTAATTTGGTGGAACAGGTGAGCATGTGAATTGGATGCTCTAAAACTATTTAAGAAATCTCCAACAGTATTCTTGAGAAGAACATTTTCAAAGACAGATTATCTGAAAGACTGAACACTCAAAGCCAATCTGGTGGCGGCAATGGAAACCAATGGAAACACCTATCTTTTGCACCATCACCAGATTCTTCCAGAATTGGTTAAATGAATACACAGGAAGTATTTTGAAGTTTCAGATGTTCAGTCGTCACAATGCAAGAAATATTGTGTAAATATTACAGATAATAGAAGATTCAGAACTACCTAAAAACCTAGATAAAGTATTTGGAAGCAGCAAGAAGAAAAATGAACAGAAATAATAACTATCAAATGTCCTTTATTTAACCTGCTTTCTAAAACAGCACACTAAATATCTGATTGCTGCTACCACAGTTCAGAAGGCATCTGCTAAGGGGTCCGAAATCCTAATCGTCGGTGCAACGACAAGGAAGGTGGGGTCTGGATGGGAGGGCTGAAGATCAGCTTCAAAATACAGCTTTAAAACACATAGCTTTCTTCTTTTTTTATTTTTTTTAATGTTTATTTATTTTTGAGGGAACGGGGAGGGACATTGAAAGAGAGAGTCACAGAATCAGAAGCAGGCTCCAGGCTCTGAGCCCTCAGCACGAACCCACATCATGAGATCATGACCTGAGCTGAAGTTGGATGCTTAACTGACTGAGCCACCCAGGCGCCCCGAAAATCACATAGCTTTCTAATGGAAGAGTCAATTGTGCTAAGAGCCAACATTTCCTCCCCATAAATATCGTCCAGGCAGAAAACAAAGTTTTTTAGAAATGTTGTAAAAAAATATTTACATTCTTTGCAATCCATGTGACAACGGCTGCCTTCTAAATCTAAAAACTGCAATTTCAAAAATATACGAAAATCAAAATTACAATATCATCAAGGGTTCAACAAGACAAAAAGAAGTATTACGTCAAATAAAATCTTTCCTAAAGCAGTGATTTCCAGCATGGTGTTCTCATATTTTTACCACTGATTTAGCAATTTTTTAAATAGAATTTATTATCAAATTGGTTTCCATTCAACACCCAGGACTTTAACAAAAGTCTCTCTGTGGTCTTAAGATATGTTTATTAAAAGAAAAAAGACTTTCAATTTTAAAATAGGCATGTTTCCTTTTAAGGACTCATAGGAAAATTGAAATTTTCAAAATATATGTAGATTCAAAACACCTTTAGAGATGCAAGGAGAGGGTTATACAGGCCTGAACTGGGCAATGTTACAATCCCTGAATGGAGGAAGGAGCGCTGTTAGGCGGCTTTCCCCGGTCCTGCCCCACCTCCAACCTCTCCGGCCAGAGTCAGAAAGAGAAGTGGGGAGGGTCCCATCTTAGGGTTGGGCACCTTACAGGGCCTAACGGTTATACAGAGGATTCAAGAAGGCATTTTGCAACATTCTTCCTGAGAAAATACTCCTAATTCATTCCGCTTTACATTTTGGGAGAAGTTTCTGGGCACACGGGCCAAGACAAAACCAAGTCCCGCTTAGGGTGCAGACTGTCCCAAGTCGCGGGAAAGGTCTGGGTCTACCTCCGTCTCGGACATCTCTTTGTGGCAAACACCAACTCCGCCGCTACCCTCCCGTAACCTAAAACCGTCCCGGCGGTCGCGCAAAAGCGCCCACGCGTATCCGCGACCACGGCGCATTTCCCGCAACCACCCTAAAGCAAACATCCGCGCGCGCGACGGCCGCCTGAGGACGCGGCCGGCCCTCTCAAAGCTTACCCTCCAAAGAGGAAGAAAATGACTTGAATTCGGGCACGCGGGTCCTGCGCAAGGCCCTGCGGAAAAACGCACTCGTGAGAAGCGAACCGCCCGAGGCTGTAAAACCGGCCAGACGACCCCACCTCGGGGTAAATCACACGGTGGGGTTTGCGAGGCGGCTGGGGGCCGCAATCTGGGGTGCGGCCGCTCCTCAGGGCTCCCGCCACCCCCGGCCTCGGGCGACCCCCGCGGGGATGCCAGGTCACGCCTCCTCGTGCCCGGAGAAAGCGCGGGGACCGCCGGCGCCTCCGGGTCCTCACGTCTCCACCCGAAGGAGGCTGGACCCGGGCTCCGGCCCGCGGCTCTCTCTAAACCGGCGGAGGCCCACTCCTCGAAGACTACCGCGACCCCCACAAGGAAATGCTACCTTCACTCATGTAACCTCGGGGGTTTGCGCGCGCGCGACTCGGCGGCGTCCCGGGCCGGCCGTGCTGCTCGGCAGGACCCGCCCACCCCGACGGCGCTCGGAAGCCCGCCGAGAGCTAACCGAGACCCCTGAGGCAGCGGGCGTCCTCCACCCTAGCCCCGCCCAGGCCCCACGTCGGCCCCTCCTCGCATGCGCCCGGCCCCGCCTTTCGCGAGAGGTGGATGCGCGCGAGTGCGCACGTGCTCGGTGATCCCGGGGGCGCCTCCTTAGGCGGTGAGTGGGAGGTCACCTGCCTGCAGCCCTTTAGCTACACCTCTGTGACCACCTACGCCCTAAAACTGACGCTCGACCAAATAGTTCCAGTTTCTAGAAAAAAAACTCCCGGGAAAGAGCACTCCTTTAGTAATAAACAAACACTTGGAACTTAAAATATCGAAAGTGGTAACCGCTCCATGTTAAATATGTATATATTCCCTCCCTGTCCTATGCCCCATCTCATTACCTGGAGCTAACGACTGCAATAGTTCATTGTGCAAACTACCCGAGCTTCAGTACATACACAAAAAAAAGTACACAGAGGTGAGGATTTTACTACTTTTTCTTAATCATTAGTTTTTTTAAAGTCTAAGGTCAAACTAATACATAATATTCCGGAACTTCCATTTTTGCTTATCATGGACATAGTTCCATATCGACATGGATTGTTTCCCCAGATATTTTTCAAACAGCTTTACTGAGGTGTAATGGACAAACCACACATACTTAAAGCACGGAATTTGATAAGTTTTGACAACCTTGAAACAATCACTGCAATCATGATAATGACTATATGCAGAGTGCGTGGGTGGCTTTGTCGGTTGAGAATCGGACTTGGCCCAGGTCATGATCTCAGGGTAGAGAGTTGGAGCCCCACATCGGACTCTGTGCTGACTGCTCAGAGTCTGGAGCCCGCTTCAGATACTGACTCTTCCTCTCTCTCTGCCCCTCCCCCACTCATGTCTGTCTCTCTGTCTCTCTCTCTCTCTCTCTCAAAAATAAATAAACATTAAGAACGTTTTTAAAAAGAGAATGAATATATGCATATCTTCCAAAAGTTTCTTTATGCCTTTCTGTAATACCTCCTTCATTTCTTCCCCCATCAGCTTTCTGACTATACTTAGTTTGCATTTTCTCAAATTTTGTGTAAATTGAGTGATAGAGTATATACTTATTTTGATCTGGCTGTTTTCACTCAGCATAACTGTATTGAGATTTATCCATGTTACTGGATGTATCATAGGTCATTTATTTTTGTTGCTGAGTAGTATTCCATTGTATGAATATACCACAATTTGGGTATCCATTCACCTGAAGATGGACATTTGGATTATTTCTCGTTTGGGACTATTACAAAACAAAACTGCTATGACCATTATTTGTACATGCTTTTATATAGTTATGCTGTCAGGGTAAATACCCAGGAGTGGAACAGCTGTGCTGTGTATAAGGCGTATGTTTATCTTCTAAAGACTGGCAATATGTGTTCCAAGGAGGCTATTTTACATTCCTTCCTGCAGTTTATTGGATCCATTTCTTCCACATCCAAACCCACTTTTTAAAAAAATGTTTAATGTTTATTCATTTTTGAGAGAGAGAAAAGGGGGGAGGGGCAGAGAGAGGGAGACACAGCATCCGAAGCAGGCTCCAGGCTCTGAGCTGTTAGCACAAAGCCTGACACAGGGATCAAACTCATGAATCATGAGATCTTGACCTGAGACAAAGTTGGACACTCAACTGGCTGAGCCACTCAGGCCCTACCAAACTCATACTTTTTAATCAGTAGGTGTCTAAGGGTATCACAGTGCAGTCTTAATTTGCATTTCCCCAATGAATAATTATGCTGATTTTTTCTTTTTTTTAACTATTTTGAGTTTTAATTTTTTTTAGTGTTTATTTATTTTTGAGAGAGAGAGAGAAAGAGAGAGAGCAAGCAGGGGAGGGGCAGAGAAAGAGGGGGACAGAGGATCTGAAGCAGGCTCTGCACTGACGGCAGTGAGCCCAATGCAGAGCTCCAGCTCGGGAACCATGAGATCATGACCTAACAGTTAGTCAGATGCTCCACTGACTGAGCCACCCAGGCACCCAGCGTTGATTTTTTCATGTAGTTATTTACTATCTGTACATTTTCTTTGGTGAAGAGTTATTTTCACCTAATTTTAGTAAGTCAGCTTTTCTCATTTTCACAGATATATGACCGTTAGAAGCTAGGGGAAGGACTATAAAGTATCGCCCAAACCAAGAAGGCACTTAGAGACTGAAGAATAAAGGAGGCCGCTCCATACTGTTAACACAGAGTTTTTTCAGGGTAACTTACTCACAAGGAAGATCTGTTGGGCAACAGTCCAGCTGTGCAATTACTCTCCGCAAAGTCTGGACTGTAGACCTTAGTCTACAGATTTTATACTGCAAGGGGACTGGCAGAAGGGCACCTCAGTGAGATGGAAGTGTTCATGTGTATTTCAGGGGGGGTCACATACATTTACGGGACATCAAATATTCAGTTAGAACTTGTGGCACCACCTGTGCAACAGGAAGGGGAGAGACTACATTTAACAAATTCGGGAAAAAGGGAGAGACAAATTCAAGGAGACCCAAAGCAAGCTTCCCCTCATCCTGGCCTTGGTGGGCATTTCTAAGTTATGTATATTAATCTCTAAGAGATCCCAGGACATGAAGCTCAGTAGTTGGGGGACAGGGAGTCAGCAATGGGACGTGAACAGAGCACAAAAGATGGAGTTAGTATTGTTGGCTCTCCTACATAGGACTCATAACTACTTTTCTTCCCAGTCTGTGGCTTGCCTTTTTCCCTCTTCTTTTGAAGAACCTAAGTTTTAAATTTGGTAAAGTTCAGTTTATCAATTTGTTCTCTTATGGATCATGATGTCAAAACTAAGAAATCTTTTCCTAAGCCAAATTCACAAAGATTTTCTCCTAAACAGTTTATGATTTTAGATTTTACATTTAGGCATATAATTCATTTGAATTAATATTTGTGTATGTTCAAGGTGTGAATCAAAATTCACTTTTTTGGTATATGTATTTCCAATTTATTCCATCACCAGCTTTTAAAGAGACTTTTCTCCACCTAAATGCCTTTGCACCTTTGTGGAAAATACCTTGTTCATGTCTGTGTGGATCTATTTTTAGACCATTCTGTTTGATTGGTATATTTGCCTATCTTTATGTTATTATCACACTGTCTTGATTTCTGTAACTTTATAGTAATTATTGAAATCGGGTAGTTTTAACCCTCCAACTTGTTCTTTTTTCAAAGTTGTTTTGGCTCTTCTATATTCATTCTGCATGAATTTTAGAATCATCTTGTCGATACCTGCAAAAAATCTTGCTGGGATTTTGCGAGAGATGGCCTTGAACCTAGAAATCAGTATGAGAAGAATTGACTTAAAAATACTGAGTCTTCAAATCCATGAACACAATATATCTGTCTATTTATTTAGGTCTTCTTTAATTTCTCTCAGCAATGTCTATAGTTGTCATATAGGTGTTGCAAATTTTATAGAGATATCTCCAGATATTGCATTTTTTAAAATGTAAACAGTGTTACTTTTTAAGTTTTAATTTCTAATTGTTGTTGTCAGTACACAGAAATATGACTGGTTTTTCTATAATGATCTTATATATTGCAACCTTGCTAAAATCGCTTATTAGATCTAGGAGCTTACACTGGACTCTAGTACATTCTATTGGAATTCTACGTAGACAATCATGTTGTCTGTGAATAAAGTTTTACTTCTTCCTTTCCAGTATAAAAGCTTTTTATTTCTTTTCCTTGCCTGATTGCACTGTACCTGTAGTACAACATTGAATAATAATGGTGAGTGCAGACACCCTTGGCTTGTTCCTGATCTTAGGAAAAAAGTATTCACTTTCTAACCAGTAAGAATGTGGCTACCTTTAGGCTTTTCATAGACGCCTTTCATCACATTGAGGAGGTTCCCTTCTTCTATTCCTACTTAGCTTAGAGCTTTTTGTTGTTGTTGTTGTTGTTAATAAATAGTGGATGTTAGATTTTTGTCAAATGTGTTTTCTGTATCTATTGAGATAGTCTTATGATTTTATTTTTTTGTTTGTGAAATACTTTGATTGCTTTTCAAATATTAAACCAACTTTGCATTCCTGAGGTAATCCTCAGTTGGTCTTAATTCATTATTTTTTACCAACTGTTAAATTAAATTTGTTAAAATTTTATTTAGAATTTCTGCATCTATGTTCCTCATGGGGTTACTGGTTTGTAATTTTCTGTGATATTCTTGGCAGAGTTTGATAGCAAGTAATGCTGACTTCGTAGAACAAGTTGAACTTCCTGCTCTTCAGTATTCTAGAAAAGTGTATAAAAATGGTACTATGTATTCATTAAATTCTTGGTAGAATTATGTAATGAAGTCATCTGGGAACTGGAATTTCTTTTGTGGGAAGGTTTTTATTGACAAATTCCGTTATTTACCTTAGAAAATATCCTCAGGTTATCTATTCCTTCTTGAATGAGCTTTCCAAGTTTTTGTCTTTTAAGAGATTTCTCCATTTAATCTAAAGCGTTAAATCAATTGATATAATATTGTTCCTAATATTCTTATTACCCTTTTAGTGTTTGTACTATCTGTAAGGACATCACCTCTCTCATTCCTGATATTGGTAATATGTATCTACACTCTTTTGTACTGATCAATCTGGCTAAAGGATTATCAATTTTATTGATCTTCTCCAGGAACCGGCTTTGTTTTCATTGATTTCTTGAACTGTTTTTTTCTGTTTTATATTTCATCAATTTCAGTTCCGATCTTTATTTCTTCTGTTTACTTTGGATTTAATTTGATACTCTTTTTCTAGTTTCTCAAGGTAGAAACAGAGTACACTGATTTGAGATATTTTCTTCTATTCTAATTTGGGCTTTCGTGCTGTAAGTCTTCCCCTAAGTTCTCCCTTAGTAGCCTATTGCTGGTACCTAAATTCAAGGAGTCCATTAAACTGAGTCTGGGTTCCCTCCATCTTCCTAGATAGCAGCCTAGAACTCTTTCAAGTCAGTTACATGAAGCACTTGTAAGACCTTAGATATCTTGTGTCTTGAAAGCTATTTCATATATTGTGTACTTCTGTGGGAGGTGGGGTATTTTCACAGAGGGTAAATCCAGTCCCTGTTTCTCTCTCTCGGTTGGAATGAGAGCTCTGGAATGAGGTGTCTGAATGAGAAGTTCCCTTTATATGGAAGCATCAGTAGTCCTTTAACTTTGCTGGACATTAAGGTTTTACTGTGATAAAGTGTACTATGAAGATATATGATCTTCTGCAAATATTTGCATTTCTGCAAATATGACTGAAGAACATTTATAGAAAGGGAATTGCTGGTTTAAATATTTTAGATTTTGACAGATATGGCAATATCTAAAAATAGTGTTGGTCCAATAATTGTGATATGCAGTAAAATCTTGGATTATGAGTACCTTGGTCTATGAGTGTTCCTCAAGATGAGCAAATATTTCTAATAAAATTTCACTTGATAAATGAGTGATGTCTTGCGATACGAGTTGTACGTGATGCCAAATGTCACACGATCACAACTGAGTCAATGGTTCTTGAAATCTGCTTTGATATACAAGTGATTTGGATGACAAGCATGTTTTGGGCAGGATTTATGCTCACAAACCAAGGTTTTAATGTACTTCATTTCAAACTAAGGAGCACAGAATTATGCCAGTAATAATTAAAAAAAACCAAATAGCATCTTTGTGTAGTAATTTGGTCATGCTTTGAGCAGTGATTCTGGTGGTTGGAATCAGGAGGGTCCATGTTATTCTGCAGGAGCGAACAACTGCAAATCCCAGGGATTTAACACTACGGAGGTTTATTTCTCAGTCACATGACATTTCTTTCACAATTCAGCTGAAAGCTCTGGGCCCTGTTGTCTTCTTTCCGGGACCAAGGGTGATGGAGTGGCTATGTGTGACAGAGGGAAAGAGAGAGTGGACGAACACTGCTTCAAAACCTATGTCAATTCCACTCTCCTCGGCAAAAGCTAGTCAAAACAGCCACACCTACCTTTAGTGGGTGAGAAAATGTAACCTTAACACATGCCTGGGAAGGAGAAACCTGGAATGTCTGGGCACAGTCAGAATGACTGTCACATTAGTAAAAGTGTGCAACCCAAATCTCACCAAAAATATTCTCACTCATCTATAAATATATTTCATTTTGATGAGTTATATAAAGTTTGGGGAGGGGTAGTTCCTAGGATGGCAGTCACTCCTGACACCAACAGCAGATATCAGGGCTCTCCAAGACCACCCTGCTTCTGACACCAGTTACAAGCTCAGGGGTCCCCAAGTGATTGATAATTCACTGTAAGGACTAACACAAATCATCAAAAGCTGCTACACTCACTGTGATGATTTATTACAGTGAAGGCTACAGATTAAAGTGATGAAGGAAAGAGATGCATGGGGCAGAGTCCAGGAGAGTTCCAAATGTGAGCTACCAGTTGTCATCTCTCGGGGGAGTCATGGACAGTACTAACTTCTCCGGGCATCAATGTATGACCATATGCATGGAGTACTGCCAAGCTGGGAAGCTCACCTGAGCCTTATGGTCCAGAGTTTTTACTGGGGCTTGGTCACATAAATATGGTTGACTGCCTGTGTGGCTGACCGTTAGTCGCTAGCCCCTCCAGGCGTTGAGATGAGACCTCCTGGCCCAAAACCCTCACCAAAAAATCACATTGTTAGACTGTTTGGTGTGGCCCAAAGCTCCAGACATACAAACATACTCTCATCAGTGCGAGTGTGCCAAGGACTTAGATCACACTGTCAGAGCTGAGGATAAAGACCAGACCCCGCTTCGGGTAAGGATAATTCCTAACTACACAGAGTTAAATCATATTAGATTCAACCTGATTTCAGAACTCTACGATAAAATTGCTATGCTTCCTATTGGGAAGAAAAATGCATTCGAATTGAAATAGGTAATATTTGCTACCTAATAAAAAGTCTTCATTTTTGACAATGTGACAGGGAAAAATGCCTAATTTGCCTTTATAAACTGTCTACTTTGCAGAGAAAAGTTCAGATACATTTCCACTTCTTTTCTTCTCACACATTGCCAAACACAATACCAAATAAAAGGATCCTCTAAGATTTGCTTTGGTGTGCCTGAGTGGCTCAGTCAGGCAAGAGTCTGACTTCAGCTCAGGTCATGATCTCACAGTTCGTGAGTTCAAGCCCCGTGTCAGCTTCTCGGCTGATAGCTCGCAGCCTGCTTCAGATGCTCTCTCTGCCCCTCCCCTGCTTGCTCTCCCTTTCTCTCTCAAAAATAAATAAACATTAAAAAAATATTTGCTTTGTTACAGTTTGTCTCAGTTGACCTCTACAGTACATTTATTTTTATTTTTTTTAATTTTTTTAACGTTTATTTATTTTTCAGACAGAGACAGAACATGAGCGGAGGAGGGGCAGACAGAGAGGGAGACACAGAATCCGAAACAGGCTCCAGGCTCTGAGCTGTCAGCACAGAGCCCGAGGCGGGGCCTGAACCCACAGACCGCGAGATCATGACCTGAGCCGAAGTCGGACGCTCAACCGACTGAGCCACCCAGGCGCCCCTCCAATACATTTAGATATGTCCTGAAGATTTGATCCTGCATTTCTTTTAAGAATTTGGTTTTTTAATATTTAAAAAGATAATCTATTTTCTAAATATTCTAAATACTTTCTAAAGACTCAGCTTTCACTTCATATTCTTTTAGATTAAATTTCCCCAAAGGAAATAAAGGAACCATTTAACTTTACAGGAAACTTTAGGCTATTCGTTTTACATACAAATGCCAGCGAGCGTGTCTCTAAATGTGGCAGAACTTGCTGCTGTTTGCATGGTATTCGAACACGGCAGGAGGCCCCTGTAAATAGGGGGAATTATGAAATGAGCCTCTCTAAATGGGTCAGGGTTAGTCATCACTGACAACATTTCATTCAAAGCCACTACCTGTGTTGAAGAGTGAATAAAATCAAGAGGATTACTTGGATCTCAAGATTTCATTAATACCACGTTTCATCAGGTGTGAAGTAGCTTTGTCTGGTACTGTCTCACGGGTCTGAACTTTTCATGTCTTAAAACAAAGAAGAAAAGTTACTTTTAACCTGCTGCTTTTCGCTAATGCCTTTCTAGTCAAACCTTTGCCAGGCAAAGTCTTTAAAATGAAATGTACAGAATTAGGTTTTCCAACTTTGTAGATTACCTAGTTTTAAAAGCTGTAACTCAAAAAATTCTGCAAGTACATTTTGTTTTAAAAAGCAGTGAATGCAATTACTGTCTGGTTTTGTTTACCTAACATTTCATGTAAATACTTTCTCAATCTAGAGATAATTGTTTTGCAGCGGTTTTATTTATGAAAGGCAAAACCTGTATTGTTAATTTGATGGTCAGCACAAATCTGGGATCACTGAGAGAAACAGGAACAGTCATTCCAAATACTTTAGTAAAAGTAGGTTAGTAGGTCATGTTTTCTAGCTGTCCTGGCTGTAAGCCATTTTTGAGGGCATTTCGAAAAGTAGTCATTAATAAAAATGAAAATTTCTTAGTATTTTTAACAAAAAGGAACATTTTAACACTGAGCTGTTTTTCTTATAAAAAACAGTAAACTCTTTTAAGATACTAAATTTAAATTTCTTCATTTATGGCAAGCTTTCCTGTGCTAATTCAAAATCTTTGAAAAACGACATATCTTAAAATTGAAAACTAAGTACATAGCAGTTTAATTTGACTTTGTTTTCTTTAATGATTACTGTTTATTAACATAAGGAATATACCGTATTGCCAGTCATTTGCAATGAGACCACAAAGTAGAAATGTCAAAGGAAAGAGAAAAAGACTATGATATTTAATAGAAGTAATATTTAAAATGCTGTACGGTAGCAGTAAACTGACGGCAAAAAAACTAATCAAGTACTCAAATAGAAATTGGGCAGCTCTTTGCTCCCAAGTTATTAGGGAGACACTGAAAAACAGGCTCACAAACATGAACAAAAGTTTCCCAGTCAGTCACGATGGTAACCAATCCAGGAGAGAACAGTACAAAACAACAAACGGTGAGCCACAGTCATTTGTGCAGTACAGGTAGGTGCTCACAATCCTGAAGGAAACTCACGTCACTGCTGAACACACACACACACACACACACACACACACACACACACACTCCTGCCACACGGCTGCTCGACAGTGGTAGTAATCACATTCATTACAACAGGAGAAATTAAAACAGAGCACAGCAAGTCTAATTTTTCCATTTCTCTGTAAAGACTCCCCATATGGAGTAAAAGTATAAAGCTCAACATTTTACAGGGAGAGTTACATCTTCAAACCTTTCATAATGATATTCCTACTTGAGCCTTACAAAAATAGGATGAGGTATGCAAAACATGTAGAAAATTCGCTATAGATGTATAGATTAAAAATCTAAGCGAAACCACTTTCTTGACCACATGTATATCCTGTTCTTAGCATGGTGTGGGATCTAAGACGGGCTTTGGGGAAAAGCCCAGGCTTTTGAGAACGCACACAGCTCTGGGTTTAGGGGGGAATGACTTTGCTCTCGAAGGAGGGAACAGATCTCCTGTGTGAGGGTTGAAGCTATTTTCTTCCCACAGTGATGATTCACGGCATATGTACCCATTTGGGTTGAATCATAGTAAAAGAGTGTATTTAGATCTCCAAACTCTTGTTAAGCATCTTTGCTCTTATGTTTCATCAAAAGGGTTTTCTCTTCAGAGAAAATTTTGTTACCAATTTTCCTTTCTCAACATCAATCACACCTCCTTACCTTAGGGAACTTTTCAAATCTCTGAGAGGAAATCACGACACCGTCCACTAGTGAATGAAGGGTGTTTCATTAAGAGCAGATTGCTGTTGAGTCATATCCTGAAAGAGAGTTGTTACTTTTAGCAGGATAATTATACAGGTGCTTCAGAAGAGAACCCAGTCAAACTCTTATTATATTGATGTATTTCCCTTTGGAACAGGATTTTCATTTTCAACCCAGAAAAACTCACAAATATTAAACTTGTAGAATGACGTATGTAGGTTGCCTTTACAAGCGGTGTTGATGATGCATTAACTTCATGGACTCTTAAATATAATTTAATTGCACTTCCTTAAATTAATTACAGGCATACCTTAGAGATAGTGCAGGTTCAGTTCCGGATCACAGGGATAAAGCAAATATCACAATAAACTGAGTCAAATGAATTTCTTGGTTTCTCAGTGCAAGTTACTGAGGGGACCCTGAAAAAATGGGCTTACAAACCTGAACATGAAGGTTTGCCAGTCAACATGACGGTAACCAATCCGGGACAGGGAACAGTACAAAGGAACAGACCGTGAGGCACAAAGCCATCTGCTATGCAACACAGCAAGGTGCTCACAACAGTAATGTTCACTACTGCTCACATTGTTTAAAAGTTATGTTTACCCTATACTGTGGTCTATTAAGCATGTAACAGCATTGTGTCTAAAAAATGTACATGCTTTAATTGAAAATACTTTGTTGTTGGGACGCCTGGTGGTTTAGTTGGTTAAGCGTCCAACTCGACTTCAGCTCAGATCACGAGTTCAAGCCCCGCATCAAGCTCTGCGCTGACAGTACAAAGCCCGCTTGGGATTCTCCATCTCCTCATTCTCTCTCTGCACCCCCCCCAACACACATACTCGTGCATGCTCTCTCTCTTGCTCTCTCCCTCTCTCTCCCTCAAAAATAAATAAAATTTAAAAATAAGTAAATAAATAAAAGCACTTGATTGCTAAAAAATGCCAACTATCATTGAGCTTTCAGTGAGTTGTCATCGTCTTGCTGGAGGGTCCAGCCTCAATGCTGATGACTGCTGACTGATCTGGGCGGTGGTTGCTGAAGGTTGGGGTAGGTGTGGCAATTTCTTAAAGACAGACGACACTGATGTTTGCCACATTGATGGACTCTCCTTTTCATGAGCAATTTCTTTGTAGCATGCGATGCTGTTTGATAGCATTCTACCCTCAGCAGAACTTCTTTTGAAACTGGAGCCAATCCTCTCAAACCCTCCCACTGCTTTATCAACTAAGAGTATGGAGTATTCTAAATCCTCCGTTGTCATTTCAACAGTCTTCACCACCTCTTCACTGAGAGTAGATTCCACCTTGGGAAGCCACTTTCTTTGGGCATCCGTGAGAAGCCACTCCTCATTCACTTGAGTTTTCTCATGCAATGGCAGCAAGTCAGTCACACCTTAGACTCCACTTGGAATTCCGTTCTCCTGCTGTTTCCACCCCGTCTGCAGCGACTTTCTCCACTGAAGTCTGAGACCTGTCACAGTTATCCACGAGGGCTGGAATCAACTTCTTCCAAACTCCTGCCAATGTTGATGGTTTAACCTCATCACATGAATTGCCAATATTCTTAATGGCATTTAGAAGAGTGAATCCTTTCCAGAAGCGTGTCAATTTGCTTTAAGCAGATCCATCAGGGGAATCACCACCTACAGCAGCTAGAGCCTTACAACCTGTATTTCTTTTTTTTTAAATTTTTTTAAATGTTTATTCATTCTTGAGAGAGAGAGAGACAAAGTACAAGCAGGGGAGGGGCAGAGAGAGAGGGAGACACAGAATCAAAAGCAGGCTCCAGGTTCTGAGCTGTCGACACAGAGCCTGACACGGGGCTCGAACCACGAACCGTGAGATCATGACCTGAGCGGAAGTCGGACTCTTAACCGACTGAGCCACCCAGGTGCCCCTACAACCTGTATTTCTTAAAGAATAAGACTCGAAAGTTAGAATGACTCCTTGATCCATGGACTGCAAAATGGATGTTGGGTTAGCAGGCAGGAAAACAACATTAATCTCATTCTACATCTCCATCAGAGCTTCTTGACAGGTGCGCTGTCAATGAACAATCATATTTTGCTAGGAGTCCTTCTTTTCTGAGTAGCAAGTCTCAACAGGGAGCTTACAACATTCAGTGAACCATGTGGTAAACAGACGTGCTGTCATCTGGGCTTTGTTCCATTTAGAGAGCACAAGCAGGGTAGACTTAGTGCTACTTGAGGGCCCTAGGATATTTGGAATGGTAAATGAGCATTAGCTGCAACTTAAAAGTTACTAGCTGCATTTGCTCCTAACAAGAGAGTCGGCTTGCCCTTTGAAGCCAGGCATGGACCTCTCCTCTCAAGCTATGAAAATCCCAGATGGCATCTTTTTCCAACAAAAAAGGTAGATATTTTATCTACCTTGAAAATCTGTCATTTGATGTAACCACATTCACGTATGGCCTCAGTTAGATTCCCTGGATAACTTGCTACAATTTCTGTATCAGCATCCTCTGCCTCACTTGCACTTTTATGCTGTGGAGACGGCTTCTTTCCTTAAACCTAATAGCATCAGACTTCTCTTCTGCAGCTTCCTCACCTCTCTCAGGCTTCACAGAATTGAACAGAGTTAGGGCCTTACTCTGGATTAGGATTTGGCTTAACAGAATGCCGTGGCTGGTTTGATCTTCTATCCAGAGCACTCAAACTTTCTCCATATCAGGAATAAGACTGTTTTGCTTTCATATCATTTGTTTGTGCAGTGGAGTAGCACTTTAAATTTCCTTCAGCAACTAGGGGCGCCTGGGTGGCTCAGTCGGTTAATTGACTGACTTTGGCTCAGGTCATGATCTCAGTTTGTGAGTTTGAGCCCCGCATCCAGCTCTGTGCTGATAGCTTGGAGCCTAGAGCCTGCCTCAGATTCTGTATCTCCCTCTCTCTATGCCCCTCCCCTGTCCACATCCTCTCCCTCTCTCAAAAATAAATAAATATTTTTAAAAATCTAAATTTCCTTCAGCAACCTTTCCTTTGCATTCACAATTTGGCTAACCGTATGGTGCAAGAGGCCTACTTTTTGGCCTCCCCAGGGCATTCAATATGCCTTCCTCATTAAGCGTAATCATTTCTAGCTTTTGATTTAAAGTGAGGGATGTGTAACTCTTTCCTTCGCTTGAATACTTCAAGGCCATTACACGGTTATTAATTGGCATAAATTGCAACATTGTCTTGCCTTAGGGAATAGGGAAGCTCAAGGACAGGGAGACAGAAGAACCATCAGTTGGCAGAGCAGTTTGAACACACACATTTATCAGTTAAGTTTGCCATCTTACACGGGCACTGTTCATTGCACCCCGAAAATCGATTACGATGGTAACATCAAAGATCACTGCTCACAGACTACCACAACAAATATCATAACAATGAAAAAGTTTGAAATACTGCAAGAATTACCGAAAAGTGAGAGACATGAAGTGAGCAAATGCTATTGGGAAAAATGTCGCCCAGAGACTTGCATGACACAGGAGCGCCACAAACCAGTTTGCAAAAAAACAAAAACCAAAAAACCCCGCCAGATCTGCAAAGTGTAACAAAGCAAAGCACAGTAAAACAAGGTATGTCTGTACCTAGAAAACTGTGCTCAAAACATTAATCAATAACTCAGAGAATTTCTTATCCAACATTCATAGCATCTCTAGCACTTTTCCCAACTGTTCTCAGTATAGAACTAACTAGAATATTACCCAACCATAAGAGGTAATGAATTTGACCATGAGGCCAATGGATTTGACCAAGGTCATTCTCACAAACTCAGATTCCCTCATATTGTGGAAGTGATAATAATACCTATTTTCAAGTAGCCTAAATTTAATTGACTTCTTTTGCTATTATTCCACAGAAGTATGTCAAGGATGGTAATGAGGTCTCCTGAATTATGCAGAAAAATAAACCCAAATAATTTTTAAATCAAATGCTTCAACTTTGAAAACTTCAAGGTGCAGTTTCTTATAAAGTAGGAAGAATAATGAGAAGGCATCTCCAGGTAGATTTCCCTGACCAGGTGACATCATATTATCCTATTCTTTTAGCTTCAGTTTGTCTGACTCCAGCCCAAATCCCAGACAGTTTTTCTAGAAAGAGGACAATAGCACACAATGAATTTTGGAGTACACTATTTAACCATGTCCTCTTCTATGGCGAAAGGCCATAAACACAACCTCCAGTCTTTCCCAGTTGCTCTGGCCACTCCTCTCCTTGGCTGGTTCCCATCATCTCCTCACCATCTCAGCATTAGAGTGCCCCGAACTCAGCTCTAGGAGCACTTCTCCTCTCTGTCCATCCTGATTCGCGGGGTGATGCCATCTCATCTCATGGCTTGAAGCTCAATCTCTATGTTACTGACTCCTAAATCTGGAAGACTAGTCCTGACCTCTCTCTTGAACTCTGGACTTTCATATTCACTTCTCTATTTGACTTCCCTTGGACTTCCAAATCCACCTCAAACTTATATTCAAAGTGACTTCCAGCTCTTCTCCTTCAAACCCTGCTTCTTCTGCTGTTTTCCGACCTCAGTAAACAGCAACATCATGTTTTCAGATGCTCAGGTGCACTTTGGAATCATCTTTGACTCCTGAATTTTCTTCCCTATTTTATGCACACTCTGTCAGCAAATTTTCTCCATTCTATCTTTCAAACATGTCCATAATCTGATACTTTTTGTTCATTTATTTGAGAGAGAGAGAGAGAGAATGAAGCGGGGCAGGGGCAGAGAGAAAGGAGACAGAGAATTCCAAGCAGGCCCTGCCCTGTCAGCACAGAGCCCTATGTGGGGCTCAAACTCACAAACCACGAGATCATGACCTGAGCCTAAATCAAGAGTTGGCCACTTAACCGACTGAGTCACCCAAGAGCCCCCAGAACCTGAATCCTTCTGACCACCTCTACTACCACCATCCTGGTCCAAGCCACTACCACCTCTCACCTAGAGTATCCAGTGGCCTCCCTGCCGGCCTCCCTGCCTCCACTCTTACTCCTATATTATAATCTTAATGCAGAGTCATCCTGTTAGAATGTCAGCTCATGTCACCCCTTCGCCCAAAAACAGCCAGCGGCACCCTCGCCCTCAAAGTAAAAACCAATCCTTATGGCACATGTGAAATCTCCCCTCAATTCGTTCTGCCCACCCCGTCTCTTCGACTTCGTCTTCTACTACCTCCTCTCTCCCTCCCGCCCTCTGCTCTAGTCACAGGGGCCTCTTCCTCCCTGCTCCCCCAACCCTTCAGGGGCTCTCCTGTCTTGGGGCCTTTACCCTCACTTTTCCCTGTAGCTACAATGCTCTTTCCATAGATATTGACGAGATTCACTCTCTTCTCCTTCAGAGCTTTACTCAAGTGCTACCTGTTTTATTTATTCACTAACCACTGACTAATATGCTGTATGTTTTGCTTATCTGTCACATCCACTAAAATGCAAGCTCCAGACAGGCAGAGACCTTTGTGTCTGTCAGAGACCTTTGCCTGTCTTGTTTTCTGGTGTATCGCCATTAACCTAGAGCAGTGCCCAGCACGTAGTGGGTACTTAATGCAGAGTTAAGGAGGGGATGAGTAAATGAATGTCTTGTTATCTTACATTCTATTATGTTCCAGTAGACAGGGGATGGATGGATGTGGATGGATAGATAGAGAAAATGAGTCTGTACATAGGGAGGTATGACCTATCACTACCGTGCCTCAGGCTTCTCCAGGACGAGTAGCACAAGTACTGAGGCAGAATTATAGATAGAA
Organism: Paguma larvata; assembly: GCA_030068075.1. NCBI lineage: Eukaryota > Metazoa > Chordata > Mammalia > Carnivora > Viverridae > Paguma > Paguma larvata. The sequence goes on from CM057826.1 coordinate 121,371,387, forward strand.
ATCTCCCATTTTAGGCTATGGACAGCATATAATCATTATACATTTTATATTTCTCAGAAACTGAGTATTAAATAACACCTTTCATTGGAACACCTTAAAACGTGTTACCAAAAAAACCTCCATAATTACATGTACTTATATATCGCTATTATACGTCAGGTAGCAGCGGAAGCCTTAATGGATCTCTCAGCTTTTGACACCCCTGTATTGGCACGGAAAGTGTAAGGGAGCCCAAGAAGTAGTTTGACATTTATAAAACGTCATTAGAGCCTTAGAAAGTCTATTATTGTCTGGCTTGTTAGCATAAGAAAAAAGTGAAATGACTTGTAGACTATCAACAGAGCGCCATGGTGACCCTGGGCCGGTCAGTTACCTCGGCTAACCTCAGCCGGTTCTTCCAGTCTACGTGGGCACGTCACGGTTGAACAAATTAGTCAGGGAAGGCTCTGAGAAGGAAGTAGGGCTCCCTCTTGGCGGTTAACCAAAAGTGTTTTTCTGAGGTCAAAGTGTGAATGCCACATGTACTCTATGTTGACCACACTGACAATGAAAAGACAAGTGCTCCTTCCGAGACTGAGCCCCTACAAATGTGCCAACTGTTTAGAATGTGGCTTTGGTACCCTGGCCTACTAATGGCACCATTAATTGCCTCTTTGGAAACCCAGAACTTTGACTCTTCTTCCTTTCAAAACTAGCACATAGGAAAGCCACTGATCACAGCTCAAACGAGCTGCCTCTTCCGTGGTTGTTATATGTCCTTTTGGAGAGAAGCAGAGCGAATAAAGTGTCAGGCATGAAGCATCGGGGGCAGGATTTTGCTAGTGTCTTAGAGATAAAGCCAAGTAGTACAGACATTCACAACCCTTACACCCCAAGTGTGTACCTGCTCTACTTATAAAAATTCAGAATTCAAATTCAAATTCAAATTAATTAACATTATTATCTCCGCTCATGGGGCTAAACTCTGAAAGAAATCCATCAGGCATTAAAGCATGTACTCACAGACTTTGGGAGGACCTCAGAAATCACTTTGTCTAACTTTCTCCTTTTATAGATAAGGAAATTGAGGTTCTAAAGAGTTAACTGCTGGCCTGCGATCACCTCCATGCACATTCCGTGTCTGGCTTTTATGTATGCTTAGAAATGACTGGACTGCATTTCCGGCAAAAGGCTCTGTAATTCAGCATAGTCATACTGCACATCCTCTGAGTCTGAAACAGTAATATTGGACTGAGCTCGTCAACCAGGATGCTCTAAAAATGCCAATGTTCTAGGAATATAAATTGTATAGTAAGAAGTTTTCAGGGGCACCTGGGCAGCTCACTCGGTTGAGCATCTGACTCTCAGTTTCAGCTGACATCATGATCTCACCATTCATGGTTTTGAGTCCCGCATCGAGCTCTACGCTGGCAGTGTGAGGCCTGCTTGGGATTCTCCCTCTCTCTCTCTCTCTCTCTCTCTCTCTCCCTCCCCCCCCTTTCCCTGCTCTATCTCATAATAAATAAATAAACATTAACAAAAAGAGAAGTTTTCAAGTGGGAGGAGCTAACTTGTTATCTGACTCTATACTAGATTAGCCCCAGGGCCATGGACATAGGTGGTAAGTCACTATTACATGAATGACCAAAGGAAAAGCCTAGTGGTGTGGAAAGGACAGTGGATGGGAGAAGGCAGATTGAGTTTCAGCTCAGATTCCACTTTGGGCAAGCACGTCATCTCTTTGGGAATCAGAAACCCTCCTAGCAAGTATCCAAACTTACTATCATCTGCCAGGACAGGACAGATGGATGGGTAAAGCGAACAGGCAATAGTTTTGCTTTAGAGGGGAAAAGCCGCTCTGGGTCATGTCTCCTTACCTAGCAGAGACTTGGAGAAACATTGTCTGGAAAGGCTGAGAGGACACTCGTGCTATCCCAAGACTTTCTAGCTCCTTTCTTTGGCCAGAAAATGGACACCAGGGCAGGAAACAAGAAGACTTTTCCCCGACCCAGTTTCAGTGATAGACATGTGATCCATACTTGGCCAATGATGGTACCTGCTCCCGTTACAACAGAGATAGGTCCAAAAGAGAGACATAGGATCAAAGCAGACCCAATATAAGTTCTTCCCTCAGACTGATACATAGATATTGGAAAACAAAATTCCTTTTCTCTAGAATTAATAAGCGGGAATGATGCAGGCTTAAAGTTATAGTGGCTCCTTCCCTTGGGCCCACAGCAGAGGTCCCTCTATATAGGAGGCGAGATGAGGCCAACACAGAGATAAACAGAGCTGAGAGAAAGACAATGTTACAATTATACTGTCTGATACTTGGATCCAGCCATGCCTAAAGATGCTTGAGTCAAAAAACTCTCTTTTTTGCCAGAATTAGTTTTGGTTGGGTTTCTGTCATTTTTGATTAAAAGAATCCTCTGATTTTTCAAATAAGGAAAGTGAGGTCCATACCAAGGGAGTGATTGACTCAAGGTTACATAGCACACAGGGGACAAAATTGGGACTTGAAATCCAGTCTAATGGCTTCCAGTCCAATGCATTTTCTACTACACTATGCTTTATATATTCTAGCTTGTGAATTACTCAACATTTTCTGAGTGATAGTACGGGTCTGTTTTCATACCATATTATATCATGGCAAAATCCATTCACTCATTTAAACAAAAGTTGGGGAATCATTTATTAAGGATTCTTTGATACAGGTGCCTGGGTGACTCAACTGATTGAGTGTCCGACTCTTGATTTTGGCTCAGGTCGTGATCTCACGGTTTGTGAGTTCAAGCCCTGCACTGTCAGCACAGAATCTGCTTGAGATTCTCTCTCCCCCTCTATCTCTCCCACTCCCCTGCTTTCTTAAAAAAATAAATAAACTTAACAACAACGACAACAACAAAAAAGGATTCTATGATACAAGAAGAAAGCTTAGACTAACTGATTTGCATCTAGGTAAGTCCCAATAAAAGATTCAATTATGTCAGGATCAAAGGCAGAAATCGTGCACTTGATTCTATTCCTCACTCCCCACTAATGGAACGATCTACTTTATTCTAGGCATGCCAATAGGGTCTTCGAAAAATATGTTCAATTGTAGTTACCTCATAGTGGGCTTCATGCATAACTGAAAATCAAAAGGTACTGGGAGGAGAGAAGGAAGGAAAGGGGATAAGAAGGAAGAGAAACAGGGAAGGCAAAGAAAAGTAGAGTGGGTTTCAAGGAAAGATTAACTCTTTTTTCTCTTATTCAACAGAACTTATATAATGTCTTAGAGTGACCTCACAATATATCATGAAACCCAGGCTACTATACAACTACTGCCTTTTCTAAATTGGCCAGAAGAAATGTCAAGTCAGAACCACAGACCCTGAGTCTGTCTTAGTAGGAATGAATATTAAGAGCAAAGGAGGTGACTGACAATGGTGACACTTGATAAATACCCTGATTGTAGTAGTTCTGCGAACTGGTTACAACAGGGTTCATCCAGAATCGGTAATTTTCATTTATAGGACTGTGTATTAGAGTAAACGGTGTGAAAGTGGACAGTTCCTGGATTTAGTCACACAATGAATAATGTTTTAGGAAACCTGAGCCCTTGATGATGCATAGATGTTAAGATTATTCTATTTGAATTATTGGCTAGTGTGTGTTATATCATTCTTCGTGATCAGAATTTTTAAACCACAAACAGGATATAGAAAAAGAGTGAAAAAAAAAGTTTCAGAGTCAGAAAACAAGATGGTCATCAAAAGACTGGTTGTTTCTCATGGCCATGTAGAAGTGCTCAACCACTTTAAAACTGGGTCTTTTCTAGTTTTAAATTGAGTGATGGAGGGGCTCCTGGCTGCCTCAGTTGGTGGTCAGTGGAGCATGCGACCCTCAATCTCAGGGTTGTGAGTTTAAGCCTCACGTTGGGTGTAGAGATTACTAAAAAATAAAATCTAAAATAATAATAATAATAAATTGAGTAAGAGAAGGCAAAAGAGTCTTCGGCATCATAATCTTGTAGCTTAAAGGCATCTTTAATCATTCTATCTTCAGCTAAAATTTAGACAGTATAAAAACGAAAGGGAGAGACATTTCACTATCACCCTGATAGAATTAGCGTGATAGAGCGTATTGCATGAATTATTTATTAAAATAAGGTTTTCGTTAAGTGAAAACTCTTCAGCCCACCTTATATAGTAATCTAGAAGATCTAATTTCAGTTATAAATGGGCTTTATTGGGGCGCCTGGGTGGCTCAGTCGGTTAAGCATCTGACTTCGGCTCAGGTCATGATCTCACAGTTCATGGGTTCGAGCCCCACATTGGGGTCTGTGCTGACAACTCAGAGCCTGGAGCCTGCTTCGGATTCTGTGTCTCCCTCTCTCTCTGTCCCCTTCCCCACTTGTGCTCTGTTCATCTCTCAAAGGTGGCTAAATGTTAAAAAAAAATGTACAAGGGTTTTATTGATCTTTCCATCAATAGTTTTATATTTGATATAGAATCCATTCAAGTAACTTTCAAAAGTTATTGAACGTTTAAAATATTTATAAAACTTCACTTAAGTATAAATGTTAAGATTCACTGATGGCGCTGACATCAACCTTAGATGTCATTTGTTATTGAAAAACGTACAATGCGAGTGCATGACTTGCCATCCGAAGTGTTCACTGCTTTCTGGTGTTTATTCTTCCACATGTACGTCTGTAGTGCCACAATACCGTCTCTTGGAGAAATACTAAAATCTTGCTTTTGCTGCTCAGCAAATTGCAGTCCTTTTGTGAGATGTTTACAATAGCACCACATGCAGTTCTCACCACTGACTCTTTAATTCAGCTGTTCATTCAACAAATATGTGTCATTCCCTGTTCAAGACTCTGAAACCAGGAGGGCACCAGACAGAAATGGCCCCTGCTTTTGAAACTTTTATTCCTGTGTGAGAGGGAAGAGACAAGGAATGAACAAATGAATGAATATATAAAAAAAAATGATTTCAGAGGTTGGTAATTGCCATCACGAAAGCAACATGGGTCATATGATTCGAGGGATGGAAGAAGGACGACGTGAACAGGGTCACTCGGGAAAATCCTTACTGAGTACAAAACAACTGAGACCAAACCTGGATGAAGGAAAGGAGCCAGCCTGCATTTCCCAGGCTGAGAACAGCGAGACCCCAAGAGATGGACTGGCATTGCACAGAGGAAAAGAGAAAGTCGCTGCGCGCAAGTGCGACGAGGCTAGACACGGAAGTGGGGGTCCCAGCACGCAAGACGCCACAGGCATGGTGGCAACTTGAAACTCTGTCTAAGGGTTTGGGGAAACGGTTGAGAGTCTTCATGCAGGGCAGTGATATCTGATTTATGTTTTAAAAAGATCACTCTGGCTGCAGGTGGATAATGAATCATAGTGGAGGGCACAGGAGTGAGGAGGGCTACTGGCTGTTTTTGTAGCTTGGATCCTACGCAATGGTGTCAGGCAGAGAGGACGAGTGGCGAGTTGCAATCCAGCCTTTGTGTCACACACCAGGGCCCGTGTCCAGCCTGGAGCTATGTTCGCCTGTACCAAGGGGTGTCTTTTTCTATCATACACAAGGCACTGAAAGGACAGGAAGCAATCTCACGAGTGAGAACAGGGGGGAAGAAACTGCAATAATCTTTGCAAGGACAAAAGTTATGGTGGAGAAAGAGAGAAGTGTGTCTAGGACAACTGTGGAGGACTCACTGATGATTAGATGGGAGAGGGAGGGAAAAGGAGAAATCAATGGGGAGCCTTAACCCCATTGGGGTATGCTGCTCTCCCTGACTGAGGTAGGGAAAACCGGGAGTGGACCGTGGTTTTTCTTAGGAGAGAGGTCAAGAATTCAGTTTGAGCTAGAGATAGCCCAAGATACGTGCTTGATGTGCACGGTCAGATTTATGAGCTGAGGAAATCTGTGATTCCAGAAGTACGAAGAAATCAGAGCCTCTTCTCAGATCTTCCTCATGATTCCTGACCCACTGGGGACTGGAGGCAGAGAGAAGGAAGGAACTGGAGTTAGTCTAGTCTGGTATCCTTTGTCCAAGGGAAGATTTTTACTAGGTTCAAACTCTCAGATTTCTGTCCCTGAACACTTCTCTTCCCCAAGGTGGTGGGAGCCCATGGTGCTCTCCCAGCTGTGCCTGGAAGCCTTTGTATTTCGTGGCATCCTCTACATCCTGTGGACTCTATAGCAATGCACCATATTCACATGGCCTTCGTCCCAGGCCCTGTTGGCACCGACTGCTGATGCTGGCAGCCAGTGTGGCTTGGTGAGAGCTTGGTGAAGGCTCTGAGACCCCCTGGCTGACTTGGCCTCATGCCGGCTGGCCCTGTATACCTGTCTGTGTATCTGCCAAGTGCACTACTCAATTCCTGGTCCAGAAACCCATCTTGGTCTACGGATATTTAGCAGCTCCCTATCCAGCCATGGTCCACGGACGTGTAGCCACATGTGGGAATTTCTGAGTTCCTTCCTCACTACCTCAGAACGGGGGAGAGCTTTAGAGAGCTACCCTCCAGCCTATCTCTCCTTGGCCGTGCCATACCACCGGCACCCTGTTATGTTTATCCACTACCTGCTCACCACCACCGTGACTGGCCCAAAGGCTAACTAGGTGATGCTCTCCAGTCAGGGCCTCTGAAGTAAAACGGGCAAGCAGTCTCGGCATTGCCCTCAGAAGTGACAGCACACCTCCCTCTGCCTACGTGGAGAGAGAAGTCAGCATCCCTGCATCTCCCTCTGCCACTTCTGCCACATCCTCTTTCTCTGCAGTCCTTTAATACCAGAAGAGGTAGGCTTCCAACTTTCATTCCTCTCGGTCCCTTCCTCTCCTGCCTTGGGGCAATAAGCTTCACAGCCCAGCCAGCAAAGTCAGGGGGCAATCATCTCTTTATATATTGAATCCTATAATGTCGAAAGATATAAAGATTCTTTCTGGCCTCACTGCTAAACCTTGATGGCTGAGGGAGTGTGAGAAGTGGTGATATAAGGGGCTGCTGGGTGGCTCAGTCGGTGAAACGTCCGACTTCGGCTCAGGTCATGATCTCACAGTTTGTGAGTTCGAGCCCCGCATCGGGCTCTATGCTGACAGCTTCGGATTCTGTGTTCTCCCTCTCTCTCTCTGCCCCTCCCCCACTCACACTCTGTTTCTCTCTCAAAAATAAATATTAAAAAATTAAAAAAAAAAAGAAGTGGGGATACGATTCTTCTTCATAGAGAAACAAAATCTGGGCATATTTAAATATATCCTTGTAACGCAAACCTGTGGTTTGCAGCTCAGTGAAGCTGTCGGTGCTAGTGGTATAGTTTCAGAATCACCGGCATGTAGATGGGGTGAAGCCAGGACTTAGGGAGACATCTATGTCATGATAAAGGAGAGGTGAGAGCCCAGAAGTGAGTATTGGGGCCACCCTGTATGGAGAGGCTGAAAAGGAGGGAAGGAGCCAGCAAAGGATACAGAGAGACAGTGTATGTGATAGGAAGAAAATCAAGAGCATGTGGGGTCACTGAGGCCACGAGAGGAGCAGGTTTCCCGAGAAAGGGAGCACTCGGTGGAATCAAATGTTCCCAGGAGATCAAGACTGTAATAGGAACCTAACCCATGCCCTGACGCTGACCCTGACCCTGAGCCTGCCACAAACCCTCAACTCTTCCTTAGTAGGCTAATGAAGACAAATGGAAATAAATCATAGTAATAAAAAATAATAATACGCTACCTAAAAGGACAGTGGTGACAGAACTTCATAAAATTGTGTCACCGTTTTTAATTAATATGATGCTTTATTCAGAGAAGGCTGTGCTTTTTGAGCCAAACCGAAACCCCACTGGGATGACTGAAGTAATGAACACTGACGATTGGGGATCCCCTGCTGTTACCGAGAACTTTTAGAGGGACTCCACAGGATCCTTCACTCTGCTTCTTACAAAGCTCACGAGAAGCCGAGTAACAGTTTCCTTCTTTGTTTTGCTTCTCTTTTTCTGAAACTAACTTGAAAAACGCAGGAGTCTCTCACTCTTTCAGACAGACACCAAGGCACATGGTTTGGTGGGCGAGACCTCTGCTGGGTGCTCTGTTTGGTGTCCCGGGTGTTCTGGAGATAGCAGAGGTAGATCCCGAGGTAGAGCCTCCTTTTCCACCAAAAGGAGCTATGAAATAAATCCTCGGGGTGTACGTGATGCCCCTATTCCCCACGGTTCTGAGTTCCAGGTGCCCTACCACCCCTACCCTGACCTTCGCTTTCAGTTGTGACTGTGGCCACAGTAAGAATTTTATCCATTCCCTCTATTCCATCGCACCTATTCCATCAAACCGGATTATCTGCACTATGGAAATAATAATCCATGAATGGGGTTGAGTGGAGGGGTTGAATCATCCATTTAATTCAGTGGTCAGCCTCTGTGGCACAATGGTAACGCAAACAGAGTGGGTTGAATCCTGGTTCTGCCTCTCACTAGCTGAATGACCTCGGAGGTCTAAGTAAAATGGAGAAGCCTGGCTTCTAACTTGGGTTGGGTTTCTAGAACCTGTCACTAGCCATGGAGGGAGAGCAGAGCTTGCCACAATTATGGGGAGAAAGACTGAGTCAGGAACTAACGAGAGTTATGCTGACGTGCTCCACCTAAGGGAGCAGGATAGAGAGGTAGAAATGGACAGAAGCCAATAGTTTGCATTTAGGGTCAACTAGATAGTTAATCAATCAGAGGGGGTGTGCAAGAAGTAGATGATGCTACAATCCTGAAGTGCTGGTATACGGAGCTCTGCCTCCTTTGAGATGGAGACCAGAGGGAGGCTCTGTGCTGGCTGATGTCCAACTTCCCAGACAAGAGGGAGACCTGGCTCCTGAGCTAAGGTGAAATTCCAAGCCAAGTAGCTCTCAGCACTGCTGACCACATGATCCCTGAACAAAGGTCCCACTCTCTCAGCTGCTAAAGAAAAAGTATACATCTAAATTTGTCTCCTCTTTGTGTTAAGAACAGAAAGAAATTCCAATGGTTGACACAGGCTCTGTAGGGACCCATCTCGTTCAGGTTATCTTTCTAAACAACCGTTCATATGCATCAGCAGAGCAAAATATTACCAGATATGTAAAAACTCAGCAGTTTAAATAGAATATTCGGAGTGAATAACCCAGAGTTAAAAAAAAAAAAGAGCTTCTCTTTCCTGTTTCCTCTCTTTCTCTCTCTCTCTCCATATATCCATATATAAAAATATATATAGTATCCACATATATATAAAATATATATATATATTAATTCTTATTCTTACATTGCATTGATAAAATGAGAGCGGGCTATTATGGCAGGGAAACAACATTTAACAATTCTTGAAGATAAAAAATACAATTACACAACCGAAGAGAAAAATAGAATCCCAATTGCAGTAAGCACGGCTAGCTTCCATCTTGCTTTCCAATGCCAGGCTCCAATAAAAGGAATCCGCACTCTTTGCAGAACTGGCTGATTCCGGGCCTGGCACAGCAACTAGACAACAGGAGCCTGGAACATCGTGTAGTGCCAGAAAGTAACACGGTGCTCACAACCCAAAAACCAAAAAGGCACAATGGTGGAGTGAAAAGGGACACAGGGGACAAATGGAACAGCTCCCGATGGCCAAAGCTGGAATAATCTGAGCAATAAAATAAAGCAGTAATGGATCGCCACCCAAAATGTAAAATAAATTCTGGCGAGTCTATACTGATATAAATAACTGAATAAATAAATAAACGGAGAGACATATATCCCACGCAGATTAAAACCCTAAGTAATTTATGCAGATACTCAGTCCTCAAGGAAGCGAACATAACTCCCCACTCTTTACCTGTATGGTGACTTCTTTTCCAAAGAGGACAGTATGGAAAGAGGGGGAAAAGAGAAATCTACAGGGGAGAAGTCTGGCGGTCTGCCAGATGATGAAGGTCAATATCACCACGGGTAAGTCGTGTTGAAGTATATACTCGGATACGACGTGATACGAATAAAACTTTACTTCTGGGGTCTTCCTCCTGAACCTCAGTTTAACCATGACGACATCAAGCAAGTCCCGAAGTGAGGGACGTTCTACAAAATACCTAACGAGTACTTCTCAAAACTGTCAAGGTCATCGAAAACACAGAAAAGCCTAAGAAACGATCACAGCTAAGAGGAACCTAGAGAGACATAATGAGTAAATGCAATGAGGTGTTCTGGATGGGATCTTAGAGCAGAAAAGGACATTAAGTGAAAACTAAGGAAATCTAAGTAAGGTAAGGACTTTAGTTAAAAATAATGTATCAAGGGGCAGCTGGGTGGCTCAGTCTGTTAAGCATCAGACTTCGGCTCAGGTCAGGATCTGACAGTTTATGAGTTTGAGCCCCACGTCCGGCTCTGGGCTGGCAGCTTCTGGAGCCCATTTTGGTTTCTGGGTCTCCCTCTTTCTCTCTGCCTCTCCCTTGTTCGTGCTCTGTCTCTCTCTCAAAAATAAATAAACTTATAAAAAGCCCAATGTTATCAATATTGGTTCATTAACTGTAACAAATGTATCATGTATATATGTAACAAATGTAAGATGTTAACAACAGGGACACTAGATGTGGAGTATATGAGATGTTTCTGTACTACATTCACAACTGTCAAGTAAATCTTAAACTGTTCTAATATAAAAATTTTATTAAAGTTCAGAAAAGACGACCAAAAGACACTGGTGAAGTATGAGAGACAGTAGGCTGCCTTTGGGGTCTGGCAGTGGGTGTCGGATTTTGGAGAAAGAGAGGCTGGATGGCTGTATCCAGGGCAGAAAAACTTCAGTAGAAGTGAATGTTTCCCTGGAATTTTTAACTAATCTAATTTTAGTGGAAAATATAAGGCCATTTTATGTGTCTTTGTCATTTGTATATACCATCTTTCTTCCACATTTTTATTAAAAAATGGTGCAAAGTGGGCTTCATGAGCTTGTTACATGCTTTTTGGGGTGCATATTAAAATTTAAAAATATTAAAATTAAAATATTCATTGGTAGAAACAAAAACCCTCAATAGCGGTGGTTAAAAACCGAATGGATTCTGCAGATAATTGAATTGGGAATTAAAAGACCCAATCTAGAAGATCCCCTAGAAATCAGAAGTAAAAAACAATGATAAGAAACTCAAGGGAAAATAAACATGAAAAATAAGCTTAGGAGATGTCAACCTGTGTACAACGGGAATTACAGAAGGAGAAAAAAGAGAAGTGGAGATCAAAGAACTAATAGAAAAATATTTTTATGGGAGAAAGACTATGATCTTAATACCAAATGGGTTACGTGCTGATCAGGAATAAAAACAGAACAGCCACCATAGACAAATTCTGAGTTTCAAGGATGAAGATCATGCATGCAGAAAGCAAAAGGTTTCCATAATGGTTTCCTACATAGGAAAAATCAACGGAACTTCATCAAAGAAGAAACCAAAATTGGGCTGTCTGGGTGGCTCAATTGGTTGAGCATCTGACTTCAATTCAGGTAATGATCTCATGGTTTGTGGGTTGGGCCCTGCATAGTGGTCTGTGGTGACAGCTCAGAGCCTAGAGCCTGCTTCCGATTCTGTGTCTCCCTCTCTTTCTGCCCCTCCCCTGCTCACACTCTGTCTCTCTTTCTCTCAAAAATAAACATTAAAAATAAAAAAAAAGAAACCAAAATTGAAATTACAGACTATTAAGAAATTAATGCGAATGAGCTAACCACCTCCCAAAAATCTACGTGGTGCTGCCCAGGCTGTGTTCAAAAGAAGATGGCCCCTAATCCAGGAATACCTGTGAAATCCTAGGAAAATTACTTAACTTTTTAAAGCTTCAATCCCTCATCTTTAAATAATAATATGGATGACTTCCATAGTGCTGATCATGTACCAGACACGGTTCTAGGGGCTCTGGGTACTAACGTATTCAGCCCTCACAGCAGACCTATAATGTGGATTACACGATTATCCCATTTTGTAGCTAAGGAAACGGAAGCCCAGAGAAGTCACGCGCACGGGTCACAGAGTTAGAAGCGGCAGCAACCATCTAGCTCAAGTCTGCACTCACCACCACCATTCTATAAATACTTCTTAGGAAGCGGTATTGTGAGAATTTAGTGGGATAAAAATAATAAGCACGGAGCGCTCTGCTTGCCATAAAGCGTACTCAGCAGCTGAAGCTACTATTTGTTTAAACACTGAAGCAAGCATTACAAGTCAAAGAGCTAGAAGAGGAATGACAAAATAAATCTAGGGGTGCCTGACTGGCTCAGTCGGTAGAGCATGAGACTCTTGATCTCAGGATCATGAGTTCAAGCCCCAGGTTGGGCAGAGCAATTACTAAGCTAAAAAAAAAAAAAAAAATCTAAGAAATCTAAATCACCTAAGGAGGAGTGCAGGTGCATAAAATGCCAAACTGGAAAGATGAGAAAAATCCTATCCAGAAATGATAAATAAAACCATAACCTGCATATCTGAAAAGAATCAAATATACACATCATCAAAAAGCAAATGTGGGTAAAATGCACAATCTTACTACTTTGTTAGCATTATTCTGGGATCATTTTCTAGGAAAACACACATAAAAAACTAAGGAGAAAACCTAAAATAGCACGAAAAAGAAAAAAACATAAAATTCCAAAATATTAATGCCCCAAAGCCATCAGATCTAGGTCTTTTGGACAAGTTTATCAGAACTTAATTCATTCAGCAAATATATATATATATGTATACACATATGTGTATATATATATATATATATATATATATATTAGAGAATATATACCAAATATATATATATGTATATATATATTAGAGAATATATATTAGAGATATATATTAGAATATATATATTAGAGAATATATATATATATTAGAGAAACTTTGTTTTCCATCAAGCTTATTTCCGTCTTCCATTTAAGAGTCTGGAAAAACGGCTTGAGGACCACTCAGTAGTTGTTCCTACCCGTTAGCTGTGGTCCCAGCCCTCAGTGGCAGCGGAGGGGCCCAGGCTTCCGCAGGGGTAGGGGATGGGCTGCATAAGCCAAGGGCACCGCTCACCTTCAGACTGCCTCGTGGGGGTGAGTAGCAGTCAACTTGGGCTCTGGAGCAGTCCATGCACTCTGAAGTTCCTGCAGGTCAACCCCTTGCAGCAACGGCCTCCTCTTCCCAGCCAAGGATCTCCTAGAAGCAAAGGTGAAGTGTGACCTCTCGCCAGTGCGCAGGTGAAAGAGGCCCGCACATGCGCAGAACTGCCCGCGCCAGCACGCACAGCGTCAGACCCGCTGAGTGAGCTACCTTGTTGCTGCAGGAGATGGCCGAGGAGCGGCTGTGTGACACAGAGTGATGGTAGAGGGGTGAACTTAAGACGCCGTGGTCACCCCTGGGGTCACTAACCACCCGCAGTCATGGCTCCTGCATCTGATTGGTGAAGGTTCCAGGAGCAAAGCGACCAGCAGCAGGAGTGGCTCCAGTGGCAGCAGCAAACTTAAGGATAGCCCGCTCGTCAGTATTCTGGTAGGATAGGACACAGACATCAGCTGGGTTTTCAACGGCATTTTCAATGGCATCAATGGCTGGAGCTGCCAGCAGAAACTTCTCTCAGGTTCTCTTCAGATTCATGGCATAGATGTCGTAACTTTTCCTTTGGCAAATGTACCGTTCCACTTGGAAATCAGCGTTGGTGCCATCTATCCTTCTCCTTCATTCCTAGGACATCAAGTGCTCTGGACATTGTGAAAGTTTCCCTTTAAGTTATGACAGGTATGCAGAGCAATGCCGTAGAGTTGGGTCAGCAGAAATACAGATCAATATAGCCAACAGGAGCACAGACTCTGGGATCTGAAATCCAGTTCAAGTCATCAGCTGTGTGATTAAGGCAACCCTCTTACCCTCCCTGAGCTTCAGTTTCCTGAGCTTCAACATCTATAAAGTGGGGCTAATAAAGACTGGAGAGGGCTGAGTGAGTTCATATATATGAGGTGTTTGATATATTACCTTGATATAATAAGGGTTCAGCAAATGCTAGTGCCTTCCCCAATGGGGTCCAAAATAGGAGTTCTCATCCTTTCTTTCTTTCTTTCTTTTAAAAATTTTAATGTGTATTTTTGAGAGGGAGAGAGAGAGAGACTGACAGACAGAGCATGAGCAAGTAGGGGCAGAGAGAGAGGGAGACACAGAATCCGAAGCAGGCTCCAGGCTCCGAGCTGACAGCACAGAGTCCGACAAGGGTTTGTACCCATGAACTGTGAGAGCCAAAGTCGGATGCCCAACTGACTGAGCCACACAGGCACCCCTCTCATCCTTTCTTAAGTAGATGTACACCACTAAATTGTCCACAGCAAAGGGGGGGGTGGGGCCCCACAGTCTCTTAAGAAACATAGGGGCAGATTTCAGGGAATGAAGAGCTGTATCAGTGGGAGAATGTAAAAATTCCATTTACGAGGATAGCCTGGATTGTTAGCCACCTTTGGGAGGAGGAGCAGTGTAGAAGGGCTGAGAGGAAGGTAGCTGCATCTTGTAGCTCTCGAAACTGCATGGAAGCTAAGCCGGAAGCCAAGGGCCCCAGGCCCCAGGGACCCAGAATTTGCTTAGGAGCAATGCAAGGGGAGAGGTGCAGAGCGCCCACCTAGAAATCCCCCTCCCTGGGGGAGAAGCCCCGATAGGGATAACAGGGCATCCAGTGGGGCTTGCCCCTCACAGTCGGTTGGGAAATAATGACTTGGAAAGAACTGTTTGATTAAGAAATTAGTGCTTGAGGATTCTCATAACATTATCTCTGGCTATTTAGAGGAAATGGCAGAATGGGTTTTACTTAGAAACTTAAGTGTCTTATTGTGTGTGTCATTTCATGCTGTGGCTTCCTAGAACAAATAACCATTTTGTTTTATTAGAGAAATAATCCCTGACACATGGGTGTTTAATCACAAAATAAAAATGTCAGACTTTATCTTTGAAACAAAATAAATGGTTAAGTATTGTCTTCTGTCATTTATTGTAAAATACGTTATCTACGCTAAATCTTGGTAAGCATCCCCCTCTCCAATCTTCTTGATATTCAAAACAGGTGAGTAGTTCATTTCTGAGCTTGGTGTATTTCCTCTGTAGGAGATCATTTGCATACTCACATTCCGGTATCGCAATAAATCCTAGAAGCTAAACCTCAAAAGCTGTAGACTTTGTCTAGATAAACATCTGCTGTTTTAATGGTGTTTTGAAATACCAAGCTGCCATTTAAATAGTCTTAATTCTTTACATTTTTATAACTGAAGTGGCTGGGAAGATAGAAAAGAAGGGCAAAAAAAAAAAAAAAAAGAAAAAAGAATGGCAAAGAACAGTCACCTCTCTCTCTCTCTCCCTGTTTCATCCTGTTCAGACTTGGAGTTCCTACACCTGACGTGCCTTCTTTGTGCAGTTGCTATGAGAACTGAAAGAGAGAAGAACTTGAAGAACTTTTCAAAGTTCTGAAGGGACTGAATTGCAGGAGAGTGTATTTTGTTCATTGCTTACTCTTCAAATGCTTTCCTCGCTAAGGTTGTAAAAAGGCTGTATCTGTTCTTTGTTCCTGATCCACTTGGAACATGTCTTGGTCATCTCATAAATCACATAAATTTAATACATTTTAAGAAAAACACAGCCATTCATCATTCATTCACTTGACCGAATTTCCTGAGCACTTCATAGAGACCGTGCCCTGGGAATACAATACTGAACCGGAGTCTGCCATCATACCAGGTCTCCTGGAACTCAATCCCACCTGGAGGAACAGACAGGAGACCGCATCACGCAGATTGCAATGACAGCCGTGGTCAGGGAGGACCTCATGGAGGAAGTGGCATTTGAGTTGAATCCTGAAGGGTGAGAACAGGCCATACATGGAAGAGGTGAGGAAGACTATTCCAGGCAGAGCTTAGCAAGAACAAAGGGCTGGAGGCTTAGAAATAGAATCCAACCAATGTGACCACAGGGTGGGAGGTAAGAGGGAGAGCAGAATATGAGCATAGTCTGGACAAGACCAGATCACATCTCCAAATGGAACCGTGGTTCGCTCTTGAGGAAGCATCCCAAATTGAATACCCTGATCCTTCTCTGACATAGAGCTGAGGAATCTCTCCCAGATTCCTGTGTAGGTGAGTGTTGGTGGTACATCAGTGCTTGGAAAGGCTAGAAAACCTGCCCAAGGAGCACTAGTCCGCTGATGACATTTCCTGCAGCACTACTGGAACACTAGAGGAGGGTGGGTGGCCCAAGGCCAGCTTGTTGGGCCAGGATTTGACCCAGAGAGAAAGGAGTGTTAGTTCACCCGCTTTTCTTCTGACTTCAATATGGAAGGCTCTTCTAATAAAACAGGACTCACCTGAGATACCTTTGATGGTGGGTACCTGGTTGCCCCAAAAGAGTGCCAATGGCTCATGGGTCCAGTAAGCTCACGCTACAGACAGCTGCAGAAGATGCTAGGCTTCCAGCACTCGTGAGAATCTGGCAGCTGATGATTCCGGGGCCTCCCTTCCCCTCACCTCAGTACAGAGGCCTGAGCTGAAAAAAAAACCAGAATGGCAACGGGAGACACTCAGGCCCTGACTCCTAGCTCGACATTTTCCGGGAGGGCAAGATCACAAGGTCTACTGAAAATAAGGAATGTGGTATGCAAAGTAGACGAGCGGTGGGCCTTTTTTTCTGTAAAGGACCAGATGGTAAATATCCTAGGCGTTTCTTTGTTAATCACTTTTTAGTCAACCCTTCAAAAAGATGAAAAACAATTCTTGGTTTGTAGGCCTTTCACTGAATCTGGCGAAGAGGATTAGAGTTTGATGACATCTACGCTGGACGAGACTGCTCTGTCAACACCAAATTAATCACTGAGTAAACATTTCTCTCAATCTTTACAAGAATCTTCCAAGGTAGGCCTTACATGACAATCCCACGTTAGAGGGATAAGAGGCCAAGCAATTTGCCCAAATCCATAAGGCCAGCAAGCGATAGAAGTAAGATTTGAACCCAGGTGGTCTAATTGCAGAGTCACTGGTCTTAACCACGACACTATCCTATCCCCTGCTGGTAACTGCACACATGGCCTTGGACATGCCTGCTTTTCTTTCCGGGCACAGCCTCCATCTGTACAGCAAGAGGGGAAGCATTCACCTCATGGAATGTGAAATGATTTGCATGCCTCACACGCACAACATTAAGTAACATTGATCTACGTAATGAGAAGATGATTGCGTTTTCAAGTCTCTTTTAAGTCTTCCAATGATATTGGGGAAAAAGTTCCATCCGATGCTGGCACATCTTTGACATTTCTCTAGCACGTGCTGATTTCCATTTTTCCTGAGCTTCAGGACATAGGGTCTTTAGGAGGCAGTGTTATCTAGCTGGAATCTAGTACCACTTTTGTATTCTTACTGTTACTTTCTATCATTGCTTTCATGATTTTATTTTGTTTTTCAGGATGATTTCCATTTGCATAAAACATTAGTGTTATTATTGCTGCAGTCCTCTTGCCCATCCCTGCATGGTTATAAGATCGCTTCTGAAGCTCTTGCCATCATATTCATGCCCGAATTGCAATACGGTGGTAAGGACGGTTTCAGCTACTTTTGTCTCCTGTTGGCAGAAAAGCCAATGAATTCTACAGACGTTGCAATGATTAGAGCACGTCACACGGCCACCTGCAGCAGCACAGCAGAGAGACTGAAGAAGTGGGAGTTTGGCTGGGTACATCGCCGTCCCAAACTAATCGAGCTTCTATCAGCAAGAAAAGGGCATCGCTACGAGATCTGGAATAAAAGTATTGGGCACAGGCGGGCAGGGCTTTGAAACTTCTCCTTAGTGCATGCACAGGACAGGCACGGAGGCCATAGCTGCAGGAGGATTTGGGGAAGTTAGCAAATAGCCATTTTTTTCCACCTCGTATGCTACCAAAACACCCCCTTTCCACACAGTCCATCACCACTCCTAAGGAACAGCTTGCAATGAGAAAAGCAATATTAGCACACACTCTTCCAGCAGTGCTGAGAAAATCTTATGAGCGTGTCCCACTGCTAGTATGGCTTGAACGGCTAAGCCAAATAATCCCCATTTGTTCAGTCTCTAGCGTGTAAAAGATAAATTTTCTTAAGCCCACACCTGCATGAAACCTTCTAAGATTGTAGTTTTTGAGTACCTTTCTTACTATTTCAAAAATTGCCTTTCACTTTCATGTTTTGGTCCAACAGGCATTTAGCGATAGCTCACTGCTCCTCAATCACTTTCCCAAGTGCTGAGGACATAAGGGTGAACCAGACCCACACGCGGTATATATCCCGGTAAGAGAGGCAGACAGAAAACACAGACAAGTAGGAGGGCTGGTCGGTGAGCTGAACCTGGGAGCCAGACTTCTAGACTTGAGTACAATTTTGTTTCCTGGCTGTGTAGCTTTAGGCGAATTACTTGCATCTCCGTGCTTCGGTTTTCCCGTTTATAAAATAATGGCAATAATCAATACTTATCTCATAGGGCTGCAATGAGACAACTTTCTGGCTCACAGTGGTAAGACCAGCCTCATCAAGGGGCTGGGAAGCTAAGATACAGACAGTGTTCTAATCTAAGACATAAAAAAATGATGATGGCAAATTAGTATCTACCTCATTTGGTGGCTGTATGTCCTACCTGGCTTAATTCCTGTAAAGTGCTTAAAACCGTGGCCGGTATGCAGTAAGTGCTCAATAAATGTGAACTGTCATCCTATTTCAAGCACTGAGTTTTGACCTGACAGCTGTACGGGGCTACATAAGTTCCCTAAAGACACTAAGGAATCCCCAAGACCAATTTTAACAGACACTGTTGTTACATTCTTGCTGGGACCATTGAAGAGTTCCCTCCTTCAAACACCTGCTTAAAGAGATACTTGCACAAAAATGCGTTTGTATTAGGTGGAGAATCTGGCCCAGGCATGAAAAACACTGTGAGGACTTGAGGATAAAATATAGTAAGATTAAAGTTGGAATGACGTCATCAAGCTAGAGCTCGCAGAAACCAGCCAGAGCAGCTCTCCTGCACGATTTCTCACTCTCCCGCCCCCTCCCTGGCCCGTTCATCATAATACCTGTGACTGGCTATTAAATCAGCATTTCCAAATAAGTAATAAGGGGGAAATACAGACCTGGGCTTTCATGGAAAGTGCTCTAACTCTCACAACTAGAATATCTGCCTTAAAAAAAACTATGGTTTTAAGATCTTTAACTTTTCCTACGGCATCTCAGTACCCAAATTTTGAAAAGCATCTTTTCTGGGGAATGACATTTCCTAGCACAATATAACATAGTCTTTGCCAAGTGACTCAGTGCGATGTATATACAGTTTTTTTCAATGTCAAGTGACCCAAACTTACATAGAAAAAGTGGGCACCTGGTATCAGTTTGATGTCAGGGTTTTCCCAGGTTTGGAAGGGAGGTTTAAATACGACTCCATTTCAAGGCATCTACAAACCACCCTGCAGCTCCAAGTCAAGATGCTTCTGCCCACAGTTCTTGCCTCTGTCCTGCTCCTCTGCTCTGTGGCCAGCCAGATGTGTTCGACCTTTCCAGGGATCCATGATGTCACGGACCTCATTAAGAAACTGCAGGTAAGCTGCAGAGGGGGGCGCCAGCAGGAAAGGGAACTCTTGAAAGTTTAAGTGAGGGGCACCTGGGTGGCTCAGTCCATTGTGTGTCCTACTCTTGATGGAGGCTCAAGTCATGATCCCAGGGTCGTGGGATCAAGCTCTGCATCAGGATCTGTGCTGGGCGTGGGAACTGCTTAAGATTCTCCCTCCCTCTCTCTCTCTCTCTCTCTCTCTCTCTCATTTTAATACACAAACAAACAAAATGTAGGTGAAACAAAAGGATAAAAAGCACACCACCCATTATGGGTTCTTGTTTTTCTACTTACTTTAGGACCATCCACCTTCAAAGTGCAGCTGCGGGTCCAATGTGAGTAAATGCTCTTTTAAGAACTTTCCAAACTTATTTCAGTGTTTGCATCTGGAATCTTCACTCTGGAATTATTCTTTTCCAGGTGACCGATTGTTTGTGTCTGCCCATTCCTTCGGTAAGTACAGTAAAACAATATAATCTTGACGGTGTAATTTTTTAAAGTTTTCAAGTGAAAATAAATTGCTCTATTTGATATTTTATGTAAGAAAATGTTACTTACTTGCAATTGTTACAGGTCAGGATTTCCTTGAAATTCTATAGTAGATCCATCACTTTCTATTTGGTCGGCTTTATGCCCTTTGAGAAGTTTCAACGCTATTCAATACTTTAAGAAGAGTCTTGTATGTCTTGTTAGATTAGTGGTCACGTGCCCAATTAAATCAAACTGGAGCTGAGAATGTAACAAACAACATAGCTGGCATCATACCGCTTACTGATTAATTTCCTAAAACTCCAGGGTTGAAAAACAAGTAAAGTAACTCTCTTTCTTTCCCATTGCAGAACCTCGCTGGGTGCTATACCTTCTCCCTCACTCCTCCCTTCCCGTCTGTCTGTTTAGCTGATAGGGGGTGACTCTCTCATGGTTTGAATGCTGGGAGGACAGGGTGTCTAAGGTAGAGGGGCCATGAAAAGGACTTTCAGAGGGTGATTCTCCACTTCGACAAAGAGGAGGAAATGAGGCAGGAATTTTCTGGTTCAGGTGAGGAGGAAGATGCCTCCTGCATTATTATCGTCCCAAGCAAGGCCTGGGAGAATCTGAACTTGGCCTCCTCGCCAGGGTCAGCTGTTATGCTCCATCAGGGTGCGTCCATTACATGAGACTGGTGTAGGCGCCTTCTGAGGAGGAAGCACGCATTTCTGGCCTTGCCCTGCCTTCCTGTTTATGGTCCATGATTTTAGCTACTGCTAAAAACACTGGCTCTACTCAACTGGCCCATGCCATCAGACTGGTATGAGGAGGCTTTTCCTTTCTCTCTACTTTGGAACTTACTATTCCAAGACACGGAGCGAAGGAACATCCATCAGTTGTAATGGAGACTAGAACGAACTGGTTTCCAGGGCCTGTCAGCTTTGTGTTCCCTGGATGGAACATACTGGAAATCTCCAGGGAGTGACACTGTGGAAAAAATGACCTTGACTTGAAAAACTGACATTGACTTGAAATGCTGAAGGTCCCTTCCTAGATGGGAAGAGGGACCTGTCAGAAAACAATACCAGTTTAGGTGACACTGGTTAAATTAAGATAGCGTCGGAAAGCATTCTCTTTGTGATGCTTCTCAAAGTGGTCCTCAAAGGCCTTTCTTTCAATACTTTCTTTCCATTCACCAGGACAACTGCAACACACCGTGCTTCCAGGAAGGGCTGTCTCAAATGACCAACTCGACAGCGCAAAAGAGCTTCCCCACGGTTTTCAACCGACTAAAAAGAATCGTCGAAATCCTAAAGAGAAACAAGTGCCAGGTGAATTCGTTTTTCCCTGTTTTCCCCTCTGGTTCCTTCTTTTTATGCGAATGACAACGACAGCTCTGATAAATGAAAAAGGACGATAAAGTTAGAATTGGTAATTCAAGGCCAATAGAAGACCTGTAAGAAATTTCTCGGAATGACGAAATTAAAGTGAGATCTGTCCCGGGGAGCCTTTCGATTCCCCCTGGTTTTAAAAAATACTCACACCCGTGTGACTTCTCGCCACCTATTGAATCATCAAAGAATCTGTCCTGGTTGTAATAAAAAGCTGAAATCTAGACAATCAGAGCTGTCGATTTGTTCACCGAGGGGATGTTGTGGCCGTAGAAAGGAGATTTTTTTTCGATCGGCTAAGAAGGTATTGAAAGGCACAAGCACTCAGATACAGAAGGAAGCTTGCCATTCGTCTTAAGTGCCCATTAGTACGTTCTCTTCTGCCCATGCCTGGAGGGAAGAGAGGACGTGAACACTTTGGGAATTAGCATCTCCACGTGTGTCCACAGAAGGCTGAGAGCCTTCACTCAGCTACTCAACTGAGTAGTTCAACAGCTTGCAGTTCTAAATGCTTAAGATATACTGTTTCATTACAATCGCATTTAATAACAATTGTTGCAATGATCACTTACTTAGTGGAGGAAACAGATGCTCTATGAGGTTAACTAACTCGCCTAAGGCTAGACGCTTCATAAGTGGCAGAGTTGCGATTGGAACTCTGGTCCAGCGGACGCCAAAGTCCCATCTCAGCCATAGTGCTATTCGGTGACCTTGGAAGGACAACCAAAAAAAGGTAATAAAATGTTAGGATTCAAAGATTCCTGATAAAAGGTTTCCTCTAAGGAGGAGATTTAGGACTATTTGATAGGGAGGGGCACCACTGAAATGGTACCACAACACCAGCCATCTACGCTGTCTGCACAGCATGGTAGCCCTGGACCTCCCCATGCCTCAAGCCCCTGCTGCCT
Source organism: Paguma larvata (assembly GCA_030068075.1). Classification (NCBI taxonomy): domain Eukaryota; kingdom Metazoa; phylum Chordata; class Mammalia; order Carnivora; family Viverridae; genus Paguma; species Paguma larvata. The sequence continues at coordinate 121,393,725 of CM057826.1, forward strand.
GCACACGCCGCCCCACTGCTCCCCTACCCTGCCTCTCACGGGGCTACAGGCAGGATGGTTCCTGGTCCACGCTCTTTTAGTCACTTTGTTAACTTTTCTCCCCACAGCCTTTTTCCTGTGAACAGCCATGTAACCAAACCACAGGCAACACGCTGACCTTTCTGAAGAGTCTCCAGGAAGTTTTCCAGAAAGAAAGGATGAAAGACAGAAAATGAAGATGAAATATTATTTATGCTATTTATTGAATTAAAAAGCCTCCTCTTTGAGTTGGGGCAGTTAAAAACATCAAGTAAAGCCATGCTGGATCAAAATCAGTTGTAATACTTTGTTTGAAATTATATGTCTTTATTTTGGAATAAATATATATGAAGAAAAAGAACATAATCTGGTCTCTAGTTGTTTGTTCACTGCTTGCTGCTCAGAAGAAAGAAAGCTACAGGGGCGTCTGGGTGGCTCAGCCCATTAGGCATCCAACTGCGGCTCAGGTCATGATCTCGAGGTTTGTGAGTTCGAGCCCCGCATTGGGCCCTGTGCTGACAGCTCAGAGCCTGGAGCCTACTTGAGGTTCTGTGGCTCCCTCTCTCTGCCTCTCCCCTGTTTGTTCTCTTTCTCTCTCTCAAAATAAATAAATAAATAAACATTAAAAAAAAAACCCTGACAAATTCAAGGACAAATTCAAGGACTGAATGGGTCAAAGGCTCCTGTACTAACATGAAGACTCATTACCCTAAATAGACTGAAAGTCCCACTAGCTGTGCCTGGGCACAAAGAAGTTGTGAAGGGTATATGGGGACAATCTGACAGCTGTTCTTAGGGAGGCCGAAGGCATGGCTGAGGCACCCTTTCTGTGGGTGCTGGGGGAAGGATGCTCCCTGGGCACTGCCAGGGAGTTTGGGGTCCTGAGAAGCCACCTGTGTCCCTGAAATGGGAGAAGGCAGTGTGGTAAGGCCAGGAGGCAGAAGCCTACCCAGGAACGTAGTCACATACACGCAGAAGGGAGGAGAGGACTTGAAGTTCAGCCGGGGGAAGACCCGTGGAGCAGACCCTCTGACCTAGAGCACAACGCACAGAAAGCCTGGGATTAGTACAGTCACCTGTTCACTTCCCAAAGACCTTCAGGTAGAACCCACCACGGGCCAGGCCGAGTGCCTGGCTGAAGTGTGGAGCCTACCGGGGGGTATCCCCAAGGCATCCTTGAACTAGGTTGTTGGCTTGGCCTAGAATGGCTGTCTCTGATGGCAAATTCTACGTGTCATCTTGACCAGCCCACAGGGGGCTCAGACATTTGACTAAACATTGCTTTGGGGTGTGTCTGCGAGGGTGTTTCTGGATGAGATGAGCATCTGAATTGGTAGACTGAACTGCTCTGCCCGGGGCACTCACTCCCACCGAGGACCTGAAGAGGACCATCTGACAACTTGAGCTGGGACATTCTTCTACACTCGGACTGAGACTTACAACACATCAGCTTCCTGGCTCTCAGGCCTTTGGACTCGTATCATCACACCAGCTGCCTTCCTAGGCCTCCAGACTGTGGATAGCAGATCTTGGGACTTCTCAGCCTCTTCAATTGCATGAGCCAATTTCTTCTTAGCTATCTGTATATCTATCTATCTACCTACCTACCTATCTATCTATCTATTCACCCTATTGGTTCTATTTCTCTGGAGGACCCCAATATACTATCCATCTTATCTTAATACTCAACCTGCGCCCTGCCCCAGGAACCCAGATCCCTCTTCTGTTCCGACTACTTACTACCTTCTAAGATGCCCTCCTTCTATGACTTTACCAAGCTCGTTGTCTCTCCCTACTCAAACGGCAGCTCGCTGAGGGCCGAGAGCTTTGTTAGCTCACTGTTGGGCCCGGTTGCCTCTCCTGAGCCTGCGCTACTCCTATACCAGAGCTGGCATTCCGAGAATCCTGGCCAAGTGAACGAGAGCCCTTGAAGATGCCAAAGCAGAGTACAAACTGGTTTGTAGGTCAGAAAAACGCTCACCTGGAGAAGAGACGTTACCCAGAGCACGCTGCATGTGCTCAGAAAGGGGCGGTCCCTGCAGAGAGCTCCAGGCAGCCTCCAGGCTTGGGGTTCGCATGACCTGGCCACTTGGGAGGGAGCTGCCCGCTGGCTCTGTGTGATGATCGGGGTGGAGGCAGGGGTAGGGCGTGGGTCTTGGATTGGGATGGTCTGACAATCACAACCGTCCTCCCCGCAGCTACCTGCAGGGTTAGAGGACTGGGAAGACTCTACCGTGGCGAGAATTTTTCCAGATACTGTCAGAATTAGACTGGTTTCCCCTCCCTATTGAACTAGACCATCCTCGAGTACTTTTGATCACAATAATATGGAAAGTTCAGAGCATCAAGGGTTCCTCAAAGGAGCTCTGTTCAGCCTTTCATCAGTTACAAAGTCAAGCAATATCAGATGTGGTCTGTACTTTAAACTGCCCTTGACCAAAGGTGAGATTCTCTATACTCTAAGCAGCCCCAGTCCCCAGAGTTGTGCAAACCCTTTAGCGACGGGCTGGCACAAGTTCGGTCCTGCACCTGCGGCCAGGCCCCACCCGCCTGGGGGCAGATGTAGGAGTTTTAGCGAGGAGTGCCTAAGGTCAGGGGGGCTTTCTGCTATCTTCTGGGGTGCAGAAATGGTGTGTCCACATTATAGCTATTTGTGGACATCCAATTATTTTAGTTTGCACAGAAAGAAAAGTTTCTCAGTGATTTATTTATAGTGACATACATACAGAAGGGCAAAAAGTCAGATTTTCTCAGCCAAGAGGCTTTCGGGAGACCACTGGTTTCGTCTTTGTCCTGTCTCAGTGCTGAAAGCTGTAAACATTTTATAGTGGACACAGACCCATAGACAAAGAGACAGTCATCACAGCCTGTTGACCCATCTGCTTCCCCAGATAAGTGAGCAGCATCATGTAGCAGCGGTGGGCGGGCGGGCTGGACAGGGGCCCAGATTCTACCAAGGACGATTTCTGAGCATCTCCCGGAAGACTGGGTAGGAGACTCCATCTTCCACTATTATTGTTTTTTTTTTTTAAGTTTATTTATTTATTGAGAGGGAGAGAGAGAACAAGTGGGGGAGAGGCAGAGAGAGAGGGAGAGAGAGAATCTCAAGCAGGCTCCATGCTGACAGCACGGAGCTCGAGGTGGGGTTCAAACTCGCCAACCGTGAGATCATGATCTGAGCGGAAACCAAGAGTCGGACCCTTCACAGACTGAGCCACTCAAGCGCCCCACCACTATTACTGTTTTTAGTAGTATATTCCAGCATCTTCCACATGATTTCTTCTCCAAAAAGTTGTGAGCACTAAGTCCTCAGCGCCCCACCCCCCTTTCCCGCACAGGGCGCCCAAAGCTCCTGCTCCCGTGCGGTGCACTGAGCACAGCACCCAGGTGTGGCTGTCTGGCCCGGCTCCCTAGCTGGTCTGTGGATTCCTGTGGACACGGCACTGAGGAACAGGGTCCATCCAGGTAATACATATGCTATTATCTACTGATGTTAAGCATGCAATCAATTACTAAGCACTTACTCTGTATGTACTAACATGCATTATCTCATTTAATCCCCTAATAACCACAGGAGGGAGGGATTATTATTTCTGTTTTACGAGCAAGGAAAGCAAGGCTCAGAATGGTTAAAGACATTCCCAGGGCCCTACGGCTGGTGAGAACTAGAGCAGGACCCCTGCCCCAGCTGGCTCACCTTAAGCCCAGGGTTCTTTCCTCTCTGTTCTTTTCTTATTCTGTGTACAGCAGGTGTCTTTCTCTGACTACAGTGTGAGGGCAAAACAGATTCATAATAATATGGGACCACACGCCCTCATCCCAACACCGGAGGACCAGATCGTTTTCAGAATTTAAACCGTTTGGCCTTCCAGAAGGGGAACCCACAGCCCATGTGCCATATATTACATAACATCCAGGCTAGGACCTGCAGCAGGATTCTGTAATTAAATACGTTAATATTCTGCAAAACAAACAAACAAACAAACAAAACAACACACAGGAGCAGTCACACAAAGTAGTCAGGTTTGGCAGCCAAATGAGTCTCAACAAATCTTGGGCTTCCAGAGCTGTTTGGATTTCAGAATTGTGATACTTCCTTAGCTCTGGCTCCACTTACAGGAGGGGGCGCTCTTTCCCAAGGGCTTCTCTGGGGCCGGTCTGGGTATCTCCAGGAGGGACAGAGGCTTCTGGAGCTTCCTGGGTGGCCACCACATGGGTCTTGGCCACAGGGCCTTCTCTCGTCTCCTCCACCTCCGTTTTCTGAATGGCCCCAGACACAAGTTACATGGTGTGGTTTGCAGCCTGCAGCACTGAGAGCTGCCACCTCAGCAGTGCTCACCCCACACGGGGATCATGGCAAGGACAGACAGACGCTGGTGGTTGCAGATGGTTTCAGAACAATCGCCTGCCGGAGAAGATGGGCAGAGCGATGAGCTGCAGCACAGTGTCACAGATTAGTCACCAGGGTAGCTTGGTGGTTTTTCTCAGCTGTTTTGCAAAAGTCTCATAACCCACAGGATACACCCCTGCAGGCAAGTTCAACCCAGAGTCCTCAAGTCCTCTGATGAGGTGCACAGTAATTACTCTCCTGCCTGTGTCAGGAGAGTTGAGATTTATCTAAAAAGCCCCGTGGAGAAAGGAGAAGAACGAATATGTATTGAATGTTTACTGTGTACCAAGCGCTCGGCTAAGCATGTTTTGTGGAGTATCTAGTTGGATCTTTGCGAGAACCTCATGAGGTAGATATATAAATACTGTACGTAAGTATTCCCGGTGCACAGATGGGGAAACCGAGGACCAGAGAGGTTAGTATAACTTGTCCAAGGCATGCTGCTCAAAAGAAGTGAAGCCAAGGTTCCCACTCGGGTAACCGAAACCTGGGGCCATATGTACATCTCACCAACAGGAGCATGGAAGCTGTCCACAGAATCAGCTGCCTTGTCCAGGCTGGCTGGGCCCAGGCGGAGTTGTTTCCAGAATATTCTAGTCCAGGGCACACTGACGCTGACCAAACTAAAGCCAGAGATAAGTTACTGGTCTCGACCAGTCCCCATCCGTCCGTCTCTCTATTTGCGCATCCATCCAATTTGAAGCGGGAAGACACCGTAAAGGCTCGACTCTGCCATTCCATTCCTAGACTGCTCCCCTCACCTACCCCAGACCGAGACCTCTCTTCCTCTGCAAAGGGAGCCCTCAGCAGAAACGTAAGACCACTCGCCCACTTAAAGTGTACAATCCAGTGGTTTTTAGTGTAGTCACAGGGCTGCGCAACCATCACCACTAATTCCCGCACACTTTCGTCACCCCCAAAAGAAACCTTGCACTCATTAGCAGCCATTCTCCATTCTTCCTCCTCCCAGCCTCATCGACTAATCATCTCCTTTCTGCTCTGTAAATTTGCCTCTTCTGGATTCTTCCTATAAATGGGATCACACGTGTTTTTCTGTAACTGGCTCCTTTCCCTTAGTATGTTTTCATTCATGTCGTAGCATATATGAATACTTCACTTCCTTATTGCTAAATAATATTCTGTTGTGTGTATATACTGCATTTTATTTATCCATTCATTAGTTGATAGACATTTGGGTTGATTCTACTTTTTGGCCATTTTGAATAATACTGCTATGAATATTCATGTCAAGCCTTCGGTGACTCCATATGTTTTCATTTCTCGTGGGCACCTAGGAGTGCATTGCTGGGTCATGTGGTAATTCCGACTTTTTGAGGAACTGCCAAACTGTTTTCCAAAGTGGCTGCACCATTTTACATTTCCACCAGCAGGGTGTGAGAGTTCCAATTTCTCCACATTCTTGTCAATGCTTACTATTTTCTCTTTTCAAAGATAGCCATCCCTGTGGCTATAAGGTGATATTTCATTGTAGCTTTGATTTATATTTCCCTAATAACTACCGACACATCTTTTCATATGCTCGTTGGCCACTCGTATATATTCTTTGGAGAAATGTCTATTCAAATACTTGGCCCATTTTCACATTGCGTTGTCTTTTTATTGTTAAATTGTAAGAGTCGTTTATAGGTTTTGGAAATAAGTTTCTGATCTCAATTAAGATTTGCAAATATTTTCACCCATTTTGTGGGTTATTTTATTGATGGTATCATTTGTAGCAACAAATATTTTTCATTGTAGTCCAATTTACCTACATTTGATTTTGTCAATATGCTCTTGGTATTCTAAGAAACCTTTGCCAAATGCAAGGTCATAAAGATTTATTCCTATATTTCCTTCTGTGAGTTTTATAGCTTTAACTCTCACGTCTAGGTCTGTGACCCATCTTGAGTTAATTTTCATATGTTGTGTACAGTAAGGGTCCAACTTCATTGTTTTGGTATGTGGATGTACAGTTGTCCCCATATCATTCACTGTCTCGATTGCTGTAGCCTTAGGGAAGTGTGGGTCTTATGATTTTATTTTTCATCAAGTTCATTTCAGCTATTCTGGGTGCTTTGCATTTCCATATGGATTTTAGAATTAGCTTTCTGCACCCCACCCCCCCAAAAAAAATCCAGCTGGGATTTTGAGAGGGATTAAACTACAACTGTACAACAATGTGGGGAGTCTTGATACCTTAACGGCATTTATTCTTCTGGCCCATGCATAGAATACCTTTCCATTTACCTAGATGTTTAAAATTTTTTCAACAAGGCTTTGTAGTTTTCAGTGTGTAACTCTTACACTTCTTCTGTTACAATGGAACTGTTTTCTTAATTTCATTTTTGGGATGTTTATAGTTCGGGCATGGAAGTACAATTGATTTCTGTCATTGATCTTGTATCCTGAAATCTTGCTGAACATGTTTATTGGTTTTAATGTTTTTTCGTTGGATTCCTTAGGGGTTTCCATAAGGAAAGTCATATCGTATGCACAGGAGGGGGATTAGTTCTCCCTTTTCCAGTTTTGATGCCTTTTATTTCATTTCATGCTCAATGACCCTCGCTAGAACCTCCATCCAACGTTGAATAAAAGTGGCAAGTGCTGACATCTTTGTCTTGTTCCTGATCTTACTGGGAAAGCATCTAGCCTTTTACCACTGAGTGCGATGTTGGCTGTGGACTTTTCATAGAGTCCCCTGTACCAGGTTGAGAAAACTCCTTTCTATTCTATTTGTGGAGTATTTTTACCACAACCAAGTATTAGACAGACGTTGGAGAGGAGAGATGACAGCAGACACTGGTGAGTGCTGTCTGTGGCCCATAGCAGAGCCATGGAATGGTGGTGGCAGGACTCCGGGGAGGGGTGAGGACCTGAGAATGGAGGGATGATGAATTTCTTATCCTGGGAGATGGCAATCTAAAAAGAGAATGCCTCCTGCCATCTAACACATGGTGTGGCACAGACAGCCCCAAAGGTGGGTCTCATATAGGCCCCTGAGTTCTGATGGAGAAGCCAAGACTTTCCCACAGGCCAGAGAGAGGCCCGAGGCTTGGTATATATATGGCGTGCACACACCATGGGGCCAGGACCACCAGAAAGAAATAAAGAGACTTCCACAGAAACCACTGTGGAAGGAAGGCCATACCCGGGACTAGACCCAAGAATGCCAGCATAAGATGGAGCACGTCTCAAGAGCTAGGAGCCTCTCTCTGTACCTCAAGCCCCCCAAATCTAAACTCATCCCAAGGAGAGGGAAGAGAAAGAGAAAATCCTGAACTGACCGCCCTTAACTTGGGAGCTTCAGAGTTTTCCGTGCAAATGGCAAAATTACTTTTTGATAGAATGGGGGCCTGGAAAAAACTAAACAAAAAAATTTTTTTAAAAGCTCCATTGATTTGTCGTACCCACAAGGGTGTGGTGGAATCATTCAGCAAACACCAGTGAAGCATGCAGGGAGTGCACGTCCTGGACTCAACACACAGGTAAGATCCAGGGAAGTCTTCAGAATACAAGGATGCAGAGGGAGAAACCTACCTCATCCACGCTGCTGGGAGGCAGGAGGCACAGGAGCTGGGGAGGGGTCCTGTGACTGGCAGGGGTGACTGACCCCAGAGCACGCTGGCCCCTCCTCACTCTTAGCCAGAGGAGACAGGCAGCAATTTTCTGGATGGTCGTTCTAGCTCCCAGGAACTCACGGGCTAGACTCTTCTGTTGGACCACATGTTTCCTGGAAACCCCTTTGATGGGAGCCTGGTAGCAAAGGGCAGGGAGTCAGCACCCTGGAGGGCTTCCATCACTAGTCATCAGACATCCCAGCAGGGGAAGAACCACAGCAGTGTCTGTATCCATCCTGCCCCACGCATGAGCATTGGACGTCCATTTGGAAGTCCAAAGGCCTAGAGGCCGGGCATCTGTAGCTCTCAGGTTTCAGCTGTAGAAACAAGCAAGGCCCAAGGAACATCGCTGCAGCCACCCTGTGTTCCAAACAACTCAGACTCCCAGACAAGAAGGCAGGTCAAAACCAGCAACATCATACACGTGTTCCCGTCCCCTGCCTTCTCTAACTCCTGTTTTTGTGTTTTTTTTTAAAGTTTACAAAACCATATTTGCATTTGATTCTTACTCAAGCCCTGGAAGGTAAATAATGGGGACCCATTGTTAATTCTCCCACTTTACAGATGAGATAACTGAGGCCCAGAGCGGGGCAAAAGTTTGCCAAGATCATAAAGGAAGGTAGCCAATGACAAACGTAACTTGGAACCTAAAGTATATTTCTCCCTAGTCGCAGGTTCATTCCACCACAGAGAAGAAGGACCACAAGGGAGATGGTGAGATCCAGAAAACAGGAAGAAAAGTGTCATGAGGGTCAGATGCTCTCGCCGCGGAGTCCCACTGTCACAAGCTCCCGGAAGCTGACCGTCTGGGGAGGGTTTTGTTGACCTCTGCTGCCACCAAGTGGTCATTCTGCAATTTATCAGCCAAAAGAACCTCTGGGGGACTGATTTTTTTTGTAGAGCAGTGGAAGGGAACAGAGAATCAAGGAAGACACTTTGAAAGGGGAAAGAAAAAGAATCTAAGGATATTTTCCCCACTGGGATTTAAGCTAAGAACGGCAAGTAGATTAATCTGTATGCCAGTTCTGAGTGGCTGGTGGTGGCCGCCCAGGGCCCTCAGCTGAGGATTCTGAAGTGGCATTCGGCTCATCAGGAAAAGGCTCTATGACTCATTAGGAACGCCCATTGTAGACACAAAAGTGACAGAGGCATCGTGGACACACGCCACAGGACAGCAAAAGAGCAACGGCCTTCCCACATGGTTCTAGTGAAAGAGAACATTTAGAACAATGAAACCATTCTGGAAACCAGGCTATGGACAAAGTATTTTGTTTTGTTTTGTTCTCTGTGTGAAAATAAGGCCCAGAGAGAGCAATGGCCTTCCCACAGGGTTCTAGTGAGAGGGAATATTTAGAATAATGAAACCATTCTGGAAACCGCACTGTGGACAAAGTATTTTATTTTGTTCTCCGTGTGAAAATAAGGCCCAGACAATGCCCATCCCAGCCCGCTCACTAACACCACTCTGAAGTGCCCCGTCAGCACGTGCCTCCGAAGTCCGGTGGGAAGGCTCTAATAGGGCGTCCTCTCCCCCCAGGGCGCCCTCCTTGCCTGCCTGAGGCAGCCGGGCATAAAGAAGCATGACAGCCATCCTCGGTTTCTCCTCTGACCTGCGTGGAGTGGGTTCTTTGGGCGAGCACCACCTACAGGGATCTAAACAGAGGGAAGAATGAGGGTGGCCAGTGTCCTGTGGAAGTCAGGCAGAAGCATCTGATTCGGAAATGACCTGAAGAGGTTTTCAGTGTTTTTATTTGGAAACATGGAGACCACTGAGCTTCTCCGTGAACTCCCAGCTGAGTGTAACAGCAGGCGTGGGGACAGGGTTGATTTTATCCCGCTTGGAATCGGGGCCAGTGGAGATCGGAAATAGCTGGTGGTCAGTCAATGGTCCAACGGTTCCCTCCCAGGCAGCAGCCGAGTGGCCCTGGCCGGGAGACAAGGAGCAGAGTCCTCAGGAAAGAAGGGATTCTGAGGTCAGCGCAGATGGTTGAGGGCCCACGTGACCCACAGCATGGGCACAGGGGAGGCCTTCTTTCTCTTCAGTAAGGTCACTACTGACGATTCTAGAGATGCCATGCCTTCAGCACCAACCTGTAGCAAAACGAGGCTGTGGTCAGATGACACCAGCTCTGGCCAAGTGACGCTGGCCCTGGGGAAAAGGATGAAAAATTAGACTTTCGTCAAACCCAAGTTAGCAGTTAGCAGGATCTGAGGGTCAACAACCCACTGAGAAAACGGGATACGTGAAGCAAGAGTTGGCAGGGCGTCACCATGAGGGCAGATGCGAAGGGTTAGGAGGTTGTCTGAGGTCATCTGTAAATGTCCAAAAAGAGTTATTATAGGAAGAATGTATCTTCTTTCCTGGAAAATGGATTTCAGGATGTGAAGGTAGATCCATGAGATCTGGAGCAACGATGTCACGGCAGGAGGCAGGCCAGCCTTATTCTGGAAGCTTCAGGGATAGGAGATCCTGGCGGGTTCATGGGCAAGGCCCACCTGGACTCATGGGCTTCCAACAAATCTAAGAGCTGACTTTCTGACCTGGGTCGGGACCCTGTTCTACCACCAAGGGGCATTCTTCTCATGTGGTCTGAGTCTGGTATGTCCCTCTGAACAGATAAAACTAGCTACATCCCAAACAGTGACTTCACGCGCCATTTATTGGGTTTGCCGTGATCCTCGGTTCACTTGTGCATGGGATGGGGGGGGAGAAATAACTGAGACGATAAATGAGTGATTCACGGGAGTTGGTGGGGGCTGAGGGAGAGCTCCCCCCCCACCGCCCCAGCCCCTGCCCCTGCCTGGAGGAAGGAGGCGGTACATGCTGTGGCTTGGAAGCCGCTCCAACGTAGTGTAGACACTGGAGGCCATTCCATGCGGTCCCACCACCTGCACCGGGGACTCGAGATAGGCACCCTCCAGTCACTAATCAGGGACCGTAAGGCTCTATGGTCATATAGCACCTCTCAGTCTGTCCCCAGTCTAGACCACAAGGGAGGCACTGGTTTCCAAGTCTTCAAAGAGTAGATGCTACTGCTGTCTAGCGGATAACCTGCCCATGATCTCAGAGCTATGTGGCAAATTCAAATCCAGGGCCTGATACATGACCTTGATGTTCTTAGGTTAGAGCAGGAAGTTGAAACACATCGAAGGCTTGTTCAAGATGAGGCTACAGAAAAATCTCTGGGAAAACCCTTCTTCCACCCGGAGCCATGGCCTCCTGTCTCACTCCAGCAGAGGCAAGGCTGACACACATCTGTGCCTCTTGTACCTACCGTGAGAGTACATCTAGAAAGGGGGGCTCCCAAATGGGGTGGTTGCTGCTCTGAAAGGCTAAATCCAGGACAAACAGAATTTGGCTTGCCAGAAACTTCTTCCTTCCTCCCAAAGTAGCCAACCACCAGGGTGGTCACAAGTGGTTGAGTGCGGTGGCTCAGGCAAGCATCTGGTCATTCTGGAACGTGCCAGGTCTTGGCCCGAAAACCACCTTGCTGCTGAATATTTAATGACATTTAAAAATGGTCCCTGAACTATTAAATAGTAAGAATGAGTAATAAAATAGTGCTGAAAATAGGTATTTTCTTTTGTTCTGTTTGTTTGTATTTTCTTCAAAAAGGAGGCACTGATTTTTATGATAGGATTTTTTTTTTTTTTTATGGAAGGTCATTTTCACCTGTTCAAAGCGGGCAGTGGCTAATACATGAGCACAGCTTTTAAGAACCAGACCATTCTGCTTCCTTGCCCTGGACAAAACCCAAAGACAGTAGTGCTTCACCCAAGACGTTTAATCATACAAAATGTGTCAGTACTCTTTTCCTTTTGTAAGAGAGATCCAAAATCCAGGAGAGCCGTGAATGTGGTGCTTTAGTTAAAAGCTAAAGAATCTGATTGAGGCCGGCATTCTAAGGCTTATCCTGGGCTCAGTCTTGTCGGCCTGATCCATCACGCCCTTCCCCTGGGTCTCGGGTCTGGCCCCATCCACGCATGCTAGCAGGCCTCCGCTGGCCCAGGGTAGCAGCAGGGAGGATTGCTAGACCTTTCTGACGAAGACCATCTTTCTTGAGAGAATTCACAGTCACCAAGGCTGAAGCAAAATGGTTTCTTGGTGACTGAAAACTCAGTGACTCATCCCCATGTTGTCTCCTCAGCTCTGCAGGACACCAGTGTGGAGCCAGAGGAGGAGAAAGAAGGAAGACGAGAAGAGGAGGAGCTGAGGGGATATTGGCAGTTGACTGTCCATCTTCTCAATGTTGTTTCTGAGGGGCCATTTGTGTGTCAGGCTCCGTGTGAGGCACCCACCATACAGAGATGGAGCAACAGTAGCTGCGCTCCCAGGACATTCATGCCGGCTGAGGAGTGAGGAAAGTCATCAACAGTTATGAAGCAAGGGGGTGTGGTAGGGGTTGAGCAGGGGCGGTGGGGGAGAGCCTGCAGCAGGCACAACTCATCTTAGCTGAGGCATCAGGGCAGGCTTCCGGAAGAAGATACTTCTAGACCAAAGCCTGGATGACAAAAAGTTGGTAAAGCCAATGAGAGGGAGAATGTGACAAGACAGTGTCAGGCGGGGACAGCATGTCCAAAGACCCAGAGGCAAGAGTGAGAAAGTTATTTTAGGATGCTGGTGATGATTAGTTAAAGATGAATGCTTTACCTACAGGGCAATGGGGAGCCACTGAGGGCATTTTGCTAAGGGAGTCCCTTGCTCAGGTTTCTTTTTCTAGATTCCTTAGGCTGCAGTGATCTCTCTGCAATGAGAGGAGGAGAAAGAAAGTGGGGGGAGGCAGGGAAAGAGGGCAGAGGCTGTCCTCCAGGGCTTTGGGAGCCCAATAGTGGCTCTCAGACTCACGAAGTGAGTCCAGTAGGGTGCCCTGTGACAGAGATGGTGCCCATCTGTGACAGGGTGTGGATGTTCTGGTTTAAGTCCTCACTTCTGGGCCTGGGCCACTGACTTTGTATGGGAAAGTGAAACACACATCTCTTTAAGGGCGTTGAAGCTGCTAGATGGGAAAACAGATGGGTGAGATTCCCACAAACAGGGAAACGCCATGCCCATCTCAGTTACCAAGCCCCCAGCTCACCACCAGTCACAGGCAGGCATGTCAGAAGGGCTTCTTGATGACAAGAAGGTTGGCCATGATGGCCCCAGAATACGGATCAGAAAGGAACCTCTCTGATGGGTCTCGGGACAGGGATGTTTCAGAAAGTCACGACATGTTCGTGGCAAAGAAGAGAGTGTCAAGCTCCAGGCATGTGCAACACTGACCTGGCGCTCAGGAGCTGGTCACGGCGTGGTCCCCGCGGATTGCCTGCAGCGAGAGCTCATACCCAAGGAACATGGCGGCGCTCATGGGGAAGCCACGCACAGTGTTCACGGTGATGCCTCTGAAAAACACCTTTGGCAGAAAGTAATGTTATCACAGAGGACTGACCTGGACCCTCTACGGGGGCAGACAAAGGGCTGGGGATGCTGCCTACTTGTCCCAGGCTGGACCCCACAGAGCCCAAAGGGCCCTTGCAAGCCAAAACCACTCCAGCTGCCCCCTATTCATGCCCCCATCTCAACCCACGTCACCTCTGATGGGGCTTCTCCTCCCAGGCCTGGTACACATACAACTCAATACTGTGGGCAAACTGTTGACCATGAACACTCACATACACTTGTTTAATTGCTGCTATTTCTCATGTATGTACCCCCCCCCACACACACACATACGTGCACGCATACATAGAAGTCTCTGGAACCTGGAAATCCAAGCTCTCCACTTCACTCACTCTGCAGCGGTAGACAGAGCACCCCGTCATGATCAACCATATTGACAGGCTGTTCCCCAAGCAACAGAGTGGAGAAGAAGTCCGGCCATACTCTTCAGATTGTAGGCATGAAGTCAAGACACAGCTTTGCCATTTAATAGCTCTGTTGCTTGGGCAGGTGGCAAAGTCTCCGGAACTCAACTTCCCAGCTATAAAATGGGGGTAATTATACTACTGACCTGATATGGCTATTGAGGGAATAAATGAGAAGATGCTTTTAAAGCACTTGTATAGTGTCTGCCATGGCGCAAGCACTGTTAACTGTTGACTCTCTCCTCCATCATCATCATCATCATCATCATCATCAGTAGCCATCTTTACCAGAGTGGCACTCAACCTTAGATCATTAGTATGAGTGTGGAGGAGTACTGGCCTGTACTGACGAGCTGCTTAACTCAGCCTTTAATACAAGAACACCGTATTTGTATTCCATCCCTAGGGAATACGGTAAGATGCCTCACTTCCTCCCTGAATCTTCCTGCTGAGTGCTGGGTAGAAGTTGATCGGTGTGATGGGGTTCCAGCCCTTCCCTAGTTTAAAACCTCCTAGGAGGGAGATAGGCCCCATTCAGGAATAATCACAATACTATCACGAGAATGTGATGAGGACAGATAAGGGCTTTGGTGAGGGGTAGGGTGGGGAGGAGTGAGGAGTGATCCTTAAATGTCTTCCCTAGACGACACATCTAATGGAAACCCTACGCAAGCATAAATGACCCAAGAACTGTCAAGCCTATGATATCAACCTGTTATCTGACTCCTGTATATTTGCTAAGTGTAATAAATAGAATTGGTACTGTGATTTTATGGAAGTAGAAATCCAGCCCTTTTATATTTCCCCAGTTTTCCTGGTTGTCAGGCACTGCGGTGTCAGGGTAGGTACAGGCCACTGTCATTGGTCAGCATGTCAGGATGTCTTTCTGCAGGAGAGGCACCCGTACCTTGGCATTCCATGGCAGCCTGCATGATGTACCTTGGTTGTTAAGGAGAGAGAATGGCTTCTGTGAACTTGGGGGGAAGACTTGACCCTCACAGAGAAATGAGCTGATGGACAAGGATTCCCAGAGGTGAGCAAGTGGCTCAGCCAAACCCTGGAGTGATCCAGGCATGAGGCAAGTAGGACCCTTTAATATCAGTGCTGCTCTCTGATGTCTAACCTTTCTGGAATTCCCCAAGCTCGCCCAGAGTGACTGAATAACAGCAAAGAACTGGCTCGAGCTCCAAGAGGAAAATTCCATGCTGGGTGCCACAGACACTCCCCTAGGGGCCTGGGCCTGGGCCTGGCTCTGCTCTGTGAGGCTGAGCCAGGCAGGGATTGGCTTGGAATGTGGATCTCCTCTCTCACAGCGCTGGGCCCTGAGGGAATCATGGGACTCTTCAGACATACAGACGTGACCTCCCTCCACCAGCTGAAAGCTTTTATCCCAAGCTTTCAGAATATAAAACCACCAGACCGAGTCTTTCCTTGAGAAGCCTCAATAGCTCCACACTGCCCAGGGTCAAGTCTATACCCTTTCCTGGCCTGCCAAGACCCTTTTGCTCTGGCCCTGCACTTTATTGGGCTGCCTCTTATACCTGACATTCTGGGCAGTTTAACAGCCTGTCACTCTTCTAAGGAGCCAGCTCTTTCCTACCACTGGGTATCTTCTGCTCCCTCTGCTGGAACGTTCCCCAACCCTGGCACCTCTAGTGGTCTTCCCATGGGCACCCCAAGCTGAACTGTGGCTGGCTGTCTTCTGTACACTTAGTATCTCTGCCATAACAGCACTTCTCATACTGTTCCTAACCACCCATGATTTGTCTGTACCCCCATTAATAATCCCAGTCAGAGCAGTGAGAGCAGGGCTATGTGTGGTTTACCTCAGAACCTATCATCTACACCTCAGAACCCCCAGCATCTATACCTTGCAAGCCTCAGTATCCATACCTCAGAAAGCAGAGCACCCACACCTTGGAACCCTAGTCTATACCTCGGAACCCCCAGAATCTATATCTCGGAACCCCCAGGATCTACACCTTAGGACCCCCAGCATCCACACCTTGGAACCCTCAGCATCAAATGCTTTTCTTGGCCCAGAGGGTCTGTTATAAATCTCACTAAATGAATCAGTGGATGGATGAATGGATGGATGGACACATGAATGAACGAACAAATTCCTTGTTGCGAAAAAGAAACACTTCCGAGCTGAAAGAGGCCTGAGGGTGGTAGTGGTAGTGAGGGATTCCTAGAGTGGAGGAAGGGTTCCAGTCCCTGGATGACAGAACCAAAGGACAACCAATTCTGGTGCCTCAGGAAACTTCTCTTCCTACAAATATTCCTCTCTACCTCTCCTTAGAGTTGTCTGATCTCAATCCACTATCACAAACCCCCTCATAACAGCCCCCTCTGTGCAGCTGAAAGATACCAAGTCACTCCTCCTGCCTCCTTATTTCAGATGGTAGCTCTCCAAGCGTGAGCAAGGGGCCACGTGGCCCATGATGATCATCACGGCAGGCAGAAAATAGACCCAAAAGTTCCAGAACTTTCTTTTTTGATTTGGGAATGCCCCCAAAGTCCTAGACTTCTAATTCCCTCTATCAAAAAGGCTACTTTACTGGTAGTCATTAAGGGAGTTATAAAGAGCTACCAAATATGGGTGCCATCATCATTACTTTGCTCCTTTCTAATTCTTTATTTTCACTGAGTTCTTCCATAGTAAAATGGGAACAGGCTGGCTTGCCGTGCCTCAGTGAGTGGCAGTAAAAACTGTTTGAGAGTGAGTGCTCCATAAAGCCAATGCTGTAGCCAACTGTCACTGGGGCCATCCCGTGGGCCCCAGGAAAAGTCATTCCTCTTGCTGCCAGGAATCTGATTGTGACACAACCCAACAGTCTAGGATTATGTGGGATGTTTTCTTCATGTTATGATTTCTGTTTATATGCAAACACATAACACAAACATACATAAATATACCTACCCACATATATGCTCACACTGCCTGTGACTATTTTGGGGATATATTATCAGAAACTCTTAACAGTGATTATTTCTGAGAGAAGACAGAAGACCAGGGAGGGACATTTAGACAGTATATCCTCTTATACCTTTTGAAGCTTCCTATGTTCATATATTATTTATTTTTAAGCCCAACTAATAAAAATTTTAAAAATTAATTTCAGTCAATGAGTGGTTAATCAAGCTAAATACTACTACATCTATTTAAAACCTGTCTCCGAATATTAACTGAACCAAATGCTACCGAGATTAAGAAATCTATAATCTGACCTCAGTTGCCTTCCTGGACTTTGTTTTTAACAGAGCACAGTAATTTTTGGAGGAATTAATATCAGCAATATATTTAGCCTCTATAGACTTTAGAATTACCACATTAAAATTCTGACACATTACTTTGAATGTTTGAAATATTAATAATTAATAGCAGTGCTATTATTGGTTAAATCATGAACTGTGCTTCTGCTAAAATAATACAAAAGACAAGCGAGGTGAGGATACTAGGAAGGTGGTGGCATAGGAAATGCCAGGCATCTGTTTCCTTACCTAGATAACAGTTGCACTGATGGAATCTGTCTGATGTAACTTTTTTGGAATTCTACAGTTTAGAGAATGCTTACAACTTCTGGGAGAAGGTTTGCATAGTAAATCTGGTTAATTTCAGTCAATTTTAGCTCTTAGCAAGGTAGCAGCTACCCATCCTCCATCCCCCGACCTGGGGCAGGCAGCTGCATGCATGCTGTAGGAGCAACCTGCAAACCAGCTTGTGGAAGCCAGAGGGGGCGATAGGGACCCTGTTCTCCAAACATTAGAGATCTATGATACGTCTATCTATCACTGACAGAAGTGTAAACAGGAAGGTGGCCATTGTTGTTTTATTGATGCAAACCCTTCCACCTCTGGCTGATGCCCCTTTCCTCCTTCATTTTTCTCTTTTTCCTCTTTGGGAGCTTGACATGAAAGACTACAACATTCAAAAACAACACCATGTATGGGGAAAATTAGAAAGTAACAGTGCATACCCAGAGAAAGGCTCAGAAAAGACCTGAGAAGAACTCAAGTTTACATTTCGGGCTGATCTTTGTGATCTACAACAATCGCAAAAATGAAACAATAAACAAAAATAATAAAGAAAGACACCAAATGTTGAGGAAGGAGAGGAGAAATCTGATTTTCAGAGTTACCACATTATTAGATTTGAATGTCAGATTTTCAATAAAAAAATAGTAAGGCCTAAAAGGAAACAGAAAAGTATGGTCCAATTAAAAAAAAAGAAAAAATCAATCAAGAGAAACTATCCCTGAAAAAGACCTGATAGCAGATTTACATGACAAAGACTTTAGAGCAGCAGTCTTAGAGATGCTTGAAGAACTACAGGAAAACATGAAGAGAGTCAAGAAAATGATATACGAACAAAACAAAAACATCAATAGGAAATAGAAAACCAAGAAAAGAATGCAAAAATTATGCAACTAAAAATACAATAACTGGAATGAAAAATTCACTACAAGGATTCAAAGGTATATTTGAGCAGGCAGAAAAAAGAACCAGCAAACTTAAAAATAAGACAACAGAAATTACTGAGTTTGAGAAATAGAAACAAGATTGAAGAACAGTGAAAAAGCTTAAGGGATCTGTGAGAAACTATCAAACAAACCAGTAGAGGATGTGGACATCCCAGAAGGCAAAAGGAGATAGGGGCAGAGAACATTTGGAGTAATAAAGGCTGAAAATATCCTAAATTACTTCCTAAAAACTTCCTAAATTTGATGAAAGACATGAATATAAACATCAAAGAAGCTTAGCCAACTCCAAGCAAAATAAACCCAAGAGACCCATATTAAGCCACATTATAATCTAACATTTGAAAGCAGGAAGACAGAAGGAAATGATCACATACAAAAAATCCTCGATAAGTTTACCAGCAGATTACTTATTAGAAATTTGAAAGACAACAAGGCAATAGGCCAACATATTCAGTGTTAAAAGAAGAAAAAATGGCCAATCAAGAATCCTATACCCAGCAAAACTATCCTTCAAGACTGAGGGAGAAATTAAGACATTCCCAGATAAAAAAAAGCTGAGAGAATTCATTACCATTAGACCTACCCTGCAAGAAATGGTCAAAGGAGCCCTGGAGGGTGAAGTGAAATGGCACTAGAGAGTAACCTGAAGCAGTGTGAAGATATAAAGATCTCAATAAAAGTAAATA
Source organism: Paguma larvata (assembly GCA_030068075.1). Classification (NCBI taxonomy): domain Eukaryota; kingdom Metazoa; phylum Chordata; class Mammalia; order Carnivora; family Viverridae; genus Paguma; species Paguma larvata. The sequence goes on from CM057826.1 coordinate 121,412,764, forward strand.
TAAGAGTAAATACATGAAGAGAGTGACGTCAGCACCATGGCAGTATAAGATGTCCCTGTGTTGACCCCACTTCAACAACAAAAATTGGGCATCCATCCACAAACACAGGTGCCTCCGTGGGAGTCGTGGGATCCAGCGCCATGTGTCAAGGGAACCCAGAGTCCTGCCCATCTGTGTATCAGGTACAAGGCAGAAAGACCTCAGTACTGGCAGTGGAACCTGCAGCAGCCTATATATGACCTGGCTCGAGCCCCTCAGTGGCTGTCTGGAAGCGCCTGGAGAACACAGCCTTGGCCAGTCACTTACTGACAAGACAGCCTTTGTGGAAGTCCAGGTTTCCAGAGAAGTTCCAGTACTCCACTTAAGCAAAAATAAAAAAAAACCTATCTATACACACACACACACACACACACACACATATGTATACACATACACACATATATGTATGCATATATTTGGAAATGTGACTGGGAATGTGACAGTCATGTAAGTAAAGACTCAATGCTCACTAGTGACATTCACACTAATAAAACTAAACTAAACTAAAACTAAAGCCAATGTCAAGCAGCTCTTTTTAAATATACTCTCTTGGTTATGCATGAAGCTAGGCACTTTTCATATTTCACTGGCAAATATCCCCCTTGTTCATGGGAGGGATGATGATCCTTGGAGAAAAGGAAGCTGAGCAGTGAAGCAACTTGCCTGGATGCCTGCCCCCAGCTCACAAGCAGCCAGGCTAGCTTCAGACTCGAGTCTGCTGCATGGAAGGGGCATGGATTTAAGTGAGCCCTGAGGGTGGAGGGAAGAGGAAAGAGAAGGGACTCAGACCATGTTGGAGGCTGCCTCATAGTTGAGACCAAAGGTGATGGTGTACAGACTCGAGTGGGGTGAGAGAGCAGAAGACAGACCAAGGGACCAGATACTGTGAGATGTGATGACTCAGGTAGCTCTGGGGCCTCCAGCTTGGAGGAGGGTGAGGCACCGAGCAGTGAGTGAGGAAGCAGCTCTCAGCCTACCCTGATGAGAGGGAAGCTTTGGTGACACACAGGTGTGGGTCTAGGTCCTGGTTCTGCCATGCACCGGCTGTGTGACCTCAGGTAGGTTACTAGTCCTCTCTGAACCTCTGTCTCCTTCACCAGCCTGGAGCAAGGACTAGATGAGATGAGGATCTCAAGCAGTGGTGAATATGGTAACCTCAAGTACCTCAGTTTCCTGATTCCCCTCTCTGTAACCTCATATCCCCCCCAAAATGTCTGGCCCGCCTCCCAGGGACTGACACTGACCCCGCATGGCTGCTGTGGGGCTTACTTTGAGACCTTCCTTCTGGTAACTCTGGGAGATACAATCCAGGACACCTTTGTATTTGTTTAAATAAACCCCATCAGCTTGGAGTCGACTTTTCACGACATCCATAGGAGTCGCTGTCCCCCAAGAAATTGCTCCTGTAGAGAGAGAGACAAACAAGCGTCGGCAACTGGCTGGTTGGGATCTGGAGGGGACGTGGCTGCCCACCTCCACCACTAACAGGCTTGACGTGCTGCTGGGGGAAGTGGGAAGAGCCCATTCTGGACCTGTGAAGGCGACCCTGAACTTCGTCATCCCTTGCTGTGGGACTTTACAGAAGTCTCTTCCTCCAGGCCTTGGGTGTGCCATCTGCAAAATGGGACGCCACTACCCACCTTCATGGGCTTACTCTGAGGACATGGGGGTACATAAGGACAAATAAATGCATGCACATGAACGTTTAGCACAGTGCCCAGAGCTTCCTAAGTGGGTGCCTTTATTAGCAGCTTTTATTGGAGAAACAGGAACAGGCCCCACTGATACTCTGCAGCACCTTTCCAGGACACTGAGGGCAAGGGCCCAGAGCGAGGCCTGAAGCTGAAGGTTTGCAGGTCCCCAGAGACAGAAGTGACTGAGTACAGAGAAGCTAAACACTTGCAGATGGGCTGCTTGCCAGGGAAGGACCAGCCCAAAGATGGAAAAGAGCAGGGGCAGGACTTTACAAATCTTGTCACTTTTCCCGAGGTGTGAAGGAGAAGCCTTGGGACCGCACGGCACTGGGTCATCCTTGCTGGAGAAGCTCAGGTGCCCTAGTTTGAGCACTTTTGTGACTTTAAAGGACTCCAGGAAAACAATGCCAGGTTACTGTATAAACACAGATATTGGCACATTCTTAGACAGGAAGAGAAAAACAAATGGATGCCAAAGTCCAAGGCAGCTGTTTGCAAAGTTTTGTAATTGCTGCCCAGAAGCTCCCAAAAGCGGCCCTGGCCTGCCCTGGGCCCTCTGCCCATCCCGGGCTCCAACCTCCATGGCCCCCTGCCTGTGACCCTCTGGGAACCCTTTGGACCCACCCCCTTTCCTCTTGACTCCTGCCAGAATAATGACGCTCATTCTCCTGGAGTCCGTCCGGGTGCTGCCTTGGCACATTCCCTGGTTCCTCAGCCCACAGACGAGGGTGTTACGAAATGACTACCAGGCCCCTCACACCTGCTCTCACAGAAATGAGAGCCGAAGGGGCCTTGTTTCTCCTCAGTCAGCAAGTGCTTGCTGAGCTCGCACGAGGAGCTGGCTCCGGGCCTCAGACACATGGCGGCAGAAGGGTGGACACTGGTGTTTGGTGGCTCAGACATGGACTTTGTTATGTGTTTGCTGAGTTTTGAGCCAAGCTGATGATGAGGAGGAGGAGCAGGAAGTGGAGGAGCATGACAATTTTCTTCTTTCTCGTAGACCCTTCCCAGCAGCACCACACGTGCCATGTTATCAGCCTCCTTAAGAAGCAACCCTCTGTTGGCTTCCAAACGCTGCTCTGGCTCTAGCTGCATACCTCCTGTCTCCATCCCCCTCACAGCACCGTCAAGCCCCTCACAGGTGTCGTGTGTACTTGGACTGTCCAGTTTCTTTCATTCCCTCTCTCCTGATCTCTCTTCAGCTGGGTGTTCACACCCTTCACCAACGTGGGTCTTGTCACAGTACCCGGTGACCTACGGATTGCTAAATCCAGGCAGCGGCAAGAGCGAGTGCAAAGGCCTCGTGGTGGGGAGGAGCCAGGCATGGTCGTGCTGCAGCAAGGAGACCAGGGTGGCTGGAGCAGAGCGAGTACGGGGGCAAGAGGCAGCTGCATCCTACAGGGACTGAACATCGGTGCGGGAGCGTGGATTTTTCCTCTAAATGAAATGGGGATGCTGTATGATTCTGAGAAGGGAGGCTGAGAGACCAGCCCACGGTCACAAACCGAGTAAGTGCGGATTTGAACTGGGATCTTGCTGACTGCGGAGTCCCTGCTGTACTGTCTGCATGCACTAGCTGGGTGCCCTGGGCTGGTCACTTAATCTCTTTGAACCTGTCAGTTTTCTCATCTGACAAATGGGGTTTAGCTCCTTTAAAGAGCTAACGAAATTCTCACATTCGAAAGCTTTGCTATGCGCCGACATTCAAAAAAGGTGAATTGTGATAAGAGATTTCCTTTTCGAAGCTCAAGAATACATGATCCAGAATGAATGGTGGGAATCGATCTTCCGATTGAAGGTTCAACGATCCCAAATAGGGACTTGCCGTTCCCACAGGTCCAGAGGGAAGGAGATGCAAAAAAGAGGGAGACCATTCTCTATTCCCAGCCCTTCCTTTGTTTGGCTAGATCCAACATATAGTAGGTGCTTAACAAACATTTGTTGGATGGGTAGCTAGATGAACTGTGTCCTTCCCTGGGGCAGAGAAGGACACGACGGGCTCCCCAGCCTTCCCGCTACAGGGGATCCGCACAAGCACAGGGGTCGGTATGGCCGTCCTTACCTGCCATGCCGCCTGCCAGCCACACGGCACAGAGGCTGGGGCCTGTGCAGGCCTCGGGCGTGATCCAGTCATTCAAGAACACATAGGGGATGAAGTAGAGGCAATAGCCCGGGACATCCCTCAGCAGCATGGCGCCCACGCCCCGATACATCCCTGCCAGGCCCTCGGTCCGCACGATGGTTGCAAGGCAATCCACAGGCCCTTGGTAGATGGGTGGCTTCCCAAGAGCCACTGCTCTGGGTCTGAAACCAAGGTTGGCTGCAAAGACATGGAGGAGAAGATGGTAAGTGACCTGGGGTCAAGAGACTGGCCATTCTCCGGCACCATTGCCAGCCCAGTCCATTGATGGCGTCCACTCACGTGGCCTGCTGGTTTTTACTAACCCTTCAGACCTTGGCAGCTCAAACCAAGATTCTGAAATCCCAACACAAAGCCCCTGCCAACATGTGTAGCCAGATTGGAGACCATGCCTGCCAGGTGATAAAGCACCAGCTGCCATAGAATGCCCAGAGGTTTCCGGTCAACCATCGCTATGTTTTTGCAAGCAGCAGTGACTGCAGACTGTCTAGGATCAAATAGGACAAGCTGTAGCAAGCACCTTCTTAAAGCAGAGGTTGCAAAATCCCATATACTCTGTGTGTGTGTGTGCGTGTGTGTGTATGTGTGTGCGTGTGTATGTGTGTATGGGCATGTGTACTTGTGCACAGTGTGGTAAAAAAGCATATGAGATTTGGACCCAGACTATTCTGGTTCCAAATCCTGAACCCGCTACTGAAAGACTTTGCAACTTTGGTAAGCTACCTTTTTTAGCCTTTGGTTCCTTACCATAAGAAGAGAATGGGCCAATATTTATTGTATACAAAGTTGCTAAGAGAATAGAACTTAAAAGTTCTCATTACACACACGTGTGTGCGCATACACACACAAATGGTAACTATATGACATGAATATGTTAGCGAACCTTACCTTGGTAACCATTCAGCAATACGCATGTATATTAAACTTACGCAATGTTATGTATATCAATGCTAATTATATTTTAATAAAGCTGAAAAACATTTTAAGGGAAAAAAAGATAAGAGGTGCAAATAAATAACACCTATAAAGTGGTCAGGTACATTGTAAGAGTAGAACAAGTTATCGACAGATTATTACTGAGCCTGAGGTGACTGGCTTGAGTCAGGGGCAGAATACATGGGCTGGAGGGCCACACGTGCTGTCACTCCAGCTGTGGCCAGGCTGTGCCCTGAAATAGCTGGAGGGGAACCCTGATGCCACTGGCCCCTCAATGTCCAGGGGCACAGGGCCGCTATCTCCTTATCTACCTCTGGGGTCTCTACTGGCAGATCATGGGTTATGGTGTCCATAGCTTCTACTAAGGGTATATGTAGCCAGCAAGCAGTGACTCTGTCTCTTCCATTTAATCCTTCCAGCCAGCTCCCCCGTCTCCATCTCTCATACTCATCTCCCCTGCCATGGATCCTTTAGCTCAGCTTTGCCTCATGACCAGAGAGGACTCCCAGACCCAGTCCAGATAAAGTGGACTCTTATTCTCAACACTCCCTTCTTGAAGAACTAACATGGCATGACCAGGAAGGAAACAGAATGAAGCCTGCCGGGGACACACACCTGTTTTGCCACCTGGGTTTGGTTCCCTGTATGCCGCACCTAGTTTGGTTTTACACATGCTAACGAAGGGGCAGTAACGTTCATTATACAGTTGAATTTCCAAGTTCCCCAAAGAGTCCCATCTTTATCAGATGAAAGGTTGGGTGGAAATACTCATCTTCATGATTCCAGAGTCCAAACTGGAGATTTGAGGGTCAGGTGCAACCTGTCCTTTTACTCCTCCCAGAAGGAGGTGTGGTAGAGGGAGAACCTTCTATATGCCTGGGAAGTGTTCTTGAACAAACGAATGCTACATTTTCTTTCTGTGTGGGGGGAAAAGAGTCATAATCACTGTCTTGTGCATTTGGCCAACTACAGGAGGCTGAGGCCCATTCACTTTCACAGCAGATCCTCCAGGGAGTGAGCAGAGATGGTGGCCACTTTTGGGGGCAAAGGGCCACTGAGCTCAGAGCAAGGTTTGGACACGATGGTCTTTGGAAGCCCAGTGAGAGGTCACTGGACACCCCTTCCTTTCCCAAGTCCACTCTAATGCTGCTAGGGTCATCCTGGGAAATTCCGGCATGAAACACAACAGAGGCAAATGTCCTAACATAGAAACTTTACCTGGGTCGTGCTTCAGTCCAGGTAACAGTGACCTGACCCAGGAGTCAAGGTTTTCATGAATCAATTGCAGGTATGATGTAGCTTTCAGAAGTTACTGATTGAAGGAGTGTGTCCTGATAATATTCTGCTGGTGCAGAGGTATAGCTGTTGAAAACAAAGACCTGCCCAACCTCCAACGTGCCTTGTCGACAAAAACCCTGCATATGTTGCCTCTTCTTCTCAGGATAAGCAATAAGGAAATTCTCTCATATTCTCCCAGGTTTGTAACATAAGCAATCCAGCTTTATTGCTTGAGAATTGTCCTTTTATGACTATTAAAGCAATATAATTGTCATGGTGACTACCATCACCTAGAATACTGCCACAAACCTGAACTGACAGCCAGTGCCTTCTGGACACCAGGAGATGCTGCAAAGGCCTTGGAATTCCTTCCAGCTCCCTTACCTCCAGTGTTAAAGGAGACACACACACACACACACACATTATCTGGAAATAATTTCAAATTTGTAAAAAAGTACAAAAAAGAAACATTGTACAAAGAACACACTTCTATATTGTTTACTCAGATTCACCCATTGTTAACATTTTACCTCATTTGTAAAATTTACAGTTTGTGTGCTCTCTCTCTCTCCCTCTTTCCCTACCTCCCCTCCCTTCTCACTGAACAGATGCCCCTGTCTTTGTGCATAAACTTTGCCTGGGTTGTGCTCCTCTCCCAGGAACAGGGACCTGACCCGGAATCAAGGGTTTCATGAATCGGCTAGTTACGATGTGGCTTCGAGGAGTTAATGATAAAAGAGTGTGTAATAAACATCTTCCTTGTTTAGAAGCGCCAATGTTGGAAAAATACTTGACAAACGTTGAACCAGCATCCTCAACAAGGCCCAAACCTGTACGTGTTTCACCCTTTTCCCCAAGGTAAGCAATGAGGAAATTCTTTTGTACACACATGCATAGTTTTTTCACGCATACATACATAATATTATTCTCTGAACCATTTCAGGGTTAGACACGAAATGGTCTGTTACTCCTAAGTGCTTCAGCATGTGTTCGCTAAGAATAGGAATACTGTCTCGCCGCCACAGTACACTTTTCTGTGGCATCATGTCTATTGACAATATCTTTGCCTAATGTGCTGTCCATACTCAAATGATCACTTGATCTCACACTGACCTGTACGACATTCCTCCCCTCCCCAGGGCAGGATCTTGTCTAACAAGGTACTGCAGTTAGTTGTCATGACTCCTAAGCTTCCTTTATTTTGTTTTTAGTAAACCCTACACCCAACGGGGGGCTTGAAGTCATGACCCCAAGCTCAAGGGTCACACATTCCACCTACTGAGGCAGCCAGGCACCTCTAGCTTCCTTAATCTGGATAGTTTCTACAGCTTTTCTTTGTTTTTAATGGTACAGGCATTTTTTAAGAGCACGCCGCCTCCCTTCTTGGGAACAGAACCTTCCTCATTTGGGGTTTGCTTGATGTTTCCCTGTTAATCACACTGAGATGATGCATTCTTCACTGGACTTCCTTCCTGATTTCCCCTCTTCTCCCATGAGGACTAATGGCTCTCAGGAGCCCCTGGTCTTCTTCTCTGGCCTCCTATCCTGGTTTTTATTAGTTTCCTTTTTAATTGAGATATAATTTACATTCAGTAAAAGGTATAGCTTGTAAGTGTACAGTTGACGAACTGAGACAAATGCACGCACCTGGGTCACCGTGCCTTACTGAAAAAAAATGACGTCTTATATTTGAAACAAACTGGGTCACAGTGAAGATTCCAAGCCTACCTACCCTCGACTGCTTGCTTTACGAGGTAAAAGAATTCGGGGACATCAATGATGTGTCACTCAATGAGAAGCAAATCTTTCAACTAGACGGTGGTTGTTAACAGGCCCATCTGCATTAGTAATAGTGGCGTGGGTGATTCACATGGGACCACAAAGCAGAAAACAGCAGCAACTCCTATCAGTCGCTCCAACCAAAAGATGCTCTGAGGCTAGGCCCCTGGGGAGACGTGACCCAGAGAGGCGGGGCTTAGGAGGCGTGGCCCAGAGAGGCAGGAGGTTGAGAGACTGCACCTGGGGAGGCGTGGCTTGAGAGGTGGGGGGGCTTAGGAGGCGGAGCCCAGGGGGCGGGGCTTGGGAGACAGGTCCTGGGGAGGCATGGCTTGGCAGCTCCACTTAGAAAAAGACTGAATCAGAGTTCACAGCGAACGCTAGCTATTTAAAACAAACTTTGGTGACCTTTAAAAACGGACTTGGGAGGGTGCTGGCAAGCAGCGCTGGGAAATGTGCACAACTGGAATCCGTGGACCCGCAAGTTGTTTGTGGAAGACACTGGAGAAAGGGAGTGAAGTGCGGGGTCAGTACTCAGCTCACCACACTGAACCACCAGCCCTGAGACTGCTGTTCCCGAAACTTCGAGGCTTGGTTTAGGGGTGTACAGGTGCATGTGAAGGGATTCACATTAAACATATTTCCTTCTAGGACAAAAGGTATTTAGTTTCTCTAACCAGCGTTTTTTGGTTCTAAAATGAGGATAAATCAGATTTTGATCATTTCTTATCATGAGGCTTTGCTATCAAGGCCAGTTTTTTTCTTGATTTTTTTTTTTTCTAAATCAAGACCCTATTACCTTTTCCTATGATAGGAAGGGATTAAATACCTCAAACACTCAGGATATCTATGGTTTTCTTTGTTTTCTCAAATTCAGTGAGGACAAACTCAAGTCCCCTATACCAAGACACGCAGGATGCTCGAAGTCAATGAAATAGATCCCTATCATGCTCCTCATTTGCATGCAGGAGCAGAGGAGAACCTTACACTCCTTAAAAATATCCCTTATCCTCCAGGCTCCCTTATCTTGTCTTGCTGGGCCCCTACTATTACTCCTTAGACCACATGATGTGGCCGTCTGGCTCCACTGCACTGCACCAGGGTCAGGTGGCTGGCTTACTGGTCCCTGCCAGGGTCAAGAGGCCGCTCTGAAGGCGGATGTCTCTGCACGGGGTGGAGGTCTGCATGTTTGGCCAGTCCTAACAGGTACCTACGCAGCCACCTCTTGGGAGTTCTCCCACTTCAGAGGGGCTGAACCAATCCCGACAGAGGCTGGGGTCCCCACCGATTTGCCACTGTTGCCTCTCTTCTCAGAAGCCAGGACATAGCCACAGAAAAGTGCTGGGCCCTTCTCAGACACGAACGGCAAACAGTTTCATCTCTTTCCTTTCTCAAATAGTGCTGTTCAAGTTCTTCAATGGGTCATGACTGTGGAAACAGGACAGTCAGCTGAAACACAATGGCTGGTCACTGATCCATGGCAGTAAGGAGGACCAGCCGTCAGAACACAAAGGCCTGGCCTCTCTCTGGAAGGGACAGTGCCGCTAGACTTTTCCTGTGTGTGCAGAGTTGGAGGTGGGACGGGAACACAACATTATTTCTCAACAGGTCACTTTCTACAGAAAATCCTTAACAAATAAGCCAGTCAGTGACGTGCAGGCTTACCAAGTTTTCTGTGCTGTAGGCCAGTGGACTCACAAATCCTAGTTGGGAGCAGGGACTTATTTCAAGGGACCCACAAATCAGTTAGCATTATAGATTCAGAGAATTCCTAAAATATCTCGTATACATGTATTACCATTTTTCTCATACCTGTAGGTGTTATTGTGGGGGACACAACAAATATTTACTTAAATATACTAAGTACCCATAGTAGCTTCTTGCTATATGTGTCTACTTAATCCATGGACACCTAACGTACGGTTGCTTGTCTATGGGTTGGCTCCCGTTTAATATATTTTAATGGCATTCTTAAGAAAAGCTGGGATCACCCAAGCTTGGGATCCTCCCAAGCAAGGAGTTTCCTGAAGACAGCAATAGCACACTGTGGCCTGTCCCAGAGCACTGTGACCCTGTGCCTCACACGGTGTCTGGTATGGACCTCAACATCCCTTCAGTAAACATTTGATCATCTGACCAGGTAGCTCTGAGGCCTCAGGCCTCCCCAAGTTTCCCTCCCTAGCTTGGCATTCATCCAAGCCTGGGCCTGCCTGGTCCCTGTCCCCAAGGCTGTAGATACCAGAAGAAACGCCCAAATCATGGCCCCAGCTACTGCACTATTCCAAAACTTCCATGGAAGCATGCAGCACCGTGGAAATACATCCTCCAGCAGACGGGCTGGCTGTAACTTCTATGACGTGGGTTTGAGCAGGTTAGTCACGTGCCCTCGGGGCACTTCTTCAGACTGTTACCAACTGGGAAGCTCTTGCCCAGTTCCTGTTTCCAAAGAGTCCAGCAGTTTCCTTACGATCTGAAGGGTCCAAGACAGGCAGATGGTTTAGCAGTAAGAGCCCGGGGTTAGAAGCAGCTGGGGTTTGCTTTGTTACTCAGCTGCTATTTACTGTATAACCCGGTGGAAAAGACTCAACCACACTGGCCCTGTGTTTCTTCATCATCCACCAAAGGGGAAGAATAAAGAGCCCGTCCATCTCTTCCGGCCTTTGTGAAAATTGAATGAGAATATTGGCAAATGTACTTTACTTGAGGCAGACAGTCCCTCCTATTTTCAGTACCCTTATCCTGATATGACTCCACATTCCAGAAGCGCTGCAACTGCCAACCTCAGGCAGCAGTGGTCCACGGCCAAACCTACGGTGGGAGATGGCGCATGCCCACGCCGGGCCAAAAACTATCGATGCCAGTGTCGTCCTGAAATCAGAACGATATTTGCCTTCGTCAACTGATTTAAAGACCAAATGGATGCGTCACCCAAGTACATAACCTGCACAATGGTATGTGTTCCGTTGTACGCACCTTCATTCATCTCTGCTAGCGGTGTGGGACCACGGTTTGGAAAAGATTCAGCCAAACCATCCAGAATTCAAGGACTCCTCTTGAACTACATGGCTCAATACCTGGCCCCTTCACAAATGTCCTCCCTTCACTTTAGGGCTGCTATTGCTCCAGCCCTCACATTCTATTGGCAGCCCACAGCGTACATGAGAAGAAGGCTCAGGCTGCATGGTCCTGGCTTGTCTCTAGTCCCTTGACAGGCTCCACAAGTGCCCGTTCTCCCACAGAAGCCCTCTTCTTCAGGAGATAAATGGACCAACATTAAGGGAGCGTAGCATCGATAATTCCTCCCCTGCAATGGGGAAGTCTAGAAAAATCTGCTCTATCAGAAGGCTGCTCCTCCCCAAGGCCGACCTGCCTGAAGAAGAGTGTTTTTCTTGGCAACCACACATCCTTATGGTAGCAATAAACCATGCTGCCAAAGAGACAAAGTGAGGTAGTCAGGGCCTCCCAGGCACGGTTGGCGACTTTCCCAGCCAGACATTTCTGAAGATTCAGAAAAATCGGACAAACGGTTCCACCCCATTTTGTCCTCACGCAGACCCCTGAGCTCACACGGGCTTCGTGTGCGGGCGCGCGGCTGACGATCCTGCCTGCCCAGATCTACGCCGCACACGGCCTTCTCTGCTATTACCATTCCAGCCCTGTTTACCTCGCCTAGGCATGTTCAGAACATAAGGCCTTCTTCTCCTCAAGTTCTGGCCACACTCTCCCCTTCATCCTGTTCAGATAGTCTGGAACATGGTAGAGCCAGGCCTTCTGCTGACAGCTCCCTCAACCTCCTTCCTCTGGCCCTGTCTCGTCGTCTGTTTTGCTCTTCCCTCGCAACCTGCAAACGAAAGGCTTTTTCCTTCCCCACCCCTTGGTCTCTGTCCCTAGCGTCACCTCTTCCTCAGCAATTCTCCCCTCTTGATTCCCTTTACACGACTTTGGTGACAGGGGTCTCCTAGGACTCTGCCTCCAGGGACCGTGGAGGTGGACAGCCGGGAGCAATGCCCCGAAACAGCGTGTAAGAACTGAGGGAACACAGACACGTCACACCATCTGCGCCTCAGTTTCCCTATCTGCAAGATAAAGAGAATGGCGTGATGATTTAAAGGCGAGGTCGACTTAGCACAGCGTACGTGGTAGGGGCTGAGTAACTGCTGACTACAGCTGCTGGTGTTGCCAGAGCTCCTTCCAGAGTCTTCCTGTTCATCCCCACCTTCTTCCTTTCTGCAGCAAATCAAACCACCCACCTCTACTTCCTCTGAAGGCCGCCGGTTCAACCTTCCTACCGCACAGCTCTGTGTGGTCATTCTGGCGTCCAATATGCCTCACTACCTGCTGAAGGGCACCTCAGCCCACCCTCAGCTAAGAAATCCAGGCTGTTCAGGGGCGTCTGGGTGGCTCATTTGGTTAAGTGTCCAACTTCGGCTCAGGTCAAGATCTCACAGTTCGTGAGTTTGAGCCCCCACCTCAGGCTCTGTGTTGACGGCTCAGAGCCTGGAGCCTGTTTCATATTCTGTGTCTCCCTCTCTCTCCCTGCCCCTCCCCCGCTCACACTCTGTCTCTCTCTCTCTCTCTCAAAAATAAATAAATATGAAAAAAATGAAAAAAAAAAAAAAAAAAGAAATCCAAGATGGTCACAACTCACGCTGCGCCTTCCCCTCCCTGCCCTAACCCAGAATGGTCTGCTCACTCTATCACACGCCTGCCTTCTCCTGCCTCTCACCCTGCCTCTACAGGTTTCCTGTTTGAAACACCTCTCCATCCCTACGTTCTCCTCTCCAGAACCTAGCCAGTATTCAAACACCCCAGCAATGGCCACTTCCTCTCTGGAGTCTTCCTGACTTGCAGAGCCAGACTCCGAGGCTCCAGAGCCTTCCACGGGCCCTTCTCATTTTGCTCTATGTCTGATTCCCCACCAGACTGTGTGCTCCCTGAGGGCAGGGGCTGCGTGTCTGACACCTCTGATGTATCCACTCTGCGTGGCTCAGAGCAAGGGCTGGGAAAAGTCTCGTGAACGAAGCAGCCAGTGGTTGTGTTCCAACAGGTGTAACACTCAGCTCCCCAGCTCCAACCGGGCCTGGTGAAATTAGAGGCTGGTCAGCACAGAGTTAATGCTGAGCCCTCCTCCCCCAGGCCCCAGACTCTGCCCTCCTGGGGGGGCTGAGGTCTTTGTGATACGCACATTAATTAGGCTCTAAGTAAAAACACAGACCTGAAAACTCAACGAAGGAGAAGAAGTGAGTGTGGCTGGCCAGGGACCTCCAGGATGTGACTTGGCCCCGGGCAGCAGAGGGATTGCTGGCCTCTGGGACCACAGCCCTGAATTCCAGTTCAGGCCCAGCAGGGCACCCAGGGAGGCTCATGCCCACACAAAGGGTGAGGATGACTTACAAAGGGAGGGTTTCTTCACAGGTGCCTTCCAGTCCAGGCCACAGCCAGCTGAACTCCGGCCAGCCTTTCCTTGCCGGCCAAGTGGCAGGGGCGCCAGCGCTAAACCTCTGCTAAGTTACAAGAGTTGTCGCGAGGGGTATCTGCTGTTTAGTATGCAGCGGTAGCCAGAGCCAGACGGAACTTCCCTCTCAACTTCAGCGACGGCTGATGTAATTCGCTACAACGCTTCTGTACAACAATTTCACCACGTGTGCCAAGAATCTTAACAATGACCAGAACTTTTGACTCATTCATGAATCGAAGAGCCCACGCATTTAGGGAAATCACCCTAAATGAAAGCAGCTCCTTAGGGACAGACTGCCTGAGCACACTACTATTTTCAAAAGAGGACAGCCATCAAAAAGCTGAACGTCCCTGACCAGGATGATGGTTACAGAAGTTTAAGAGTATGGCTGATACTTATTCCATGTTTTCAACAGACGAGGCATTGTGCTAAAATCATCACGTGTGATACATCATTCCATTCCACCCCAGTTATGAAGCAGCTAATATGGTTATGCCTGCTTTGCCGATGAGGAAACTGAGGCTTGGTGACATTCGGGGAGTTATCTAGAGGCCCTGGGGTCTGGTGGAGGTAGGACTAGAGGCGGGTACTCTAACGCCACAAACTGCATTCTTGCCACACGTTATCATCCCCCCCGATACGTGTGTGTCTGCGTGTGTTGTGTGCACAGTGATTCAACATTGCACATCTATTTTAAACAGTAGTCATCTATTTTAAATAATTTTATGTGCCATTTTCTTTTTTATTTTTTAAACATTTTTATTTATTATTGAGAGACAGAGAGAGACAGAGCATGAGCATGGGAGGAGCGGAGAGAGAGAGGGAGACACAGACTCCGAAGCACAGAGCTCGATACGTGGCTCGAACTCACAAACTGCGAGATCATGACCTGAACCAAAGTCAGTCGCTTAACCAACTGAGCCACCCAGGCGCCCCCAGGGAAAATGTTTCTGTTATAATATGGACTTAAAAACAGAATATGAAACTGTCTAGATGAGGACAACCTCTGAAAAGATTTTAATCTTTCACTAAAACACTTTATAATTAAATATATACTTTATGTATTTAGAAAAAGAAACACATTATTATATTAACAGTGATTATACTTGGACACATTCTCCCTCTACATTTAATGTTCTGTCTTTTGTACATTTTTTAGGTTTATTCATTTATTTAAAATTTTTTTTAATGTTTTTATTTTATTTTTGAGAGAGACAGAGACAGAGTGTGAGCAGGGAAGGGGCAGAGAGAGAGGGAGACCCAGAATCTGAAGCAGGCTTCAGGCTCTGAACCATCAGCACAGAACCCGGTGTGGGGCTCCAACTCATACACTGTGAGATCATGACCTGAGCTGAAGTTAGACACTCACCGACTGAGCCACCCAGGGGCCCCAGTTTATTCATTTATTTTGAGAGAGAGAAACTATAAGTTGGGGAGGGCCAGAGGGAGGGGGGAGAGAGAGAGAGAGAAAGAGAGGGAGAGAGGAAGAGAGGGGGGAGAGAGAGAGAGAGAGACAAAGAGGGAGACAGGGAGAGAGAGGGGGAGGGAGGGAGGGAGAGAGAGAGAGAGGGAGGGAGAGAGGAAGACAGGAAGAGAGGGAGAGAGGGAGAGAAGGGGAGAGGAGGGGGGAGAGAGAGAGAGAGGAAGAGAGGGGGAGAGAAAGAGAGAGAGGGAAAGAGGGAGAGAGGGAGAGAGGGGGGGGAGAGAGAGAGGGAGACAGGGAGAGAGAGAGGGAGACAGGGAGAGAGGGAGAGAGAGAGAATCCCAAGCGGGCTCCACACTGTCAGCACAGAGCCCAATGCAGGGCTTGAACTCACAAACTGTGAGATCAGGACCTGAGGGCAAGTCAAGAGTCAGACACTTAACCGACTGAGCCACGCAGGAGCTCTGTGTCTTTTGCACATTTCCAACCACGGGTCACCGCTAGTAGATGATCAAGATGAGCTCCCTGGCGCTGTATTTGCAAGCCTTCAGGTGAGCTCAACTCTGACCTTGAGGTGGCCTCCATTCTGTCTGTCACATGTCCCAAAGCAGAGATGCCAGAGGCCCCCTCATCCAGTTTCAGTATACGGGCATGGTCCCTGATGGCCTACCGTCTCCACCCAGGAAGTGGTTCAGACAATTCTGGGGTAAAACCGCAGACCATGGGCAATCCCACAAGCCCTGCCCGAGGCTGCCTGCAAACGGCCCTCTCAGCGCAGTCGCCACGTGGGGTCGGCCTGACCCAGAGCAAGACCACAAGCTGAGAGCCAGCGCCAGCCACACGCAATCAAGTCCACACAGTGCTCTGGGCTTCGCGGCATTGTGGCTGTGTCTGGTTTCGTGTTTAATTAATTTATCTGACAATTCCCAATCCAGGCCATGCGGCAACCGTGACCTGGGATGGGGTCGTAGCGACCCCCTTAGACAGGACGGGGGCCACGCTTGTCGCGGTCCCCGCCGCTCCCTGCTGCCTTCCCTGGCACCGAAGCTGACTCATGCTGGAGCTGCTGCTTTTGCAACAGCGGAGTGATAGCGAAAGCGAAACGTGCTGTGTCCACGTTGCGATCAGAAGAGGAAAAAGGAACTGTGAGTTAGGAGGGCTGTGGGTGTCAAGTAAAACAGAGGTGAGTACATTTTCCAGGCACTTCTGCTCACTTGTGGTACCTCCTGGGTCCCAGGGAGTCTTTGAGCTTTCCACCCCTGGCCCAGAGGGCTCCCGAGGGACAAGGAAGAGAAAGCTGCCTCCTTCCCCCTTTCCTGGAGAGACTCCTGGCGCAAAGTCCCGCCTGCCCTACCGACCGCTCTAGCCCCAGCAGTGATCCCGCCCGCCTGATAGCTACCAAAGACCTCCCGCCCTGGCAGCCGGGGGAGGAGGTGAACTGAACGACAGACAGACCAGGCAGACACAGAAGTCACACCCATCCCTTGGATTCCACGAGCTGTGGCTGTTACTTGAACTAGGTCATTTCGGAGACACGTTCCCAGCATGCCCATTTTCTCTCTCAAGATCAAAAGTTGGATTTGTGATAACCTTCTGCAAAGGCCCCAGTGTTATCAAAGTGACCACAGCCTCAGCTTCTCCAAAATCTTGGGACAGACACAGAACCAGCACCCGTGGGGCTGAGTCAGCTCCACCTGCCACCGGGGGAGTGACCTCAGGCCATGCCTCAGGCTCCCCTTTGCAATGGTCTAGGAATTGGGTTGTTCCAAAGATGAGACTCACCCAGAGCTCTTGACATAGTGCCTGGCACAGGATACGGCCTCAGTAAATACCAGCTCCTCGGTCCCCACTGCTGTGTTCTGGCTGAGCCCAGACCAGAGGCTTGAGGATGCTGGAATCTTCATCTCTACCCTCCCTGCCCTCGTTCAGGTACACCGTCTTTGTCTTCATACCTGCCAGCTAAGCCCCGGGGCCCAGCTGCTAAGACTTAGAACTATGCAGAGTTGGGAAAGGTTTGCCTGCAGGAAACTCCCTTGGCCTCTTAGGAAGAGCCTTCCCTGAGTTCACAAAAGGCCAGTTTCTTGGCACAATGAAAAGGATAGCATATTTTTTTTCTGTTTTTCTGTTGCTGCCTCAAGGGATTGACTAAAGACGACAAGTTTCCTTCGGGCACTAGGGCACTAGGATGAACTCACAACCTCCCAACAGAAGGCTGCGGGCACGGTCCCACTCATACAGGAGTCGGGCCGAGAAATCACATCCCTCCTCCTCTTCCATGTCCTGGAGGTGAGGGACAGGGAGGGCACACTGGTCCCTCAGGTTGTCCCTACTCCGAGAGCTTATCGAGGAGACAAGGCCCCAGAAGGGTCTGGACTTCCCGGGTGGGCGGTTCCGGAGAACCGCAGCCTGGGAGGGCTATACGCCAGGCTCGCCTGGTTGCTGGCGAGCAGACGCAGGTGACCCGCAGTGCTGCGCTGGCCCAGAGCAGGTGCGTACCTAGTGTGCCGGGTAAACGAACAGGGCTAGCCGCCATACGGACCTCACAGCGTCGAGCCAGGGTATGAGGTGAATGGTGCACGCAGTGTCAGAGTTCGGTGGGCCGCTGTAGCCGCCCAGCTCCCTAAAACTGGCTGGTTGCACCCAGCTTCGGGACCCTTCTTGCGTCTGGCCATTCCTTGACTGCCTCCCATCCTTCGTCCAAGCACCAGAGGCTTTTACCCTGGCCTCGGGATCCCTTGCGGTTCAGGCGCGGTTCAGGCCTTGGTCTGCCAGGTCAGCCACTGTTCTAGACCTCTCTGTGGGGAAGGTAGGGGGAGGGCAGGACAGAGGATGCAATCTCTTCACTTGCGTCCCAGTGTCCCAGCTTTCCTAAGGAAGGCATTTCCGGAGAAACAGCTCCCTTGGTGTCCAGGCTGGCCGTGCCTCACCTCCGCCAGTGCGCGCAGGCGCGCCTCGCCCCTTTTCCTCCCCTCCCGGGGTTAAAGTGCCCAGGTAGGGAAGGACACAGGTCTGCCCCCCGGGAGCGGAAGATGCATCGATAGAAGCTCTTCCAACATCAGGACCCAAAGACCTGTAAGACTGAAGGGGAGAACACCTCCCGGGCAGCAGAGCTGCCGGGCCGGAACGCGCCCCAGGGCATTATCAGGGCTCTGGCTGCGGAGCCTGGCTGAACCCCAGCCTCTGGGGGCACAGAGGTCACACGCAGGTCATTCCAAAGGCTGCCAGGAAGAGGGGTCTTATCCACGAGAGCTGTCGGCCCAGACCAGACATCTGAGGGGTCAGAAAGGACCACAGATCCAGCCTTTCCTTTAGACAGAAAGGAGAAGGTGGCCCAGGCAGGGGTGCATCTTGCCTGAGTGCAATCAGAGCCCAGAAGCAGACGTGGAGGGACTGAAATCTAAGACCCCCGGCTTGTCCTTCCTTGAAACCTGGCACTTTCTACTCTGCACAGCAAGGGCCTTCGCCTTCTTTCCATCTTCCTTTTTCAAAACCACTCCCAGGAAGAGACACAGAAACTCCTTTCTCAGCGGAGAGGAAGTAACAGATTCACCGTGTGGTGCAGAATTGCTGTGTGGCACACCAAGAAATGAAGCTCTAAGGGCAAAGTCAAGGAGGGGGAGAGGAGTGACTCCTCACCCCCAACAGCGGGTGGTTCAGGTGTGAGACCTGCTGGCGGCACGCCCTGGGGTTGTGGACAAGCATGTGGGTTTGAGATCTGTGAGTTCCTCAGAGCCCCATGCCTGATTCAACGCACTAGGAGACTCTTTTAAAATTCTTAATCATTTTTTTTAACTTTTTTTTTTTTTTTAATTTTTGAGAGACATAGAGACAGAGAGTGAGCAAGGGAAGGGCAGAGAGAGAGGGAGATACAGAATCGGAAGCAGGCTCCAGGCTCTGAGCCATCAGCACAGAGCCCAACACGGGACTCGAACTCACAGACCATGAGATCATGACCTGAGCGGAAGTCAGCCACTTAACCGACTGAGCCACCCAGGTGCCCCTTAATCATTTTTGAACAAGGAATCCCACATTTTTCTTCTGCAGTGGGCACTGCAAATGATGTAGCTGGTCCTCACCCACCCATCATTAGCTGTGTGGCCTTGTTTAAGTGTCTTAACCTCTAGGAGACTTGGTTTTCTCCTCTCAGAAATGGAAGCAGTAATAGCACCTGCCTTACCCAACTGTATGAAGACCAATTAAGTGAACACACCCAGAGCTCTAAGCAGGTGCCTGGCGCAGAATAATTCTATATCTAATCAATGATAGATACTACTATAGATAAAAACAATGATTACAGACTATCGCGTGACAACGTAGATGCTCTGCTCAACGAAAGGGTAGTAACGACCGAGTCCCGAGTCCCAGAGCGGGCGAACCAGCCACGGCTCACAGGCACCCGGGACCCCTCCCCCGCTCTTACCTTCCCGAAACGGCTGTGTTTGCATCTGCAGCCGGATCTTGATGAGCTCCACGGGCGCGCCCAGCCCCACGGAGACCACGCCGGCCACCACGCTGGCCAGCAGGAGGTCAGACAGGGTGCGCGACGGGCTGGCCCCGGGCTCCCTGCAGTGGTGCTGGCTGAGGAGCCTCTGCGTGTTACTGAAGACCCCAAACACCACGGAGTTGTAGACGGCGATGCTGGCGAGGGGAAAGGACATGCCTTTGAAGAAGCCGAAGACCTGTGGGAAAGCCAGGGCGGTGGGGCGTGAGGGCCCAGGGCCGACCGCAGGCCCAGGTGCCGGCCGAGCTGCCCACGCCGCCCTCTGCGCCGGCCCTGCCCACTGGGAGCCCGCAGGCCACTGAGGCCACACTATGGGGAGAAATACATCAGGATGTCAGTGACGAGAATACAAGAGGATGCTGAGGGGAGAGGAGAGACGAAGCAGGTGGGGGGGTGCTCTCCACTCACACAGACAGGGCACTCTGGCCCCGGGGGAGTGGGGGGAGCAGCACATGGATGCAGTCTCGTTTCCTGAGTCGGGGTGTCCTGGGCCTGGAATCCGTATTTGCCACCAGGGGTGGCAGCGTTCTTGGGCTGGAAGGGTATTGGGCTGCAGGGGCGCCAGGGTGGCACTGTCAGTTAAGCGTAGGACTTAGGCTCAGGTCATGATCTCATAGCTCATGGGTTCGAGTCCTGCGTCGGGCTCTGTGCTGACAGCTCGGAGCCTGGAGCCTGCTTCGGATTCTGTGTGTGTGTGTCTCTCTCTGCCCCTCCACCACTCATAGTCTCTCTCTCTCTCTCTCTCTCTCTTTCTCTCTCTCTCTCTCAAAGATAAATAAACATTTAAAAAATTTATAAAAAGAGAAAGCTATCTGGCTGCATGGAGCCGTGGTGGGTAGCCGACTTGCCAAGCACCACACATACCCTCCTCATCCGCCACTCAAGCAAAAAGCATCCTCTGAAACATCTCCCATGAGCCCGGGGGACATGGAGGATGCTACAAGAAATCCCTGCTGCCCTCACTGAGCCTACACTCTGGGTGCAGGCAAGGGGA
Organism: Paguma larvata; assembly: GCA_030068075.1. NCBI lineage: Eukaryota > Metazoa > Chordata > Mammalia > Carnivora > Viverridae > Paguma > Paguma larvata. The sequence goes on from CM057826.1 coordinate 121,433,003, forward strand.
GGAAGGGTCCGGGCCAGACAAACTGACAGGTGACTCAAATTCAATGTGCTAAGTCTGTGGGGGAGGGTCTAAGGGGAGCGGAGCCCCCAGAAGGCTTCTGCGTGTATGCAGAAATCACAGGAGAGCGTGCTGCAGGCTGAGGAGAGGGTCCTTTGCGCACTGCACTCTTTTTTTTTTTTTAATTTTTTAACTTTTATTTATTTTTGAGAGAAAGAATAAGTGTATTTTTACTTTTTTTAACGTTTATTTATTTTTGAAAGACAGAGACGGAGTGGGAGCAGGAGAGGGGCTGAGAGACATGGGAGACACGGAATCAGAGGCAGGCTCCAGGCTCTGAGCTGTCTGCACAGAGCCCGACGCAGGGCTCGAACCCACAAACTGCCAGGTCATGACCTGAGCCGAGGTCGGACGCTTAACCGACTGAACCACCCGGGCGCCCCTCCACACTGCACTCTTGAGGAACATCAGATACTCGTCTGCAACCTGGAAAATTCCACAGGCCCTTGGGTGAGGCGGGCCAGCACATACTTTTAGCCCCATGCCAAAAACGAAAAAGTATGAGGAAGCTGTTGTACAAACTCTAGGCCCGACACAAGCCTGCTGATCCTGACCTAGGCGTGTGCGCCCCATCCGCCAGAGGCAGCGCACCTCCCCCCCACACACACGTTTACACACACGTGCGTGCCCACACACCCATGCACACGCATCCTGCCTCAGGTCCTCCCTCCAAACCAAGCTCCTTCACATAACATGGGCCATCACTTCGCCCCGAAGCGCTGTGTCTTCAAGGAATGCCCACAGGTCCCACAAAACGCCCCGGCGCAGGGCCGTTGGCTGGCAGGCACCGGGGAACGAGTGTGCCAAGAAGGAGAATTAGCGGCCACCCTTCAGGGGAGTGACGAACCGCACACTGCCCGCAACAGCCAGAGTGAGGTTGGCAGTCCGCTGTAAAGCAGCCCGCTGAGAGAGTTCGAACAACACCGCGACAAAAAACACAACTCTGAGGGAACTCTCCCAGCGCAGACGGGGGAGGTTCCCGAGCCCCAGGGCACCTCCTACGATGGAGGCTGTGGGGAAGGTGGCGGCCGGCAACGGGGCCACCTTTCCAGGGAAAGCCCAGGGCTGCCATGGCGCTTAGGCCCGGCCGCTTCTTGACATTGCCATGTCACCGGAAATGATAACATATATTTTAAACTCCCCGAAGAGGGGCCTCAGAAAGTCTTCAGAAAGCACGTGGTCATTCTCAGGAAGGGCACCTGAGGCCCCGTGTAAAATATTATTCAAAACCCGCACGCCCGGGTGGCTTCGTCAATTAAGCATGGAACTTAGGATTTCAGCTCAGGTCACGATCTCAGGGTTTGTGAGTTTGAGCCCTGTGTCAGCCTCTTTGCTGACAGGATGGGGCCAGCTAGGGATTCTCTCTCCTTTCCCCCCTCTCGGGCCCTCCCCCACTCATGTGCGCACTTGCTCTCTCTCAAAAATAAACAAACTTAAAAAATGTTATTCCATTTTCCCCCCGGAAAAGGAAAATCTCGGGCCCCCCGGTCTCGAGAAACCTGAGGTACGAGCGGTGCTGGCCATCTGGAATCAGAAGTGCCTGGCTCGCGCCACAGGAAGAGAAGCCAGCGAGCATGCGGTTTAGCGGTCTCTCATGTGGCTTCGAAAATTGACAAGTCACCCTGTTTTCGTAGGAATTCTCCTCCCTGCGATTCTAAATTCCTCGGAATTTCTCCAGAGAGGTTCCACAAAACCAGCTTTTTCTCCAAGAACATGGCACGCGGTGGCAGGGTCGAGGTTAGTGACACACGACTCTTGAGGTGTGGTGGAGCGAAATGAGGAGGGAAGAGGCAACAATGAGCCGAAAGTGAGGAGCGGGACCGAACAGGCCTCCCGCCTGATGGGCGGGCGTCAGAGGTGTGGCCCCGGGCCGCCTGGCCCCAGCAGGCTTCCACCCGTTTGTGAGGGACGCTCTGGCCCCTGCCCTGGGGAGGGGGGCACTTACGCTCTCCCTCCTGTACACAGCGCGGATGCAGCTGAGGGTATTCCCATAGTGGACGCCGGCCTGCAGGCGAGTCTGCGGAGAGAGGTGACAACATGAGGGCCCGGGCCGAAGTCACTCACGTCCCCGCTGCCCCGGAGGGGCTGAGCTGGCGGCGCTGCGGCCCAGAGAGGGGACGGCCCGGCCCCAAGGGACCCGGCTGGTAAGAAGGGCAGGGTTTCTGTTCCCGCCAGGCCCGTGCACTGTCTCAGTGTCCCATTCAGACCTTGCCGAATGTAGCGGCAGTCTTCCTGGTCGGAGAGAAGGACAAAGGCCGTTTGTTGTTCCCAAACGATGCTTGAATGGTCAACATGCGATCCCTGTATCCTGAGTAAAAGGACGACTCCACGGCGCTGCCCAGTCTGCTGTCCACGCTCTACCACCCTCAGGATTAGCAGAGTGACCTGTCCTTCCTGCCCCCAGGAGACCCCTACGTCTCCCCGCTGGATGATGGGCTGGGCTCCCCACTGGCCTCCGCTTCCCTCTCACCCCTTCGCCTGTGTCTCCATGGCAGTCCCGCTGTTCTCTTCCAACAACAGCGAGGCGCATCGCTGCTCTTGAGAGTTCGCTGGTGGCTTCCCATCAAACTTACAGGAAAACCCCACACTCTCTGCCAGTGTCCAGGAGGCCTGGGCAGCCCGCCTCTCACCCCTGCACGCCATCTTCTCCATGCCCCTGCCCTCTTTGCCCACCACGCGGCACATCCCCAAGTCTCGGGGGCGTCACTTTCCCCCTTCCCCTCCCTGCCTGGAATTTCTACCCGCTCTTCCTCCCCCACCCCTCCCAGAAGGCTCTTCCTCCAGCGACTGCTCATTTTTTTGGTCTGAACTTAAATTTTGTAGTGGTGTCCTTTCTCCATTTAATTACGTTTTATCTGGGCTCCCTCTCTATGGCAAGGTCATCTCGTATTTCCCTCTTGTCCCCAGGCTGAGCGTGGCCCTGGCACGGGTCCCCTTTGCACTGGCTGAAGGAGGGGCTGGAGGGGAAGACATGGTGTCCTGTATTGGAGGCTGGCTCTGGTGACCAGGGGCATGAGTGGACAGCCACAGAGGGTCTGAGGAAGCCCGCAAAAGTGCTAGGGCACCTCCTTGACCCTGGTAAGAAAGAGCCCCGAGAACCACAGAAGGAGTGATCCGGACTGTTCGCCCCAGAGCCCAGGGTCCAGTGACAACCAAGACCAGGGTGCAGACTAATACTTCACACTAACAGCCTGAGCTCCATCTGCCTACAAGTAGCAGAGACTCAGGCAGAACACACGCACCATAAAAGTGACGCTCTCTGAGGGGAAAATCACGGGAGATGTTTTTATGCGCTGAACTGCATTTCATCTTCCAACTTTCCCACAACAGACAGGGATTTCTTTCATTATTTCTAGCTTACGTCATTTAAAAATAATTTTAAGTACCCAGCTCATAAGGGAATACATTTTCTTAATAAAAACATCCCAACGTTCTCCCTCCCATCCCCCTTCCTGAGCTAATAACCAGGGCTAAGAGCTGGACGGGCATCCGTCACAACAGTGTTAGAAACCCAGAGGGCCACGGGCCGCCTGCAGCGCTCTTAGATATGATACGTAAATGGTATCCTACGTTTCCCAGGGATTACTTTCATGACCATAGAAATGTGCCGATGGACTCGTTCAGCCAGGGCTACTGAATGCCTATTTTATAGCAGTCACTGATGCACTCTCAGGAAGTTGAGCGGTAGAAAAGCAAACTCCCTGGCCTCCTGGAACTTATACCCAAGGGGGAACGGGAAAAAAGGCCAATAAAAGATAACTCCCAAACAAATATATACACCAGATGATGACAGGCGCCATGGAGAAAAATAAACCCAGGGTCAAGAGTGTGGGGCGGTTGAAGGAAAATACAATATTAAATCGGGTGGAGGCGAAGACACTCCGGAAGGTGTAGCAAGATGAGAACCGGGCTTTCGTGGTCTTGCCGTTAAGCAGACTCACAGAGGTCTGCCTTGGGGTGGGGGATCCCCAACCAGGATGAGAACATAGGCAAGGGGAGGTGGGCACAGGCCTCTCTCTCGTCCCCCATTTAAGACTGGCATGAAGAGGCTGGATGCTTTCTCTCACGGGCCCCGGCGCTGACCGGGCTGCCTCTGGGCAGCGAATCCACAGAAAGGTTGAGTCCCCAAGAAGAATCAAGGTCTGGGGCACACCGTACATGAGGAAACTCAACCGGAGAGTCAAACCCAGATCGCAGAAGAGTTTCAAAACCACGGCGCAATGGTCCCCCAGCCATGCTGAGCACCTGGGGAGGCCACCCCTGCGGCCGGCAGCACAGGTGCCGGGGTTCGGTGAAGGACAACCGCACACCTGGGGAAACACGGGGCATTTTAGAGGACTTCTCTCAGGGAATCCCACAAACGCGAGGCAGCAGGGAAACTCTCCCCATTTTACGGATGGAGAAGCTGGCTTCCTCTATTCGTTTCCTATTGCTGCTGTGACAAATAGGACACATGGAGCGGCTGACGACAATGCATACTCGCTCTCGCTAGCTGGTCTAAGGGCAGCTGAGCCCCGATTAGCAAACCCTGGTCGCATGGCATCAGGCACAGACCCAAAACGCCCCAGCTGTGCCAAGGGCCAGGTGAGAATCCGGATCCCGGCAACCCGGCCACCAAGCAGCCACCGGCTGGCTCTCCTACCCACGAGGAGGTGGCCACGGGCAGGGGAAGGAATCTGACCAGGTCCTTTTAGCCTGGCTCTTCCAAGGGCAAGCCCTGGGACCTCGGACAAGTCACAACTCACTCCCAGCATCCTGGCATGTGTGTCCATCAGGATACGAATGGCTCACTCATTACTCCAGCCTCGGTGCCACTGTGACAATCTTCACGGCAGCCCTGCCGGGAGGTGCTCTTTGCCCATTATTCAGATGAGGAAAGCCAGGCTCCGGGAGGCTAAGGGCTGCACCCTGGTCACAGAAGAGCAGTGGGGGGAAGGCGGGGAGGGAGAGACTGTCCTCCAGGTAATTCAGACTCTGGGTCTCTCGCCCGGACCTTTCTCAGACAGAGACTTCAGAGAAAATGTCAGCCAGGAGACAGGAAGGAAGGAGCATGTGCTGGGGAATAACGAGGGCCCCGGGTCACATCCCTGGGCGGGATGCAAGGCCAGCCACGGAAGCTGGCATCACCAGGCTGGGGTGCTGAGCAGAGTGCCCAGTTCTCAGGCTGGGCAGAGACTGGATTTGATGTATCAGGAAGAGGCAGAGTGGAGACGAGGAGGAGGGCTCCAGCCTTTTCAGGTGGCCACACTTGCCTGTGTGCCTTGACCTCTACACTTGCTGGTTGGAGGTCAGAGCTTCCAACAAGCCTGGCCACGCTGGGGGTAAGGGAAGGACACTCCACCCGGGAGACACAACGGTTGCCTGTGCCAGGAATGTGGCGGAAAGGCCCTCAGGGGCAGGGACTGGACTTGTTGGTCTACTACTGACACCCTGCTATCCTCGTTCCGCCTGCAAAGACAAAGTGTCTACTGTGCGTTTGATGTCTGAGCAAAAGACAGGAGCCACAAGGACCCAGGAAGTATCTTCAATTATTTAAGACAAATAGGCTGATCCCCTGGTCAAGAAGAGAGCAGGCCTGGGCTCTGACCTAGGAGGGGCGCACTGTCCCACAAGGAAGAAGACAGGGAGAGAAGGGACTGTAGCAGCCAGCTGGGAAGGGCCTGAGAAGTTCCTCTTTGTGCATGGTCCAGGCAGAGCTTCAGATACGGGTGTGCAAGCCAGGGGTGAGAAGGCACTATTTGTGACGATGCGCTTGGGATAGGGTTCTGAGTCCTGGGGACAGGTGGCAAGGGTGCGGGTGGAGTCGCCTCACTCCTCCATGCTTTAACCTGTTGTACGACTTAAGACAAGCCCCGTCCTCTTTCTGGGCCAGTTTCTACATCTGTAGAACAAGGGGCTTGGATGATCCCAACGCCAGAGGGTTCTACTGAGTCCTCATGCCCCATGCACTGAAGGCCTCCAAAGATTAAGTGCCGACCCTCCTTTCCTGGACTCTGATCCTACAGCTGCGTTCAGAAACCTGAGGCATCAGCAACACTGGCCCTGCTTTTCCCAAACGTGCCCCCCACACAGTGTCCCCATTTCAGTGCCTCTACCCTCGCTGCTCTCCACGCCTGGACCCTCTTTTCTAATCACCTAAAACCCAACCTTAAATTGTGGTCTCCAATGCTACCTCCCATCTGAAGCCTTTCCTGGTTTCTTAGTCACACAGACACTGGCTGACGGTGCTCGCCAATGCTTCGTCCCCTCCCCCACAGCCCATGAGAACCTGGAGGCAGAAATGGAGCATTCACAAAAACAAAATCGCTGCCAAGGAATGAGAGGAGAAGGATGATCCAAACCAGTCTTCCTGGCACCCCACCACCCCCTGGGCTGGCACGGAGAATCTGCCCTGGGCTGGAGACAGAAACGGCAGACGCATTCCTGGAGGCAGACTCACTCCGGGCCCCCATCCGAGAGGTAATGGCAAACATGGCTGTAGTACCTTGACCGTGTCCAGAGGGTGGCCGACAAGGACGCTGGCTGCACCTGGAGATCAAAGAAAACGACATGGTCACGCAGCCCCTGGCCTCCTCACAAGCACAGGCTGGCTCTCGGATAAGACAGAGGCTCAGACACTCACATCCACTCATTCGTTCAATGCCCACTTGCCTCCTCCACCCTCAATGTGCTAGGCACTGGCAAAGGCATGGAGGAAGGCAGGGAAAATGAAGTAAACGCTTTCTTGGGCTCTGCCTCAAGAAATAAGCACCCCAAAAGAGGACAGTGAAGGCGCTGGGAAAACCGCATATCGGCATGCCAAAGAAGGAAGTTAGACCCCTACCTCATACCATATACAAAAATGAACTCGAGACAGACCAAAGACCTAAATGGAAGCACTAAAACTATAAAAATCATTTACTAAAATGCAGGGGGAAAGCTTCACGACCTTAGATGGGCAAGAGATTCTTAGGACCCCAAAAACACAAATAAAAAAAGAAAAAATATGGTGGATATCACAAAAATTAAAAGCCTGTGTGCAGCAAAGGACACTACCAAGAAAGTGAAGACAACCTATGGGATGGGAAGAAGTATCTGCAATCATGTATGTGATAAGGGTCTAATATCCAGAATTTACAAAGAATACTTACAACTAAAAAAAAAAAAAAAAAAGGATGTTTTGATGCCTTGAATAGGCATTTCTCCAAAGAAAATATACAAATGGCCAACACGTACATGAAAAGATGCCTAACATCATTAGTCATTAGGGAAATGCAAATCAACACCACAGTGAGAGAGACTCCCCTCGTCACCTACTAGGATGGCCCCAATTGTTTTTTATTTTTTGTTGTTTTGTTTTTGTCTTTAGGGAAAATAAGAAGGGTTGGCGAGGACATGGAGAGACTAGAATTCTTGTTCGTTGCTGGTGGAGATGTATAACGGTGCACCCACCATGGAAACAGTGTGCCCTTTACTCAAGAACCTAAACAAAGAATCACCACACGGTCCAGCAATTCCACTCCTAGACAGATCCCTAAAAGAACCGCAACAGGCACTTAGACAAGTCCGTGAACATATGTGACGGCCAAAAGGTGGGAACAGCCCAAATGTCCCTTAGGGGGTGAGTGGGCCAATAAAACGTGGCAAACCCATGCAGTGAACGTTGCTAGACATAAACAGGAATGTAGTGCCGATGCTCACGGTCGTGGGCATGAGAGCTGAAGACGTGATGCTGGGTGTGCCGGGCCAGACACAGAAGGTCACGTATCATCAGATTCCATTTACGTGAAGTGCCCCGAACAGGCCATTCCATAGAGACAGAAAGGAGACAAGTGGTTGTCAGGAGTTGGAGAGAAGGGAAATAGGAGCGACTGCCTGTTGGACGCAGGGACTTCTTTGGGCATGAGAAAAACCTGGAACTAGATAAGAAGGGACTGTTGCCCAACACTCACTGCATGAAGTGCCACTGAATTGGACGCTTTTAAATGGTTATTTCTATGCTATATGAATTTGGCCTCAAATAAAAAGTGGAGGGTGTGAGGAGAAAAACCAGAAGCTTTTCGGTTATCTAATAGGCTACTTCATCTTTTCTGTGTCTCACTTCTGGCATGTGCAAGTGGGAGTAGTGTTAGCACCTACCTCACGGTTCCACTGTAAGAATGAAACGAGGTAATGATTGCCAAGTGCCAGCAGAGACCTGGCTCTTATAGGCTGTTGCAAGAAAGATGCTAGGGCGCCCGAGTGGCTCAGTTGGTAAAGCCTCCAACTTCAGCTCAGGTCACGAGCTCACAGTTTGTGAGTTCAAGCCCCACGTCGGGCTCTGTGCTGACAGCTCAGAGCCTGGAGCCTGCTTGGAATTTTGGGTCCTCCCTCTCTCTCTGTCCCTCCCCGGATCATGCTCTGTTTCTCTTTCTCTTTCTCAAAAATAAACATTAAAAATTAAAAAAAAAAAAAAGAGAGAGAGAGATGCTGTCACTATCCTGTTTTTTTTGTTTTTGTTTTCTTTTGTTTAGAGAAGGCCTCTTCTTCTTTAAAGGACACTCTGGATTTGGCTTCTTACAGAAAAATGCCCATTTATACACGTAATCACAAGGCTTGCAGTTTCAGAGGGAAGCAAGGCTGCCCCGAGGCCACGCAGACGAAGAAGCTCTTGTAGAAGCTGGTGACTGTGAGCCCGAAGTGGGAACCAACCCTCTAGGACAAATTCCCCGTCACGCGGATGAAATTGCTCTGCTAGCAGCGGTGATTCAATCAGGTAAGGCAGTCCTGGAATCGTAGATGGGGGGAAGGCACAGGAACCAGCCAACCCCAGAACCGTCTAGAACCTTCAGATCCCTCTCAGCCCCTGCTTCCCACAGAAGCTGGACAGGCCACAGGCAGCGGGATGTTCACTCTACAGGAAGCCCTCCCGGCAAAGGAAGCAAGGGCCTCTGGTGCCCAGACTCCAGTCGTTTCCTCACTAGTGAGTGCCTCCTTCACGGCGGGCGTTCCTCCGCCCGGAGAAGCAGACCCAGAACCCACCTTGGGCCTGTGTCTCACTGGTCATTCAGTAGCACCCCCCCTCCCCCCCGTCTGAAAGCAGGGAACACAAGATAAGAAACAAGGCAATAGGGCCAGTGGTTTCCAGACCGGAAGACCTCACAAACCACTAAAACTTCAAACAAAATGTGAAGGATATGATGGTGAAATTTTATTAGGCAAGTTCATCAAGAAAGAAAACAGCTACAGAGAAGTACGGCGGTTAAGATGGCCCCGGCGTCGGGCTCTCTGGGACGGGATCCCAGTGCTCCTGCCGGACGCGGGGCCTTGGGCAAGTCACTGAGTGCCCCCGCGTTCCCATTTCCTCATCCGAGAAGTGAGGATCTGGACAATGAGGATGTAGAACCTCCTGGGGGTTATCAAGAACTCTGTAAATGGACAGGAGACCACATAGTGTAGGATTCAATTTACATAAAATGCCAACGAAAGGCTCATTGATACAGCCAGAAAGGAAATTCGAGGTCGCCCAGAGGGAGGGGGTGGGACTTCACTGGAAACGGGGTGAAGGATCCTACGGGGGAAGAAGACGTGCTGAAACAAATTGATGGCAAATGCCTGCACCACTGGTAAAGGTGCTAAAAACTATTGAGATGTATACTTGAAACGAGTGTATTTTATGATACATAAAATAACTTCAAGGAAGTTGTTTTAATATTTATTTATTATTTATTTATGTTGATAGAGAGCATGCGTGTTGGTGAGTGGCAGTGAGTGAGGGAAGAGAGGGGAGGAGAGAGGGGAAGGGGGTGGGAGGGGAAAGGGGGAGGGAGGGGTAGGGGGAGGGAGGGAGGGGGAGGGAGGGAGAGAGAGTTTCTCACACTGGCTCTACCCTCAGCATGTAGCTGGACGACGTGGGGCTCCGCGTGGGGCTTGACGCCATGACCCTGGGATTGTGACCTGAGCTGAAATCAAGAGTCAGCCGCTTAACTGAGCCGCCCAGGCGCCCCACAGGGAAGCTGTTCCGGAAATACACGTCTGTGGGGAGCACCTGGGTGGCTGAGTCGGTCGAGCGACTCTTGATTGTGCTCAGGTCATGATCTCATGGTTTGTGAGTTTGAGCCTCGCATTGGGCTCAGGACTGACAGCGCAGAGCCTGCTTGGCCATTCTCTCTCTTCTCTCTCTGCCCCTCCCTCACTAGCATGTACCCTGTCTTCCTCTCTCTAAATAAATAAATTAATAAATAAATAAATTAATTAAATAACAACCTAGAAATTTTTTTTTAGTTTTTTTTTAAATGTTTATTCACTTTTTGAGAGACAGAGAGAGACAGAGCACAAGAGGGGGAGGGGCAGAGAGAGAGGGAGACACAGAATCTGAAGCAGGCTCTGCCCCAATAAACACAACTTTAAAAAATACATGTGGGGACCCCTGGGTTGAGCAAGTGACTCTTGATTTTCGGCTCAGGACGTGATTTTGCAGTCATGAGATCAGGCCTCATGTTGGGCTCCACAATGGGTGTGGAGAGTGCTTGGGATTCTCTCTCCCTCTCTCTCTGCCCCTCCCCAGCTCTCTCTCTCCCTCTCTCTCTCAAAATAAATAAACATTTTTTTACAAAAATCCATGTGGCACTTAACCAGCATCCACTACCTCTGAGCATTCAGTTAGCGTCCTCATCCTCACTTCACAGAAGCAAGAAAGCCCCAAAAACAAAAAACAACAACAAACATTAACGTCAAGAAAGTAAGGACAAGCGCACAAGAAAGGAGCATCCACTGCTAACTGTGTGACTTGGGGAGGGCCCTTGAGTCATCTCCGACCCAGAGCCACTCTGACAGCCTCACCCTCTAGGGCATTTCTCAAAGCCAGCCAGGGGCAGCCCTACTGAGTTGGCCTGGCTACTTAAGGAGTCAGCCTTAGGCAGGGAAGGCTCTCCCTCAGAATGGGTGATGGTTGTCCAAAGAGGGCCTCGAGGTGCCCAGGTGGCTCGGTCCGTTAAGCATCTGACTTGGTTTCGACTCAGGTCATGATCTCAGGTTCGTGAGTTCAAGACCAACACCCAGCTCTGAGATAATGGTGGGGAGCCTGCTTGGGATTCTGTCTCTCCGCTCTCTGCCCCTCCCCTACTCACTCTCTCTTAAAATACACTTAAAAAAACATAAAAAACAAACAAAGAGGGCCTGGATATGGCCAATGAGCCTCTGGGTACAGCCCCCGACCTCCCCGCCGCCACCGTAAAGTTAGGATAGGGTGGTCTCAGTCCTGACTCCAGACAGCCTGTACAAAAGAACTGGTTATGGTAGAAGGAACACCTCTGCTCACGACAGGGACAAGCCGGGGCCCTGCTGCCACCTGTGGGTGGCCAGAGGTGGGAGTGGCCACCAGAAAGGGACTGGGGGATACTATCTGGTCTATTGCTTTCTTTGTTTCATTTTCCTTTTCTTACATATCTCCTGGTCTTCCCAGAACTCTTGGTGGGGCACAAACAAGCTAATTATAGCCTCTCTCTCAGCACCTCAGGGTTTTAGTTTTGTTTTTTGCTTCTGTCTTTGGGCAGGGCCTGCGTTTGCCAGCCTCCCTTTTCTGATAATCCTCTTAGATGGGGCCAAAAGAAAGACAGTATTTTACAAACAGTGAAGTCCTTCTCAAACCCTCCCCAAACGCGGTCAGTAGCTGAGAAAAGAGGAGAAATAAACCTACGGGAAAGAGAAGATGGGAGAAACAAGGAAATTAATGCAACTCTCGCCCACGCAAACCCATCCCAGGCCCAGCAAACAGCGGTTCCAGCAGCTCAAGGGGACCATGGGTCCAAGACTGCTGGGAGGAGAGACCTGAGAGCCCACAAAGGCTGAAAACGGGAAGGGGTTCCTAACTCCTATGTGGTAATGGGCACCTGCCACCAAGGGCTGGGCTCCCAGATCTCTGGCTCGCTTCAGCCAGCGCTCCTCCAGGCAACAGCCAGCTGATCGCCAAGCCGGGCTCCATCCCGCGCCTGGATCCATCGCCACCCTCCCCCACAAACTCTTGCAGTCAGGACCCCAAACTCAGGCGCACACCCGGTCTCCGTCTCCGAAGGGTGTGTGCGCTCCCGGACTCTCCATTGGCTGTCGGCTTCGACGGCCGGTTTAATCGTTACCGGAGCCACTTGGGCGGGCCCTCCCCTTGAGGCAAAGCCGCAGCACAGGGAGAAGCTGCGAGGCTGGCGAGGGGGGTCAGCCCCGGCACCAGGCGAGGGACAGCGAGCGCAGCCAGGCCAGCAGCGGCGGGGCGCGGCCGGGCGCTCCGGCAGCAAGCGGCGCGCACGCTGCGCGCGAAGCGGAGGCGCACCGGCGCGGAGCTCCCCGACCCCCGCACCGTGCGTGAACTCGGCCGGCTCGCTCTCTTTCTCCCGGCCCGGGTGACTCCCACAAACACACTCACCTCCGGGGTGGGGGGACTCCCTCCCATCCAGGGCCGGGCTCACCTCCGATCCAGCCCGCCGCGAAGTCTTCCAGCTGGAAGCTGCCCATGGCTGGAGGCGCGGCGCCTCGCGCTCCCGCAGCCGGGTGGGTGCCCGGGGAGAGTCCGCGGGGCACGGCCCGCCGGCCCGCGCTCGGGGAAGGAGGTGGGAGACTGCAGCGCGCAGCAGCTCGTACTTCGAGCGCACAGCCCGCGGGGCGGCCGCGCTCACCTCTCCTCCGGCCCGTGGCCGCTGCTAGCACGCCCCCAGCGGACCTTAAAGGCGCCGCACCTCGCCGGTCCGGGACGCTGGGGCCGGCGCCGGATGGCTTTCCCTTAGCCCTCCCTTCTCGCGCGCCCGCTCCTTGCCACCGCACGCACGTCCTCCTCGGGGCCTCAAGGCCAAGGTGCCGGCCCCTGCCTTGTTCACACCTCCCCGGAGACACTGCAAGTGATGTCCAGGACAGTTTTGTCCGACTCATTACAAGAGGTAGAAAGGGAGGCTTTATCCAAGGTCGGAAAGTATTTGATTACACACACCGAGACTTCTCTGTGGATAGGATTGTTTACCTGTGAGCACACATCCTCTTTCTAGAACAGCACTGAAAGAACTCTAACTGAAGGAGCAGCTTTCACCTCGGCCACAAGTTCTTAGCTCTCTGAACATCGGATTGAAAGCCAGGGACAGTTTCACTACAAAATACACAGGACGTGCAAAGTTCCATGCCCGTTTTGGAGGTTAGGGACAATTTCTCAACACACCCTCCACCCTTCTCTGGCTAGCCCCAGGTTGCAGAACTCTATCTATCCATGAATAACTGAAAGAGTGTGTGGAAAGCACCTAGCCCCGGGCTAGGCTCCAAGTCAGCCCTAAATAAACACTAGCTATGAGGATGTCTTCAGGCCAGGGGGGCTTTCTGTGTGGTCCTACTTCCTCCTCACAGCAGCTGTGAGCAGCATTAGCATCACCCCCACTGAGGGTCAGTTTTGTATCAACTTTGCTGGTGGGCAACGGTACCCGGTGATTCAAACAGTAATGGAGGTGGTGCTGCCAAGGTATTTTTGTAGGTAGGGTTAATGCCTAAAACCAGGTGAATTTACGTAAGGGAGCTTATCCTTGATAATCTGTGGAACTTTTCCACCCAATCTGTTGAAAAGGCCTTAAGAGCAAAACGGAGGGGCACCTGGCTGCCTCTGTTGGAACAGCATGCGAGTCTTGATCTTGGGGTTGTGAGTGGGGTGTAGAGATTACTTAAAAATACAATCTTTTTTTAAATGTTTATTTATTTTTAAGAGAAAGAGAAAGAGAGAGGGAGACAGAGCATCGGAAAAGGGCTCTCCGCTGATAGCACAGAGACCAATGTGGGGCTCGAACTCACCAACCGTGAGATCCTGACCTGAGGCAAAGTTGGACACTTAACTGACTGAGCCACCCAGGCGCCCCCAATCTATTTTTTTTTTAAGAGCAAAATGGAGGCTTCCTTGAGGAAAAAGAAATTTCACCTGTAGAATGCAATGTGTGAGCTCCTGAGGATTTCCAGCCTGTGCTTCAGATTTCAGACTTGCCCAGCTAGACCCCACACTTACCTGATACATACATATATACACATATGTACATACATATGCATACATACATATATGTACATACACATGTATACACATACACATACATATATCACACTTACCTGATACACACATACATATACATAAATGAACATGCATGTACATGCATATGTGCACATGTGCTTACATATCTATACATATATGTATGCGCGTACATGCGCGTATGTATGTACATGTGTGTATGTGTATATGCGTGTGAATGTGTATGTGTATGTATGTATATGTGTGTATATGAATGTATATGTAGATATGTGTATACATATACGTGTGTAGATATATGTATGTGCATACATATATATGCATACATATGCAGGTGTACATACATACATATGTATGCATATACACGTGTATATACATACGTGTATATATACGTATCTACACGTGTATATATACATATACATGTATACACATGTATATACATATGCACACACATATACATGTATATACATATATGCATGTGTGTATATACACGTGTATACACGTGTATATATATATATCCTACTGATTGTTTCTCCGATAGAACCCTATGTTCACCTGGCACAACCCTGACAGTACTGATTCCAGTCAGCTGTGGGCTTTCTCGTCCCTCTCCCAGCCCCAGGTGTGATGTTGATTGCCCTCCCAGTCAGGTCCCACTCAGCATCCTGGGCCCGAGCAAGACGTCGGGATTCAGGGTCATGTCTAATTTCCAGCTGTCCAGGGGCCCAGCTCCCTCCAGGCCCAGGCTCGGCCTACACTTTCCACCCTGGGCCCCCCTGAAGGCAGAGGCGTGGTCCTCTCTTCCTCCAACATCCTCTCTGCACGTAGGCCCCGCAGCCAGCCAGGACCCAGCTTGGGACGCGTGGCCTGGCTGTGTGGAGAGGCTTCTTCCGGTGCAGGGGGAGTTCTGCTCTCCTTCCAAGAAGGACGATGATGCGATGCTAGCGCCGGCAGGCACCCGGCCTTGGCACCCAGAATGCTGGGGGGCGGTCTGGAAGAAGGGGGCTCTGCCGGGCCTGCTCTTCTCACACCGGCACACCCGCATCCGCCGCCCAGGCCTCCTTCTTCCAGAGCAAGACAAAGTCTGACCCCTGAGGCTTGATCCCGAGAGCCGAGAGGCCTGCTGAGGAGTCGGGGCTCACCACCGGCGCTGGCCTACCTACCGCGCCTGGGCTTTGTGCCCCAACAATAGAATAAATGAAAGGTCTCCAAAGAACGGCCCTTTCTGTGACTTTGCTATGGAGCAAATCGACAGGAGGAAGGACCCACCACTCTCCTGGAGGACCACCTACCGCGTGCCAGGTGGATTGTCATTCCTCAGTCCCGTGTCAGCACTCACTGGCAGGCAGTGGCTCTGGCGGCCCTGGGACAGCCACCTGAGTCCCGAAATTCTCTCCTTGCACCGCTCATGAGTGCAGCAGGATGGAAGGAATAGGCCCCTTTCCAGAAGAAACCACTGTCCGAGCTCCATTCCCAAATGGGTGCCACAAGTCTGCCCACGAGGCACGCCGACCGACGGGCAGGGGGAGGGCCCAGGTCCTGTGGCAGTCAAGGGCCAGGCCCGGAGAATCCCAGACCACCAGGCTGTGGGATCGGGCCCGCCACTTACTCCCGGCTTCCCTGCTTTGGAGCGTTTGCAATGTCGCCATGCACACCTGTCTCCTGCCCTTGGGAGAGAGCAGGCACGGAAACTAAGGCACAGACAGATCAGCTTCCTGGGTTGCTAGGGCAAGGAAAAGCCTCTTTTCCTTTCTCCCTCAGCTCCTTCCTGGAAGGTAGCCCCCAAGAGCATTTCCCGGCGCGGTAGGGTACGCTCACGGGACGGGCCGCTTCCCGTCTCTCATCTGCTCCTTCAGGTAAGGACTTTTCCTGAGTGCCCAGTATGGGCGAGCCTCTGTTCTTGGGAGCTGTCAGAGAGGAGATGCTTTGTCAAGCTGCCACACGGAGGTGGCCATGAGAGCACCGGGGAGGGGGCTGTGTGGCAGGTAGCGGTCAGCGAAGGCCCCCAGGCCCCGAGTCTCCCAGCCGCACTGAGTCTCTTCAGCCTCATGGCTCCGTTCCTCAACACTCCCTCGGCCAAGCCCTCAACCCCCACCTGCCGAGCTGAGCAGCGCAGTCCTGGGCCAGCTGCTCCAGTCCGTCTCGTGGCCTGTGGCCGCAGCCTGCCTCCTGCCCTCTTGCCTTCTCGAAGCCCAACCCCCCGCTCAGCTATTTCTCTCCTTCTCTGCGGCCCTGCTCTTGCTCCTTGTGCTTCCTCCCCTGTGCTTCCGGGTGGGGCTCCTAATGGCCTTCGTGGCCACACTGTCCCAACCTCAGCCGCCATCTCCTGGCTCACAAGCCCCACACCTCATCTCCCACTCAGACCTCACTTCTGAGCCCACATACCTTTGCTCAATACCTCCACTTGGGTAGCCCCGCATCATTTCTCATGTGACACATCCCTGGATGAACTCCGTGACTCCCAAGCATGCCTTACTCCGTGTCCCCACCCAGCCGGTCACCCAAGTCAGATGCTGGATGCCGTCTGCGATTCCTCTCTCTCCCCAGGTCAGCCATCTCCTCCGCAGCTCTGACGCGCAGCCCCTTCTGATGTCTCCGTATGTGGCTGAGCCCAGGCCTATGCTATTCCCGGCCTGGATCACGGTGACAGAGGCCCTCTGCCCCATCCCCTGTCTACCCTCCAGCTGCTGCCACAGTGAGCCTCTGAAACCGTGCATCTGCTCGGGCCTCCTCTGTTGAAGCACCTGCGATGACTCCCCATGGCCTCGAGTGTAATTCCAATTCCCTAGCTCGGCATGCAAAGGTCCACAGGCGTGGGTCCGGCTGCCTTTCCACTTGTTACTTCCTACCCCCTCCCCTCGGGCTGGAGCCTCAGCTGGGCAGGGTGTCCTTCATGCCATACCCACTGTCCACTGCAACTGTGCCTGTGCGTGCCTTTCCTGGAAACGCCCGCTCCTCTGCTTCTCCGACGAACTCCTCCCCCTGACTCCCTGGAGCATCGCTCAGCTCTCACCTTCTCCGGTCAGGCTTTCCGAGAAGTCCTCACCACCCCACTCCCCACCAGATCCGCTGTCTCTCACGTGTGTTTCCAGAATATCTCAGACATGCCCGTATTGCGGTTGCCATCCGCCGAGGGTTATACTCTGTCTTTCTGTCAGGACTGTGGACCCACTGAGGACAGGGCACTGGCTTATTCTCCTCTAAACCAGCAGGGGCTGGCACAGGCCTGGGAGACAGGCAGTGTTCAGAGGGCTTTAAGAGGGGAAGGCTGTGGAACAGAAGTCTGAAGGGCCTGCTGACTGCAGGCAGCCAAAGACAGGGTCTGGACACAAGGCAGAGCAGAAAAGGCCCTGGGCCCTTCTTGGCATGGCATGGGAGCCTGGGTCCTTCCAGGCTCTCAAAACTACCAGACGCTTTTCCACCCCAGGGCCTTTGCACTAACCACCCCTGCTTGTGGCTCTCTCCTCTTGCTTTCTCCAGGCTGGCTTCTACCTCCTCCGGCCCTCAGCTGAAACATTCTCTTCACAGAGGCCTCTCCAGACCCCTGGGCTGAGATGAAGCCCTTTTTGCCCCTCTTGAGGCACCCCTGTTTCTCATTCCAGCCCTGACCATGTTGGTCAGTCCTTGTGCAATACCCAGGAGGCCCGGGAGGGTAAGACCCTCCTGACTCATCCACGGTCACTGCATTCTTAGCCTCGCCCGCTGAGCAGATAGATGAACAGAGATTCCTGATTACTGAATGCAAATGAATGAGATGGGAACGCACGCACTTGCTGTCTTCTTCTTTGGGCACCTGTACCCTGCTGCATCCGTCCTGCATTGGCCTCAGACAATGGGAGCTCTCGGGTCCCTTCCCTGACTCTGATGCAAGGGAAGGAGCTATGGTGATTTTCTAGCCGCTATGTGAGCTTCCCGTTGACAATTGTTTGAGAAAGTCTATTCAGAGCATGCTCAGACTGTATTTGGCCCACATCTATTCCATGTAACTCCAAGTCAAGAAGCAGACAGAGGTGTAGGGCTGTGAAGTGGGGCCGGGCAGCCACTAGGAGGCTGGGCGGCCTGGGCTCCGCTTCTGGTGCTGCCGCTGCACCCTGGGTAAGTCCAGGCCTCAATCTCCCCCTCTGTCTTTTGGAGAGTACGGATGAGTTCCCTCTTAGGTAGTGTCCAGTCTGAAATTCCGGGCCACATCACCAGCTATGGGTGTCTTGTCAATATATGCCAGCAGAGGGCGCTGCTATACAGCACTTGGGACTCCCAGGAGGAAAAAACCAGCTTGGCTGCCCCAGCGGGGAGTTTTCCGGCCCAGTTTCCCCTGGCCTGGGCTGGCAGAGTATGCACTTGGGCCATGGAAGACAAGCGGACCTGGGAGGCTCAGGGGAGTCTGAGGGTGTCAGAGGGGACTGATGGGGACCCAGCTGAGGATTTTTGGAGCTGACTACTTGGAGGGAAAATGCCCCAGGCAAGAGAGGTGACACCCCCAATCTCTTCACCTGCCTTGATTCATCAAGACCTCAAATATGCCAGGGTCTTTTTTTTTTTCACTAGGGCTCTAAGCTGGCCCAGTACTATATGCTTCGCCTACACCATCTCATTGTATTCTGTGAAGAAACCCCCCATTTTATAGGTGAAAGGAATACAGCTCAGAGAGGTTAAGCCATTTTCCCGAAG
Organism: Paguma larvata; assembly: GCA_030068075.1. Taxonomy (NCBI): domain Eukaryota; kingdom Metazoa; phylum Chordata; class Mammalia; order Carnivora; family Viverridae; genus Paguma; species Paguma larvata. The sequence continues at coordinate 121,451,724 of CM057826.1, forward strand.
CCACACAGGCAGTGAATGGAGGATTATGCACTTGCTGTAGGACTCTAAGGTCAGCTCGTAACCAAGGTGGTGCCTCTTGGCCAAGACTCAGAAAGTGGAGGCGACTTTCCCCAAAGCCCTCCCTCCCATCCCTGCCCTGGCCCCTCTGTATAAATGTCCTAACCTCTCTGCTTTGCTTTCCCCACCATCGATCAGCTGGTATTAACATTTGCCAACTACATGCATATTCTTAGGGTTCTGGGGCAGAGGCCCCGGTAATCAAGGGGAGTGCCCTGGGGTGCCCCCCACCCTTTCCTCCCTGACAGACTCCCGTAGGCCGAGCTGGCACTGTGCTCATTTGAGAGCAAGGAAAGCCTGGCTCCCCGTGGCCTTTTCTTCTCAACTGATGGACGTGCGTGGGCTGGTGTTGAGGACAAGTGGAGGCCAGGCAGCTCAAGGGACCAGTAGATCGAGAATGAGGGGTTTCTGTAGGAGGAAAGGGGCGTGGGAGAAGCGGGGGACGGGGTGTGGGGGGAGAAGGATCCAGTACGGCAGTTGAGGTCACACCCCAAAGCCTCTGCGGAGCACCTGCTGTGGGCCAGCCTGCCGGGAGCACGGAGGCCTCGAGACGCTGACAGCAGAGAGCAGTTTGTGTTGGAGATGTCCACCCACTCTGCCATGTGGCAGGGCTCCCCCATTTCTTCAGACATCAGCTGCAGTGCCCTGGAAGAGGCCAGGAAACCCCAGACCCTGCCTCGCCTGAAAAGAAAACAGGCCAGGAGGGACAGGACAAAGTCTTGAGGGCAGACTCAGAAGCCTCGGGAAGGAGGTGACATTTGGGCTGGTCCTAAAGAGACGAGCTGGGTTTTGACCCATGAAGGTAGCAGAGAAGGGCAGGTGGCCAGAGGGAAGAGCCTGGACAATGCCGGACGGGGGAAGTGGGCACCTGGCAGAGGCCCCTTGCCGCGGGAGGGGAGGCTGCAGGCTTGGAGTCTGATGGCAGAGGACCTTGGCCAGCAAAGTGACCGTGGGTGGCCCTCAGTCTTGGTGCCGCCCTGTGAGTGGACAGAGGATGCATCCTTCAGCCACCTGCCTCTCACCTAGACAAACTCCCCGGGCCCACGCCGAGGCGGGCTTCGGCTCCTTGCAAACCAGCTTCGGCTCTCAGTGAGGACCTGGGGGTCTTGTCCCGGGATACCTGAGGCCGGTCAATAACTATCAATACCTTCCACCCCCCAGGGACAGTACAGGTCTTCCCACTTGCCATGAGTCACCTCTGAGGAAAGACACGGGGCGTGACAAACGCCCCAGCTCTGAGCCCACCCAAATCCCGCTGTTCTCTGCTCCAGGGTCCCTGTGAACATGGCAAGGAGCACACTTCCTGTTGTTGAGAGAGGAGAGATTTTAAAGGACCCCCAAGAACCCTCAATTTTGTACAAAGTACAAAGGAAAAATTTTAAAGAACAAAATCCCCAAACCATATGGATTAGATTTTCTCCAAAAGAGAGATTTGCAAAGTGACAAAAGCTGTGGCCAGGGACAAGGCTCAGGAGAACCAGACTTAAATGAGGTACAACCCCACTGGGGCGGGGGCAGAAGGGAAGTCACCCACGGCCCCAGGTCCGAGTGGTTCTGCTATAGCCGGTGTCTCGTGACGTCAGCCGGCTACCTCTCCACTGCAGGGTTCCTGCCTGCCACAGCCACGCCTTCTCCTCCTGCATGCCAGTCGTGGTGAAGGAGCTCCCTCTCCCCGTGAATCACCTGAATTTGGCTGTATATCTTGTTTTGGACCGTTATGGCAGCCAGTCTCCAAGACAGCCCCCAGGGCGTACCATCCATGCCCTCATGAGTTCTCTTTCCACACCGAATTTACAGCCGGTCTGCGTGACCAACAGAGAATGGCACGGTGAGAATACATGACTCTTGAGGCTAAGTTGTAACCGTCATGACAGCTTCTGTCTCAGTCTCTGGAATCACTTAGGAAGCCAGTCACCCTGCTGTGAGGCCACAAGGTGAGGACCTGAGGCCCTCTCCCAAGAAACCAGCACCAACCTGGCAGCCGAGGCAGCGGGCAAGCAGAGCCTTCAGCCCATCAAGCCCTCAGATGACCAAGCCCTGCCTGACACCCTGACCACAACTTCACCAGAAACCCCAAGCCAGAAGGACCCAGTCAAGCTGCTCCCAGATTCCTGACCCTCACCATGGAGAGAAAGTGCATGTATGTCGTTATTTTAAACCACTACATTTTGAGATGACTTATTACACAGAACTAGGGATCTAATAGAAGCTAATGAAAGCCTACTGTTTATTAATGTGTATTATATCTAAGCATAATGGTCAAGAGCAAGGGGTCTACATTGATACGTTCAAAGCCTGCCTCTACTGCTTTCTGGCTCCGTAGTCTTCGGCCAGCCATTTAAGCAACCTGTGGCTAGACATGCTCATCCATGAAATGGGGGTGCTACTTGTACCTAAATGAAATCCTTTTTTTTAAGTTTATTTATTTTGAGAGAGATATTGAGCAGAAGCGGAAGAGGGGCAGAGAAAGAATCCCAGCCAGACTCCGTACTGTCAGTGTAGAGCCCGATGTGGGGCTCGAACTCAGGAAACATGAGATCATGACCTGAGTTGAAATCCAGAGATGCTTAACTGACAGAGCCACCCAGGAGCCCCAAAATGAAATCTCTCTTTTTTTTTTAATGTTTATTTTTGAGACAGAGAGAGAGAGAGAGTATGTGTGTGTGAGTGAGTGGGGGAAGGGCAGACAGAGTCAGAGACAAAGACTCCAAAGCAGGTGCCAGGCTCCAAGCTGTCAGCACAGAGCCCTATGCGGAGCTTGAACCCGTGAGCCGTGAGATCCTGACCTGAGCTGAAGTCAGACACTTAACTGACTGAGCCACCCAGGAGCCCCCAGATTGGGTAAGTTCTATTGTCCTGTCTTCCAGATTAGCTCATTCCCTCACCCAGGACCTGTCCTGTCCCAGATCCTTCCTGCAAACAGCTCCTTCAAGAAAACTCTCCACCCTGAACACCTGAGGTTCTCTTCAGCCTGCCAGCCAGATTTGTCCATCTCCCCTCAGGAGGGCTGGGGTCAGGGGGGGCAACTTACCCCTCTGTGGGGCTCTGGGCCCTGCCGATGCTCAGAAGGCCACTTGTGTGGGCAGAGGGATTCATACGGCCGACCCAGCTTGGACTGTACAAGGAGAGGGTGGCCCCAGTTTCTAACACGCAGCCAGACACTTCCCAACCCGATCTGTGTCTCTGAGGGCAGTGACAGCCCAGGGATGCCAGCTGGTTGGACCCAGCCATGGGGAATCTAAGAGGGGAAAGACCAGTCACCCCCTCCAAGAACAAAGCCAAGGAGTCTTCTAGCAAGGGCAACTATATTTCTTCACCGTATTGCCGACCCAGCCCCAAGGGAAGTCACAGGAGCGCCTCAAGAAATGCTTCAAAGTGCATTTTAGAAAAGAAATTCTTGGACGTAACTGAACCATGACCAACTGATTTCTCTCCCGTGGCCTCTCAACTTCACCGAACAGAAATCCAGCCACCAGGGGCATGTGGGTCACAGGGGAGGGGAGGGGGCATGGAGCCACTGCCACGGGACAGAGTGGCTGTGGACATGGGTACCACGGTTCACGTCCCAGGAGATGGTGGGGTGGGTGAGCGCATGCTGTCGACATAACCACGTGCTACAGCCTCGGGGCCATCTGCCTCGGTGTGGGGTGAGCATAGAGTCTCAGGTCAGGCGGGGGCACCAGAAAACGTTATCCAGAGAGGCCAGGGAGGGCAGAGCCTTGGCCGATGCGTGGTATGTTGTTCTCCCCTGCCTGCGGCTCCAAAGCCTGTGGAGCCAGGGAAGGAGAGGTGGCAAGGAGGAAAGGCAAGGTGGGTGGCCTCCGGGTGCTTGATGGGTGGCAGTTGGCTCTCTCCTTGCTGCGTCAAGACTCACTGAGGAGGGGTGTGTAGGGCAGGGTTTTAGCTACTCAGACCCCGAGTACACACTGACCTGGGTATGAATCCCAGCTCCACCGTTGGTGAGCTGTGTGAGCCTGGGCAGGCAACTTACCTCTCTGAGCCTGTTTCTTCATCTGCAGACTGGAGTTGGCGCGAGTGCCTACCCCCGTGAGGACTACGGAGATGGTCTCTGTCAGGTGCCTCGCGTGTCGCAAACGCTCCCTTAATGGAAGCTGCACAGAGTATTCCAGGGCATCATATGAGTGTGCCAACTCCAATCCTTGTGGTGAAGTGATTTATTTAGCCTCTGGTCTGCAGCCCTCAGTTGGTTCAGCGGCCCTTGGTCCTGCCCCCTTCCTCTGAGCTTGGGACAGGCTACAGCAGACCCAGGACCGTGGGACGGGCTGAGTGCTGGGCTGGGCAGACGTCCCCTCTGTGGAGCGCCTTCGGGGGCTGCTGCTGTCCGCTTGGCCCCGGGCAGTTTTCGCAGCTAGGAGGGCCGAGGGAGCACCCGGGGCTGGGGGGCACTTCCTGAGGCCGTGGCTGCACGAAGGCACAGGCCGAGTACCTCCTCTCTAGTCCCCGAGGAGAAGGCCATCCCCAGGCCTGCTGAGGTGGACGCTGGTGGGGAGCTGCACCCTGGCAGGGCACAGGGTCTCTTTGTCTGCCCACAAAGAGGGGACAGACAGGCCTGCCAGCGTTTGGGCTCCTCCTGCCGGCTCCGGGGGTCCTGGGTGCCCAGGCAGAGGGGGCGGTAAGGCCGGAGTTGTGGTCCCAGGTCAGTTCTGGAACCCTCACCCCGAGTCACGTTCACCTCTTGCTGCTGAGCAGGTGCTGGTGCCCATTCTTCGGCGGCTCCCGCTGCTACGAGCTCGCGCTCCCTCCCAGAGTGGCCGCGCCAGGCCTGGGTGGCATCCTTGCGGGCTCCTGGCTCCCCAGCAGAGTGGCAGGAGGCCCAGGGCTGGCGTGCAGCTCCTCCTCGGGGGTTCTGTAGTAAGGCACGAATCCCGAGGCTCCACGGGCGTGGCCCCTGAAGGCAGCGTCACTGGAGGGAAGGGCAGTCGGGCCGCTGTCGTGGCAGTGCCCTGCCGGCACCAGCAGGATGGGGCGGCAGGGTGTCGAGTGTGAGGCCCCAGGGAGGAGGTCTGGGCTTGCCGAGGTGGCCTGCGTGGGAAGGAGACGAGATGGTCAGCCAGGCCCCCAAGTCTGGCTGGAAATCCAGCATTGGCCTTGTGCCTGCCACACCCCGGCAGCGGCAGGAAAGGAGGCAGGGCGCACGCCTGTCCAGGCTGGGGAACCCTGAGCAGTGTCATTCACCCTCTGGGCCTCCCGGCTGGAAGAGTGCATCTGGGATTACCATCCACTCCTCCTGCCTGCTCCGTCTTGGCGGGCACGGCGCCCAGCTCTGGGGTGCTGCTAGCGGCTCATAGAGACATGACAGGGCACCGGCTTGGGGGTCAGAGCCCATGTTTGCTCTTGTTAGTGATGTGTCTTTGGCCAAGTCACTTAACTGCTCCAAGACTCATTTTTCTCATCTGTAAAGTGGGAGCGGCAATCAGCCGTCCCTCATAGGACTATTATTAGGACAGGTGAGCTGAGGCACGTGGAGCCTTTGTTGGGGTGCCGAGCCAGTCATAAGGACTATGCAGATGTTTCTGTCGGGGAACACTGGCTAAGCATGGTGTAATAATCACATTACTGTATGTAATTCTCACAACCGCTCCACCAGTAGCTCCGCTGTTCTCTCTCTTTTGTAAGGACTTTGAAGCTCAAGGGGCTTAAGCACCGTCCCCAGGCCACTCCCACTCACAGAGCACCCGCAGCTGACAGTCATCCTGAGGAGGCAGCCAGCCAGCGCCTCGTTCCTGGTGCCTGGGTCTCGGCAGCCCCAGCATGTCCTGCCAGGAGGGGCCAGCCTGGGAAAACACTCTTCCTTGGAGCGGTAGAGAGGAAAGAACCCGCTGGGCGGTTCTGAGTCCTCGGGGAATGGCGCCTCCCTGACATTCTGGTCCTCTCCTTGGTCCCTGCAAACCTCAGGCTGTGGGGCCAGCTCCTCCACCACCAGGAGGTTCCCATAGGTGCGGAAGAAGGGCAGGTACTCCAGGGCCACCGGGGACCCATGGGAGAGGTCAAGGCTGCTGAGGGGCTCACTGCCCCTTGAACTGCTGGCCTGTGGGTGCTGGGACAGGAGTTCTGGGCCGGTCTCCTCCAGGAGGCTCTGGAAAGCCGAGATGCTGGGCTCAGGCTCACAGCTTTTCTGGAGTGACTGGAAAGAGAACGGTGTTCCACCTGTTACTGTGGCTCAATGTCCCCACCCCCTAGCCTCCTCCTCCATTCCTGCCGACGCTGGAGGCCAGAGGGGTCTTTCTAAAGCATAAACCTGAGTGTGCTCTCCTCCATTAGAACTCAGTGGCGGCCAAGGGCAGGTTACCCAAAAGCCTTGGGGGGCGTGGCCCTGCCAGCACCTGCATCCTTCCCCCACCTCCCGCTGGCTCTACTCTGTGTACACCAGCCTCCTTGCCCTTCCTGGGTCATGCAAAGCTTGGCTCTGCTTTAGAATCTGTGCTCAGATCTGCCCTTCACCTCTCAGTTCAGAGGAACTTTCCCAGCCCCTGCTGCCCCCCACACCTGCACTGACTCCTGATCACTGCAGCCCTCGCATCTCCCACACTGCAATGTTCTTGGTCTGAGTCTGCCTATTCTGGTGTGTGGTGGTCTCGTCTGTCGGGTGCTCCCAGCTCATCTCGGGCATGCAATATTGATACTTTTCCAACAAATGACTGGACTAATCTGCTGAATCTCAGGCCATCTCATATTCCCTTCACTGTCCAGTCCATCCACACAGACCTCTTAGTCCTTCCCAACTTGCCAAGCAGCCTCCTGCCACAGGGCCTTTGCTCGTGCTAATGCTTCTGCCTGGAATCTTTTCCTTCTCCTCTTTCCTGGTTGACAACTTCAGCTTGTGGCTCCGGGCTACTCCCCACCCTTCCCAGGCTTAGCTGCTTCACTCTGTTGCTGACTCCCAGCACCCTGACGCCCCTCACTCAGCCCCCAGACCTCTGCCGTGAAACATTCATCTGCATGGTGACTTGATTAATACCTCTCATCTCACCAGTTATAAATTCCACTGAGGCTAAGCCCATCTGTCTTCTGTATCCTCAGGGCCTAGAACAGCCTTGGCATATGGCAGATACCAAATATTGGAATAAAGGAAAAGAAAGGTGGGAGGGAGAGAAGGAGGAAGAAAGAGAATATTAATGTAGGCTTGGCCAGGAACAAAGTCCTTGCCAGACTCCCTGTCAATAGGAAGGGGAAGACTAGTCTTCAGGGAGGTTGGGGAGGGGAATGAGGAATTCCTTCCCAGGCCCAGAGTGGGACACAGAGGCCCAGGGCACCCGTCACTGAAAAGACAACCTATTATCCACCTTTGCCTGTCAGGGGGGCACCCAGAGCCCATGGGTACGTGTGGGGCACAGGGGTACCCTGTGGACTCTGAGTCCCACAGGAAGGACTTGGGTCTGGCCCTGGCCTTCTTTTTTTTTTTTTTAATTTTTTAATGCTTATTTAATTTTTGAGAGACAGAGCATGAGTGGGGGAGGAGCAGAGAGAGAGGGAGACAGAATCTGAAGCAGGCTCCAGGCTCCGAGCTGTCAGCACAGAGCCCGATGTGGGGCTCGAACCCATGACCCGTGAGATCATGACCTGAGCTGAAGTCGGACGCCTAACCGACTGAGCCACCCAGGTGCCCCCTGGCCCTGGCCTTCTTGATCCTTCCTGGGGCCTCTGGGCCTTGAGTATCCCTTCCTAACCACCTGTGTGATCATGCTTGTCCTAACTCCTTGTGTGTAGCTTGACCACCCCTGTCCCCCCGAAAGTCCTCCCCCTCGGTAAGAGCCCACGGCCCCACACAGTGTTAGCTCCTGAAGAGCAGGGACCAGACCCCTCCTCTGAGTCCAGGTGCCCAGTGTGGGGCCACCCATGCTGCCCCTCCCCAGACACACCACGGCCCCCTGCAGTCCTCTCTCACAGGTGGGCCACCGGCACCCCCTCCCAACTTTGCTGAGCCTAGGAAACAAGACGGTGTGGAGGGCCTGCCAGGGTTAGAGGCCAAGTCCACCCTGCTCTGAAGCCTGTGCTCTTTTCACTGTGACCTATGTGGTACTGCGGTCTGAACTGTGTCCCCTGTAAGATATGTCGAGGTCCTAACTCCTGGTACCTGGGAATGCGATCTTACTTGGAAAGAAAGCCTTTGTAGATGCAGTGAGGTTAAAACAAGGTCATAGTGGATTAGGGTGGCCCTATATCCAATTACTGGTGTCCTCATGAGGGAAATTTGGACACAGACATAGGGAGAGCATTGTATGACGCTGGTGGCAGAGACGGGAGGGATGCTGCCCAAGAGATGCCACGGATCACTAGGAGCCACCAAAACCTGGAGAGGCACGGAACACCTTCTCCTTGAGCCCCCAAGAAGGAGCCTGCCTTCAGAACTGTGACAGAACACACTGGCGTTGTGTTAAGCCACCCGGTTTGTGGTGACTTGTTTGGGCAGCCCCAGGACACTTACACATACGGGCGGGTCGGATGGCTGATCCTGTGGGCGAAGGGATCCACCACAAGAATGAAGGCCTGCAGGGCTCTTGTGGGCCCTACCTCGTGAGCAGTTTGTGGGGAGAGACTCCCTGCGAAGGCTGGTTCCCCTAGGCCTTACCCTTCCTGCCATCCAGGGGTGCCGGCCCAGCGGCCCTCCTACATCAGTCTTCCCCGCCTGGGCCCCGGCTCCGCTTCACCAGTGGGTTCTGGATTCAAGGTACGTCCCCTCCCACCATCCGGAGGGGCTCGGCAAAGCAGTATGTGCTGCTCATGCTGTCCCTCCGCCACCGCCTCCCGCGTCCGGAGCCAGTGGTACCCCCACGTTGTCACACGATCAAGGCTAATCTTCAAACTCTGGTGGAAAAGACAAAGCTGCCCTTGGCGATCCCTTCCTCCTGGCCTGCTCTTCCCCCTGGCAGTTCGCCCTCAGCCTGTCAGGGAAGGTTCCACCATGAAGTCACAAGGCCTGGTGCCAGGCAAGAAAGCCAGATGGCGCCGTTACCATGGAGACGCCTGCCCAAGCACCCAACACCTGTGATCTTCACCTGCTTCTTAATTCAGCTTAATCCAGGTCTCCCCCCGGGACTTGGGGGGTACAAAGGGAAGGCAGACATCTTCTGGAATCAGATCGGCTCTCGGTGACAGGTTCAGTGAGCTCACTCGGGAACTTGTGCCCAGAGACTCAGAGGGTGTCCCAGCAGCCTCCCCAGGAAGGTGAGGGGGTGCCCCCAAGGATCCGTGCCGTTGCCTAGGGCTGTCCAGCCCTCTCCACAGACCTGCAGGTGGGAAACAGTACCACCGTTGTGCCGTTTTACTGACTGTGGAGCTGAGCCTCCTCCAGCACGGCCTTCGGAGGTAGTCTGTAGTCTGAGGGCTGGAGGCTGGAGAACCCCAGCACACCGCCGAGGGCCACAGGGCCCTGGTATCTCCAGGACCTCAAGCTTCTCCATCCCCGGATTCCAAGCACAGTGTGACCCAGCAGGGTTCCCAGGGGCCATTAAAGCTTGATTTTCTTGTTTTCTGGACTTAACTCTTCAATCCACGTGGAATTTATTTTTTGTAAGTGGTAACATAAGGCTCTAATTTTATTTTATATGTTGAGTTACATCTGTTGATTCAATATCATTTACGAATAACGAATTTCTCCACCAACCTGATTTGCAAAACCAGAGTGACCACATTTGAAATTCATAACTATTTTAAACCCAAGTCAGTTTCCCTAATTTGTTTATTGTTCCATCCCTCTCTTTGTCTCTCTTGGTACCAATACCATAATGTCTTGAGATCTTTAGTTTTATTATAATTTTAATCCATTATATAGTCATTTATTTATTTTTTAATGTGTTTATTTTTGAGAGAGAGACAGAGACAGAGTGTGAGCAGGGGAGGAGCAGAGAGGAAGACATAGAATCTGAAGCAGGCTCCAGACTCTGAGCTGTCAGCACAGACGCCGATGCGGGGCTCAAACTCATGAACTGCGAGATCATGACCTGAGCCAAAGTTGGATGCTTAATCAATCCACTGAGCCACCCAGGCACCTCTATTTATTTATTAATAAGTAGGCTCTACACCTAATGTGGGGCTTGAACTCATGACCCTGAGATCAAGAGTCCCATGCTCTACCCACTGAGCTACCCAGGCGCCCCATTATACAGTCATATTTTTAAAAATCAGCTTTATTGAGGTCAAGTTTATACACATTATAAAGTGTATCATTCACAACCTAAAAACCCATGTAGCGACCCCAAAATTAATATACAGAAATGCCTCTCTGCAGGTAGCCCCCCACTCCAGCCTTCCAGCCCCAAGCAGCAACTGATCTGCGTTGTGATGCCAGAGATTCATTTTGTCCGTTCCAGAACAAATGGAATCACACAGTATGTAGTTTTGTGTGCAGCTTCCTTTTTCCCAGTATTTTGTTTTTAAGATCCATCCACGTTTGCGCCATTCTGTTTGCACCCTTCTCCTGCTGAGCAGTATGCCCCTGTACGTAGGCCACCACGTGTTTATCGGTTCATCGGCGCGCGGCTCGGCTGTTTGCACTAGCGATTAAGCTGCCAGGCGCGGTCGTGGACGAGACTTTGTGCGGGCATAGTTTCCGTTTCTCTTCGGTAAGCTCCCAGGATGTGACTAGCGTGATCACGCGGTAAGTCTGTGTTTACGAAGCGGCCGCACGGATTCCCAAGCAAGTCTGCACCATTTCACATTTCCCGGCAGCGGCAGGTGAAAGACGGAGTTTCTTCCTTTTCTCTCCATCTCTTCCGAAGTTCTGCCGCTCTGGTGGGTATGTACTACTACAGCTTTCAATGTACGAGAATGCATCTCGTCGTGTGCACACTGTCCACTTATATACCTTCGTTTGTTAAGCGTTTGAACCTTTTGCCTGTTGTAACCACTTTATTGTTAGAAAGTACAACTAACGGCGTATGTTCAAAGTATGCAATTAGACCAGTTTTCACATACGTACGCACCTGGGAAACCGTCGCCACAATGAGGATACCAAGAATTTTTATCGGTCCCCACAATTTCCTGATGCGCTTTTGTCATCTGTCCCTCCCACGTCCAGGCAACCACTTGATCTGCTCTCTGTCACTACAGATTATTCTGTATTTTCTAGAAATTTACATAAATGGAATGATACACCAAATACTTTAACTTTTTTTTTTTTTTTAATTTGAAAGAGAGAGAGAGGGCATGGGGGAGAGGGGTTGAGGGGAAGAGAGAGAGAGAATTTTAAGCAGGCTCCACACTCAGCACAGAGCCCGATGTGGGGCTCAATTCCACGACCCTGAGATCATCATCTGAGCCAAAATTGAGAGTTGGATGCTCAACTGACCGAGCCGCCCAGGTGCCCCTACTTTGACTTCTCTTATGCAGCATAATACTTGTGAGATTCCTTTCTGTTTTTGCATGTACGAATAGTCTGTTCCTTTTCTATTGCTGAGTGTTGTTTCATTGTATGGATGTATCATGATCCTTATTTCTCAATACGTAGTGTGTCGTGTTTTTCTAGCTGTTTTGATGGTATTTAGCTTTCATTTTCAGCCATTTATAATGTGTCCAGGCATGGTTTTGGGGGTCTGCAGAGCCTCCAGAATATATCAATTTACTTCTTTTCACCAAATCTTGGAAACCTTTATTTCTTTAAATGTTTTCGCAGTTCATTTTTCCTCTCCTTCTGGGACCAGTGACACCCCTGAGGGACCAGGGACCACCTCGCCCCTGTTTCTGGGCTTCCACCCTGAGGAGCATGGACTCATGTGGGGGCTAGTCTAGAACCTTGTTTGGATGGGGTGGGGGCTGGGCACAGGAGCCAAGCTGCAACGGCAGTGAGGGTTCTTGGAGACTCTCTTGAGCCGGGGGTTCTTCCTGGGTCTTCTAACTGTCCCTTCTATGGCTCTTGCCCCTTCCTGATGTTTGTGGCCTGGAGCAACCATCTGCCCCTCTCCAAGCCAGTGTCCCACCTGAAGTCACGGGACGGACTGAGTACGAGATCCTTGGGCTCTCCTCTCCCATGGTGGGGTCAGACCCAGCTCTGCCTACCCTTCCTGACCTGTCTGTGCCCAGTCCCTCAGGACCTCCCATTTCTGCTCCATGACACACCCTTGATGCCTTCTCTACCAAATTACAAAGAAAAAATTAAATTTAACAAATTTTTAAAAATTTAAACCTATTTTCCCACAGGTCCCTGGGGATCGGGTCGTTTTTTTCTAGTTTTCTTTTCTCTCTCTTCTTCAGGGTGCATAATTTCTATTCTTCTATCTTGAAGTTTATAGAGTTTTATGCTGCCCTCTCATCATCACCAAGCTGCTATTGAAATCAGTAAATTTTTAAATTTCCAATTTTGTATTTTTCAGTCCTAACACTTCCATCTGGTTTTTTTTTTATAGGTCCTACATCTATGCTGAGAACTTCTGTCCTTTTATTAATTCCAAATGTGTTTTTCTTGACCTAATAGAGCATAGTTATAACAGCTTCTTTGAAGTCTTGGTTTGATAATTGCAATGCGTGGGCCACCTTGGGATTGGCATTTCTTGTCTCTTCCCTGGAGAACTGGCCACATTTTCCTGGTTCTTTGTATGTTGGATTATCTTGAATTGTCCAAGGCATTGTGAACGTTATGTTGTGTAGACTTTGGGTCCTGTAAATGATCCTCCAGAGAAGTCTGTATTTTTGTTCTAGCAGACAATCAGCTGGGTTAGGCTCAAGCTGCATGTTCTGTCTTGCCTTTGGTGTGTAGCGACCATGCGTGTGTAGCGACTCAAATCTAGGTTCAGTTCTCTAAGCCTGTGCTGTATTGGCTTGGCTCTGTTCTTGAGCATGAATTAGTTAGTGATTAGGCTAAAAAGATACGTGCACTTAGTTTAAAGCTCAGTTTGGTCTTCAAAGTTTTGCTATGCTGGTTTGGGTCTGTTCCAATCATGCAGAGCTCAGAGGTCAGGCTGAGATCTGTACGCACTGATTCACAGAATTAACGGACCACTTTCCTGGCTCTCTCTCCTCCTGGATTCTTCCCACACTCTGTGTCCTACCAGGCCCCCCTTCTGCCACTGCTGCCTTGCTGCTGTGCAAGTGGAGCCTGTCCTCGGGGTAAAGCCGAGAGACTGCAAGAGACAGAGACAGAGAGAAACAGAGAGAGAGAGAGAGAGAGAGGGAGAGAAACCTGGGAAAATACCCCCCTGCATGGATCACTTGTCTAAGTGTGTCATCTCCACAGTCTGTTTTTGTTTACTTTTTAGAGTTCTCTGGTAGCTGGATTTTTAATTTGGCTCGAAGTATTGTTATAATTAGTGGGAGGAGTGGACTAAGTGAGCTTATGCTACCATGTTGCACTAGAACCTCCTTTTCCCCAATTTTAATAAAGCTTCTTGTCTTACTGTTATGTTGTAAGAGCTCTTTATATATACTGAATACAAGTCCTTTGTCAGAAATATGTATTGTGAATATTTTCTCCCAGGCTGTGCCTTGACTTTACATCTTCTTATCAATGTCTTTCTAGGAAATTTTTTTCAATTTGAGGAAATCCAATTTGTTTTTCTCATTTGTGCTTTTGGTATCCAAAGAAACACATGCCTATCCTAAGACTGTGATGATTTTTTCCCTATGTTTTCTTCTAGATGTTCTATACCTTTACCTTTTATGTTTAGGTTTCCTATAATTCTCTTTGAGTTAATTGATATTGTTTGAGGTAGGCATCAGGATCTATTTTTTCATTTGGATATCCACTATGTCAGTATCATTGGTTGAAGACTCTTCATTTGGATATCCACTATGTCAGTATCATTGGTTGAAGACTCTTCCTGTTTCTCATAATCAGTCCTGGATGCATGAGTCCGTGCATCCTGGACTCTCTGCTCTGTCCAACTGAGCAATACTGCCACTGACTTGATCATTGTGATCAGAGTTTCTCCATCTTGGCGCTATTGACATTTTGAGCCAGATTACTCTTTGTTGTGAGAGCTGTCATGTGCACTGCTGCAAATTTACTCTATGCCTTGAAATCAGCTAGGGAAGTTTGCCAATTTTGTTCTTTTTCAAAATATACTTTAACATTTAAAAATGCGTTAAATGTTTTACGGGTGCTTGGGTGGCTCAGTCGGAATAAGTGTCCAACTTTGGCTCTAGTCATCATCTCACAGTTTGTGAGTTCAAGCCCTGCATCGGGCTCTGTACTGACAGCTCAGAGCCTGGAGCCTGCTTCAGATTCTGCATCTCCCTTTCTCTCTGCCCCTCCCCTACTTGTGTGCATGCTCTCTGTCTCTCAAAAATAAATAAAAATCTGTCTCTCTCCCTCTCAAAAACCAAGATTAAAAATTTCAAAAGAAAATAAGAAATACATTAAATATTTAAAAATTTTTAAATATATACTAAAAAATATTTAATGTTAACATGTTAATATTAAATACTTTTAAAAGCCTATCTCCACACTTTCATGGAAATTTATGTTAAATTTATTTCTAAATTTCAAGTTTTTTTTCACATTTCTTTTTGACTTAGTAAAATCCCTTTAATAGTTTGCAGATCTATGAATTTTAACCAATCATCCCATGAAGTAACCACCACCGTAATCAAGATAAAGACCAGTTCAACTACTCCCCAAATTCCCTTTTGCCCAGTGGTATACTGGTAAACCAGTCCACAAAAACAAACAAAGAAGACAACACAACTAAGCCTTGACTACTGGCTAATTTCCTTGGTGTAAATACTCCCACCCTGGCCAGTTTCGAACTGCTGACACGGCATCACTAAATGTGCAGTTAGGAACAGATGTGCAGATCGGGTGCCCGTGAGAGTTCTAGGGTACCACTCCCTGCGCCCTTCGGTTGAAAACCCTTCTCACCTCTCTTTAACCCACAATCTGTTTTCTGCCCCAGTAGTTTTGCCTTTCCCTGAAACTCACATAAGTAGAATCGGATACAAGTTCTAGTCACCCATCCTCCTCGAACGTGGATCTCTGCTTCCGGACTCCCAGAGGCCACAGAGTCCGCACCAGTGTCCCTTCCCTGCTGCATTCCAAATCAGTCAGAAAGCTGGGGAGATTTTTAGGGTCCATTTCAGTTGTTCCCTTTCCCTCCTAGATCACTGTCTAGAACTGCTGTTTTCCACTGTCTTCAAATACTGGCTTCCTATTTTATCCAGTTTTCTAGTTGTTCGCAGTGGGAGAACAACTAATACCAGTTACTGACGTGACTAGAAGCAGAAATCTCTATAACCAGATTTAAAAGAAAAATTTTTTAATGTTTATTTTTGAGAGAGAGACAGAGCATGAGCAGGGGAGGGCAGAGAGAGAGGGAGACACAGATTCCGAAGCAGGCTCCAGGCTCTGAGCTGTCAGCACAGAGCACAATGCGGGGCTTGAACTCATGAACCGTGAGATCATGACCTGAGCTGAAGCCGGACGCTTAACTGACTGAGCCACCCAGGCGCCCCTCTATAACCAGATTTTAATAGTCACATTTATTTCAGTGGTCACTCTATGCCGGGATCCACGCTAATCATTTTCTGTGGATTACTTTATGTCTTCTTTATAATCCTATCAGGGAAGTACCATTTTGACCCCTTGGTAAAGATCCGGAAAGGAGGTTTAAAGAGGGCAATAAAAGGCCATAGTAAATGGCAGGGTTGAGATTCAGATTTACATAGCTCGACTCTGAGGCCAAAGTATTTACTCACTTGGCCACTGAAAATTATTTTAGGTGACCATGTGAGCAGTTTTTATTTTAACACCAAATACACTTGATTTACCATATATTAGAAAAATACTTGTCACATCAAAGCCATGATTTTTCAGGTATTTCTGCCTGGGAAGGAGTAAGGTAGATTGTTTTTCAATAAAACGCTGAGCCTCCTAGCATACTGATCACAAGCTGTCATCAGATGTGGCAAAAACACACGGGTGAGGTGAGAACAGCTGCACTCCAGGCCACACGTACTACACTTGGCCCCTTCTGGCTTGGCCCCTGCGTCCACGTGCATCTGTAGACGTGGATGACTGTAACTCATTTTACACAAAAGGACTCATCGTCATGATGTGCTTTCTTCGTTCCACATGTGCTGGACTTAGTCCTTCCCCTTCAGTATAGAAAGAGAACACTAGCGAGGGTTGGGGTCAAGAGAGGGGAGAACAGAGGATGCGAAGCAGGCTCTGCACTGACAGCAGTGAGCCCAATGTGGCGCTCTAACTCACGAACCATTGAGATCATGACCTGAGCCAAAGTCGGACGCTCAGTCGACTAAACCCCCCCGGGCGCCCCTCCGTAGAGTTTAAAGCCAGCCCCTCAAGCCTTTCTGTGGGGTTGATGCTCCTCTTCACCAGCAAGAAGTTTCGGGTGACTTTTAGAGGGCCACTGCCCCATAACTGCTGCACCGCTTACTCTAACTGTAGCTCGAGCGTCTGGCTCAGCAGAGCCTCTACCACTGGGGGCCCCTTACCACGGGGCCTTCTGTGGCTTCACTTCAGCCCCCCTGCATCCCCACACTGGTGGACCAGCTGGTTCGATGGGGCCCAGAGATGGGGCCTGACTTGTCTGAAGTCGTAGAATGCGGAGGGAGCACAGGGGACTGAGGAAGCACTTGAAACATATCCTCACGTGTAACCCTCACAATCCTGGGGTCGGGGTGGGGAGGCAGCAATTCGAATCCGCGTTCTGGAGATGTGGCCAGTGTGGCCAAGTGTCTTGTTCCAGGCCCTGTGGCCCTCGAGCCTGGGCCGTTAGCCCCTGCCGTCTAGGAGGAGTATGCTGGCTGCCCAGGCAGTCCAGATGAGGAGGCGGTCCTGCCCTCGACAGGGCCTCGTGGCCTTGTCTGTGTCCCTCCCTTGTCTGTGTCTGTCCCGGCAGGAACAGGTGAGGGCGGTGTGGGCAGGACGTCGGAAACTCAGTCGGTCTCAGACTTGCCAGGGACGCGTATTCCCCTCCATAGATGGAGCTCAGAGCAAGCAGAGACCTGGGAAGGCAGGCGGGGTGGCCGGCGAAGGTGCCCGCAGGAGGCAGGAGGGCCCGGGCTGTGGGCAAAGCGACTCTGCCCCACGAGGCAATGTATGTGAGGAGCAAAGTCCCTCGCGATGTCCTTGCTGAGGACACAAGGCCCAAGGTGCAGAGGCCATGTGGGGACCCCATGCTCATCAAGAAACAGACCAAAATCTGGAGCTCAACGACTACCCGGAGTCTCTGTCAACGGCCATCTTGGTTTCTTTGCTGGGAAAAAGAATCTCCACTCCGCGTGCGCCTCTGGGGTCAAAATGGCTCTTCGCGTCTTCCTCCTGCTGCCAGGAGTGACACCTTTATCACCCGGAGGCCGGCCCCAGGGTTTGCTGCTCTGGGGGAGATGGGTGGGGGGAGGGAGAAGAGACACCCTGAGGGTCCGTCCAGAGGTGGAACCTGCCTTCTGCCTCCCGGAAGCCCTCCCCTCTCCCCCAAGCTCCGGGTGTCTCCCGACCGCCCTTTCTCAGGATTTTCTCATCTGCGATTGTTTTCCAGGAAGAAGCTCCAATGGAGTTGATGTTCTAAGCCATCTCAGGGCGGGAGCATGCCAAGTTTCCTACGGCATTCTAAAGATGTAAGAATCATCCAGTACTCTCTGTGTCGTTTATTTCCTCCCGGAAGGACTGAAGATGTGTTCAGTTTTCCCTTTCTGCCAGGCCACCAGGGGAGCTGGTGCCCTGCCCTCTTTGCAATCCGATAAGAAGTCGGCAGTGTTGGAAGGACAAACCTTCACTGACGGGCACTGTCTGCTTTACAACGCTGGCAAACCCAAGACAGGCTTTCACAGATGGCAGCCTCAGTAACGGTACCAGGGCCACCCGAGAGCGTTGTAGCTCTTACCTGAGTGCTTGGCTCTCTCTGACCTCTGGTCCCAAAATCGCTTCCTACAGACAGCATCGTCTGTGCCGCCCTACCCGCACCCCCCGCCCTGTCACCTGTTTGCTATTCCTTCTCCAGAATCTACAACGTGACCCTTTCCTCCAGCCAGACTCATTCTGACACTTAAAACTCTGATCCTGGACCACTGCAGCCCCTTCCAGCTGGTTTTGACCTTCGGACACTCCCCAACCTGCTGCCAGACATCTCCTCCTAAAATTCTGACTTTATCCTGCCACTTCCTTGCTCAGAAACCTTTGGCAGGTCCCTCTTGTTTAGGAAAGCAAATCCGAACTGTACAGTCTGGTGCCCCAGGGCTTTTAGAGTCGAGCTGCCTCTCTAGGATGCAAAGCAAATTTCCCCTCGGCCACCCTGGATTGGCAAAGCCCCTAAAAGCTGGCACATCCCACCTGCTCCCACCTGAGCAAGCCTGCGGCCCTCCCCCAAGATGGACCCAGGTGGCCACGGGTGCCGTATTCACTTCCTAGGCCTGACTAACACAAGACCCCGGACTGAGGGACTGAAACCCAGAAATTCATCTTCTCACAGTTCTGGAGGCTGGGCCCTGGTCTGCACACTGTCTTCCTCTGCGCGCATGCCCTCATCTTCTATAAACACACCAGCATCTTAGAACAGGGCCGGTCTTAATAACCTCATTTTACCTCAGTAAAATTTTATCTCCAAACAGGGTGACATTCTGAGGTGCCAGGCATTAGGGCTTTAACACACGAATTTTAGGGGACACAATCTAGCCCATCGGGTCCCCTGAGGGGGACGTTAGAAATTCTCCATCCTCTTCTCCATCCTCAAACTCTCACTTCTTCTCGGCCAAGGGTTGGAGGGGTTTTCACCTTGCTTTGCTTTATGTGTGTGTTTGGGATGTGAGGTGCTCAGACCACTTCTGCCTGCATCCCTCAGGCTGTGCTACGGACAGAAGGGCCATGATCTCCCGGGGGCAGGAGCCAGGCCACCGGCTTCACCAACTGGCCAGGGCTGCTCTGGTGTCTCCCGGTGCCCAGCGGGGAGTTTGCCTTGTGCCCTCTGGGTGCACCCAGATGTGGGCAATTATATCCCAGCTCTATGACTCGGCAGTGTTACTCTGGGAAAGAAAGCCTGAGTCTCCGATTCCTCAGCTGCGAGTTGGGGACAAGAACAGCATAAGGTTCTTATGAGGATAAACTTAGAGAGGAAGGGTAAGAATAGTGCCTGACATATAGTAACCTGCTCCTGAATGACAGAGGTCATTACTGTCACCTCTCCAGTGAGTCCCCACAGCTCTTGCCCAAACCTCCCAGCTTCCAAGATCCAGACAGGGCCATTAAGACTGACGTACCTGATGGGGCGCCTGGGTGGCTCAGTCGGTTAAGCGTCCGACTTCGGCTCAGGTCGGGATTTCTCGGTCTGTGAGTTCGAACCTGCGTCGGGCTCTGTGCTGACAACTAAGAGTCTGAAGCCAGCTTCGAATTCTGTGTCTCCCTCTCTCTCTGCCCTTCCCCTGCTCATGCTCTGTCTCTCTCTGTCTCAAAAATAAATAAACATTAAAAAAAAAGTTAAAAAAAAAAGACTGACATACTTGATGCAATTGCCAATATTCTGGGCATGTGGGACAGGGAACTCTAAACTTTATGTGTGTGTGTATGTGTGTGTGTGTGTGTGTGCATTCTTTTATATGTAAAAATATGTACGTCTCACACTACCCCTTGTATTTATATTTTTCAGTGTTTCATTTTAAGATGCCAGTCATAGGACACCTGGGTGGCTCAGGCAGTTAAGCATCTGTCTCTTGATTTCGGCTCAGGTCATGATCTCATAGTTCATGAGTTTGAGCTCCGCGTCGGCTCTGTGCTGACAGTGTGGAGCCTGCTTAGGATTCTCTCTCTCTCCCTTTCTCTCTTCCCCTCCCCTGGTCATTCTCTCTTTCTCTCTCTGTCAAAATAGAGAAATAAACATTTTTAAAATAAAATTCTAGTCATAAAGCCAATCACCTTTTACAGAGATATTTTGTCTCTTTAACACAAGATAAATATAGATAAAATATACTTATTAGATAAAATATACTTATGGTTACTTTTAAATGAGATAGACAGACATCATATGCCCTACAGTTCCCTCAAGACCCTTACATGTAACTTTTAGCAGGGAAACAGGCACTTTCCTAGTTATCCACAAGGGGGAAGACTGAGTCCATTTCTTCTGACAGGAATCCATTGGCTCATCACTAAAGATCATTTCAAACTGGTATTTCTGGGGTGTGTGCATGTGTGTGTGTGTGTGTGTGTGTGTGTGTGTGTGTGTGTGTCTGACTATTTCTCTCAAAGAAATGAAATTTCCCCACGCGAGGAAGATGCCATTGTTTTTTAAGCTGACAACTTACAGATGGCCGTTGGTTTGGAAACATATTTCAAAATCATTTACACAGACCATCTCCCTGCAGTCAATCACGGAGAATCCTAACAAATGCTACGTCCAGAATGGAAGAACACTGTGGTTACTCCACCAGAAAGTCAAGCAAATTATTTAAATTCACAGGGATGGAAAAAAAATCATCTTTTTTTCAACATCAAACAGAAAGCATTCTCTCTTTGAAAATGTAAATCCCTTAAATGTATTCAAGAATTTTAATAACCATTCTGGAAGACTATCCCATTACTCTTTGAAGCCCTTAAAGAATTTTTCTTAAAATAGTCACACGTTGCTCTGCTCAGGGTGGGGGAGAGAGGCTTGTAAGTGACTGTGGAGGCGGAAGGGACCCATGAGTCCCCACGTTCATTTTTCCAGAAAGGGAGAACAGCCTTCAGAGAATCACTAGGCGAATGTAGGGGTGTGGGGGACATCTCCTAGGAGGGAGGCACAGGATCCATTTCCCATCTGTTTCACATCTGGGGTTAAAAGCTGGCCTCAGAGCTCTCAACTACAGGGAGAACCTCCAAGACAGTTTAAAACAGAAAGCTGAGGAGAACTTGGGTCCCCCATCTGTAGTATGCCTGCACCCAAGTTTTGGTCCAGGTGAGGGCGAGGGCAAGCCCAGGTGCCAGGCAAACCAGAGGCAGAAAGTGGTTTGCCTTCTTTGAGCGAATAAGCAAACATTAGCTCCAGTGTGAGGAACTGGATCTCCATCTGTGATCAGAAAAACACAAGAACCGGGGGGCTCAGTCGGTTGAGGGTTGACTCTTGATTTCTGCTCAGGTCATGATCCCAAGGTTGTGGGATCGAGCCCTGTGTCCAGGCTCTGCATGGAGTATGGAGCCTGCTTGAGATTCTCTCTCTCTCTCCCTCTGCCTGCTTATTCTCTCTCGCTCAAAATTTAAAAAAAAAACAGAAGGATCAAGAAGATGCCAGAAATTTTACTCACAGAAGTTTTTTTTCCCAAGGAAATGACTGAAGATATTTACAGAGATACGGCTCTAACATATTTATCACGGTGTCGTTTACAACAGGGAAAAGTAAATTAAAAGTAATGTGTAAGGAAAACTCCTAAATATCCAATAATGGTGGATTGGTCAGATAAATGATACTGCACCCACATGAGTAAATATTATGAAACAATTACAAATTATAACACAGAAATGCATTTGTTGGCATACAAAACGAATCTTAATACATTAAGTAAAAGGCAGCTTGTTTTTTTTTTTAATTTTAATGTTTATTTAATGTAGAGAGAGAGAGAGAGAGACAGAGTGCCAGCTGGGGAGGGGCAGAGAAAGAAGGAAACACAATCTGAAGCAGGCTCCAGGCTTTGAACTGTCACACTGAGCTCGACCCATGGACCGTGAGATCATGAGCTGAACTGAAGTTGGACGCTTAACCAACTGAGCCACCCAGGCGCCCTGAGACAGCTTGCTATGAAACAATCTATATAGGATATACATACATATGCATGTATTGGCAGATCTCAGTTCTATTTTTGTTAATTTTTTATTTTCAACTTATTAAAAATATTATACGAACTATATGCTAGCTATAGGAAAGTTACATAAAAAAAAAGGACAGAACCCAAAAGTCCTATCAAAATCTCAGCAAGATAGTTTGCAGATATAGGTAAATTGATTCTAACATATATATATATGGAAGGCAGCTATGCTCACCACTATACCACCAACGCTGCACGGCTATATATATATGGAAAGACAAAGGAACTAGAATGGCTAGAATAATTTTTTGAAAAAGAATAAAATGGAAAGAATCGTTCCACCTGATTGCAAGATTTGCTGTGTACCTATAGCTCTTAAGATTGTGTGGGATAGGTGAAGACATACACAGATGCCAAGAAAAAGACCCACACAAATAGGCCTGACTTTTGATAAAAGTGTAAAAGTAAATCAACAGAGAGAAGATAGTATTATCAAAAAATGGTGCCAGAGAAAATGGACATCTGTGGGGAAAAAAATCATCCTCAACCTAAGTCTTATACCTTAAGTGAAAATTAACTCAGAACAGATGACAAACTTAAATGCAAAATGTAAAACTGTAATATTTTTAGAAAAAAAAAACTAAGAAAAAACCTTTAGGGTCAGGAAATATTTCTCAGATAGAACATCAAAAGCACAATACAAAAAAGGAAAAATTGATAAACCAGACTTCATTAAAAACTTTTGCTCAGGAAAAGACCCTGCAAGAGGCTAAAACACAAGTTACAGAGTGGGAGAAAATAGCTACGAACCACATATGGGACACAGGACCGGTATCTAGAGCACGCAAAGAAGTTGCAAAACCAAACAGTAAAAAAACCAGAGAGTCCAACTAGGAAAAAGACACTTCATTAATATGACCAATAAGCGTAGGAAAAAACATCAACGTTGTTAGCCATTATGAAAATGTAAGTTGCATCACAATGAGATATCACTACACATCTGTCAGAATAGCTAAAATAAGAAACAGTGACAACACCAAATGCTGGTGAAGATGTCCAGAAACTGGATCACTCAGACATTGCTGGTGAGAAAGTTAAATAGGACATTCCCTCATGAAAAGGGTTTCTTAAAAAACTAAACACGCAACTACCATAGAACCCAGCAATGGTACTCCTGTGCATTTATCCCAGAGCAATGAAACCGAAATCTATCCATGAGTGTATATAGCAGTTACATTCAGAGCAGCCAAAAACTGTTAACAACACGGATTCTCTTCAATGGGTGAAAGGTTGGACTGTGGTATGACCATGCCTTGGAATACTACGCAACAGTAAAAAGGAAAGAACCACCGACATGCACAACGATCTGGATGACACTCCAGGGAATTAAGCTAAGTGGAAAAGGCCAATCCCAAAAGGTTACATTCTGTGTGCTTCCTTCTCTGTAACATTCTTGAAATGACAACATTATAGAAATGGAGATGTTTAGTGGTCGCAAATAATGAAGGAGGTCTAGAAGCACAAGGGAGGCGGGCATGACTCTAAAGGGCACGCAAGGGGAGAAATCCTGTGTGGTGATGGAAATGTCTGTACTTTGACTGTCAAGGTCAAGATCCTGGTTGTGATCTCATACAATTGTTTTCCAAGATGTTACCAGTGGTAGAAGCTGGGTAAAGGGTACGCAGGGTCTGTCTGTATTATTTCTTACAACCGCTTGGAAATCTACGGGGAGCTCAGAATTAAGTTTCATTAGAGGCAATGCAAACTGGTGCAGCCACTCTGGAAAACAGGATGGAGGTTCCTCAAAAACTTAAAAATTGAGCTACCCTATGACCCAGCAATGGCACTACTAGGTATATATCCAAAGGATACAAAACTGCTGATTCAAAGGGGCACATGCACCCCAATGTTTATAGCAGCGCTATCGATAATAGCCAAATTACGCACAGAGCCCAAATGTCCATTGATGGATGAATGGATAAAGAAGATACATATATATATATATAGATAGATAGATAAGATGGAATATTACTTGGCAATCAAAAAGAATGACATCTTGCCATTTGCAACAACATGGATGAAACCAGAATGCATTATCATAATGGAAATAAGTCAGGCAGAGAAAGACAAATCTCATATGATTTCACTCATATGAGCACTTTAAGAAACGAAACAGATGAACATAGGGGAAGGGAAGGAGAAATAAGATAAAAACAGAGAGGGAGGCAAACCGTAAGAGACTCTTAAATACAGAGAACAAACTGAGGGTTGCTGGAGGGGAGATGGTGGGGGGATGGGCTAAATGGGTGATGGGCGTTAAGGAGGGCACTTGTTGGGATGAGCACTGGGTGTTACAGGTAAGTGATGAACCACTAAATTCTACTCCTGAAACGATAAAAAAGTAATAATTAAAAAAGAATAAAGTTTCATTAGAATAAAAAGGACAGAGATGAGACTGTCCCCAGAAAACTGGCAGAAGTGGGACCGTGTGCTGTGCTGCTCGGGGCGTCATGGAAGGCCTCACATCCAGCAGGGAGCCAGATGGGGCAGACTGTGTGTGCCCACGAGTGCTTCAGCATCCAAGTGACATCAGGGTGGCAAGAATGAGGGCCATGGGGAGGGGTCCCCAACAGCCTGTCAGGCTCTTCTGAGCCCCTGAGGGTACAGCCTCCCCCTGTCCTGTTGGAGGCCCTGAGGGGAAGGGGAGGGAAGGAGCTGGGGTGGCAGCAGTTCTCCCCAGTCAGCTCTGGGCCTCTGGGCCGCTGGGCCGAGCCAGCCCGGCACCCCTATCCTGGCAGGGCCAGACCCCAGCAGCAGGCCTCACTGCCACACACACCCAGATCAACCCAGCCCACGGGCAGGATGAAACAGTGACGGTGTCTCTTCCCAGGTGCAGTCTGGAGTCAGTGTCCATCAGCAACCAGCAAATGAGGAGGCGTGGCCTGTTCCGGGCTGTCCCTCCCAGAGCTAATGGCCCGTTTAGCTGAGTCCACAACAAGAGCAGCTTTCTCCAATTAAACAACCACAGGCAGGGGTTTTTTTTGTTTTTTTATTTTGTTTTGTTTTGTTTCGTTTTGTTTTGCAAACCCTAGCACTCTGCCTAGTAACAGAAAGGTAAATATAACATGATTTATTACTTTACGAGGTCCAAGAGATGCCACGTTAATTGCCTCTAATGAGGACACAGCTATCAGATGTAAACAAGCCATCAGATTGAGGGTACTGAGAGATGGGAGGGAGCTACTGTTTGCACGAGAGCACCAGCCACACGTCGCTCCGGGCAGCATGCAAACACAGGCGTCTATGAGGGGAAAACAGTAGCGACTTACACAGGCAAAGGCAGAATACAGTCCAAGTGGATGTTCTGTATAGAGGAAGGCCAACAGTCCCAGCGGGCTGGCTCTCTCGTTGCTCAAAACAGTACCAATCCTGAATCTGAATAGAACTGTTCCCATCAGTCTTCTTGCTGTTCCTGCAATTCAATCAGCAGCCCACCTCAGGGCCTTTGCACTTGTTGTCTCCCCCTGCCTGAGTGCTCTCCCCCCAGATCTGGGAAGACGCCCCGGTATCTGCTGGGTCTCAACACTCGTGCCTCTTCCTGGGAAGGGCCTTCCCTGACAATTCCCTCCAGGTTGGCTTCCTGCCTCCACTTCTACCCACAGTCCCTACTGCATCTCCTCACTGGTGTCCTTCGCAGCACGTACCTTTACTAGTGTATTATCTCCACCATAAAGGCAGGGAACGTGTCTGTCTTATTCCCATTACCTGACATAGAAACTTTCAATAAATACCCATTGAAAGAATCAGTAAGTAAAACTATCTCCTTTCCTGTAGCAGCTTTAATTCTGGGTTTATTCTGCTCAGGAAAGGCTGTGGTCACTATTAAGGTCCCTCTCAGGGGGGTTGGCTGCCCATAGGAGACTCAGAAGAGCAAAGAGCCTCTACCTTCTTAGAAATCCCTTCGGCAGGCACTTCGGTAAGTCTGACAAGTTGAGTCGGCAGGCTGAGGCCAGGCTCAGGGGGCCCAGGATGGTATTTCATACATTTCTAAGTCACGCTGTTTTCCCTTGCCTCACCCACCATGCTGGGCTGTCACTGTCTCCTCTCCAGTCTTCTCTCTTGCCCTGTGATACCTATGTGATGGCATCAGCATTTTCTAAGAACAGAAGAGCTGGGTATTCTAAAGCCTCTCCCTCAATTTCAGATGTGAAATCACTTCTCGGTGAGAAGGACACAGCCCTGCTCGCAAGTCAGGAGACCCAGATGCTAGCCCAGTTGTGCCAATACCTCTCCCCGTGACCTTGGGGGAAGTGCGTCCCATGCCTGGAGTCTCTGACAAGGACATACAACCTCTCAGCTGCCACCTTATTAGCCAGGCACACTCTATCCTGCCCAGGGTTCTTATGGGGTGTTGGGGAGACTCTCCCCTGGGGAGAGAGGTCCATTGTGGTAAATGCTTCGGGCTGAATATTTGCATCCCCCCAACTCATGTACTGAAACCTAGTCCCTAAGGTGATGGAAATAGGAAGTGGAGCCCTGGGGAGGCGACTAGATCATGTGGGTGGAGCTCTGGTGAGTGGGCTTACATAAAACAGTCCTTTAGGGGCGCCTGGGTGGCTCATCTGGTTGGACGTCCAACTTGAGCTCCTCAGGTCATGATCTCACATTTCCTGAGTTCGAGCCCCGCATCGGGCTCTGTGCTGACAGCTCAGAGCCTGGAGCCTGCTTCGGATTCTGTGTCTCCCTCTCTCTCTCTGCCCCTCCCCTGCTCATGCTCTCTATTTCAAAAATAAATGAAACATTAAAAATTTTTTCAACAGTCTTTATAAAAGAGATCCTAGAGAGCTCCCTTATCCCTTCTACCTTGTAAGGATACAGCAAAGCAGGTCCTCACCAGACACCAACTCTGCCAGCCTCCAGAATGGTGAGAAATAAATTCCCGTTGTTTGCAAGCCACTCAGTCTGTGATATTTTGTTATAGCAGCCCAGAGGGACGAAGACAGTAAGGCTCCTTAGACCCGGAGGCCTGTCCTAGGGGCTTCAGACCAAACTCTGGAGGGCCCTGGAGGAAAGGCCCTCACCCGAGGAGCCAGATAGTGTAAAGGCACCTGTGGAGGCAGGCAGCCTCGGATCCTCGAGGGCTATGAGATTTTCGACAGTCACTTCAGCGTCTTGGGCCTCAGTTTCCTCCTCTGTAACTGAGAATAACAACAGCGGCAACAAAACCGGGATGCAAGACTACATACAGTCCTGGGCACAGGGTAAGCTCTCAACAAACAGCAGCCCCGAGTAAGACAGCAAGGACGATGATGATGGAGAAGTTGAAGGGGAAGACGAACTCACACTGTAACAAAGCAGTGAAAGCAATGACCTCTGGTTATACCGTTGAGAGTATGCGTGCAAGGGGTCTGGGCCTGAGTCTTCTTCTAATGAAACAATTTACCTATACGTGAAGCATGGGGAAGGGCTCCCCTCCCGGCCCAGTTGTCTGTCTGCCCCAAGGAAGCATCCTCATGCCAGATACTTCTGGAGTTCAATAACAAGGACAGACTGCACTCCATGTGACCTCCATGCTCGTTTCCCAGCGAACGTGGGCTCCTATGGGAAATGATGTGATGGCCACGCCGGGGGACAGGAAGTACATTCCAGAAGCCACAACTGAGGGAGCCACTAACAATGACACCTATAAAGACTGTGTAGCAATGTGAGGCAAGGCTTAGGAAATAGGGAGAAACACAGAATACAAAACCGCATTCCAGTTCCCGCTGCTTAGAAACACGTCTGCTGGCAGACAGGCTACAGAAGCAAAGATTAAAAACAGCTGATTTCCCTGAGTGACGGCACCGAGAGTGATTAAAAGAAGGTTTCTGCTATGGTTGTTACACCGTGGTCTCTGCCATTTTGTTAAGTAAAAAAGAGCGAGTTAGGATTGCACGGCAGTGTATGTAAGTCGGGGTGCCTGGCACTGCCTCCTTCATTCATTCTCCCTCTCTGGTGCTCAATGTCTCCCACTTGCTACCATTCAAAATGGCTCTAGCCAAAAGGACCCCTCCAAGAGGGATTTTGCAAATTTACAGTAGCTCAGAGAAGAGAAAATTGAGTAGCCAGTGAGAAGAGCATTGTTGGGCTTTGTTATTAAGGTTTGCAGCACGACAGGGAGTTTGAAGAGTTTAAGGGCAGGCAGGGGGGCAAGACATGAGAACACATATTTGCAAGGAGCCTGATGAAAGAGAGAAAGCTTGGACCCCTCAGGTAGAGTCCACCGGGCCCAGCTACTTCATGAGCCACAGGACACCTAGCCAGGAAGACCTCTCTAGAGAGGAGCAGAGGCTCTGTGGTAAGCAGAGTGGTCACCTGGGGACCTGTGTTCTGGCCCTCGCGGGCAGCCAGGGTGGAGAGATACAGGAGCTGTAGATAATCACTCATGATGGCAACAACAGCAATGACCCCCATGGACATCCCGACAGTTGGTGGGCGGGGTGGGGAGGTCTTAGAAAAAGGGTGTTCTGGAATGCCAGCCTTGCCCTCCCTTCCCTGGGGCCCAACCAGGCGGTACATCAGCTCAGCTGTGATGGGTAAGGCTCTCCAAGTCTTTGGTCTCTCCCAGGTAGAGTCCATAAACAGGAATACTGCATCTCTTCAGGTGAGGAAACTAAGTCTTCAAAGAAACGAGTAACTTACTCAAGGTCAAAGCCGTGTGTCCCCATAAGTGAAGGGGTGAGATTCAAACCTACATCCTGATCCTGCCTGTTTCCCATAATGAAAACACATGGAAGGGCAGCCAAGTGCCTGCAAAGAGGAAGGAAAGAGAAACCGCAGGCACAATTCCCTCCGCGCTTACACCACCCCCCACCCCGGAGTCCTCAGACAGCAGGTGTACATGGTCAAACTGCCCAGAAGGTACCAGCTGCTGCTAACGGCATAAGAAGATTGGGGACAGGAAGTACGAACTTGGGGTGGTCGGAGCAGCAGACGGAGCCAGAGGGCCTGACCCAGCGCTGTTTTCGTGGACAGCAAACACGAACGAGCAATATTAGAGATGCGGAAGACAGAAGAGAAAAAACAGAGTCCTAATCCCTGGCTGTTCAATCAGCAGTTTGCACACAGACTCAGAAGGAGATATTTGACTTGAACTTTTGCTCTGTCCTGGGCCTTCTGAAGTTGTTGACAGCAAAGGCAAAACCGCAATGCACCATTTCCCACGCAAGTGGGGTCTCTAGTCGTGTAGACTGAACGCTGCTGGGGGCTGCTTTGGGGCTGGATCACAGAAGCCCCCATCATGGGCTGGATGCCCTCTCTGCTGGTCACTGCTGGTTTTCAGCCACACGTGGTCACCAGAGCACATCTAATAATAATCGAAGAGGAATTCCGGGGCATCACAACCGCATCTTCCTTGGGCTGCGTCCAGGTTAATGTTCCCAGAGCTTTGGCTTCATCCCTGTCAGTGACCAAGGTTGTTGGCGGCCTGCCGTCGACACACAGTTCTTTGCATCCTTCCCTCCCTTTCCCTGACCCCCACCTGCTTTTGAAGTCGCTTCCTCCTGCAGGAACTATTCCCTCTCTTCCCTTCTCCCTCCCGCCTCTTACACTCGGTTCTGGAGAGCGGAACCATGTAACTGGGGCCTGGCAACCAGCTTCAGCTGTGGAATCCTTTTGATGAGCGACATAAGGTGGCCTCCACCACGCAATCACATGCAAGTCGAACAACACTGGTTAAAATGGGGATGGCTGTGCAGAGTCCCCTCGCCAGGTTCCCCTGTGCTCCCCACCCCTCAGGACACACCTTCCTCCCAGCAGCCTCTGCATATGCGTATGCCCAAGAATGTGAGGATAATATGGCAGGCAGGTTGGTGTCAGAGGGAGGGCCAGAACCTGGGCTTCCTGACAGCAGCCAGAAGCTTCTACCAAATCCACCACCCGGAAACCTCCCCCCCAAACAGTCTCCCTTCCCCACACCATCCTGCTTCATTCCCCATGTTTGTTGGTGTGAGTCCAGCAGTTTCTAGGCCTCAAATGTTTTTCTCCTTTTTCTACCCTGGCATCTCTGTGCAGTGGATTGTCGGAGAGAATCCGGTGACTAGGATCTACCAGAATTGTGCCATGGCTGGGCTGAGCAAGGGCTTTGGGCTTCTGGAGGCATCTCTGGGCAACAACCCATTCTTTTTTATTATTATTATTATTATTTTTTTAGTGTTTATTTATTTTTGAGAGAGACAGAGCACAAACAGGGGAGGGACAAAGAGAGAGAGATAGGGAGACACAGAATCCGAAGCAGGCTCCAGGCTCTGAACTGTCAGCACAGAGCCCGATGTGGGGCTTGAACTCACAAACCATAAGATCATGACCTGAGCTGAAGTTGGATGCTTAACCGACTGAGCCACCCAGGTGCCCTGGCATCAAACCATTCTGAGGAACCCTCTGTCATTCAGCACCAGCAGAAAGCAAATATGGGGCTCATAAGGACCACTGATTCCTGTGAGGAGCCACCTTACTCTTCTGTGTGTTTTCAGCCACGTGAGCCTCCTGGGTCACAGGAGGGGTCACGAAGTTCAGGTGAAGGACACTGACCTTTGGGGTCTCTGGACATGTCACTGTCTCTAGAATCTGAGCACCCATCTCTCAAGGGGATCATAATCTCCACCTCCCTCGCCTTCCTGGAGTACACACTACTGTGTCAAAGGCCGTGCAGAGCATGACACGTGATTCCAAAGCAAACAGCTATCTCGTGTAGAGCTCAGCTCGGGGGTCCAGACAGCCCCGGGTTCGAGTGTAAACACGGCCAGCTGTGGGACCTCAGGCAGTCGGCCGGCCTGGTCTGGAGCAGGAGACCTGAGGCCTGCGTCGAGGCCCGGGACGAGAGTGTGTAAGCTCTGCATGTGTCGTCTGAGTCACTCGGCACAGGGCCTGTCCTTCATCACCCAAACTACCACCCACACTCACAAAGGGCCAGGCCCAGCCAGCACTTGAAGGCCCCCTGAGACTTCCAGGCTTGCTTTAAAAGCCTGCCAGCTGGGCGCTGGCAACGGACGGGGGAGCAAGCAACGGAGATCCTTTCCCCAGGTCCAGGCACCTCAGCCCACTGAGACCCAAAAAGTAGAGCCTGTCTGTAAGGCCCCAGGGATGAGTCTGATCCGGGTCAAGGGAATCAACTCCAGATGAGGGAGGGTCCCCAGGCAGAAAGTGCCCCCACCCCGTATCAGGGAGCTCAGCTGCTACAATGAGAACCCACAGAGCCTCTTCTCAGCCCTCCTCAGTGACAGGTGACGCCCTTCAGCCTCTGGCCAGGCCCAGCACCTAAGGCCACTGGGCTCTCCCTTCTGCCTCCCCAGCGCTGCTCCCCCACCCCGCACCCCTACCACATTCCTGAGCAGGCCTAGGCATTTCCCTCACTGAAGCTTCTTTATGTTCTCGGATCCGTCTTTATGTAGCAACCTGAGCATCTTCCTTCCTACTGCTGCTCCTTGGAAGCGGCACCCCCACCCCCAGGGGAATGCGGGGAGCATCCTCTCCTGTCCCCCATTGCTTCTCCCCATCCTTACCCTTGGGGCTCCACAGGGAGGGATGGAAGCCAGGTTTCCATTCTTCCTGACTCTCCTGCAAGCCTGCTCAGCACCCCTACCCCCACCCCAGCCCCCAGGACACTGGGACACGCAGATACTTGCTGCCTCTCGTACACAGTGGGCTCATTTACCTCTCTTTTCAGTCAATTTGACTGAATTTGACAAAGAGATAGTGGGTCCTAAGAAAATCCCAAAGGGCATAATAAATCCTAGATCTGTAAAATGAAAACATAGGTTCTTTATTTCATTTCCATTTCTATTTTCAAGTTGGCTATTTTAATTTTTTTAAGTTGGCTATTTTTTAAATTGTTTTTTACTGTTTTATTTATTTTTGAAAGACAGAGAGAGAGAGACAGAGCACAGGCAGAGGGGAGGGGCAGAGAGAGAGGGAGACACAGAATCTGAAGCAGGCTCCAGGCTCTGAGCACGGAGCCAGATGCAGGGCTCGAACTCATGAACCGTGAGATCATGACCTGAGCCGAAGGTGGACGCTTAGCCGACTGAGCCACCCAGGTGCCCCCTAAGTTCATTACTTTTAAAATTAAACGTTGTATTTTGAGATAATTATAGATTCACATGCAGTTTCAGGTAACACAGAGACATCCTCTGTGCCTTTACCCAGCTTCCCTCAGTGGTAACATCTGTGAAATAATAAATAATACAATATCGTAGCCAGGATTCTGGCATTGCTATAATCCACTGAGCCCTGTCAGATGTCCCTCATTTTATTTGCACTCAGGTATGTGTTTAGTTCAATGCTGTTTTATCACACGTGAAGGTTTGTGTAACCGCCACCACGGTCAAGATACAGAAATGTTCGAAAGCCACAGGATCCTTCGTGATGCCCCTTATATAGCCATACTCACTTCCCTCCAGCCCCCCATCCTTGGCAACTACCAACCTGTTGCCCATTTCTAGCATTCTATTATTTCAAAAGGTTCCATTAATGGAATCATACAATATGTAACCCTGTGGGACTGGCTGTTTTTTTCATGTGGCATCATTCTCTGGAGAGTCATTCAAGTTGTGTGTCTATCAATAGTTTGTTCCTTTTTTGCGGCTAAGTAATATTCCAAGGCCACTGCGGGAAGGAGGCAGGTAGTGAGCTCCCTGGTACTTGTAACATCCAAGCATAATCTGGCTAGCTACCCCTCAGGGATATGGTATACAGCCACCTATCTCAGGGACAGTGATATATACAGCTAGCCGGACAAAACTCAGTTCTTGAGAGGCAACGAGTCTTTGGTGTTAGAATGGCTGTGGCCCTTCGAAGGGCCATAGTCCATAAATAGATATATGGTATTTCTGAGGTACTGAAATTTCATAGGTGGAAAATGTCTAAACCGGCTGAAACACAACGCTATTGAGGTAACTCTTTGCTGGCAGGATCTTGGGGTGACTGGTCTCACAGGCCATTCTTCCTAGTCCACAGCTTTCAACAACCCAAATCCCATGTTTGTAATTTAAAGTTTCGGACCTGTGAACTGTCCCTTATTAACCTTTAGCATGGACAGAATCAGGGGCTGCCTTCCTATCACAATCTCAGGAAAGGCCCTTTGAACAAGGACAGGATTCCTCTCACAGATGCCTGAAAGCTCTGGAAGAAGAAACAAAACCAATTATCTACCACGAGAGAGGTTTACTACGCAAATACTCCCGAGGAAGTAGCAGATTCACACACTATGCTGTAAAGAAATGAAAATCTTTGAGCTCAGAGAATGGTCACTCCGAGGAATTTTATCTCCCCTTGCTGGCCACACAGGAGATTCTGGGCAAGCTCAGGTAAGCAACAGGCTCACCTTCTTCAAACCCACTACCTTCTTGCTGGCCCATATAACAGTGCTCATCAAAACCCCAGCGGTCTAAGCCAATACACCAACCATGTGTATGGGGTAAGGGTTGTGGGCGTGAGAAGCTCTCACCCAGTTTTCTCAGGGATGTGGTCAGTCCTGCTTCCCTCCCTGAGGAAGATCCTACGGTTGTCCTGCAGTTGTTGACCACGTAAGATTGAGGCTCACTTTCTCCTGTAGGCAAACACTCTTTTTTCAAGCTGGAAATACATCACCAGGCAACAAGGGGTCCAAGCTACTTGCACCAAAAAGCCTTGGAACAGACTCTCGGAAGCTGCGTTTCTGGGTTATGGGCATTAGTTATTATCAGTGCTAGGAATTAAAGAGGAAATCTCAACAAGAATCACTTATTCTGGGGCACCTGGGTGGCTCAGTCGGTTGAGCATCTGACTTCGGCTCAGGTCATGATCTCGCTGTCTATGGGTTCGAGCCCCACATCAGGCTCAGTGCTGACAGCTCAGAGCCTGGAGCCTGCTTCGGATTCTGTGTCTCCCTCTCTCTCTGCCCCTCCCCCACTCATGCTCTGTCTCTCTCTGTCTCAAAAATAAACATTAAAAAAAAATTTTTTTTAAAAGAATCACTTGTTCCGAGTAACAGACAGGAAATACAAAATGGGAGCCTTGTGGCCCAGGCAAACAGGACTATGCCATGGCAAGGGCATGAAGTCTGATTTTAGCCCCAGAAAGCCGTGTGTGCCCTTGGTCAAGCTGGGTCTTCCAGCTTTGTAATCTAGGGCCACAGCTTTAACGAGAAACAGCTTCCTTATTACAGGCATGAGTGGTTCCAAGAGAGAAGAGACTGCTATCCAAGTTGAAAGTCTTCTTTCGGGAGGCATTAGCACAGAATGGCTGGATTAGTCATTGAAGAAATTTGTTTGTTTCCTACTACAAGTGCACCTTTATGCCAACACTCCTATGTCCAAACCTTTCATCTACTCCCTGGGGCTTTGGAAAGAGTCCTGAAAGGTGAAATCACGTCTGGCCAGCCGCAGCCTCTCAACACCCACCTGAGCAGCAGCCCACCTAGTAGCTATAGTATCTGTTGACAGCCCATGAAGGGACAATGGCTCAGGCCATGCTGGGGTGACAAGGAAGGATTTGAAAAGGCTACCGAAGTCCATGGAGACACCCCAAGGCACATCAACCACCTCTGGGCTCTCAGGAAGAGGTGTGCTACCCTGGCCAGGGTGGGGGCCCCGAGGCCAAACTTCGGGAACTTGAACACAACCCCAAGCCTCCTCTTCTCTGCCATAGTGACTCACACGATTCAGAGAGAAAAGAGAGTCGGAAAAGTGCCCATTTGAGGCTGGAAAATGCAGCCTGGAAGAGGAACCAGCGGCTCGGGGCCATATTCTAGGGGGAGCACCTCAGCTATTTCCTGCAAATGTGGCTTGTATGCTCAGCCCGCACCTCCTGTCTATCTGCCTTGCTGAAGCAGCCTCCAGGCGCAGCCTCCAGGCCTCCTGTCTCTTGCCCAGGATGCCACCTCATACCTACCTGAACCCTGGGCCAGATCTTAACTCCCTCTCAGGGACTCCCTTCCTCTAGAGCATGAAGCTCAGACTCCTTCCCCTGCCCCCCGGCATCGTGGGTCTGGCCCAGGTCTGGCCCCAGAGTATCTCGCAGTTGGCATGTGACCTCTGTACTGACTCCCACTGCACTGTGCAGGACCATAGGGGCCCTTCTGTCCTTCCAGCCACCAGCCTTCCCGTAGCTAATTAACCCACACAGGTGGTTAAAAGGGTTCTTCCAATCAGCACTGTTACTTGGAGCAATCACATGGCCATTTTGTGTTCTTTGTGCTTCATCTAAAGAATGGGCATAATAATAGGGCCTGTTGCCCTGTTTGGGGTGGGGATCAAAGGATTTAATGCAGGTCAAGGGTTTAGAATCGTGCCTGGTGTGGGAAGTGCTCACAGAGTGCCAGCCATCACTAGTGGTATCACCTCGACTTGGGGGCTTTCCTCAGCCAGGGCAGCTAAGCCAAAGCAAGCAGGAGAAGATGATACACCAACCCCACTGGGTTTGGCCTCCACCATCATCCAGAAACGGTGGGCAGACTGCCAGGCTGCTGACAAGCTGAGCAATTGCCACAAAAAAAAAAAAAAAAAAAAAAAAAAAAAAAAAGCATGAGATGATGGGCCTCTAACTGTGGAAAATAGCAGAGAGAGACATTTGTCATTCCTTCTTGGCTCAGGTACTCCTTGTGTAAGGCCTAGGACAGGGCCTGGGTGAATCTGTGGAACACCGAAGGCCTCATCCGCTTCTGCCATTTGCAGTGATCCCCAAGGGAGGCTGGGTACATTCCTGTCCCCCTGATTACTCATTCTGCCGCAAGTCTCATGGCAGGGTCCCGTGAGCTCTTCTGCGAATACATGGCTCTCCACACTCAGGTGGGTGGCCAGAACCCAGCGCCCTTGAGGAAGGGGCTCCTGAGCGAATGATTCCACGTTAACAAGCTTCACAACTGGAAATTATTCTCAATAAGCTTCATCAGCATTCCTGCCCTACCCTTCCCACCCCCATTGGTCCCGCGGAAGGGCTGTGAGGGGGGCAGCGGGCAGCAGGTATTCCCAGCCTCTGGAACAGCTCCCTGCATGGTTTCCTCCCGCCAGCCACAGAGGCTCCAAGCCCCCCCCCCACCACCACCACACACACACACCGGCCAAGGGCCTGCAACACTGTGCCAGGTGCCGGGAGACAGACTTGGGTGGGCTGTCCAGGGTGTCCCCACCCAGAGCAGACCATTACACACAGAGCTTCATTTCAGAGCTTGCGAGCCGACTCCACCACCACGGCAGGGGGACCACGCAAATCCCCTGCAACAGAGCATGAAAAGCAGCCTGCAATGATCCCGAGAGGGGAGGCTGGTGGAATTTCAGTTCCAACACGTAGGAAATAAACTGGAACAAGTCTTGGCCGATTTGAGCCTTCGTTTCCTCACGTGCAAGTGGAAATAATGCCCTCTGTCCTGTCTCCCTCGGGGGCCTCGACATTCACTCGTTTGTGCCGCTAATTAAACTGCAGTCGAATGCCAGGCCTGAGCTGGGGCTGTCAGAGGAAACCTGCGGGTCCCTGGTGCCTCCAGGGGCTCCCAGTTCAGCTGCTCGGACACCCATTCAAGTCCATAGTTGTGAAAAATCTTCTTTAAAGTGTGAAACGCCACACTGGTGTCATTAACACGGAATGACTCACATGAAACGCAATTATCTGCTGAAAAGGGCAAAACATACATTAGGTTAGTGCTTTTCAGACTTTAACGCATGCTAGAATCACCTGGGGATTTTGTTAAGCTGGAGATTCTCATTCAACGGTCTGGGGTAGGCCTGAGACTCTGCATTTTTAAGTGACCCTGCGGCTCCTGGGCTGTGGGCCACATTGTCAATAGCGAGGTATTAGGTTAATGCTGAGTGATTACTGTTCGTTAAACATAAAACACAACTTGGCTTATCAGATCAGCTAATTGCAGGATTTGCCAGGAGGGGAACACAGAATGGATACGTTTTGATGGGCAAGTTTTAGAATACAGGACCTCCCGGGGTGCCTGGGTGGCTCAGTCGGTTAAGCGTCGGACTTCAGCTCAGGTCATGATCTCACGGTTCATGGGGTTTGAGCCCCACATCGGACTCTGTGCTGACAGCTCAGAGCTTGGAACCTGCTTCAGATTCTGTGTCTCCCTCTCTCTCTGACCCTCCCCCACTTGCACTCTGTCTCTCTCTTTCTCTGTCTCAAAAATAAATAAACATTTAAAAATATTTTTTAAAAAGCACTAAAAAAAAAGAATACAGGACCTCCCTGAGTGGTGGCCAGTGAGGATGGTCTAGGCATCTATAGGGCAGACTGCGATGCAGGGAGGATTGAGGAACGTGAGGTCTGCAGGAAGAGACAGGCGAGCACACGTCATGGGCTCCTCAGGAGTGTCCGGCATGCTCTGCAGGAAGACAGCTCACCCAGGTTGCCAGGGGTTGGCATAGGTGGGGCACGGGTCTTGGGCAGCTTCTTCTGGGACACCCTCTTCTCCCTACATGTGTTCAAGGAGAGGAAGCTGGTTTTTTGGTGGGTCTCAGTCGAGACTGCATTCCGAAACCAGCCTGACTTTGCCAGAAAATATCCCCAGGGCCGAGCATCGGCTCCCGGGGCCTGCGGCCGGGAATGCTGTCAGGCCTCAGGAAGAGTGGGTTGGGGGCTGACCTCTAGCTCAGGCCCTCTTTCTCTCGTCTTTGTTCCTCCCTGTGTTCCCCAAGGTGTCTACCATAGGGCTGCAGAAGGGGCCCAAGGAAGTCAACAGAAAGAAGGGGGGTGAATAAGTACTGGGGTCATAAATTTGACCTTGCGAGCAGTCACCCACTCAGACACATATGCTGTACAATAAGAGTTGGGGCACCTGGAAAATTCTGTTCTTCACTTGATGAACTCTTTGCGCCAAAAATAAAGCCCATAAACTCGTTCAACAGCTGGAATTTTCCCTCTGAAGAGAGTACCTCGTCTGGCAGTTGACTTAAGCAGTTATTTGCAGCCTATAATTTTCACAAAAACAGTAGGGTGTGCCTGGCGGGAGATGTTTTCTACAATCCCATGGAAAGAAAACAATGAGAAAACTTTGGAACAAAGGACGCCTCTGATTCCATCAGAAAATCATCGACTATTCAGGGTCAAGGCCAGCAGAGACGTGGAAAGTTTTGGAGCAGACTTGCAGGGAGTTGGGAGTGCTGTGCTTCAGGGGGTGCCGGAAAACAGGCTGCAGGAACCCCGGTAGGACGAGGGGACGCTAGAGGCAGGGGCACCGGGAAGAGATGGCTACAACAGTCCCGGTGACAAAGCTCGAGGCCCACGGAGGTGGCGGCTTGGAGGCTGGGAAGAGGGGTTCAGGTAGAAGCGGCGAGGGGAGGGCTTAGCAGGGAATAAAGTGTGCAGAAGGGCGGCCGGGAGACAACAGCAGTCTCGAGGTACTAACGCCAAGTGATTGAAGAATGTGGTCCAGCAATGAGGAGAGCGAAGGAAGGATGGCCGACTAAAACAAGCTGCGGACAGTTTTGGGGAGTCAGTAGCAGTGTGAAAGCAGGCCTGTTCTCATGTCCAGGCAGCTCTCACAAGTTCCCGGTCCCCAGGAAGGGAGGGAACTGAAGTGAACCAGGAGGATTGGTAAGAGAGAGGAAATGGTGGGGACCCTGCTTCCTGGGGACACTCCTTGAGGCCCTGAGCACTGAAGCTTTGCTTCCTTCCTTCCAAACAGCATGAAAATAGCACCTCACAGTGTCTTCCTGAGAACCGACTGCATAGTCCAGGCAGGGCCACTCAGGAGGTCAAAAGTAACAGGTGAGGGGCACCTGGGTGGCTCAGTCGGTTAGATGTCCGACTTTGGTTCAGGTCATGATTCCTGGTCCATGAGTTCAAGCTGTGTCACAGCTGACAGCTCAGAGCCTGGAGCCTGCTTCGGATTTGGTGTCCCTCACTCTCTGCCCCTCCCCCACCCATGCTCTGTCTCTCTCTCTCTCTCAAAAATAAATAAAAACATTTTAAAAATTTTTTAAAAAAGGTTAACAGGTGAGACAGGGCCCTGGAGAGGGCTGCAATTCTCCCAAGGCTGGGGACACTCTCATATCCACACAGAGCTGAGTATCATCAACTCAACTTGAGCCTCATCTCCGCCACCTTGACTCCCTCTGGAATGAAGAGTAGGAAGGGACACAGGACAATGAAGAGACCTTGACACATAGAGCTGTCCACAGGAAAAGTGTCTGCAATGCAGAACTTGCGCCCTGTGCCTGCCAAGGTGAGGTTCAGATTTGACTCCACTAACCGTCTTCTCTGTCCGGGTCTTCTCACAGCTGCTCTATGTCTAAGACAACAGCAGTGACGCGGGAGCTCACCTGTGCCTCAGAGTAGCTTCTCTGTACTATACCTGACCACTTTTTTAGGTGGTACCCAGTTTCTCAAAGTGTTTGCTTAATACGACTGTATTAGTCAGGGTTAGCTAATGCTAGTTGCTGTAACGGCAATATCGCAAACCTCAATGGCTTGACACAGAGCACGTTTCTTTCTCCCTCACAGAAAGTCCACAGCCGACTCCTGATCAGGCAGCCAGCTCTCCTCCAGCGGGAATGCAGGCATTCTGGCTCCTTCCACTGTGTGGCCCCACTGTCTCTGAGCCTGTCATATTTTACAACCGGGCCTCTAAATAGCATATAACCATTTATATTCTTAAATCAAAGTATTCCAAAGATTTGTCCATACTTGGCAAAAGAAAAAAAAAAATCCACCCAGCTTCTTTCACATGCTGGAATAATAGGAAAGAACTTAGTATTTCTTTGTGTAGAAAATGCCCCTTTGAGGAGGAAATGAAACTTGCCATGATGGAAATCCCCTCCCCTTCTCACCCGTATGAGTGAGGCTGGATTCTCACTGAGCTTCTTTTTTTTTTTTTTAATTTTTTTTAACGTTTTTATTTTATTTTTGAGAGATATAGAGACAGAGCGTGAGTAAGGGAAGGGCAGAGAGAGAGAGACACAGAATCTGAAGCAGGCTTCAGGCCCTGAGCTGTCACTACAAAGCCTGATGCGGGGCTCAAACTCACAGACCATGAGATCATGACCTGAGCCGAAGCCAGCCATTTAACCGACTGAGCCACCCAGGCACCCCTCACTGAGCTTCTAAACTCTTGGGTGAAGGACAGTTTCAGAAAAGCCATGTGGGCATGCCAGGATTCGCCATAACTTAGTGCCCCTTCTCTGAGCTGCCCTTCTCTGCCAGCCCTATCCTAGGCACACGGCGCGTGTTACATCTGTGTCTCGCCACAGTCTGCAACGTATCCACAAGTACACCCGCTAGTCAGAGGGGCAAACTGAGCACCAGGGAGGCTAGCTAACTTGCACCAAGGTCACAGTATTGTCACGCGGCAGTCCTGGGATAAGATCCCAAACATCTGGCTCCAAGACCCGCACCTGCTGCTTGGCAGAAGCCCGCCTTTCTCGGTGACCAACACTAAACAAAAGCAGAACCAGCAAGGAGACAAGAGAGGCCTTGCACCCTTCCATGCGGTCCATGGTGAAGGGTGAATCTTAGCATGCTGGGGCCAACCCTGCCCTTCGATAATCATTCCTTCTCTGGATTCCCAACGCCGGTAATTCGAGGCTGCGATTCCCATTTCCTGCATTAGCTAGCAGTACACACAGAGAGCAAAACTGTGCACAAGCCAGCTGCCCCTTGCAGCAGGAGGTGGCAGTTACCTCGGACTCTGCCCGCAGCCCTCCGCATTTACCGGCTCCAGCCAAGACAACGACACACGCTCCGGATCTCACAGGGAAGAGGGACTTGCTGCTGGTGCACAGGAGCCTGCTCGGAGCGGCACGTCCTGGCCAGTGGCGCACATCTCTTCCCAACTCCATGTTCGATGCCATCACATTACGAACTTTAAATCGACCACTGTGGGAGTATTTACACCAGAGAAGCTGGTAAATGCCTCAAATCCAGACATTTTTTTTTTAGTGCAGAGATCCTGTTGATACCGTTCTTGGGGACAGTGTGTGTTCTGGGAGGGAGCAGCTGTGCAGGTGAGGAATGGTAGGAAACAGCAGCGATGATACCAGTGGCCAGCATGAACTGGGCACTTACAGCATACCTGGCACTGTGCTGTGGTCCTAGGGTATTATTTTATATAACCCATAGGAAACATATTATGTACATATGATCATTTTCATTTAAACCACCCTGTAACCACCTCACTGTACCTCTCAGCATAGCGGTGCCTCTGAGATACAGTCCAGGTTCCCCTGTTTCCAAAGCACCCTGGCCGGTTTATTAAAATGCAGACTCCAAGGCACCGTCCCTTCCGAGTCATGATATTTAGAGGAGGGGGACCGGGACTCTGGATTTGTATCAAGCCGTCTGGCGATTCTTCTGCTCACCAAAAGTTGCAAGCCAGTACTTAGGGGTTAAGAACCAGTCTCCGACCGGGGTCTTCTCATGGCTCCCCACAAAATTTACTGGGAAACCTGGCCAGAGAGTTGGTCTAGAACTTGGGTAGAGTTTGAGACATTGGCTCAAGAGCCCAGGCCTGGGGAGTCCAGATTCTGATTCCAATTTCTTCTCCAGAAGCCAGAGAGTTCCCCAGCTTGGCATGCTCGCTGGGCAGTTGGGCCCCTGGGGACTGGGGCCCCAGAGCAGGTGGCAGGGAACTTTCTTTGACTGTCAGGAAAAGAGCTGGTTGAGATCTCAACTTTACAACAATTTTCAGTATATACGCCCAATCTGTTTTGCATTATCTTCTTCTCAAAATATTTGCAATACTTTCTTCCCCACATTTTATAACAGTAAAATCACCATGGCAGGACGGCCATGCAGCCTAAATGGAAACACTGGTGAAGTGGTACTTGGCGAACATGAAACAGGGTAAATGTCATATATTAGACGGGAAGGGAAGGGGGTTGGTGCGTGGGCACATCTGGCCACAGCTGCTACCAGGATCAGCCCAGTTCTCAAAGGCGATGCTTGCCCACCACACTGGCCTTCACAGCCCGTGGGTAGTTTCCCTCTCTCTCTCTCTCTCTCTCTCTCTCTCATGTGTTTATCCACCACAAGTCAACAGGAGTGATTATGGAGGCATCTGGGCTCTCCCTGGCCCCAGCTCAGGTCTGGACCAGCTCACGGCAATGTCCTCTCCACTGCCCGTAGCCATTCCTTACAGGGCGTCCACCTCGGAGAATGGAAGCGGCTGCATCACAGGCTCTAAACCAGCCGTGGTCACATTGCCCTGGGATGGCTTGGCTATCTCTGCCTGGCTGGGGCAGGGCCTCCCACCCACCATTACAATACAGAATCTGGAGGACAGCACCACCCAGGACCAAGCAAATCTTAGTCCGTGACACCGCTATGGGACTATAGCAGATCCCTGCTGGGAGCTGGTTCTGGCTGGGGAAGAGTCAGCAGGAGCACTGAGGATTCCTGGGGGAGGGAGAGGAGGAGCACACTTGCCAGAAAGTATTTCTAAGCTCTCTCCACAAAAGGAGGGCCCATGGCTTTGTTTCAGGAGGACCCCTGCGGGGGGTGGGGAGTGGGGTGTGCGTGTAGGATACACGAAACAAGATGGGCCAGGAGCTGATGGCTGCTGCAGCTGGGTGGTGTGTGATGGTATGGATTATACTCTTTTCTCTACTTTTGCAGATGTTTGGAAGTTTCTGTAATAAAAAGTTAAAAATCAAAAAAGGGACCCTTGGATATAACTTATACTCCTTTGCACAGTTCCTGCCGCCTGGAAGGCTGGAGGGTCCATGTCCCGGTGGCCTGGAGCCAACAGGGGAGGGATGTCACAGCTGCGGGGGTCCCACGTGTCTTTCTTTCCTCATGTTCAGCCTGAGGCATGGAGGCCTCAACTGTCCCCATCCCCTGTCACTCAACACATAGTTACTGTCCTCCTCCCAGGAAGCCTGCTCCATGCCAGGTACCAGAGCCCAGCAATCAACAAGACAGATGTGGTGCCTGCCTTCATGAGCTAACACGCTACTCCGGGGAAAACAGACAGTAAACACATGAGTAAACGCTCGCGGCCGTTTCAGACTGATAAAAGCTAGAAGACAAGAGACCAGGATGTTAGGAAAGAGAGGCCGCGCTAGCTATGGGGGTCATGACAGGCCTTTCTGAAGAGATGACATTAAAGCAGGAACCTGAGTGAAGGGAAGCAGTGAACCCTAAGGGTTTCTCAAGGAAGGGCTCCAGCAGTGGGAGCAGCAAGTGCAAAGGCCCTGAGGCAGGGCTTGCTTGGGAGTATTTGAGAAACCACAGGGAGGCCACAACGGCTGAAGTGCAACAAGCAGGAGGGAGGAGCAGGCACTGCGATCTGGGGGTGGACCGGGTCAGGGACGCCGCGCAAGTCCTCGA
This sequence comes from Paguma larvata, assembly GCA_030068075.1. Classification (NCBI taxonomy): domain Eukaryota; kingdom Metazoa; phylum Chordata; class Mammalia; order Carnivora; family Viverridae; genus Paguma; species Paguma larvata. The sequence goes on from CM057826.1 coordinate 121,494,744, forward strand.
AGGCCTTGTGGGAGCTCACTGCGAGTGGGAGAGAGGAGCGCAATAGCCACTGCGGTCTGCAGTGAGGAGAACACGGAGCGGGAGCAGGAACGGTGACTAGGGGGCAACAGATCGCAGGCTCTCGCTGTTTCAGAATCCATCACACACTTTACTTCTCTCTCAAAACCTTTCCTGATCCTTGAAGCCAAAAGGGGCTGCTTCTCTTGCCCTGTAGTGTCCCCTCAGTTCCTACATGACACTTGTCACAGCCTGCTTGTCATATATGGGGAGGTGACACATGGCCACACATCGGCAGCTTCAGGGAAGGGACTAGCCCCTTACACCTCTCACCCTTCCAGGGGCTCCTCCTTCAAGTCTCATCTCCACGGCACCTTCTGGAAGTTCAGGCAGCTCTCAGAGCCCCCCTCCAGCGCCCCCGTGCCTCCAGCACTTGCTTTCCCTGATGCAGCGGCCTTGCCACCCTGTGACAGTCTGTGCTTGTCCGGCTGCTCACAAATCGGAAGCCTCTCCATAAGAAGAGGAAAGCCCTGATGCTGGCGGATCAAAACCGCATAACTGTTAACGCGTGAGGCCCTATGCCAAGTGCATCTTGTGCTCCCACTGAGCCTTTGAGGTGGGTCGTATTGTTAGCCCAACTCACAGACGGGGGGACTGAGGTGACAGGAACGTGAGTGTCTTGTCCAACCTCACACACCAGTGAGTGGCAGAACCAAGATGTGGGCTGAGGTTTGTCTGAGTACACAGATCCTGCTCTTGGTCTGTTGTACGTGAATCCCCAGTCCCAAGCCCAGGAGAGAGAAGATCGGAATTGCCTTTGGACCCCCAGGGCCTGGCACAAGTCACCAGGGCCCCAGGAGGCTCAGGACACACATCCTCCTCCTGACTGCCCGGCCTAGGGCCAGGCCCTGCCCTGGGGAGGAAGCCACCAGAAAGGCCTTATTTACTCAGGTGCCAGGTGTACCGGGCTGGGGGTGGGGGTGTCTGGGTTCAGAGGCAGAGCACCTCACAGACAGGAGGCTCTCTTTGAACAGAAAGGGCTGGACCGGTGGCCGGATGGGGCAGCCAGGAAGAGAGTTCAAAGAAAACTCAAAGAAAGTGGTTACAGGGTGAGTGACTCCTGAGAACAAAGGTGGGACACAGTGGCCACACACACACACACACACACACACACACACACACACACACACGCCTGTGCTCCAGCCAGGCCAGTTCCGCCTCGGCGCTGCTGGGACACGAGGCGTGTCTGTGGGACCAGCCAACCTCAGGAGCTGCTGACATCCCAATGCCCTGGGAAGGCCTAGCTCCATTCACCCCTCGGGAATGCAGACCCAGCCCTCCTGTGGCAGGCGAACTCTCTTCTGAGTGGATGGGCTCAGAGGGGCTAAGTAACTTGCTCAAACTCACATGGTAAGTAGGCACCTGAGCCCAAGTGCAAACTAGAAGGATGACTCCAGCCCCCCTTATGTCTAGGCAGTTTTGTTGTGTCCTATTCGGGTCAGTGAATGATGCAGGTACATGGCCTCGCATGGGATCTGCTGGGTGCACAGCCCATGTGTTGTCATTGCTGCCATCATCATCATCATCATTATCACCACCACTGCCACCACCACCATCACCATCTTCAAAGCTAACAGGCGTGGAATATTGACTGTGTACCAATTGCCGTGCATATATTAGCTGACTCCTCACAGTGACTCAGGAGATAAGCGTTAACGTTCCCACTTTATGAAGAAACCAAAGCTCTCAGAAGTTACAGAACACTCCCAAGGCCTCCGCGGCTGGATGGTGGACCGTCACGAGGGCGGCTACCCTCCCAGCAGGGACTGCTGCTCTGTGAGTCAGATCCAGAAAATGCAGGTCTCAAACCCTGATATGGGAGCTCAGAATCGAGCGGTCCAGGTCCGAGGGCCTGAGCATAGACTGTGTGTGGCTTTGTCAACAGGAAGGGATTCTAGAGCCTAGCTAGCATGGTCAGGTTCCACGGGACACTGGCTAGTCCTTCCCAGGCCCAGGTTCCCTCAGACAACAGAGCTCTGCCCCCTCCCCAGCTCCCATGCAGCCATCCTGGTCATGCCCAGCCATGTCAAAGCCTAATCTTGGTCATCCTCCTAGCCCCCCAGAACCTGAGTGGCAGTCAGGAACAGCACTGTGTTTGCAACGTCAACTCAGACCGCACACCACCGTCTGCCCTACACCAGGGAACTATCTAGGATATGGAAACTGCCAGAAAACTCAATTAAGAGTGTAACTTTGCCATCGGCCAGTACTGGGTTTGAATCCTGCGTCTGCCATTTATTAGTCATGTTATGTTGGGCAAGTTATTTAACTTTTCTGAGCCTCAGCTTCCTTATCTATAAAATGGGCTCATAATAATACCTGCTGGAAAGCATTAAGAGAGGGATTACGTGGCATAACGTACATAAAGCTCCTCGCATACCTTTCAGAATTTAATAAAGAAACAAAAAAAGTAGCTAATTTTGATCCAACTTGGCCCTCGTATGTGTCCTTTAAAGTCAATGGCCAAATAGCACTGACCAGAAAGTCACAAGTCCTGAGTCTCAATTTAGCCAAATAACTACATGACTCCGGGTCTGTTCTCTCTTTTTAAAATGCCGATATTGTCCACATGTTACTCAATATTTTAAAAAAGAATCTATGTTGCCAGTGCATGAGGACCTCTGGAAAGCCCGAAGCCTGGAGGAAGATGAGTTAGAAGCTGTCTCTTCCTCTAGATAGCAAATTCAGAATCTATAAGCTCTCATTAAGGGCAGCTTGGGGCTGGGGGTCTGATGCCAACGAGAAGCTGAGTGGTTAAAAAAACAACCTTTCTTGGGGCACCTGGGTGGCTCAGTAGATTAAGCGACCGACTTTGGCTCAGGTCATGGGTTCGAGCCCCATGTCAGGCTCTGTGCTGGCAGTTCAGAGCCTGGAGCCTGCTTCAGATTCTGTGTCTCCCTCTCTCTCTCTGCCCTTCCCCCACTCACGCTCTGTCTCTCTCTGTCTCAAAAATAAATAAAACATTTTTTAAAAAAGAAAAACAAAACAAAACCACCTTTCTCTTTTTTTCTGATTCGCCACCAACACACACAGCCAGAGGATGTGCACCCCAGCAAATCCCCAAAGCAGACCCCCTCTGTCCGCCTCCTGGCCCTCTGTGTCTGCAGTAGAGCTTGCTCTGCCCATGAGCCTCCCCAGCTCAGAGCAGTGACAAGCCCACCACCTAGGCCTCCTTCAGGACTTTGACCCGTGTCCAAAATGAATGTGACAACCGTAACACTTACTGAACTCTGCAGATTGACGGAGATATTTGCCACATCTCAGGCAGGAAATCTTTGCAAGAGCAGGAGCTGGCTGTAAACACCACACACTGAGTCTGTCATTGTTTGCTGATCACCACAAAGGCACTCATGGGTGCTGGTGACTGCGTGGCCATTTCCCACCAGATCGGGGCTGGGTGGGGGGAGGTGGTGGTAGGGGGGCTTGCGAAAGGAGGACGGATGCTCGTGGCCATGGCAGTAGGGATTGAAGAGGTGCCGAGGGAAAAGCACACATGTTCATTCATCTGCTATGTTCTGGGCACCCTCTTGGGCCAGATACGGGGCTGGGTGCTGGGCACACAGTGGTGAACATGACCGTCGTATCCTCACAGAGCCCTACAGTCTGGCAGAGATGGACACTGAGCATGTCACAGTGTGGTGTCAGTGCCTCAAAGCCGGACGTCCAGGGTGCTTGGGAGACTAAAGCGGGGGGACACAGTAGGCCAGAGAGTCAGGGATGGCTTCCTGGAAGAAGGGACACTTCTTCTGAGAAGTTAGCCAGGCAGGACGGGTGGCAGGGGAAGACTGGGCAGCAGAATCAAGGGTGCATCACTTCATCTTGTTTTCAAAATCCCCAGCTCGTTAGAACACACGGGGCCTGGGGATGGAAACAGCTCCTCACAGAGTAAGCAAGTGTGCGGCTCATCTGTCCCTCAGCCTTGGTATCCGCAGCTGCAGAGGGTGAGAAACTGTTGCTCTCACCCTTTGGGAACAAAAGGGAGGCCTGGCTGGGCTGCCTTGCGCGGTGATCTCTGAGACATTCTTGGCTCCCAGGTGGAGGCATGCCAAAGCATCCCTGAGTAGTGATTGAAGTTTCCAGGTTTGCCTTTGGGGAAATTCCTCCACAGAAGCTAATGTATGGTTCCCACAGAGCTGCTCCAGATTTCAGAGTTGGTGTTGTTTCACACTTCAGATGAAACAGCACAAGCCCGCACATCTGCCTGTGCTATTTTTGCCCGTGGGTCCCTGTCTGATATTAAATATTGCCATCTCGTTCGCTGCTATGAATGGCATTTTCATCGCCCTTTCTGTAATAATTAATTTCTTGATGTCTTTTTTTTCCTCTCTCGCCACAGTGCTGGTAAGAGGACGATGGAAATTCTCAGGCAGTTCATCAAGAAGGCAGTTTCCTAAGAAGGACCCTGCGTGTCGGCGCTGGTTCAGCCGGCCAGGGTGCCTGTTTGGCATTTACCAGCAGTTCTCAAAGTGTGCTCCCTGGAGTCTCAGCTTCACATACGCCAAAGGCTGTTCTATGAGAAAGGAGCCCCACGGTCATTTGTTTGGAAAATACTTGATTAAAAACTATTCGATCCATTTCCTGACTTTGGGACTTCTCATATGCCGATGGGCACTGAGAATCTCCAGGAGGAGAATCTAGCGCCTGGAGACTCTCCCCACTGCAACAATGACACGGTGCTTTGCTTTCCCAGGGCTGTGTAACTGGGCGGCTTAAAACAACGGAAATTTGTTCCCTCTCAGTTCAGGAGGCTGGAAGTTCAAAATCAAGGTGTTGGCAGGGCCACGCTCCCTCTGAAGATTCTAGGGGAAGAATCCTTGCTCACGTCTTCCAAGCTTGTGGCGGGTGCCAGCAACCCTTGGCATTCCTTGGGTTAGAAACAAATCACGCCAATCTCTGCCTCCATTGTCGCGTGGTGTTCTCCCGGCGTGTCTCTGTGTATTCACATGCCTTTTTACGAGGAGCCCAGTCATGGGTTTTAGGGCCCACCCTAATCCAGTTTGACTCCCCTTGGTTACCTCTGCAAAGACCCTAATTCCAAATAAGGTCACATTCACAGCTACCAGTTAGGACTGGGGCATATCATTTGGGGGGCGGAGGGAGACACTAACCACTTAGATGGGTTAGAAAGAGAAAAAAAATTTTTTAAGCCAGAAGCAGAGCACAGTGTGGTTTGGCGTTGCAGCCAGATCTAGAATTAAATTCCAACCAGCAATTGCTGGCTGAATCGAAGCAAGTTGGTAACTGTGGTACCTCCAGGCTTTCTTCTCATCAGCGTGTTAAGTCCTAACACCGATCTCATAGGCCTTTTGTGAGGATTAAAGAGATAAATACACAAAGCATGGAGCCCGGTGCCTGGTACACAACAGGACTTTAAGCAGGAAAGTAAGTGTCGGATCCGATTTTTTTGGAAGAAAAAAATCACCCTGGTTTTTGGGTGAAGGATGAGTGGCAGGACCAGACTTCTGTCTTTACCTTGCTGGGCCTTCTCTCAGGTCTGAGGAGCACCCCACAAGGCCTATCTGGCCACAATAAAAAATAGGTATGAGCGATGCCCAGATCTGGACCATGGGAGGCTCTGCTCGGGGAACATGGAGTCAGGAGTGTCTTGTCTATCCCACTGACTGTCAGCTCAGACCTCACCATGACACACGGGCCAAGCAATCATAAGTTTGGGGATCGGTTTCCTTCTCTACATGTGAGAATGACAGTCCCTTGCTATGTCCTTTATAGGATGACATGGGGGTTGAATGACAAAACGCACAGCCAAGAGCTTTGTAATACGCGAGTTTGAGCTCAAGATGTATGTGTGGTGGTGGTGGAGACAGGGATTATGCTCCTCAAAATGCTGCTCCCTGCAGGTCACCAAGTGCCCCTGTCAGACAGTCTGGCTGACTCAGATCCCAAAGTAGGTAAGAACAGGGTGGAGGCAATCAAGAGGAAAAAGTCCCCCAAGATAGGAAGGTGTTGAACCTGAGCCTGAGCCATCCTCAGCCATGTCGGTGAAGTCTTTGATCGCCGGTAACCAGACACGTGCAGGGAAAGCAGAGTGGGCCACAGCCTGGGCCATGGAGACCAGAGTAGGCAGCAGGGGTCTGTCACTAGGATATCCTGATGGGGTGCCCCATGGCCCAGTCTCTGAGGTAGGTGGACATGACTCTGCCCACTGCCGCTGGGGCTAGCGCTGGGGGCTAGGGTCTCCAGGAGACTCCGTGCAAATGATAGGGAAGGATGCCCATCACCAGATCTCCTGGTGGAACAGAGCCCAGCAGAGCTGCCTGTGGATTTCAAGGCAGGAAAGCGAGCTCCCTAAGGCCGTGTGATTTATGGGGCCATGATGTCTCAACCTGTATCAAACCTGTCTTGAGAAACCTGGAAGCCAGGGCAGGCCTGGCCCCCTGCCCCTGGGCCTCAGCACATGCACGAGCGGCATCCCATGTGTTGCTTCCGGCAAGAACATCCCCAAGAGCCCCCAAAATGGGGAGACCACGCGAAGGCCCAGGTGTGCACCCGGAGCCTGAGGGGACTTCGGAACTCTTTCTCTGACAGGAGGCCTGTGCCTTGACCTGCTTCTGGAACCAGTGTCTGTGAAGATAAAAGGGCACCTGCACCATCAAGGGAAGCATTTCCAATCAGGGCCCCCTCTGGAACCAGGGTGACTCTTGGAAGGAATCAGCAAATAAAACCTAAGACTGGGCTTAGAGATCATCAGGGGGGAGTGCTGGGGAAGGCACATACCCAGGAGGCCAGATGTCTGCCTGCCAAGACCTCTCCGGACTGTGGGCTCCTGGCGTGCCCCCTCTCGTTCACTGCTTCTCCTTGGCCCCAGCACAGCGCCTGATGGCCAGCACGTGTTCACTCAGTATGTGCCAATTCTGTAAGTGCCTGCACGGCCAAGTCATAAATGCTGACGGGGACATGGAGAGAACAAAATAAGAACCAGAGACACCATTAGGGTGGGTAAGGCCTCAGGCCACAGAATTTAGGTTCCACCTCCCCCACTTAAAGGGCCCTGCAACCCCTCAGATAAAAAGTGGTCAAAGGGCACCTGGGTGGCTCAGTCGGTTGAGCCACTGACTTCAGCTCAGGTCATGATCTCACAGCCTGTGAATTTGAGCCCCATGTTGGGCTCTGTCCTGACAGCTCAAAGCCTGGAGCCTGCTTCAGATTCTGTGTGTGTGTGTCTCTCTCTCTCTGCACCTCTCGTATTCGCTCGCTCTCTCTCTCAAGAATGAATAAACATTAAAAAAAAATTTAAAAAAGGAATCATGATGAGTCCCTCAGCATTGCTGAGGTCAGTCACAATGCCACTCAGAGTACGTGTTCAATAAATGCTGGCTGTTGATATTATTTTTCTAATTAAAACATAAAATACAACGAATGTAGACAGAATGTACAGACCTTAAATGTTTCATCTGAGGAGTTTTGGCAACTGTACACACCTGTGTAAACCACCACCTCAGACAAGATATGGATATTAAACATTTTCAGTCACCCTGGTGCCCTCACGTGCCTTTCTGGTCCTTCTCTGCCCCCACTGCTCCCAGAGGCAACCATTTCCCATTGCCATTATTATAGATGAGCTCTGCCCACTTTAGAACTGCATATAGTGGAATCAGAAAGTATATTCCCTGGTCCCAATCCTCTGTCTGGCTTTTTCTTCCCCTCAGTATTATGTTTTCTAGGTTCATCCATGGTATTGCAGGTATCAGCAGTTTATTTTGTATTGGTGCATAGTATTCCAGTGTATAAATATATCACATAAGCCCTATTCTCCTGTTGATGAACATTTGGTTTGTCTAGAGTTTGGAGCTCTTATAAATAAGTCTGTATAAACATTTTACAAATCTCTGTACGAACAGATGTTTTCATCTCTCTTGGGTCAGTATGTAGGAACAGACTCACTGGGTCACGGAAGAGACATATGTTTGTAAGAAACTGCTAAACCACTTCCAAAGGGCTCGTGCCACTGACAGTCCCGCCAGCAATGTGTGAGAGGTCCCCGTGTACCGTGTCCTCACCAGCATCTGCTGTCACCAGGCCTTTCCACTTCAGCCATACTACCACGGAGTGAGAAAGAATACCTCAGTACGGTTTTAATTTGCATTTCCCTGATGACTAATGGTGCTGAGCATCTTTCCATGTGCTTATTGGCCATTGGTATGTGTTATTTTGTGCAGTCTCAAAGTTGGCTTGTATTTTTGTTTTGATCTATAGAAGTTCTTTATAAATTCTGAATACTGTTCCTTTATATATTCTGAATATATATAGTTACTAGATATGTGTATTTCACATATTTCCCTTCTGTGGCTTACCCATTCATCTTATTAATGGTGTCTTTGGAGGGCAAAAGGCATCCTTTTATCACTTTTAACAAGCAGTTTGTTATTCTTTCTTTTCACGGTTTGTGCTTTTTGTATCCAGTCTAAGAGATTTTTGCTTACCTCGAGGCTGTGAAGATATTCTCCTATGTTTTTTTTTCCCCAGAAGTCTTTTAGTTCTAGGTTTCACATTTAGATTTATGATCCAATTCAAATTATTATTTTTCAAAATTATTGATTAGAGCCGTAAGTACTAAGAAAACATCAAAGTTTTTTAGATCAGACTTTTCTTAAGCCGCAGGCTGAAGAGATCATATCAGTTCAAAGAAAGGGCCTTTGTTAGAGCCATGGCTGAATGACCACAGGACACAAATGGTGGTGTAAGAACTACCAGCCAAAGAAAAAGCTATGTTGACTTCCCCAATTACTTCCAATTACTAACTCAGACAACCATGGCATGACCTTACAGTGGCCCTGGGAACCATAGCAGGCCTCAGCCCAGGGACCTAGCATGACCACCAGGAGACAGCACTCAGGATGCAGGTGGGGCCCGCCCTGTTGCACCCCATGTGGCCCTCCGAGGCTTCCCCTGAACTGACAACCTGGAAAATGACACGACTTAGCAGCTCTTTGAGGCTGGATGCAGTCAGTCCTGACGGTGGCAGGGCCTGCTTGCAGCAGACGTCAGAGATATTGTGATATGGAAGCCTGGGTCAGAAGCAGTGGCAGGTCACTGAGAGGATGTAGCAAGGAGGAGAGGCACTCAAAGTTGTGACCTTAGCAGCAAATGCCCGCAGCCCAGCCTTTGAAAGCCTGCTTCTGGAAGCTCATCTGGAAGCTAGGGCCTAGGAGACGGTTCTTATCACTTCAGTGATACGCTAAGGACGTCGTCCATCTCTTGGGCCCCAGGAGAAAGCTACTGGGATGTTCTTTCTCTCCTGGAGACCCTGCCACAACCTCAGTGCCCTGCTGGCTCCACCGGCCACCCCTCGTACATCTGGTCCACCCTCTCATTATGCTGGACCTGCTCTTCTTATCATAGCACTGGTTAATATGAACTGGCTACAACCAATATAAATTGTGTCATACTGCTTCTTTCTTTTCTTTGTACTTTCAAAGATGAGGGTGCTGCTAGGACTCACAGAAGAACAGGGTCCAAGTTCCGGCAAAGGAGGTTTGTCAGTTGCCCATGATCAGGGGGTCCAAGCTCTCCAGGGAGAGGAAGAGATGGCCAAGGTCACACAGCTCGCGAGTGATGATACAGGGATTTGAGCCTGGGCAGTCTGACTCTGGCGTCATAGCATGTCTCAAAAAAACAAAGGGACCAGTGGTTTCTGATTGTTCCTTGGCCACCCGAGTGGTCCAGGGTAGGATAGATGCCTTTGTGAAACAGACAGCAAGGCTCTCGGCGACCACCGTTTATGCGAACCACTGAAAATCACCACCCACCAAGACCAATGAGCCTCAACCTTGGAGGCCAAGCTGAGCTGGCGCTACAGAAGGAGCACCGTCTATGTCATCTCCTTCATGAGGAGGAAAGCATCACGTGAGGTGGCCTGTGACACTCCGGGTTCATCCAGAACTTGAGAGTTTTTAAAAAGCAAAGTTCTTTTCCTCTGACTCTCTTACAAGAGATTCATTCCAGCATCATTTCTAACTCAAATAATTTTGGATGTCAATCGTGTGTCTTTAATGAGCCCAGAAATTTTCATAATTACCCTTTTTTTCAAAGACCTAATTATAGGTTTGAGTATATGCTACAGACAAGAAATTTAAATAGCACTTTTTACACACTTAGGCATTCTGCTTCTTTCTCCTTTCAGTAAATAAAGAAAGAAAGACGGCTTCCAATTATCCTTCTATTACCTTCCTTTTCTCCTTGAGGTAAATGCTAAGTGATGAGACTCTAATTGTCCGGTACCTTGTCACCAGGCCATGTGTCCCAAAAAGTCCTGTCTCCCCGCTCCTTCAGGGCATCCTTGCTTCCCCTGCCCTGGTTCAGAGGGGAGGTCACCATGAACTGGGACCGGCGTGCCATCTCCAAGTGTAATGACTGGCAGGAGGTGGGAAGTGTTGGCTGGAGCTGCTCTCCAGCATGAAGGTCAAGGCTTGCCTACACATACCCAGAGTCCTCCCACAGGTACACAGAGAGCTGGAGCCCCAGTGCACACTGGAATGGACCAGAGATCCCCAGAGCAGCCTCCTCCTGTTCCTACTCCCAGCGGTACTCTGGGCCTGCCCTGCTTCCACAACATGTATGTGAATTGGCATTCAACCAGAGAGGCCCAGCGAGGACAGGACGGGTGCCAGAGAGCCTGCAGCACTCGACAGATTGCTTCATGCATTCATTCACTCACTCATTCATTCTTCACTGAGCACCCCTGTCCTCCTGGAATTCACGGCCAAGCCAAAGTCTCTCCTCATTCCCACCTACTATATTCCTGGCACAGAATTTGGCACAATGGATCTGAGCAAAGTACAACTCAGATCCTTCTCACTCAGAGCTCCTCTACTTCTGGCCCTACCACCAACTTTGGCATGACTCCTGGCCCCACCCCGTTCTCAGCTAAAAGCAGGGAGGAGGGCACTCCGTGCCCTCTGAGGCAAGTCCATCTGGTCCCTACCTATGGCCTTGCTGCTCTGTGTTCCCTGAACTCTCCCTGGCATTCCTAACTATTTCCTCACTGAGCTCGTGCCAGGCACTTTCCATGTGTGGCTTGCAGTCTACTCTTCAAAACTGCCCTTGGGTATAGATGTCACTGCCTTTTCTGGTGAAGAAACTGAGGCTCAGAGAGATCATGGTCACAGCACATCACAGGGCTCTGCTCTATGTATCTCTCCCCTGGAGATGCTTTGTCATGGCAGACTAGAAAGCAAAAACTTGAGTGTTCTTGAGTTAGGATAGGCCCTCTGGGATAGGAAGGGGCAGAGATCCTGCTCATGGTGAGAATTCAGTATTTTCTCTTTCCAAGTGATGGAGGCCAACCTCACTTACATCTCATTGCTGCTGGGAATCTGTTCACTTCTCAACCCAAAAGCGCGTGTCCTGAGAAGGTGGTGGTAGGAACAAAAGCAAGTGACCAGCATCAGAGAAGACTCCCAGAGTGTCTGTCCTGCAGCCGGGGTCCAAGAGGAAACAGCTGCCTCCAGCACAGGTGGTGGGAGGAAGGTGCCGGCACAGCTGCCCCAAAGTGGGAGGCCAGCCTGAGAGAGGCCCCCGTGGGTGGAAGGCAGCTCTTTGTCCGTGTCCAGCAAGGGCTGAAGGGCAAGGGGTCACCCGGACCTATGCAAGCATCGCTTTGGCATACCAGCCCCGGGAGGGTGAGACGCCTTCCAGCCTAGCTCACCTTTCTGCAAAGCCAGCTGGGAAAAAAACAAGGAAAACCAATCCTCTGGTCCTAGGAGACCTAGCAAAGCAAGTTCATTGTCAAACACATACTAAGAATATACTCTGGGCTGGGTGCTAAGTCTTACTCTCACAGGTCTTCTACTCTCATAGGGGGAGACTAATAATAGGCAAGAAAAAAAGTAAATAGGACAACTTCCAAGAGTGATGAGCCCTGTGTGGAGAGTGACTCTGGGAAGGCGGGTGAGGGTGCGGCTGCTTTGGACTGGATGCTCAGAAAAGGCCCCTTTGTGGAGGGGACCGCTGAGTTGACCCACAGGTAATAGGAAGCAGCCAGTTCTGCAAGTATAGGGAAAGAGCAGTCCAGGCAGAGGCCCCGACAGGCTTGTGCTTTGGAGCAGCAGAAAGTCATGAGTGGAGCAGATGAAGGGCAGGAGGAGACAGGGAGCTGGTGGCATCAGAGGGGTCAGCTCACTCTGGCTGCCAGGTTGATAGTGAATTTCTGGGGAGAAAAGTCAAAGCGGGGCCATGGGAGCTGATAGAGTTCTGATGTTAATATTATTTGCAGCCATGTCCCCGAGCCATTTCACATCCCTAGATACCTAAGCAGGGTCTTACTAAGAGGAGAGCTGGCTTCATCATCACGTACCTCAAGGTGAAGACTGGTCAGGTTGTTTGATCCTCTGCAGCCCTCCCTCTGTGGAGCCTATGGCCAAGACCGGGCCTCTGGAAGCCTGCGTGGGTGGGACACATCCGTGCAGCCGGTGGCCCAATAAAAATAGTAAAAGCAGCACATCAGACCACCCAGGGGACCGGTGCATTTCATCCAGAAGCCAACAGCCTCCTTCGCAGTCTCCCTGTCTCCCTGCTGGCCCGCCATGGTCCTGCCCACTGTCGCGGCTGCCTGGCTTCCTGTGTCCAGGAACAGACACCTGGTAGGGCTGCAAAGGTGAGCGGTGGCCAGGAGCTCACCACCCACACCCTCCTCACTGCCTTTCAAGTGTGCCCCTTAAAGCATTTGGTGACTCAACACTCTTTCTCCAGAACGTTCCATCCCACCAGCCCCAGAAGCCTGCAGGCAAGAAGGTCCAGCAGGCTTCTCCGGAGCTGGGGAGGCCGGTCTCCCCACACGTACTCCGCATGCTGTGAGTCAGAGCAGGGCTCAGGGAGTGGGGAAGAGGACACTGGGATCTTCATTCAGGCTGTGGAAGGAGCTGGACCATGCCAGCCCTTCCTCCTTACCACTCCTCGCAGACCTTGCCTGCCCCGCCGGACAGGCACTCAGGCAGCGTGCCATGGGGCTGGGATGGTGGCCATGTCTCACTTGAGTCTCAGCTGCATTCGACTGGCAGTGGCTGCTTTGAACAAAAGGGCTTCATATCTTTTTTTGGTTCAGGAGGACAGAGGAAGTGATGGATGAGTGATGTCTGCCCCGAGCATGGGAAAAGACTGGAGGTCCACGTGCCTTTATTTGCCCATCCTGTCACAGGCTGGCAAGCGAGGAGACATCAGAAAGAGAACTAGCATATGACTGCATCTGGAAGGCAGCTGAGTCACTGTGCAGAACCAGTTCCCCAATTCCAACCCACTCGGGGCCCTGTGGGGTTCCCAGGACAGGACTGCCCAGCACTACCCAGGCCTGCTCTGTTCCTTTCCTTGACTCAAAATTCCCTAATTATCTGGGGACTAAAGCAGGTTTCAAACCCAGAACTTTCTTGGGTAGGCATCCTCCATAGCACCTTAGGCTAAATGGCAGGCGTTTTAAATAAATAAAATTTAAAGAAAGTATAACACTAAACGTGTCTCGACATTTCAAATTGTTAAAATTCTATCCACAAATCAAACGAGGAAAAAGCATGTTGAAAACACATCCCAAAGACAAACACTTTTCAACTTTGAAATGACCTATTTAGTTTGAGTTTTTGATTCGATCTTCGCTGACAGTAAGGTCCATTTTCAAAAAAAAAAAAAAGAAAAGAAAAGAAAAGAAAACTCAAAGGTATTTAGAGGCACTTTCCTCTTGAGGCCTTACGTTGCAATCCGAATCTTCAGTCCTCAGCAACAGTTGAAGGCAGGCTGATCAAACCCAGCTCCAGCTTAAAACCAAATACACATCTCGTAGTTGAGTGGCAGGCTTAACGAGCAGCCGCATTCACTTTAATTGCTAGATTATTAGCGAAGACAGCATCTCCATGGATGACTGCATCGCATGTAAATTTGGAGTGAGACACTCAGCTATGTAACTTTTTCCAAAGAAATGAACACACGCAGACAGGGCCGACTGTCTCAGCTCTTAGGGCCGGGGGTTTGGGGGGGGGGGGGCGGTGACAGTTATTTTTTCCCCATAGTGTCTCCTCTGGGGCACTTTTTAATGGCAAGTCATTCTTGGAAAGGACAAAGTGGGATACAATTCTACAACACCGAAAAAGCCTTCACAAATCCATCCGAGGTCATCTATTTCTTCACCTGCACGACTGATCCTTCAAAACAGGTTTCATCAGGACACAAGAGAAAGCCATTCGCGGGACAGCATGTTTGACTCCCCAGAGAGCACTGGCCCTCCTGGCTGGCTGCTCTGAAAAGGGGCCCACTTTCAGACAAAGAAGTGATAGGAGCTAATGCCCACCTCTTTTCTGAAGATATGTCAGTTTGAAAAACACGATATGAGTCGCCCTTGGGGAGGACTCGGGATTTCTCTGAGCCCTCCAGGCTGCTGCAGACGAAGTGGAAGAGACCCTAAAGCAGCCACATGGAGCAAAGAGCGGATGATAAATGGGTGCCACGGAGGGGCAGTGAGTGACCTTGTCCGAGCCCCTGCGTGCCCGCTCGGTACGCAGCTGCCTACTTTCAGGGAAGCCTCAAGCTGCCCCAGGTGGCAGGACGCAGCGCTTCTCCTTTTACTGCTCCGGATGCGGAAGCATGAAGTCTTAAATCCAACAGCTTTGGGTTTTTTTTTTTGTTTGTTTGTTTTTTATTTATTTTTGATTTTTTTATTTATTTTTTGAGAGACATAGAGACAGAGTGTGAGCAGAGGAAGGGTAGAGAGAGAGGGAGACACAGAATCCTAAGCAAGTTCCAGGCTCCGAGCCATCAGCACAGAGCCCGATGCGGGGCTCGAACTCACAGACTGTGAGATCATGACCTGAGCCGAAGTCGGCCGCTTAACCAACTGAGCCACCCAGGCACCCCCAACAGCTTTTGTTTTAAACATTCTGCAAAATCACTGAGCAGGAAATAAGGCCTTCTGTAAAACTATCAGGGTCCTTTACGGGGTAACCAATTTGGTCACCAAGTTTACCTGGGAGTTTTCTAGTTTTAGTGCTGACCCAAGTCGTGCATCCCAGGACACCCCTAAGTGTCCAGGAGGGTGGCTCGGCCTATTTCTAAATGTCCAAGCAACGCATGCCACATGCCTCAAACGGTGCCTTCCACCTCCGGGGAAGCGACTGCAGCGACATGGAGCTTCCCCGGAGTCCCTAGCTTGCTTCTACCCCCGCGCGGCCTATGGCAGGACACGACATCAGAGCGCTGTCTCCTGGGACAGGGGAGCACCATCTGCCTTCCGCGCCTTTGAGGGCCTGGGTGAGGAGCCGTCCCCTCACACAGGATGCTGAGTAACAGCAATATCTGTGAGCAAGATTTATGGTTCGTGTTTCCACTGGAGTTAACCTTTTAACCCTGGGAGTGCTTAATTGCCTTTTACAGGTTTTGCTTTAATAACTAGCTTGACTCTGGCCAATTTTGGCTGAATTGAGCAGTACTGAATGTGCGACTGGAAACGGAAAGGCCATTACTTGATGCTCGACAGAGCTTGTGCCAAATCTTTAATTCATTACATTCACTCGGTGTGGCAAATTTTCCTAGGGATAGTCAGAAATTTCCTTCACCTGTAAAACTTCGCAACTCACAGGGTGCCCTCATAACCGAATTTTTATAAAAATGCCTTTCCCTGATGCATATTCAGGGGGAACTCCTGGCCATAAATTACAGGATGGCTTTGGAATTCTTGGTCTCCTGGTCGTTCCCAGAGGAGCTCCGTGTTTCTACTGGGGCCTCCGGGGCCCGTGCTCAACCTTCCAAAGTAAGCACGGAGTAAGGTGCAGACATCTGGTTCCTGTTTCTGGATTCAAAATTGATCTGCTGGGTGATTCTTGGCAAGTCACTTGACCTCTCTGAGCTTAAGTTTCCCTAATCCTGGCTCACTAGACGCCTCTCATGGGGAGGGGGCGGGTGGCCAATTAATGAGCAGGTGTTTTAGAGAAGGGGAACCGGCCTATGGCACCGCAGAAGCAAATCCCTAGGAAAAGAGTGGACAGGTGGGGGTGGGGGTGGGGGGATAGAGGGAACGGAGAACCACAGCAGAGCAGTGGCTAAATCCTCCAAAACATAAGAGACTTGAAGCAGGGAAGAACTTCTTTCTAGAATCACTCATTTTATTCGAAGACAATCAAGTCTCCACGCACAATTTCAGACCAAGGGCTACTGCCCTTTAAGGCTCTCTGGAGCACGTGCCCTCCATACAGTCTTCCTCAATTCACTTCAGCTCATGCTGACTGTGTCCTTTCCGGAATGTTCCACAGCTCTGTGGCACTCTGTCCCTCTCTGATGTCTTGAAGTATTCATATACTGGCGCTCCCACGTGCCACATGCTTTACAAACCTTATCGCATTCCATCCTCTCTTATATCAACTTTAAAGGTCTGGTGTTATTGTCCCTATTTTGCAGCTAAGAAAACTGAAGCACCAAAGGAGGTTTAGCAACAATTGGGTGAGCAAGTTATCCCGGTCTGCCCGGGTCTTTCCCGGCGTCAGCACCGAATGGCCCTTGTCCTGGGAAACCCCTCAGTCCCAGGCAAACTAGGTCAACTTAGTTTGAACACAAACACCTGACTGGCCCCCAAAGTGCTCTTTCTCCGATGCGCCCTGTTCCTCTCCCTCCCCCACCCTCAGTCCCAAGTCCCCAAGCAGACACAAACGCCCTAAGGCCAGTGGCCAGGTCTTCAACCTTCGTTGTTTCGGAGGAGCCCAAATCGAGTGGACTGGATTGATTTTTGCCAGTTTGACGCCTGTTGAGGCAGACCGCCAGTGAGGGCTCAGCCAGGCTCAGGCAGGGCTGGCAGTTGGGAGAACATCCACTCACAGTCCCCTGTACTGCTCCTTTCACTGCACAAGTGACAGAGTTGCTTCTCAGTGGACTTACACTGAGGCAGAGTACTTTCACAATGAGTCCTGTTGCGTGGGGTGAGTGTTAGGTTTGCATCCAGAGTGCTGGCACTTCAGCCTCTGCTTCTGGCATGTGCACAATAAACCTGAATGTTAGAATCAATATTCCCTGGATAAAATCTCCACATTTCCTCATGGAATCGGTTCTGGAGCAATTTCTATTATTATTATTATTTTTAAACTGCAACGCATTGTTCTGAGACAGCCATCTTCACAGACATCCCTGCAGCCCAAAGTAAATGCAAGGGGTGCCTGGCTGGGTCAGTCGGTTGAGCATCCAACTTTGGCTCACTCACGATTTCATGGTTTTTGAGTTCAAGCCCCGCATCGGGCTCCTTGCTGATAATGAGGAGTCTGCTTGGGATTCTCTGCCTCCTTCTCTCTCTGCCCCTCCCCCACTCATACTGTCTCTCTCTCTCTCTCTCTCTCTCTCCTCTCTCAAAATAAATAAAAATAAATAAATAAACATTTTTTTCAGAAATGCAAGAACACTCTCATTCCTTGGACCTACCAATCAGGTCCCAGTAAGGTCAACTTCTCAACTGCCCAAGTCCACGAGGGCTGTATAAAAAGGCCTCAGAGAAGTGACTGGCTAGCAGGAAGCCCATGCACCACAAGAGACACTCAGAACGACGGCAGACACCAGAAGGTAAAGGAAACAAACAGGGGAGAGGAACTTTTAGTAACCGGCACAACGGTTACAGGCCACTTCCCGCAGAGCCAAACAGCCCTGCAGACTAGAGGAGCCCCAGAAAACATTCTTGAACACAAGAACTCAGGAAAATAATGTCTATTTATAATGATAAGCTCTAATCTTTGTCAAATGGCAACTTGTATCTGAGGTGGTCTGTTCCCTTAGCCAGGAAGGGAGCATATCTCTATAAAAACAGCGACATAAAAAAACAAGACTTGTCCTAAGAGGACTTGAAGGAAATCACAAAAGAAGGATTTCAAAAATGCTTTGAACTAACAGTAGTGTTGGAAAAATAAAACGCGTATGTAAATACCCAGCCTCAGTTGTACAGAAATCTCACTAGGGACGCCTGGGTGGCTCGGTTTGTTGAGCATCTGACTTTGGCTCAGGTTATGATCTCAACATGCGTGGGTTCGAGCCCTGCGTCAGGCTCTGTGCTGACCGCTCAGAGCCTGGAGCCTGCTTCAGATGCCATGTCTTCCTCTCTCTCTGCCCCTCCCCTGCTCATGCCCTCTCTCTCAAAAATAAATAAAATATTAAAAAAAAAAAAGAAATCTCACTCATCTGGAACACCATGTTCTTCACCTTGGCAGTAAATGAAGCATTTTCCATGTGTAAATACTGCACTTCTAAGTGCCACTGTAAACCTTTTGAGGCTTAATCTTTTGATAGATTATGAGCGACTCTTTTAGAAAAGCACACCTAATGATTTTCAAATAATGTAGGTGGTAAAGTGCTCACCTTCTCATTCAATCTGTGGGTGACTATTTTTGGAGAGTAAATAAGATTCTTTAATGTAAGCCTTCTTCCTAGTCCCCTGAGGGCTTGCTCCTGAGTACAAAGACACAGAGACTCGGCCTCACAGGCTTTGGCTATGGAGAGCCTGGGTGAGCCAAGACAATCAGTTATGCTTTCTTAGTTCATTTGAAAAAAGTTATCATGGCCTGGGTCTGCCGAGAAGAAATTGTTCTTATCGGGTTCCTACTGCTTCAAAGAAAGCACTTTCTCTTTCTTTCCAAGTCAGAGCCTTCGGAAACAAACCAAGCCCCCAACCCGAGTGCGAAGGGTGACCCCCCAAGCAACTCATCTATCCATCAACCTACCTACCCACACACCCACCCATCCACCCATCCATTCTCTTTTTCCTAAATTTATTTATTCATTTTTAAAAAGCTTACATCCAAGTTAGTTAGCATATAGTGCAGTAATGATTTCAGGAGTAGAATCCAGTGATTCATCCACCCATCCATTCTTAATTAAGATTTATTTTTAAGTTTATCTATTTATTTTGAGACAGGAGAGAAAGAGAGAGAGAGGGAGCGTAAGCGGAGGTGGGACAGAGAGAGAGAGAGAGAGAGAGAGAGACAGAAAATCCCAAGTGCAGAACCTTGTATGGGGCTCCATCTCAAAAGCCGTAAGACCATGACCTGAGTCGAAATCGAGATTCAGACACTTTCCGACTCTCGATTTCAACTTGGGTCATGATTTCACAGTTTATGAGATCCAGCTCTGTGCTGTCAGTGTGAAGTCTGCTTGGGATTCTCTCTCACTCCCCCTCACTCCCTCTCTCGCTGCCCTTCCTCTGCTGCACACTCTCACTCTCCAAAAATCAATAAATAACCTTTAAAAAAAAAAGAGTTGAAAGCTTCACTGAGTCACTCACATGCCTCCATTCTTCCCTACCCACCCATCCACCACCCACCCATCCTTCCATTCAACAGTCCAACTAACCATCCATCTGTCCTCCAACCAACTTTGTGTGCCTGCTGGATATATGTGAGTCTAGGGGAGAAATCCAGGGGCCCTGCCCTTATGGCACTCTCAGTCTAACAAAGAGGACTGGTGATCAGGAAAGGAGAAGCTTAAAAAGTTCTATAACACGGCATGTCAGGGTTGACCCTGGCAGGGGCATCTACATCACACAGGGGAGCCAGAAGGCTGTTTCTCTGAGGAGGAGACTACTCTGAGACTCACAGGGTAAGTGGCCATTAGCCTGAGCATGGGTCTCCAACGAACTGAAGGAGGCTCAGTGTGGTTAGAGTGTAAGTAGAAAGAGGGACGGTGCCAGGCAGAGGGGA
Source organism: Paguma larvata (assembly GCA_030068075.1). Classification (NCBI taxonomy): domain Eukaryota; kingdom Metazoa; phylum Chordata; class Mammalia; order Carnivora; family Viverridae; genus Paguma; species Paguma larvata. The sequence goes on from CM057826.1 coordinate 121,514,459, forward strand.
GGTTAGAGGGATAAAGAGGGGCATATCGGGAGGTTCAGACATTTTCACATTTAATCCTCTGAGCAACCCATAAAGATCTCTATTATTTTCTCCATTGTACACGTCAAGAATTGTACCTCCGAGAGGCTAATAATAAGATGACATAGTTGTTAAATGACAAAGAGAAGATTCAAATTCAGGTCTGTCCAATTCCAGTGCCTGTGAAAATAAAGAGTACACCCCACAAGAAGCTCTACCTGCGTCAGGGTGTTACAGCTCCAGAGACAGTCACCTGAGAGACAGAAAGATGGGAAGTAGGTAGATTGCATGAAACCAAGCCCAGGTAGAAAAGTTCCGGGGAAACTGAAGGCCTTAATGACTACTCCTTAAAAGGTCCCTAAATATGCAGCAGTTACTGTGTCTACCTAAGTTAGTTAATGAGTGAACATGTCAAGTTATATTACAAAGTTCTGATTTCCATATATATAAAGAGTTTCTACCAATCAATAAGAAAATGGCCAACTAAAAGAAAATCAAACAAAGACTGTAATTAAAATGTTTGCAGAAAAAGTGATGCAAATTGCATTAAACTTAACGAAAAGACACTCTCGTTCATAAAAAGAGAAATGCGAACTGACCTTACAATGACATACTATTTTTAACCTTTCAGACTGGGAAAGCAAAAGAGTTTAACAGCACAGTGCCAGCAACAGTAGCAGAAACAGCCAAGCTTCTACATTGCTGGTGGCAGTGTAAACTGATATAGCCTCAATGGACGGCGTTAGATAGTATCTTCCAAATTAAAAGTGCACGTATTCTTGGACCTTGAAATTTGACTATAGGATATACTTGCACATGTGTAAAAAGACAAATCTACGCCACGGAATCGGATGTACTTATGAAAGACTGCTAGTAACCTAAATGTCTATCAATGGAGAACTTCTATTATGCTATACCCACCCGATGGAACACTCCACAGCCACTAAAAATGGAATAGGGAAGATATTTATGTACTGATGTGAAAATCTTCAAGATCTACCAAACATGCAAAATATGCTGCCACCCAGATTCACCAGCTGCTGGGAGTGTTGGAGGGACCCCAAGTTCCTCTCTGGGGGGTTGCCCGGGGCTGAAGAGAGCGCCTCACCAAAGATTATGACCATAGGGAACGATTGATCAAAGGCCGGGCCCCCACAGCCCAAACTGGGACAACTCAGAGGGACATTCTGACTTCAGAGCTCCCCGGGGTCAGGGATGGAGTTGTGGGAGACTCTGAAACCCCTGTTGTGAAAGCATGACAGTCAGAATTCCTCCCTCTGGGCAATCCTGCTTCTTACTCCTCCTCACAGGTATTGGCTCCTGCCCTGCCAATCTCCATCTCAGAGTCTGTTTCCAAAGAACCAACCACTACAGCTACCATTTGTCAGGGAAAAAGGCGTGGGAGTAGGCGCGGAAAGATTATCCATTTACACACCTGCTTGATCGTACAAAAAAAAAAAAATACCTTCTAGAAGCAAGAATGTGCAATATGGATTCACTCTGGGGAGGAGACTTGAGTGGTCGAGGGCCAAGTGAAAAAGGGAGACCCTTTTTAGTTTTTTTTTTTTGAAAATTTAAAAAGGTTTCCCCTTTTAGTGTTTTTGAAACTTATATCATTAGCATATGTTACCTACTGACAAAATAGGAAAAGTAACAACGCCTTTAAAAAGCAAAGGCAGAGGAGGTTTAAGAAAACCTAAAGTGGACTTTTCCTCCCAGATTCTTGGGGTTGAGAGGCCTTTGGTTTCAGTCCTTCTTAGTGTGAAAGACACGGGGAATACCGGTCCCCCTAACTCCTCCACCATGTGGGCCCCTCCTCCCCTAGTCATTAGATAATTGCCAGCAGCAGGAGGTCTCACCAGCCTGACACCCTGGGTCACAGCACTGAAACCAGAGAGTCGGGGTTACCCTCTGGCCTCCTGCAGGGAGGACATTTTTCCTTTTCTGTTTCAGAACCCACGGAGGCATCCTGGATCCAAGCTGGGCTGGAAAGGAGAAATGACTCTTGTCAGGCCTCTCTACCTGTGCAATCAGAAGGGTCCCTTCCAAAGTGCAGGTGTCACCAAGGGAACTCGGGCCTTCGGCACTAACCCGAATTATCCTTCAGAGGTCTGGAAAGCACAGGGTAGTGTGTATCCTCCGGTTAGGAGCACTTTGACCTTGACGGGGCTGACCTTCCCACCAGGCCCATTTCTGGGAAGACATCTGGATGCCTGGCCTCGCCCTGCCTTGGCGCTGCTGACCACCCAGCTCTTCGACACATATTTGGTGGTGCGCTTTTCCAGATGCTTCCTCCAAAGAGAACTTCTGCCTCCACAGTGAGCCAAGCCCTTGCCTTTGGAAATTCCTTCCTCATCCCATTTATGAATATAGAACCGAAACATCCTAAGTGAGATCAGACGTGGACTTCTCAAGAACTGCTAAGTCAGCAAGAATGCCAGTTGGCAGAAGGAGAGACTGGGGGTGGCGGCTCTTCTCCGCTCCTGCAGATCCTGGGGGAGCAGTAAATATCGGATGCCAACAACTCGGGTCCTAGCCACACCATAAAATGCTTTTATGAGGCCTGACTCTTCTCCACGTACTAGGTCTCTCCTCATTCCCAGACCTTTCGGCACCCCCGCCCTCCCCCCATTCCTTGGCCAACACTGATGACACCCACAGTATTCTCTCCACTTCCATTCTGTTGGCAGCAATGTGCGATATGTGGAGCCACCGTCTGGGCGGCGGAGGACTGCGATCGGCGGTGTAAGTAGAGGTTGCAACAGTGGAAAGTCATTCTGGCCGACCCCTCAGAGAATTCCCCGGAGGGATTTCGGGCCTTAGAAACAGCCCCAGTCCTCCAGTGATGTGAATCCCGTTCCCCCACTCCCATTTAGCCATGTGTGACTTCCAAGAAGCAGAACTGGTAAATCCTAATGAGTTATAATCAAAACAATCCAGATATGCTGTACCTCCCAGATGAAGTTCTTGTGGTATAATAGTTTTAAATCTATAAAACATTGTCCCACTGTATTGTTTTGGCCCCCTAGACTGGATTATTTCCTGCCATTCATTTTTCAAAAAAGACGTTTACCTGGCTATTTGAGGCACTTCGGTTATGTTTGCAAATTGGTCTCACCTCTTGTCTCTCAAGGACTAATAGATGGAAGTCCATCTCAGCAGCCTTACCTCCTCCTGGTTTTGTTACCCCCTAGGAATGTGAACGGTGTGCACACCCCATGAGAATGCCCTGCCCAGAACCAAAGCATTGAATGAATTAGCTGATTCTCTTTAGTCCTTCAAGTAAAGGCACGTATGTATATGCACATGTCTATATGCACATATGTCTATATAGAAAGTGTGCAATTTGTACATTTTAATTATGTGCAATGTATCGAATATCTGTCCTACCTTAGTAAAGTTGTAAATGATAACTTTTCCAAGAACTCTGGGAGGCAAAAAAAGGGTGAGGTTAGGTGTCCATTGCCAGAACACCTGGCCGGGCTGTGACTGCCCAGCCGCCCTGTCCCATGCACCTCCACTGCAACCTGGTCTTACGGTTAGCAGCTGAGCCTCAGCCTTGACACCCGAGAACCTGACACCTGAGATGACACCACGGGTTTGAGCGGCGGTGGTAATAGTCCCACACTCTGGTGTAGAGACTCTCTTCCTGCCATTTAACCTGCTTGGTGACGAACTAATGGTAAGAAATAAATACAAGGAAAGGCTCGGGGGTGGGGGGGGGGGTGTCTCAGGCACCGATGACAGCTGCATGAAACCTGCTGTGATTGTGAGCAGTTCAACATGGTCTGCTCCTCGCTCGCTCATTTCAGGCCCAAAGCCCACATTACCTCCTTTTATAAGCTTTAATATCCCTCAGAAACGCTCTCCCTTTACATTCTCCATCTCTTCCCTGGAACTTCTCCAGAGGGCTCTGTGACTGGGTTGCATGCAAGTTTCCGAGCTCACAACTTCCTTTCGGTCATAAATCACCTCTTGCACACTCACTTTTTCCTTCTCATTGTTCTTCGGTATTAATAGCCCCAAATCCCGGGAGCATTTGAGAACTGTTCCAATTTTGGTTAGAAAATCAATTTGGAAACTAGTAGTTGGCTTTGCTCAGGCTTCCAATCCTTCCGAGAAGGTCAGTTCCTACAAATTGGCCAAAACAGGGGCGGGGGACCCGGCCTGATAAACTTGCCTGTTTTGAAATTCTTACCATTTTCTCATGAAATGCTAGATACCTCAGTGTCAGTGTTTTTCTTTTAACTCTGTCTCTAAAATTAAAATGTTAATTCTAGAGGGAGAGATTTAAAAAAAAAACAACAACAAACTCCTAATGCCTTCTGTTGTGTGATCTGATAGATAATTTTAAAAACTCACTCATTTCAGGATAGGTCAAAGCAGAGGAATGAACATGAAATCTGCTTCTGTGTGTTAAAAGACTGACATTATTTTCAAATTCTTGGAAATATCTTTCCCCGAGATGTGTTCTGCAACGTCCCCAGGCAAGTGACTTTGTGCAGGGAAAGTGAGAAAGTATTGAATCTCATCAAATGCTGACAGGCCAGGGCTGCCCCCAAGATGGGAGCAGAAATGGTCTGGCAGCTAACGGGCCTGCCCCCGAATCAGACAGCAAAAATACGCATTGAGGGATATGGGAAACTGACCACTGGTTGGGTTTCCTTGGGAAGACAAAAGAGGAGCCCTTCACACATACCACATGGATTTGAGTGGTCTGCAGGCCAGACCAGCGCGGGACGTAAACAATGCTCACACCTACAGGCTGACACCTAGGCAAGTGGAAACTCAGCAAGGTACCACAGTGGCAAGCAGGCCTCTTGGAGAAGACAGTCAGAGGTGCGGTGTCCACCAGCTCCCCCCCAACCGCCAACCCCTCAACTCCAGAGCTTAGCTCACCTGGCACCCTCTGGCCCGCCCCATGGCCTGCTAAGCACACCCTCGGGTTGCAAGCTTGAGCCCAAGCTTGAAAGGCATTCCTTTCTCTAACTCCTTCAGCTTTTATCCTGTCCTCTGATATCAGAGTCGGGTTTTTCCTCTGTGCCCATATAGCTGATTAGAGCCCAGCCCACGGGCTCCCACTGCACGTGCCCCCGGCTGATCCCCGGGCCAGTTCATGGCCCCTCGGCCAAGCGAGGGGCTCGGGTACCGCAGGGATGAATGATTTATTTACAAGTGGCTCCCTAAAGCTCCCTCTCTGAGACATCATCAACATTTCAAGAGGTCGATAAAGTCCTCTGCATCTGGGGAGGGAGGCTATTAATCTATTCATTAGTGCGAGACAATGTCTCTTTTGAACCCGATATGTCTAATTGTGGAAGAGAACAAAGCCTCACAATTACAGCCAGAGACAGGCAAAGAGCATCTGCTCCCATGACGTCAGGACTTCCTCCAGGCAGCTCACAAAGCACCGGAGTGCTCCCGCCTGCCCCCACCAACTGGGATCCCTGTCGGGGCAAAGTGATGATAACAGGTAGCTAACACTGACAGAGGCCTTGCGTGCCTGCACTAGCTGACTTCATTCCCACAACAGCACTGAGAAGGGAGTAGTTCTCTCTCCATTCTACAAACGAGGGGACTGAGGCTCAAAAGGACGAAGTGATTTGCCTGGAGCGATGCAGCCCATAAAGGACAGAGCAGGGCTGTCCCCGCTTCTGGCTCCTAAGCCCACGCTCCTTTCCACCACTCTGTCTGTTCCCCAGACAAGAGTGCGGTGCGGCCCCTGGCACCCAGCTCTGGGAGGCCTCCTGGCAGCAGCTCTATTCATGAGTGGGGAAGAGCCCCCACGATGGGTTCCCCAGAGGGCGTACCAGATCGGTCCTGGGTGACATGGGGTGCTGCAGGCTAGCCAGCCAGCAAGAACCCAGAGAGACTGGCCTGGCTGACGGCACCAAAGCTGACAATCGAATCCCGGTACACGGCCCCAAAATGCAGTATAACCTGTAACACTTGCCTCCGAAGGCTTCTACACCAGATTACTAACAAACTCTCAGATCACTGATCTCTGAATTGCTGGGACACCATTCTGGTCGTGGAGAGAAGATTTGCCAAGTACTCATGCTCATTTATGGCTAAGAAGTTTCTCTCTGTTGGGCTTGAATTTGCCCCTGTGGAGCCCAGAGACCTCTAATTCTGAGGAGGAGTCAGTGTGTGTACGGGTGTGGTTCTCCAAGCTCAAGGACCACGTGCTGCCTCCCCAGCAGAGGTGGGGGCGAGGACTTGCATTCTGTTCCTCATCCCTGGGCCTCCAGGGGCCACAGCCAGAGACGGGCCTAGAGCAGTGCTCTCAACTAGATGCATGCAGACGTCCATTGAGAATGCCGAGCCTTTTCTGCTAGAGAGTTAATGCTCCTGGAAGCAGCCCTCAACTAATGACGGGTGGTGGCACGGTGACAAGATCTCCAGCTTCTTCGTGGCCCAGCATAACCCTGAGGCGTGGTGTGCACCATCTCACTGTATGCCCCAGGGGGACCGACATTCAGTTACGCACGGGAGGAGCTCCTGGATTATGTACCCTGACGTGGTGTCCTTCCCTTCCCTTCCCTTCTCTGGCTCAGGTCACTACTCCTACCAGCAGCACTCCCAATAAAGTACTTGTGCTCAATCCTGGTCTTGGGTCTGCTTCCCAGAGAACCCAATCCAGCTCCAATCCAGAGTGCCCTCTTACCCCCAATCCCACAGAATCTCCTTCACACCTCTCTTCTTAGGATGCACAGGACGAGCTGGGTACCCGGGCTATGGAGACAGGCCTGGATGTGGACCTCAGGAAGGTTCCTTATACTGTGTGATCCTAGGCACGTGAGCTTACATCCCACAGCCTCAGTTCTCTCAAAGGTCAAGGGCGCTGACAAGAGCATGGGTGTGATGTGTGGGCATGAAAAGAATTGAGCACTGCACCTTGCATATACTGAGTGTGCATCAAAGGGAGCTGCCACTATCACTTTTTTCTCTTATATTAGAAAAAGCCAAGGACTTGTCTCCCCTCTGTCCTGAAGCTGTGACTCCCTTAAGGTCAATACCATGAGTATTTCATCTCTGCCTCCCCCCTCACAGTTAACACCCAATTATACACTTGTTGCATTAAATTGCTCTGCCTAGCCCCTGCGTTACCTGTTCCTGAATGAAAACATGCTGATAACGCTGTGTTTTTTTTTTAGGCTCAGGAAACAGAGCCCTAGACCGCTTCCTGCTAGTTGACTTCTTCAGCGCTTGTGTGCTGCTGGGTGTGAGCCCACAGTCGGAGGAGGCAGCTGTGAGTTAGCTCATGGGTTATGATTTCACCCTTCATATATTAGAATAGTTAGAGCCCGTCTCACGTGAGGTAGCAAGAGCTTCAAGGACAGCACCTGTGTTTATCCGTGTCCATGCTCCTCTATGCCAGGCCCGTGATAGGTGCTCAATAAATGTTTGCCATTTGACTAAATAATCTGATAGGAACGTGCCAAATAGCACCAGAGAGCTGCTCTGATGACTCCCATCGCTGACAGCTGGATGTGGCCAGAGCTTAAGGAGGTTGCTTTGTGAGAGAAAAGTCTATCGAGAATTAGAAGGTGATGGATGATCACTAACTTTGGTAACTTTGCCCTCTTAGATACATTTTATGGATGTCAGGTTAATTTAACTTTTCTGAGTGTATAAAGAGCTTATATTCAGATTTCAAGCCACGGTCTTGAAGCCTCTCAGTTAGGAGACTCCTTCCTGAATTTTGATGATTTGGCCATGAATCTGACTCCTTGTAAGCACCAGCATTGGTTAGCGGGGATTGTAAGCTCCTGGAAGCTTAGATCAGGAAAGGCCTCAACCACACCATGACTGCTTCTGAGGTGCTTCTGTGTTTGGGAAAGAGCCATCACAAAGCCCATGCGCTTAGTTCCACAGGTGAGACTAGGGCCATCCCCAAACCTGGCCAGGATCTGTGACCGCCAATAAACCAGTTCTCAACCCTGGCTGCCTGTCGGCGTCCCCTGGGAGTCTGGGACCTACTCTGACCAATTAGATCAGGGTCTCTGAGCACGGGACACAGTATGGGGATGAAATGGATTCCTGGGTGCCTATAATGTGCAGCCAGGCAGAGTTTCGAATTCAACCCATTTCCTAGAAAGAAGCAGATGAGAAAGAGCAGGTTAGAAGTGGGAAGGAGGATGGCATGAAGTGGGAGTACCCGGGATATCAAGAATTGACAGTGAGAAGAGAGTGGAATGGTGGAAATCTGAGAGAATTTTAAAAATGCCTCTCTATGCTCCCTGGTATATGGGACACTCCTCAGCAGAGCACTCGCCATACTGAATGGAGCCCATTTTCTCTCTATTAATTGTACATCAAGAGCTCCTGGAGGGAAGGAGCCAGGTCTGATTTGTCCTTAGGTCTCTGATGCTGGCATCGTGTTGGGACAGAGGATAAGGTCATGAAATGCTGGAGAGTAAAACAATGAATGAGACTTCCCCTCATAGATGCCTGGAAGATGTTACTGTCTCTCAAGAGACGATGAAAGTGCTTTGCTTGAAAACGGCGGGGAGTTTTATGACCAAGACTTCATTCAAACACGTTCATTTGGTGTTCGCCGCGTGTGCCAGACACCAGGCAGAGTGCTCGAAGGAAAACGCAGTTGAGAATACAGATATGTGGCAAGGGCACAGAGGCTCACAGGGTACGGGGCATGTTTCAGAACCTACGGGACTCGCTGACGCCAGGGTGCGTGGCACGGGACGGATACGGCAGGAGCAAAATGCCGTTCCACCTACTCCTTTTGAGGTGCCGGACAGGTGTGACACCCACCAGAAAGATTTCCTTCCCAGATGATTACACTTTCTCAAAATCTGCTCACAGGGCTGCTATTCTGTTTTCTGGGAAACCCACTCAAGGTAAGCTCTTTCCCATGACCGTGGATGAGCGCGGCACTATTGCAGCCGTACTTCCCACCCCAAATACTTCCTCCCTTCACTGGGGTCAACACCCTCAGTGCCCTCGCTTCTCCAAAATCAGTGGGGCCAAGGGGAACAGCTTTCCCTTTCCTGGTGAGCAGCAGCACTTACAACCCCCAGATCACTCACAACTCTCAGCTGGGCTCCTGAACAAGGAAGTTTCCTGCCCCCAAACTGTCTCTCTCTGATCTCCTCAACAACAGGCTTCCATTAGAAATCAGAGCTGGCCAGAGCCCTCATGTCTGAGTAAGGGCTCCAGATTTTGGCCGTGGCTGTACGTTGGTCCCTGCATCCAGAAGTTTCCCCCAAGATCACAGGAAAACATCTGAGGAATAGAGGGATCTAGGCCAGGAGTGATTAGAATTGGATTTCAATCCTCGCTTCCAACCTGCTGAGTTCTTCCTGAATATAAGCTCTTTATGTGAAAGCTATCTAAAGACAGGCGATCACTGGGGTATTTTACTGAAAAACCATACCGCTGTTTCCTGGTCTAAAATGCACAGATTACTGAAAATAGCCCTTGAATAAATGGGGAACTTTTCCTTGCAGTGGTTCAGTGCACTTAAATAGAGTCTCACCCTATCCCAGGGGTACTGGCTGTTTCCCCTCTTTTATGGATGAGACACTGAGATGGGGGAGTTATGAGAGCTGACTGTAGTCCCAGTGAAATAGTGGCAAAGCAGGTCCAAGATCTCTGTGTCCTGGCTGTTCCATCGAAGGACCTCGTGTCACCTACAGTCTGCCTTTGTCACCAATTCATGTCTCATGAGGAATGTCAAGTATTCATAGAGCCCAGCCACAGAGCTGAAGTCTCACCAAGCAGGGATGACACACACAGTGGGTTTCAGGCACTCTGTGTCTTCAATGAGTACACACAGTAGAGGGGAAGAGAAACGTACTCAAATAACTATACTATGAGCAGAGCCCATTAACTGTTCCATGGGAGGGTCAAACCGTAGGACTCCGAAGTAGCAGGAGAGCTGACATTCTGTCACATTGGGAGAGGAGAGGTCTAGCAGAAGGAAGTTCACAAGTCTTGAAAGTAGGACTTGAGGGTGGATCAGATATTTTAAAAAACATAATCACAAGAGCATTTAAAAATATAATAGTAAGGCTTGTTTATGTCAAAACAAGTCACTCCTAATCCCACTTTCCACTGCGGGGGAGTATTCATTCCAGATTGGTCCATGCCCACCAGTGGGATTCAGACATGTTCAGGCATGCCTGGAGAGCTATGGGGCAGGCTACCGAGAGCCTTTTGGGAGAGCACCGGTCAGGACACACTGGATCCACCAAAGCCAAGGTGGTTAAAATGAGGAGTCTGTCATAGTACCGGTCCCTTGGATTGAGTCCCAGCCCAGCCTTCCATATCCACAGCTTTGCAGACAATATGAAGAGACAGTATTACCATGAGGGTACCCCCAGATGCAGGACCTCCAGAATCAGGGTGGCTGTGAGAGGACCTTGCTGTTTGGCAGGTGCCTCGTGTAGGGGCATCTCCTAGCTCGACAGGTTTCTGAGGCTGGGGCAGATTCCAGGGAGACAAATTGGGAGAAGCAATTTGTCTCTCATGGGATTCTTTTGGGGAGCCATGGGAGCTTAAGCATTCCCAGGAATTTCTGGGGCCAGAATCCTACAATAACAAGTGGAAGTGAAAGAAACCCAAATGGCTGGTTCTATAAAAAGCAGCCACATTTTTAACCCCCTACAAGAGAAGCCCAAGAAAACAGAGCTTACATAACTATGTTCATCTTTGCATATTCTATTCCAGTCCTTATTCACTTGCATATATAACAACCACAGTGCACACATTTCTATAATTTGCTTTTTCAAATTTATCACCAAATCACAAATTAGGGGTGGGGAGATATGGGAGAAGGCTTTCCATGTAGATAAAACAAAATGGCTCTCAGTCAGTGGTTCTCAACAGGGGGCAATTTTGTCACCCAGGGGGAAACCAGGCATCAGGCAGTGTCTGAAGACATTTTTCATTGTCATGACTTTGGAGGTGATGCTATGAGAAGAGGCCAGGGATGCTGCTACACATTCTACCATACACAGGAGAGCTCCCCATCACAAAGAATTATCTATTATCTATCTCAACACATCAAGAATGCTGAGGTTGAAAAACTGTGATCTCTGGGTGCAGAGACCAGAGAGTATTTAATTATTTGAGTAATCGAGGTGCCTCGGTGGCTCAGTCGGTTGAGCATCTAATCTCAGCTCAAGTCATGATCTCACGGTTTGTGGGTTCAAGCCTTGTGTCGGGCTCTGTGCTGACAGCTTAGAGCCTGGAGCCTGCTTCAGATTCCGTGTCTCCCTCTCTCTCTCTGCCCCTCCTCACTCATGCTCTGTTTCTGTCTCTCAAAAACATAAACGTTATAAAAATAAATAAACAAATTAATTTAAATAAATAAATAAATAAATAAATAGAATTTTTTGAGTAATTGTAAGTGGCACAATTTGAAAGCTGGCTGGGTGGGGATACACTGAAGCTAACCCTGGCGGGTGCTACATTCGGTGGGAGGAACGGAATGTATAGAGAGGGACTTGGAGGACACCCAGGAAAGGACCTTTCATGGACAAAGGAGCAGAGTGATCATAGGAACTGGGGGAACAGCCAGTAAAATCAGGGCCCCAGAAGCCAACAGTGTCATGAGGCCTCAGGACAGGATGAGGCAGGTCCAAAGACGCAAGACGGCAAAGATGAGGAAATCGAGGGAAATGGCACCTGTGCCCTCCCCAGGGAGAGCTGGAACTTGAACTTGGGTCTGCTGGCGCCCAGCCAAGGGCTCTTCCCACTGGCAGTACAACTGCCCCAGGACCATGTAGGTCCAGAATGACCTCTTGTTGGATGCAGGCGGGCCGGCTGGAGCTGTACTATCACAGACACAGAATGACGATTAACAGTTAATACAACAGAGAGAGTCTGGTGTCACACGGAAGCTTTCTTCTTTCTTCCAACATGAGCTGCAAGCCCTCCAGGGGCCATAGCAACTACTTCTGCAGAGTCTTCACGTTAAACAAATAAATACTGCTCACCTCCTCCAGCAAAGCCCTTGGTGGTGCCTTCTCACAGGGGAGCTGATCTGGTGTCCAGGGGGCTGCTGGGAACCTGACCTCATGAGCTGCAGGTGGCACACAAACATCAGAAGGCATGGCCGCTCTGCCTTCCTAGTGAATCCAGACCTGCACCTGTAGGTAAGCACGAGATGACGTTTTTTCCCCTTGAAGAGTGACAACGATGGAAAGACTTGACAATACCCCGCCACAGCAGGGTGGGGTGTGCCGACCGGATACGTATATGCGGTAAGTGGAAGGTATATGGTGGTGGGTACGATCTTTGGGGACGGTACCACCTATCAAAAATACAAAGGCACTTAACCATTTCTCAGGCACCTGTCCTAGAGAATGTTCACTGTGACCTGTAAGGTTAAACGTTTAGACAGAAATGAAATGTTCATCACTAGAGCATAGGACTCCACTGTGGTGTGTCTGCACTGTTGTACGTAGCTTTCAGGAAGAGTAGGGCAGGTCTCCATATTGGGATATCCGTATGATATTCAGGATTTATTCTGAAGTGACAAGAGCGAGGTGCAGTTGTGACACAAAGTGTATAGTATGAGTCACTACTGTTTCTATATTAATACATGTTTCGCGCCCATAGAAATAGCGCTGGGAAGATAGACACGTGTGCTGACCGTGCTTACTCCTGGAGAAGAACGTGCCGGCATGGAAGGGAAGGAGGGCAGCACTTTTAACCCGATGTGCTTAGGTGCCGTTTGCATTTTTACAGTGCACATTTTACAATGTGTCACTTGTGGGATTTTAAGCGCTCCAACTTGCCTTGGACAGAAGCAGCCCCGGCGTTGCCCACCTTGCCCAAGGCTGCCTGCTCAGGAGCGGGAGCCATGGCCACCTGGGGCACAGAGGCTCCAGAAAGACACATTGCAGGGCTGCTCCCAGGCCACAACCATCTCTCCCCTTATTGTCCCTGGTGCAGGAAGGGCAAGACAACCTTGGGCAATTTAGAGGTGCTTACCACCACGTTAGCACTGGTGGGCTTGCTTCTCTCCTTCCCCATCTGCCTGCCCAGGTGAACAAGGGAGCCCCCTCAGGAGCTGCGCTTCTGGAGGCAGGAGACGCCACTGAGAAAAGTGACTCCCGAGGGACCTCTCTTCCCACAGGAAAGAGCACGGAGATCAGGACTCGGGGTTGGGGACACATCCACACTCTTTCACCCATTTCTGTTAAAGCCAGTCATGAGCCTCATACTTGGGATCCAGTCCAGCCCTGGGTCTGGCAAAGCCAAGGGCATTCCAGGCTCTGAACCTTGCGGTTCAGACTCACTGTGCCCGGTTCTACCCAACACAGCTTCAGGCTAAGGCTGAAAGAACACGCTCAGTGATCCTTGAGGGCTTACACCGTATCAAGTACTCTTCGGAGTCCTGGCTACAAAGTGTGGTCTGACGACAGGTAATATCAGCATTACCTGGGAGCTTGTGAAAAATGCGGACTCCCAGGCACCCCAGGACCCAGGTGATTTGGGTGACATTAAAGCTTGTGAGGCACTGTCCTTAAATTTTGGATCTATTAATTCTCTCTAAGTCCTATTATTACCACCCCCATTTTGCATACAAAGGGAGGCAACTTGTCTGAGGTCACGGGGCTAATAATTCCCATAGAGCCCATGGCATTAGCCACCACAGCACAATGCCGAGTGTGTAAAGAGCAGGGAGAAGAGTGTCCCTACCTTCCTATCTAGCCCAGGGGCAGAGACCTTAGGGTGCTAGTGAGGAATAAAGTCAACCTCACCGAGACTAGTTTGGCAAAAACTCATGTCTTTCGAAGTTATAGAAACAGAGAGCAGAGTGGCAGTTGCCAGAGACCAGGGATGCAGCTGGGTGGGGCTGCGGGGCAGGGGTCACGGGGCTGAAGGAGCTGTTCTGTATTCGACTATCCCTGTCAATACCCTGATTGTGACTATGGTTTTGCAATACGTTATCATTGGGGGAAACTGGTAAGTGTGCAGACGATCTCTCTGTACTATTTCTTACAGCTGCATGTGAATCTCAAAAAGTTTTAATTAAATGGAAAAAAAAAACCCTCTCCACTGCTAAAATTTCTTAGCTTAAGACCCTGCTAAAGAAGCCAAAGTTAAATTTTACACATGTGGACCAGAAGTACGCTCGGATTAAAATATGCACAATTAGGGGCGCCTGGGTGGCTCAGTCTGTTAAGCGTCCTGATTTCGGCTCAGGTCATGATCTCACGGTTTGTGGGTTTGAGCCCCACATCAGGTTCCAGGCTGACAGTGTGGAGCCTGCTTGGGATCCTCTCTCTCCCTCTCTCTCGGCCCCTCCCCTGCTTGCACTCTCTCAAAATAAATAAACTTAAAAAAAAAATAACATATGCACAGTTAAAGGCCTGGGGAGTCAGAGTGAGTGGAGGCAACCGATACCAAGTGTAGCTGTTTACCAAAGTCATTTGTGCTTCAACGCTAATTCTCCTTAGTTCCAGAATCCTGCCTTACCACACACACACACACATACACACACACACACACACGCCTCCCACAAACACAAACCTGTTAGTCATTTAGAAGGAAATAATCTCATAAAGCAGTAAGTATGGGAAAGAACAAAATATGAAGGCTTCAAAGTGGGGACCCCATGGCTGGCTTGCAGCAGGACAAGAAGAACATCCTCTTGATGACAGTTGACTTTTAAAGGCCAAGAGCCAAACCAGAGTCTCGCTTTTCACAAAAAGTCTTAGGAAGGGAATTATCTGGTTGCCAGATAAGCACAGATAATGTCAATTAACAGTCTGCAAAAGCACACGGCCCAAGGGTAATCCCCAAACCATGTGTGTGTGCATGTGTGTGTGCGTGTGCGCATGTGTTTGTGTGTGAGAGAGAGGAAGAGAGAAACAGAGAGAGAGAGAGAGACAGAGAAACAGAGAGGGAGGGAGAGGTGTGTGTGTGTACCACATGGCCGCATACTTCTGATTGAAGCCAGTGGTTAGTTTGGGTCACGTGAACTAGGCATTTCTGTAAAAGGCCGGAAAGTTCTAAGGTGAAGAGAGAGCTTCCCTAATGGTTGGTTCATCAGGCTAACGCACCCCTCCAGCTGGCTGCTGGCCGCCGGTGGCAGAGGCAGGCTAGCGGGCACTGTTGACAGTCCTTCTAGAGAGTCCAGCCCAGACTCACGGCCAGCAGCTCTTCATGCACAGTACAGTAGGGCCTGCTGGGCTGCTGGGAACTCGTAAATGAAGATCAAGAGCCCACGGGGGACTGCCACCTCCAGTCACTTCGCACACCAGTCCATGATGCATGTTCTCCGTGCTGACCGCTGCCAGAAGCCAGCAGCCAGATCGTCACAAATACCTCATCACAGAAACCTGCACGCATGGCCCCAGGAAGCCACTGCATGACTCTCACACTGGGTGGCAACTGAAAAGACAGGCCTCAGTATGGGTGGTCACTGTCCTGTGACCCAGGGAGAGGCCCGGCTCCACCATGCCTGGGGACTGTGGTCTTCGTGGAATGGCAGCCAGGAGGCCGGTATCAGCCTTTCTTCTTTCCACCCCTTCTCTTTCAATTTGTATGTCCCTTTTTCCTCAGAGCTCATCTCACTGGAGAATGCTTTTCAGCCAAAGACTGTATTAATTCCCTCCACTTCACTGGAAATATCCAGAAGACCGTTTGATATGCTCCCAGTGAGATCTGCCACCACCCACCCCAGTGGTGTGATGCCAGTGGTCCGTGACAACATGCCAGCAGCACTAGGCGCTGTGCAGCCTCTCCCTTGACCCAGAGCACTCCGCCTCCCATTGTTTCTAACCCTTCCAGCACAGGACCTCCTGCCTCGTCTTCCTGCTTATAGTCTTGCTGCAATCCACTTCACTGT
Source organism: Paguma larvata (assembly GCA_030068075.1). Taxonomy (NCBI): domain Eukaryota; kingdom Metazoa; phylum Chordata; class Mammalia; order Carnivora; family Viverridae; genus Paguma; species Paguma larvata. The sequence continues at coordinate 121,530,306 of CM057826.1, forward strand.
GAATGTGGGAGCACAGGGGGTTCTGTCTGGTTTCACTCTTGCCAGCACCTGTACCCTGGGACATAGTATCTACTCAACAAACAGCCCTCAGAAGATGAACAGTCTAAGACTGCATCTCAGAGCTGAGGCTCAGTCCTGCTTCTCTTGCTTGTGGCTTTGCTCTCGGACCAGAACTGGCCTCCCCATGTTCACCCCAGTTCATGGAGCAGGACTAGACATGCAGCCCAGGGCTAAGTCCATACATGCCAAGTGCAGTCTGAAAACTGTCCCTCTCCAAGGCCTGGGTGAGAGCCAAGTAGCTAAAGACCACAGGGGCAGCCAGGCACGGAGTCTTAATGCCAAAGGTAATTGAGAGGTTTTTAGATGAGAAATTTAAGGCTGAGACTTTCTGGAAAGAACACCAAGGAGAGAAAGACAAAAACTCAGAGCTATACGCTTAGCACCCACAGAGCCCAAGGCTAGGGGAAATCATACCCCAACACTGTTCTCTGTATACTCAGAGGACAAGGAAGCTGACTTTTCTTTATCCCATAGCTCATGCCCAGTGATGGCTGCCATGGGCCACAATACTGTGGAAGAGTATGCAACTCATGAAAGCTGACTCTCACGAGCCTGACATTCCCCACAGGGAGCCGCGCTTCATCAGCATTCGGAGAAATGTCTCCGATCGAGCCTGGGTCTCGGCTTGGTCTCTGTGGTCTAAGAGCAAACGGAAAGGCCAGTCCACACATTTGGATGCTGGTTCCAAACTTGAACTAGGGTGGTCACCTGCTTATGCAACGCAGCTCTGCTTAGAACTGAAGAGTGAGAGAGAAGAAATAACAGGACTGGTGAAGAGAAGAAAAGTGGCTGGTGTCCACATCACCTCTGCAACACACACCCTCGGCAAAGGGCACCCACCACTGCGAGTGCAAATGCCCAGTGAGGGGGGGCTACACCGGGCTCTCCTGGAGTGTGGGGTATGGACACATGTTTGAGGGACAGGAGAGTGGCTGGTGCTGAGATGGGGGGTGTGTACTTTCCTAGGGCTGCTGCCACAAAGTGCCACAAACTAGGAGAGTTAAAACAGAGATGCATTACCTCGCTATTCTGGCCTCACTATTCTGGAGGCCAGAAGTCTCCAATCGAGGTGTCGGCAGGACCACTCTTGCCCTGACCTCTGTATGGAAATCGTTCTTGGCCTCCTCCTCAATACTGGGGGTCTGTTGGGAACGGGAGACACCTGGCTTGTAGCAGCATAATTCCAATCTCTGTCTTTGTCTTTGTCATTGCATGGCTTTCTCCCTGTGTGTCTCCATGTCTCTATTGTCATCCTGCAAGGATGTCAGGATTAGGGGCCCACCTACTCCAGTATAACCTCATCTTAACGAAGTCCATCTGCAATGACCCTGTTTCCAAATAAGGTCATTTTCTGAGGTACTGGATTCCAACATATCTATTTTGGAGGGATATAATAAAACCCGTAACAGAGGGGCTGAATAAGACGGTGGGCCAGGGGCTCCATGATTGGCAAGATCCAGTATCCTGGGAGCATGGCAGAAGACAGCAGACCTCCAGGAGAAATACCTACATGGGGAGGTCCTGCCCAGGGATCCATGACCCAGTCGTCTCAGCCTCGGCAAGAATCCGATGCTCAAACTTGGCACAAAAGTAGCAACGCTGCCCTCTCCAGACCTCACGTGCTCGGACAAGATGGCCAGTGAGGGCCGTGGACCAGCACACACATTCCCTAAGGACACTGGCCAATGCAGCTTGAGAGCACACAACCCAGGGTAGGAGCCCCATGGTGACCAAAATCAAATCCTACAACCACCAGGCTCTGGCCTTGAAGTCAAGATTATTTTGATTTAGGGGGAAAAAAAAGTAATGTAAAGCTAGTTCTTAAATCCAACTCATGTGGTGGTTTTAAATTTATAGCAAGTTTTCAAATTTATAGACTATAAACATAATCACACTCTTATTTCCATGCACCACACAAGGACCAACCCTTAGGATACAGAAAACATGAGTGAACATGACAAACAGGGTCAGAAACGGACAGAAAGGGGCCAAACGTAGGTGTCAACGGGGAATAACGATGAACCTGGAGAAACCAGTGTTGGTCCAGATCCCCTCCCCCGTCTAAATCCTTGCAGAAAAGAATATTAATAAAATGTAACTCCAAATCCGATCCCGGAGCAGTAACAGAACAGCCGTGCCAAACTTCACAGCCGTGGGAAGGATGTATGTAGCTGAGCAATCCGTGGACAGCATTTCTCGGCTGAAATTCCTGAAAGCTCGTAGTGCTCAGGCCAAAACGCTCTGGAAACCAAGTCCCGTGGAAAATGCAAACGTTATGAATTGCACATGTGGCCACAAAGCCAGCCCTGCCGCTCCGAGTGAAAAGATTTGCACAGAAATCTGTCCCCATGCTGAAGACCACCAGGGCTGATGCGGAGCATACCAGGGGTCCCAGAGAGGAGAGGGGACTCACTCGGCCTTTGGGATTTTCTTGGCAAACTCCAGAAACTATAAGTGGAGGTCTGTGCTGGAATCAGACGTGACAGACAGAGGGGCCGCTTCCCTTTGCCTCAGGGGGTGTCCCTGGAGAAGCAGCACCCGAGGGGCCAAGTGAGGGGCCAAGTGAATCCTTCTCCAGCTACTTACTCTCTTTGTCCCTCCCTTTCCTTATCTGTGAGTCGAGGAGGATCGCACAGAACTTATCTCGAGGGGTGGCTGGCAGGCTGCTAGGGATTCATATATATAAAGCTCTGAGAAAGTGCCGGACCCATCAGAACAGCCAACATAAGCCCTCACCTGCAGCGAGCACTCCAGCAAAGCTGAAGTTTCAAATCTCTCCCTGAAGTTGCTTCTCGTCCGGCACCCCTCCTAAATTTTCATTTTGACTTTATAGATCTCAGATTGCCTTCCCATTTTGCCTCCCAACAACCTCTTCCCAATCTGGAGAGCTTCCCACTCCCTGTCACAGGATCTAAGGACAGGAAAGGCCCTCCTCGGTCCCTCAGCTTCCGCCCCTGCCCCAAGGCAGAGCTCTGTTCACACCGACTCCGACAGATGGTTGTCGTTTCCAGACAGGAAATATTTATCGAGCATCCACTCTGGGCCAAGCCTTGTGTTCAGAGCTGCTAGGAATACGCGCAGGAGTGGGGTGGGCTGAGCTCCCACAGTCTATGTAGGGGAACTGGAAACTCAGACAGGACTGAATGCTGCAGGCTTGAGGCAGAATTTCTTCTTCTCAGGGAAACCTCCATTGTTGCTCTTGTGGCCTTCAATTGATTGGATGAGACTCACCCACATTATTAAGGATGCTCTCTCTTTCTTAAAGTCAACTGATTACAGATGCTACCACATCTAGATTAGTGTGTGATTAAATAACTGGCTACTAGAGCATCACCAAGTTGACAAATAAAATTTATTTTATATATACAGGTTCATTTGTCCTTTCCCTCCCTACTTCAGGCCCAGATTTCTTCCTGCCCACCAGTCCTGTGACCTATAGCGACCTCGGGCCCAATGTGAGATGCAGGGAAGATAGCTTTCCACTGACATTCTCACCAGTTCCCACACTTGCATTCACCCTTCATCCCTAAAACAAATCCTTCATTCCATTTCACTCGATGGTGGGACTTTCTACCTTGCCTTCCCCTCTGATTTATTCAATTTATATGCTTGTGGGTCCCATCCAGAGAGAAGTGCCATACCTTAGAACTGTCCCCAGAGTTACCCAGGAGGATGCCACAGAGACTGCTCACATATAGATGCCTCGCTGGCAGCATTTCCACTAACCCAGATGCTTCCAGAGAAGATGCCAGGAGAAGATGCCGGCCACTTGGCACTTCTGGCTGCAGCACACTTACAGGAACCAGCAGCTCAAGAAGCTGACCTCTGCAGGGACCGAGTGCTGGAGAAAGTGTACCTTCCAGGAGCCTGGCGCAAGAGACACACTAGAACCGGGAAGAGGAGGTCCCTTCCTCCTTCACGTCCCCTCAGGGCTCTCTCCTGGTCAGCTGTAACCATGTACTAGCCAGCAAAGAAGAACCTTTTTTGCAAAGCCCATGCCCACCCTGCATTCTGACAGAGCCAGTGAAGAGGGGTAGATTTGGAGCTGGAGAAGCCAGAAATTGGATAAACTAGCACAGTCCACTCCTTTGGCTACTCAGTTTCCACCTGGGTACTTCTACACACACTCGAACTTCTATATAACAATGAGACAATGCTGTCTTCTTTCCACCTAATATGATGCAGATGTCTTCCTTCCAAGTGAGGAATTTCTCACACTCTCCCAAAAGGAAGAGACCCACAGTCCTAACAGCCAGGGGATCTAGCACCATAGCTGTATTTACTCCTCAAAGCCATCACTGACCCAATGAATAATCTGTCACCTAAAGACTACGTTATAAAGTTAACTTTCAACACCTTGTATAGAAAACAAAAATAGAAGGAGAAGAAATGAGCATAAACAAATACACACACACACACACACACACACACACACACACACACACACACACGACAAGAGAAAATATGCAAAGCTAATAGAGTCCTAGAGAGCATAACTGGTCTTGGGGCCATAATTGCTATCTTTGGCTTTCTTCCTCCATAACCATTCTGTGCTTCTCCCGCTCTCACTCAGGACCTCGGCTGCCTGGATTTTTTATCTGGTGGACAGACTCAAACCTCAATTCCTTAAGAGTCCTTAGTCAGCCTGCCTGTTTTTTAGTTGCTGTAGTTTTCCGTTAACCTCTGCTGTTGGGCATGGTAATACAATGAGGTGCCCCAGAGAATCCCTTGGGTTCCAGAAATACTTTTCCTTTCCTCCATTGTAATCAGGATCCTGTAATCAGGATCAATCACTCCAGCCAGAAGGCCAACTCCGTTTCGTTGATTCAGCGGCATAAAGCCCAGGGCAGCAAGGTCTCATCTTTCCGTTTCATGGAATCACAGCTGTAGCCCATGTGAAGCATTCTCCACTTGGGGACTAAAACCTACAAACCAGCAGAGCTCACGGACATGCGAACAGGAGCAAAATTTCTGGGTGTGAATCACTGGGCATAATGGTAAGAGATGCAACTCCCATTTATACTCCTTGATTCCTGGCCCCATGTATCCCGACTGTTGGTGAGACAGTACCATATTGTGGTTCCTGATTCAAAGCATATACTATGTCATGTAATATAGAACCCCATCCTTTCAGGACATTGTTTCACAAAAGGTACTGCCACTGAGTCTTCAGGAAGTCATTGTACCTTCCAATTAGCCCAGCCACGTCCAGCTAATGTGGGAAGACTCCTTAATTCCACGGAATGGCCATTAACCCACTGCTACAATTCTTTGCTAAGAAATAGGCTGCTGTTCAGAGGCAATGCTACGGAGAATGCCATGGTGGTAGATAAGGCATTCTGTGAATCATGGACAGCAGTGCTATAGACACGCTATGTGCAAATCCATAACTATGATATGTGTCTATTCCAAAGATGACACATATCTGCCTCCTTCATGACAAAAGGGGACCAATGTAATCAACCTGCCACTAGGTGGCTGGATGGTTACCCCAGGGAATGGTGTTATATCAAGGGCTCAGTCTTGGTTTCTGCTGTAGGCACACTAGGCACCTAATAGCAGGATAAGCACCTGGACTGCTAGGCCCCTACATAGCCTCCATGCCTGCCATCATGGCTCCTTTGTTCATGGGCCCACTGAGCAAGCCCTTGAGTGGCTGGGTAAAGAGGTTGACGGATGTATACAGACTATATAATTTTGTCCACCTCATGATTAACCTTCTTCTCTACAGCAGATACCCTTCGAGCATTCATATGAGACACAAATATCTTCACAGTTTGTGCCCATTCTCAGAGAGGTCCATCCAATACTTCTTTCCCCAGACTTTCTTGTCAGTAATCTTCCAATCGTGTTCCTTCCAAGTCCCTGACTATCCAGCCAAACCATTAGTAAGTGCCTATAAATCTATGTAGATCCGTACTTGTGGCCATCTCTCATTTCACACTAGTGGACAATGAGTGTATTGCTCCAACTTCTGCCATAGGGTCCATTCAGGACATGGATACCTCACAGTAATGCAAATAGAAACAATTTAATATAAAGAATTATTAATAGAAGATTGGATTAGATTAGTAGGAGATTAATGGAAACTTGGGTGGTAAGAGTTGAAAAGAACTCTAAAGAATATGAGAATATTAGATATAGGAGCAGCCTCTTCCCCTAGAATGGAAATAGTGTCCTACTGACCAAGGAAGAGTCTCCTGCCTGATCAAGGACTGGGGTTAAGACCTCAGAGAAGGCACAGCCATGGTTCACTGGAGGGCACAAAAGCTAATAGGTCCCCACCACTGGTACTTGCCAGGCATTTGCCCTCTGGGATGTCAGGAGAAGGTGTCCACAGGGAAGTGCCATAGTTCAAGATTCTCTGTAAAGCCACCTGAGAGAGTGCTGGAGGAGGCCATTCACAAAGAGATTCCCTGGCGGGTAGCATTCCCCTGGAAAACTGCCAGAGAAGATGCTGGGAGAAGCTGCTAGCCACTGGGCACAGTAGGAGCTCAAGACGCCACATCCGCAGGAGCCAGACACTAGAGAAAGGCATCCCCTAAAGGAGCCTGACACAGCAGAAACCATAAGCTCTCAGGACCTGAGCACTGGACAAAACATGATCTGCAGAGGTCTGGTGAATGAGGCTCATGGGAACCAGAAAGAGGAAACTCCTTCTTTCTCCGGTATCCCTCAGTGGCCTCTCTTGACAAGGCTTAGAATCATGTCAGCTGGCATGGAGAAATATTTACAAAGTCCAGCTCCATTATCACAGAACAGGCAAATAAGGTGACTTTGGAGCTGAATGGCAATAAACTTCAAACTGGCACGGGGTTGGGGGAGGCTAGGAGATGGGCTCAGAGAGGATGGTACAAAGCACACCAACACATGCAAGGCATTATTCTATATATAATCTGAGCACATATAACTAACTCTTCATCAGGAGATAGGGCCAGAGTAATCAGGAAAGACTACTGGCAGAAGAAAGACTGTGAACTTCTGCCACCCCAGTAAGATGATCAGCTCAACCCAAGCATAGGGGCTGGCTAAGTGTTCTCAGTTCTGTTCAAGTTTAAGCAAACCACCCTTAAAAAGCAACTCTGTGAGTCTTACATTGACCTGGGGATCTCGTCTCATTTCTCCAGAACCTGGCCAGGGCCAGGCTAACAGTAGGTGCTTAATAACAGTCAGTGAGTGACTTTGAGAGTTTCCAGCTCCACTCCACCAGCATGTAACCCCACTTTACTCTCAGGGTCATCCTTTGCCCTGAAATCTTCCTTCCCAGAGACAGCGGCCTCCCTATGACCCCAGCTAGCTCCTGAGAAGTCACTTTGTGTCTGGAGGTTCCTTCCCCTGCCATGAGAACAGAATGTCACCGTCAATTGCTCTCACTGCAGCCCTGACCTTCTGGGTGCTAGGCAAAGTCCCTGCATCCCCATGACTGAGACAGCATGGAGGATGGTGATGGAAAGAGGAGGAGAGGGGAAGAGCAGTCCTTGAGATATCTTGGTGCTGGACAAAATTTTGGTCTCTTCAACCTTTGTCCTTTGTAAGTCAGGCTATAAGAAAACAAAAAACAGCCCTGTGGGATCCCTAGGACTTTGCGTTAAGGAAGACTGGTCCCTGCACTCTTGATCTTGCAATGTCTCCAAGTTGTGGCCTTGATTTCATAAACACCTATGTTCAGGGCTCCATCAGTGAAAAATATCTTGGACAAGTAACATTCCCAGAGAGATCCACACCCACACCCTTCCCCAAGGTTTTTGGGATCTTGGATGAACCACTCATTAATCCGCCCCCCCAATGCCCTCTGCTGCTCTGGTTCACCCATCACCTCCCCCAAAGAAGTCAAATCCATCATGTACTAAGTCCCTGCCTAGATGGCCATAATCCTTCTCAGCTTGGCTTCAAGAGGGTTTCTAGGGCACTACCCCTAGGGGCTCACCTAGGAGAGCAGAGTCGGACCCCTGGAAGAAGCAGAGTGGCTAAGGCAGCAGCTGTTGAAGGTCTAATGAGCTTCTCCAAGTCTAATGAGCAAAGGAATCACCTTGGGATCTTCTTGAAATGCAGATTCTGATTCAGAAGGTTTAGGGAAGGCATAGGCAATCTGTACTTCCAACAACTTCAAGTGATGCCAGAGCTGCCAACCCACGGACCACACTTTGAGTACAAGGGTCTAGAGTGTGTGGCCTAGAGAACCACGTGGACACAGGAACTCACCAATCCAAAGGCTACCTTGTCCAATAAGGTCTAGGAAGTCAGACAAAGCTTCCCAGAGTCACCGACACTGGACCGGGTCTCAAAGACCAGGAGGTTTTACAGGGAAGGAGGTGTCTGTGTAGGGGTGCACCCAACAGCCTGCAGAGGAGGCAGCACCTTTCCTTCCTCCTGCCACAACTATCACTCTATCCTGTCCTGCCTTTTCCTGCTCAACGTGCCCAACTTCCCGGGGTTGGATCAAGTACATGCTGCATGTCAGGGTCAAGTTCCTCTTCCCATCTGGTTCCTTCTCTGACCCGGAGGGGAGGAGGAGGGCACTTTCGGAGGAGCTCCTGCCTACTCTCTCCTCAAGCAACTATGGGCCAGCAGGAACAATGAGACTGCAGGAAATATAAACAGGCCTATGTTGGGGAAATGTGAATAACCACAAGAAAAAGACAAAAGAAAAGGCCCCTGAGATGACTGGGGAGGGAAGTGGGTGGAGGTGGGAAAGTCTCCATTAATTCATTCTAATTGAATGAGTCCCCGGGGAGCCGTGATTTTCAGCTTCTGAGTCAAGAGTCTGGCATTTAGGCTGCATGGATACCCCGCTTAGTCCAGTGGGCAAAGCTCATCCACTCGTAGGATGCTGACGGGCACACACGAACAGTCCTCTTTCGGCCCTGCTCCAAAGCCACCCTCTCCTCAGGAACAAAGCCAAGCAAATTTGACACATGCATCTTTGGGGCCTTCACCGCCGCCCCCCCATTCAAACCCTTCTCAGCCCAGCCCTTTCTGGCTTGAGAGCCTTCACCTCCGGGATGCTCTGCCCTCCTTCCTCGGCACACTGGCTCTTCTCAACCCTTCAAGTCTTAGAGTAAAGTCACCTCCACAGGGAGTGCCCCCTGTCTGCCACTTGTCACTGCCTCCTCATCTGTGGTTCACTAGCTGATGCTGTTTCTGTCCTGCCAGGATCCAGCCACCGTCAAGTTAGGTACCTTCTAGATATTCAAGAGACATCAATGACAGGAAAAATAAAACCCTTAGTCTCATGCCCCAGCCATAACAGGTTCCCCGCCTAATTGATACCACATTGATCATGAACAGCGATTTCTGTCTAAATCAGGTTGTTAGTCACAGACCTCCTTCTCTGTCCCAAAACAATCTCATCCCAGAAACCCGAAGGCCCCCCACCTACTGGCTCCTGCAGATGCTATGACTGTCAGACATCCCCAAGTGAGGGCCAGTCACAGGCCACAGTTGGGCCCCCATTGCCTCCGCTCTGTTTTCCCATAAATTAGTTAGCTGGGGACCTTATTCCCAGTTGTTTGGATCTGACAAGAATTCAAAGCTGGGAGTGTGTGCGATGGGGAGTGTGTAGGACCCTCTCTGAGGAGAGCTGGGAGGTCAGGGCTAGAGGCTTCAAGCCCTTGTTTCTGGGAGAGACCTGAAACAGTGTTACCACAAGCAGCAGAGAAGGAGGTGTCCCAGGCTGCCCATATGTGCCAGCTCTGGGCAGCTCTGAGTAAGTCCCCCAGGTGACCAGTGCAACCACCCTGGAAGACCAGCTCGCCACCTCCTGGCCCTTTTCCATCCCCCTCCCCCGCCCCTGCTTTACCATCCTCCTCCCCAGGCACCAGCAAGCAGAAAGGGTCTGAGGACTGTTTACATTCCTGCCATTTTTGCTTGTGTTTAGACTTACTAAAAGAGCACATCTTAAACATTTACAAGCAATCATAGGCCCTCATGGATTTCAAATAAACCTTCCTATAAACCAGTCAACTTCAGAGTATCTGTCCCCCTAAGAATTGTAAACCCTCAGAGCTGGTAAGCCCTTAAGGATTCCAGTGTCCTCGTTTTTTGAGCACAGAAACGAGGGCCCAGGCCGGACGGGGACCTGCCCAAGCTCACAGGGCGCTTAGTGGATATGCAGGGCGGAAGCACAGGGCTCCAGCTTTCAGAGCCCAGCGTTGCCCTTTCATGTGTGAAACAATCTCAGCCCATCAGCACATTGCCTCTGTAGGCATGTGGTTCTAGTTTTTAAGAGAACAAACTGATGTGAGGTTTCAAAATATTAAGCACTTAGGGTTTGGAGAAGGAATGTGTGTTAAGTGCACATTCTTGGTTGTGAGCCATCCCCCAGCGCCGGGCAGGCTGGCTGCCTGATGAGGGCCCTGAGACTCAGCGTGTCTGGGCATCTGTTGCACAGCTCCACAGCACAGGCCCCCAAACTGCTCACCCTGCAGCATCGTGCCACATCAAAGTGCCAGGCCTGTGCCTTGAGCGGCTGCCCCCACCAAGCCATGAAAGAGTTTAACAGGGACCTGTTCTCTCAGGGCAAGGCAAGGGCTAAGGGTCTTCATCGAAAACCCTCGGGGCGCCTGGGTGGCTCTGTTGGTTAAGCGTCTGACTTTGGCTCAGGTCATGATCTCACTGTGGGTTCAAGCCCCATGATGGACTCTGTGCTGACAGCTTGGAGCCCGGAGCCTGCTTTGGATTCTGGGTCTCCTCTTCTCTCTGCCCCTCCCCCGTTGACACTCCATCACTCTCTCCCTCAAGAATAAATAAACATTTAAAAAAATAATAAAAATAACACCTGTCCCCCAGGTTCTGCACTAATAAGGGGGCTGCAGACCGAGGAATGGAGATCCCTGCTGAGGTGGCTCATCTCAAGCTGGTAAACATCTCTTAGAGCCCTCAGAAGCCTCCTCAAGGCCTAAAGCCAGAAAGGAAGGATCTAGCTTGAGTCCAGAAGATGCCATGCAGGCCCTAAGCCCTCTGGGTCACCACCTTTCTCTCTCCACCACCACAGGCCCTGACAAGAAACTGAACAAAGCTCTTTCTAAACGTCTACAAGGAGGGACTTCCTAGCAAGGCTCTGAGGGCCAAAGCCTATGCTCCAAGGAGTCAGGTTTCAGTAAGAGTGGTGGCCTGGGGGTTCCATCACAGGGCTCATTCTGTAGAGTATACTAGGCCCTGTGCTGGCTTGGGATGGGAAGGAGGACCAAGGCTGGTTGGGAAGCCTCTGCTGGCTTGGGAGGCTTAGGAAGCCAAAGGTGACCTTTTCCCAGCCATGGACTCAAGGCAAAGTCTTTGTGGCCTCTTCCCCTGTCCCTATGCCCAAAGCTCAGAGGACTCCTTTTCCAAATGCCCTAGGCCCCATCCTCCATAAAGTTGGGAGGCCGAGGCTTGCTGGAGCAATGAGGACTGCCATGTTGAGCCCTGACAGTCTCCCCACAGCACAGAGACTTTAGGCAAGATGTTTTCAGAGCAAAGAAATTGATTGCATATCCAGACTTCCCGTATGCCCAGCCATGTGCATGACTGTGCTGCATTTGGGAGGAGAGAGGACGCTGTTGCTAATTTCCGGGGCCTACAGACCAACAAGAGAAGCCTAATAATAAAAGTAAGTCCAGGGGCGCCTGGGGGGCTCAGTCAGTTAAGCGTCCAACTCATGATTTCAGCTCAGGTCATGATCTGAGTCATGAGATCGAACCCCATGTCAGGCTCCATGTTGAGGTTTGAGCCTGCTTTGGAGTCTCTCACTCCCTCTCCTTCTGCCCCTCCCCCACTTGCACTTTGTCTCTCTCTCTCAAAAATAAAATAGACATTAAAAAACTTTAATAAAGAGTAATGAAAATAAAAATTAAAAAGTAACCACTGATTGTGCAATCACAGGACTGAGTACTTTCCATGCATTATCTCATTTAAGCCTCCCAAAAACTTACGGAGGCTGCAATTATAATCTCCATTTACAGCCAAGAAGACAGAGGCCAGAGCACAGACATCCTGAGTCTAGGTAGGCAGCAGGTGGGAGCTCAGAGGTCACCACCACTTGGAGGAGCAGAGATAGACAGGCAGCCACATGTACAATCCTAGGAAGGACTGTTGGATTAACTCACTAAGTGGAAATCCAAGGCCAACTAAAAAAGTGAGTGATTTGCCATAAGGCCTCTGAAACACTTGCTGGGACTTCTGAACCCCCTCCAGAACCCACCTGAGAGAAGTGTTCCTCCCTGTGCAGTGTGAGCGCTGAGAGCCGCCATCCCTCCCCGCAGCATGCAACTCCTTCCAGCGGGAAATTAAATTCCTTCCTACTCCCTCCTCAAGAGCCTTGGAACGTTAGTCCTCAGAAGCTTACCAAGGGAAAATTCTTTCTTCCTTCTATTTATAAGATTTTTTTTAAGACTTAAAACACTTCCTAGGGCTCTTTTTCACACAAACAGAAATCATGCAACTACTCCCCAGTCCCTGGTTAAGCATGAGGCCTTCCTTCCACCTGCTGTTTGACTGTGCCCAGAGTGTGCCCGACAGCCTTGCCCTCCTCGCCCCTCCTCAGCCCTGCACTTCAATACCAGGAACTGCTAAGTCATGAGATGAAGGGAGAGGAGTAGTTGTAGCTTTCTCCCCAGCTAGTTTGTTAGCAGGGAGCAGGTCCTCGTCTCTGGGTTTTCTCTTTTAAGCCTCTATGCTCTACCGAGTGCTGGAAATACATCAAGGATGAGCTAGCAGGCACACCCATGGAGAGTGTTTACAAGTGGGGCTCAATAGTCTCTACTCTGCTCTCAATTTCAATCATGAGCAAGGGAGACCAGGCCGGGCTCTCTTTCCTGAAAACACATCTCCAAGAAGAGCTATGATCCTGGAAAGACCTAACAGAACTCAGGGAACTGGGGGCAACCATGTCATGGCAACTCAGCTTGAACTAGAACTCAGTGTATGTGTCAGCTTTTGCTAGCTCCCCATTTCGTCCTCAAAGTTTTAACCACTTCCTAGAGGTGACTCCAGTAAGCAAGGCCACAGCTGAGATGCTGATGGTCATTTGGGGGTATTTCAGGCTCAGTGAATAATTATGTGAACAAAATAACACAAAGCAGTTGCCAGCAGCTATTAGTCCCGTGAAAAATAACAGTGGAAAACTCGGCCGACTGGCTGTCAAAGGGCCCTTATGGAAGTGAAGAAACCAGCTGTGGTTTAACATCTGTAAACTCAAAACACAATGTGAACGAAGCAAACAACCAAAGGGAAAACTGTCCACAAGTCCTTACCCTCGGAATTATATCAAGGCTCCCGTATACCACTTAATTGGCCAAGAGCTGGTTCCATTCCAAACTGGTGTGCACCTGAGCGGTGCAGAGGAGGCCTTGCTGAGACTTTGGCTGCCTCTGAATGGTGACAGAGTACAAGACAGGAGACTTACTCCCATTGCCCCCAAATACAAGTTATTCTCCCTGCAGAGACTGCACTCTGGTGCCTGAGTACCTTCCCCTATGAGTAGCCCAGCCCTTTCTGTCAAGAGCGAAGGCAAGGGAAGGCCCCGGTGGAGGCCACCTCCCCACAGGTGGAATCAGCACTAGGTGACAACCTCATCATCAACTCACACCTGCAAAGGTGGCCTCCCAGGAGTGAGGATGAGCAGGAAAACAATCTCCCAGGAAACCCCTCATGTGCTATGCGAAGAGCACGGCTTTCAAATCACAGACCTGAGTCTGACTCGGCGTTCCATCATCCATTACCTGGGTGGCCTTGAGGAGGTGACTTAAACTTTCTGAGCTTTCATTTCCTCATCTGCATTGCAGGGCAAGGTAAATCTGAGAGATAACGAATAAAAAGCCTTCATTCAGTATGGTGGCTGCTATGCCGATATAAAGAATGCTGACTTTTTCATGAATATTAGCAGGTGACAGTGTCCCTGGGGGACTATCCACCTGTATACCTGGAATCGATCAGCTATCTCTACCAACCCCAAATCCGCACTCAGGTCAGAGGCAGCACTGCCCCACAATCCCCACAGCTCCGCTATCGGCTTCACAAAGTTGGACCTATAATCCTAGCTGCCTGTGTCATCTTCTAACGCCTTCTACCACAGATGCCAGGTTCCCACCACATCAGACTTCTGAGCATGCCCTGCTTAGCTGGGACACTGTGATACTTTTACTAAGGTTGGTCCTCTGTTTGGGATTTTTTCCCACCGTCTGCCCTTGTGAAAATTCTGTATGTCTTCCAAACTTTGTGTCGTGAGTGGTCTTCCCTAAAAAATCCTCCTTAATCTCTTTGTCAGAAAAACCACCTCGGTCGTCCAGGCACAGTCTTACATGTACTATCAACTGCCTATCCCAAGGGCTAGATGAACAGATCTCTCTTCTCTAGTATCAGTCCTCTGGCTCTAGTATAGTGTGGGCTCTTCCATTTATTATGGCTGGCCCAAGCCAAGTTACCTCAGTCGCCTCATCTGTAAAATAGGGACGATGGACATGGTGCCAAAAAATCCAGAGCTGTTGGGAGCATTAAACTTATGTATGCAGGTGAAGGTGTCTGGCGCATAACTCCAGAAATGTTGGTTGCTATTCTGAGAACTTGTGCGAGTAAATGGGGTTGGTGGCTCACTAGTCTGGAAGCTCCCCAAGGCCAGGAACTAGACCACCCTCCACAGAAAGAACATGGTTCCTGGCAAGAGCACGTGCTCTGCAAATGTTGACTGAATAGGATTTCCCTTGGGACAGTTAGCCCTTTGAAGGCTGACACCACGTCCGTCCTGACCTCTCTGCACCATAATGAGTGGGGACAGAGTTACAAGTCAGCCCTTCATCAGCACTGCAGGAGAGAAAGGCTCATGGGTGACAGGTTGTAATGGGAGATGCCCTTCTCTACAGCAAAGTCCCCTTTCCCCACCTTGGCCTCATCAGGACCCTGAAGTGTCTCTCCAGTCTCACCCTCTGCCTTCCACAACCAGAAAGAACATTCTTGGCCCAACCCCACTTCTCACTTGAAGGTTCTTCACACAGGAGCAGGTGAGTGACATTTTGAGGTGGTCACTGTAGAAGGGGCTAGACACTCAGCTTGGTCACCTCTTCAAGGGACTCTGCGTTTAGCCCCACATCAGACAGGGCCACAAATGACCAAGGAACTGGGTTTCATTCTCATGGAGGCTGCAGCTGTTCTTGGCTTTTCCCCACTGTTCATCTCATCAGGAAACAACAGAGAAACATAATTGAGCAGCTGTGGCTGTAAAAAGAACCTGCTTCAGAACAATACGTTGTGTCCAGCAAATATGTGTTACAGGCTAGTGATGGGACAGCTAATACATGTGATAGATGAGCTCGCTCAGCACACCCCCACACTGCTCTCTGTCTGCTTTCTTCTCTCTATGTCGTGGACTCAAGACGGGATGTGCCACTGGTTCCCATGACCCTGGGTCCCTCCTGTGGAGTTTATATGTGAGGCAGCCTCTCACTGCCATTACACAGGTCCTAAGTGATGTGGATGCCATCCGGGCCCCCCGCTCTTTTCTCTCTACCCTTGAGCAAATGCCCATCAGATGCTACATCTGCATCATCAGGACCTGCCAACAGAGCTGTCATCCCTTCTTCAGTCCCTCTTAGGTCTAGATCCACTCGCTCTGGGTGTCTATGAGCTTGTAGCCAGGTTTGGCCAAACCATGCCTGCACACGTGTTGTTTTGAAATATTAGCACAGAATCCAAAACAATATTTCTCTTGGGGTCCTCTTCCAAGCCAACAGAGAAAGAACAGTTTCCAAAAAAATAACACATTATTAACCAATGAATAAGAGCCAAGAAAACAATGTAGCCAGCATATTTATTCCAAACAGCTTATTTAGAATGCAAATCGCAAATATATTCAATTCCACCAGGCATTCTGAAGAACCATGCTGAAGACTTCTTACGGCCAGCAGAGCCACGAAAGTCACCCTAAGTGTTTTGGTCCTCCTCCCTGGTCGGGGGCTGCCCAACGCTGGTCACTTTTGGGTTCTCCTACATCAGGAGAACTAGGTCCATGTCAAAGGGCTTACTCTGAGAGCCCTGCTACCTCTCACACCTCCCACTTGAGAACAGCATTCCCTCATCCTGTGCCTTTGCCTTGAGAGTGGCCATCTGGCCAGAGTCAGCAGCACTATCAAGAAGCTTCCCTCTAAACAAAGGCAACTTGCCCATGAAAAGAAAGAACAAAAGCCACTGTGACTGCCTCCATTAGTAGACATCAAAACTAGACCCCAAGTGTGAAAACCCAAATCAATCTGATTTATGAAAACTAAGCAAACTTTCCAGTAGGTTTGGCACATCCACAGGACTGGAGAAAGGCCTTAATTACACTGCCTCTGCTCATTAAATAGATAAGATCTTACCAGAGACAAGCTACGTTTTGTCTTCAGGAAAAAATGTAAATCCATCTGGCCCCATATTTTATAGTCGTCAATAGCCTGAGGCCATGTGAAATGCCCAAAGTTTTCATCTTCCCAGATCTGGGGGTGGAACAGAAATGAGACATCGACACGAGAGCTCTGAGGCTGGCAGCATGGTGATGACGTGATGTATTGGAGCATTCCTGTCTCTACAGAGCCCCAGAGCCAAACACTGCATATGGACCAGATGAGACGCCAAAGTATAAAAAGCGAAAGGAAGAAACAGCCTTGCAGTTTATCACAAAAATGCCTCTCTTGGACCACCAAAGGAAAGAAGACTCATATTCTTAATGGCTCAGCTGACTCCTCTTTCAGCCCAGAAATGACCAACGCTCTCTGGGTATAAGCCTCTGAGTATCCTAGGGCTTCTCAATGAGGGTTGTCCCAACTACTGATTAGAGAGTCAGCTGGTATTAATGGAAAACTGCTGTGTGGGCAATAAGGTTCCAACACCCGGGGGGAGCCTATCATTGTTCAAATGAAAGTGCCTTGGAGGAAACAGTGCTTTCTACTGACTCTCACCCAGCGGAAGCCCCATAAGTTCCTCTCCCCACAGTCAGGACTCAGCAAAAGCACGTGTGTGAAACTCAGAAAAGTTCCTTTACAAGGTACTCTCAGTCTTTGGACCTCTTTTCTTCCCTCTTTATTTTTCTATCATTCATCCAAATCTTTTAAATATCTTATAAAATGTTTCTAAATCTGTACCTCCATGACAGGCCTCTTCCTCAAATCCTAGATTTTAAACCCAACTGCCAACTTGACATCTCAAATTTAACATGTCTCAAAACCAAGCTTCTGATCAATCAATTTTATATATTGATCTTATACCCTACGGTGTTGATAGAATAATTCCTTAATTCTAGTATATTTTTCCTGTAGGTTCTTTAGGATTTTCTGCATACAAGATCATGTTGTCTGTTAATAAAGACAGTTCTATTTCTCTCTTTATAATTTGTATGACTTTCATTTCTTTTCTTGCCCTGTCTCACTGACTAGGACCTCTAGTACAAGTTTGAATAGAAGTGGTGAAAACAGACATCCCTTCTTGTTCGTGATTTTTTTTTTAAACATTTATTTATTTTTGAGAGACAAAGAGACAGAGCGTGAGCAGGGGAAGGGCAGAGAGAGTGGGAGACACAGAATCTGAAGCAGGCTCCAGGCTCTAATGAGCTGTCAGCACAGAGCCCGACGTGGGGCTCGAACTCACAGACCGTGAGATCATGACCTGAGCCGAAGTCAGCCGCTTAACCGACTGAGCCACCCAGGTGCCCCTTGTTCGTGATTTTAAGAGAAAAGTATTCACTCTTTAATGAGAATATGATGTTAGCTGTAGGTTTTTATAGATGCTATTTATCAGGTTGAGAAAGTTCCCTTCTATTGCTAGTTTTCTGAGAATTTTCATTAAAAAATGAGTGTTGAATTTTTCTCAAATGCTCTTGCTACATTTATTGAAATGATCATGTCGTTTTTGTCCTTTGTTCTTTTAATACAGTGAGTTACATCAAGTAATTTCTAAATGTTAAATGAAGTTTATATTCCTAAAATAAATCTCAATTGGTCATAACATATAATACTTTTTATATATTTCTGGATTCAACTTCGATATATTTTGTTAAGGTTTTTTCTTCCTGTTTGGTTATATTCAGAAAAATATTAATCTTTAGTTTCCTCTTTTGTGATATTTTGTCATATTTTAGTATCAAAGTTACATTGGCTTTATAACACAAGTTGGGAATGCTTCCTCCCCTATTTGCCGAAATAGTGTAGGATTAAAATTGCTTCTTTGCTGAATGTTTGATTGAATTTACCTGTGAAGCTATTTGAGCCTGCAAGTTCCTTAGAAGTGTTTTTTTTATTATGAATTTAACTTCTTTAATGGGAATAAAAACTGTTTAGATTTTCTATTTTTTACTCGGTGTTACTAAGTTGTGTTTTCCAAAAAATCCGTGCATTATATCTAAGTTGTCAAATTTCAGTGGCATAAAGTTGTTCATTGTGTTCCGTTGTTATCCTTTTAATAAATGTAGGACACATAGTGGGATCTCTTTCATTCCTGATAGTGGTAATCTGTAGCTTCTATTTTTTTCTTATTCAATCTTGTTAGGAGTTTATCACATTTAAAAATCTTTTCTACAGTGCCAACTTTGAGCTTTGTTAATTTTCTGTTATGTTACTGTTTCCTAGTTGCATGGGTTTCTATTTTTACCTTTATTATTTCTTTCCTTGTTTTTACTTTGTTTACACTGCTCATCCTTTCCCAGCTTCTTGAAGCAACAATTTTAATCACTTTTTTTAAACTTTTCTTTCTAACATAAACATTTAAAGCTATAATTTTTCCTCCGCTCCATTAGTTGTATCCCAACCAATTTTAATATGTTGTTTTCATTATCTTTTGTTTGAAATTATTTCTAATTTCAAAAAGAGAGAAACATGTATTTCTAACCTCCCATGAGATTTCATTTTGGAACTGGGTTCAAAACTATCTTTGAGGACACATTTCTAAAAAAGACGTTGTTTGGTGGCTACTTCATTCAAAATCTGCACAATTCAGTTTTAGCTCTGGATTACTTCTGTTGACCTTTGTGAAGGTTTTATCTGTGTACCATGGTTGTTTGAATTATTTTAACCTAATAGGGTTTGGGGTTTTTTTTTCACTCAATATTAAAGTTTTTTCACTCAACATTAAAGTAAAATTATACAAAAGAAAAGAGGTGTGTGTTAATGCTGAGTGGGATGGTTTCCATTTGGCTTCTTATAGTCAGGCTTTGTGAACATTGAGATGTTAGATGATGCATCCTGAACACGGGCTCTTCAATTCTAAAATCTTCATTTGAAGGCTTTCTACTTGAACCCAAACCAAACTACTCTCATTGCCTCTTTTCTAAATGTTCAGGAATAACCTATCACCAGTTCAAACTTTTCATAATTAGGGAGGATAATCTGCCTACCTTGCAATAACATGACCCAGTGCTTATTTTTAAAACTGGATTTTAAAAATTAGATAGTCTAAATAACAGTAAGGATTGAGCCACTTTTTAGGGGTACCCTATAGTTTTATAGTTCCTAATGTAAACTCAAATTTTTATATTTATTCCTTATGGCAAAAACTACAAGCCACCATATGCACAGACTGCACCGTGAGTTAGGTTGACTCCTCCACAGCCTCTGAGGTGAATTACAAGAGTCCCAGCCATTATCATCTTTCGCCTATTGTTTTGAAATGTTTTTTTTTTTTTTTGGTACATTTTGGCTGCAGTATTGGTGACAGAATATACTATAATATGGATCATCTCTACTTCTGTATTTATTTATTTATTACTAGACCTCAACCACAGCCTTCTTTTTCCCCTTCCACTTCATTGCCAGTAGGATGTACTATATGTAGTCATGCACTTTGTATTAAAACATCAGAAATCTACAAATCTGTTTTGTACTTTTTTATACTGTTGGATACTTAAAATCAAAACTTTTACTAGGGTATTGAATAAATTTAGTCTTACAAGAAAATTAAAAAATAATAATAAAAAATAAAATAAAATTATGTCGTTTGGGGTTTCTTAGATAGTTTACTGCTATTGGTTTCTACTTTAACTTCTTTTGATCAGAGAACATGCTCCATAATTTAAGTCCTTTGAATTTCAATATTTGTAAATTAGTATATGGGTCTGCAAATGGTCTAACTTTGCCAACATTTCACGTGCACCTGAAAAGAAGGTTAATTCCGCAACTATTGAGTGTAGTCCTGTCAGTTAAGTTGGTTGACCATACGCAAGTCTTCCATATGCCTACTGACTATGGATTTGTCTCTTTTTCCTTTCAGTTCTGTCTGTTTTGCTTCAAATATTTTGAAATTCTATTATAAGAAGGATATACATTTAGGATTGTTATGTCTCCCTTGCGAATTAGTATTTCTATGGTTTTGAGATGTCCCCATATGCTTCATAATTCTCCTTTACCATGAGGTCTATTTTGCCAAAAGTTGGTAGAGCCACACCAACTTTTTTCCTAATTCTTGTTTGCATGGTGTGTTTTCCATCCTTTACTTTCAATTTATCTCTGCTTTTATACTTAAAGTGCATCTTTTATACACAGCAGAGAGTTAGATTTGCCTTTCTATCCAATATGATCATCTCTGCCTTTTAGTCCATTTAGTATAATTCTTTATATGCTTGAGTCTAAGTCTACCATTTTGCAACTTATTTTTAATTTTTCCCATCTGTTTATCCTAATTGTTTTATTGTGCCTCTCTTCCTCCTTTTCTGGCTTACTTTGAGTTAATCAAATATCTTTTTGAACTGAATAAAATTCAATTGTATTTCCTTAGTTAGATTTTTAGCCATTTTGTTTTATATTTTAATGATTGCTAGAGAGATTATAATATGCATCTTATCTATATGAGATGAACATTAAATAAACCTATTGGTAATCATTTACAATCATTTCAAATGTGATAATCATTTCATAATATATGTAAATAGAATCATCACACTATATATCTTAAACTTATAGCGATGTATGTAAATTATTTCTCAATAAAACTAGGAAAAATGCATCTTCACTCATCACTGTCTGCTTAGAATTAATATTTCACCATATTACAAAACATTTAAGGACCCTATGAAAACATGTCATTTTACTTCCCATCCTCTGGGCTACTTTTGTCATGTATTTTCTTTCCTTCAACATACATTACAAAACCCTACAATGAATATTATCATTTTTTTCCTTTAAATAGTGAAATATAATTTAAATATTTTCAAATAAAAAAGAAAAGAAAGCCTTTTATACTTATCCACATATTTAGCTTTCCTGGTGCCCTTTATTTCTTCCTATGAGAGCTAAGTTCCATATGACATCATATTCTTTTACCCTAAAGCACTTGTCCTAGCATTGCTTGTATGGCAGGTGTTCTGGCAACAAACTCACTCAGCTTTTGTTTAGCTGGAAGTTTCTTTACTCCACCCTCATTTTTTAAGGATAATTTTGCCAGATACCAGATACAGAATTCTGGCTTGACACTGTTCCATTCTCTTTTGGATTCCATTCTTTCTGATAACAAGTCAGCTGTTATTTGTATTACTGTTCCTCTGTACATATTGTGGGTTTTCTCTGAGGCTGGAGAGTTTTTCTTTTTCATTTGCATTCAGCAGCTTGACTATGATGTGTGATGGCATGGCATTTTTAAAAAGGGAGTCTTGCTTGGGAAATTCTGAATTTCCCAGGTCTGAGGTTGAGATTTCCAACAAATCTGGGAAATTTCTGGGCATTATTTCTTAAAGTATTTCTCTCTCACATATCCTCATAGGCCTCCCATTACCCTTATATGAAACTGCTTACTATTATCCTGTAGGGAAGCAAGTCTCTGTTTAGTTGCCATAATCCTTCTTCTCTTTGTTCTTCAGATTTAATCATTTCTGTAGATCTCTCTTCTAGTTCACTGACCCTTTCTTCTCGAGTCTCTAACTGATAGTAATCTGGTTCAGGGAATTTTTCATTTTAGATATTGTGTTTTCACTTTAAAATTTCCACTTTGTTTTTATAGTTTCTATATGTTACCTCATTATGTCCATCTTTTCCTTTAAGTTCTTGGACATATGTGTAATAGCAATGTTAAAATCCTGGTTTGCTAATTATAACATCTAGGTCATCTTGTGGTCTTTATTTTTTCCTTAACTAGCAATCGCATTTCACTACTCCTTAGTATGTCTAGTAATTTTTTTTCTTATACTCCTGACAATGTCAATGGTGCCTTACAAAGTTCTGAATAATGTCATCTTCCTTTAAAGGGTACTGCTGTTGTTACAGAAGATAGTTGAATCATTATCCTGATCCATTATCTTGACTTTGGTTTTATTCTTTGTCAGGGATGCTCTAGTTTTGCTTTTCTGTGTTTGTTTTTCCTTGATCTCAAGGTATGGTCCTTACCCTAGGGTGTGATCTTTATTACTAAAATGTGATATTTCTAGGAATATTAACTGAATGTTGGAAGTACTCATTGGGTTCACTCCATCCTGACATGACCATAATTTTGACATCTCCTAGCTCTTGAGAGTTCTAGTATTTCCGTTCAGTTCTCAGATGCACAGAAGGCATTTTCTGCTAGGCTTTGTAGATTATCGCCCTATACATGAACACCCCACCCCTCGGCCAAGGATCCACTAAGACTCCCACTTAAATTTCTGCAGTTTCCTCCTCTCCAATACCCTGCCGCACAGTATCTCTAAACTCTGATCTTTCCCCCATCAATTTTTTTTTTTACATTTTATTCAAGGAGGATAAAGCTGGTGATACATGTCTGTGGAATAGTAAGCTTTCTGAGCAATGCAGAGAGCTATGAAACCAGAAATTCTCATTGTCTGGCATCTATCTAGCTATACTATAGCCCTTGACACACAAAAGTAACTTTCTTCTGATGCTCTTAGGATCATTATAAAGACAAAGTTGGTAGTTAACCACCCTGGCCTTGCCAAATAACTTCTGCTTGAAGGAGCATATTAAAAAAAAATTTTTTTAACGTTTATTTACTTTTGAGAGAGAGACAGAGGCATGAGAGGGGGAGGGGCAAAGAGAGAGACACACAGAATATGAAGCAGGCTCCAGGCCCTGAGCTGTCACTACAGAGCATGATGCAGGGCTCAAACTCACAGACTGCGAGATCATGACCTGAGCTGAAGTCAGACACCTAACCGACTGAGCCACCCAGGTGCCCTGAAGGAGCATATTAAATGGGCTATTCACACCTGCTGGTACCTAAACATTATTTTTTGGTCCCATATTTTCCTTATTCTATCTGGTCTTTTTATCAGACTGCTTCACTGTGACCCTGGATGTTACTTAAGGTCGTTTGCCTCTCTGCCTAGCCAATTTAAAAGTTATAGTTTCTTATTCTTTTTGTTAGAAGAAGAGGGTGGATTGAAAAGAGAGCAGAAATTTGAAATAAATTTGTCATTTATGTTTAAGATTGTGTTCTTCTGTTTTGTTGTGTTATTTTTTAGCACAATTCCCTGTCACTGACTCTCTCGACAAGACGTAGAGGAAGAGTCCATATAGTACTTAGGGTTGAAACAAAGTGCTTCATGATTTATGTAAGGATAATGATGTGTGCACATTACTGTATTTCATTAAATCTAAGACCATTTGACTATAAGAACTACTACTTTTGGTACCTCGATTAAACAATCACATGATAGATACTTCGTCAACAGACTTGTGAGACACAAGAAATCAGATGCACCATTTGGCTCTGAAATTTCTTGCATCCTTTCCCTGAAGGATTTGGTATTTATCAGGCCTTTAGTAGCCTGACTTAGCAGGTGACACACAATCCATTCTATACAATTCAGTAACAAAATGAACACAGCTTCATTTATTTGTAACTCACTTCCTTTGTCATTCTGGTAAAGCCTTATTACTCAGTGTATGGCCTGGACCCGCAATGAGTAGGTCGCCTGGCTGCCGGTTACAAAAGAAGACCCCCCAGCTCCACCCCTGATCTACCAAATAATTTTAACAAGATTCTCAGATGACTTACTTGCACCTTAAAAAGTTTAAGAAGTATTTTCTTAAAGTACCTGGTTGTTGTTCTGCAAGAAATAGGGAACTTTGGTCATTTCTCCGACAAATAATTTGCTTCACTTATAGCAATTTTACATACCTCTGCTCTTTTTTGTTTGTTTCAATACCAAAGCATAACGTAATCTTTAAAAAAAACCCATGAAACTTAACGTATGTAGCACCAAAATGTATATAACTTCATAACTCACTGAAGTGAAAATATGAACAGCTAGGACCAGGTTTGCGCAAGCATAGATGATGACATGTCATGACTGCTCCCTGGCTGACAGTAACGCCATTAATTTCAGAGATGTTAAAAAATGAAAAACAGAGAAAATGTGCATCTTAAAAATTGATGAAATGGAGTAAGTGATGAAAAGCATATTCATTCTTCATGCTGATTTATGTTTTTCTGGAACTAGAAATCAAGGTTCCAGCAACAAACACAATCCAAATACCCTTGGCAGTCCCAGTCATTCTGGCCTACCTGTTCAGCAGAGAGTCTGCGAATGGTTTCTCTGAACTTGACAAGAGGCTGAAGATGATGCTTTAACTAAGAACAGGGAGTTGAGACTTCTAACCCACTTTGTAACCACCATTTCTGTTGCTTATAAAAGGAACTTCCTTTGCTTTGCTGCATACCAGACTTTTGAGCACTCACATTTCTCTCCTGATGGAGAAACACATGATGAAAGAAATACTTTTGCCAAAAGAGACTCCTCTCAGATTAAATAAAATTGCTGTACTCCTTACCCCGATCTTTAGCATGAAAAAACTAATGAGTTAAGGACAATGAGTAAACGAACTCCTCAACAATTTTGCACCCAATTGTCCCTAAATGGTTTCAGAGGCTAGAGCCCCTTTCAGGTTGGTAACACCCTGCTCTTCTTTGTGTCCCTGTGTGCTTGGTAAGTTTTCTTTTTCAAGAAGTTCCAGGAGTGGGGACCAGGGGAAGGAAAGAGGGTTAGAGGGAGGGAGGGAGGGAGAGAGAGAGAGAGAGAGAGAGAGAGAATATGAATTCATCTGGAAGTCCTGAGAATCCTGCAACATCCACTTCCATACATAGCTTTCTTTGCTGATTCAACTCTAGCAGGAGGATAGAGTTTCGTGTGGGCAGAACTAAGCCAAACATTTGTTTTATGTTGGATATTTTGCCAGTTCATAACCAGCATGTGATAGAAAGTTTACTTGTTGGTTATTTGGGTTGACCACACTGATGACAAATTATAGATTCTGAAGGTCAGAGATGGGATCAGTTCAACTCACCCCGTATCAACTCCAAATCCAAACAGCTATTAACAAATGCCAGTCAACCCAGATACCATGAGTATCATGTGTTTGTTAAAAGGTGCTGGCTTTCTATTTTTCACTTCTAGTCCTAATGGATGCTCACTCGTTCTCGCTCGCTCTCTCACTCTCCACTGAGTCAGTACAGAAGTTGGAAAATTCTTCCTCAATCCCACGGGAAGCAGACCACACTTCAACAGAGATGTACAACATGGTCTGGCTTGGCCAACTACAGCCCACATGTTTCCTGGTCTTGCTCAACCTCAGGGGTGATGTAAGTTGAAAATTGGCACCAGAGTCCAACATCTAAAGACTTTTGCTACTGTGTGTGCAGTTGCTACAGCGAATGTTTCTAATACAAGAACTATGAGTTTGTTCATTCCACATGCTGAGCTATTGATCAGCTTAACAATGGCTTTGTAAAATCTCCTTTCTGTTGCTGAAACATGGGCAGATCCCAGCAGACATGGGTGTGTGTCTGAAGCTGCCCAGAGCTTTCTGTGGGAAGTGCTCTCTGCCCTAAGAAGTCAGCTGCGCTAATTGATGCCTTTCCATAGTATGGACAGCAGAAGCAGCAAACCACGAATGCTACAGCAATTTACAGATGACTGCCACTGAGGTTTAAAATTTCATGACATCTTCTTTGACCATCGAGTCAGAAGTGACCTTTTCATAACTGGAAAGCCCCAGAGCAAATTCCTGCCCCTCATCACAGAACAAAGCACCTGAGAATACTGACTGACTTATTCTCTCCCTCATTGAACACTAAGCCCCCAAGGAGGAGACTGCATCTCATTCATTACTTCTGTACAGTGCCCAGCACAAGGCTTGGCACCAAGAAGATTCTCTATTGCGTTTGCTGAATGAAATCAATTAGAAACATAATGTGCTAGATATGAGGTAACCTGTAAGGGGACAATCAGGAGGTCAGTGGAAGGTCATTATCCAAGGCCAGTGAGTAACCATCACTTTTTTTTACTAGAACCACTCACCTCTAATCCTAAAATCCAGCTTGTTTCTTAGATATGGGTAGAAATTGGAACCAGAAATCAGAGTTGGGGAAAAAAGTACTGGTTAATATGAAAGAATGTCAGATCCCAGTTTGACATAATTTTCTAACATTTGCTTAGGGATGGACTTATTCAGCCTCAAAAGAGGATGGAATCTGAGAGGCCCAAGACAGAAGGAAGGATGAATAGAATGGGTAACACCAAGAGGTAATGAGTTTCCTGTCACTAGCAGTATTTCATTAAAGGCAAGGGTATGCAGGATTTGGCTTGTACTTCCTTGTGAGACCTGCCTGTAAGTATCTTCCCAGCCTGTGTCCAGAGATGTTGTACTGATAGCTTGAACTCAGCCTGGAATGACTGTCGTTGTTGGCCCCACCACCAAAATTCTCATGCCTGCCTATCCCACCCACCCATTTACACTCGTATGGACTTAGCTAGAGGTCTGGCTCTCTGACACCAACATCTCCAGACCCCAGCTCAATACATGCAGATTCAGCACCTGACAGACAGTCCTGCTCAGAGCCCCGAGTTGGCATACTGCTTGGGGTAATTTTCTGCTCTGGAGCATGAGAGTTTGCCCCAAGCTCCACTGTAGATATGGAGCACCAGTGGACTCCACATGCTCATGAACAAGCAGAGGCCGGAGGGCAGGGTCATGGCCACTAGCATTCTCTTGCTAGTACTTCCTTCCAAGGTCTGTCCCAGGGATCCCATTCCCATGATGTAGAGGATCATGTGGAGCCACCAGTAGGGAAGGATGAATGCCAGCATCACAGGAGATGCAGATGGAGGTAATTAGCAGTTGTCACAAAACAAAGCTGCAACAATGGCAGCACTCAGTACATGGCAACACTTGTCTTCCTCCATGAAAGGAATCCATCTGGCTCCAGCTCTCTTGGTCCTCAAAGCCCCAACAGACCCAGAGAAATCTTTCATGCAGCCATGGCTACTTGCACTCTCCTTTCCATGATGCACAGACCAGCCCTGACATGCAGTTGGCACTTAAAAAGTATTCTCTGAGTGACAAAACTAGCAACCATTCTCTGCCTTGGGCCTCTCAGACTTCATCCCTGTCTGACGACCAAAACCAGCCCATCTCCTCCAAAAGGCCTTCCCAGACTCATGCCATCAACCCAAGGCTAACCCCCAAATCACTCCTTTCCCTTCTCAAAAAATCCCCCAGGGGAAGTCAGCCTGTGAAGATCACTACTTGGACTTGTCTTGGCTTTCTAATGTATGAGCTTTATTTCTAATTTTTTTAAAGTTTCTTTTTGGGGGTGGGGGCACAGGGAGAAAGACACAGAATCTGAAGCAGGTCGCAGGCTCTGAGCTGTCAGAAGAAAGCCCAACACAGGACTCAAACTCACAAACTGTGAGATCATGACCTGAGCCAAAATCAGATGCTTAACCAACTGAACCACACAGGCACCCCCTTTTTTTCAATTTTTTGAGGGGCCTTATTTCTTCAAGAGGATCATGAGCATCTTCAGGGCAGGACCCAAGCTTCCTCCTTCTCTAGTGTCTTTATATGGTGCCCCAAAAGATATTTTGTTCCTTCCTCTTGAATTGCTTCTCTTGCTCTTTGCCTTTGTAAGTATAGTAGGTTGCAGAACAGACCCCAGGCCCACGATGTCGCCCCAGAGGGTAACACAAATGGTAGTCACATCCCTAATGAGGAAGCAGTAGAGCCCACAGGCCAACCACACCCAGTTCTCCCTCATCACCCAGGTCACAGGGAGTTCCAAATTTGTTCTTGGACAGAAAATCGGACAGCACGAAAGATAGGCGTGGGCAAAGTACCCCCAAAGAATAGCAACGACAGTAGCATGAAGCACTTGGCTTTCCCCAATTCTAACTTTGTCTCAGAAAAGAACTCCAACTTGGGGAGAAATGGATGTACTTTCCCTGAGAGAATTCAGAAGTCATATGGGGAATGTGTCAGCCACGTGCCAACTTCAGATTTAAATTAAGTTTAAAAAATTTTTAGAACTCATAATGTTTATGCAGATTCTAAAACTGAGCAACATATTGGTTACTTCATTGTACAAAAATCTAAATGCAGGAGAATTAGTTTTTATTGCTGATTCCAAACTTAGTACCATGACTGCTGATTTATTTTATTCAACTAAATACTGGGACTGAGCCATCCTCAGATCTTCATTCTGTCCTTGTCTGCTTGGGCTGCCACAGCAACACACCATACAGTGGGGGGTCTTAAACAACACAAACATATTTTCTCACAGGTGTAGAGGCTAGAAGCCAGAGATCAGAGTGCCAGCACGGTCGGTTCTGGTGAGAGCCCCCTTCCTGGCATGCAGAGGCCACCTTCTCTCTGTGTCCTCAAGTGGCCTTTCTCTCCCTGCCCCCTCTTCATTTAAGGTCACCAATCCTATCAGATTAGGACTCTTCCCTTATGACTTGATTGAACCTTAATTACCTCCCCAAATCCCTCTCTCTAAGTACAGTCACACTGGGGGATTATGAATTTGAAGGGTGCACAATTCAGTCCATAGCAACGTCTGTGATGAGTATTGCCATGCTTCAAGTCCAAATTTCTTCCAGACCACCTATCTTTCTTATGGAAGGCATGTCTGTGATTAAAACAACCCGCTGCCTCCCAAGAAACCTAAAACAACAACAACTTCATCCTGTCTGTGGTGCTCCCATTACTCGGATCAGCTCCCCCATCTCCTTGCCATCACCATTAAACCGCAGAGATAATTACCCATCTGAGGGCTGCAGTCCTCCCACATAACCTGAAGCCATTGCCATTTGTCACAACACATCATTTCCAGAGCTCTGACAACCAGCCCTGGAAGCAAGAAGAATGCTCATTTTCCTCATCCTGCCAGAGCTTCAGAAAGAACTCTGCTCAAAATAGACGCTATTGAAGTGGGAGACACATGAGGAGGCACACAGCCTATCAATACCTCAGCGCGGGCCTCTCCTTGCCCTCTACTCTATTGACCGCCTGAGAACCACTGCTGGAAGCTTTGTAATCCGAAACCATCAAGTATTCATGGGGCTGGCAACCACAAATAGAAAATGAATTGAATCCCTCTCTTTCAAATTAGGATAATGACATTGTCTGGGAAATGAAGATTTAAAAAATAGTTCAAAATATTGGTTTGAATTTCCTTCCCTCTATTCTTTCTGCTCAGGCTCTTCTCTCTGTTTTTCACGAGGTTTTCCCTCCCCGTGGCTTAGAGACTGCTGTGTTCAGTCACATGCTCCTAAGAAAGAGAAGCCAAAGTCAACCTTAACTTTGTACATCATTCTGTTTCCAGGCCAGGAACTGTACTTTTCCTCCTTCTATACCTCACTGTCCATCATGATGGGCTTCAATGTTTATCTTCTAGATATTTTTGAATGTGCCTCTCTACTACACTCTCCTCCAGTCCGTCCACCCCTGCTTGAGTCCAAGCCACTATGTCTCCTGTCACCCAGATACACACCTGCCTCCCATGAAGTCTTGTGCCTGTGGGTTCTCTTCTGTCATCCATCCACCACATGGAAGCCTGAGCCATCCTTCCATAACACTAAGCTTCCAGGCCACTTTCCTGCATGAAATCTTTTAGAGGCTCCCCACGGCCCTCAGAACAAAGCCTACATATGGCAGTATGGTATACAAGGTATGGTATACTTCTGTGATCTCGTCACCCCAGGGGCCAGGCCTCCAGAGGATGCTGGAAAGACTATCCAGCCAAATGAGACATCACACTCAGGTTAGTCTTTCATCTTCACCCTCGAGGGATAAGAACCACACAAGTAGAGTGGATCTTAAGAAACACAATATGGGGGCCCTTGATTCTAGGCAGAGGGCATCTAAATCATAGCAGGGAGAAGGCTGGCATCATCTCAAAGACCTCTTCCTTCACTGGGTCTGACTTCAAAGGAATTCCTCTGCCAAACCATATTTTAGATAAAGGGCAAAAATACCCAATGAGAAGTAACACCCATTTAAAGTTGGCACTAATGACTGGATTGAAAAGCTCTTTAAATCACATGGCTGGTCTTCATACGGGGATAAAGCACAAAGCAACCTCACAGCACAACATTTTAAATGACTCATCCTCCAGATTCTCCTCCACAGAATAGACCTGTTTCATTCATCTGTGATTACAGTTGTCATTTTGCACAACATGAGAATGACTTTGACGGCTGTGCTGATCCGGGGAGAGGTGAGAAGACAAGTCGAGGAGGACAGATTAGTTCTGGAAAATCAGGCATTTGCTGGAGTTTTCGCCTTTGAATTTGGCCTCCGGAAGCATTAAGTCAGCCTGAAATCTTTCTAAAATGAGAACCATTCAAGTGCCAGTTGCACAGAGCCATTCTTGAGCTGCCAAACAAATGGGAGCCAGGTAGAGATGAAAGGCTGCAAGTTTATCAAGGGCACAAGACATGGCTCCGTGTCCAGATCATGGACACAAAAGTCACAGGACAACCTGAGCCCACTTCCCAGGAAATTCATCAGCCCATGAAAGGAAACCCCTCCACGAGGGAGCTGAGATCCTCAGCTTATTTTCCTCCCTCATTTTCTATTCTCTTCTCTCTGCGCCAAACCATGCCCCAAATTCTACCTGGAGAATCCTACATTCAGCATGGCAGGCTTCTGATCATCCAGCCACAAAACTCTCCATTTCTCCAGATCAAAGATCTACATGCTTCCCACTAGAGGCTTCATGTGGAACTCCAGGGTCAGTGAGGAAGGGAAGGAAGGGTGCAGGTGCTCCCACATGCCCTGTCTTCTGTCCTGGGCTTCTTCTGGGAACAGACTATAGGAGGGCAGAGATGGTGCTGCCCCCTTCAGGCCGGGCCCAGCCCCCAGCAATGCCACCTGAGAATGGCAAGCAGCCTGATGGCTATCTTCCCTTTCCCTTCCACCCTTAGCCACAGAACGGAGAGATGTGTTTAATGTCTAAAACTCGATCAGTTGGCTTCATTCCTGAGGCCCTTGGCTCAGGATACTCAAATCAAGGCTCTGCCCTTTCTTCCCCAGAGCCTTGGTTTCATCACCCCCATGATGAGGGGTCATGGCGGCGGCAATATTCTCCAAGCTTTCCTCATGGGGCTGGGTGCTCAGTTCTCAGGGCCACGGAAGAGATTTTTCATTAGAAAGAGCCACAGAATAGACATTCCCAGGAGGCCTCCTAGGACTACAGCAGAGACGAGAGGAAGCCACAGCCTGGGTGTCTGAGAGACCTGGCTGAACACAAGAGTACCACCCAGTCCAGACAGGCTCCTCATCGGTAGGGAGGTCACTGCAGAAAGGTGACCGTGGCCTGCCTGCCTCAAACTCTAAGCAGGCTGCCATGTTCTACCTAGTCATTCATTCCTGGCATAAGTGTGAGCCTTTCCAAGTGCCGGGTGAGAATAAAACCCCTTGCTGGAGGGCATCGCCCACTGGGCTCTCAGCAGGTTTGTATGGATGAAGTGATCAGATCACAAATATCCAGGGTCTTGGTACCTGCCACAGTTACTGCTGGTG
Source organism: Paguma larvata (assembly GCA_030068075.1). Taxonomy (NCBI): domain Eukaryota; kingdom Metazoa; phylum Chordata; class Mammalia; order Carnivora; family Viverridae; genus Paguma; species Paguma larvata. Next base: position 121,562,087 of record CM057826.1, read on the forward strand.
CCTTGCCCCTACCCCCTTGACCAACGGCATGTCAACTACATGGCTTCCGACCACAAAGTCCTAAATGTCTTTGTCCTAGGGCTCTCTTGGCCAGTGGATCCTGCTCAGCCCATGCCCAGAGCAGGCCCAAGTGTTGGGGAGTCAACACCCCCTCACTGCCAGCAGCAGCCCTCAACCCCTGATGGATGGGATTTGTAGGACCAGCACCCCAGCCCTCTCACCCCTTGGCTGTGGTAACTCGGAGCATATTCTGTACTGACTCAGAGCTCCTGAGTTTGATGCACCTCCAGTCACTCACAGAGTAACCCACTGGACCCTCTGTTGGCTTCTTTCCCTTCTTGGTCTTACTTTGTCACTCCCCACCCCACACTGTCCAGTGTCCCTTGGGATTAGAAGCCAGCTCTATGTGACTCCAAAGGTCCAGATCTTTCCACAACACCAAGCTGACAATCACCCCCCAGCCCCTCTCTACATAGCTGGTCCCCAGAGGCAAGGAGTGGAGAGGGACCTGTGAGAGTCTTTGTCTTCAGAGACCACACTGGCCTCTGAGTTGATAGCTTATCCACAGGTGTTGCATTCCTGGCATTCCATGCCTTTCTTCTGCACTTGGATTCCAACCCAGGTGTTTGGCTGTATATCCAAAGGCTGGGAATTTTTTTTCTTGAAGCTGTGCTGCTTTAAAGAGGCAATAACACCCGGGATTCTGGCACTGGATGCCCCTTTGGGTTCACTCCAAGTTGAATTTCTGTATAACAGTCTACAAGGCAGAACTAGAAATATAATGATATTTCCTCCCTTAAAAAGTCACAGTTTAACGGTTGTTATAATTGTTGGAGACTTTATGAAAAGAGACCACAGGCTAATTTTGGAAATTAACCTAGCACCAGCTGCAGCTTCCTGGCCCCAGCCTGTAGACATATATCCTTGTCTTCACACATATGCTCATCTGGACATGGGGTGGCCTCAGGGGACTGAAGCATGCAAGATGAAATCCCACAAATCTCCATTATTAAATCTATGATATATTTCAAACCCTACCCTCAATCTCAGTAATGATGCCTTGGACATCCCTCCAAAGTAGGAGAGAGGGAGGGCAGGTGGGAGTGAAAGAAGGAGAGAGGTTCTGTTTTTCTCTGTCCACATGCACCAGCCTCTTCTCTGCCATATCCCTGGGAACAGTGAGGGGATATCCATCCTCTGAGACAGGTCTCCTGCAACACCCCCAGCCCACACAAGGGACTGTCAACTACTGACTGACGTCAGTCTGCCCCATCTCACCTCCCTTTGGTCCCACTATCCTCAGGTTGCCTTAAGTTAGTCCAGACCCACTGGGATGCTCTTCCCAGGCTACCCCCGAGGCCCAAACCTCATCTTACTCCTCTTTCACTCTCCTCACCTCCAACAACCTACCTTGGTCTCACCCTCCAAGCAGATATACGGAAAGCAAAATCAATACCAGGCGGGCTTCTCTATCAGAGGGTAACCCAGCCCTAAAGAGGCACTTTCATAAATTCTACACTTGCCTAAAACATGGTAGGGACTATCTTCAAGTTCCTCTTGGTGTGAATCAACCCCTCTGTGGCTGCGGTACCTCCACAGAAAGGGCTTAGGAGTCTTCACTAAGGCACAGATGGACAGTTGAGGGACAAGCAGTTCTTCAGAGGAATTAGAAGCCCTAGACTCAAACTTTAACCTCCAGATGTCTCCTTACAATCATCTCTGCACATCCTATCCATCTTTCAAAACTCAGCCAAATGCCACCTTCTCTAGAAAGCCCCCCTGACTCCCTATGCCAAAGGAGGCCAATCATGCTCCACACCTCCCTGGACATCCCTCCTTGGGTGGTGCTTCATGTTACCCTCATTTGTCTGTGTGCCCCCACATTCTCTGTGGGCAAGGGCTCCTGGGAGACAAGCCTAGCCCTTCATTTCAGGCTCCAGCCCCCAAACCCAACATCAGCACAGAGTCTTCTTGCTGAAAAAAGGTGCTCAATAAATGTTCAAGGAAGAAGATGGGCCAAGGAATAACTAAGGTCTCCATGATAAGAGTGGCAAAAGGACGACATAGGGCATATGACATTCCTCTTCCCCATATGACATCACTTCTTTGGATGTTGACTCTTCAGCAGAATGGAGATGGAAGGAGAGTAAGTAATGAAAAGGAGGGACAGAGAGTCCTTGATCATCCAGGTCCCATTTAAAAAACATGAAGTACTTTCACAGAAGGGTGTTAGCACAGGGAACAATTACAAAGGTTCTGGGAAAACAGTACATGCATATGCACACACATATATTCATGCATGGGCTGGAAATCTCTGGACATTTTCCCAAAGTTCTCCCTAAAACTGAATCTTGTTACAAACCTCCCTCCAATGATAAGGCAAGGCTTTGGCCTGAATGCTCCATGTGCTACCATCAAAAAGCCACCATTCACCAGAAACATATGTCAAAATCTAGAAGCCAGTGACCAGTAATGCCAAGAACAACCAACTCCGACATTTAAGCAGAGCTCATGTGCCCAAGAATGTTTACAGGAAGACATGGAAGAAATCCCATTTTGCAGAGAAACAGCTAGGTATTTTGAAGCTTTGTTTATACTCATGCATCTGCCTCAGGAATCTGACATGTTAAATAAACTCATTACCACCCACCTTGTCCAAACTTTCATCAGAGAAATAGAAAAGGAGCGATGAAGACAGGTAGACCCTGGCTGCCCAAGTTCAGTCTCACAATTCCAAGTAGTCTCGTCCCCATTCCATCCCAACTTTTCTGCATCAAGGTTCAGCCTTGGCTTTAGTGTCTGCCATCGACCTTCAGAGACCTTGACACTGTGTCCAAACCCATAAGAGACTGGGCAGTTAGAACTCACAGGCCAGGGTAGCAGCTCAGCTCATACAAAGTCATTGTTGGAGCCTGGGAAGATCTACCCTCCCAGTGGCCAGGGGAGTGTTACTGAAGCAGATACACATCTAGAGTTTGCCAGCCATTGCCCTTCACCAGGATGTAAAGGCTGGCCCCACACAACGCTGAGGGTCCCCGGGCAGGCAACTCTCCCAGGCAGTTATCACAGCCAGCATGAGCAAGATGGGAGTCTAGGGAGGGTTGTCTCCCATATTCTTGCCTCCCCTTCAATGGCCTTCTTCCCGTATTCCAACTGGGGCACCCCAAAAGGCCTTAAAAATGCCCATTTGCCACCAGGCATCTTAGGATCAGATGCACACTGACTGGGGACTAAACTCTGAGCCTTAGAGATGGAAGGGATGCGTGGAACACGTTAGGGGCCCCGATCTGCCTGGAGGGCCTCCTCATGTCCCACTGAGTCTTACGGTGAACAGCCACTTAAGCTGACTAAGAAGAACCCTGACCAACCAGAATGCAGTAATGACATAGAAATAAGTTTACTTCTCGGTAGGGAATTGTGGTCTCCTTGGTCCACATAATGAGGCCCTATAAGCCTCATTTCCTGCTGTCCCTACCACATTCCCCTCTTCTGGCTCTCATGGCACCTTAATCTTCTGGACACAGAGCCTGGGTCTTCTCAAGGCTGACAGCCCCTGTGCCTGTGTCCATGACTTTCCTCCTCCCGTTAGGCTCTTCCCAACCTGGAAAACCCTTACCTTCAAGGACAGGTCAACCACCACTTCCAGTCTCACCTTCACCTACCCAGGCTCCTCCTTTGTCCCAAATGGGGAGACCCCTCCATCCTCTAAAGTCCCATGGCTGCTTTAGCCCTTGTCTTAAATAAAAGACAGTGAGGATCTTTGAGAAGATGGCTCCTCACCCCCAGTGGATAGAGAACTCAAAAGGGACAGTGTTCAGGAATGTGTCACCAGCCCTCGGCTAGGCACACTTAGATTCCACAACTCAGTTCACACTTAATCACATCGGCCACGCTTCCCTACCTGTTTCGGGTGGACAATTCTGTTCCATATATCTGACCTGCTGGCCACAGACATAAAAAGAACAGAAATCTCCTCCATGATCTGATCCGGCCAAGAAAATTCTAATCCAACCATAGCAGCCAAAAATGCATTTCTGTGTTTTCCATGTATCTACAGACTCAAAGAAGCTTTAAACAAGCACCAAGTTAGTAACTTCTGAAAAAGCCTCCCCTAGGTTTGGTCAAATTTAAAGGATCCACTGCCTTGCCACTATTTATTTAAGACGACCCATAAAAACAGATGAATCAGAAGGGCCTACTCACTTGACAAAAGACAGCGAAGAATTCTAGTTCCCTTATCTATAAGAGCATTTCTCCAATGCTCATCCATACCATGGCCACAATTTTTGCCATCAGCCCTTTACCATCCATGTTACTAATTTTATATTTCTCTTCATCTTAACATTAAAATGACTCTCTTTGATTTAAACTTGGTTTTTCTCACTCAATGCAGGCATTTTTTTCCTAATATCCAGTAAACCAAACACAAAACGACTAACATTTCCAAAAGTCTGTGTACAACATAAAACCTTTTTGTCTCCCACTCAGGTCAAGCACAGCCCACTCGGGGGCGGGCCCTGTTTGCTGTGTCTGCCTTTTGACGTTGCAGACGGAAATGTCAACACTTCCACTCCCCTTGATTAGAGATGGGGCACAGTGGTTCCAGTGCCTGGCTCTCGGGCTCTCGTGGTGACTCATTGACCCTGCACAGCAGCTCCCGAGGGCCCAGTTAAGAAGGTTACTGTGAACAGTCTGCAAACAGTGAAAGGAGGGTGACGAGGGCAAAGCCAGGCTTTTGCTCATTTCAGGGAATAACCACACCCATTCATGCTCCCACCCACTTGGCTTTCCATCTTCTGAGCAGCTCAAGCAGGGAAGGGAAGCAGGGAGAAGCCCGTTGTCACAAAGACCTAAGAGCTGCAGGCCCCGCTGAAGGTGGGAGTTGGAGAGCCTTATCACCTCCTCAACGTGGTGCCCAGGGGCAGAGGCCACAGCAACATCAGTGTCAGTAATAATAATGACAACCTGTAGCCCCTGGAGTCTGGCTGCACAGGTGCCAGGTGCATTTTATCAGCACCCGGCACCGCACACCCCCTGCTGCATAGCTGGGGGAAGACAGGCCGAAATCATTGAAACTGTGATTTACTGAGCACCTCCCTCTGTGTAGGGCTGAGATAAATGCTTTGCATACCTTTGCTTACTTAAGCCTCTCATGGCCCCTCAGGGCACTTATTACCAATGGGGAACTTATTCATAAAGGGGGGCCTGAGGTCGACCACTGAAGTAAAAGAACAAGCCCAAGTTCAAGTTTTTTTCAGGTCCCATGGCAGGAGTCCATACGCAAGTGTAAAGGGCTTCAATGCCCATGAGCCTTCTGCTGCTTGTCCAAACCTACCTGAGACCAACCTTCCCAGCCTCTGGTGTCCTCGAGTGACACTCTCATTCATTTTGAGGTAGCCAACAGACACTGTACCCTCCCGGGCCTTGAGTGCCATACCGGTGAGGAAACGCTGGTCTTCAGAATCCCCATCCGCTGTTCTGGGCCAGCAAGCAGCCAAGGTCCTGGGACTAGGCTGGGTGCTAGACGGGAGTAAGCAGAGAGGATGCTCAGCCAGAGAACTATATTGGCAACCTAGGGGTTTCCCAAGGGCAAACTCTTTATACCAGAGATCTTCTCCTTTCAAAGGAGCAGAGTCCAAAGGGAAACTGGCCAGATACTATATGCCTTTGCCCAACTGGCATGTTCAGATGCACCGATTTGCCGCAGTGAGTCCTCGGGGGTGCAGGTCTCGTTTGTGCCTGCTTGGGGCCGTCTGCAGGTTGGGGGTTCCTCAGAGGGGGTCCAGCCTCTCGGAGCAGCTGCAGGGCCCCGCACACCCAGCCCCCAGCCTGCCTGTCCAATCTCATGCCACGCTCCCCCTCCCAAAACAGCAGATGCTAACAGATCGATCCACTCTGCTTCACTGACTCATTACTGAACGCAGGACCAGAGTCTTTTTATCATTACCTTTTTAAAATACGACTCATGTTCAAAGTCTCTCAGCCAGTCTCATCTGTTTTATGATGTTTCAACTAACATTTTTCTCATTAACAAATACATGTGCGCTGCACGAAACTGGAAAATCTGACAAGTATAAAGAACATACAAATTGCTCAAATCCAACCACCCCGACATAAAGACCATGAACATGTTGGTATATTTTCTTTCCTTCTTTCCATCTTTTATCTGTTTGTGATTATTTTTAATAAAAAAAGGGAATCATGCTATATGTAGCTTGTATCCTAGTATTTTCATTTACTACATAGCAACCATTTTCTCAGGTAATTTAATGACAGGATTCTTCAAAAACATGATTCCTAATGACCTCAAAATATTCATCTTACGGATGGGCCATGATTTAGTTAACTGTTACCATATTGTGGACATTTCAGCTGTTTCCAATATTTTCTTATTGAAATAATGCCATGACAAATACCTGCACATCTAAGTCTCTGTATGCATCTCTGATTCTTCCCCAAGGTGAAATCATACAAGATGACTAGCTTGGCCCCCAGGTATAGACATTTTTGGGCTTTCCACACAAGGTATTTCGGAAAGCTGGTTTAGCATCCCCACCCTCACCTGAATGTGAAAATGCCTATTTCACTGTACTCTCAGCATCACTGGATCTTATTATTTTAAAAAGTACTTTCCCTCCTGAAATATGAGAAGTGCTATGTTGCTTTAATGTGCATCTTCTGACTGTTAGTGAAGTCTGGCATTTTTCCATGTGCTTATTGGCCTTTTCTTTTCTTTTGTGGTTTGGTTATTCACATCCTTTGCCCTTTTTGCTCTTACATATTCGTATTTTTCTTACCGAACTGTAAAAGATCTTATACTGAAAAATGGAAGACAATGTAAATATTTCCTCATACTGTTTTCTGGCTTTAGATGACAACATTGACATTTATCCCAGTAATTCATCTGGAATGTATTTTGATGTGTGGGTTATGACAGCAGTTCCCACATTTTAATATGAAGTACAGCCTAAAGCTTAAAAATCTGCATTTTAAGAGAGCTCCAAGGAATTCCAATGGCTGCGACCACACTCTGAAGAACATTGGTACAGAGGGAGAGGCTAACTTTTTTTGGTAATGGGTGAATTGCCCCAGCTTATTTATTGAACAACCCTTCCTTACCAATTGCTGTGAAATGCTAAATGATAAATTACATTCCCATATTCACTTGGGTCCACATATTTTAGATTTTTGATATTTCCACAAATTGAAAACTTAATTTAGGGGAATTTGTATAAAAATAATAGCTCGTATTTATTTATTTTTTTAGAAACAGAGTATGAGTGGGGGAGGGGCAGAGAGCGAGGGAGACACTGAATCCAAAACAGGCTCCAGGCTCTGGGCTGTCAGCACAGAGCCCGAAGCAGGGCTCAAACTCAGGAACCGTGAGATCATGACCTGAGCTGAAGGTAGATGCTTTACCAAGTGAGCCACCCAGGCATCCCTAGCTCATATTTAATGAGCCATTCCGATGTAGCAGGCACTGCCTTACTCTTGCTACATAACAACTCACAACAATCTTATGAGGCAAATATTATTATTGATGAGAAAACTTAGGCCCCAAAATATTTAGTAATCTGGCCCAGGATTACACATTCAGTAAGTAGTAAAGTTGACATTTGGATTACGGTGATTTAACTGTAACACTGTTCCACCTAGTTTTCATGAAGCATTGTCTCACATACCTCAAAGGGACCAAGTCTACTAATTCATGAACATGGTACACTTTTCCATTGATTAACTTTATTTTGAATTACTCTGAATCCAATATATTTCTTACTCACTTTATATGCTTAAATAACTAAAATAGGATCTTTTGTATTAATTACTTTTCCAGCTAGCTATTGTTAACACTTGGGAAAACTACAGCTTATAAAGTTTTCACGTAGCCTGGCCACCTAATTGAACTCTTATTAATGCTACTTATACTTCCATCAGTGCTCTTAAATTTTCTTGGAAGGTAATTTTACAATTTTAAAATAATGATCATTTTGTTTCTTCTTTTCAATAGCTACACCTTTTGTTTTCTAGTTCCATGACTTACTGCATAGAGTGACCTTAAATATCAGGTGAGAGGGATCGTTCTTACCATACTGCTGATTTTAATGAGAATGTCTTTTGTGTCCCTATTTTCTACAAAGGTGGATATTGGTTTAGACAAATATGGTTTATCCTGTTAAAGAAACATTCTTTTTATCATAGCATTTATTTATTTATTTTTAACATTTATTTATTTTTGAGAGAAAGAGAGAGACAGAGCGCAAGCAGAGGGCCTGGGGGGTGGAGGTGGGCAGAGAGAGAGGAAGACACAGAATCCAAAGCAGGCTCCAGGCTCTGAGCTGTCAGTACAAAGCCTGACATTGGGCTCCAACTCATAGATTGTGAGATCATGATCCAAGCCAAAGTCAGATGCTTAACTGACTGAGCCACCCAGATGCCCTCATAGCATTTTTAAATGTTAATTATTTCTGGGGAACCTGGGTGGCTCAGTCAGTTAAGCCCCAACTCTTGATATCAGCTCAGGTCATGATCTTGCAGCCGTGAGATTAAGCCCCACGTAGGGCTCCATGCTGGGTGTGAAGCCTGCTTGAGAGTCTCTCTCTCCCTCTCCACCTCTCTCTGCCCCTCCCCCATTCATGCTTTTTCTCTGTCTCAAAAATAAATAAATATTTAAAAAATATTTTGTGATGTGAATTACTTCTGATAAAAGTCCTTCTAAAATTTACCAACTTCTGTCTTCTTTAAACAAAAGACTCAGAACATAACTTTCCTTGAAGATTCAGAATCAGTGACTGCATATCCATTACTATAATGTTTTGGGGCACATGGAACTTTCTTGCCTCTGTATGAGTACATCCCCTGACACTAGATTTCTTGAAATCAGGGCTCTGCTTTTTATGTTTCTTTTCTGTGCCATTAAGTTGTCATTCCCTGCTGATGTCAAGGCATGTGTCTCTAACTATTCCCCTTGACCCTAAGTTTTTCTAGATGTCTAAATCAGAAAACTCTACTTCTTAAAGTTACGTATAAAATGAGAACAAGCTCCAAGAAGCACTTTCTTTATGAGTGAGCATTATCACAAAGAAACCTTGAGCCATTTTGGCTGTGGTAAAACTTCTCCCTGTATTCAGTGGTTGTCAGCTCTGCTCTGGGGGAGAGAGGAGTCTGGGTAGCTGAAGCATTTATTACTCCTACAGGTAAGGAAGTAAACATAAGCATGCTTTAAGAATCTCAATAACAAAATGGGAAGAAAGCACACAGTAAAACAGAAAATTAAATTAATTAAACACCTCATTCTACAATCATTCAGGAGGCTTCCTATAAAGTTATTTGAAGATTCCATCCTAAACCATGATGAAAATTACTGTTATCAGTGGCCTTCCTACTTTGGAAAGAGCATGAAGGAGGAATGATAAATAATCTACAGGGGCAAGTCAGTCTGGTTATATTTATCTTCCACGCTTACTGAAGTAATGACGTGGCAGGAGGCTTTCTGTGTGCTAGCAACGCTGGGGGTATATAATCCTGTAAGAGGAGTGAATGTGCCCACAAATGACAACACTAAGAGTCAGCGCATGTGCGAGGGTTGGGTTGCAATTTTGAGGCTCAAAGAAACACAGTCACTTTAGGTAGGAATGTTAGAGAAGGGAAACGGGCACCCCTGTCATGTGCAGTGAGAAAAAGACCACGAACTAGGTCTGAGCCTGTGGAAATGGATGCCCAGGGTCGGTCACGCCCCTCTCCAGGGGTCCCCAGGATACAGCTGGCCCAGGCCCACCCTCAGTCCCAAACCTGGCTTGTTTTCCCGGCACCTGGAAGATGCCACATATCCCTCCTCATATACCAGTCTTACTTTTGTTGCCAAACAGCCTACATACATTTCCTTTAAGTAAGCATACTTACTTTTAAATAACTGGGTTTTTGCATTGAAATGTAATATATGCATGTGGCTAAAAAAAAAAAAAAACAAAACTAGACAGTACAAGTAGATATGTAGTTACAAGCATGTCTCCCTTTTATCCCAGTCCCCCAGACTCCCTTCTCAGACAGAACCACCAATTTTTAGTGTACCCTTCTAGAGATTTCTGCAAATGTACAAGTACACAAGAATAAATACACATCCCTTTTAAAGGGATGATACTAAGTTAGACACCCTGTTCTGCATCTTGCTTTTCCTAACTAATAATCTATCTAAGAGATGAGGTTAAGTCTTAGCACAATGGGCTCAGACTCCCTCCCATGCTCCTTGTAAGGAAAGGTCATCTGTAAACCATGTGCAGGAATGGAGACGGGACTCACCATGTGTCCGTCCACCAGCAACGTATTTCTGCAAATCTGCATAGCAGACTCCTTGTGCTCAGTCTCAGCTTGAGACCCCAGCAAAGTGTCTTCTTGGGTCACCTTATCTATGAAATATCTGCTTCCCCCACCCAGGTATATTCTTCTCTCAGAATCCTATATGTTTTCTTCATACCATGTAACAGGGTATCCAACTACTTTCTTTGCCATTTACTGGTTCACCATGTGTCTCTTTCCACGAAACAGCACCTCCATGAGTGTCAAGGCCATGACTGTCCCTATCACTGTTATTTTCCTGTGCCTACCATACACTACCCATGACAGGTGCTCTGTGCATACTGGATAAGAAAATAAGTGTCATGACTGTACAAAGCCCCTTTATTTCCTGAGTATGGGATAGATGAGGCAGTATGAGATCATGGGGATAAGAATGAACCCCAATTTACTGATGGAAAAACAGGTTTGGGGAGAAAGCACAACTTGTCTGAAGCCACATAGTGAGTGGGTCAGTGGTGAGAGGAGCCAAAATTAAAACCCACACATTGCAATTCAAGACCCATGCCTTTTCCACCTCCAGAAAATTCCAAGTTGTACTGATTGAATCTCAGCTTCCAAAATGCCAGTCCTCGTTTTCAATGAGTTAGTTGGACCCTAACTCTGCAGATGTCCACGGATAAGGGGCCAAAACCCCTCACACTCCTTCCTCCAGTTAGGATCTAAGGATGTGTCCCAGGCCACCCCAGGAAGCAGCTAGTCCCTCAACGGACACAAACTGTCCTCTTCACATTTGACAGCTGTCAGGGATTTGGAGCATCAGGAAGAACCCAGTAATTTCCGCTCACATTTGTGTGGCCAGCCTGGAGGGAAGAGGACAGGCCACCATCCACCTCCCACCCGGCCCACCCATTTCCACCCAACCCCTTCATGTACTGCACCTCCGGTCACCACAGGCCTGCACGCTTTGGCACGTACCCTGTAGCTGCACTGCCAAGGCCAGAGCGGGGAGAAGGGGCATGTGGCCCCACGTGGAAATCTGCTCTTCCTCAAAGAGGCCGGGCTTTCTGGGAACCACCTCACTCGCTGGCTCATTTGCAGACATTCCAGGCCAACTGCAGAGTTCTCCTATGTGGTGAGAAAAGGACCCTAGACAGCATTTGACCTTCATGGCCGGTCCTGGTCAGACTCTGACCATTACAATTAGATGAACAACAGAACTTTGCCACTGAGGGAGACATTAGTGTTCTGCTGACTTACATCCTCTATAAAGAGACCATAAGAGCTTCCAAGCCAAAACAGTCTTAAAAATAAAAAGAGTACCCTTAATACTTATGCCAGGATTTCAGACATGAACCAGGAATGTCCCAGGCAACCTGGCATATTTCACCCTAACTATGGCAACAAGTCTGCTGTTCTTAATTGCCCTGAACACATCTCTGAGCTTGGCTCATCTTCCAAAGGACTCCCCAAGACTCCCCCAGCTGCACATCCTCCACTGCCTGGCATTTATAAAACTATTCCCAAGCATTTTCACATCCATATAACACTCTTGTGAGCTATAAAAACAAGTATAATCTCCCCATTAAAAACAAAGATATTAAAAAAAAAAAAAAAAAAAGGCGCTCAAAGGCGCCCGGGTAGCACAGTCTTTTGGGCATCCAACTTCAGCTCAGGTCATGATCTCACAGTCCGAGGGTTCAAACCCCTCATCGGGCTCTGTCCTGACAGCTCGGCGCCTGGAGTCTGCATAAGATTCTGTGTCACTCCTCTCTGTTTGCCGCTCCCCAGCTCATACTCTGTCTCGCTGCTTCTCAAAAATTAATTAATTAATTAATTAATTAAAAATAAATAAAAACAAAGATAAAGGCATGGTAAGGTAAGGAAATGGCCAAGTTCCTACAGAAGTCAGTGGCAGAGATGGGATGAGAACTCGAGTCTCCTGACTGCAGTCCGGTGTATAAACCAATTCCGTGTCCTTTCTACACTGGCAGCCTGTGCTGATTTACATAATGACCAATGTAGAAAAGGGCCCCTTTTGAAGCGGCCCCAAGATGAGCTTCTTCTAGGAACTAACAAATCACTATTCAGTAAGAAACCCTGAGTTAAAGAAACTGCTAATAGAATTACCTAATATGATTTCCAGTGGGTTTAACTTAATTCCTATAGAAGCAGGAAAACATCTACCCTCAGAGACGCTTGTATACTCCTCTCCCAAAGGTAATAACCAACAGAATGTGTAACCTACACTTGTGTGCTCATAGCATGTCTCATTCTGTAGTGTGATGGTATCTTCATCACTGTTCTGCTCTATCTCCTAACACAGGGCCTGGCATGAGCAGGTGCTCCAAGTCCATGAATGGGTGGATGATGGATGGAAGGACAGCTGGGTGCTGGGATGAAGGAGGGCATATGCAGACAGGTACATGCATGGACATGAGTTGGTCTTCTTTTAATGGGGGATCAGCTATATTTATAGATCTATTTAGATCTATGTCAATTAAGTTTGACGTTTGATATCCACTTCTCCCCCGCTGATAAGTCAAGCACTATAGTGCAAGAAAACAAGGGAAGGAAAGGCATTAGGGAATATTCTAACTCAAACCAGTGAATATGGTAAATGTAGAAGCCTGAGCTTCTGAGAAGTAGCACATGTGAAGGCAGCCAGAGAACAGGAAAAGGAGAAGCAGACTAGCTGACTCGATGGACACTTAGAGGTCCTGGGGTCTAGGCCAAGTGTGGGAGTGTCAAAGCAGGACACATGAGAGATCCCACTTCGGGGTGGGAAGCAGGAAACACTGGAGAACAGAAAAGAATTGTGGGCTTCACCAGCAAGGAATTCTAAGTCACTCTCTCACAAGCCACAGTGGTAATTTCATCCATTTTATTGTTCCTCTGAACTGTAAAAGAAAAACCAAATACACATTAAAGGCAGCTTCTCCAGGCCTGGAAAATCTCTTCTTTATGGTTGGGGAAGTTTGTTCAGAGATCACAGAAACAAAGGCACCTCAGAGAGTGGTGCTATTTTTCCAAGGAACTCCCTTATCCATCTAGGGCTGAACATGTACTTCGGCTGAGTTTCACTTGTCCTGGAAGGGAGCATGACCTGTGTACCAGGGAAGACAGGGGAACCCTGGGTGTTTGGGAATCAAAACGAGCTGGCTTCCAGCTCAGGGTCTGCCACACATTAGACAGGGGCCCTCAGCCAAGCCACTTGCCTTCTCCAAGCCTCAGCTTCTTACCTGTTAAACCACCCTTGACACCGCTGCTGGCTCACAGGTGTGGCGAGGATGCAAAGAACCTGCCATGGAGCACAGGTGGCCACCTGGTGACCTTGAAGTGCTCTGCACGTGGACGGTGGTGTCATTTTTCTATTCAGAGGATTAAAAATCACATGGAGAGGGGGTACCTGGATGACTCAGTCAGTTAAGCATCCAACTCTTAATTTTGACTCAGGTCATTATCTCCTGGTTGCTGAGTTTGAGTCCCACATCGGGCTCTGTGCTCACAGCATGGAGCCTGCTTGGGATTCTGCCTCCCTCTGCCTCACCTCTCTGCCTCTCCCCCCACTTGCTCTCTCTCTCTCTCTCTCTCTCAAAATAAATAAAAAGAAACTTTTAAAAAGATCATACATGGTTTGTCTACAGATAAATGCTTCTCAAATATTTTAAATGAAAAACTGAAAAACAAAGTCAGATCCTAGCAAATTGTTATCATTTCTAAAGTCTTATATTAACTTTGAGTTTAACCCAAATTAACACACTCCCCTGTTTTGTCGAGACAGACCTTGAACACAGACCACTACCCTTCTGAGAATGTGGACATTTTATGTGGAAGAAAAAGGTAAGGCTGGTAGAGTGTGAACCAGCACAAACAACCAGGTCTCTGTCCAGACACAGGCCTGGGCCTGACTTAATTGCATGTCCCTACAATTCCAGTCTAAAGGTTTTTGAGCCAGGCTACCCTTGCTACAAGGCCTGATCTTTTTTCCCTCCCCTAGGACTGAAAATGTTCTCACAGCTCCCTGCGGTGGCATTGCTTAGGAGAAAACTTAGCACATTTTAGGTACTCAATACATGTTTCTTGATAAATATTCAATCTGAAAATAATATGGTAATTCATGAAATGCTGACTTCGAACAGCCAACTTCTCTCTGACAACACCCTCCCAGGCCTTCCAGGTGTCCATCTCTCAAAATCTGCACCTTCTGTGGCAACACAGATCTTTCTCTGCTCATTTCTGGTGGTATGGTAAAATCAGCATTGCCAAGGAGCAGTCAAGACCATGCAGAATAAGAAAGAAAAAAAAAAAAAAAAAGACCGGGAAGACAAGTCTCACTCAGGCCAAGATTTCCCATTGGCACCAAACTTAGGGCAATTTTCAAGTTCAAGTTCACTGCTACTTTCAAAGATGTGTGTTTCAGGATGGTCAAACTCCAAGTAAGGCAGTCAAGAAATGGCAATGAAGATGATGTTAAGCGCTCATGTTTCTGGAAAACAAGTACCCAAGGTAAACTCAACCAAGAGGGTCCACTGTCTTCATGGATACCTGCAGCATGTCTACAGGAGATGGGCCATTCAGGAAGATGAGACCCTGGGAATTTTCGGCAGACCCTGCCTAGTGTTCCTCGCTGGACATGCTAGGTATGAAGAATGCCACCAACCAGGCAATTGCTAAGCCCTCCCAACCAGATCCTCACACTCAGATCTGGATACAAAGCCTCTGAATGTTTCCAGTCAGGGACCTCCACTTGGCTCCACACTTTCACAGGCACAACTCCTCATCATTTAGAACCCATTTTGCAATGGGAGCGGGGGCAGTGAGGGCAGGGGGCAGCCTGGCATGAGAGAACAGGCTTTGTTTTTTATTTTTCAATAGGATTTTTAAAACTGATAAAGTAATTCATGCTCATTGCACAAGACAGAGGCAATACAGACTAAGAAGTAAATAAAAACCATCCAAATTTCCGTCACATAGAGATAACATTTCTATGAATGCATATATATATATATATTTATCCACATATATAATTCGGAGCATAATGCGCATAATTTTTGCATCCCACAGTTCTCACCTAAAATTACTTCAAAAGCACTTTCCAATGGCATTCAATGTTTATATTTCACGAATACCCGTGTAGCCTTCACTCTGTACCGGAAACTGTCCTAAGTGCTTTCACAAGCACTAATCCTCACAGCAGGCCTATGAAGTGCAGATTATTATTGTCCCTATTTGCAGCCGGGGACACCGAGGGATCCCAGAGCACTCAGTAGCAGAGCTGGAGTTCACACCTGGCTATCTACCTCCAAAGGCTGTGCCCTTGACCACCAGGCTCAATGGCCTCTGCAGCCTTTGGAAATCTGACTGTTTTGGACTCTGTAATATTCCAATTTGGTCTCCTGTGACTGGAGTAGTGTCACATTTAAGATCTCAAAGTCCTTTCCAGCCAAGGTCCATTGACTCTCTGAGGTTTTTTTTTCTTTTAATTTTTTAAATGTTTTTAATGTTTATTTTTGAGAGTGAGAGAGACAGAAACAGAGCTTGAGCGGGAGAGGGACAGAGAGAGAGAGAGACACAGAATCTGAAGCAGCCTCCAGGCTCTGAGCTGTCAGCACAGAGCCCAACATGGGGCTCGAACTCACGAACCACAAGATCACGAACTGAGCCAAAGACGAATGCTCAACTGACTGAGCCACCCAGGCACCCCTGAGATTTTTGATTGTAGGAAAAGGATCCTGAATATCAGTTGCCTCCACTGGTGACTACAAGGTATCCCCAGGACAAGCTATTTATAGCAATCTGGGGGAAACACCTGTCAAAGAAACACTCATTAGCTGTTTGACCCCTGGCTCCCAAGCCCTGGTACCCCAGGGAACTGTTGTTTCTCCACTTCCTTGAGCTCCAGGAGGCTGCCTGATTTGCCTAAGCTTCACTTTATATCGCTAACATGGGGCACCTTCACCTGCCTGACAGCATCTTGATGAGACTTAAGAAGACAGCTAGATGAACCTGAAGTATCTGGCCCAACCTGGCCAGGGCTGGGTAAAGTACAGGCTGTTTTTGTTTTTAACTTCCCTGCTGATTCAGGTGGATATCACTCGTGCCTTATCACTGGGATGGGAAGGACAGACTCTGGAGTCAGACAAGCTAGGACTGACTTCAAGCCCTGCCATTTCCTAACTGTGGGACTTTGAGTGGGTTTCTTATCCTCTCTGAACCTTGTTTCCTCATCTATGTGGCAGGCATAATAATGGAATCCACCACACAGATTACCTTGAATATTAGATGGCATAGTGCGTGTCAAAGACCTTAGCATCTAGCAGGGATTCAGTAAGTCACAGCTCTTTGTACCACTTCTTTGCTCATTTTCCACATTCTCTGCTTTCCTCTGTATTCATTTCTTTTGTTTCTCCATTGAGGTGGAGCCCAGGAAGGGGGCAGGAGACCCACCAAACAGGCCTGAGTCTGTGACATAAGAACCCTCAAGCAACCAGAGTCCAGGGAGGTTAGAGACCTAGTCACGCTACACTTCTCTTTTCCACTGCACGGCTCAGGGGACCTGACTCCTGTGCCCGCCATGGCCATTGGCCATCATCAGAGAGTACTACTGGGACTGTGAAGGTCTCTTCCAGCATCCCAGAGAACCATGAGCACCTTATTTCTAAAGGAATCACCTTGAAAGGAAACCAATTCTGAGGAGCTTGGTCTTGCCCCTGGGGCTGGAATGCCTGTTTCTGAAGCCCAGGTCTTTCATTCCTAAATGAGGTATGCAGGAAACTGCCTGTCACCACCCAAGCCTGCCAGTTTCCAGTGATAAGGCTCCTGAGGACTCTGAGCTGGCGTGTCCCCCAAAGACACACCCCTCCAGCTCCAAGGAGGGGCAATCTGGAGGCAGGGCCAGGCATGCGAGGGGAGGGGAGGCGGGCCTGCTTCTTCAGTATTTCCACTCACCCTGGGGCTGAAAGGGAGGAATGGGACACTCCTCAAAGCCAGGATGGTAATTGCAGGAGGCATTAAGCTTAATTAGTCTAATCACCTGCCTGAAGTCATTCACCCTCAACCTCCAAAAAGCCTCTTCAGAAGAAAATCCCATAGCAGCTGTGGGGCTGGAGGGTGCGTGTGGGGAGGTTCGGGGCACTGGAATCTGGAATTCTTACGAGGACTCCAGCATGGTCTCAGGAGCCCTAGCGGGTAGAGCTAACCAACTAAGTCTATACCAAGAAGGGCAAAGAGGGGGACTTCTCGGACCTTAGTCCCAAGCCAGGATCTGGGCCTTGACTGGAGACCGGGGATCTTTTCCTGTTTCGCTCTGAGCCTATTTGACTTGGTCAGTGGAAGTCTGACCCAGGAAACCACCGTGCCCGTGCACTTTCCCAAAAGCCCTGCAGGTATAGTATCTCTAGCTGTTTGCTCCCCACAGCAGTGGCCTCCTGTCTGCCAGGGTGATTTTGTGTAACTAACGGGGAAACAGAAAGGCTTATCCATCGAGTGGAACGGTTCTTTACTCAGAAAACTTCATGTGAGGCTCCGAAGCCCAGCTGAGAATGAGCAATACTTTGCAACAAAGAAAAAAACAAGCAATCTACTTAGCGGCTAAAATTGAATCCTAAACCCTATAACTCAAAAGCCTCAGAGAGTAGAGATGCCAGCGGCCAAACCCTTGTGCATAAATGCCTTCCTGGAACTGAGGCATGGGGAGAAAAATCTGGAAGCTGGGTGCAGCTCCAGGTCTACAGAAGCCCACACACCTATGGTAAAAATCTCACGGAATCAAACACACTCACCAGAATTCAGGGTAGCTGGAATATAGAGTACCTGGTTCCTTCCTATGTAATGGTTTATGGAAGGCACACTCGTGAAGCCTAAGCATTTCCCACCGAGTCTTCCTGATCCTCTTAGTTGCACAAGTTAGCACACAAGGAGATGGACATAAATAATCCTATTTTGCCCATCAGAGATGCTTCTTGACATTAGAGGTTCCTTTTGTTGGCAGCAGGCCCTAGCTTTGTATACACTCTCTACATAAAGTAAGAGACGGCCAGTTTAGGGATCGGTACCTGCCATGTGCTGCAGAGGAGCACTAATCCTCTGCTCTCTGCTAAGTGGCAGGCACAGGGTGAGGTGATTGACACTGAAGTCACTCCTCACAGTAAGCCCCGGGGGGATAGACGTTGTTAACCCAGATGAACGAAAAGAAGAAACCAAGGACGAAGAAACAGTACATAACTGCCCAGGGTCACTGAGCAAGTGAGCACGCTAATGGTTTCAAACTCTGGTCAAAGCCTACACACATGGACAGGATTCCCAGGAATCCAACAATACAGCTTCCTTTAGCCCGGCCGGGCATTCACTGTGGCAGCTGTGTGTGGGGCGGATAGATAGGAGAGGGCAGAAGCTGGGGCAAGTCCAGCTAGGCAGCCCACTGTCCCCACAGTCCAGCAGGAGATGACCAGGGCACGACTGAGGCAGCAAAGGGGTGGGAGCCCACTGGAGGGAGCTGTGAGGAAGCAAAGAGCTTGGGGAGAGAGGGACCTTCTTCAAAGACGGTATAACCCCTGGGTTCAGCTCAAGGAGAAGAGAAGAACCACACTTTCTCCTAAGAGTGTTAAAGCCGAGCACTTCAAGCACACATGACCAGCTCAAGGATAAAAGAACATTTCCCTGGAAGGCTCCCAGGCATGCTCAGGAAGATGGAAATTGAGGGAAAGCCAGACTCTCCAGGCACAGCAGCAAGGGATGCCTGTGGAAGGAGGCAGCCCTCAGTGGTGACAGCCTTTCTCGCGTGTACATAAAACGCTAAGCAGAGTTCTTATGTGGCCCCCCATCGGACCCCCGCAAGGACAATTAGCAGCCAGAGGCTGTAATTGCAGATGGAGGCCTGAGTGTCCACAGCTGTAAATGACTCACCCAGCCCAGTATGGGTGGCCGTAGCTGGGGGTCTGAACCTCCCCAGGCCACTCTCTCTCCCTGAGTCAGCCCGTTGCTCTCCTGTGTCTTCTTCAGTGGTTGGGTTTGTGACTTCCCTCCTCTGTGACCAACTCTATGAAGCCAGGGAAGGGGTAATTTGTTCGTTCATCCAGTCAGCCAGCCAGTCAACAGACACCTGAGTGCCTACCGTGTGCCGGGCACTGTGTCTGGTGCCAGGATAGGACAGTAAACACACAGTCCCTACCGGGGAAGACCTTTCAGACAAGGATAACAAGGAACACAGAAGTAAGGGTTACGAAGGGGCAGGAGCGACTGGAAGGTTTAATCAGGGAGATAGCATATGGGCCCGATCAGTCTGGGAAGAAGAGAAGAGGTGTTCCCTCCCAACCCAGCCACTCCATCTGAGGGGAGTGTACCTGGATGCCAGGTATACCCCAGCACCACTGTCCCTGAACTGAAGATCCCCAAATCCACAAACAGACATCCTCAGGGCTTTGATATTGGACAGCAGAGAAGGCAAGAATGGTGACCCAGGCCACACAGAGAAAGAGGCCATATTATGCGCCTACTTCCCAAGCTGTTCCACTTGGAATGTTCTGGCCATCACCAACTAGGCATCAGAGCATTATTTTTATTATTTTAACCTACTTTTAATCAATCAAAGACCACACCCCAAGACAGAGTTCCTAGCATGAGAAGCTATAATGAGGCCAGCAGACGTATCCCTGACAACTGTAACACAGCACAAGTGCTGAGTGATATATTGAGCCCCGAGGGGGTTGGCCAAGGGAGAAGGGAGTAGGCAGAAATACAAACGGATTCTTTCTTAGATATGTTATGGCACGGACAGACAGGAATAGACACCTTTTCCCAAGGTCAATGCCATGTCTTGACTTCCCCAAAATTTCCCAGAGAGGCAGCTCCATCCTAGGCAAGCCGGTGAGGGCTGGTGGCCAGGACTGAGGATGCGCCTGCTGACTTTTAACTCCTTACAGAGTTAGCCCAAAAGTGGCAGCAAGGAACATTTTCTGGATAAAATTAACAAGGGAATGAATGCCAGAAGGAAGGAACAACGAGCACCTTTTTGGGCTGGTCTGTGGTCCCTGCAGCTAGAGTGGCAAGGGCACTATTAATACCAGCAATATTGGCTGTGTCCTCCCAGCCTCAGGGTCCCCAGCAGCCCGTCCTGCCTCGAGCTGTTCTGGACCTGCAGACCTGGGCACAGCACCACACTAGCATGCCTGTGCCTGGTGAAGAAGAAAGGGGAGCAATAAGCGGCTTGATTACAGCAAACCTCCAAAGGGTCCCCACCAGATTCTGGTGGGAAGGGGGCACCCCTAATAGCCACCAGTTCTAGGAATCCAACTCAGTCGCACAGTCCAGGAGGGATGAGTGCAGCCATATAATCAGATAGCGGTCCCCAAAAGGAGAAGTAAGGAAGTGCAGGAAGGATCCTTCCCCAAGTTCATGGTCCCTTTGGAACCATGGTTCTAGGAGCTAAATTCATGGTTATAACAACCCTCCCACGTCTTCTCCCTCTCTCTGCTCTAGGCCTCAGCTGCAGCCGGGTTTCCCTGGAGGGTTCTGCTTCCCATGGCCCACTTGCATGGAAGATACTCCTTCCTTCTGCATTGGCAGGTGGCCCCAAGCTGTCTTCACGATGGCCCAGAGCTGCTTCCGGCTCACACTCCTCTGCTAGCACCTGAAGCTCCTGTCCATCTGAGGCTTCTGGGGTCTGGTCCTCTTCTCCTCGCAGTGCTCATCTACCACCCACTTCCTTCACACCCCCTCACCACCACGGAGCTGTGCATGGGCCCACTGTGCTCCCCCAGGCCACCCGAGGTGACCCTGGCCTCTGGGGATGCCGTCAGTCCTTGATCTCCTTGTTGCCGGTAGCCATCGCCCACACCCTGGTCCAGCAACCCACACGCAAAGCCATACCCCGCACCCTGGCATCCCCCAGACTTGCTCCATCTTCCGGATCCCCAGCTCAGATATCCCACCTACTGACCACAGCCCTCCAGCCCTCAGGGCCCTACACCTTCCTGGAGAGCTCTGACCTTGGAGCCACCCCAGCCCTGGACTCTGCCATAGAGCCCCACAACAAGCCTCCACAGTTTCTCATGAGGTGCCTGTGGTCCTCCCACAGTCCTCTGGGCCAACACTCCACACAGCACCTCTTGTCACTCTCCTCTCAAACCACCTCATGCCACCACCGCCCCCTTCCTGCCAGCTGCAGATCTACCTCGGCTTCATGGAAAAAGTAGGCTACTTTTCACTTAGCAGTTACTGATTCACCATGCCAAATATGTGTGACTTACTGTCCTAGGCACTGGGGATACAGACAAAAATCTCTATCCTCTTGCAGCTTACAGCCAATGGGAGGGAATCAAACAATTAAAAAGATAATATAAGTAGTGTGTGCTGAGTGCCAAGGGAACACGCTAGAAATGACAACTGAAACTCATAGACAGGTTCACCTTTCACGCCTGCCTGCCACCAGGGAAGGCACCTCATGGTGCCACGGCCTCCTCTGAGCCTCCAGCCCCCAAAGTTCTGTGGCCCTCCCCAGTCCAAGGCGAGTTCCACTCCTGGGCTCTGAGTCCATCTCTCCCTACCTTCCTGGGGTGAGAGGAGTCTCCCCAACAGCCCCACCTCTTGTCAGTCTCCAGATTCTCCGCCTCCCTCTGCTTCCTTTCCCCAAACATGCTTGGGTCCTGCTCACTCATCAGGAAACTTGAGTAAATCTCCTTCTACCCATTTCTCCACATTGCCCCAACCTGGTGCCCTCTCTCCTCCCACCAAAGCGAGGTTACCTCAGAGAGTTGCTTACAATCCTCCCTGCCCTCTTCCACTCTGACCACCGCAGTCTGGTTCTGTCCCCCGCCACTGCCCTGAGCTGCTCTAGCCAAGGTCACTGTCAGCTCCCTGTGGCCACCTCAGACTTCATCTTTCTGACCTCTCAGCACCGTTTGCCCTCGAACATCTGGCTCCATAGCGGAAGCACCATTGTGAGAGCCGGTACAGCACTAAGGAGTCTGCACTCTGAAACCTCACCAAGCTGAGTGGGCAGTCCTGCCTCTGCCGTTTACTGTCACTTTGACATCTCAGCCACCGACAGGGGCGAACACCAGCACTGCCTCCCTGGGTTACCTTTGGTTGAAAGCTTGTATGGGGCATCCAGCGCTTCCTGGCACGGTGGTGACAGTGGCCATTGCCGTAATCACAAGACCACCAAACTCTGGGCACGCACTGGGTACATCACATTGAAGAAGCTGAGAAAAAACTGGAGGGAAGACTTGTCTGTGAGGTCTGCATGTCAAAGGAGCAGCTCTTTCATTAATAACTCAGGGAAACTGGAACACTGCTGACAAGAGAGCCATTGAGAAAATGCCAGACCAGGAGCTAGAAGTGTTCAGAGAGGGTGGAAGGGTGGGGAGTGGGAGTCCCCCACTGAGAAGGACCAGCTCTGCACAGTCCCCACCAAGTCCCCTCCTCCATGTGCCTTCCCTGCTCACCCATCTACAGTGGGCCCTGTGGCACCTTCCAGTTCTTGCCTTTGGGACTGACCTTACCCCTTTGCCTCTTATTGTCACTTGGACTTGTCCTCCCTGACTCCTGCATTGAACATCCCCAGAGGACAGACTTTGACGTTACCCAGAGGTACACCATCTGCAGCCCTAGCAGAGTCTGATGCCCAGGGAGAATGGTGCCTGAGGCCATTGCTGAACTGGTCAAGGGGAAACTGGAGAAGAAGCCCAGATGGAGCAAAGGTTAGGGAAGAGGTTTCTAAACTGACAGACTGGCCGAGTCAGCAAGAGACTGGGGGTGATGAGGGTGGTGGATGAAGATGAGAAAGTTCTGGTCTCGCAACTAAGGAACCCTCTTCTGTGGTGAGGGAGACAGCGTGTTTGATGTTAAAGGGGCCAAGGGGCTCTGCAGAGGGGTAGGAGTGGGGAACATGCACAGAAGGGCAGGGAGGATGTCACCAGGAGGCAGAGTTGAGAGAGTCCTGAGAGCTGACCCAGAGATCCCAGGAGCAGAGGCAGGAAACACATCCCAGGCACAGGGAACAAAGAATACAGAAGCTCGGGCAAGCGAGAGTACATGGTGTATCTGGGCAGCCACAGGGGCTGGCAGGCTGAGCTCAGTGTGGCAGGGGCAGATGAGGCCAGGAGGCCATTAGACTAGATGCCCTGGGACCAGGCCCTCAGCACAGCCAGCTGGAGGCCAGGGAGCCACTCCGGAGCTCAAAGCAGGCGAGAGAGTGGAAAGCTTTGTGTTTAAGAAAGCTGTGCAGGCTGTCAGGTAGACAATGGGCTCGGAAGCAAGCTTGGAATGCAGGAGGCCAGAGGGAAGCAGAGGGAAGGCAGTCACACTGCCCCACTCAGAGAGTGTGATAAAGACTTGACAAAGGACGGTGGCAATGGAAGGAGCAACAGGTATGACACGGAGGTGCCTCACAAGGCTTGGTGACTGGTTGGGGAGAGCAGGTCAGTAGTGAGGGAGAAGAGTAAGTCAGGGTGGTCCAAGTTCCTGGCACAGACAACGTGGCAGAGGATGACACGACGACACCATTAAATGAGATGCTGCACCTCAGAAAACCACTCTGCAAGGGATGCCCCCCAAGGAGAAAGGTGAACCTGAAGACTGTTCACTAGGGTCCAATCAAATTAGTGAGTCCTCAAGCCAGGCTGCTGAGAAGGCCAGGAAAATGATAATGACATCAACATTGTCATTTGACAATGACTGCCTTCCCTCTGCTTCCCTCTGGCTTTCTGGATTCCAAGCTTGCTTCTGAGCCCATTGTCTAACAATAATAACGCCAAATATTTTGAGCACTTTTATTAAAACTAATGAGCACTTTCCTGGATTCTGTGGAATGGTTCTCTCAGTCTCCATTCCATTCTCCTTCTAGCTGGCAGGGTGGAAAGCTCAACACACTTCCCAGACTCCTGCAGCTAGGATCCAGCACGTGTTTGGTGAACGAGGTCCCACCAGTTGGAGAGACTCACACCAGGTTTGGAAAACAAGCCATCCTCGCATCTCCTTTGGCTGTTTCTAGCGGCAAGAAGTCCTGGAGATGTGGAGCTTCTCGGGGGCTGGTGCCAGGGTTCCTTCCACAGCTTCCCAGTTACGGGGTGAGTGTGGTGGCAGGAGCAGCGGTAGTGATTTGTTCACCCCGGCCTCCCAGTTCCTGGATCCCAGCTGCAAGGATGAATCCTGAGCTCTGAACTCCAGTGTCAGAGGCAGCAGAGAGCCAGGAATACCACCCTGAGGGGTCAGTTTTGAACTGGGAATGTCCTGGGAATCCTTCCAGAGCCCTGTCAGTGACCTGCTCCCCCAGCCCTCCCAACAGCGTTGTAGGACCCCATTCCCTATAATAAACTCCTCTTGCTCAAAGTCAGTCCCACTGCGTTGCACCGGGCATTGTGCTGGGGTTTTTGTAGGCATCCCCTCACAACAGACCTACTCTTAGCTCTTTTTGCAAAGAAGGACTGAGTCACAGAGATGCTAAGCAATTCACAGTAGGTCACATGGCTAATAAGCAGCAGAGCCAGATTTCAGCCCACTGTCAATGACCTCAACCCCTACACTACCTACAATGATGGGGAGCAGACTGTTATACTACCTCCCAGAAGCGGCCCTGTGGGCATGTCTTTTCCGAGCTTCCACTAGGCTGGGGGAGGGGTGGGACAGAAGGAGAGGGAAGAGGATGGGCACTCTTTCAAAATGAAAGTAGGATAAATATGGGAGGACACTCTGGTGGGTCAATCTTATTAAAAGTGGGACATAAAGCTCTGCTCGATGAGAAAAACTCTCCCCTCCCCAGTCCTTCTTAGAAAATGGGACATGGAGGTTATGGGCAAGTAGGAGCTGACAACCACTCACCCTTCATCGACTACACAACTGAGCATGCTGGGTCATTTCATTCCCCACACCTGTAAAGTCTGGCCTGGTAGGGCCAAAGAAGAGACTACTTGGATGGTGAAGCAAGGGAAAGAGAGTCAAGATATTTGACTTTGAGGGCTACAGAGGTTGACCCCTTGGGCTGAAACTAAGGCTCCTCATATGTGCCCCCTCTGGATGGGGACATAGGAACAAAACTTTGCAGATGAGTCCTTGTTAATCCTTTTCCTCCCCCCAGAGATTTTTTTCCTTGGCTGCATAGCCCATGAGTGAAGTCATGTGTCTCTGTGCATAAGTTCAACAACTATAATTTGCAGGGAGTTAATTACCTTCATACTTTGATCTTGTGGAATTTCATCTCTATGGTTACCGGATGAGTATAAACAGTTATCACTTGTCTCTTTTACATAAAATATTCTTGGAAAACACCCCTAGGGCTCCAATCATGGAAATCAAATATACAGAATGTTCAGAGAACCTTTTATGATTTTTCTATATAAAATGTCTCTACACACAAAAATAGATAAAACTGGGTAACCATATGGCTATAAATAATAATTGGAAGACTGCTACAGTTTGATTTTTCAGCCCTAACTTATAATGAGCACATCAGATCTCCTAAGTGTGACAGGTCTGGTGAGGGTACAGGCCTGGCTGACTGACAGGTGCCGGGTGCCCAGAAAACAGTGTCCAGCACCTGATGATGGTAAACTCTAGGAGTAGCAGAGTTGGGGGTGACTGATGCTCAGGTAGGTGATCATTTAGTCCTTGTACATAGTGATTATGCCTGCCTGGGGCCTTGTGCTGAAACCTGTGTAAATAGATACAAATGTGGTGAATGAATGAATGAATGAATGAATGATCAAAGCTAACATTTAGGCAGAGTTTACTGTCTGCCAAACTCTATGTCACACACTTCAGCAGTGGTTCATGTAAACCTCACAATATCACTATGAAATAGATATCACTGTCATTATGCCAAATTTACAGATAAGGAAACAGAGGCTCAGAGAGGTCACCTAGCTAAAAAGAGGTAGAGCTAGGATTTATGCCCAAGCCCATCTCAGTCCAGACCCCCTGCTCTCTCTGCCCTCTCCTCTGCTGCCACCGTACTATAGGCCCACAAACATGAATATCATGACTGCCCAACAAAACTCTGAAATTTTCAAGGTGAGGGTATGACAGCATTTCTAATTTGCCAGGAGGGGGCTCCCTAGACGGGTAACCCTGATGGGTTAGAAGAAGCATTCAACCATTGGAATCCCTGGTCAACAGTGTCTACCTATTGATATCTCTGTGTCCCTGGCCAGGGTTATCTGCCCACTGGTAGCTCTATGTTCCTGGTCAGCAGTATCTGTCCAGTGGGAGCCTTCCCATCCAGTGTAGAACCCTCAGTCGCTCTGACCTCTAGGAGGTTGGGCAAGGCTACCATGTAACACAACTCCGGATGGCATACAATGGGAACAGTCCCCAGGAGACTGCAGCAACCCTCAGCCCAGCCCATACGACCTTGTCTCTAAATGGGACAGGTGACACAGACTACACAGGGTGGAGCTGGGTGAGGGAATGAGAGGACTAGATTGGCACTGTCCAAAGATGGAGGATTCCAGGTATCTCATCAGGGGCCATTTGGAAGTGGGGCACAGGGACACAATATTCGGCGTGACTACCTCTCAAGGCCCTAAGCATCATGCTCCCACATTTCCCACAGAAATGGGCCATTGCGATGGTTTTAGCTCATCAGTCAGTTCAAGATGCTGTCCTCCACCTGCCTCTTGGAAGAAACCCTTGGAACTTTGTCCATGGTGCCGGAAATTGCAGATGCTGCTTAATCAAGTGCAAATGCTTTCCTAGATCCATCAAAGCCCCTTTCATTTTCTGCTCCAGATGGGATCTGCCAGAGATTAGAAATAATATATATGTACCTGCTGAGTGTTGACCTGAGGTTAGCACACATAGGTTGTCACAGAGGTTGACACTCAGTCACAGAAGAAACAGCCAGCTGATGTTCCACCTCAGGAACAAAGCAACCAAGCCCACCGGTCAAGCAGCCTGTCGCTAAGGGCCTGCTGTGTGAGCGAGCCTGTGGGTTTCAAGATGGAGAAGCCGTGGGTTCTGCCCGGGGCATGGAGGACACTGAGGGCTATATCAGCTGTGAGCAGAAAAAGGAGGGAACTGTGGATGAGAGAAGAGGAGGAGGAAGGAGGAACCAGCAGAGCTGATGAAAAGGCTCTTTCTGTGGGGCAACCTTGAGAGCCTGGATGGCAGCACTCTGAGCCCTTGGACCTGTGCCCCTGGGCGCCCCCCTGGGGTCCTGCTGGGTTCTGTGGGGGAGTCTCCAGGCCGCCACTGGAGCTGCAGGACCCTGGGCAATGACCGGGTGATGGGCATTCCTCTCAGGAGTAGGATGTTACACCAGGACCCTTCCTCCCACCCTGCCCCCCACCGTGCCCTCTCAGAGAGTTCTGCTGCAGGTACTGGTGCCTTTGGTGCCTTCAGAGTGTCCAGAAGCCCCTAACACCTGCCCTCCACTCTCCAGTACCTGTATGGGAACCAGCTCTTCCCCAAACTCCCAGGGCCACCATTCTACCTTCCTGCTTCCCAGGGCCATGGCTAGACCATTTCAGGGCACATGTGTGTTCTTTCTCTCTGTCTCTGTCTCTGTTTCTCTCTCTCTCTCTCTCTCACACACAAACACACACTCACAACACATCCACTCACACCTAGATGCTCACATTCATACAACGACCCACATACTCACACACTCTCACAGACCGACTCACACACTCTCACAAAGAGACCTTCACACTGTACACGCTCACAACCCATACACACTCACACTTGTACATGCTCATACACTCAAAGCACACCCACATCTACTCACACATGCTCACTCTCACACTCTCACTCCCTCACTCCCGGGATGCCTCCCTCCTCTTCTCACAGCACGCCACACCCTGCAGCTTTCCTCTCCGCGGCCCATCCATTTCCCGCATCTGTTTCCCCTGTTCCACATCCATGTCCACTTCCTCCCACGTCCCATTCCCTCTGGCCCTGTCGGCTGAGTCCCTGACATGCCCCGTCTAGGATGGTCTGCATTCAGCAGTGGACACTGCGACAGATCCATTCTGGAGCCACCATGCCTCGGCACGTGTTTGATGAGCACCTACCACCTGCCAAAGGTGTGAACAACTAAGGTGAACCTGCAGGGACAGGACAGAGACAAAGGTGTTCGGGAGTGAAAGAACATTCCTGGAACCACGGAAAATGTTTTTTCCTGGTCAGCTGGGCTTAGTCACACACCCCTTAATGAGACCACACTGCAGATGTAAAGAGCTGGGCCTCAGTTTCTTCTCTAACACACGCAGGCCCCAGGTGGTTTCCAAGGACCCTGCATAGTCTAAATCTCTGGTCCCAGGAGATTCCCCTAGCCCTGAAAAGGAGGGCAGGGTTGGCAGTGGGGAAGGGGTGTCTTAGTTTAGGTTTTCCCCTCACAGAGCCTGCCATGGGGACATGGGTATGAGTGGCTTATTTAGGAGGGATCCCAGGACGCAAGAGTAAGGGAGCAGGAGTCAGACTGGAGGAGAAACGTGACTATGAAGTGTGTTATCTCAGTCACAGATATAGGCAGATATAGGCTCCATTCTGCCCTGTCTCTGGGGTCTCTGAGAAAGTGGACAGTGTCCCCCAGAAACA
Organism: Paguma larvata; assembly: GCA_030068075.1. Lineage (NCBI taxonomy): Eukaryota > Metazoa > Chordata > Mammalia > Carnivora > Viverridae > Paguma > Paguma larvata. Next base: position 121,590,911 of record CM057826.1, read on the forward strand.
TCCCCTTGATCAGCAGAGCCTAGCATCGGTCCACCAGCTCCCACTCCCCAATGGGTGGCATTTGCCCCAGGCGCATTAACTGGCCACGCACTCCTCCAGGTTTCCAGGTGTGCTGGCATAACAGCACATAAGCTCCTACAGGCCTGGAGAAGGCTCTGGGGGAGAAAGCGACAGGACCCATGGAGCACTTGAGGCGGCCTGAGGCAGGGACAGGCGGGCTGGAACTGCCCAACACAGCTGCCACCAAAATCAGAGACAGGCCAAGGGAGGCGCTATGACAGGAAGTATGGGCCTGAGTCACCCTCCATCCCACAGAAGAATCATCCCAAGAATACTGACATCCCGGGCAGTGTGCTAGGCATTAGGCAAGCATCTGAGCACAAGCCCCACTCCTGAGCAGAAGCAGTCCCTTCTCTGCTCTGGGTCTCAGATTCTCCATCTCCCAAAGGGGGATCAGAATGCCCGCCCTGCAGGTGGCATGAAAATGGCTGCAGGGCAGTGTATGACAGTGTATGTAATGCTTCGCACTTACATCATCTCCAGGTGAGGCCATGCCTTTGCCCAGAGAAGTGCAGTCTAATAGCAAAATCACAGGCACCTAACAGGCATGGGACAAGTTGGCAGTCCTCATCACCTAGACATCCTGGCAGCTCCTCCTCGAGCATCGGCTGGTGCTGGGGGGCCAGTATAAAGCCCATGGCAGTGCACGGGCCTTGGAGTCGAGATGTGAGCTTACAGCCCACGTCTGCCCCAAAGCTGAGCGACTTGAGAAAGGTTGTTTATTCTCAATGCCAGTAGGGTTTGGGCTGCCCCTGGGCTTGGCCGAAAGTTTGAAGGGACGGTATCTGTGAAGAACCAGTACACAAGGCCCAGCACACAGCAGGCCTGCAGCAAATGCCCTCTGCCAGCTGCCCCCCTCCCCCAAGGCCCAGAGAATGTCTGAATCCACAGTGCTCCCACAAAGCCAGGCTTTTGTCTTTCCGGCAAAGCCTCCCGCCCTCCTTCACAGGATGGAACACTGTCGGCCCCAGTGCAGGTGTTGGGGTGGGGGTGGGGTGGGCCGGCAGCGGCCCTGGAAATGCTCAAGCTTTACGGTCCCCCGGCAGGGGCTGTGTTCCCCTCCACTAGCTCAGGCCCTGGGCCCTCTGAGAAGCCCTGAGCTTAAGGGAACCAGGTGCCTTCGTTTAAAAAAAAAAAAAAAAACCAACTACAAATAAAGGGTGACTCTGTGAGGGGAGTGTGGTGCATTCTGGGGGGCTCCAAGCAGTTTTACAGACCCAGACACAGAGCAAAGGCATTCAGGGACCACAGAACAGTTCCCAGGCCCAAAAGGCTGGCCAAGGCCTAGGCTATAGGTAGGGATGGGGGGGAAGGGCCCCTCCTCCAGCTCTTCGCCCCTCTCCGATGGCAGACTCCCAGGCTGGCCCTACTGCAGGTGGGTGGGAGGAAGGGAAGTGAGAGGTCCAGCCCAAGGAAAGTCAGGTTCATGCAGCTCTTCCGTGTTAGGGGCCTTATATCCCAGGGACAGCCATTCCTTAAAAGCAGTTCGTCTTACTATAGATATGGAATGGGTACAGGCAAGCCCTGGGTGAGAACACCCCAAATCCCTCCTCTCCAGGCACTCCCAGAAATGCAGTCCCTCTCAGCCTTCACTAAACAAACTTAGGAATATACAGAGTCGGGAAAACCAAGAGACTGGATTGCAGATCCACCTGTAAAACCTTTGTTTTTGCAACCCACAGGACATCCAAAATTCAAATTACATGAGAGTATGTCAAACTACCAAATACCAAAACATAACCACCAAATGGGTAGACTCGGCAAGAACCAAATGGCCATAAGTGTCACTAGTGATGAACAGAAACCAAATTTTGATAAACTGATATTTCAGTACCTTGGTCCTTCAGCATACTGACTTTTGGAGGATTGATTTGTGGCCCCTAACAGACCAAGTCCAGTGCCTGGCAGATGGAAGAGGTCATCCCAGAGCCCTGCCATTAATTCCTGTCCGGCTGCATGGCCTTTGTCACCAGTGGCCTGCCAGGAACCTGGGCACGGTAACACAAGCTCACTTTTCTTGGCACTATAGGATCATGTGATTGAGTGAAATGGGAGAGTCAGCCCCAAGGGATCTCCGACCCACAGCTAGTACAAACAAGAGAAACTTTTGGAGAACCCAAACTTTAAACCACTAAGCTGGAAATTGTTTATATTTCAGAAAGTCTGTGTTCAGAAGGTCAGGGTCTTTTTAAGCCTCCCCAGGCCATTTTTTTTTAAAAAATGTTTATTTATTTTTGAGAGAGAGAGAAAGGGAGACAGAGTGTGAGTGGGGGAGGGGCAGAGAGAGAGGGAGACACAGAATCCAAAGCAAGCTCCAGGCTCTGAGCTGTCAGCACAGAGCTCAAAGTGGGGCTTGAACTCACGAACCATGACATCATGACCTGAGCCAAAGTCGGATGCTTAGCCGACTGAGCCACCCAGGCGCCCCTCCCTAGGCCATTTATAGTGGGGATTAAATGGAGCAAAGAGGGGGAGTCACAAAATAATGTGAACCAAAGGGAGACAAGGACACATGGATTGTACAGCACAACTATAATTTTGTGCACGGGCACGGGTAGCAGGATGGACAGTCCATGGTACCTCGTCTTCTCTTCAGCACCACCATACCGTTTTCCCGATAAGATAGTTGTTTTGTTTGCAGGGCTTGTTTAAATTTTTTAAAAAGAAATGGGAGTTGTTATGGCATCAAACAGACCTAGGCATCAACTTCAGTTTTCCAATAAGTTAAGCACCAGTTCCTGGTTACAGCTTTCAAGGTTCTCCCCAGTAGCCCTGCTGCGCACAACCCTCATCTACCTTTTCGTGGAACCAGCTACTCTCTGACTCCCCACAAACTTTCTGGCCTCCAGTCTGTTCTGCCGCTCAGTTCCTGTGGCTCAGCCTTGCCTCCCCCTTCTCTACCTGGGTAAATCTCTCTCCTCCTTCAAGGTCTATTTCAAGCTCCCCACTCCCTTTCAAGCTCCCCTGTTCTCCTGGTTGGATGGGACTGTCCCTAGCCACCCTCTGAAGCCCAGAACTCATGTCTGGAACCCATTTAAAGGACCCTTCTCAGCCTGCTGGCCTTTGGTCCCCTCCACCGCTGACACACTGGGGAGCTGCCCACCTCTCTGCAGCCCCCACAGCCCTGGCAACAGACGCCGCGCTCAGCAAGGGTTCACCCTGATGTTTTCAAAGGACTGGGCACAGCAGAATAAAATAAATCCTCCATCTTGAGCCAAGGAGGGCCACTTGGGCAAGCATACTTTTCACCCCAATCCAAAGGGATTTCCACATGTGTTACTCTTCTACAAGATAAACAAAGTTGGTCTTTTCGTCTTTCCATGATATTTCAAATATACTGTTTAAAAAAACTGCTTCAAATGTTGTCTTCAAAGACAAAACGTCAGGAAAAGCTTATAAAATACTTCTGTCGGCCCAGCTGAAGAAGCAGCAACAAGCATAGTAACTTTTCAGTCTCTGCCTTTTCCCTTTGAAGCAGGAAAGGCATCCCCCAACCCCCACCACCACAAGCGGGCAAACCTGCCCTCGTTCCATGGCCCGAACCTGAACTCCATCTCTGCCAGTGCTGTGGGAGGCACCTCCAGTCACACGAAGCCCTTTCCTCCACCTTCAGCCCAGACGGCCCCCTCCCTCTCCCTTCAGCCCATCCATCCCCTACCCGACTCTGCCCCCACCTCCTGCCTGCCCCCCACCTGCACACCCACCTCCCGCCTGCCCCCTCCCTGCTGCCCCTCTCCAGCATCCACATCTGGTTTCCCTTCCCCACAAGTTTCACAATGGACAGATCCCGCACTTCAAGGATTTATGGGGTCCTGCTGCCCCTCCTTGCTTTTGATATGATTCCATTATGTGCTTAAAATCTGGGCTGTGCTTTTGGCTCCGGGGAGCTGTTTATGACAATTCTTTTACAGCCCTAAATCGTTCACTGTTAAGAACCTGGTGGTGTTCAGAAGCAATGACTAGCTGCTAAGACAGAATTTTGCAATGTATCTCAGACGGTTGGTTGAAAAGTTTCCTCCATACATGATTAATTAAGGCTAAATATTCACGAGGCAGGTAAATCCTCTGAGCAATGCCTTCGAGCCTGTCCTCTTCCATCTCTGCCTAAGACACTGATTTAGAAGTGAATTATAAACACGCCCACCCCAAACCCAATCACTTCCTCCTTCCCCTGTGCTCCTTCCTCTGGGTGTTAGAGACCCACTGGCAGAAGAGTTGGTAGAAATTAAAACACCAACACTGCAAACACGTCCCTTTCTGTAAGAAAGGGGACTGAACCATCTTTCCCTTTCCATCTCTATTTTAGGTTTTGTGGGAGAAGACAAAGAATTTCAGGAATAGGGAGACAAAGTGTTTATTCCCTGCCCTTTGGTCTAGGACTTCCTTTGACCAAGGTTTCTCTTGCCTAGAACTCCCTCTCTGTCATGCCTCCTTCACCCGCAGCCACAGAGATCTTCCAAAGAGGCAAAACCTAATCACCAGACCCTCCTGCTGGAAGGGTACAAGGGTCCTCATCATGTAGGTGATGAAGTCCGAGGCCCTCGTTCACATATCCAGCCCTCTGCCCTCCCCCACCAGTTCCCTGCCCTACCCCACAGTGTTCTGTTGACTAGCTGCCCTTGACCTTGACCTCTCCCTTCCCTGAGTGGTTCCTTAAGCTGTTGCCTCCTCCCGGACTCTCCTCCTTGATGCCCACCTTTTCAGTCTGCGTCTTCCCCTCCTCTGCTAGGGCCTGAAAGCCAACTCTGCCCCACAAGAGATTTCATAAGTGTGCTATCCTTCCCTTCCCAGCCCTACCCACGGCAGACCTGAGGAGGCCCCATGTCTGTGCGTCTGAGACCACCATTTGATGGAGACTGGCCCAAAACCATGGTGCAGTCCCTGATGCTGACTGTAGGGTGGCCATTTAAAATATAGAAAGCTTGGGCACCTGGGTGGCTCAGCTGGTTAAGTGTCTGACCCTTGATTTCACCTCGGGTCATAATCCCATGATTTTGTGAGTTTGAGCCCCACATCAGATGCTGTGCTGACAGAGTGGAACCTGCATGGCATTCTCTCTCTCTCACTCTCTCTCTGCCCCTCCCCCACTTGCACTGTCTCTGTCTCTCTCAAATAAATAAATAAACTTTAAAAATAAAATAAAATACAGAAAGCTCAATTAACTTTGAATTTCTGATAAGTAAAGAATAAATTTTTAGTATAAGAGTACCTCCAAATATTGCATGGGCATCATGCCAAATCTGGCAACCCTACCTGGATGGGAACTGTGGGACACCCTTCAGGGACAGGAGCTGAAATTCAGGTGTCAGCAGCCCAGGGCAAGGAAAGCAGTGGAGGCCTGAGCAAAAGGTGGGGCGTGTTCCCCTGTTGCCTCCTCCCAGGGGGCAGCGTATGGCTATCCTGAGCAGGATTCTGTAGCCTGACTGCTTCCAGGTGAAGATCAGCTCTGCTGCCTGCCAGTTATCTGGGCAAGTTACTCACCTTCTCTGGGCCATTTAACAGATGGGGGTTACCTACCCTAACATGCTTATGGTGATTAAACAAATTAATATTTGTATAGCACTCAGAACAATCCTTGACCCAGAGGTAAGTGCTATAAAAGCATTTCACAAATATAAAGCAAAAGGAATTAGCCAAGCAAACCTACAGATAAGGGAGTGAGCCTAGGAGACTTAATAGTAACAGTAAAATAAAACAAGAACGGCATCTGTGGAGCACCTGCTATGGAACAGGACACTGTGCGGCATGCTTGTCCCGGATCAGCTCATTTAACCCCAGCACGGTCCTATTATTTTTACAATCCTCGTTTTTTTTCTAACTTTTTAATGTTTGTTTATTTTTGAGAGAGGGACAGGGAGAGAGAGCATGAGCAGGGGAGGGCAGAGAGAAGGGAGATACAGAATCCAAAGTAGGATCCAGGCTCTGAGCTGTCCACACAGAGGCCCGACACAGGGCTCAAACTCATACACCATGAGATCATGACCTGAGCCAAAATCGGACACTTAACTGACTGAGCCTCCCAGGCGCCCCACGAACCTCTTTTTACAGGTAAGGAAGCAGAGGCACAGAGAGGCACACTGTGGTAGACTATGATTCTCAACCAAGAAGTCTGACTCTAACTCACTAGACTGTGGTAAACTGTGATCCACATTAATTTGTTCATCACTCTTTCATTCATTGAGCACCGCTGTGGGCCAGGCCCGGGGTTCCTGCTGGGATAAGAAGGTCCTGTGAAGCGCATGGACCGATGGGGAAAACCTCGAATGAACTTTTGCAGGTGTGAGGAGTGGTGCTAAAGAGAAATGGGTCTACAGACCACGCAGGTCACCTCTCCCAGATTGGGACAGGGTAAGGGAGGGGCAGATGTGCATCGTGTGGGAAGGCTTCCCTGTCAAAAGACACCTTTGCAGATTAATAAGGCAACACAGCGATCAGCCTGGCCAAGAGCCAGGGGAGAAGCCTTCAGATGGAGCAGGTAGCCAGCAAAGGAGCTGGAGTTGGAGTTTTTAAGAAACTGAGGAAGAGAGGGTGTGGCTGGAGGGTCTGGGGACTCGGCTACAGTACAGGCCAGTGAGAGGCAGTTCTCAGGACCCACGTGAGGAGACAGGGCTCAGTGGCCCTTCACAGAGGCGCGGGGGAGAGGCCAGGACTCTGCTGTGAACATGAAGCAGGAATGGCTAGAGAAGGAGGTCACAAGGCAGGACTAGGCTGGGTGAGGCCTGCTGGCACAGACCAGCGAGCTGTGCTGCGAAAAGTACGGACAGCTGTGAAGACGGGGCCTGAGCCCTCGTCACGGGCTTCGCCCGCACCACCGAGAACTGTGCGTGCTGCTTGTGCGGGGCCAGCCGCAGAACAGGAGAGCCTACCATCCTACAAAGTGGAGTTAAGACTTCCCCAGGCCTCACTGTCTCAGCTGAATGCTCTTGAGTCCCTTTCATACTAAGAACATTCAAACAAACTGGAAAGCAAGGAGAAAACCTTTCACAAGATGCCCAAAGTCCCACCACTTAGAGAGAACGACGTTTGTATCTCTTTGCTATGCTTTGTATAGCGGTTGCTGTCTTACATACTTGCAATCACAGTGTTTACACGACCTTGTGTTGTCTCTCCTTTCTGCATACGCATTTACCCTGCGAAATTCCACAGATTCTATAATCAGGAGTCTTCATACCAGTATAATATTTCACTCAGAGCTTTCATTGTTTACTTAACCAATGTCCCACTGTTGGGCATTTAGGTTAACTCCTTATTTGCAGGTAGCATTTCTCCCTTATCAACTGTTTAAATAAAATTGATGTGGGTTAATGGGGAAAAAATAGTTTATTTCAAACACTCTGGATACATACCATAAATATAATTTCCCGAAACTTTCTATCAGTCTTTAGTCCCACCAGGGATGCTGCGCTCTGCTCCCTGCCTTTACCACGGTCTGCTTTGGATGTCACCGTTTAAAATAAATATTGACGGGGCGCCTGGGTGGCCCCCTCAGTTGAGCATCCAACTTCAACTCAGGTCACGATCTCACATCGTGAGTTCAAGCCCCACGTCAGGCTCTGGGCTGACAGCTCGGAGCCTGGAGCCTGCTTCGGATTCTGTGTGTCCCTCTCTCTCTCTCAGTCCCCTGCTCGCACTCTGTCTTTCTCTCTCTCTCAAAAATAAATAAAACATTAAAAAGGTTTTTAAAAAAATATTCATTATCTGGTAGGACCCAAACCAAACTGCCATGACACCGCAGCACTAACGTGGTTTTCCTTGCTTGCTAATGAGGATGTACATTCTTTCATGAGATGGTTAATAATCGCTTTTCTTTCTTTTTCCCCTGAATTGCCCTTTGATGTCTGTCCTTTTCTCGTTTATTTGTTAGGGCCTCCTTTGAAAATATCTTTGCTTGTGTTGTTGATATAGTAAAGATGTTTGTCTGCAGTGAGGTGGTGCTGAATGAATAAATGGCAGGGTGACTGCTAACGGTTGGCCTGTCATATTTGCTGCAAGCATCTTGCAGCATGTTTGGGGGGACACACAGCACTCTCGGTTACCCACCTGAGTGGCGGAGCCCCTCTGCTCCACAAGACTGCCTGAAACCTAATTCAATACTGCCTGGCCACCCCCTGCACCATTTCCTGTAGGCTTAATTGCTCAGGCTCCCTAACCATTCCAAGTATAAAGAATAAAACCAAGAGTTGTCCTCAGGAAACCTCTGCCTGCATCCCCCTCGCCGTCAGAATGAGGCCGTGGGGAGGGGTGGGTCACTGTGCAGAACTGTGCTTAAGGAGAGGCAGCAAAGAGGAGGCAACGGGCTGCCCAGGGTCCCAGAGGGTGGGGGTGGCACTCAGAGAAAGGCACACTGATCTCACCACAGGGAAGTGTTGTCTCTCAGCTCCCTGCACGGGAAGCCGGTCTTGACCACTACTTAGGATCTACCTGCTCAGCCCACCTGCGAGGTGGTGGCCAGACACCTGCGGGGTTTCCCAGAAAGTCACGCTCCTGCTCATTCACCTCCTCCTCCCCCAAGCAAACACTTTTCTGAAGCAAATGCACTGGGAAGAACTGGCTTTCCTGAGAACGTGGCCCTGCCAATGGCCATCCTTACCCACCCCCTACACAAACACACAAACACACACACTCTCTCCCCCTCCCCCCATCCTCCGCTGACTTTGTAGTCTACACAGCCTGGATTCACTGAGGATGAGCAAGAAAGACACAGACTCTACCTACATGGAACCAGCAGACCAGAGGATGAGCCACAACACGCTCCCAAATAAACTGAACATAGTACAATGTGAAGTTGTTGCACATACAATGTAAAAAGTAAAATACACCAAAGGCACAGAGAGTGACTGTGAGAGTGCTAGTGTGACTATTCCAGCTGAGACTTCTATAAGGAGAAGCCACCTCCCAACACGTGGAGAACGGTAGTCTGGGCAGAGGGGCCAGCAAGCACAAAGATCCCAAGATAGGGATAGGCTCGACATGTCTGACGGAGAAGACAAGGCACTGCGGTGGGGCCCTGCCAAGGGGAGAAAGACGGATGGTCACGAGGGGGTGGGGCACTGGCGGGGACTGACTTGGACTCTGGGGGAAATCAGGAGCCAGTGAGATCATATGTGAGGAGCACAGACTACAAGGGCACAGGATGGTCCCCTGCCATTGTCACCTGGTTAACTCCTTCTCAACCTTCAGACTGCAGCCCAGTGGACATTTCCTCTGGGAAGCCAGCCCCACCTCCCCACCTGGCCAGATCTCCTGGCGAGGCCCATAGCACCACCCTCCCTTCATCACATCTAGCTCTGCAGTAATTTCAGGTGCATTTCTGGTTGTCTGATTAATGTCTGCCTTCCCCACTAGACTCTGAACTCCTCGGGGACAGGCACATCCTTCCTCTGCCCACCTTACATTCCTGGCACCTTGCACAGAGCCTGCCACACGGTGGGTGCTCAATCACTGTGAAAAGAATAAATATGGAAATCCCTAGGGTCAGCCAATTTTCCACTCCCTCCCTCAAGGAATGGTTTTCTGCTTCTATTTCCTCCCACCTCTGTGCCCCCCACACCTTGCGTGTATCTCCTCCACAGAAGCCAGCAAGACCATAAATAGACACAGGTTCCTACACACACACACCCACACACACATACACACACCCCAAACTACACCCCACAGGGCAGAATGTGTGTGTGATCCTTCATCACACCCCAGGGATCCCCCTGAATTAGTCAGTGCCGCCTGACTTAGACAGGACTGCCTTCCCCATATCCACCTCACCCTGCCTCCTCCACCTGCTCAAAGACCCCCGCATGAGCCCAGGAGAGAGTCTGCAACCGAAAAGCAAGACAAAAGTCAAGACCCCCCTCTCTCTCCCAGCTGAGCAGCATCATCCACGGACAGGCTGGCAGCAGCAGGCCCCCATCCTCTCCTCTACCCATGGCCCCGGAAGAGCTCATACAAACAGGAATGAGCTGTGCTTGTAAAAATATATGGCTATATTTTGCAAACCAAAGATGAGCATACATAGTCTACAGAGTACAACTGGGGGCAAAACAGTGGGTTTTCTGACCTCTGGTCTGGCCCTGGAAGTTGGGAAACTGGTCCGTATTTTCAGGGACAACCACTTTTTCCTACAGAAGCTCAGTGCCATGATTCCTGCTGCTGTCAGATCCCACTTAGCCCATTAGCATTGTTCATTGAAAAATCTATGTCACATGCTCTGCGAAAGCTTGGTAGGTAAGAAATTCCTTGGGAAGAATAAAATAGATTATGTTTTTTGAAGGGCAATTTGTATTATAAGTCTTAAATGAGCATGCCCCAGTGGCCCAGTGATTCTGACTTAGACAGGATCGATGTTTAAAGGGCTACCCCAAAATTGAGCTACGAGAGTATCTGTTACACAGCACTGAGAGAACACGGTTGAAAACAATCGAAACGTCTAACAAAGAATAATTACTTAAAGTAATCATGGTACATCTGTAGAGTGGACTGTGCTGCACCCAAAATATTAACATCACAGCACTTACTGAGTACTTACTCTGTCATAGGGACCACGTTCAAAGCTTTACACGCACCATCTCATTTAATTCTCCCTAAGCCACAGGTACCATTATCATCACAGTCTCACAGATTAGAAAACCAGTATTGAGAAGAGGGAGGTCATTTGTGCCAGGTCACATAGCTAGTAGTAGGATTCACCCCCAGGCAGTTTGACATCAAGACACCAAGCTCTCAGCCACGATGCTGGGTGATCATATATAATGCCATTAAAAGACAGACTGTAGAAGCAAAACCTGGCACATGGAAGAAGGATGATGATACCGTGACAGGTAAAACAAGTGGATTCTTAAACAGGACACACACACTGAGCACACCTGTGCACATGCATGCATGCAAAGACAAAAGGGCTTGGAAAGATAACAGTGTTAGCATCTTGGTGTAGACCTCTGAGTGGGTGGAAGTGTGTTCTTTTGTTTTCCTCTGCTTGTGTTTTCTGATTTCGCTGTAACAAACATTATGGCTGTGTACTAAAAAAAATTTTTGAAAGACTATAAAATTTAGAAAATTAATGTTATTGCCCAAAATCACTCCCTTGGACTCAGCTTCTGCATAAACCCCCATGTCCAGCTGTCGGCCTTGCTTCAAGTTCAGATATAACTGCATGCATAGGACTCAGGACACGGGCTGAAGCCAGCTCACGAGCTCTGCCTGCTCTTGAATGCTCAGCATTCCCTCCAGGCAGCCAAGGCTCTTAAACTGGGAAGAGACAGTTCACATTTCTCCACTCTGTCCCCAGAAGCCTGCCCTCCCCATCCCCCCAGGACCCCCTTTCGGTACCTGCACCTCCAGGGAGTTGCTGGGCTGACAGCACAGAGCTGTGTGAGCTGGAAGAACCTAGCAGTTGGTGCTCTGGCCTGGGAGCCAAGTCCAGGGACCCTTGGGGCCTGAGACACTCCATTCCGTTGCTGAGTCTAAGAAGGAAGCACTTCCCCAAGTGCCTGAGGGAGACAGGGTAGCCCAGAGGCTGGAGCCCCAGTTCTCCAGCCACACATACCAGGGCCCCTCCTGGCCTAGCCACTGGTTCTGTGATCTTGGGCAAGTTATCTCTTCTCTCTTAGCCTGTTTCCATGCCTGGCAAATAAAGAATGGAAATATCAACTTGGAAAAGGATTTACGAGAATCAAAATAACCTCTGTTAAAATATATACTATAATGATGTCAATAGGTGACACTTGCTGGGCACCAGCTGTGGGCCGGGCACTCTGTTGGACACTTTACATGTCTGATCTTCCGCCCCTCTCACAGCCACCCTGTGACATGCACTGTGACACCCCTGCTCTACCGATGACAGAATGAAGGCTCCGAATAGTGAGGTCACTTGCACTGTAAGTGATGAAGCAGGAATCTCTGTGGCCCTGCCTTGGACCACACCACTACGCTGCCACGGAGCCTGGCGTATGTCCAGAACATGGACTTTGTCCAGACGGTTGCCACTGCCATGTCTCCCTGCTGGGCAGAGCCTTTAGAGGATGGTATGACAGAGAGGATCCCCTGGCTGCTTCTTGCCACTCCACAGGCAGCGCGCACACTCACATACCAACTTTAGGAAGCCTTCCTCTCACGGTGACCAAATCTCCCTCCGGCACACCCTTTGAGCCAGCGCTAGTGACCACAGGCAATGGCTTTGCTGCTGTACAACCTATGGCAACCTCCCTCCAGACCTGGCCTTGTGCTCCGGCCACCAAGGCTGCTGGCCCAACAGGGACAACTCACACCCTAGGAGTCAGGCTTGCTGGCACTCACACCTGGCACCTGTTCCAAAACCCTTTCAGTTCTCAGAAGATCTGGGCCGCGGGCCTGGGTCTCTCGGCAGCTCAGAACAGCAGGCCTGTCTGGCCAGAGGGAACCGTGCGAATCAGAAAAGCGGCGCCCTTAAGCAGCCTCTCAAGTGTCCGGTACAGCCGGTACTGCCGGGGCACTGGCGGTGTGCGCGGGCTGGAGTCTGGGTGTGCAAGCGTGCGTAGAAGGGAGAGTGCAGCCGGTGTGGATATGTGTGTGCGCGCGTGGCTCCGGAGTGTGCGCCGCGGTGATCGCGGTCCCGGGGCGGGGAAGGTCTCCTCCCCCCACCTCGTTGAGAAATCTCAGTGAGTCACCGAGTGGTTCTGCATATTAATGAGCTCGCCGCCGCGAGGGCAGGAGCGGATTTAAAAGAGGCCTGGGCGGGCGGAGGGAGGCTGTGGAGAGAGCGCGGAGCGGAGAGCAGAGCGCAGCCGGCAACCAGGCACCCACCGACGGGCGCTGCGGGAGCGAGCGGAGCCGGAGGCGCGCTCCGGGCAGAGAGAGCTGAGCCGGCCGGCCGGGCGCCCTCCCCAGTCCCTGCTCCCGCGCCGCGCCCCTCTGGCCAGCATGAGGCTCCTGTCGGCCGCGCTGCTCCTGCTGCTCCTGGCGCTGTGCGCCGCACGCGTGGACGGTGAGTGCCCGGGAGGTCTCTTGTCGCCGTCCCGTCCCGTCCTGGGGCACCCGGGCGCCAAGTGCTGGGCTTCCAGGAACCCCGGAGGTCCTGGGTGGGTACACAGCGCGGTCGGGGCTTAGGAGACCGCACAGGCAGCTGAACGGCACCCCGCGCTCTCTCTCCCAGGATCCAAATGCAAATGCTCCCGAAAGGGGCCCAAGATTCGATACAGCGACGTGAAGAAGCTGGAAATGAAGCCAAAGTACCCGCACTGCGAAGAGAAGATGGTTATGTGAGTTCTGGCTCCTCACCCTGAGCATGTGTGCGGGCTGCTCTTAACCCGGTGCTGGGGCACAGCATGGGGCTGGGTCGGAGGGCTAACAAACATTCCTCTGTGCCTTTGGCAAGGCCTTAGGCGAGCCTTTGTAATTGCCCAGCAAGTCCTTAGGACGCTGGCGCGACAGTCTGAAAGAGAGTTTGGAAAGAGGGTCACTGTCCTGTGCTTTGGAAACAGCCCCGGGGAGTTCACCCTTGCTAAGATTCAAATGGGTAGCCTAGGTGCTCGCACTGCCCACCTTTCTGGGGTGATCAAGGGTTAAATGGCTCTGGTTGTGCCAACTTTAGAACCCCGGGATTGAAAGCGCTCCAAACTCACCCAGAACTATTGAACTTGCACCCAAACTGGGAGGCATGCTGCCTTCCCGTTACTGGAGAGAGAATTAAAACAAATGTTGTCTTAAAGTGCTCAGGCCCAACCCTCCTTTCAGAGCCTTCTTCCTACCAGGGGACCATGGCCAGCGTTTGGCTGCTAGCGATTTCATGTTGAGACTGATCCTTGATCCTCCGCCACCAGCTGGACTCTTGTGGGTCCCTGAGTGCTGGGCAAACCGATCTGCTGGGGTTAACGTGCCATGCGGCTGGAGCCCTGCTTGGTGGGGATGCAAGCAATATTTTAAAAACTGGGACAGAATGAGAGAACACTGAGTCTCCTTGCTCCTCTGCCTTCCCAATTAACCACTTGAGTCCAGCACCACTGTTTCCCCATCAGTATGCACTTGGCCAGGAAGGAAGCCCTTGGCAAAGCAGCTACCGTGGTCTGCCACGGACCATTGGCCCCTCTTCCCCTCCCCCAGAAACAGGACACACTTTATTCTCAGTCTGGGCAAGTGCCTTCTATCCGCTGGACCCGCTGGCCCAAAGGCCTCCACACAGAGTAGGCAAGGCAGCCCCCTCGCCCCCCCCACATGCACACACTGCCACCTTGGGGCTGCACAGTCAGGCTGAAGTTAGGGGAATTTGTGAAGCCACCAGGCTTAAGCTGAACCCCAGTGCCCTTCCTGCCCAGGCACGTAAATCAACCTCCTGTCCCTTAACCAGCAGATCCAAATTCCAGAAAAACTGCCAGAGAATCCTTTTGGTGGGGACTAGTATTCCCACAAGCTGAAGGAGAAGCTACAAACCTCTCATGGTCTCCAGCTTGGGGGCTAAAGATGACAGGGATGTGACAAATTAAGTTTGCACTCCTCTAAGTACTGAAAACCACCCCACACCCCAAAGCCAGGTGCCAAGACCTTGCAGAGAAGGAGAACCAGGGTATGTATGGGGTGCAGAGACTTCTCAAAAGGACCTTCAGTAAACAGGTTTACTCTTCATCCTGACTAAATTTTTTTCAGAATAGAGAGGGAACTGACAGCAGGCAGGTGCAAAAAGGCTTTATGCAACATTGTGAAAACTTGCAGGGGCCTCAGGAGGTCCAAACACAGTCACCAGTGTCCTTCCCAAACCTTCCCCCACACCCAGCCCCGCCCACAGCACTGAAAGGCTGAACATCCCCTCCAGTCTCAAGCTCCTAAGAGTCTAGATCAGACAAAGGGCCAGACTTTTTGCCATAGCAGGTTTTCAGCCACAAACGCTGAACAAAAGCAAGTTTCCCAGCTCATCTAAGTCACCCAGAAATCTCTGATGCAGCTGGGGGTGGGGTGGGGAGGGCAGTGTGCCTTGCACACTCTTGCACCAGGAGATTCCAGATTTTATAAAGAGCCATTTGTGCCATATGTCCAGTGAACTCTTGCCCAAACCCTCAGCACCCCAGAACCACTGAGGAGAGGGGACACAGGACCCAGAATTTCTGAGTGATTGCTGGGAATATAAATCCTCATGTCTTCACTCCACAACCAATTTCCATAGTCCCAGTGTTGTGACAAGCTTCGAGGACTATGGTGGGAGGGCTGAGTGTCTCCCCCGGTGCCCTTACCTTCAGGATTGGGGATCCTCAACCTGCGCAGTGACCTAACTGAGGAGGAGAACTTCATCAGGCTTGGCCACATCCCTTCATTCCAAGAGCAAAGAGTGGCGCTGTAGGCAGAGAGAGCAGTGGGCTAAATTCCCACAAAGCGACCAGGGAGTATGGAGAGGAGAACAAGGAGACTGCACTCGGAAGCCTGGCCCCATGCTTGAAGACCTTGCAGGAGTGTGACTGAGACCTAGCAGGAGGGACAGGACCCGGGGAGCAACAGGTCTCAGAGAGGGCCAGCGAAGGCAGAGCCCAGTGCACAGCATTTAGCAGAAGACCCATCCCTGCCCTAGGAAGCTTAGGCAGCGGTGGGGGCCTTGGAAACTCAGAGCACAGAGAAGGGAAGAGAACAAGTTGCCCAGAAATACTCTGCCCCAATTCTGGTGGCAAGATTCGATTTCCTCTCCTTGTCAACAGTGAGACTCAGTTTGTGGCGGCTCTGCTGCCATCTAGAACTTGGCCCATGTGCCCTGACACTTTGCCTTTGGCAACCTGCAGGGCCCTAACTGCCCTCTCTCCCTCCCTTCTTGCTCTTCCGAATCCAGCCTCCAACGGCCCCTCTTTGCCCCCTCAGCTCATTCCCCAGCCCACCGTCATCTCCTGCTAGTGCCGTGACCGCTCTGGGAGCAGCGCCTCTCGCCTTCCACTTTTCCACATCCCCTAGGCGGCCCTTTGTTCTGGAACACCATCCTTCCTCCCCTACCCAGAAGCTTCCGCCTAAATCCTGCCACCCTGGCCCAGCCCAGGCTGGAGGAGCATGGCAGTTCTGGGCAGCAGTCCTGCCTTCCCCGTCCAGGCTGGAGCACACGCACTAAGGCTTCTCTTTCTCCTTGGCCATCTCACCTTCCAAGACAATTACTAATGACAGGAACTCTCCACTCTGCATCTGCCAGGTGCTAGGCACGCCGCATACATGATATCCTTTCATTACTCAATACTCCTAAGAGGTGGGTCCTACTGTTAAACCCATTTTACAAATGGGCACACTGGTTCAGAGAGGTTACCCAAGGTCCTACAGACAGAGCTGAGATTCATACCCAGGCCCTACACTCTGGACAGTGCCACCTGCTTCTCCGCCACATGGCTAGGGCCTCCACGCGGTTTAGTACACTGGCTGACAGAGGCCTGAGGGGAGGGCTTGTTTGCTTGCTGGGGGTTGAGCCAACTGGGACTTCAGGATCAGGAATCAATACGGGCTGCAAGGCCAGCAAGACTCAACCTCAGGATCCGCAATGTCCCAGCTCCCGGACAGACTTCAGAGAATCCAAAGGCTCTGGGGCCTGAAGGGTCAGACAGAGACCACCGCGTGTGCACAGCATGTCTGAGCCCTGCCACGAGCTCCTCGTATCCAAGGAAAGGGGTCTCGGCGTGCGCACCTTGCGGGTATCAGCTCACTCTGCCTCTCCAATCCCCGGTTTAGAGGAGCTAGAAGAGTCCCCGGAGCTTTGTTCTCCAAGGGAGGCACGAGCCCTGTAGACAAGGGCCTCGTGGGGGTGGGGACGGGGGTAGGAGAACTATTCCAGACCCTAAGAGCTCCAGGGGAAAAGTGAGAGCCAATCACTCCATACAGGATTAAACTGTATGTGAAATCAGAGATTCAGGGGACACCCAGAACCTTCCAAAGAGGCAGCCAGGCAGTGAGCACACACGTTTGTTGCCTTGAAAGGGGGGAGGAGGCCACAGTCTTGCAGTACTCTGACTGGGACAGAGCAGGGCCACCCACGGGCCACAGTGTGGGGCTGCCATTCAGGCTCCTCAATCCCGCACCCCATGCTGCTCCGTTTCAGCATCACCACCAAGAGCGTGTCCAGGTACCGGGGTCAGGAGCACTGCCTGCACCCCAAGCTGCAGAGCACCAAGCGGTTCATCAAGTGGTACAACGCCTGGAACGAGAAACGCAGGTACGCGTGCCCTCACCTCCTCACACCTTCCTCCCCATCAGCGCCAGGCCGAGACCCCGGCTAGCTCCTCTAGCCCCACTGAAGGGGTGAACACCCACCACAGTAGCCACGCGAGCAGATAGCCACGCCTGCTCACATAACCCCATGGGGGAAGGAGCTCGCCGCTTCACAAAGCAGGCTCTTGCTCTCTTGGACAACGATAAGCATCAAAAATTTGTCCTTTTGTGAACTAAAGTTTGCACCAGGCTGACGTTTTAAGTCATAGTCTCAATTCCTCTTCTTCTTTTTTTTTTTTTTAAATGTTTATTTATTTTTGAGACAGACACAGAGCATGAGTGGGGGAGGGGCAGACAGAGAGGGAGACACAGAATCCAAAGCAGGCTCCAGGCTCTGAGCCGTCAGCACAGAGCCCGATGCGGGGCTCGAACTCACGGACCGTGAGATCATGACCTGAGCCGAAGTCGGACGCTCAACCGACTGAGCCACCCAGGCGCCCCGATTCCTCTTCTTTTTAAAGTGACCTAAGTTCTCTGATCCTCGGTTTCCCTGTGTGAACGGGCAAGCACCTGCATGGCTCTCTGGGATTCTTGTGTGGTGAAACATGACCACTTAAGTAACTGTGTTTATTAACTATAACACTGGGTACCACCGCCACGCGATGAGGGCAATACCTTACCAACACACACTTCCTGCCCTCAAGGTGCTCCCCATGCCCCCTGCTGCCCAGAAAGCTGACAGACTCCCTCCCACGCAGGTGCAGGGAGGGACCTTGGACCTGACCCCTTAAAATCAGAGCCACTCTTTTTTTTTTTTTAATTTTTTTTTTAACGTGTATTTATTTTTGAGAGACAGAGAGACAGAGTGCGAGCAGGGGTGGGGCAGAGAGAGAGGCAGACACAGACTCTGAAGCAGGCTCCAGGCTCTGAGCTGTCAGCACAGAGCCTGACGCGGGGCTCGAACTCACAGGCCGTGAGATCATGACCTGAGCTGAAGTCGGCCGCTCAACCGACTGAGTCACCCAGGCGCCCCCAGAGCCACTCTTAATATCAGGGGACAGCAGTAGCCAGGTGACCAGAGCTGTGAACCAGACCCCTATCCTCTCTGGGCTCAGTTTCCCCGCAATCAGAAGGTGACTCTCCATCTCTGATCTCCTGGGGTCCCATGTCTGGCAAGTTCCCGGTTTCCCCATACCACATAAGTGAGCCTGTCCCAGAGGACACCTACGCCTCCTACACTCGTGCCTGTATAGCACGCGCATACATGTCCACACACACGCAGAAGGCACTTCCTCGGGAGCTGGGCCCAGCACCCCATCCTGCAGAGAGGGAAACCAAGGCAAAGTGGAGGTGGGGAGTGACTTCCCTGGGAGCACATGGCAGAAAGCCAGGGCCCCAGGGTCACCTTCCTCCTGCCTGCAGCGGCGGCCCAGGCCACTCCTCCCATTGCTCCCCCCACCCCAGCCCTTCGCTCGAGGCTCAGCCCGTGACCAGCTCCCCATAGCCCACACTGGGGCCCAACCCCAGTACCTGAGCCTCTTGTGCTGCCTCTGAAACCGCCTCGTCTGCAACTGCTTGAAATAGAAACTGATGAGAGCAAGAGATTATCTTCTGTAGCTCTGGTGGGAATGAAGCCCTCTTTCTGGTCAGGGCAGGTGGCTCACGGGGCCACAGCGGGATCCGTCCTGTGCACTGCCGGACCTGCATCATCCAAGGGGAATGGGGCTAACTGCAGGGCCAGTCCGTGCAGGGGGCTGAGACGGTCTCCACAGGACTGCAGGCAGACACTCGGGACACTTTGTCCCTCAGCCCTCCACCTGGACCGTGGCTCTGATGAAGGGGAGGCAGGCACGGGACTGCGCAGTCCTGCTCTTTTTATTTCTGCAGACTCTAACACGGAGAGCCCCTCCGTAAACAAGCCCCGCCCCCGTCACTTCATTACAAAATGAGTTCGTCCCCTTTCTGGGGAGGCAAAGGCATCCTGGGAGATGAAGGGGGTGACCCCTTGCCCTGCCCATCTTCTCCCCCTGTAAAAGGTTGGAAATGTCTCCATGAATGTAGAATGGAGAGAAAGAAGCTACTGTGAAGTCCTCTTTGCAGAGACAGCAAGAGAATGCTAAACGTAGGGGAGAGGAAGGGGACGCCAGCAGGCTGGCCCAGGCTAGTCTGTGGGGCTGCTGGCAGGCCCAGAGCTGCTGGTCTGTGGGGCCCGACGAGCAGTTCCGCATCTCAGAGCCCAGAGCTCCTGGCTGCCCAGAGCATCAGGCGGAGCACAGTCAGGTGGTCTTACTCAGAAATAAGGAATGAGGCAGAGGAATGGGTGGGCTGAGTAGGAAGCATGGCCCTGAAACCGCAATGGGGCAGAACCGAAGAGATGTAAGAACTGAAATAGAGACAGTCTGGGGGGGTGGGGAGAGGGGAAGGTCACGCAGGCCCTACAACCGCTAAAGGAAGTGACCTTGAGCCACAGGCCTCTGGGACAGCCCCAGCCCCATTACCACCCTTCAGTCTTCAGGCAGCAGCTTCTAGAACTAGCATTCTTCTGGAGGACATGCATTCTCTGGGCAAAGCACAAAAGAGAATACAAGCCTGAGCGGAAGGAGGGGATGCCTGTCCTCTCCTGCCCCGTCCCTGCTCATGCTGAGGACAGACCCCATTCCCACCACTGACATTCAGTGTTCGTTGGGCAAATCTTCAGTCCCTTGGGCCTCAGTTTCCTTATATATAGAGAGGGCTTGAGGATTGCAGAGGTGGAGGCTGTTGAGAATGCACAGAGCCAGATTCAGGGAAGATTTTGAGGTCTATGCGATGACCTCCTCTCTGGTGTCCCCCCCCCAACCCCCGCCCTGCCTGCCTCTACTTCTTCCAGGCTCCTGCCTTCCCGGGAGGGGCACTCCCAAAGACAAGGATGAAGCGGCTTAGCCCCCGGCCTGTGCATTCATTGCCTGTGTCATGTCCTGAGTCACTTACGTGGTGTTTTCTCTCCCCAGGGTCTACGAAGAGTAGGGTGAAAACTCCCTCATGGGAAAACGTCACACCAGCTGGGGGACGAGCAAAGGACTCCGCAGATAAAAAACAAACCTTTTCTTTCTCACAGGCATAAGACACAAACTATATATTGTTACAAAGCACTTTTTACCAAGGGTCAGTTTTTACATTTTATAGCTGTGTGCGAAAGGCTTCCAGATGTGAGACCCTTCTCTCCTGTGCTCCAGACTTCATCACACACTGCTTTTTACCGAAAGGGGGGAAACTCATGCCTTTCCTTTGTAAAAAATGCTTTTTTGTATTTGTCCAGACATCACTACATCTGAGCTTTATAAGCGCCTGGGAGGAACACAGAACTTGGTTGAAACATTTCATAGCAGCGTTGCTCCGCTGCTAACGCGGGGCGCTTCCGCTCAGAGGTCCTGGCGCCTCCATACAGCTGCCACGGGCTCTCCTGGGCTCATGGTTGGTCACATGGCCTCCGGGGGGCTCCTCAGTGGCCCCCGTCACCAGGCAAGCAGAAGCCGATCTCTCTGCATCTGTTCTTTGAGGGACTCACGTTTGCCACAGAAATGTGCTTCATCCCCCCGACCCCGGTTAATTTTTACATCTTCTGGGAAACATTTCCAAGATTCTGGGATGGCAAAGCACAGGGTCCTCACGGAAGGGGCTGGGTCTTCTCTCCTTCTTGTGAAAGTTCACTGCTTCAATATTTACTACTCTGGAAGCACGTGAAGTTCCCAACACCGTTAGCGAAACCTTACAAGGAAACTTAAAAATATACCAATCCACGCACAATACACGGCTACAGACACACACACTCTACTGATGACGGAGAACCTTCGACGCATGTTTCTTTCCCTCCTCGCAACAGAACGTGCAGTACAGCCTTCTACCTGGGACTGCCGGTATAATTCTTCAATGTTCAACAGCACAGGCCTCTCTTAAAAGCTAAAGCAACCACACACACTCTTTCCCTTGTACATAGACTCAAGAACGCCCCCTCCGCACACTGCCCCTTCGATTTACGCCTCGCTGTACTGCCGTGTCGTATGCTATGCACATGTCAGAAACCATTAGCGCTGCATGCAGGTTTCGTACTCTTTCTAAGACAAAAAGAAAAGTAATAAAATATATTTGAAATGGACCCAAATTCTAGACTACTGACTTCTTTTCTATTCACTGAGGCCAGGATGACACCCATAGGTTTACCACGCTGGGAATAAACTGGGACAAGTGCCCTGGGAAGGAAGGAAAATGGGTGTCTCCCAAATACGGGTCCATAGTGTCACCTTTGCAGAATGCCATTACAGTCCTAGGTCTTAAAGTCTCAGGACAGGTCCGTCGGATTAACCAGGTCCATACATTCGGAACTAAAGGGTCACACCAGGGTCTCCATTTAGGGAAGATGGTAGATGGGGGACACAGTGAAGATCCCTGTGGCCAGGCCCCCATGATCTCACTGAGGTTCAGGGAGAGGTGGAAAGTGCCCACCTCCAGGCTGTGGGGCTCTGGAACCAGGCTGTCTGGAAGGCACATCCACGGAGATGTTGAAGCTCTCTTTCTGCTTCTGCAAGACGGGGGTGCCGAGCACACACCTGCTCGGGATACCAGGGCACGGTGAGCACCCTTACTATTCACAACACCTGGCCACTCTGTACTTTGCCCAAACCACCCACAGTCCCACAGCCCACTGTATCCAAGCCGCTGGATAGGCCTTCCTGTGCCCACCTGTGTCCCCCACATTCCATGGGACTACCTAAAGGGACAGCTGCCGTGTCCGCACTTCTTGTTCACTGCACGAGGAAGCAGGAGCCAGGCACTCAGGTGCACTGGAACTCTGAGGACGGTTTCCTGACATGCACAGCTGGTTCTGCCAGCACTTACAGGGACAGACAGCAAGCACCCTGCCCTGGCATGTCCTCAGCACAGTGCGACTATTGACCCTTTCCAGCACAGCCTCATCTCCTGGCAATGCCAAGTTGTAGCAAGTGTATTCCTGAGGAACCTGAGGAGGACCAGAGAGGTTAATAAAGTTGCCCAAGGTTAGTCACCACACTGCTCCAACAGCTGAGGCTGACAGCCTTTCCGCCGAGGAGAGAGTGGGGGAGAGAATGCATTACGGAGAGAGAAGGAAGGCTGGACAGGGACACCAGACGCTGACAGACAGAACAGAGGAGCAGAGTCCCAGCAGGAGGGCACAGACCAGGGCAGGGGAGAGCAGAGGCCAGGCCTCTCTCCCTGGGAGTCCTGAACCCTGCTTGGCCCCAGATCAGCACACCGTGGGGCCTCATGAGGCGAGCTCGGTGTAAGGAGTCAGCTGAAGAAGCACCCCCCCACCCCCCCAACCCTCCACCCCCCCACCTGCCCCACCCCCCACCCCGCCCCCACCATCAGCCTGGCAACACAAAGGCACAGCAGCACGGGGCCACAAGGCCTGGGGTTCTCTGTGCTGCTCCCTGAGTTCAGGTTTCACCTTCCACTCACTCTAAACACCACACACGCATCCTCCCCTTGCTCTCTCTATCCCATCTGTGGTTCTAGTACGAGCGAGCGCCTCCTCCCCAGCCCTGCTGGTCAAGGTGTCCCCTTGGTGCTCCGACCTCGCAAAGCACAGAACGGATTCCTAAGAACAGCAACAGTGTGCCTTCACAGCACGCCCGGCACTGAGCCGGGCACTTGCCCTGCACGCTCTGTCTCCACCCTGCCAGCCATGCTATGCTGCAGGGGCCCGGACAGGCCAAGAAATTTGTTTAGAAGACCCAGACAATCAGTAGAGGGAGAAGTGGACTTTGAGCTCCAGTGTGTCAGGGAGCAGAAAGCGGTGGAGACTTGGTGTAAATATCTCCTCTTCTACAGAGACCGTGTGTCCCTGGAAAACAAAAACTGGGCTATGCTTCCTGGATGGCTTAGACGCTGTCCTCCAACAGAAGAGTGTTGGCTGGACCACGAAGAATAGGCTCTGTGCCCCAACACTTCACCAAACACCAAATGAGGGCCCTCCAGTGTCAGACACTGGGCTCTGCTCCAGGGAAGATGCTCTTTTTCCTGATTACACAGCTGTTGCCCATTGTTTTTCTCCTTGGGGCTTCTCAGCAGCCCTACCAGGTATCTAACTACCACATTCCAGAAAGGAGATTGACTCTAGTGCAGCAAAGCAAGGTCAGGCCACCTTTCCAAGTGGTTCTCCTGGGCCTCCCTGGGGAGGCATGCAAGGGCCCTGGGGCACCGAGCGCAGCCCAGGGCCCCCACGCAGGCTCCACCTGCAGAGCCACTGCTTCCTCACAGATGAACATAGCTCGCGTTCCAAATGCCACACCCCTGAGCCCCTCCTCTTCCACTCTTCCCAAAGCCATGTCCTGAGCGGGCCACAGCGCCGCCCTCCAGGATGGCGACTTTCTCAGAGAGCTCTGGGCCAGCCCTGCAGTTCATCTTCTCTGCCCAGCAAACCCTCTAGCACGAGCTTTTCCTGGGGGGCTTGGATTTCAGATCAGGACCAGCTACATAACTGCAAGGCCTGGGCCAAAAGAAAGATGCACGGCCCTCTAACCAAAAATTAAGAATGTCGAGAGGGCAAGAGCAGAGCATCGGACCCCAGCACAGGGCTCTGTGTAACTCACATGCTGCAAGCCCACGGAGCCAGCCCTCTACCTCGGGTAGCAACTCTAACACTCATCCAGACAGCTCATCCTGGCCCTGAGTTACTTAGGCCCTGAGTTCAAGTTTGATTTTAACTTGAACATCCAACAAGATGTGCTCCTAGGAGCCAGGAACAATGTTTTACACTTCTCTGTAAAAACCTCCCAGAACCTAGGACAGCACCTGGGAGGTACTCAAACACCGTGAATTAATCTTGGTCTCAAGGAGCACCCTGAGAATACGCTCTCTGCACCCACTTACTGAGCTGCCACCATGTGCAAAGGCCTGCACCGAGCGCCGTGGGGAATGCAGGCTTGGCGAGGTGCTGTCCCATCCTCAGGGGCAGAGTCCACTGTTCATCCACCCGGCCACCAGCTCAGTAGAAAGCATTTGCTACGCGTCGCACACCGTGTTTGTTGCTGGGAATGACGCCTCCAGAAACTCCCAGTCTACGAGGGAGACACAGACCCAGCTGAAACTGCCCGCTGGTCTAAGCACACCATGCTGGAGGGCTGCATGGCCGATTTGGGGGCTACTCCGAAAGGACAACTCACCCAGTCTTGGAGGAAGCAACCCCTGCCCAGGACCTCGACCAGCCCGGAGAGGGCTCATGGGCAACTGCCACTTGTTTTCAGACAAAAACAGGAAGTGTCGATTCCATCCTGGCTCTGATGTGGCCTGTGGTTTCTGTGTCCAGTGGCGATAAGACGGGCCAGCAAAGACAGGGAGTACCACAGCTGGAAAAGCAGGGACTGCTGGAGGAATGCAGAACACCCACCACGCCCCAGCTAAATGTCCAGGGAAAGCAGCCACGGCTCCGACATCTACCCCCCACTTCATGCATGTCTCTTCCTCTCCCTCAAGAGAGAGAGCAAGGGCAAGGAAGCCGACCACAGCTTTTCGGGGCAACCTCTCACACAAGGAAGACATCATCCTGCTTTTAGGGACCTCAGGATATTCTCCAGTCCTCCTCTTTTTGAAAGGTTTAATAGATATTCTCGGAGGTCATCAAGAAAGCAAGGAACCCAAATTTTCTTACTTTGAAGGTAACCCTCTCCCAGCTTCCTCCTCACCAGACCGCTCTGGTATTTGCCACCAGAGGGCAGCAAAGAGCAGATGCACCTGAGCCCAGGGCTCTCCAAGTTCCCGGGGGCAGCGTGAGAACAGTGACAGCAGCGAACTGGGACAGTCAGTGAAACACTGTACTGAGGACCTGACGTGCCTTACCGCACTGAATCCTGCAAACAGTCATAGTAGGGGGTTCTATCTAGTAGCTCCACTTCACAGATGAGAAAACTGAGGCTCAGTGAGGTGATTGCACTGCCCACATTCATGAAGCTACCAGGGGGTAGATGCAGGATTCGAACCCAGTTATGTCCGGCAGGGCTTTTGCACCCTGAAGTGCACACTGCCTCCCGGTTCCTGCTGACCCCCCGCCCACAGAAGAGTGCTCTGCCCTCCCCTGGGGCTTCCCTCTGGTTTCGAGAACAAAGCTCGAATCATCCACTTAACCAGGGCCATCCAGAGAGCCAGCCTTAGCCAGGCTTGTCCTGAGTGTGTCTCATTCGTCTTTTGGAGGCTAGAGACTGCAACCACCACACACTCCTCCGGGCTTCTCCCGCTGACCCAACGAAGTGAGCCCGACAACTGTGCGATCGCTGCTCCGGCCTGTGCAAGATGGGTAGATGCAAACTCTGCCTGAGAAGCAGCGGCCAGAGCCTTTTCCCACAGCCACTGAAGAGGCTGAATAAGTAAGATGGCTGTGCTAGCACCAACTTCGACTCGACCTTTTAGTTCAGAACAAGGTGAAACCATTTTTGATCTCAAAAACTTAATCCGAAGCTGGGTTTGAAAGAATCAGCCCCGCTTCCTAATGAGAGTTGACATTGTGGGATGAGTTGCAGGCATGTCTAATTGGATGCAAATGAGCCTCGCATCTCATATTCAACGTTATTCCCCTGGAGCAAAAGGGAAGGTGAAGCAACAGGGTTTCTTTCAACCCATTGTTTCCTTAAAGGCAGTCCTGAACAAGAACAAGAATGTTTCCAAATTACAAAAGCTTTTGTCCCCGTGAAACAATGGTCTGCAAAGACAGAACGGAGCTAATGACTTGCATTAGTACAGTCAAAAAAATATTATAAACCCAGAGAATTATGAGAGAAAGAATACCCTTCAATTCCTTGATAGCTGCTAAGATACCAGCCCTGCTGATGCCCCGCACTTTGAAGGGCAACCAAGTTTAATAAAAACTGTAACTGCCACCACATGGTATTTATCGAGTGCTTTCTCAACAAGCTGTCAGTAGCCCCATTTTACAGATGGAGAACTTAAGGCTTAGAAAGCTGAGGACCTAATGTGCCTTATCGCACGTGCCTTACCGCACGTAACTTGTCCATGTTCACACAGTGGCCAACAGGTCTTGATTTTTGTTTGGCAGGGTGTCCATATGTCCTGGTTTACCTGGGACAAGCCTGGTCTCTGACTGTTGTCCCAGTGAAATGATGAAGAGTGCTCCCTTTCGCTCACTTCACAGAGTCCTAGTGTGGTTGACACACTGTGATCACTCCACTCACAGGGCCCGGCAGGACAGTGCACAGGGTATGGGATCGTGTGGTATCTCAGAAATGCTTCTTCAGTCTCCCCCTTTAAACAACCTACTCCTAACAAGTGTCGGCCCTTCGGAAGTAAAGGTGCCTCTTTAACGCCAAAGAGCACCCTACAGAATAATCCTGGGCAATCTCCTGGTTTCTCCTGCTCCACCCTGGCCTGCCTCCCCGGCTAGATAAAGATCGGAGCTGACTGACGCCCGGGGACTGTTCTCTGGGGAGCAGGCGCATGGTACTCTGGAGACCCATCTGTTCGGTGAAGGCCCAAATCCAAATCCCTATCCCCGCCTCCGGGTCTGAGATTCCCCAGACAACCGGAGTATCAGATTCTGGTTTCAAAAGAGCAAAATCAGCAAGCGCTGTACTCCCCGAGGGCTGAGGTAAACTGTTCCTTGGCAGTTGGGCCGGCAGGCTCTGGGAGTGGTAATGGCACACGGGCCTGTGACATCCTGTTCTGAGTCAGCGATGGAGGGCTGAAGCTCATCGGGAAGACTGGGGAAAAACCCTGCAGGCTCAAAGGTGCACTCCCTCCCCTCACATCGGTGCTGAACACAACTCCCGTCCGACTGCCGGCTGCCGGTTTGGCCGAGTCTGGTGTGTTTTCCTACTCCAAGGCTGCTGACTTGCTTCCTTCTCTGAGCCTGGAAGGAGCTGAGGTGAGAGAGAGGGCACTGCCCCGACACCCAGGCTATGCTGCAGCCTCACTTGCATGAGCCATCTGGAGCTGGGGCAGCTCGAGGGGCACGTGAGTCCTTCAGGCTCACTGACTCAGCCGGTTAGCCCGGAGGCTGGCTTCCTGCTCCCAAGGCTTCAGGGTACGTCCAGCCGCTGTTCTGCCTGCCCAGCCCTGCCCCAGATCCTTAAGGGCTTTTCTGTGCCTCTCCCCTCCCCCATCTATTCAAACAGCCCCTCACGGGACAGATACACAGAAAGGGCCTGGGTCCCAGCTCCTTGTTCCATCCCCAAGTGTCTGCAGAGCTGAGAACACAGGCTGTGAGCCACATGGGTCCATTCAAATCCTGGCTCCTCTCTCTTTCTCTCTCTCTCTCTCTTTTTTTTTTTTTTTTTTTTTTTTTTGAGAGAGAGAAAGAGAGAAAATAAGCAAAGAAGGGGCAGAGAGAGAGGGGGCAGAGGATCCAAAGTGGGCTCTGCTCTGACAGCAGAAAGCCTGATGTGGGGCTCGAACTTGCAAAATGTGAGGTTATGACTGGAGCTAAAGTCAGACGCTTAATGAACTGAACCACCCAAGGCACTCTCTGTGTCCTCTCCTTAAAAGCTAAATGCCCATGGGCAAGTGACTTAATTTCTCCCAGCCCAACTCTATAGGGCCAGAGTGAGCATTAAATGAGATAAATATCTCAACACAGAAAGTAAAAAGTCAATACGTAGTTGCTTATTATTATTATTATCATCCTGCCTTTAAAATTTCCGACATGGGGCACTTGGTAGCTCAGTCAGTTGAGTGTCCAGCTCTTGATCCCAGGGTTGTAGGATCGAGCCCCTCGCCGAACATGGAACCTGCTTAAGATTCTCTCTCTCCCTCTACCCCTCTTATCTCTCGCCCCAAAATTAACAGTAAAAATAAACAATAAAAATAAATTTCCAACATAACTTCACATTTACTAGACATAAAAAGGCCAGGGGCACTTGGGTGGCTCGGTCAGTTAGGTGTCCGACTCTTGATTTGGGCTCAGGTCATGATCTCATGATTTGTAGGATCGAGCCCAGCCATCCGGCTCTGCGCTGACAGCGCGGGGCCCCCTTGGGATTCTCTCTCTCTCAAAATAAATAAACAAACAAACATTTTTTTAAAGTCAGACAGGTGGACACATTATCAAGAAAAGATTTGGGAACCTTCTGAGAACTCCCCTACCTCAGCTTCATCACATAAAATGGGAAAAATAATAATACTTAATCTCAAGATTTTTTTAAAACACTAAACGAGACAATTCAAGCAGAATATGCAAAACTTTTTGTGGCACATAATAGGGACACAGTAAACCGGCAGCTAATAATAACAATAATTTCACGCTACTCCTAAGAACATCTTACGACTGGGAGAAAAACCACCTTAAAATCTAGTCTACCTTACATCCAATAGCTAAATTTCTTTAAAATTATGTATTTTTAAACTGCTCTTGGATGCTAGCCACCCCCTGCCCCGAAAATTTACTGGTGAATTCTATGTTTCCTTCTCCTCAAAAAAAAAAAAAAAAAAAAAAGTGCGCGGGCTATTTTATAAACAATTTTAGGAGATTCTGGGATTCTCCTGAAGTCATCTTTATGGTTCCTTAGACTCTGTGTGAGTAATTCCTATCTTAGATGACCCCAGATGGGGCATCCAGAGGCTGCTTGAAGGTTTCTACGACTGGGCGCCTCACAACGCATAAAGCAGCTCACTCTGTGGTTGGAAAACTGCTAAGAAGTTGTATAATTATGGCGTGCCTGGGTGGCTCAGTCGGTTGAGCATCCGACTTCGGTTCACATCAGGATCTCACGGTTGGGGGGTTGGAGCCCTGCATCAGGCCCTGTGCTGACAGATCAGAGCCTGGAACCTGCTTCGGATTCTGTGTGTGCGTGTCTCTCTCTCTCTGCCCCTCCCCATTCGCACTCTGTCTCTCTTGCTCTCAAAAATAAACATTAAAATTATTTTTAAAAGTTGTACAAGCCTTCCTTGAAACAGGAAACTGAAAAGATGCTTCCTGAGGTCTATCTTTGGAGCAACACAGAGGTAGCATGACACCTTCCTCCGGGGCCGAACCTTGACATTTGTGGAAAGCGGGACCCACGCTGTGACGGGTCTGATTCTCTCCAGGCTAACCTGTGTGCCCTCTCGGCCATTCCAGGCCCTCCGGGTCGCCCTGCCCAAACTGCCTCCTGCCTAGCTGCGGCTCCTGTCCTTTATCTAGAACTCTGTGCTTGCAGGAACCCCTCCGAAGTCTGAGCTACTCTCCTGAGCCCCCTCGTTACCTCCACGAGGCAAGCATTTAACTGAGCCCCGAGGCATCAAACAAGAGCAGATTTTCATGCCACACCTCCTCCCACTCCAACCTTGCGTCCGGCCACCTGACCTTTTGAACCGAAGGCCGCCACTATACATCTGCCCCAATTAAATTTAGTCTCGCCGATCTCTTCGCTGACATTCTAAACCCCTCGGGAGTGATTGAAATTCACATTCTATCACCCAGTAGATGCGTTCTGTCTCTCGGCTTTGAGACATTTGCGAATCCCATCCAAGAGAAGCCAAATAAGACTTACACATCTCCCTGTGCTAAGCTCGGGGCAAAGGGCCTTACCCATAGCCTCGTTAAATTTTCACATCAACTCTATGAACATTGACACCTGTACTATCAGCCCTGCTTCACAGAACAAAACGGAGTCTGGTGGAGAGCCCATCACTTGCATAAGGTCACCATAGGTACTAGAGAGCCAAGCCAAAATTTCACCTCAGCCCCGACCAAGCCACACTATTTCACTACACCCTCAGCATTTCCACACTGAATGGCATTTTTATTTCTAGATGTCTCTCCAACTAGGCTGTGGGATCTCTCATAACAGTGAATAGATTTTGTCTCTGAATTCCCAGGCCCTGGCAAGTGCCTGGTGCAGAATAGTTGTTTCACGCCCAGTAGACAAAGGAAAGCAAGTGGGGGGGGGGGTCACTGGGGGCTGGTATGTGAGAAAATGCTTCTAGAGCTGAGCCCTGAAGTTCAGGTTCTTCTTTAAGAGCATTTAATCCACCCTGTGTAACATTAAGACACATTGTGGTCCACGCAGGACCAGAAGGCTCCATGTCCCCAAGATCATGCTGGCCCGAACATTGCGACATTCGTTCCCCCAAGTCATTGGAAAGCTGACCCAGAAGAGTGGCCTTGCACCCTTCCCACACCCTGGTCCACCTGAGCCCAGCGGTGGGCTCTCCCAGTGTGCCACCCGCCCCCTCCACAGTTGGCCTCCTCAGCACAGGGGCTGCGTGATGGGAAAGAGAAGGTTCGGGAAGCCTGCGGCCTGAGATTTCTCAAATACTCCTGAGAGGATACCCAAATTCCTGACTAACTCACACCCTCTTTTTCACGAAACGGACTCCAGAACGAACTCACAGAACTTTTATACTGAGGAATCAGGCTGAGGGGAAGAGGCTTAATACAGTGAGGGAACACCACCACTGGGGTCACACCACCGTCTGTGTGTGTTGAACCAGTTCTGTCCACACAGCACCATGTTTCCTCACACGCCGCCCCTCGTGGCATACAACCATGGTCTGCTCCTTTTACTACAGAAGGCAAGGTCTGAATTCTTCTGAGAACCACGGGGGAGGATATCACTGTGGGTTAACAGACGCAGAGAAAGACCCAGGCAAAAGACAGCGTTCCCGTGAAGGAGAAAGAGCGGGAGCGCCATCTTGTGGTAACTGGACAACTTGCAGGCTGCTTAACTTCCCTCCGCACCCCGCTTCTGCGGTACCATCACTCAACCCCTGGCTCTTTCCTTTGGAAGCCCCTGCCGCAGCCCGGAAAGCCTGAGGGGGGCTGGGAATCACGAGGTACACGCCTACCTGACCCCAGCAGCAGGGACGGTCCCTGAACCAGGATGGCCAGCCAGAGCCCAGCATCCTCCCCCACCAGCATGCTGATTGGCTGAGACACGGACACGTGACCCAAGAAAGCCAATCAGGAACGTCACAGGATTCACTAGGTGGAAGCGGGAGAAAGAGGCTTCTATAATCTGTGGTCACGAGCTATAAGGTTGCGGACTCAAAGCACCGGAGGTCACGTGTGGGATCGATTAAAGAAAACCTGCCCGAGCACAAAGCCAACACAGAAGGAATCGGAGCAGAGAGACGGAGTGCCGGGACTACGACGCACACGGGTTAGCCCCCGGATCAAACTCTGCCTGAACTTGTACCCGCTCTCTCTTCGCAATTTCAGGAGCCAACTCATAATGGTTCTTGCTTAAGCTCATCCTAGCAGTCGTTTTGCTCATTCTAGCTTTTGCTTAAGCTCGAGTCAGGTCTCGCACTTTTTATCAAGAGACATAACCCATGAATAAAAGAGAAAAAATATTACACCCGGTGCAGGAAATAAATAATACTTGCAATAACTTTACAATTAATGAGACTTTTAAAAATAAATAACTATTCATAACAGCCCTCTTAAATCCACACTGAAATAATTACACGGTATAAAAATTTTTTAAGCCATGGATTTTGATCTAATAAATTAAAATATAAAGTAAGCAAGCAAGAAAGAGCTTCATCAAAAGGCCAAAAAGAAGTGATTGCTGAGGGTAACAGTACCCTTTCTATTTTGTATTGTCAAATCTCTGTGAGGCGGTATGGCCTCACAGCCTCAGAAACTGCTGGCTATACCCTTTCAGCCAGTACCATTTCTAAGAGCCTATCCTAAGAAAAGAAACCCACTCAAGGAAAACAATACTTGCATGGAGACGTTCACTACAGCATTATTTACAATAGGTATCAATAAACAAATAAGCCAACTCAAAAGGTTAGGATACAATTGAATAGGTCACGGCACGTACTTCAGTTTCATTCCATAGACATCGTCAGGCAACCTATTCCCACACCGATCGCAGAAATATTTCTTCAAACACTCGCCGAACACCAGCAATAACACGGGTTCTTCTTGTGGGCCATATATTTTACATGCTTCGTGTCACTGCCCCCTGGAACAATTTCAATGTCATAGGCATCTTTATCAACCCTTTTATAAATGAGTAACCTAAGGTTTGGAGAAATGAATACCCTTTCGGTGAAAACGACAACAGATTGGAATCCAGCAGTCATAATACAAATCTACATGCTCCCTGCGCTGTTCTCCACGGACCGGGAGAGGCAACGAGGTCACCTGAGTTATGTGTATAGGCGGCACACGGCCTTTGTGGGAGGTACGCTGTATGTCGAGCTGTCCTTTGCAGCTCAAGATCCAACCAAAGCCAAGAGCCTTTCTCAGCATCTCCCAGGGGTCAGGCACTGAGCCAACCTCTTTGTTTCTGCTGTCTCCATTAACCCTTGCAATGATCCCTAAAGGGGAGATCTCACGAAATGTTTATTTGCATGGGAGGTGCGTTCAGAGAGATCCAGAGCTTTGTTCCTGGTCAGGGGCGGGGCCTCTTATCCACACGTCAGGAGAAGCTGAACGGGAAAATCACGGAGACCTGCCCAGTCACAGGGGCTGCGGAGCTGGGAATGGGCTGGAGGGCTCTGAAAGTCGGGCAGAAGGATATCTCTGCCGTACAGCCTGCAACAGTCAGAACACTAATACTACACAAAGGACTACCACTCTAGGGCGCTGACTCCAAGTCAACACTCTCCGTGATTTCTCACCTCATCCAAAGAGCAGGCCTTCGATCCGGGCATTATTTTTATCCCATTTTACGGATTAGGACATCCAGCAGGTGGCACGACCAGGCTTACAGATAAAGACCCCACAGCACCTGGCCTCTCTGGAGGCCAGCAATCTCCACACCTGTACGGTTGAGTCTGTGGCACATTTCCAAGCACCGGAGACAGAGAGGGGCTGGGTGGTGTCCCCCCACGTGTCTCCTGGAGGGGTTCTGAACGGTGGCGGCCTAGCTGGTGGGAGACAGCAGCCCAACTCCCCGCTAATTGTCCCCCTTTGTGGTGTTCCGTTAAGGACTCAGAAGAAACCAATCTTTGTGTCTTTTCACGGTTAAAATTCTACATAGAACAGAAACCTCAAAGCAGCCACCAAGCCAGTCTTTGTTGGGTTTCTAGGCAGTAAGGACGCTGCCTCTCAACACTTAGCGCTCAGAGAGAAAGAAGCTCGGGTATTCAAAGGGGAACTCAACAAGAGCCTTTTTCTCCCAAGCCCTTGCAATTTTGGACTCAGTTTTAATCCCCGGAAGAAATCTTGGATCCGTTTTCTCCTCCACATCTCAACGTCATTCCTGCAAGTTCACTAACTGTCAGTGGAAGATTTTTAGGAGGTGGGCAGTCCCCACTTTCTACCCCATTCTGGAAGGACGGGTTTGGTTTTCAGAACCTGGAAACCTTCAGTTTTGAAAAACATCAATACGCTCAGAAACATACATTTTTTTAAGTCAAGTTTCTAAAGACAAAGAAGTTTATGCATTGCGGTTTCACGAACAAGCCTCAACTGTATTCCTTCCAAATGAGACGCCAGGCAGGTTTCTGAAGAAGCCACCCCGTGGAAGTTGGCCGAATGCATTTGTCCTAAAAGACCACGCGTATCCCGAAAGAAAAGCCAAAGGCAGATTTAGGTGCCCGGGTTCTGGAAACACACCCTCCCAAGTAGGACAGGGGCTGTTTCCAGCTCCTTGAAGAATAAACAGCTTCTAAAGGCAGAGATCTCTTGCCTCTCTGGGCCCCAAACTCCTCTAGGGGCAAGTTATCATCATTATCACAAAAACTATCTCTCGTAGGGCAGCTAGAATGTGCGGGGCCCTCCCTGGAACACGTGACCTACTTTATCGAATCCTCAAACTTTACGGAGAAGAGGAACATTTATCTCCGTTCTGTAGATGTGGAACCTGATGCTCGGACACTCAAAAAAACAACACAGCCGGCAAAGTGGCAAAGCCAGAGTCAGGCCAAGCAGTCGAACCCCAGTCCAAGTCCTTCCTGCCTCGACCCTTCACACCCCTGCCCCCCTCTCTCCACACTCTGGGTTCTGCTGAGGAGATCTATGGACCTGTAGCTTGAGCAGGATTCCCAGGTGGGAGGCCTTCTTCCTTCTCTTCAAGAGGCTTCCTGTTGACATGCCCACACAGGCTGTTCCCAAACAAATGTTCTCTGACCTCTCTCCCCAGACAAAGTAGTACTCCAGACTCTCTCTTCTTTATCACTCGAGTCAGCCAACCGAGTGTATGCAAAACCCTGGTCAAGGGTCCTGGGTTCCAAACGTGCCAAGGACACAGCCATTTTGGAGAGTAGGCAGAATATTATTATCAAAAATGCCTGCTTCTTTTTTTTAAGTTTATTTATTTTGAGAGAGAGAGAGAGAGAATGGGGAAGAGACTGAGAGAGAGGGAGACACAAAACCCGAAGCAGGCTCCAGGCTCTGAGCTGTCTGTCAGCATAGAACCCGACATGGGGCTCAAAGCCACAAACGGTGAGGTCACGACCTGAGCTGACATCAAGAGCTGGATGCTTAACCAACTGAGCCACCCCCAGATGCCCCCAAAATACCAATTTCTGACACCCTACAAAATATCTGACCAGTATATACCTTAAATGGATGGCACACTCAAACCGGGCAATTAAAGATCATTTAATAAAGGAAAATCGGTTAGGTTAGGTGCTGGCGCCAGGGCTACCAGGCCATGAGAGCCAATGGCTACATTTTCAGAATGTTTATAAACCACTTGCTACATTGTGGTAAGCCTAGAACCAGCGTGATGGGAGCATGTACACACAGGAATCAGGAAATGTTACAAATCCAATTGGTTTGTTTCCCTTTGGTTTTTCCCAGAGAAACAGTTGTTACACATTTACCAGCACACCCCTGAAAGGATTTATAAAAATATGGGCAAAGTTAAGGGAAATCAAGTAGGGTAATGCAGTCCCCAGGAGTTAGCGACAGTGGGGAGCTGTCAGCAGCCAACCCGGAAGGAGCAAAGAACAGTACCACGCCCAGACGGGAGCTGGAGGGCAGGGCAGCTGGGAGAACCTTTGACAGAAGCAACATAGCAGGCAGGAGAGAGGAATAAAACACTCCAATCTCAGCCCCTTCCCACCAACCACCTCTGGCTGCTGCCTGCCATTAATGGAGCCCACCTGAAAGCAGAGAGTGTGGGAGCCCCCCAGCCCCACGAAGTCCATAACGATTAGCCTCTGGGGCACCGTGTGGAGTAATTGAAAGGTAGAAAGTAGATCTGGGGCACCATGTATCCAGAACAATATGCCACCAATGTTATAACACACACACACACACACACACACACACACACTCTATAACACACGCGCGCGCGCACACACATTCTATACAACACACACACACATACTCTATATAACACACACGCGTGCACACACATATTCTATGCACAAATACACAACATATTTCTGGAAGAGCCCTCAACTGGTAACAGTAGTTACTTCTAGAGAAGGATGCTGGCAACTGGGTCCAAAGAGGGAGACTTTGTTTTTATTAGACTCTCTTTGCTATTGTTTAACTGTCATTCCTGCGCAAATATTACCCATTTATTTATTTATTTATTTATTTATTTATTTATTTATTTTGAGAGCAGGAGAGACAAAGCATGAGCGGAAGAGGGGCAGAGAGAGGGGGGGAGACACAGAATGTGAAGCAGGCTCCAGGTTCTGAGCTGTCAGCACAGAGCCCGACGCGGGGCTCAAATCCACGAACCATGAGATCATGACCTGAGTCGTAGTCGGGCACTTAACCAACTGAGCCACCCAGGCGCCCCAAATACTACGTTTTTAAAAAGAAGCCAGGGGCGCCTGGGTGGCTCAGTCGGTCAAGCGTCCAACTTGAACTAAGGTCATGATCTCATGGTTCGTGGATTTGAGCCCTGTGTCGGTCTCTGGGCTGACAGCTCAGAGCCTGGAGCCTGCTTTGGATTCTCTATCTCCCTTGCTCTCTGCCCCTCCCCTGCTCACACTCTGTCTCAAAAATAAATAAAATTTTAAAAAAAGAAGAAGTAGTAGCCGCAAGCTTTTCTAAACAGCAATGCTTTTCACTCTCTTCACACCCTTGGGGTGCCCAGACAGTGAGGAGCTCTCATTTGGCGGGGCGGTAACTGGCTGCCACGGTGTGTGATTTCATGATTCCAGGGGAGAGATGGGCCCCTGGAATAATGCCATGCAGCAACCTAAGGGGAAAGAAAGCACAGAACCCTGTGATTGAAGGTAGGAGCCGCGCCCAGGGGAGGACGTGGACTTGGGAGCTGGACTCTGCCCCAGACCGACTCTGGGAACTGGGCAACCCCTCCACGCTTCCGTTCCCTGGCCTGCGGTGGAAGGAAAGGGCCCCTAACGGCAGAGCAGGAGGGGCTGGTTTGGGTGCCAAGGAGAAGAGGTTTCCTTCAAGGCAGAGATTTTGTGATGTTCATCAAGGGACTGGGATGGGGGTAGGGGGTTGCTTCTGAGCACTTTTCTTTCCAAGCCCTCTGCACCCATCTCCCAGCCCTGGAGTCTGGAGAAGGCTTCCCGGAGTGAGCAGATGCCTTCGGGAGCTTGGTGCCGAGCTCCACCTGGTGGCTGCTCAGACAGCGACCTGGAGGCGGCCGGGGAGTCCCAAAGTGAGTGCGAGGGCTGGGAAAGGTTCCCAGCAGACTTCGTTTGCCCACAAGGTCATGGCCACCTTTGCCTCCTCCTTCCTCTCACCCTTTCAACACTGCGCCTTCAGAGGAGGAGCCGCCCCCGTGAAGGCTAGCCCAGGTCCCACCCGAGATCATGGCTGCAGGGCAGCTCCGAAAACCCCTCTGAGGGCCTCCTCACCCTGCTCCCCTGAGGCCTTCCACAGGACACGGCACCAAAGCAGAACGCGGTAGCATCTCTGGTCGACATTTAACAAGTGAACGCTTTCAACCTTTGCTAATCATTAAATGACATTTTGTCACAGGGCCGCTAGACTCCAGCAGACTTTTAAAACTATGAAGTTGTAATATAACATGGTATGATCTGGAAAGAGAGGCAAATTGAAAGTTGTAGGATATCTGCCTTCTCTCCAGCCTGTCGCTTTTAATTCTAAACTCATTGGAGATAATAACATTCAAAGTTAGGGGCGTCGGGGTGGCTCGGTCAGTTGAGCCTCCGTCCAACTCTTGATTTCAGGTCAGGTCATGTTCTCACGGTGGTGAGATCGAGTTCCGTGTCGGGCTCTGCGCCGGGCGTAGAGCCTGCTTGAGATCCTGTCTTCCTTTCTCTCTGTCCCTGCCCACCAAGCACTCTCCTCTCCCTCTCTCAAAAATAATAATAATAATGTTCAAGTGTTCAATGTTCCCCAAGTGGGAGGAGGGGCCAAATGACTCTCGCGCCCCCTGCTGCTCACCCCCTTGCTCCTGCAGCTGCGCCTGCTAAGTAAGACCGCACACAGCACCAGCACACATACGCAGTTCTGATGCCTTCCCACTTGATGTTCAGCAAGCACGTTCGGGAGGCCAAGGGGAGAGGCTGACCTCAAGGATCTGGCCTCCACACTCGCCACTGAGGGACCAGGGATGCTTCTGGCAAAGGTGGAGCTGGAAAATGCCTCTTCCATTGGCCTCTTAGTGACCCAAGAGAAGACACTGAGGCCTGAAAGGAGGAAGACCTCAGCCCAGACCCAGGCCCGTCCCCACCTCCCTCTCCAATGTTCCTTCAAGGAGCCACAACTGACCCTGGTTGAGACTCAGAGAAAGATCATCTTTATCATGACAGCAAGATGGAGAGAGGCCACGCCCACCTGAATACACTGGACCCCATTCCCTGGGAAATGTCGTGAGCTTCCCAGTGTGTTGGGCATCATGGTCATAGGGGGTGAGTTCTAGAAGGCCTCAGCAGGTCTCCTTGTCCAACTCTCTTATTTCACAAGTAGGTAAACTGAGCTCACAAAGGGAACACAGCCCAGTTAGGAAGCCTTGGCCGGCGAACCATAGCCTAGGAGGCTTCCCCACTGCACAGGAGGTAACAAGAGCAAGCCGAGACCCCCATGACCAAGGCCCTGGCACCAGCCACAGTGCAGTGTGTCCTAGCTGCTGTGGTGGACAGAGTCAGGCCCAAGACGCAGGGAGGGGCCACAGGGCAGGGCGAGGGAGGCAGGATCAGAGGCTTTGCCAGCTGCACTTTGACCTCTGTCCCTGTAAGACTGGAAGCAACGACCATCTCTTTGCGACCAGGCTGGAGACAAAGTGGTTCTTACCATAATTTTAATGGAAACTAAGGAAAAGAAACAGAAGGCATGCCTTTCTTTTTTGAAAGGAACACAGAGCACTTGAAAAATAAAACACACCTGCTCTGACAGTAAAAATACAAACCACCACATACATCTCCTTGACCCTCTCTGTTGGAGGAACATTTACTTACCACTCATGCTTTGAGTCTCCACGTAAGCACTTCCTCCTCCCTGAAGCCTTCCCACTTCTGTCAGGCAGACTCAAGAGACTCCCTAACTGGGGGTCGCCAAGTGCTCCCTGCTCTCCTTCTAGGTGGGAAGCCCCTCCAAGAGCAGAACCTGGGACCGAGGCTTCTTTGGGACAATCCCAGGAATAAGTGCAGTACCCAAACCTAGCAGGTGCTCAGTAAGTGTGTGACACCAACTAAATGACGTGTCACCAACCTGGACTCATCACTAATTACAGTGAAGTCCAAAAGGCTCATGAATGCAACTTGGTGAATCTTGATACCCAGGAATCGGAAAAAAGGGTCCGGCAAAGCCTAACAACAATCTTTTGAGAAACGACTTATCTTACACATACGAGGTTTATAGGGTTTCCAGTTCAGTGGATAATGTCCCCATCCAGGCTCTCAGATTCTAGAACTCCGAGCCACACATGACCCACAAAAGCTGGTCAGCTCTAAGACCCAAGGAAGCAAAGGCCCAGAGGAGGAAAAGCAGGAACTGAGCTCCAGTGGGATCAGAATTTCGTTTTAGTTTTTGCTTGTTTATAATTTCACTTTTTAAAATAACCGCTAACTTGAATATGGAATTATATACTTAATTTGAAAAGTAAAAAAAAAATCAAAAGATACATCATCCCTCCCATTCCTGCCTCCGCCCACTCACTCCAGAAACCACTGTGTTAAGAGTGTCCTGTGCGTGCCTCAGAGTTTTCTCAGCTTAGGCAAGCAGGACTAATATTTCTTTTCATACCCCCTCTTGGTATCTATTTATATCCCGAGGCATTCTATACACACCACTGTTTTGCTCTCTTAATATGCCTTGGACACTTTTCCACGTGGGTACCTAAGGAGGCTTTTTTATTGTTTCCCTATAGCTACATAGTATTCTTTTATAGGGATTCAACATACTTTCTTTACCACTCCTCTACTGATAGGCACAGGGCTAGTTTTCACCAAAATTTTACATTTCGAACCACACTGCCGTGAATAGCTCACGCAAAAATACCTACTTGCTCAGGGTTGCCTCGTTGCCAGAGTTCCTCAAGCCCACCCAGAGCCCTCACTTCTGGCACACGCATTTCTGTTAATTTTCTGAGATTCCCCCGGTACCCATAAGGAGGGACCGAAGTAGGGAGCTCCACCTCCCAAAGCAACCCTCTCCATTCGGGAAGCAGAGCTGCGCCTCCGCGTTCTCCTGCGTGCCCTTACTCACCCTGTCCAGGGCAGGCCTGTACCCAGCAGATGACTAACGACTATTTCGTGGGTGGTGATGGTTCGACGTGCTCTCGAGTCATGCAATCATCACCCTCTTTCACCAACAGGTGGCGCTGCTTTCTGCCTTTGGACGACTAAGGTACCCCCACAGGAAGCCCTGCTCCAGCAAGAATAAGGAAACTCTTGTGAGGATGCGAGTAAATGATGACTTTTCCGTCGTATGACTAGCCACACACCTCTCTACATGATCTCCCAACAGCCTAACACCACGACTACAATTTCCTCTGGGTTCTCCCTTCTCTGTCCTTTTCCATGTCACAGATACATGCTGTTCGTACTGTTTCCCTGTACACTAGGAGATTGAATCACTTAGTGGTTATGAACTTGGGCTCTTGAACCAGACTTAGGTTCAAAATTTGATTCCACCACTTGCCTCACTGTGTGGCCTTTGGCACCTGGCTTGACTCGTCTCAGCACTCGCTGCCTGTGTAGGACAGGAGGACTGCAGCATGCACCTCACTGAGTTTGTGGGAGGATTAAACCAGGTGTAACACTAGCATGGTGCCAGGCACACGGTACATGCTTCAATGATATACACTGCCTGTCCAAATTCTGCACCTCACTTGAGATGGCTTTCTCAGTACACACTGGTCTTCCGTCGGTTTTTCACACACAAGCCTGTCCCTGCCCCAGAGTCCTCACTTCCTAGGGCCTCTGCCTGCAATGCTCTCCCCCTAGAACCTCCCATGGCTGGCTCCTTCTCATCCTTTAAGTATCAACTTCCACGCCATCTCCTCAGAAATCATCCTTGTCACCTCAGCTAGAGCAAGTATATCCTGTTTAGCCCCATAGTGGCACCCTGCTTTATTTACCACTGGTTACCACACCTGCTATCTTAGGTGTTTATACCATTTTGTGACTGTGGTCTCTTTTCCTCTTGGAATGTAAATTTTCTCGGATTTCCCAGCTCCAGTTTTCCCGGATTTCCCAGCACTGCACGCAGTGACCCTAGACTGAGAGGTACCCCATAAATGACCAGACGGTGACTGGCTGAGTGGATGAGAGCACGCGGGCAGAGTTGTGTTTGAACTCTGTCCGCTGGCTGCTTTGCACACCCGTGTTCTGATTCCCAGGCAGAGTACCAGCTCTTTGAGGGCAGGAACAGCGTCTTCTCCTACGTGTGGCCCTCAGCTAGACCCCCTGCTAGGGCTCAGTGGGCAGAGCCAGGACTTGGGGGAAGAAGGAGCCACTGAGAGGGCTGCTGAGGGCTCCACCCAAACATACCATCACGGGGGGATTCCTGGAAATGACCAAGACTTGCCTCTGGCCCCTGCCCCTCCGCATGGCTTTCCTAAGAACGGGTCCCAGCTCTCTTCCTGCTGTTGGTCACCTACCCAGATGAAACCTGCCCCCAGCCCCTGCTCAGTCCCCACTCTACTCTGAGGGCTCCCTCCTCTTCCCTGTCCCTCACGAGCATCCCAGGATGTCCATTCTCCGTTTTGGACTGGAAACCCGCCCCATGCATTCTCACACTGCTTGGAGAGGCATGCCCGCACCGCTCTTTCCTAAAGAGAAGAGACATCTCCCCCAGCAGGGTCTCCTCTGGGCACAAACGGTGTGATTCAGGATGTCCCGTGGATTCCAGGAAGACACAAAAGCATCCCACGGGAGTCAGGCCCACGTAAGAAATTGGGCTCTGTCTAGCCAAGTCAGAAAACGTCCCCCTGCCTAGAGAGACACTCATCTTGGACCCACTCCACCCAGAAGCACCCAGCCTCCCGCTGTGTCAAACTAAACAACTCGTCCATGACTCTCTTCAGCCCAGATTTTCCTGGAGCTGGGAAGGTGGAGACATACACGACACAGAGACGCACACGCTTCACCATCTAAAACACATCCAAGTGCATGTCCGCATTCCACCACGACACATCCCGGGCACCCCTTAGGTAGCACACGCTGCTCCAGCTACCGGGGAGACGGAGGTTAATGAGCCAGACAGGACGCAGTCACACATAGATCGTTCCGTTTAGCAGACACGCGGACGAGAGACGGCAGCAAGTAGTATGCAGACGACCCACAGATCCGCGTGCTGGGGCGGCAGGGCTGAGATGAAGCGTTGCTCAGGTCATCAGGAGGTCCTCCTCTGAGAAGGAGCTACGTGGGGAGAGAACTGCAGGTGGGGTGACAAGGACAACGCCCTGCAGACCCTTCATGGCACTAACGGAGACCCGTGTGGCTGGAACCCAGAGGGCAAACGGGAGAGGAATCGGCCACAAGGTTGGGACACCCCACGAGACTCCCCCAAGTCGGCAGGGGGACAGATAGCATAGAGCCTTGTTAACTAGGGTTAAAATGAAAGGATGGGGGCATGTTATACTGAGTGCCGTGGGAAGCTTTGGAGGGTTTCAGGCAGGGAAGTTAAATGATCTTCTACCCAGGAGAAGCTGACGTAACATCTTGGCAATGAACGAACGAGCTAGTGAATGAATTGAATGAACAACTACAGAACCAATGACCATGAGCAACTCAGAGTCTCTGGGTGCTAAGATCACGCTGAGTTCTTCAGGGACACGGGGACGGGTAGGCTGCGACAGCCCACACACCCTAGAGCCATGAACTCCACACTAAAGAGAGCCCAGAGAATGTCCCCTTCGCCACTCAGAGAGGCTGCTGGCTTCAGCTCCAGCACAGAGCAGGTCTCTGGCCCCTCATGAGCTCTGTTCACCAAGTGGTTAGGGAGACCGGAGAGAAGAGGAAACCATCCAAGGTCACTCGGCCAGGGGATTCCCCGAGACCTCTGACGACAGCAGTACTGGAGCCTGCAGGTCTCCCCCTGGACTGCGAGCCCCTGGGGACACCTTACAACCTTACGCCCCTCCATCTCCCACCCCATCATTCTTTTTTGAGATTCAGTGAGTGAGAGAAGGATTTTCGCAAGGCTGCAGAGAGAACGGAACCCGGACGTCTCGATTCTCACCGAGAAAGCGAGAACAGAAGCTGACTTCAAAGCCAACATCCCCCTTATGCCACGGTCACAGCCCTTCTCCACAGGAGCGACCAACCCACAGACAAGAATAGACCTCCTTCCGCAGAGCCTCGCCCACGCCTGCGACTGCTGCCCCTCCCCCACAAAGCCGGGCTGTGTTTTCCACCCCGTGTCCGCGAGCCCGTGGGTGGAGCTGGCCACAGACGGGACGTGCACGCAAAGTGAGAAACGGGAGATGACCAGTGCCAGGCCCACGACCTTCGTCGCGTAGCTTAACCTCCTGGAGCCTCAGCCTCCTCCTATTTGAAAGGCAGATTAAAATCTACGACGCAGAGGCTTGCGAGTTTAATAACACCATGCG
This sequence comes from Paguma larvata, assembly GCA_030068075.1. Lineage (NCBI taxonomy): Eukaryota > Metazoa > Chordata > Mammalia > Carnivora > Viverridae > Paguma > Paguma larvata. The sequence goes on from CM057826.1 coordinate 121,633,951, forward strand.
AACTGAGGGTGACGCTCAATGTCCCTCTGGGGGAAAAAAAACTGTTCAGCAACGCTACGTGTATCAACAGGAACGCTGATGAGGAGGAGGTCGGTGGAGGCGAGCGGTAAAGAGGACTATCACGCAGCTTCTCGACCCTGGGCGTTCCCAGGGCTCATGCTCACCAGGCGTGTCTGGAACGTATTCGTTAAAGCAGGAAAGAAGACAGGGATGCTTTAGAAAGGTTTCTGTTTCTAAGCAAAGTTTTCCGCAGAGCCCTCGAATGGGCAGAACGTCTAGTCCCGCTGGCTTCCCAGCACCCTACCCCCACCCCACCCCAGACGCCAGGACGGCCGCCTCCCAGCCCCCACCCCGGGATACACCTCTCGGTGGTAACAGGTGTTGCGGTGAGCAGCCTGCGGCCAGGGCTTTGAGAGCTGGTGTTGTCACCGCGGTCGCTCCCCCCTCCTCTCTCCTTCAGTGTCCAGAGGGGAGGCTGGGAGCATCTGAGGGAGCAGAAAGAGTATCATGTGGCCGGGGCTTTAGCAGAGCTTGGCGACGACTTACCTGTGGCCAGGGGTGTGATTGGCGGTGGAGGCGTGACCAGGGTTTCAATCTGCCCTTGCCTCGCCCCCACAGCCAGCAGGGGTAATTAGGGAACTCTCCTCGGATTAAGGGCTTCCATTTCCCACCCCATCCCATTCTAACTCCTAAAGTTACACCACCACAGAATGAGTGAACAGATACCCCCAGCAAGCCCTCTGCCAGCCAGGGACTGGGCACCCAGCAGAGCCTGGGGCGGTGGTGCCGACCTGGGGGCCAACGCTCAGGTTACAGAGGTGGGGTAATCCCAGAGAAGAGATGCACCCCAACTCCCTGCTCTAAAGGCGAGGAAGGGCTGCGTACGTGCACACATGTGTACACGCATGTGAACCTCACACAGGCATATGTGAACACCCAGCGCCCACACACAAATCCCCTCCGTCCACAAATATCCTTCGAGCGCCAGGCAGGCCAGGCCAGGCACTGTGCCTGAGGGCACAGAGAGGGTGTGGCAGAAAAAGAGAGGCCTCACCTGTGGGCAGATGTGACTCCGTCATCTTTGCTTCTCCTGTTTCCTTTCTAGGCAGACTCTACCTCTCAGACCCTTCTGCCCACTTCACGGTCATTGCTATTATTAGGGCCACTGGTGCTCCTCTCTTGCATCTAGTAAGCAGGGCTATTCAATCATCCCGTGGCACTCTGCTTTGCTGAGACTGCTAATGAGTAATATATTCCTGTGCCCAGACTTTGGGGGCACTCACAGGGCCTGAGCGGCAGGTGCAGTGAGAAGCTGCCTCCTTTCCTGTGAGGGGCGATCACCACCTTCTCCTTCACACACACACACACACACACACACACACACACACACACAGTGCAAGCTGATTTGCACACGTTTCCTACTTTTTCGCTCTGGTTCGTAGCTTCGCCCACCTGCCCATCCAGGCTCAGGAGGTCTAACGCCTGGTCCCTACTTCTCTTTTACTGTTTCTGCTTCAGAAATACTTAGGTGTCCATCCTGGCTGCAATTAACGTCAGCTGGGTCACTCGGAACAGCACCCTGCTCAGAACAACCAGGTCCACTGCATCTATTTTCCGACACACACTGCTGATCTGTCATCGGACACTAGGGCACTGTGCCCACTCAGGAGCCCCCTGGGGTCAGGCAGCACTGGGCTCCTGGGGACTGGGTCCTCCCGGCTGTCAGAAGGCAGTCGTTCTGAGAAGTCGGAGTGGGCTGCGTCCTCCCTCCCACCGCCCCCACTCCCACTTCAGATGCAAAGTGCACATATGGCTCATCTCCATCTTTGGGGGAGGTTCCGTCTAAAGTCCTCCCAAAGATTCAGATTGTATGACAAATCACGTTCTAGACTATCGATGGCGAGAAAGGGCCGGGGCATTTGCATCATTACCCCCAGACAACAGCTTCATTAGGCTGAAAGAGAGGTTTGTAGCCGCGTGAGCTCCGCCACTGACCTGGGCCTCTCACTTCCCCCATTGTCTGTGGGCTCCAAGGCTCTCGCTCCAAACCATATGGTCCGTTTGGGCATCTCACACTGCCTTCCAGGAAAAGCGGGCTTGTTGGGAAGTGCCTGGGACAAGCCAGAAGCCTGTGCTTAAGATCCCAGGTGCGATCCTGCCCAAAGTGGGTTCATCCTGGGCCCGGAGAGACAAACCGCCAGAGATCAGAGGGGGCTGCGAAAGCAGTGTGTGGGCCTGAGAGAGGAGAAAAGTGCCTTAGCAAGAAGGCAAAGGAGAGAACCTTGACATTTGTCCCTCACAGAACAGGCAGCCTGTTATTCCAGACCTATGACAGCATGACTGGCAGCATCTTGGCGTGAAGACCACTGGGGTATTACAGTGCATGTTAGGTCTACCCTTTCTTCTCTACAGCTCCTACTCAGCCCAAGTATCCGGAGACCCCTCAAGGGTCCCAGACTTCAGGCTTTTGCTGCACAAATATGATAAGCAGCCCCACAGTCTGGCAGGCCAGAGTCTCAGGCAGCCATTCCCCTCCCCCAGTCTCCAAGAACCTGGAAACCTGAACACCAGCCATCCGTTTTAAGAGGACACCCTGGGGTCTGGTTTAAAGGAGACCAGGGTGGATGAGCTGTTCCATCCCTATCCCCTCAAAATCCCATCTCCTTGAAAATCCACTTTGCTCCAAGCTTTTGCAAGATTCTAAACAAATGGAATGAAACTCGGAGGACAGCACAGCGACAGGGGCCTGGTTCCCAGGGGTGGAGGAAGTAAGTGCAGCAACCCTGTGCAGAGATGGTGGGGGTGTCGCAGGGGGCAAACCAGTGTGCCCTCCTTGTCAACAAGAAATAGGCCGGCCAAAGGGGCCTCACCTGATGGTCCTTTAAGAGTAGGGGAAGAAAACATAACGACTGTAGCACTGCACTCCAGTCTGCCAACAGGGCGGATTAGGGCCCGGATTAACATTTTAAACTCAAGCCGACTTTCTGACTCAAAGATCTTCGATCGCTAATCGTATTACTATCCCCGGGATTATTCCTTTACTGGCTGCAGAAGAGATTCTAAAATCAAATTGCTTAAAATTGTCTCCTGTTTTCTCTTGGCTCCTTTTGGATGGGGGAGGAAAAGAGGGGGTTTGTGGCTTGTTAAGGAGACGACTTCTAAAGTCGAATTTCACTTAATATTTCTCTCCTTCCCCGCGCCAGGCGGCGATAAGAAGACGGGCGACACGGTTCCTTTATTCCCGCTCACGCCTGCTCCTAATTCCTGGTAATTTATCCCATATTAAAACTTCTTTAAGTAAGAATGGACAAGCATCAGCACCTGCTATGCAAATGCGGCCAAATCCAGCCCGGGCCGCGGGGCGTGCGCGCCCGCCCGACCGCGAGCGGCCATTCAGCGCTCCCAAGGCGCCCGGCGCGCCCTTCATATGGAAACGGGGCCGAGGGCCTGACAGATTGCGACGTGCGCTCGCCCGGGCGGCGGGGGCGGGGGCCGGCGGGGCGGGGACCGCGGGCCTGAGCGCGCGCCGGCTTCCGAAACGCCCCCGGGGGGTGGGGGCGTCGGGCCGGCTCCCGCTGGGGTTCTTCCCGCGGGAGTTCTTCCCGCGAACTCCTTCTCCGGGAAGCTCCCCACGTGCGCGGCCACCCGCGCGTGCCCGGGCTCCCCCGACGACGCCCTGGCCTGCGGGGTCTCCGGCCCCGCCCCGCCGCCCGCAGCCCGGCCCCGGGCTGTCCCTGCGGCCGGCGGGCTCTGGGAGCGGGCGGGGGAGCCGGCGCGGAGCGCGCCGCCCCGCCGGATAACAAGGATTAGTTGGGGGGCACCTTTGAAGCCCCGTCCCTCCTCACGTGGCTGGAGGCCGCGGCGCAGTCGCCTCTCGTGCGGCCCTAATCCCCGCACGCGGCCCGCCCCGTCGCGCTCTGGCCCGGGCGCTCTCCGCGGCCGCGCCGCCCGGGAGCCTGTATTGGGGGCTCGTGAAAGGAGGGGCGGCAGCGAGGGAGGGGGCGCGCGGGCGCGGCCGGCGTCCCAAAGACGTGCAAAGTGATAAATACATTGTTTCTCGGCCGCCCGCCCGCTCAGACCTGGGGAAGGGGGGGGGGCATAGAAAATGAGGCACTTTCTTCCCCCTTTAACTCGAGGGGAGTACCAATAATTCATGTATGTTATAATTCTTCATTGCCCCTAGGCAGTCTGGGAAAACGGGAAGAAAAGAAAATGCCAGAAAGTTACGGTAAAACTTAAGATGCGGCCGAAGTCGCTTTCTTTGCCCCTGCTGTGAGTGTTTGAATAAGAAGAATGCTCCCGGACTGTAACAAGCAAAAAGAATGAAGAAGACAAAAGATTTCCAGAAAAAGGTTTAGCTAGAAGACAAGGCAAGTGAAACTGAAAGGAGAAAAAAAGCATTTACAATGGAACAATAAGTGTACTAATCGCTTTGATATATTATACAAGCCCAAAGACCCAAAACATTGTGTAATTATTTATAAATGACTTCTCCACTCCTGTGTATAATGCAGAGGAAAGAATAAAACTGCAGGCTACTCTCTAAACTATTTCTAAATAGACCTGGTTCAAAAGAAGGCAGAAGTGTTTGAAATAAAATAATTAATGGTGGATTTTATGGTTGTCTCATTAAAACATTTTAATTACTACAAACAAAATGCATTTGTGTTCCAACCCAACATGAATTTATGTAGCGGAGCGTTAAGGTAGAGAAAAGCAAAAGGAAAACACTTCAGCTATTTCTGCATTCTCTGTGTTTATTTCAGAATTGTCTCCATAAAAGGAGAGTTTCAATTCCATTAGGATAAATTTCACTGTGACTTCTTTTGTACGCACAGAAGAAAACACCCTCATGCAGTTTTCCCACATTTGACCCACAGACATCTCGGAGGGGGGCGTGTTTTTAATCCCCACTGAAGATGGTCTTAAGGATTCAAAACCATGAAACAGACAAAAATGAACTCTGGCTTTAGCACTATCCCGAGGCAGGTGCCGCCCGGATGTGAGGAGCTGAATCTGGTGACAGCAATGGCAGGGCCTACGTTTTGTTTTTAAATCCGAACCCCAAAGATTTCACTTCAAGAAATCTAGGAAGGCAAAAAGGAGGTTCTGGATCGATTCTAGCCTGAAACAGCTGATGGGAAAACGATTCCAGGCCTCACTCCTGAGGGGGCTGGGGAAGGGGGGTGGGTACCTTCTGCCGGCTCCCTCTTCATTTCAGGGTCTGCGCCCCGTGGGCCCTCCCTCTGCAAGCGTGCACACCCCCTTCACCTCCCCCACTGTACTTTAGGCACAAAAAGGACATTGTTTCATCCAAGAATGGCCCAAACCACACAACGCACCTCAAACCTTGGGCGACCCCAAGCACATATCGTCCCCGCCACGAGGCTAAAGAACTCCAATCAAATTTGAAAATTTCTCGTGGAAAGAATTTATCTGGCTGCGGAACTGCCCAAGGTGTTTCTGGAAGGCGTTTCTCACACGGCACTAGAATAAAGCTGATTTGCACCAGAACTTCCCCTGGAGGCCAACGCTCATCCCGCAAGTAGGCAGATTGGACACAACCAAACACATCAGTATACAATGCCCCAGAATATTCAAGCAGACATCTCTGAGGTGGGAAATGCATACAGCCGGCACTGTATTTAGCAGGGCAGGGGCCGAGGGGGCCTCCACGGATTTCTGGAAACCATGGATAATTTGCCATTTTCCTTGCTCTGTCACTGAAAGACCCCTCTGTTTCCCCCCTCCTGCCTCGTTTCCCCCCTCCCTTTTACCCCCCCTTCCACAACTGTCATGGGTCATCAGTAAAGAAAATAGGGAATTGTTTCTCCTTTCCATTCCCCACCCCTACCCTGCTTCTCTGAGATGGAAGCGCATATCTGCGGGTGTATTTAACCGACTGAAAGGAACCCTGTGTGCCTCTGGGTCCAACATCACCCTTCATCGCTTCCTCTGGAGGAACTGCACCTTTTTCTCCTTTTTTTTCCTAAAGAAGATGACAGTGTTTTCTTTCCAAAATGCCACCCACCAAACCAATGCCATCCCTCCCCACAGGTAGCTCCAGAAAGAAAACTATGATGGTAGCTGAATGGTCTTATTTGGAAAGGGTGGCCCTCACGCTTTACTTTGTGCAAAAATCTGCCTTATAAACTCCGTCCACCGCACAACCCTGCACCCAAGACCCGGGTGGCTGAGTGGCTGAGTGACACGCCAACAGCCTTCACCCCTCTTATCCTAAATGGCATCTGAGAGTTCATGTATACTGTAAATAACAATAATAATAATTTTTAAAAAAGAAAAAAAAAACACTGCCCATGACAAAACTCAGATCTATACATAGATGCCACAGCACTCTTGAAATTGATATTCTAACAACAGGTGTGGATAGGGAATGATAAATTTCAGCTACAACAGTTTGGGAGAAAAGTATGAAATGTGACGATGTCCTTCCCACGCCCCAACACATTCAGATGATCACGCCGGCCCTTGGAATTACAAGACACGAAGTCTTCAGCCTCATTCCCGAAGCAGCACCTCTGAAAGGGAGTTAGTTTGTTCAACCTCGGGCTTACATGTTTCTGCTCGGTGAACGGGAGGACAGCAAGGAGGTCGTCTGGCTCAGCCTCCTGTCCACGAAAGGGCTCAAAAGCGGGGGGCACTGACTCAGATGAAGTCACACATGGTCACTGAGTCACTGACAAGGCTAGAGGAAAAGGATATGCAACCCCAAGTTTAAATCTGTTTCCATCCTTGCATCACACGTGTGATGATTTGATGTTCTTTTAAAACTTCTGCAGTTGTCTGGGGCGCCTGGCTGGCTCACTCCGTAGAGCATGCCACCCTTGATCTCAGGTTGTGAATTTGAGCCCCACGGTGGGTGTAGAGTTTACTTAAAAATAAATAAAATTGTTTAAAAATTCTGAAATTGTCTGGTGGACAACACAGGCAGCTTTATATGTGTATGTCCTGACCATACTAATTTATTACAGGTAAACATTTATAATCTGCCACTATTTCCTATTTTGGCCTTTCTTCACTTTAAAAAAAGGAAAACGCCAAGAATTTCAAATTTCCTTGGAAACGTCAGGTGCCTTGCTCACTCCTGAAAGCCTCGCCTCCCAACTCTCCAGAAGGTTGGTTCCTTTATCAGGGTGTTGACACCAGATCAGTCCTCTCGATAAGGGATTGAAATCACCTCCCCGCTGGTTCCACAGTGGTCTTGAGTCAGACCTCCAGAGCTGCCCAGAAGAGGGGTGCACCTTCCAGCCCCTGCATCCTTTCCAGGGATCCTCCCCCAGGGACACCCCTGGTGTCACAAAGGCCAGCAAAATGACAGAAGCCCCAGTCTTGGCATCACTTAGAATACTCCAAGCTGCCATAGAAACAGGTGTGATCTGCCTCAAGGGCTTAGGGAAGCACAGGATAGGAAGGTGAATGCTAAAGCAAGGCATTTATTCCAAAGTGAGGGGCAAACTGAGGCTCTAAGTATCAGTCAATTACGACTTCAGCATGTGGTCCGTATTTTCAGATTCTGATGGGAGCATCTGGGCTGGGGTCCCCGATCCTCCCTACCACCTCGGGTGACCACAAGGTGAGACACTCTGGTTTAATTCAGTCCCTTGGAACATCTGCCCCACCCACCTGCCTCCACCCCCAGCAGAAGGGCAGCTGGATGGCTCACACATCAGGCAGCCAGAATACCCGGTGCAGCCCTCGCCACTTGGGCCCCTGCTGTGGCTGGATTCACTGCGTGCCCAGGTAGCATCCTGTTATACTCTGGGAATGCAGACTTTCACAGACGTGCCCTGTACTAGGCTCCAAGGGATGGGGTGGTGGGGGCAGCGGAGAGGCAGGAAAAACTTCCCAGATTTTTTCTTCAGAAGGGAAAGCCCTCAGCCTCAAAGGGGACACATCTGAGCCTAAGCTACCATCCCATTCTCATTCTCCCAGGGTTCAGCTCCATCCTCAGTGGGTCGCTTGCAGGAGAGGCCCCCCCTCCCAAGCCTCGGATGCACTTAATAAAAGCAAAGCGGGCAGACACCAAAGTCCAGGGAGGAGCTGCCCCACGCACTGCCCAAGAGCCAGGAGCAGGCAGGGCAAGATCAAGACGCCTGCCCAGTCAGGTCACGAAGGTTCTGGCAGCGGAGGGGGGACGCATGCAGGAGAGAGCACGGAGCCGCTGGGAGCTCTCAAGCACCCATGGGCACACTTGAAAAGCATACCTCTCTGCAAGGATGCAATCTCAAATCATGGTGCATGGCTCAGCACGTGGCAAAGAGATTAGAATTTATTCCCCACTTGCGCTGGGTGCCCTTCTGCAGTAAACCACTGAACAACTGTGACAGCCCTGCTCAGGGAAAGCAACAGGAGAAGGAGACAAAGAGGAAAAAGAGAGGCTGCCATGGCCATTCAAGGCCCAGCACAACTGCCTCCTACCCTCTTGCCGCTGGCCCCCACAATGCTGCCACAGTCATCCCCACACCCCCCGCTTCTACCTAAATTATCTGTTTATATCCCATCCATTCTTCAAGGCCTTCTCAAGCCCCCCTCTGCCAGGAAGCCTTCCCTAACCACCTCCCTTCCCTTTGGGGGGGTGCACAATGCTCTTCAGGTCTGCTCCCTTAGTAGCCCCTCAGTGGTTCTCTCAGCCAGCGACAGGTCACCTTTCTGTGGCCACATGTCCCCTGCCCCATGACTACAGGTCTGCCTGACTCTGTGCGAGCATCTGGCACAGGGCAGCATACAGGAAGTGCTCACCGTGTACTTCCTGATTAACTGTGATGGAAAAGCATGGAATGGGGGCTGGAAGTTCTCCTGAGTCTGGCCCTAGTTGGGCCCCCAGAGATCCCTGGGGTAACCTGGAGAAAAGACCCCTCGATCTGCCACCTCAGTTTCCTAAGTATCAGGTGCAAGGCATGGATGAATAATCTCCAAGGGTTCTGCCAGCGGTGAACCCTAGGCTTACGAGGCTCAGGGCCCATGACCCCCATCAGCCAGCTCTGTATCCCTGTTAACTCCGTGTCTGGCACCATGCTTGCCCCAGAACAGGAAAGCAATATGGCATATGGGTTGCCTCAGTCACCATGCTTTGGCAACTGAACGTTTAACTTGGTGTTTTATTTAGCAAACCACAGACACCAAACCTAGCCAACTCAAGCAAATGAGCCCTATTAGGAAAAGCCCTACTCTGGGGTTTCTTGTGCAGTCACTGAGAAGACTAGAGAACCAGGCATGGAATTTGGGGCATTTGGGGGACGAGCTGACCCACGGAAGAGCTAGGGCACCGTATCCACTGGCTCCTGACCAACCCTTCCACCACTGGCCACTGGCCCTTCCAGGTTGTCAGCACAACACATACAGACTCCAAACTGTCACCAGCTCAGAGCCTAAACTCTAAGCAGGGCATGAAACTGACATGGCCACACTCCAATGGCCAAGGATGGGGAAGGAAGTGCTCATGCATTCAGATTCCTCAACGGGAAGGTTCCGCAGGTGCAAGGCAGTCAAGAAATGACAAATGGCCACTCCCGTGACCCTATTCCCCTGAACAGACAGATTCTCTCCTCCAGGAATTCAGAAAAGGAGCTGTAGCATGTTGAATAGCGGCTCCCCAAAAGATACGTCTACCCAGAACCTCAGAACGTGAACTTATTCGGAATAAGGTTCTTTGCAGCTGGAATTAAGGTAAGGATTTCAAGATGACATCATCCTAGATTAGGGTGGGCCCTAAACCCAACGACAAGTATCCTTAGAAGCAAAAGAAGACACAGCAACACAGAGAAGAAGAAGGCAGAGATTGTAGTGGTGCAGCTACCAGCCAAGGAATACCAAGACCTACCAGGAGCCACCAGAAGCGAGGAGAGGCACGGAACACAGTCTTGCTCAGAGCCTTCAAAAACAGCCAACGCTGCGGATGCCTTGATTTCCGACTCTCAGCCTCCTGGAGAACAAGTATCTGTTGGTACTTAGTACTCCAGTCTCAAGAATACAATACAGGGGCCCAGCAGTGTCAAGTCAAGGGTGGTGCGAATGCACAGAGACCTCAGGAAAACAGGGACGGAACAGACTGGAAGCAGAGTTGAGGACCCCTAGGCTCCTGCAGCTCACACACAAATGCCGGCACCTTCGTGTCCCTTGAGATGCCTTGCATCACCCAACAATTTCCCTTTTCTTGCTTAAGCTGATTAAATCCGCTTTTTGCCACTTCTAACAAATCTAAAGCTCTTATATATATGACCGTGTCCAGCCTTCTCTCCAGGTTGGGAGGACATGTAAGGCTCAGCAGAGCAAAGGCAGGGGTGGGAAGAGTCCAGGAAGCCTGGAGACCAACACTGGACGGCCTGCCGGGGCAGGCTGTACCTCCAGACAGCACCCTTGTGGAAAGGGGACAGTGCTGCAGGCACTAAGGCTCTAAGGACAGCAGGCAAGAGACCAGGCCTGAGGCCATCACCCAGCTATCACAGGGAGGACAATGAAACTTTGCTGAAAGGTGTTCATTTCCTTTTTAACCTTCCCACCTCCATAATCTGGCTCTGTTCCTTAATGACTATTTCCCCCTAAGAATAAAGGCGGGGGTGTCTGGGATCTACTGCTCCAAAGCAAACACTTGGTGACCAGAGAAAAGTGACTGCTGACAGGCAGAGTGGAAACCTTCTGCTATAACAGGTGCGTTTATGTCACTAAGGTACAGAAAGGAATAGGGGGAGGTGGGTAGTGGCCACACTGAGCGTGTGCTACCCTTTCTCCTGGGCCAGGAAAGCCACGTCCCCTGTCTGGCTCACATTCCAGGGAGCCTCAGAGACTGCAAGCACCTTCAAGAGAGACAGAGCAAAGCAGCGGGGCAGAGAGGAGTAAGCAGGGCTCTCTGAGCTAGGGGATTCGGATTCTTCTGTTATTTTAGAAGTCATTTCAAAGCGTTGGGGTAGGAGGGCTGGGGGACTAAGGTGGTGTTAGGAGTATTTGGCCAAGATTGCACTCAACTTGAAAAATTATCCATTCTTTTACTATCCAAAATGCTCCTCCACCGTCTCGCCCCCACCGCGGGTCCCGAGGTGAGGGTCCGCAGAGACCTTCCCTGATTTCTTCACCAACCTGGAAGAAGCGGGAGCGCTTATCCCTGCCCTCTGCTCTAAGATCCACACCCGGCCACTCTCCGTTTTTGGATAGGGTTTTCCCTCGGTTCTGAGGGCCTCGTCTCTCCCAAACACTCATCCGACGCAGCATTACAAAAGCGCCGCGCCAACTGTCCCTCGCACATCGCTTCACAACATCCTCAACAGGGTAGACATGTGTCCCATTTTACAGATGGGGAAAGTGAAGTCGAATCCCTTGCCCAAAGCCACGCGGCCATTCAGCAGCGGGAGAGAGGAAGCGAACCGAGGCTCCCAGCCGGCTCCAGGTTTCCGCAACTTGCTGCGCCGCTCACACTTCCAGCCCGAGCCCCGCCTCCCCATCCCACCCCAGCGAGGGGCGCCGGGCCCGCCCCCGGAGGAGCGTGCCTCGGCCGCTAATCGCCCCGCGCCCCCGCCTTCGTTTCACTGCCTGGAGACGCCCCCGCCAGCTTAGCCCAGAGACTGCTCCCGGGGCCGCGCGACGCCGCCGATTGGCCCGCGGTAATTACGGGCACGCTCCGGGAGGGGGGAGGGGCCGGGGCGGCCCCCCGCGAGCATAAATTATGCAAATACCCGGGCCCCGCACGGGGCTGACCTGCCGCCTCGCTCCATTCACGGGGGCTGCCGCGGGGGCGGAGGTGGCAAGGGAGGGGGGCGTCCATTGTTGGGGCGGGTACTTAAGGGGTCCTGAGGCCGGTCGTGTGCCACACTCGGTACTCACACGAGCTGATCTGCTCGCCGGCGAGATCACTCGGGAGACCGGCTGGGAGCGTGGCCCCTGCAGCAGACGAGGCGAGGAGGTGAAACCCGGCTCCAGGTGCGCCCCAGCACCTTTCCAGGCCTTCGCGCCCGCAGCGGCCACAGGGTAGGCCGGGGCCATTTGGAACGTAAGTGCGCCCCAGCGGCCCTACCCTCAGCCCGGGCTCCTGTCCTCCAGGCGCCCTCTTACCTGCCCGTCGGTCCTGCGCCAGCAACGATGCCAGCCCCACTGGAGAAATGCCTCTCGGACCTCGACTGCGCCAGCAGCAGTAGCAGCAGCAGCGACCTGTCCGGCTTCCTCACCGACGAGGAGGACTGTGCCAGGCTCCAACCTCCAGCTTCCGCCTCGGGGACGCCCGTGCCAGTGCGCAGGGGCGCCCCCGGGGTGCCTGCAGCGTCCAGTACTCCCCGGGCGCAGGACGACGAGCAGGAGCGGCGGCGGCGCAGGGGCCGCGCGCGTGTGCGCTCCGAGGCGCTGCTGCACTCGCTGCGCAGGAGCCGGCGTGTCAAGGCCAATGACCGCGAGCGCAACCGCATGCACAATTTGAACGCGGCTCTGGACGCGCTGCGCAGCGTGCTGCCCTCCTTCCCCGACGACACCAAGCTCACCAAGATCGAGACGCTGCGCTTCGCCTATAACTACATCTGGGCTCTGGCTGAGACTCTCCGCCTGGCCGACCAGGGACTGCCAGGGAGCGGTGCCCGGGAGCGCCTCCTGCCGCCGCAGTGCGCCCCCTGCCTGCCCGGGCCCCCGAGCCCCTCCAGCGACGCCGAGTCCTGGGGCTCGGGTGCCGCCGCCTCTCCCTGCGCCGCCGCGGCCTCGCCGCTCTCTGACCCCAGCAGCCCCGCTGCCTCGGAAGACTTCGCCTACGGCCCCGGCGACCCCCTTTTCTCCTTCCCTGGGCTGCCCAAAGACTTGCTCCACACGACGCCCTGTTTCATCCCTTACCACTAGGCCATTTAGGGACACCGTTACCTCCCCACTCCCTCAGGCAACAGGCAGTAGATGGAGCCCCAGCTGCAGTCTCAGGATCCTCAGTCTGGGCGGAGGGAGGAAGCAGGAGCTTTAAAGGGGTGGGGGGGAGGATACCTGAGCCGCTTGTTAGGTCGCTGCACCCTCGCCGTGGCTGCCCCTCGGTCTGTTTCTCCAGCCCTCAGCCCTCGGGCCCCTCCTGCCCGCCCCTAGACGGCCTTTCCTTTTGCACTTTCTGAACTCCACAAAACCCCCTTTGTGGCTGGCTCAGAGCTGACCCCAGCCACCACTTCAGTGTGATTTAGAAAAGGGACAGCTCGGCCCCTGAAGACGAGGTGAGAAGTCAATTTTACAATTTGTAGAACTCTAATGAAGAAAAACGAGCATGAAAATTCGGTTTGAGCCGGCTGACAATACAATGAAAAGGCTTAAAAAGGAGAGACAAGGAGTGGGCTTCATGCATTATGGATCCCGACCCCCACCACTGCAGGCTTGCTCTAGGAAGAACCCAGACTTGCGAAGCTATTCAGGCAAAGGGCTTGGAAAGTACTTTAATTTATTCAAGATGCTTCTTTCATATGAAAATGTATTTTTGTACATAAAGAGTTTATTCTATTATTATGAGGTATCAAAGTTTACATTTTTGTACTGCAGATATTTCATGTAAATAAAAACTAAGTAAAAAAAAAAAAGTCACCAAGTTTCTCGCCTCATGTTGGTGTCTCTCTGAGGCTTTCTTCCCTTCCCCAGGCGGCTCAACCACTAAAGTGAAACACTATCCGCATCTACCTCCAAACCCTCCAATCCCTTTTCAAAAACAATTTAAAAAAATTTAATGCACCTGATTTCCACCGAGAACTGGATAAAGACGACCAGGGCATTTGGGATACATCATTTCCTTTCACCTTATAAGCACAAGGGCGATCTTTCAGGCTCCCCATAAGCCAATTAAGAGTTTTTAGTGGGGAATTAGCCCCGGATATGCAGCTACCTGTAGAGGTAGGGGCGGTGGGAGACTCTTTCTTTTGAGGAACTCCACATCAGCTGGCTCTGTGTTTCAAAGAGAGGGGATTAAAAAGATCAATACAGTGTGACCACTGGCTAGGAAGTCCCAGTGACAGGTGGGCCCAGGCTGGGCAAGCAGAAGGGTCCACTCTTATAACAGCCTATTTAGAGGGAGAAATTGATTTGTAAACAATGCCTCCAAATTGTTGCCCATTGAGGCTAGGATCACCCTGGCTGTGAGGTGTGGGATGAATTACCCTGGTGTGGTATGCCTGGATGGCGTGTGCACCTGCCTAAAATCGTGAGTTAGGGTGCCTGCACAACCCCTCCTCCACCTATATCCCCCCACAAGCTGTGCCCACAGTGAGGGGGGCGGTAGGGAGACATTCGCTGGGTTCAGTCCTGGTTTGCTCAGCCAGGATCTTTTAGGGCAACAGCCAAATCTTTCATTTGCTGCCAGAGAAATCAGCCGCCCAAACCCAGTGGGGATTTTTCTGACTGCCATGAGTTTGTTGTCTGACAAGCAGCTAACAGCAGTGGTCACTAGCAGTTTTGTTTTAGATTTCAGAATGTGGATGATTACAAGAGATACTTGCCAACATGCCCTTGTTGCCTGTTCCCCTGGCTGACAAGTTACCACACATGAAGACCAATGTTTTCCCCCCACTGGGTTGCCCCTTTTCATGAATTGAACTATTTAGAGGCAGGAGGTAGAAATGGGTTCAGGAAAGTAGTATGCTCTCATGTTAAAGAAATGGTGCCTGTTTCGGAGGTGATAGACGCAGGGGGCCAAAAGTAAAGCCACTAACAGCGTTTTCCCCTTGTGCAAGGGTTCACTCTCCTCACACATCCGGATGAGTTGGTTCCTCAGACTCCTATGCTGGGTCTCCGGCAGGCATTACTAAGCCCAGTCACGGGCAAGGAGCCCTCTTTCAGATAAAAAGGCTCCTTTACAGAAGGTTCTGGAAAGTTGGATGCCTTCTCTAACTGCCCTCGGAGCAGACAAAGAATCCTCCCAGAAAAGCTTCAGAAGTTGTGAGGGCTCAGAATGGAGTTGTTTCTGCTGAAAGCTTCAAGGAAGAAGTTGTGTCTCTTGAATGACCCTGCCTGGGGCCCCACGCCATTGTCTGTCTCAGAATTAATTCACTCTACTAGCTTTGCATTTTCCTATAGCAAAAGACACAAACGGTCTGCATCAGATTTTCTGCTTTCCTGTGCATGGGATGTTCGGAAGGGTCTCCCTTTCGGGCCAGGACTGCAAGCCGGGTAGGGGACCCTGCTCAGCCATGGTGTAGGTGCACGTCGCTGGGCCAGAGGAAGGGAACAGCTGATTAAGTTTATCATTGTCCAAAATCCTTGGGAAAAGTAGCAGCAAACACCCTAAAACCCCCCAGGCGTCCTGGAGCTCACAGCTACAGTAGGACTTTTGTCTCCTATAACTGTACACAGTCAGCACTGAAAATGGGAAACACCACTACCCCCTAGGACTGTCAGAGAGTGAACCGTATTCGCAACTTTGTTGCCAAAATAGGCTCACAAGTCAAGGTGCAGGGCCCAGAGCACCTTCCATCTAAAGGAACATCTTCTGCAATATCAGCAGTTGGGGGACAGGGCGTCTTCACCCCTGCCGGTTAATGCTGTTCTTCCAGAGAAGAGAGCATCTATGTTCAGCCCTTGGAGCTCTCAAACAGGAGAAAAGAAGGAAGGCGATTTAAAATGCTTATCCCCAGCTCGGGGGCCTCTTTGTTCCCGCAGCAAACTCTCATCTGTCCACTGGCATCTGGGAAGACAGGCCGGAGGTACTAAAGTACTCTAATCAAGTATAGAGCCCGGAACTTCCGGCTGACAGCCATGTTTCACTTCTTCAACAGAATCTTCCACTGAGGACTCAGCAGGCACCCAGACAGGCATATTTATTCTCTACCTTGATCTCTCTATTTGCTTCCGTCCTGGTGTAATGTGTATTTTTACGCCCTGCTTCCAGCCTTTCCGGAAACCAGGCCAGGAAAGGCCGGGATGCCCAGGAAAGGCAGGAATTCCCCCTTATCTTTAGCGACTCTTTGTGAAGCCCCTGTTATGTGCTGAGCACCATTCTAGGCACCCCAATAAGAGCTCACCCTAAGTTTAGAGTCTCACAGGGAAAGACAACATAAATTCACAAGAGACCGTGGTAGATGCTGACGAGAACATAAAATCAAGTAAAACAAGGGGAATGTGGAATGCCAGGGTTCAAGGGAGGCGGCTCTTTTATAAAGGATGTTCAGTAAAGGGCTTTTAATGAGATAGCATCTGAGGGAAGGCTCAGGTGAAAGAGGAAAGAAGCAAGCCATGGCATTATATGGAGGGAGGTGTCCCGGGGCCCAGGAGAAAGGCCTGGCCATGCATGGTGTAGAGAGGGACAAGGAAGCTAATGTGACAGGCACACAGGGCATGGTGGGTGGAGGGGGGCGGAGGGGTAAGGACGGAGACAGATGAGAGGCAGTGCAAGTAGTAATTCTTTTTTTCAAGGTAATTAAAAGGTTGAAAGCAGAGGAGTGATGTGAACTGATATATATATATATATATTATTTTTTAAAGTTTATTTATTTTGAGAGAAAGAGCATGAGCAGGGTAGGGGCAGAGAGAGAGAGGGAGAGAGAGAATCCCAAGCAGGCTCCACACTATCAGCACAAAGCCCAACACAGGGCTCAAACTCACAAACTGCAAGATCATGACCTGAGCCAAAACCAAGAGTTGGACGCTTAACGATGGAGCCACCCAGGTGCCCCCCCAACTTGTTTTTTTTTAAATGAACTGATTTAGGTTTTTAAAAGCCACCCTGGTTGTTATAGGGATGGTAGGCTTCAGGGACCAGGACAAAACCATGGACCCAACTAAGCCTCTGCACATTCGTCCTAAAGGAAGGCTTACGGTGGTAGAAGGGTGAAGAGCCTTCAGAACCAGGACAGCTTGAGAAGAAGCCAAGAGTAGGATTTGTTTGGGGTCATGAAGGAAAGAGAAATCTGGGATGCCTTCAAGGGCTTGGATCAGGACCAATGAACACACAGAACCCCTCCCCCCAAAGCTCTCTGCATGTGGTTAATTTTGCTGAAACTGCTCAATTAGCACCCAAAGCAAAGACTGAGACATGAGTTGCAGTGTCCATAATATTAAAGACAGATTGCTACCCAAAACAACCATAATTCGCTCTGGGCTTGGGCTAAAAGAAAAATGCCCCAGAGAAAATTCACAGTAGGGTAGGGGAAGGAAGGGGACTCCTGATGTCATGGGCAACATCCTCACCACTGACGTCACCGTCCTGGTTAAGGCTTATATAGCACTTATTCCATGCTCTAGGTCCTTTCTAAACACACTGCCCATATTCTCACAACTCATGGAGTCAACAGTATCATTATCTCCATTTTTCAGATGAAGGAACTGAGGGACAGAGAAGTCAAAGAACTTTCCTGAGACCACACAATCGTGAAACTGGGGTTTGAACCTAGGCGGTCTGGCTCGAGCAAGCCTGCTGCTTGTGAGATTATCTTGGAAGAAACGCAAATGGAAGCATCGTGGGCCACAAGTTGAAAGGCCCAGAATGATCTAGGGGTAAGCTTCACCAAGCAACAGAATGAGGAACAGCCCCACTCCTCTCCCTCCGCCTGGTGCACCAGCCCTGTGCCAAGCAGCACAATGGGGCATGGAGCTCCCCTTCCCCCTCCCGTGTGGGCTGTGCCCAGGGCACCATCTGTAAGGGCTTATCTCGTAGCCCGGTCTAGACCCAAAGATGGTCACCTGAATGTGCCTTTTCCTGACTGAAATCACGATAGCCTGGAGAGTGTGTGAGGTGAGCTTTGTGGCGAGCACCTGGGGTGTCATCTTTTTCGGTTTGCAAAACGAGCAGGGCTCAGAACCTGGGGACATGCTCGTGTGAAAACTCAGCGTCTTCATCATTGATTTCTATCTGGGTAGAAAGTCCCCATTCATCTTACCAAGGCCTACAGTTCCTTTAGAAAATATTTCTGGGATCGCTCCAACCCAGACCACACAGGGAATCGAGGCTCTAAAGCTCCACACCTAAGAGTCTAATGGTGACGATTAGAGCCCAAAGGGTGCTCCTGCCAGTTCGCACTGATTGCCTGTAGAACCCATGAGCCTAAGCCCAAGGTGCATGTAACTTTACGAGCTGTCACTTCCTTGGGCTAGCTCACAACAAACACCTAGCTCAAGCACAGAGTTTACCTGCTGCCTGCCAGGCTGGTGTCTGGGAGCCAGGCAACCTGGAGGCAGGATGCAAAAATTGGACGTTAGGGTTTCACGAGGCTGACCTTCTGCCTTCCTTTCTGGCAGCGATTCGATGCCAGTCCTGGTTGCCTGCTGAGTCATTCTCTTGTTCAGGTGAAGCCCGCTGTGCCACTGACCAGCATGGCTTTCTCCAGTCTTGATAGGAAAGGACAATGTGCACCCAATGTAGGCCAAGGTGGTCTCAAGTCATTGACACATGAGCAAAAGGACACGGCTGCCTTGTTACCTCAAATTTGATCTTTGCCCTACCTAAAGAACTGTACTTATCACTTAATAATATTCCGTTTGGATCTATTAGGTTAACCCCACCCTCAACACAACCTGGGTACCTCCCGCGCACCTGGCCCAAGTCCAGAATTATTTTAGATTTCACTTGTGTGGGGCCTAGTGACAGAAGCTGCTGGTTATTCACCAAAGCCCATTCTGGGCCCATGACTATCCTACATATCCCGGACTTCTTTGCAGTTAAGCCTGACCATGTGACTGGGTCTTTGAACTGGACCATGAGCGGAAATGTTGCAAGTGCCTTCTAGGACGGCACTTTCATGGTGTTGGTGGAAATTTGCACTTTTGTATAAAACAAAAGCTGCCAAGAACATCACTCTCAGTCTAAAAAATAATAAAAAGTCATAGAACCTACAAAATCTTGATTTTTTTTTTTGGTCAGTTAATAAAAGATGGGAAGTCACAAACCATTTAAATAAAGTGAATTACAGGAAGAGAGAGCTCCTCCAAAGAGAGACAGAGCGTGTGAACCGCTTTGCCTTGGGCAAAGCACGGGGGAGAGAAGTGGCTGCCATACAAATAGGTGAGAAGATATTGGCTAAAATAGTAACAAAATCTAAAAGTTAAATGCAGGCAAAACCACTTTGGAACAGTTTGGCAGTTCCTTCTAAAGTGAAACATACGTTTACTATAGGACTCACCAATCCCACTCGTAGGTATCGACTTAAGAGAAATGAAACCATATTTTTACACAAGACCTTTATGTAAATGTTTATATTAACTTTATTTATACTCTCCAAAAACTAAAAAGAGCCCAGGTGACCATCCACAGGAA
The DNA here is from genome assembly GCA_030068075.1 of Paguma larvata. NCBI lineage: Eukaryota > Metazoa > Chordata > Mammalia > Carnivora > Viverridae > Paguma > Paguma larvata. The sequence goes on from CM057826.1 coordinate 121,653,146, forward strand.
AAGGGATAAAGAAACTGTTGCTTATCCAACTGAAAGTAGTTAATTGACATACGAGACCATAAATGAGTGTCAAAATTATAATGCTAGGTTGGTGGCGGGGGGGGGGGGGGAGCCAGACTTTAAGGCTACATATTGTATGATTCCATTTACACGGGATTCGGAAGAAGCAAAACTATAGGAGTAGAAATTTGATTAGTGATTTCCAGGGGCAAGCGGCGGGAGAAAAGTAATTAGAAATGGAGCAACAGATATCTTTCTTGTATTTTGTATGTCTTTGGGGGGTTTCCCCCCTACATTGTTCTAGTAACACCTTTTAATTTTTTTTTTTTACAAAAATGCTGGTCTGAAATGATTGAAAACATTGAGAAAAAAAAGAAAGAAGGAAGGAAAGACAGAAAGAAAGAAAGAAAGACAGAAAGAAAGAAAGAAAGAAAGAAAGAAAGAAAGAAAGAAAGAAAGAAAAAAAGAAAGAAAAGGAGCAAGAGAGGAAGAGAGAGAGGGAGAAAAGAAGGAAGCAAGGAAGGAAGGAAGGGAGGGGGGAAGGGAGGAAGGGAGGGAGGCAGGGAGGGAGAAGGAAAGGAAAGAAAGGGAAAGGAAAGGAAAAGAAAAGACAAAAGACAAGAAAAGAAAGAAAAAAAGAACAGGAAAAAAAAAGTCCTTCACCACTTTGAGAAGCTCTGCCCTAAGGAATGGTACAGCAAACCAGACAACCCTGAATGACCGCATGAAGGAGAGCCACCTGGCCACCTAGAATGCTCCTGTTGGACTGGTAGGTGCATGAGAAATACATTTTGTTCCTTAAGCCACCATATCACTGTGCCTCTCTGTTAGAGAAACCGAGGCTTACCGTAACTGTCTGGGATCACCGCAAGGGCATCCTACCGGCTGACTCTGAACTAATGCTTTAGTCCCACGGAGCTAGAAGCAAGCTCTTTCCACAGAGAGCATAGGCTCAAAATATACGGGAAAACCAACAAGGTGAGCCTTGGTTTTCACACCACAGAGAGTCCCCACACAAGTGAAGAGGTAAGAGCTGAAGTCCTCGCTCACTTCTTTAGCAGGGTACCGGCAGGCTGGCAGCAAAGACGGAATGTGGAACCATTCTAACACCTTGCAAGCGCCCAGCGGACTTGGCTTGCCCAGGCTGGTGGTGGGACAGGCGGGGCTTCCGGCAGAGCAGAACACCAGTGGCAGCCAAGTGACTACAGCTGCCCAAGAGAGATGTCTCTCCGACCTCCCCACAACGGGGCCAACTTACTGGGAATGGGTGCTTCTGACTATTCTTAAGGGTGCTCAGGCAATGCAACTCATCTTCCCAGTTCTGCCAATTCCTAATTGCTCATCTCTTTTTGCCTCGGTCTCCTCATCTGTAAAATGGGGAATAAGGACATCGCCCATCTCTATCATAGAACGTTTCAAGGTTTCAGGGAGAAGTAATTCACATTAACAGCTAAAACGGTGCCTGGCTCATTAAAAGAGCTTGATAAATGTTAGCTATTGACTGATTTAGCTGCAAGCCAATTATCCTTTGTAATGAGACGATCTCTTTCTTTGGTCACCAGATGGTCCCTACAGTGCTTGAAGGCTGTAGGTCTTAGATACCAACCTGACTAGTGTACCTTGATTCTCATGCAGCGATTCGAGTTTAGGGGCTGATGCCATACTTCAAATGTAAAACTGTGATTAGAGGACTTAGGAGGGATATTAAATTATGCCTAGTGATGGTCTGGTTGAAGCCAGACACAAATCTCACAGCCTTTGAGAACTCTTCATATTGAGTGTAAGTACAGTGCCTTCCAGTTTACAAAGCAATTTCACGTCCATCATCTGACATTAGCCTCACGAGGTCCAGTGAGGTAGAAGGGATTATTGTATCTATTGCACAGATGAGACAAGGGGCTCAGAGGTTAAGTGGTTCACCCAAGGTCACGGGGTTAATGAGAGGAGAAGGTGGGGCTCAGAGCCGCATCTGGTTCTAGGCCCATTTCTTTTTCCCGGGTACTTTTCTGCCTCTCCAGGCTCACCTCACCTGACCCGGGGCACACCTCTGCTTTGCAGCCATTTATACATCAGGAATTGGAACCAAGGAAAAGATGAATCATGACAATGAAATGATGAGGTGGAACCAGAGAAAATTGCCGAGAGTTGAACTACAGAAATGGCACTTTCATATGGTTCAACCCAGTAACTAACACTTTCTTGGATACTCACCACGGGGTAGGCACTACGCCAAGCACTTTACGATTGCGCTGGGGTTTTATCTAAACCCAATAGCTCTGTTACCTCCATTTTAGAGATGAAGAATCAGAGAGCAGGGCTGCAGAACTGACGAGCGATGGGGGCGGGATTTAAATCCAGGCATCTGAGCCCAGAGCACAAACACTTCTACACTGTACTGCCTTACCATTTATTTCCCCAGCAGGAAGACACAAGCTACTACTAACAGAAACCACGTCTTACTTGGCTGTGTAGTGCTGTGTGCAATACTCGCCATTCATTCATGCCTTCACTCGATAAATTTGAGCGCCTACCATGCTTCTTATTGTGAGACAATGCTCCATGAGTCTCAAACATTTCTACACATCTTGTGAGCCGAGGCACTGGCTACTCTTCATTCCAGATTACCTTTTCAAACATATTTTGTATATCACACAACTTTGGAAGACAGAGTTAGTGTCTCCCCGTGGGGCATAAGGAGACTGTCCAGTATAAGAGAATCAGGTTCCCGAAGTGCAGGGTTCTTCTCCTGTAACTCATTGTGTGTGCAGATGTCATCTGGTCCTCTTCCGTGTCACCGTTTGGAAATCAGGGCTTGGGAAACCATCCCAAAGATGGTAACACTCTGGTTACTGCTAACGCTGTGAGTAAGAAACAATCCTTTGCCTCTGACCCAAGAGCCTCATGTCTTCTCACTAGTGCAAACCTAGGACAGACTAAGTTATTAGCTTGCAAGTAGGATACAATCAAACTCAGAGTTCTTGAAAGCACAATGCAAGAGCCGGCCAAATGAATGAATGCATGTAATGAGCCCTCCTTGTGTACAGGCCACTGTGTCACAAACGTTCTAATAACATTTTTTGGAAGCCATAGGCTGCCACTCCCAGAGAGAGAATTCTGCAAGGAAATAGCCAGGAATGTGAGTCTCTTCTCCCCAGGCTGACCACTGATCTGCAAAATAGCCACATCAACACTAATATTTACTAAAAATTGACCGTATAGCTTTATATCTGGCTCCAATTTTCTTTCTCTTTTTAATGTTTTTTTTTTAATTTATTTTGAGAGAGAGCATAAGCAGGGGGTGGGGGCAGAGAGAGAGAATCCCAAGCAGTCTCCGTGCCGTCACCACAGAACCCGACACGGGGCCCGATCTCATGAACCAAGAGATCACAACCCTAGCAGACATCAAGAGTTGGACACTTACATGACTGAGCCACTCAGGTGCCCCCTGGCTCAAATTTTCTGAATGTCACAGTATCTCCCTAGAAACTCTTTGTAAGTGCTCCTTGAGCAAAGGTTCCACTCGGCTATTCAACAAGTATTTCTGGAGTGCCTACAATGTGCCTGACTCTGTTCTAGAATTTGGGAAAATGGGACAGACAGGATCCATGAAAGCAGGAAAAGCTTTCAAAAAAAAAGCTCTGCAAATTTTTAAAGAGGAAAACATGCTAACGAGTGAATGGAAACCAGTCTAGAAGTGATGGTATAGAGACTTCTTGGGAGAGAGCCTCTTAGCTGACACCTGAGTGATGAGACTCAGCCCTGCTTAGATGAGGGGGAGTGAGATCGCTGTGCTGCAAGGACAGTGACAGGACCAGCATGGATGGAGCTGCCAAGAAGGGATGTGGTGGAGGCTACGGCATAAAAAGAAACAGGAGCCAGGTCTTGTGGGTCCTAATGAAGGTCCAAGGATGTTTCCTGTCAAAATTACAGGGTGCACAACTGAGCACTTTCAGTCAGAAACCATCAGCCATAACGGCAAGGATTGCCACGCTGCAGAAGGTCCTCAGTTCTGGACCATGAAGTACTTTTGCCTCAGCACCTCTGTCATCTGTAAGGTGACCGCTTGCTGGGTGTGGGGGGGTGGTGGTGGTGGAGAACTTAGGTAGCATAAATCTCCAGAGAATTGCTTTTTTAAATTGTTTTATTTATTTTTGAGAGAGAATGTGAGTGCGGGAGGGGCTGAGAGAGAAGAGGACATAGGATCCAAGGTGGGCTCTATGCTGACAGCGGTGAGCCTGATGGGGGCTCAAACTCATGAAAACTCATGACTCGAGCTGAAGATGGACGCTCAACTGACTGAGCCAACCAGACACTCCATCCAGAAAATGGATATTTAACAAATTAAACATACCATGGATTTTTTTGTTTTTGTTTTTGTTTTTGTTTTTGTTTTTTTTTAAGAATACAGCTTCTGTGACACCAGCGGAACTCAGTCAACCTGGGCTCATGCAGAAACCCTTTCTTGGAGATGACTTGATTTCAGGCTATACAAGACTACCAGTATGTGGGGGTGTGGGCACTGCCAGACATCAGAGGAGGGGCTGAGGAAGACCTTGCAGGTGCCTGTGCAGCCTGGAGTTTTTTGAGAAAGGGTAAGGGATGGGGACGGAAGACTGGGGACCCTTGTCAAATATCAAAGCACCTCGCAGAGCTACCTTTTTGAAAATAAAGGAAATAATTTTTAAAAGCAAACACTTGGGGCATCTGGGTGGCTCAGTTCGTTAAGCATTGATTTTGGCTCAAGTCACGATCTCACGGTTTGTGAGTTTGAACTCCATATCAGGCTCTGGGCTGACAGCTCTGAGCCTGGAGCCTGCTTTGGATTTGTGTCTCCCTCCTCTTTCTGCCCCTCCCCACTCACCCTCTGTCTCTCTCTCTCAAAAATAATAAACACACATTAAAAAAATTGTTAAAGAAAACCCTCAATGGCCAAAGATGCAAATAACCCGTTGATAACACCATACAAACTTCTAAGTACACAATCCCAAGGCAACAGCTCAGGGAACAGAGCAGAATCACGCCATGAAAAAAGTCTTATCTGCCAAGAATGGCTGTTAAGACTATGTAGGCGCATAAAGCTTAAACAAGATGGCAAAGAGAAATCGGTGACACACTTTATGTACACATGGATCAAAACAGTGCAAAAATTTTTACTGTGTGTAAAAATCAAGACTGGATTGAGTCAGAACTGTCAACGGAAGCTCAAAATGGTGAGAAGCTAAACTTACAAATTTTATAAGACTGCTTACTCAATTGAAAACTATAAATGAAAACTTATTTCAAAACTGGAATATAAGTTTCAAGGAAAACAGGTTTTCCAGAATGATCAAGACCTAAAGCAACTTCTAGAAGCCCGTTACTTTGGCCAAGTGATTCGCTTGCAAAGATACAAAATTTGATAGTAATAAAAATGCACACCATTAGCTTTTAAATGTCCTTAGGCATTTACGGCTTTCTCTCAGCCACAGGCAGCAGTTTTAATAAGTCACCCTGTCCAGATTCCCTTAATGATATGCTTTCTACATAAAAAAGGGCTTGTGAAACCTAATTCCTCTGACAGAAGCGAGCTCAGGTCTCCGAAGCAGCGAAGATTTCAGATTTCCGCTGGGCTTCCTTGCACCTGCCCTTGCAAGGCATGAGGTTTTGTGTGCAGAAGCCTCCAGGGGTTGAAATTTAGCCCTGTCCATGTAGCAGGAAGGTCAGCTGAAGTCACTGGGTCCCAAGACACTGGACTTCAATCTCCGACCAAAAACAAAACATCAAAACACTTCTATTCACCAGGACGTGCTCAGCAGCGCGCTGGCATTCACAAATGTAACGCAGCACCGCGCAGCTCCGAGAAGGGGCTCTGCTTAGAAATTCGATTGTTCTTCGGAGATCTGACAACCTCTATCAGATCTGTGTCAGCCCGGCTCCGGCAAACACTCCAGAGAAAGCCAGCCTCCTCCAGGCTGGGCCTTGGTTGCCACCTGATATCTGAATGAAGAGCAGAGCCAGCAAAATCCAAACTCCTTTCGGGATGCCTGCTCCTGTGGGAAATGGTTTTGATTTTCTCAAAAACCATTAATGTGGAAGAAAATTAATTTTTGATTGGCTTTTACAGACTGATGTTACATACCACTAATCAAAGTAGAGGTCTTTTTAACCAGGAAGAAAACCCTTACTTCATTTACCTGGGCAGTCCTCTTACTTTATATTATTAATATTTGTTAAAATGACACAAACTGAGCACTTACTGTGTGTCAAGCATCGTGCTGCTTAGGCTTCACAACAAACGGGGAGAGGTTGCCCCCACTTTGCCAAAAGGACACTGAAGTTCAAGGGGGTTGCCAAAGGAGGTTACACAGCTAGCAACTGGTTCGACTTAAAGTGAAGTTGTCAGCTGCTCTGGGTTCTGCTTCAGTCCCCAGTCCTTAGAGGGAGTGCATATAGAGGTGATGACCGCGCTGAAATTCCCCGCAGAAACTTCTCTCCAGTCTCACAAAGCCCAGTTGAATTTGGCAAACATTGTACAGCTGCCCACCACGCACAGGGCTCTGTGCTAACACAACCCTCCCACTCCTGGGCAACCACAGAGCAAAGAAGCAAGTACATAGGCAAGAACACTAGCCCAGGAAAGAATGCAAATGGCTTAGCAGTGGTACCAACAAGGTCAGAGGGGATTGAGAAGATGAGACAAATAATTCTGACAGAGGCATTGGGTAAGGCTCGAAAAGGGGAGAGCATCTGAGCTGAAGCTTCAAAGATGGAGAGAATGTTTTCACGATGACAGTGTATTTTTAAAAAGGAAAGTGATGAAATTGTTACTGTGGAAAATTTAGAAACAGAGAGAATAAAATAAAACTTTAGGGGCTTACTGGGTGGCTCAGTCAGTTAAGGGTCCGACTTCGGCTCAGGTCATGAACTCATGGTTCATGGGTTCAAGCCCCGAGTTAGGCTCTGTGCTGACAGCTCAGAGCTGGGAACCTGCTTGGGATTCTGTATCTCCCTCGCTCTCTGCCCCTCCCCCACTTCTTTTTCCTCTCTCTCTCTCTCTCTCTCAAAAGCAAATAAATAAACATTAAAAAAGAATAAAATAAAAAATATCTTTACTTGCATCACCCAAAAATAACATTTCTCTTCTCATCAGAACAACTTTATGAGGTATAACATAGGCAATGCAAGGCACACATGTGTACAACTTGTACCCATGTGTATGGTTTGTTGAGTATTGACAAAAGAATACACTGGTTTAGCCACCATCTCAATCAAAATACAGAACATGTCTATCACCTCACAAAACTCCCTTGTGTCCCCTTCCAGTCAATTGTCTTCCTTCCCTGACCCTCGACAACCACCGATTCGCTTTCTGACACTTTAGGTGAGTTTTGCCATTAATTTCCATATAACTAGATGGAATTATATAGTATGAACTGTTTTATCTTTTTGAGATTTAGTCATGTTGTTTTGTATATCAGTGACTCAAACTATCCTATTTGCTGAGTGATAATCCCACGCGTGTGTGTTTCACCCATTGACAGGCATTTGGGTTGTTTCTGGGTTTGGCTTATAACAAAAATGGCTGCTATACACATTCATGCACAGGTCTTTAAGGCGACATACATTTTCATTTATCTTGGGGGAAACACCTAAGAGTGGAGTTGCTGAGCCATATAAGAAGGGCATATTTAACTTTACAGAAATTGCCAAACCACTTTCCAGAGAGGTTGTACCATTTTTGACTCCTCTCAGCAACCAAACCCACATCTTGGCCTGACTTCTCCCTTGCCGCCTCCTGTTTCCCTCACGCCTGTGCACCCTGGGAACACTCATTCCATAAATCACTTGTTCAAGAATCCCCGATTCGGGCTCTGCTTTCCAGGAAGACAACCTACGCAATTAACTAGGCTTTCAGGAAAGGATGCCGCTAGCCCCAAGGCTAGGAGGAGCTGGTCATGTCTCTTCCCTGGGCTTCAGTCTCCCCAGTCAGGGGATTGTTGAGGACCCTTTGCAGTACTCATATTCTGTCACCTCTACTGAGGACTCTGTGACCTAACTGGGACAAACGATGCTTTGTCCCCCTTCCCCTGTAGAAAAAGATTCCCAGAACATACTGCTATACACCAGCTCTCGTGAGTCAGCAGTATGCCTTCCACTCTGCCAGCTTTAATATGTATTATTTCAACCAGTTATGGGGGATGCCTACGACACTCACCTTGGACTCGGTTGTGCCTTCAGCTAAAGGTGAGCATCTCTTTTTATCCATTATCCAGAATATCATGTGCAAACTTTCCGAGAGGCATCATTCCACAGTAGACTTGACTCGGGCGTCTAGAAAACACAGCCTGCAATGGCAAACCCATGAAATGCTATACCATAATTACAGTTTCCAGGCACCTCTAATGACCCATTAGGGAGGATTTGTAGATCAGGCAGACTATACAGCCAGCAGCAGGTGAGGCTGCAGGGTCTGGCGTTTTCTCTCTGAGGGCAGAGACCCACCAGAAATCATCCTTTGTGGAGGAAAATCACGGCGGGGAGCGGGGGGGGGGGGGGCGTGGAGTGAGATCTTATCATCTAATACCAATACAGAGAAGATAAATTCTGAGGTTTTTGCGTTTCCTAGACTAAAAATCACTTTGAGAATGGAGAACAGGGCGGACTTGGCTTATGAGAATACGAACTGGTACATTTGCTTTGGAAAACAGTTGACTTCGTTTTGTAAAATGCTATCCAGCCATTACCTGGAGCCCAGCGATTCAAGTCCTAGTCATGTACTCTGAAAATTGCGCACTTGAGCACAGGCAGATAGGTAAAGGAAGGCTTGCTTAATTGCCCCGAAGTGGAAACAATGACTTGAATATCCATTTTCAGGATAATGAATAAATATCTACTGTACCAGCACACAGTAGAGTGTGTTAAGCATGAATGCATCACAACTACATATACCAACACGAGTGGGTCTTAGAAATATAATATTGAATGAAAAAAGCAGGTCACAAAGGCAATGTAAACTATGTAATATCTTTTTTATAAAGCAAAAGAAACTACTAACTTCAGAATGGTGGTCAAAGGCAGGGCAAGGGGATACCACAGGGGCACATGGGTAGATGTAATGGTGATTGCACCGGGTGTGCCCCACACACACCTGCGAATACAACCCTATTTAGAAATGGGGTCTTTGCAGACATAACGAAGTTAAGGATTTTAAGCTGAGATCACTCCAGATTCCAGGTGGGCCTTAAATCCAATCACTTGTGTCTTTCTCATGGAAAGGAGAGGCAGATTTGAGGCACAGACCCAGGGAGTAAGGCTCTGAGAAGACAGATGGAGAGACTGAAGTTAAGCAAGGAACACCAGGAGCCCCCAGAAGCTGGAAGAGGCAAGGACAGAGTCTCCCCTAGAGCCTTCAGAAGGGGCGTGGCCCTGCTTACACCTTGCATTCTGGAGCTTGTAGCCTCCAGGGCTATGTGAGAATAAATTTCTGTGGTTTCAAAATGTTTTTAATGTTTATTTTTGAGAGGGAGAAACAGAGAGCAGGCAGGGCAGGGGCAGAGAGAGAGAGAGACCCAGAATCCAAAGCAGGCTCCAGGCTCTGAGCTGTCAGCACAGAGCCCGATGTGGGGCTCGAACTCACAGACTGGGAGATTATGACCTGAGCTGAAGTTAGACACCTAACTGACTGAGCCACCCAGGCGCCCCGAAATTTCTGTGGTTTTAGGCTGCCTTGCTGGTGCTGATTTGTTGCAGCAGACCTAGGGAACCAACACAGGAATGTTCTAGATCTTAAGTTGAGTGATGAGTTTCCAGGGGCTCTTTTTTAAATTTTGTGTCATAACTTATATATACTTTACATGTGTTCCATTGCATGAAGCAAAGATTACAAACCATGGTCAGAAAAAAAAAAAAAGCATAGATAAGCAAAGCAAAAGTTCCCAAGCCTATTTAAGGTCCCTGAGGGATTTGAGGAATTTCACGGGTATGGAGTCCCTACTATGTGCCAGGAAGCACATGCTAAGCACTTTCCAGACGATGTGATGCATGGCTCTCAAAGCAACCCTGTGGGAAATAAGTTTCTCATTCTGCCGATAAGAACACTGAGGTGGGGAGGAGTCAAGTGCATGCCTGAGGTAACACAGGAAACAAGCAGCAGAGAGTTAACTTGCAAAGTTCTCTGCCTTTCCCACCCTAACAGGCAGGTCACCTCTGCTTATCTCAAGTATGTTAACCCCTGCCTACCTGAAGTTACCACTTAGAACTCGAGACAGAAAAGGTAAACCTATACTTCCTTTATCTCCTATTCTAGATTTCTCTTCAGACGGAGCTGGACGAACATTGTTGGATCTCACCCTCTTCACATGAATTGTGCATTTCATGGTCCTCTTATCTTCCAACACTCTCACCACGACCTGTGTAGATAACCTTAGATTAACCGAAGAGTGACTCACCCAAGGACGGGACCCACTTCCTGACTAGTTCACACCAGCCACAGGGCTGCCAATGCAGAAGCAGAAGATAAAATCAAGTTTCCTCCCTCTCATCCTCCTGCGGACGGGGTGAGGGTGAGGATGATATTGCCACCTCTGTGGTAACAGGGATGGATTCAAGAGGAATAAACTCTCAGAGGACACTTATCCTGAGACAGAGGACTGGCCCTGGGACAGTCCCTGTGTGAGTAGTGGAAGTCCCACACCCTGGGAAGCTCCTCAGTCTGGGACAAACCAGGACAGGTGATCACCCTTCCTGGGGGGAAAGGTTTTCTTCTGGGATCTGAGGTATTGACCAAGGGACAGGAAAGAGTTGTCACGGGAAATCTGGGTCATCTGATTCAACCGTGCACTTCCTTCTGGGGCCCAGCTTCAGGCCATGCCGCCTCCCCACTTCCTGCTCTGAGGAAAGACATTTGTCAGGGACTGAAGCCAAGCCAGGATGCTGGGGTTGGGGAGCGGGGTGCACGCTCACTCTACTGGAGCAGGTGGGGGGTTCATTCCTTCCCTTCCCCTCCCCCTTCCGCAGTCAGTGGGTTTTAATTAATTGATAAGCACAGGTCAGCTTCCAGTGCTGCATCCTAACTTCCCTGCTGTGGAAGCTAGGAAGGAAAAGCTGTGATGATGCCTTGGACCAAAGCCCCAAGGGTGCCCCGCCCTCATCTAATGCCTGCTATTCAGGTCCTCCCCTTCCTCAATACAGGGGGGGAAACAGGCAGAAGTACTACAATCTACAGTTTAAAAAACTTTTTGCATACAGTGGCTCATCGGGTCCTCAGGTACAGAGCGGGCATCTGTTTGTCTCCATTTCCAGGATGGGAACAGACTAAGGGGCAAGGGGCAAGCAAGCAAGGGTCAAACAAGACTCAGACCTGAGGCTGGGTCTGATGCCAAGCCTCCCAGGGCCCTGAGAACAGCCGGGGAGACGTCCAGAAGGAATCACCATTTCCTCACTCTCTCCTCTCCCCCCCCTCAAAAACTGTATCCTAATCCTAGAAAATACACTCAGCAGATGGTTGATTTCAGAGTAAATTCAGGGCTGCCAGATTTTCTTCACCACAAAAACCTGACACTTCTCCTCTGCCCCCTCACACACAGGGTGGGAGCTGAGGGTCCCAAAGGTGAGAGCCCAGCACCAGGCACGGGTCCCGGTAGAGGTCAGGGTGAAGGCAAGAGGTGCAGGAGACCACGTGCAGACCTCGGTTTGCGAGAGCTGGTTCAAGACACTTGCAGGCTGCCCCCAGAGGCCTGTCTCAAAGTCCCCGGGCTGGGCATGACAGATGCGACTCCCTTTAATTGAGACCCCAGTCATTTGGATGAAAAAAAAAAAGCACACGGCTCATCTTTCGCATCCCTGGCTATGAACCTGGGTTGGGGAGGGAATGGGGTGGAGACAGATTCGATAAATCCCATTCTGGAAGATGCCTCTGTGAGGGGGGGGCATGCACATATGAGAACGTGTGTGTGCGCGCGCGTGTGTGCACGCGCACAAAAAAGGACTCTGCAGCAAGGGCTTTAAAGCAATGCTTGAGGGGCGTCTGTGTGGCTCAGTCGGTTAAGCGTCTGACTTTGGCTCAAGTCATGATCTCACAGTTCATGGGTTCGGGCCCTGCATCAGGTTCTGTGCTGACAGCTTGGAGCCTAGAGCCTGCTTTGGATTCTGTGTCTCCTTCTCTCTCTGCCAGAGCTTGTGCTCTGTCTCTGTCTCTCTCTCTCTTGCTCTCTCTCTCTGTCTCTTCCAGTGGAAGCAAGTGCAGAGTTAAAAGGGCAGCAGATCAAACCCCTAACCCCTCGCTCTCTGCCATCACATAGTGAGGTGGTTCCCCAAGGCCTCCTCCATGAGCAGTCACCGGGCAGACCCCAGGGGAGGGACCTGCAGACCAGACTGGAGGGTCCGTGGGCCGGGCCCTGTGCAGTACTGCACGCTGGGATTCCTACCTTTGGCTTCAGGGTCCCTGCACCAGCATCCTCTCCCATCTCCCTGCCTCGGATCTCACCCATTCTATGCTCCAGAAGACCACCGGTGGGCTTTTGAACAGGTCTGACAACCTCATTCTTTAAGTCTTGCAGGGCTACAAAATAAAAATACTACAGGATAAAATTCCAGACTGTGCACCTCTTCATGGTTCCAGCCTCGTCTCTCTTTATGCCTCCACGCGGCCCTCCATCCATGCTTTCTGTGACTTCAGGCTTTTATCCATTTCCTGTTCTGGGACAGTCTCTTCTCCCACCCCACGTCCTTCAAACCCCCCAATCCCTCTCAGCCCCAAAGCTCACCTCCTCTATAAGGCTGTCTCTGAGCCCCCTTGTCCCCCCAGCTTCTAGGGCTTGTCTCTACACTGCACTGACCACACTGTACCAGGACTACTGGCCCACCTATGTGTCCCTCCCCTAGACGGGAGTCCCCTGAGGCCAAGGGCTGTGCTGCATGTAACCCCAGGGACAGCACCTGGTAGGATCTGACTGAAGGTGCTCTTGAGTGAGCAAAAGGACCCCATTACTTCCTCAACTTGCGGGGGGACGTTCTTGGGTGGTATCTGGTATCACAGATACTTCTGGAAAGGACACACACCTGAGGCATTAGCCAGGTAGCCCTGAAGCTCCGGAGAGGGTTCCTCCACCTCTCCTGCACCCCGTCTGAAGAGTCAACCGCCTCCTAGGTTCAATGATATTAACACGATTTTGGAGAGCTTACCGCTTAAGATGTACTTTGCATTCATTGTCTCGTTTAATCCTTCAAAATACCCAGCAATATTCCATTTTTCCCATGAGCAAAACTACGGCATAAAGAGATTAAGAAACTTCTTTTTATTCTGTTTCCTGCAAAGCAGAAGAACAAAGTCATGTTCCCAATAACTCTTTCCCACTAGCTACCTTGAAATATAGGTGGGCCTTCCTTTAAAATAATAAGGGGCACCTGGGTGGCTCAGTTGGCTGAGCGTCCGAGTTCGGCTCAGGTCATGATCTCACAGTTTGTGGGTTCGAGCCCCGCGTCAGGCTCTGTGCAGACAGCTCAGAGCCTGCAGCCTGCTTCAGATTCTGTCTCCCTCTCTTTCTGCTCCTCCCCCGCTCATGCTCTGTCTCTCAAAAAAATTAAATAAATATTTAAAATAATAAAAAGCCCACAAAGCCCCACACTCACCTTACCTAATAAGTGACAGTGAGTAGCAGTAGAGTTTTGTTTTACAAACATAAGTCAGAGGCACCGACTACCACCTCCCTCACCCCCTTTAGTCCCTGGGAAAATAATTCAGCTCACATTAACTACTATTTAACAACTATCTGTTGAGTGCCTCGTGGCAGGCATGTGGACACATGGAGACATGAGAAATCAAAAGGACAAAGACCCCTGCTCTCCGAGAGCTAATGGAGAAAGAGAGATCATGAACACTGCATGGAATACATAAGAAGGCAGAGACTACATTCCAAGGTGTGACTGCCAGCCACCTAGGGGACCCCCAGCTGTCCTCAGGTACTCATGCCCTGGGTAGTGCCCCCAGATGCCGTGGAAATGATGGTGTGTGACTTCCAAGACGAGGGTGGAAAAGACAGGGCAGGTTTTCCTTGGTCTCTCTTGAAACACTTGCTTTGGGAGAAGCCAGCTGCTGTGTCACTCAAGCAGCCCAATGAAGAGGTCCACAAAGCGAGAAACTGAGGCCCTCACCAACAGCCCGCGCTAACCTGCCATCCTCGTGAGTGAGGCATCCTGGAAGCACATCCTCCGACCCCAGTCATCCCTTCAAATGACATCTCACCTGCGTCCTTGTCATCGTCAGCTCCAACTACCACTGTTGGTTGGAAAGCTCCAGACCTTCCCAGGTGAAATTTGAAACTGGCCCCTGGACAAGGACGGCAAGGGGAGCCCGAGGGGAAAGGCAGGCCACTCCAGACTGGCAGGTGGCGATTTTTTGTTTCTTTTCGCAGTCGTAACTTTCAATTTATTTGGGTAAATACCAAGGAGCACAATTGCTGGATTACTTAGTAAAACTATGTTTCACCTTATAAGAAACTAACAAACTATCGTCCAAAGTGGCGGTACCATTTTGCATTCTCACCAGCAATGAATAAGAATTCCTCTTGCACCACAACCTTGCCAGCATTGGGTGTTGACAGGGTTTGGATTTTCATCATTCTAGGAGGTGCCTGGTGGTAACTCATTGTTTCAATTTGCATTTCCCTAATGACGTATGACGATGACCATGTTTTCATATGCTTTTTTGCCATGTATATCTTCTCTGCTGAGCAGTCGTCTGTTCAGATCTGTTGCCCATTTCTTCTTTGGGTTGTTCATTTTCTTATTGTTGAGTTTTAAGAGTTCTTTGTGGTTTTTCTGTTTTCGTTTTCATTTTATTTATTTATTTATTTATTTAATAATTTATTGTCACATTGGTTTCCATCCAACACCCAGTGCTCCTCCCAACAAGTGCCCTCCTCAATGCCCGTCACCCACTCTCCTCTCTAGGCAGTTTTAATAAGCAAGAGAATTTACATACCGGGCTTATCTTGGGTGGCCACAAGAAGAGTGAATCTCAGTACCCTTCTGCCCGAATCTGAGGAGTTTATATATAGGCCTTAACGGGGTTTGGTCCAAGGTGGTCTCAATAATACATTACTCTCTCAAGGCTGTGTCCATGAAGTGGCTCCTAGCACAGGAACAGTGGGTGTGTGGAATGTACCTTCCGAGGCCAGGGGAGGAGGTAAGGAGCCTCTGACTGTCCGGGTCCAGCTCAAGGGTCACCTGACGGTCATGTCCTTTTGACGACCTCCTTCAACAACCATCGACCGGGGGGCTTATAAACAACAGATATTTATTCTTCACAGCTCTGGAGGCTGAAGGTCTGAGGCTGGTGGGTCAGCACGGTCCGGTTCCGGTGAGGGCCCCCTCCCGGAGTTGCAACCTCTCACGAGGTCCTCATCTCAGAGAAGGATTGAGGGAGCTCTCTGGGGTCTCTTTTATAAGGGCACTAACTCCATTCGTGAGCACCCCACCTTTCTGACCTGACTATCTCCCAGAGGCTACTCAGGGAAGGACTTTCACACTCCTTACCCAGTTTCTAGAAATCTAGCCCAGCTCCACCATTGCAACTTACAACTATCTGATCTGTGCCGTTTTCTAGAAAATGTCTTCTAAAGACACTGAAAGCTATGACCTACCTAGGACAGGATGTCGGAGCCCCAGGTAACAGAACTCCGTGAAGGGGTCTCTCTCGTCTCTGGTTCCTCACTCCTACAGCTGCTCCATCATTCTGGAGCTTGTTTCTCAGCACTTGCTGTCTGTCACGTTTAGCTGAAGTTCTGAGGACCCTGAAAGGGGAAGCCAGGCCCAGCGCTTATCATGTGCTTAGAGAACATTCACCTCAGTCTTCAACTGCCCCTTGAACACACATAAGGAAAAAAGAAATAAGGCTTCACTGTCAGGGACACCGCCCCAGGTCCCCAGGCCACCAGCCTGCCCAGGCCCTCTGCAGGGAGACCTCCCCAGTCCCTCGGGTCAGCCGGTGAAAACGGCCTGCTGCTTCTCCAGGCCTCCATCCCCAGATCTGAGGCAGGCCTCCAGGGGCCTCTATGTGGGACAGAGGGGCTGCGCCAGCCCTGCATCCTGGAGGGGCGAGGCGGGGAGGCCTGAACCTCTGGTCGTGTCAGAGAGGGGTAGAGTGAGGGGAGGGATTTGTGCCTGTGCAGCCCCACACCAAGGGAGTCTTAATGATTCATCAGGGCAGCAGGGTAAAAAGTTAGAAAAGAGAAGCCCCTTCCCTGAAGGCCCGGCCCTTGTCTCTTTCTTCTGAATGATAGGACTTGGTCAGATGGAGGATCTGTTACAATGGGGGTGGGGTGGGGGGAGAAGAGGGAGCAGCAGCAGCCTGACCGACCAACGCTGTGGCCTAAATGATGGAGGTGACCCGGAGGTGTGAGGAGAGCTGAACCAGCAACCAGAAGGAGGGGGTCTCTGCCCAGAGTGTCCAGGACACCCCCAGGGAGCCTTTGCACATGGCGCCTTAAGCCCTGCCTTCAGCTCTCTGTAGGGCTGCGAGTTGTGCCCAGGACAATTTCCATGCCTCTTTCTCCAAAGGATAATATTCTCAAGGCTCCAGAGGGCAGAGAAGGCTCTATGTCCACTCCTCAGTCCTTCCCCAATCCCCTCCTCTTTCCAGCCACTCTGCTGCTCTCCTGTCTTCATCTAAGCCACCCGTCGAGTCTGTTTTCCAAACAAGGCTCCAGGGCCCTCCCCTGGCAGCAGGCCAGCAACTCCGGATGGTTAAACTCCTTCCATTCCTGACTCTTCACCTCAAGATGTTCATGACCTGGCTCTTAGAGGGAAAACCTTTTAAGGCTCCTCGTGGTGGTACGAGGCCACCAGGCTCTCTTCAGGACGTAACGATTTGTTTCAGAAAGAATGGATTAAGTTCCACCTGTCCGAAGTAATTGGGAGGATGCGGCCTCCCTCTGCCTGTCTTGGCCTCTGTCGTGGTGGATGCCGACTTTCATGGCGACTGATCTAACTCACAAAAGGAAAACAGGGTCCACGTCTTGAAGCCGGAATCACCCCCAACCAGTCATGTCTCAAAACAGGCTTTGTTTTATAAGAGCCTGAACCTGACTCAGTGACCAGAGAGCGAGCTCAGGGGAGGCCTTCCCCTCCCTTCGGCTCTCCCAGCAGAGCTCCCGGCTACAGAGAACCAGGTCTGAGTCTCCGGTGTCTTCCGGAAAAGAGCGGCTAACACTCAGCAGAAACCCGCTCGTAGTCTTGGGCCATCTCATCCCTCACTGCATGAACCCGGGCTTTCTGTCCCTGGTGGGGCTCCGTGGACATTCTGGTTTCTGCTTCAGTCAAGGTTCGTGAGAGCCATCGTCGGCTCCCACAGGGCAGCATAAATAGTGAGGAAACCAAACAAGACAGCATTTGTGGACCACTCCCATGCCTCATGCCAGCAGCCAGCCAGGCCGGTGCAGGGCTAGAAAGGCAATCGACGTTGCTAACAACAGCCCTATCTCTACTTCATGGCACTCTAGAACATTGCGTTGGCCCTCCAGCCCAGAGAATCGGTGCTCATTCTGCCAGGAGAGGTGGCCATGTGTCCCACGTGGAGCCACTCAGTATCGATTTGCCCTTTACGGCACTTCAGTTTATTTTGGGGTTATTGCCACTAGCCCGCTCAATATAGTCTGAGTGAAATGATAAATCCAGGTGCCTGGATGTCATCAGTGAACATACAGGGCCACCCACACAGCCAGCGAGACCGGCCGATGCTCTCTGTAGACTCTGAGTCCTTAGCAAGTGACCCAGGTAGAGTATGCACTGCCCATGCTGAGCGTCCTATCTCCTGTCCGTCAAGACCCCAGACCTCCGCTCCAAAGGATGGGTATGGGCTGTGACAGATATGCTAACCTGTCCCTAACATCAAGAGCACAAAGCGTACTCAGTAATCCCCCTTTAAAGGGGGCTGGAGAGTGAAAATAGGGAGCAAAGCCGTAGGTGAAGTGAGGGAACCGAAATAAATCTATTAGGCAGCCCCTGGGACAGGCGAATTTAAATCACGAACACATGCTGACACTCATGTAATAAGCCTCAGCACTGACCGAGTCCCCCGCCCGTCAATCACATGACCCCACTATGAGTGTGCATAGAAGTACAAACTACAGTAACAAAAGACCATGGGACGTGACCTGAATGGGTGCATGGCCAAGAAAGGTAGCTAAATGGTCAAATCTTGGTTGCACTGACCTTTGTAGCCTCCTGAAGTGACCCCAGTTGGCAGTACTTGTGGCCTCACAGTCCCCTCTCCCCAAATGGGGCCTCCCTCTTCACCCTGGGCAATCCTGAAAGCAGAGGGCACTTCTAGGGTCTTCCCCCTCACTTCCCTGACGCTGCCTACCTGACAGGTTAGGAAATGCACGCATTGGGATTTCATCCATCTATTCACTGCCCCCTGGCCCTCACCTCCATCCTCTGTCCCCAATCTGCTTCTGCTAAATCAACACTGTCCCTCTGGCTCAGCTAAGCGGTCCTTAAGGGAGAGACCTAGCCTACGCGCAGACGGACCAGGGAACCCAGAGGCACCTGGCTGCTGGCAGGCTCACCTGCAGCACTTTCTACTGTCAGGATCGGGGTGAGCAGTGGGCCACGGAGCGGCGGCACCCACACGGAACGGGGCGGGAGGCCGGGTTGCTGACCTGTCAATCACGGCTGGGTTCGCAGCTGCGCGCTCCGCCGCCCCAGCGCACTGCTCCTCCGAGGGAGATAAACATCGAGAAACCCAATCCAGCGCGGCCTCAGAGATAAACAGATGTGCAGGCCGCCGTCGGTCAGGAGATAACGCCCCCGCCCCGCCCTACGCGCCCGCCTGGGCCCTGCACCTGCCCAGGGCGACCGGGACGCGCCTCTGGGGAGATGGGCTGCGTCCCCCCCAGCCTGGAGAACTGGTCTCTAGTACCGCGGGTGGGGGTGGAGTTAGAGAAGAAAGACGCTGGGTTTGTAACAAACTCACAACAGAACCTGGGCTCTGGAACCAATTGCCAAGGTTCAAATCCTGACTCTGCCATTGTTTGACAGCCGACGGCACCTGTAAGCCTGGAAGTTCTCACCTGTACCTCGGGGATAAACACCAAAAACAGCTCAGGGGCTTGGCACCGCTCACGTTAAATGACGCTGCACAAAGAAAGCCTCAGTAAGCGATGGGGGCCAACATTAGCCAGCCCATGATCACCCCCGCTGCCACCACGATTTTGAGGGCATTTAAAGGCGGCCCAGGCGTTTGAGGTGGAGGAAAGTGCTGTTGGCCACACACAAAACGACAGCTTTAAGAGAGGCGTGTCTGGATCAGGTCTTCAGCTGGGATCTACCACTCCCAGCAAGAGACAGCCCGAGGCTGACATAGCAAATGAAGACAAGTGAAAGTGACACCCCAGTAGAGGGAAAGGGGCCTGGGGGCAGAGAAGGCTGGTGTGTGAGGTTTGGGGGGGGGGTGTCATCAAGGGAGGGCTTCTCCTTCCCTGGCACTCCAGGCTCCAAAATCTCTCCCTGCTAGACAATCGGACAATCGGAGACTTCCTGCCCAGAGCACTCCCACGCAACTCATTCGATTGTTCCACAGACACCCCAGGGACATCCTCAAGGGCCACATCCTGTGAGGCGTGAAATAATGGTCCATGCCCTCAAAGTACACTTTAGGGACTGATCGGGCTCAGAGACGCCTGCAGACTTAGATGCCCCTGGCCTGGCCACTGAAGCCTAAATGCTCCTGGCCTTCGGTGGCAAGATCATTTCTTCCTACCGGAGCAATTGGGTAGGAACCCGACCCCAGGTATGGAAGACTGAGGACTCTCTGGGACTATACCTAATGTATAATTGGATTTCTCCCCCTGAGACCACCAGGCCGGAAGTCCGGTGACCCCTCCCAAACGTACCCCCGCCCCCAGCCTCAACAAACAGGGACGGTATGTTAGGTCGCACAGTGCGGGGAAGAAGGTGAAGGAGAGAGGGGCCATTTCGGGCATGTGCCTGCAGGGCCTCGGCGGCCCAGCGTGCCCAGGGCACAGTTCGCCATTGGTGTATGAGAGGGAAGGTGGCCCTGGCCACTTGGCTACACGCCCGGGACCAGCAGCTGAGTTCGCACCCACGATGACGTCTTTTGCTGGGGCTACTTCGTCCTCAGGTCTAAGATCCCGACGTCTTCAGGCGGTCTTCCGAGGGATGAATTAGTGCCTGAGCCTCTAAGCTCGCTAGGCCCACGTGGGCGCGCGCGGGACGCAGGGGTTTGCGGCGACTGCGCCCGCAGGCCTCGGGAGCCTCTGCTGGGGACGTTGGAAGGAAAAGGCTGGTGCTACGCGCTCCGGCTGCTCCCGGATTTCTGAGGGACGCGGAAGGCAGAGTCCCCGTTACCCCCAGGGGCCAGGAGGTTACACACCCGCTCTCACCGCGGCGCGGCACGCACAAACGGCGAGGCGACGCCGTCGTGCCTACTAGTTAAAAGCTTATTAGTCCCCTTGGAGCAGTGTGATCCCACTTTGTTCCTGAACGGCCTGAGCGCGCCCTTTCAAGCTTTTGTGCGCGCGGGGATTTAGCGTGGCCTTTGTGGGCCTGAAAGGACTCGCGCCCTCTCCGGGCGCGCATTGCCTCGGCACCAGCTTCCTCGGCATCGCGGTCCCCGTCCGGCCCGAGGTGCTGCGTCCCCAGGGCCACTGCACCCTCTAGCCGGTCTTAGCGCGCGGCAGCTGGGGCAGACCGCACAAACCATTGCACCAGAGGAGCCCTTACTTAGCCCCGCTCCCGCAAGGCAGGCGCTTCTGACACGCCCCGCTTCCAGCCGGCGTGAAAAACTGCGTGCGGACCCCTTACCTCTACTTAGGGGCAATTGGACCGAGTTTAAAGGGCTATTGAGGCCTGGAGAGGCCGCCTCTCTCTTTATAGCTTTGTGCAATGTTTGCAGAGACATTTGCATCTGTTTGCGCTTGGGGAAAAGGCCCCGAAGGCTCAAGAGCAAGAAAACTCGAGGATTGTTCTGGGTCGCCCTCCCCCTCCTCGCTCGGATCCGTGCCGGCCAGTTCGTGCACCGAGCAGAGGCATGCAAAACCCGCCGGGTTCAAAGATTGGGCGCCTAGGCTCTCGGTCCACTTTTAAACAATTGCCGTTAACAATGCAATTTTAAGCAGAAAATCGTCTAACTAGATTAAATCCACATGACATAAAAACCAGAGGGGAAAACGTCCGCATAGGCATAGGAGTGCGGACGCCTAACAGGATAGAAAGTGTGAAATGCATGCAGAGGTGGAGCGACCGGCAGGTGCCCTGGCCTCCCTCCTGCCGGACAAGGGCTGAACTGCGTGCCTCCCTCCAGCCTCAACACCCCGGGAAGAGGAAGGGGCTCCCGGGGGCGCACGAGCGCGAAGCTAGCCTCCCACCTTTGGCGACCCGGGGAAGGGTGCTCTGTGCCCCAAATCAAGTCCTCGACTCGCCACCCCCTCACCCCTGCAGGTCCGGCGATCTAGCCGAGTCTTCGCCCTCCCCTCCCCAAGGGCGAGGGGCGCAGGGCAAGACTGGAGAAGACGGAACGCCCTCTCCGCTCGCGAGACTGAGCAGACAGGCTTTTTAATGGAATCGAATGAAAGTCAGGCCATAGAAAGGCCCATTGCTATGGCAGCACAGTACCCATAAAGCGACAAAGCCCAGAG
Organism: Paguma larvata; assembly: GCA_030068075.1. Classification (NCBI taxonomy): domain Eukaryota; kingdom Metazoa; phylum Chordata; class Mammalia; order Carnivora; family Viverridae; genus Paguma; species Paguma larvata. The sequence continues at coordinate 121,674,781 of CM057826.1, forward strand.
CCCCTCCCTCCCTTCCTGGCCCTGCCCTCCGCTCCCCTCCCCCTGCGCTGCCTGGAGCCACGCTTGGAGCGCGCTCGGACGGGTTAATCACTGTAAAAATAAAGAGATGAAAGGCTCTCCAATTGGAGAGCTCTCGGCGGCCTCCTCCCCAGCCTGGGGGAGGGGCTGGGAGGGGGCCACTTGGGCTGAGCTTCCCCGGCGGGCCTGTAAGACTCCCCTGCCCTCGGCCGGGTGGGAGCCCCATCCCACCATCCCCAGGCGACGCCGCCCACACAATCTGGCGCCTCCCGAAGGGCCTGCGGAGGCTGGAGGAGGGGGACAGGCCGGCTCCCCCCCACAATCCCCCTGCAGCCACAACCCCACAAAACAGAAACACAAAGCCTCCGGCTTTATCACAGGCCCTGAGGAAATGTTTGAAACTTGAAAAAAAAATTACTAGCCCTAAAAAAACAAAAACAACCAAACTCCAGCAAAATTGAAATTCACGAACAGTTAAATGTCTGCATATATAACGTCGTTAGTCAACTGTAAATTAACCTAACTGGTGTAGTCATAGAAAAATTAAATTTAATATGGGATCTGGTATTTTTATATATTTTTAAATATATTTTTATATTTTTCAAAGTTTTTTTTTTTTTGAGAGAGAGAGAAAGAGATACAGAGAGACTCTCAAGTAGGCTCCACGCTACCAGCGCAGAGCGAACCCAGGGCTCAAACCCACATCCATAAGGGCATGACCTGAGCCAAAATCAAGAGTCCAAGAGTCAACCGACTGAGCCACCCAGGTGCCCCATGTTTTTATATCTTGATATGATGGGGGGTGCAGCTCAAGAAGTTTTGAAAGGCTTAAAGTTTTCCTTGTAAACTTCACCTGGGAGCCAGGAACATGGAATCCAAAGCCAGCAGCTAGGTGCCTAGTTGTTCTGTGATTGGTTTATTGGGGTTCCTGGCCCTGCCGTGCACCCACCTCACCCCTACCCTCATCCTCTCAGGCATACTGACAGGGCCCCCTTTAGCGAGCCAGACACCTGGAGGTGGGAAGCAGAGAAAGGACCTGTCTGGTCACTCAGCCTGTCAAAGGCCACGCAGAGACGGGCCTGTGGTTTCTGTCTGGGGCTCTGTCTTTCCCAGTTCTGAGAGTCTACCACCTGAGAGAATGGGGCGGTGGGAGGGGCTGGTTTGCAGGGAGCAGGGTCCAGGGCTCCAGGAAGAAGTGGCCCTCCCATAGACACTCGAAAGCCTGAGACCAGCGGGCTCCCCGAGGGGTGAGGGAGACTGGCGGTGGCCTTAAAGCACTGTCTCTAGGGACGGCTGTCAGGAACTCGCCCTTAGAGCCACTTGGAGATTTTAATTTTTTTGCGCGCCAGGTCTAGGACCACCGCAGCTTACAGTCTCACCTAAACCAAATGTCATCCAGTCCCCTCCCTAGGTTATCACATTCTCCAAGGAAAGAAGAGCACCTGCCCCCGGAACCAACACACATACAGCACCCGACCTGACTCACTTCCTTAAGGTTCCTCATTTAGGATCTGGAGCCCTAGATTAAAAAAAAAAAAAAAAAAAAAAAAAAAACAGTAAGAAAAAATCTCTTCAAAAAGAAAAAAAAATCGTTTCCCTTTTCTGGGGCTCTGCATCCACATAATAAAAGAGATTCCTGAAAAGCTCTGAGGGCAGTCAATGGGCAGAGACATGGACAAGAAAGGCCCAGGCCTGGCCTGAGTGAGGCCCCTTGGATGTCCTTGGGCCTGAGGGTGGCTGGCAGTGGCATTAGCTTCATTTTACACACTGACAGAGGGCCTGTCTGAGGTCACCCGGGGTCTGCCACCCCAGCTCTTGCACACACCATTTTCCCTGTCTGTCCTGGTGCGGCCACCTTAGTGGGGCCCCCAGCCTGTTCTAGGGGACCACTGGGGCAAGGTCTCCCGTGATAAAAATGCCAGGGGGAACTGTCTCTCTCAGTGAGCGTTGCTCCCGGCCTAAGCCTCCTCCTTTGATGAGCCAGAGATGTCTCTTCGCATTTGCCTCTCCTGGGAAGGCCATCTGTTCCTCACTGCCCTATCCATCACTGCTGGGGAGGGGCGCGATGAGCCCCCCGGGGGAGGGAAGAATGTGGGGTCTGCCCCCACCCACCCGCTCTCAGAACCCTATTGGGGGAAGCTGCTCAATCCAGCCATTCGATCCGCTGTCTCTGGTGCGGGCCTGGGCCTTGCCGAGTTGCAGAGTCTCGGGGACCCTCTCTGCGTCCTGGGCCCAGTGCAGCCGGGAGCCAGGCCACCAGAGCAACATCTCCTATCACTTCGATTTTCACATCTCCTGTTTTCTACACTGAGGATCCAGGCTTTCCTCACCCCCACCTACCCTTTTTCATCGCAGAACGTAGTAAGGTGGTCCGGGCACAGCCTTCTGACTCTTGTGACGCATCAAGCCCAGGGCCAAGGTCAGGGCGAGCCTAGCGAATGCAGCAACGACTCTGCTTCCAGGCTCCTGCCCCAGGCCCAGAATCAGAGAAGCCTCAGTGCCCCTTCTCTGGGGGAAGGGGACTGGGCTCCCCTCTTTGTCCCCTCCCCCACAAGACCAGGATGACTCTGGGACTTCTGTTTCCTTCTTCTGTATCCAACCCCAAACCACTTTTGTAAACAGCTCAAGGTTGTAGAGGGCCCGTCTAAGAATCGGGGGAGCTTTTGTTTAAAAACTCAGACTCTGGCTGCTGGTGGGAATGCAAACTGGTGCAGCCGCTCTGAAAAACAGTATGGAGATTCCTCAAAAAATTAAAGATAGAGCTGCCCTACGACCCAGCAATGGCACTACTGGGTATTTGTCCAAGGGATAGAGGTGTGCTGTTTAGAAGGGACACATGCACCCCAATGTTTATAGCGGCGCTATGGACAATAGCCAAAGTATGGAAAGAGCCCAAATGTCCACTGATGGATGAACGGATAAAGAAGATGGGGTATATATGTGTATACAATGGAGTATTACTCGGCCATCAAAAAGAATGACATCTTGCCATTTGCAACAACGTGGATGGAACTGGAGTGTATTATGCTGAGTGAAATAAGTCAGTCAGAGAAAGACAAATATCACATGACTTCACTCATATGGAATTTACGATACATAACAGATGAACATAAGGGAAGAGAAGCAAAAAAACCCATAAAAACAGGGAGGGGGACAAAACATAAGAGACTCTTAAATATCGAGAACAAACTGAGGGTGGCTGGAGGGATTGTGAGTGGAGGGAGGGGCTAACTGGGCAAGGGGCAACACGGAGGCCACTTGTTGGGATGAGCACTGGATGTTACATGTAGGGGATGAACCACTGGATTCTACTCCTGAAATCGTTATTGCACTACATGCTAACTAACTTGGATGTAAATTTTAAAAAAATAAATTAAAAAAAAAACAATTCAGGCTCTGAATCCGAGATCAGCTTAAGCCCAGCTCCATCCCGAGGCCTTATTGGGCTCCTCTGTAAAATGGGAGAGTAGGAGTACTCCTCCACAGGGCTGTTGATAGGAATGAACGCTGTAAGAACTGGAAACTGTTGGCATCTGCAAAGGAGCAACCACTCCACAAACGTCAATGATCCGTATCCACCAACAGGACTCTCATCCCCTCTCCACGCCGGGCTACAAAGAGACTTCCTCAAGAACTTCCAACATCAAGCACGATATCCAATCCTTTCTTCTCCTTGTGATTGTTACTGCCTCGGCGTTTATCCAGCACTCGCCAAGGCGCTCAGTGAATGATGCTGCGTTATTGCCGGGTTTACAGACGGAGCGCCCAACCGGAAGCACAGAAAGGTTGATGACCTGCCAAATTTCACAGCCAGTAACGGAGCCTGGACCCATCCTCGTACCTCCTGGCTCCAGAGCCATGCTTATGAAGCCCCAGTGCGCCCCTGGTCGTTCCTGTGTCCACATCTGGTGTCCTTTCCTTAGACCAGCTGCCTCCCTGTGACCCACCAAGATGGGAAAGGGCAGTCCTGGAGGAGCCTGTGACCTTGGCCCACGATCCCTGCAGAGGAGGTTCGAGTATTCCTGTGAATGAGAACAGAAAGCCCCCACCCCCATCCCCGAGGGGCAAGGACCAGCTGAGTAATTTGTCTCCCCTCCCTTTCTTTCTCCATCACACCGCCCACAACACTCAGTGTGCCTCTTCCACACGAGGTCTGAGCCCCTGCGCTGCACAACTGGCGGGGATGCCACCATCCTGACAGTTTCGCCTTGGCGCTGTACCTAACTGGTCAGAGGCAAGCAGGTGGAAAAAGACCCCACCACCGCTTCTGGAAGGACCCTGCTGTGTTGCCAGGACAAATCAGCCCGCTCAAGCTCTGATCTCACCCCACTGGTGGGGCCTGCTGGACTCCAGCTCCTCTGAATCAGAGCCATCTAGACAGCAGATGCGAGGGGCTGAGGCACAGCTTGGGGCTCATCCTCCCACACTGCTCCATTATAGACCAGTGGGTCCTGCCCTGACCCCCAACCATTCCAGGAAAAACTCCTTCCAGCCCCTGTGGGGATGCTTGCCAACAGTTTCCATGTTGGCACCACCTTGTCTAGCCTAACCTCCTCTCACTCCCAAGAGCAGAAATATACTTGAGAGCTCAAATGGATCAGGACAATGAGCCATCTGCCTTTGACTGGTAACCAATCAAGTCCAAGCTCCTTACTGGAAAGGTGGGGAAACAGAGGCCCAGACAGGCAGTGACTTACCCTAACCAGAGCCAGTCCAGTAACAAGAACTGGGGGAACAGAGTGTCCAAGCCAGGAAGGTGGTGTGTTTCCTTAGTAAATGAACCGACATTCCCTGCAAGCCTACCTCTGCTCTAGGGTTTAGGAAAATACCTGTGAGGTACTTGTCTCAGGGCTGATGGGTGACCTTCTGGGGTGAAAGCTTAACCCCTCTTAACCTTTGATCTCTGGCCATCAGTCCCCTCTTGGCCCCAACTCCATCTCCCAGGCGGAGTGACTACAAATCCAGCATCAGTCTGTGTAGAGGCACCTGGGGGGACAGAGAGGCCAAAAGGCCTGGAGAGCACAGAGCCCCTTTAAGCGGATCAGCCCTTCTGCAGCGAAGGGAACCCTGGAGGGAGTGGGGGTGCCGCCCGGCAGGATAATTGTTACAGGAGTGAAGAGCTGGGGGAGGCCCAGCTCCTGGCTCCCACGTTCCCTGGACCAAAGCCCATGTCAGGACTCCCGGGGAAGCATCTGGGGTTGAAAACCCCGCAGACATATCTAGAGCAGGCTCCTGTAGGAAAGCTTGAGGCTGGAGGGGACTTTACCCTACTTGAAAGAACAAATAGCCTTCAAGTGCTCCGTGGAGTACCTATTTCTTTGCAAACTCTTGTTATGCTAATGAAAGATCCTTCTTCTCTGTTCACTGGAGCACGTCTCCAAAAGACCTCCTTCTAGCTACTGCCTGTCCGTGTGCCTTTGTGTGCAAGTGTCTAAGAGTGAGACAGGAGCTCCAGAAAAGGGCTGGGGCTTCACTGTACACCCCGCCAGCGTGCGATGTGGCTGGAAAGGACATGTCGCCAACATCTCACCTATTTAGAAATCACTTCAAAGACACCTGCCCCTTCCCGGAGCACCCCTGAGCTTTGGGCAGCCATTTTTTTCAGGGAAAAAATGTCCCAGCTGCACAGGAGATGTCACCTCGCTATGCCCGGGACCTCAGTGGATCCCAGCGTGAGCCCCCGATTCCTGTCTTGGCTCTACACTCAAAAGGCAGGTTCCCTAACCCCGTTCTGAGACCGACAGTGTCTGTCAAATGGTGAGGATTCTCCTCGAGGCCAGGAGCTTTGGAAAGCATTTGGCACAGGGCCTGCACACAGCCAGCAAGCAAGCGACCCCTCGGGGAGTCGTCTCCACTGTGGTGAGTCTTGCTCTGGTCCTTGGCTCAGCGCTCAGCACTTAGTAAGAACCCAGGACGGGCAGGTTTGGAGGAAGACTTGGGGAAGGAGGCCCCTGGGTGTGTCCTGGACGTGTGGCTGGTGACCACACGGTGACTGAGCTGGATAAGAGGTCAGGCATGCTCCATAGATGTCCTTTTCAGAAAAGCTTAACTGGAGGTTTTCATCTGAATGGAAGACCCAATAGGAGCAACTTGCCAGAAAATTTAAAGGTGCAGGATGGATTCCTCACCTCGCTCAGAGTCAGCCAGGGGTCTACTACTCCCCATAAGTGCCAGGTGGGTCAGTGATTTGGTGCTATGGACTGAACGGCCTTCCCCAATCGTATGCTAAAGCTCCAACCTCCATGGTGGCTGTATTTGGAGACAGGGCTTTTAGGAAGTATTTAAGATTAAATGAGGTCATAAGAGTGGGATGCTAATCCAACGGATTGGTAGCCTTATAAAAAGAAGAACAGAGAGGTACTTCTCTCTCCCTTGGCAACATGATGGATGACACAGTGAGAAGGTGGCCATCTGTAAGCCAGCAAGGGAGCTCTCGCCAGAACCCGACCATGGCAGTGCCCTGATCTTGGGCCTCCAGCCTCCCAAACTTCTCTTGTTCAAGCTCTCCAGTCTATGGTATTTTGTCATGGCAGCCTGAGTTGACTAATATCCTCAGCCTCTTCATACCTTAGTCTCCTTATCTGTAAAATGGGGGTAATAATAATATCTTCCTCGCGGGGTTGTTAGACACATTAAGGGAGCTTAGCCCAGGGCCAGGCATCAGAGTAAAGGCTCAGTAAATGTCATCTGTCAATATCACGGTCGCCCTCCCATGATGATATGCATCTCACCCCTACGATCACGACAGGAGGTGACAGTCCAGATGCGGACCCTGGATGATGTAGCAGTCTTGGAAATCGAGACCTCTCGGGCATCTCCTGGGGTCAAAAATGGCTTCCCGGAAGAGGAGAGCCCGAAACACATTTTCCTGGTGGCTTTGTTGGCCCAGCCCCTCCCCCGCTCTTAGGGGCCGGGAGGGCTCAGACCGGAATAAGGGATAAGCAGTCAGCGGGAGGAAACAGCTGTAACGTGGGGCTCACCTGTGCCTGGTCCCCCACCCCCCACCCCTTACCTCGGCCCATTCTGGGGCCACGCGGGGGCAGGATGCTCACACAGAGCGAGGAGAGGGCTGTTGCCTTGGGGAAGAGAAAGCCCTCAAGAGCAGGCCACTGATCTCAAAGGGAAATAATGGGATTTTCTGGGATTCACATTGATCCCCAAAGGAGAAAAGCTTCTGTTTGCCTTTTTTAAGCCGCCAAACAAGGAACTAAAGCCTCTTTCAGCCCTGAGTCAGGGCTGTCCTTTCTGAAGTCCTTATTATCCCTGGGGCACCGGGAGAACAGGCCCCAGCGCTGGGCCCTCCACACAGGGAGCTTTCCGCCGGGCAGAGGCCTGCCTGGTTTCCTAGCGACCCATACCTCAGCGGACTGCGGGCGCTGGCACCTTGACCCCACAGTTCTTGACTGTGGCCGGGCGAGGGCCTGGTTCCTCTCCTCCACCTGCCCGGGAATGTGTTTCCCCATCAGGAGGATGAACACACGAAGCAATAGCTCTCCACGCCCCCGGATACCCCGCACCCATCCCTCACCCCAGCTGACCAACAAGGATGTCAATGACGATAACAGTTTCTGTAAGAGAGACGCTAGCTCCTGAGCAGTGTGATTTTCTAGGCTCTTCTCCACGTGGCCTTACCTCGGAAGACCTCGACGCCTGGTGGGACAATCAGCCCGCACCCCCGGTGAGCGGCTCACAGCTCCGGGCCCACCAGCGACCTTCACCTCTTGACCTTTCCTCCTCTCATAGCCACACTCTTTATGCAAACATCCTTCACCCTGCCACCCCACTTCTGAAACCTCACATATACATTCACACACACACACACACACGCACGCACCGCTACAACCTGCCCCCGCCCCCACTCAGTCTCCAGCCTTCTCTCTGTCCAGCTTTTAGACCCTCCGTTCCTCAGACACCCCTCCACCCCAACTCCTCTCCTCATCCCTGGCCAAAGGTTCTCTCCTTTACTCGTACTTCCTCTCCTGCTTCTTCTTCTCTTGCAGATTTGACTTCCTGAATATTTCAGTCTAGAAGCTGACCTACGGTTCAGTTCTATAGTTTAGACTACACACGACACTGGGAGATAAAGCCGAATCCCTTTTTAAGGTGCACAGGGCACATACTTGAGGCTTGCCTGTCTTTCCAGCATCAGCTCTGGACACTGACCCCTGTCAACATGGGCACGTGTATTTATGCACACACACACACACACACACACACACACACACACCTGTGCACACATACACTGGCATGCTGCCCTATGTCAACCCTATGCTCTGCTCACACGGTCCTCTCTGCCTGGAATGTCCTTTCCCTCCTCTGCAAATGGCCCACTCCAGCTCATCTTTTTAAGATACCTTAGGGGCCACTTCCTCCAAGAAACCTCCCCTAATTCCTGTGTCTGTGTTGGAGAGACTGCTGATTGTCTTTTCACCCACGGTCATAGAATTTTTTGCTGGGTAAATGGTCAAGAGAAAAACTACATTTCCCAGCCTCCATTGCAGCGAGATGTGGTCATGTGACTAAGTTCTGGCCAATGGAATATAAGCAAAAGGGGCATGTGGCAGCCTTCAGGGACTTTTTCCAAGACAGACCCGAAGTGTGGCCTCTGCCTCTTCATCTCTTCCTCCATCTTGCCACCTGCAAGAGTGCCACCGTCTTGGATGATGAGATGAAGGTCACAGGCTAGAAATGGAAGGGACCTGTTTCATGAGGGTGTCATGAAGTAGAGCTGTCATGTTGGCCATGGACAGCAAATCCAGAGAGAAAAATCAACCTTTAGCTTGTATAAGCAACCCTTGCTCTGGGTTTCGTGTCGCTCCAAATAGCATCTTTCCGCGGTGCCCTTTCTAAACTGCAGGTGTAGTGAGAACATCACATGGTGATAAGGTCACTTCTCGTGGGTCTGCCCCCTAGAGAGTGAGCTGCCTGAGGCTAGGGGTGTACCTAGCTCAACACTATATCCCTCCACCTGGGAGCATTGCAGGCACTCAATGGAGAAACAAATGGTTGCTTGCTGAGTAGACACAAAGATTTGGAAGGAAAGACTTCCTGGGGAAGACAAGCGTTCAGTGTGGTAGCACGCACAAACTGTCCCACACTCAATTATGTGCTAGCTCAGAGTTGCACGCTGGCCTTGCTTTCTAGCTTGCCTTGTTCCAATGGCTCTTTCTGGTCCCTCCTGTCACTTACAGCGTGACCGGATCTTATAGTTTGCCAAGGGACTTCCCACACAGGCACGCCAACCAGCTCACCGCCCCCCCCCGTCCCCCTCCCCCTGCCTGTGAAGCTAAAGGCTATACAGGCGGGCGGGCATCCCGGGGCACGCTCAGATGCCAACACAGCCGTCTCAGCACCTGGTTTCTCTGTGACTGCGGGAGGGCTAGGTGGCACAGCCTGGAAGGGCAGGAGAATCGGTACTCCATGGAGGTGCACTTTGACCGACGAGAGACAGAGGCCTCTGGAGTCTTCTCTCTGCCTCCTCAGGACTGTTTGGAGCTGCATCTCTGAAGACGTCTCGCAGATGGCAGTCAGCTGTGCTGGGAGCCTGGCGGTGGCTGGTGGCCGGCTCTCCCTTATGTTTGTTTCCCTCCTCGCCTCTCTCATTCCCCTTTCCCCTCATTCCTGCTTCCCTGGGATTCAATTCCCAATAAAATGTTACCACTTGAGTTTTGTGCTCTACTTTTTAAGAAGAACTGTGGGCATCGTGTTCAGGGGACAGTGAGGGATTTGCTGTGGTCGGAGATATGAAGTGACTGGGAAAGTCCAGGTGGTGGATGGGGTACCCAGGAACGATTGATTGCCGGCCCCGGAGTTTTCTTCTTGAAGCCACCTGGGCACCATGAGAACTGCGACAGCTATCACTGGTAGATGGCCTGTGTTTTCCCTGCCTCAAACTGTCCAGAAGCTTCCCTTACCTCCTCCCCTGCCATGAACCCACGGGCTTCCGTGATTGCCCAAATATCAGCAGAGAAGATTCTATACGCTGCAAAGGAGCCTTCCCTTTGACCCATCGTTGCACTTCTAATAACTATGTTCTGGCCCACTGTGGTGTGTGTGCAAAGTTGAAAGTGTAAGCGACTCAAGTCAGGCCAATTAGACTCCATTCCAGGACCTTTTCTGGGATTAACAAGAAATTAACACCTTCCTTTTGGCTTAGCTGGGAGGATGTGAGCCTGGAGTAAATCTTGCCTTTGCATGTGGAGAGACTGTCTGAGAACAACGCCAGACAGAGAGGAGCAAAGCCAAGAAATGGGAGTGAGAGAGACAGAGAGAGCGCGCTAGCCAAAGCCATCACATGAGCACCAGGGCTGCACAGACGTTGAAGTCGAAGCCAGACTTATGCCACATGAGCCAATAAATTCTTCTTTTCAGGGAGACCAGTTTACATTAGGTTTCTAACATTTGCAGATGAAAACCACTCATCGCTACAATAAACAAGGAGGTTTATGACGGTGTTGTTCTAATAGCAAAAATGTGGCACTATCTAAATCCTCATCGCAGTACTTACTCGAGTAAATGGAAGTATTTGTACATAATGGAACTATGTAGCCATCACAAAGGACCTTATCTTTCCCCACGTGGAAAGACACCCATGCTGTATAATTAAGTAGAGAAGATGAGGTGTAGAATAGCGTACATGGTATTTCCCAAAAAGTGTGTGGTTTTTACTTTTTTTTAACATTTATTTGTTTTTGAAAGACTGAATGAGACGGAGTAGGAGCAGGGGAGAGGCAGAGAGGGAGGGAGATACAGAATCTGAAGAAGTCTCCAGGCTCTGAGCTGTCAGCACAGAAACCGACGTGGGGCTCAAACCCACCAACCATGAGATCATGACCTGAGCCAAGGCTGGACACTAACTGACTAAGTCACCCAGGCGCCCCACAAGTTTGTGATTTTTTAAAGGATGCACCCACATATGCACGTACAGTTACATTTACACGCACATTTGTTGGAATTTACATAAAATTTTCTGGAAGTCACTTGCACAAGAGTTTGTCGCTAAACACAGCTTTTACGTATGTGCATTTGGAGTGTGCTCAGTAAATGCGCTATTCCGAGAGCTCCACGTGTTTTATCTCATTTCATCCTCCCAACAAGCCAGTGGGATTGTTACTGTTTTCAGTCCCATTTTATAGCTGGGGAGACTGAGGCACACGGAGCTTTTGAGCAGAGACCAAAGCTAAAGAGATAGCAAGGGGCCTTTAACTGGCTCAGAGGGCTGGTGACCTCTAGGCGGTGGGCACACAGGTCAGGGCAGGCCCTTCACCTTTTTGCACTCTCCCCTTCCACACTGCTTGTTCCGAAAAGTCACACATGTGCAGGGTGAAATAATGGAAGAAGAGCTTGGAGAGGACTTCGGGGGGTCCCTCCACATGGCGCACTGGCCGGAGCAGCTAGAACGAGCTGGCTTGGCTGAGGGAACAAGCACTGTGACCCAGATGGGAACCTCAGGACCCACCTTGGACCCTGAAGCTGTCAGTGCTAGGCCTGAGCCGATGGGCTGCCCGCTGTCCCCGCTGTCCAAGTGGGCAGGGCCTGTTGACCGTCACCCGGCCTCCAAGAGGTCTCCCGTCCCCAGGTCCCAGGAGTTAGAGGGCATCCGAGGCCCCCGGAGCAGGGATGGCTCAGCCGAGAGTAAGGCAGCATCGCCCGTCCTCTGAAAGATACGGCCTCAGATGCCCAGCAGTGTATCTGCCTCCCTGGGCCTCCCCAACAGCCGCATAACCCCCAGGCCTTATCCCCAGGGCTATGCCCTTCGTTGGGGGTGGGAGGCTCCCTGGAGGCCACCACACTGCTGCAGTGACCTCGCCACTCGGGAAGGAAGACGTGCCCTTGCAGGGAGTGGCCGGCTCTGTTCATGCGGCATTTGGACCCCAGGCTGCCTGCTGGGCGCTGTGAGCCGGGCCTTGGGATTCGCTCAGAGCCCGGAGCCCTACTGTGTGCCCCGTGGACGATCAGCCCCGTGAGGGCTCCGGGAGGTTCTCAGCTGGCGGGAAGTCCTCCACAGACCTCCATTAACCCTTTCAGGGTGGCATGAGCCTGAGCTTCCCCCCCCCCACCCCCAGATGCTTCCATCCCTCTCCCTCAGTGGCAATGCTTTCTGCCCCCGCCCCAGGCCACCTGCGGCCCCAACTTGATGACAACTCCTGAACACCTGGAAGGCCCGGCCTGCTGATCCCATTACCTGCCTTCCTAGGAGGCCCAGTGTGGCCAGTTGGAGAACCCAGGTCTGGGGTCAAATCCTAGGTCAATCACTCTGCATGCACTCTTTCATTAAGCATTAATTTGGATGCCTCCTCTGTGCCAGGCACTGTGCTAGGACCTGAAGATAAAGCAGTGATTGAGAAGTGAGAAAAGACAAGGCAGGCCCTACCCCCATGGAGCTTAGAGTCTGGAGGGGAGAGAGAGTTTTAATGTGGATTTTTCTGTGAATGTCTTACTAGTATGATTGTCACAGAGTAAAGGCACTAGCGCTGAGACTGCTGTGGGTGGGGGACTCTGACCTGGTTAAGGGGACAGCTACTCAGAGGAAGGATGTATGGGAGCTCAGTTGGGAAGAGAGGGCAAAAGATGTTCCACTCAGTAGGAATGGCATGTGCAAAGGCCCTGTGGTTAGGGGAAGAGTGCCTCCTATGAAGGAAGCGACTCACACAGGCCTCAATTCAGGGGCAAGTAGGGTAGGGGCTGTCGCTAGTTTGCAAACAAGGAAACAGGCCAGAGAGATGAAGTCACTTATTCACAGTCACTTAGCTGGTAAGCAGCCAAGGCAGGCTGTGAGCCCACACTACTTCCTTCCAGAGCCAACAACCGCTTTGCACCAGCAACAAGGGCAGATATTCAGGGATAGGCAGAGAGCCCAAGAGGGAAAGGAGCTGGCGACAGAAGGACGGGGCCCACCGCAGAGCTGCCTGTCCTGTCCTTCCCAAGGCTCGATTTTCCAGCTTTCCCATGTGCCTGGGCACGTGTCTCCTTTCAGTTTCTTCTCTCCCTCGGCGCATCTCACTCTGCCCTAAGTCCTGCTCCTGACAACCTGACAGAACAGACGGCTTCTCGGAGGAGGTATCAGTGATGCTGAGCCCTGAAGGATGGACAAGAGTCAGCAAGGGCATTCCAAGGGGAGGCACCATCAAAAGGCTGTAGCCCAGGATGGAAGTGCCCAGCCCAGGTGCGGACTGAGAGCAGCCTGGCTCAGCCAGGACGAAGGGAGTGCGGGAGAGGGGGACGCTGGGAGATGCTCTTGGGCCAGTTTCTGGGAGGCCTCGAGGAACAAGCTGATTGTTTACCCTACAGACAATGGTGTGTGAGTGCAAGACACACAGGATAAAGGTGACTCTTTATCGTAGAGATGGACTTGGGGAGCGGGGGAGCAGAAGCCAGGTCAATGCCTGGGAGGCCCATTGGGGCAGGTGTTTGCCTGGCGGCGGGTGGGCAGGATGAGGCAGGTGCAGAAGGCTCGGGCCCCGGCCTGTCTCCCGCTCCGCACAGGCAGCTCTGAGGCCTGATTCTGGCCCGGCTAGCTCCCCCGCTGATGGCTTGTGCCCCTCTCTCCCCCCAGCACAGCTAATCAGCTTAGGATGGCGCAAATGAAGGCTCCAGAACTGCAGGGCCCTCACTCTCCCCGCTACAAATTAACACTTCAATTAAAAGCCAGCCAAGCCAGACCTGACATCCACACTCTCAGCTGGGTGAGGATTTAATTAAGGCACGGTGGGGAGGTGGCGACCTTGGAAGACCTTACCTTGAGCCGCCCATCTCGGTCACACTATTGTTTCCAGCTCAGACCATGAGATTGAGACCACAGAGCACATGGGAAGTAGCAGAGTTTGTCAGGGGGCAACCGAATTCCCTTTAAAGGGGACGGAGGGAGCTTCGTCAAAAATATCCATTCACAGCCCCTCCACACGCCCTCCCACCCTCAGGACTTCTGAACCACCTCTCAGAGATGGGCCCAAGGGCCTCTAACATTTATACACGCCAGGTTAGGGGCTGCGGGAGGGGTTTGATGGCCGTGAGCCTTTGAGAACCCCTGCTCTGGGAGGTTGTAAAAGGCAGTGTGGTGGATCAGCATTTTAAACAATGGAACAGAACGTTAGAATAGGAAATCTCAGAGCGCATTGCCTAGACTCACGGCAAGTATTATTCTGTGCAACTTTTGCTTTTGTTATACATCTATGTGTGTATATTGAGTTGCTATGAAAAAAGTATATATATATAATGTGGGGGATATATATATATATACATATATATATATATATATATTTTTTTTTTTTTACTATGGACTTCAGTAAAAAGAAGAAGTTTAGAACACCCCACACCCACTCTTCAGCAATGAAGAGAAGCTCTAGGCACGCAGCTCATAGCCGCGCCCAGCAGGGAAACCTTACCATAGCTGTTCCTCCGAACCCCCCGATCAGAAAACATCACGCCCGCTCGCAGCCTGCCCTCCCCCAGGGGCCATCGGCAGACAGGTGGGAGGGTGTAGCCACCAGCTGCTCCTCGGGGTAATGGCCCCGTTTCTGGCCCAGGATAGGCGGGTATTGGAACGGGCACCCCGAAAGAGACCAGAGCTGGGGCTTGCAGTCATGTCAAGCACAGAGTTCCCCAGGCCAGCCTCCCTGGCCGGCCGGCCTTAAAGGCTTGGGCCACATGAAGGGACTAGCAGCCACCTCCACACCTTCCAGAGCCCGGTGCCTCTTGCGAGGAAGAGAAGGCGTGCAGGAGAGAGCCCGAGGACATCACGGGGAGGCAGAGCAGAGAGAGGAACGGCTGAAGGGAAGCCGACCGGGCGGGAGGGTGGGGCTGGCAGCAGGCTGCCCTCCCTAGTGCCACATTCCCCGGCCCTAGTGAGGCCACGCAGCCCCTGCCCTCTCTGCCTTGGAAGTCCCTTTGAGCTCCAGAGGGCAGCTGGGGGTCAGAGAGTGATGAGCCCTGGCCCCAGCCCCGTTTGAAATCGAAGCATCCTGGGCCGGGGGCAAGGCCTGTGAGGTGGGGTCGCTACCTCCAGGGCAGCGGCCTCCCCGCGCCTGGGCCAGCCCGTTGCTAGGGCCCCTCTTCCGAGGCATCAGGTTATAGGGCCGCGTGGAGCAGCCCATCTGCCGGCTAACTTCTCACTTTCCCCCCTAAGGCTGCCTGTGACCCGGCTCCCCAGGCTCTGGCCCGTGTGTAAAGTGGCGGGGGGCCTTTATTCCCACCGAGCCCCTTCTCAGCGGCTCAGCGGCCAAACTGCTCTTGGATTACATTTTGATGAGTTTTCAATTTAGGCCCAGCAGACAAGGGAAGGGAGGGGATGGGGGCGAGGGGGTGGGGGCGGGCGGGGGCGGGCAGGGGAGCCGGCGGAATAAATGCAACAGATGGGTCCAATTGTGCTGCCTAGGCAAATGAAGGAAGACATCTGTAGCTCCCGAATACTGGTGGTCTGAAACGCAATTAGCCCTCTGTGAAAGGGGCCCCTCGCAGCCCCCTCGGCCAATCCCCTCCGAGGCACTGCTCACGTTACAATGGCCTTGACCACAATCCATTGAGCAGAAAAAGGAAAAAAGAAAAGAAAGGAAAGAAAGAAAGATTAATCCAGGAGTTGCTGCGCGGCGGGGCCGCAAGGAGAGCTGGAAAGGTTACTCACGTCCCTGCTTTTCCCTTGTTTTCTTGTCTGTGTATCTACGGTGGGGTAGCCGGGCTACGGGGACGCACATCTTGAGTCCTCACTCCTCTGCAAAGGGCTCTGAAACCTCGATTTTCTACTGACTCGTTTGGAAAATCGTGAACAGAGGCACCGTCCCTGTGGTTGCCAGAGGACCCCACCTCCTGCCCCCTGAGGGGTGAGAAAGTTGTTCTGTGATAAGAGCCCTTCCGCACGTGGTGATTACAATGGCTGCGGTGAGGTCCAGGCAGTTGTCTTGCGCAGCTGGGAACACGAGTGCTGCTGGACTCGGAGATCGACCGGCCCTTTCCCCGCTCTCGGGGAGCCCACCTGGAGCCCTGGGACAGGGCTGGAGCCTCCTTTATCCGGGCGGATATCTATTTCTGATCAGTGGTACTTGGCAGGAAAGAGGCAAAGCCCAGTACGACGGTGTGCCCCGACCCTGGGAGGGCAGAAGCGGGTCAGGGCACCTTTAAGATACCCTCTCGGCTTTTGTTTCCCTCGGCTCTTTGGTATCTAATCTGGGAGGTGGGGCTCTGACCAAAAAGGTGAAAGAAAGCCCAAGTTCTGGAGACTCTCTTCTTGGGTTTCTGCTGCCCGTGCCTCATCGAAGCCTTGCAACAGCCCAGAAAGCTCCTGAACCTGGATGGCAGGGACCCCTTGGGGACATGCACTTAGAAGCTGAGTCCCACCTTCACCAAGAACCTGTACAGACTAAGAGCAGAGGGGGCGTGCTCCTATTGTTCGTTTTATTGTGGTAAAATACATACGACATGAAATTTACCATTTTAAGCGTGCAGTTCAGTGGAATTATCATCCCCAGAAGAAGGGGGGATTTTTTGTCATTCCCAGAAACTTTCATCAACCCCAGATGAGGCTCTATACCCACCCATTACATAACTCCCCGATTCCCCTCCCCTCAGCCCTGGTAACCACCTTTCTACTTTCTCTCTCTATGAATTTGCCCTTTCCAAAAGGTACCTCATATAAATTAAATAAGTATTTGTACTTTTGATTAGCTTATTTCATTTAACATAATATCTTCAAGATTCATCCATATGGTGGCATCTGTCAAAAGTTCATTTTTTAATGGTGAATAATATTCTATCGTCTGTATAGAGCACATTTCATTTAGCCATTCATCCATCAGTGGACACTAAGGCTGCTTCGACCTTTGGCTACGATGAATAATGCGGCCATGCAAAAGCGTACAACCATCTATTCCAATCCCTGCTTTCAATTCTTTTGGGTATGTTCCACCCAGAAACGGAAACACCGCACCCTACGGCGATTCTGTGTTTAATTTTGTTTTCATTTTCTCTGTTTTTTTCCTTTTTACTCCAAGTCTGGAAGCTTCAGATGAACGAACTATCAGTTCAGTTTAAAAGATGCAGTTTAAAGACCATATTGATGATGGCTTCTAACAGCTTTAGGCAACAGGTGCTTGGATGCACGTTGCGTTCAGGGACCAGCTGCTTTAGTTCGCCCTGAGTTAGAACTGTGGGTGATACAAGCCCCAGGGTGAGCTGGTTATTGGAGCTGGTCTGAGTTTCCCATGGCATTTGGCTCTGATCTCCATCAAGGCCTGATCCTCCCAGACCCTTTCTCTTCCCAGGTCAGTGATAGCGATCCAGCTGTCAGGAGGCTTTTATTGTTGTGTTTATAATTATTCTCATGTGTGCTTAGCCAAAATAGCGGATGCTTGGACTTAATTTTTATAAGCTTCCCTAGCAAAGTGCTCTAAGTTGAGGGATTTCCTAATCAGTCATCACCTGATGCTGTCTGGTTACCCAAGGCAGCCAGAACTGACCCGAAGGATCTGTGCTTCTGTGACTATCTTCCTGAGAACTCCCAGGATTTCTCCTACGGTCACAGACGTCTTCCCCTTTCCCCTGTCGTGGGCATAGGATTAGTTTGAAAAAGTTGGTGACCACTCATCCCTGATTTCCTAGGATGACCCTGAGTTCAAGGACTGTACTCCATATGTCATTTCCTTGACCCTTCTGTGTAATCCAGAAATCCCAGCGTTTCATCATGCAGACTCTCTCTCCTGTCCTGGAAGTGGGCAAAATCCCTCACACATAAGTCTTTCCCTGACAGGAGTTTGCATTTTTATAAGCCACTGTCTGAGGGTCCAGCTTCTAATCGGCCTGCACCCATGGGCTGACTGCGAGTCTCCCCTGAGGGACACTGATTGGTCTCTGCATACCCTCAATTCCTGGGATCCACTAAAAACAGAGTCGGCTGTGTGGACAATCGCAGAGACCTCATATAATCGAAAGGGTCTTAAAAAAGAACAACGCTGGTGACATCAGTGTTCTGATTTCAAACTATGTTACAAACCTATAGTAATCAAAACAGTAGAGTATAGGCCTAAAAACAAACACATAGATCAATAGAACCAAAAAGAAAGCCCAGAAACAAACCCATGCATATGCGGTCAATTAATTTTCAACAGAGGAGCCAAGAATATACAATGGAGAAAGGTTAGTCTCTTCAATAAGTGGTGTCGGGAAAACTGGGCAGCCACATACGAAATAATGAAACTGGACTGCTATCTTACACCATACACAAAAATTCAAAATGGATTAAACATAGGGGTGCCTGGGTGGCTCATCTAGTTAAGGGTCTGATTCCTGATCTCAGCTCAGATCATGATCTCACGGATAGTGGGATTGAGCCCCGAGCTTGGAACCTGCCTGAGGGTCTCTCTCTCCCTCTCTCTGCCCCTCCCTTGCTCGCTCTCTCAAGTAAATAAATAAACATTAAAAATGGATTAAATGGGGGCACCTGGGTGGCTCAGTCAGTTAAGCATCTGACTTCAGCTCGGGTCATGATCTTGATGTTTGTGGGTTCAAGCCCAGTATCCAGCCCTGTGCTGATAGCATGGATCCTGCTTTGTATTCTCTGTCTCCCTCTCTCTCTGTCCCCTAACTCTTGCTCTCTCTCTCTGTCTCTCAAAAATAAATAAAAACATTTAAAAAACCAAATAAATGGATTAAACATTTTGGTCTTGAAGAAATGATCTTGAACATAAGACCTAAAACCATAAAACTCCTAGAAGAAAACATAAAGGGTAAGCTCCTTGACGTCAGTCGTGGCAATGATTGTTTAGATTTGACACCAAGAGCAAAGACACCAAAAGCAGAAAAACAAAAACAAAAACAACAAACAAAACCCCCAAAATACAAAACAGACAAGAACAAAGACAAAAACAAGAGGGATTGCATCAAACTAAAAAGCTTCTGCACCGCAAAGGGAGTCGTCGACAAATGAAAGGGCAACCCATGGAATGGGAGAATATTTGCAAATCACAGATCTGATTAGAGGTTAATATCCAAAGCACACAAGGTACTCATACAACTCACGAACAAATAAACCAAATAACCCACCTTAAAAATGGGCAAAGAACCCAAATAGATTTTTTTCCAAAGAAGGCATACACATGGCCAGCAGGTACATGAAAAGATTCTCAATACCACTAATCAGGGAAATGCAAATAAAAACCACAATGAGACGCACTTCCTACCTGTTAGGACGTCTATTTTCAAAAAGACAAGAGATAACAAATGCCAGCAAGAATGTGGAAAAAAGGGAATCCGTGGGCACAGTTGGTGGGAATGTACATTGGTACAGCCATGGTGAAAAACATATGGAGTTTCCTCAAGAAATTAAAAATAGGATTACCATATGATCCAGCAGCCCCACTCTTGGGTATATAGGCAAAGAAAATAAATCATTCTCTCAAAGAGATATCTATACTCCCGTGTTCACTGCAACATTATTCACAATAGCCAAGGTAAGAAAACAACCGAAGTGTCCATCAACAAATGTATGAATAAAGAAAATGTTACACACACACGCACACACACACACACACACGCTGGGATATTATTT
Organism: Paguma larvata; assembly: GCA_030068075.1. Lineage (NCBI taxonomy): Eukaryota > Metazoa > Chordata > Mammalia > Carnivora > Viverridae > Paguma > Paguma larvata. Next base: position 121,694,333 of record CM057826.1, read on the forward strand.
AGCCTCAAATTTGCTGTTTATGACAATATGAATGAACGCAGAGGGCACTATGCTAAGTGAAATAAGCCAGACGGAGAAAGACAAATACTGCATGGTATCATTTACCTGCGAAATCTAAAAAAAAGAAAAAAGAAAGTTGAGCCCATAGAAACAGAGTAGAATGGCAGAACGGTGGTTGCCAGGGGCTGAGGGATGGAGAAATAGAGAGAGGCTGCTAAAAGAGTACAAGCTTTCTTTATAAGGTGAATTGTGTCTAGGGATCTAATGTATAACATTATACGTTAGAGTTGATACTACCATATTATACAATTGAAATTTACCAAGAGAGTAGAACTCAATGGTTCTTACCCAAAAGAATACAAAGAGGAAAAAAAAGTAAATCTGTGAAGTGATGGATATGTTAATAAACTCGATGGTGGGAAGTCTCTCACAATGTGTACGTATATCGAATCAGCACACCGTACACTCTAAATATATTACAATGTGATCTGTCAATTATACCTCAATAAAGTAGAAATTAAATAAATGAACGAAATAATAATCTCATTTTATGCTAACCTATAACAGTTTTTTAAAATTTTTTTAATGTTTATTTATTTTTGAGACAGAGAGAGACAGAGCATGAGTGGGGGAGGGGCAGAGAGAGAGAGAGAGAGAGAGAAAGGGAGACACAGAATCCGAAGCAGGCTCCAGGCTCTGAGCTGTCAGCACAGAGCCCAACACGGGGCTTGAACTCACGGACCGTGAGATCATGACCTGAACCAAAGTTGGACACTCAACCGAGTCACCCAGGCGCCCCAACCTATAACATTTTTAAGGAAAAATAGCTTTGTTTTTTGAAACGGTAACGAGTGAGAAAGGTGACATTACATGTTTGCGAATCTCTTTAATATCTGCCTTAACAGAAGACAACTAGATTCGCATACCTACTTCTGTGTTCAAGCTGTTCCGATGTGGTTTTGAACTATATTAAAATGCATTTTCACGTAAATAGCTGGAAGATAAAGACTTTGCATTATTACTGGACCCCACCCAGGGTCCTTGGAACACACTTTGAGAACCACTGGGCTAGAGCATTCCTGTTAGTCCTAACTATTTCAGTGTGTGTTTCCTAAGGAAAGAATATTTAAAAACATAATCTCAGGACAATTTTCAAAATCAGGAAATTTAATATTGACGTATGCTAATATCTAATGTCCAACCTGTATTCAAATTCTTTCCATTGTGCCAATAATGTCCTCTCTACATATTCCGCCCCCCTCCACCCCAGAATCCAAACTAGAGTCACACACTGCTTTTGGTTGTCATGTCTCCTTAATCTCTTTTAATCTAGAATTCTTTTTCAGCCTTTCTTTATTTTTCATGACCTTGACATTTTGGGGAACTATAGGCCAATTATTTTATTTTACTTATTTTTATTTTTATTTATTTATTTATTTTTAATGTTTATTTATTTTTGAGACAGAGACAGAGCATGAGTGGGGGAGGGGCAGAGAGAGGGGGAGACACAGAATCCGAAGCAGGCTCCAGGCTCTGAGCTGTCAGCACAGAGCCCGACGCGGGGCTCGAACTCACGGACCTCGAGATCATGACCTGAGCCGAAGTCGGACGCTCAACCGACTGAGCCACTCAGGCGCCCCTGCTTAAGTATTTTTAAAAGTTTGAGAGAGAAAGAGAGAGAACATGTATGTGCATACATGCAACAGCAGGGGTGGGGCAGAGAGAGAGAAAGAGAGAGAGAGAGAGAATGAGAGAGACAGAGAATCCCTACTCTATTTGCACAGAGTCCTTCACAAACTATGAGATCCCGACCTGAGCCAAAATCAAGAGTCAGACACTTAACCAACTGAGCCACCCAGGCATCTCTAAGCCAATTATTTTGTATAATGTCCCTCACTATAGACTTTTCTGATCTTTCCTCATCAACAGATTCAAGTGTTGCATTTTGGCAGGCATACTACAGAAGGGACGTGTGAGAAGTGATTCTTCCTCACTTCGTCAGGTGAGGAAGCACTTGGGGTTTATTGAACTGTCCCAGTATTGGTATGTTAACTGTGAGCACTTGGGTAAGGCCATGTCTTTCAGGACTCTCCATTTTTATAAAGTTACTATTTTTATAATTAGTAAGTAGTTTGTGGGAAGATTCTTTCGGACTGTAAATCTGATACACGTCGAGATTTCACCCACGGTTTTAGCATCCGTTGCCGATTGTTGCCTACGTCGATTATTACTTACTGTTTGCAAAATGACAATTTTCCAACTCCACCATTCCTTTCCATTCATTCGTTGGCATTATACTGTGAGGAGAAGTTTCTCTTTGCCCCCATTTATTCCTTCACCTATTGATTCATTGATTCATGTATACATTTATACCTTTTCATGGGTTTTTATTTTTATTCAACGGGTTGTAGTCTTTTACTATCATTATTTGTTTTTTGATGTTTATATTTCTCCAGATGTGACTTGTGGGAGCCTCTCCGAGCTGGCTTCTGAGACATTTGGATTTGTCCCTATCATTCTTCCTGGTACAAACAGATGTCTCATGCTCATGTTATACTTTCCCTGCCCCAGCCATCCTCCAACAAACCCTGCTTCTTTTTTAGCAAGGAACGGCAGTTAGAAACCAAGATCTAGATATTGAATGTGCTCATTGTAACTAGATGTTTCCTCGTACAAAGCTAGAAAATGTATGTATGTATGTATGCATATAGGTATATTTGTTTATATATGTATATATTACAGATACTGTATGTACTGATACCTCCAATCTAACAGTTCTAACCCAACTCACAGAATTCTTTCTTTTTTTAAAAAATGTTTGTTTATTTTTGAGAGAGAGAAATAAAGAGAGGCAGAGAGAGAGAGGGACAGAGGATTCGATGTGCACTCTGCACAGACAGCAGTAAGCCCGACGTGGGGCTTGAACTCACAAACCATGAGACCATGACGTAAGCCGAAGTCGGACCAAGTGAGCCACCCAGGTGCCCCACAGAGTCCTTTCTAGCCTGCCTCCATTCCCGATTTTTTATTCCCTTCTCCAACAGTGAGAATCTGACTCTCAGCATTATGTATTTATTCATTTACTTAATCCCACAATCCCACAGAAAATTGCTATACTCCTATAACTGTGAAAACCACATTTTAAGCAGAGTTTAATATTTGTGATTCTTTTTGCCTTAAACTGAGGGTGTAGAGTCAATGTATTGTGTTCAAAAGTTATTGGGGTTAGTTTTCTTTTTCTTCCTTCCGTGTGGTTATGTTATTCACTGGAAATACCAATTATGTTCATTTGTTTGTATTTTTAGGAGTTCCTCCAATATCGTTGATTTAATGGGGCCTGGACGCTTAACTACTAACCACTGTTGAAATTCTTACTCAGCTTTGGGGCCGGAATAAGTGGGGTGGTGTGGGGCTTTTGGACATAGTTCTATGGTTTTTCTTAACCCCACGACAATTCATATTTTCATCCTGATGTACATTTCTGGGACACTTTCCAAATATCTTTTACAAACTTAGCCGCTACGAATGCTCTTCTCTCCTTCCAGACTTGAGTCGTACTTGCCCCACTCCCAGCCTTTGTCGTCCCTCCACGAAGACATCCTCTATCTGCCCTCTCAGGCGCCAGGCCAGTTAAGGCCCGGGTGAAGGCACAGTCCTCCGAGCTCTCAGAATGGCAGACGGGGCCCAAGGGAAGTCATCTCCAGATCGCCAAACGTCACCCAACATGGCTCCCATTGTTGTGGGTGCCCTTCTGCTACTGCTTCAGCTTCTTTAAGGAGAGACCTTGAGTCAGATTCGGTGCACACTGAACCAAGTCTTCCTACTATGCGGAGCCTGCCAGAAGCAGGTCCCTGGCAGACCCCTGGGATCATGATCGAAAGCAAAGCACCTTGGTTTCTCTGTGAAAAGTCCCTCCTGAAGGGACACAGGCAGCAGGCTTAGATCTGGGGCAGAAGCCCCTCTCTTACAAGTCTAGAGACTTCTGTGATCACCAGCCCTTGGCAACCTCCCATCCAGGGACTCATTCCCTTTGGTCGTCTCTGCTGGGCCCTACATGGGGAATTCCATCCAGAAGAGGAGCATTTAAATTAGATGTCAAATATCATTATCTCATGGCTTAACAGAAGAGCCCCACCACCGGGGTCCCATCAAGCCCTCTTGTTTCTTAGCCACTCCCTTCAGTTCTGGGACTTCGGTCAAATTTTCAAGGATACAGACCCTTACTTTGCCTGGGCTATGAGGCACGCAGACTCCCGAGCTGCCAACCACCACCTGGGGCTCATGCGGCTTGCTAAGTCCCGTGTGGGTATTGAATGCCTTGCAACTGAGAGATTCTGCCCGGTCACCTTGCAGTCCCTGAAGCCCCTACTAGCTCCTCTTGGATCGCTAGCCCCTGGGAGGGAATCTCTGACCTCCCTGCCAGGTCGCCCCGGCCTGACACTGTTGCCGAGAGTAGCAGATGCCGCTGAGGGCTAGCATTCCGGGCAGTCTGTTTCCACTTGGAGACAGCGAGTACGAATTTAGCTCCTGTGACTAGGACACACCTCACTCTGTGTGCACTTCTAATGAGGCAGCACGCACACGTGTACGCACGCACACACACACACACACACACACACACACAAGCTGTTAAACTCTGGACACGCTACCGCTTGCCAATGAGAGAGGATTTCAAGGGTGTATTTTTATAAGGAAGAAATGACATAAGCATCCGCCTTTGTTATTTAAATTTCATGAAAATCAACTATAGACGGTGTGTAATTGAGCACAAAATAGGTCCCGGAATATATTCTGAAATAACGGGAGCTCTTTTATCGGGCTATATATGAAGGGAAAAAAAGTCAAAGAAAAGCAAAATCTCCGTGCAAAATAATGAACTATTCGAAGGAAGAAAAAACCTGAGGGAGCGAGGATCAAGCAGGGTTGGGAGAGTATTCAAGAGGCTGGTTTTGAGAAGTCGCTTGAGAGTGGGGGTTAGAGACGGCGTGGGTTGTGGGCATTATTGGTTGACCCGGGCTCAGAAACAGGCTGTAAACAGAACTTTGCCCAGGACACAGAGTCAGGCGAGTGAAAGCCTGGGAGCCAACACTACCCCCCCTAGGTGGGCCAGGTGACCCAGCCTCTGTACGGGGACAGAAGGGGCTGCAGGTCCTAAGAAGACACTGTCCCCATGCCCTCCCCCCACCTACCCTCTGGACTCTGTACCCTGCAGCCCTCAGAGGCAGTGTGCCCCTGGAGCCAGACACCCAGGGGATGAACAGAGCTGGTCTGGGGCGTGCGGCCGGGAGCTGGCCTGACTCAGGAAGAGGCGCTCCCCAGCTCGGCACATATAAGCTCACGAACAAGCCCCCACTCCACCACCAGCAAAGGGGGGCCTGGCTCTAGTGTCGGCCAGACTACCACTCCCTGTGACAACAGCACAGCTTCTCATCTGCCACTCAGCCTGAGTACGCCTGGACCTGAGGCTGCCCTTTCCCTGAACCACCGTGATCCTATCTGCCTAACCGAAAAGAGACCGTCTCCAGAAAGGCTTGTCGTTGAGGACAACACAGGGTACAGTGCCTAGCGCGGTGCTGGCCACAGGAGAGGTGTAGGACCTCTACACTCTAGGACCCTACTTTTCTGTCAACCCAGTCCCCTCCACTCACTCCCTTCCGCCCTGCTTCCCTCTGCGGGCTAGTGCACCAGCTGCCCTGCGGTTCAATCTCTCTTCAAGGCCAGGTGCAGCTCTGAGCCCTATGGGGACCGCAGCTTCAGAGAAGGTGCCCAGAGTGCCACAGTGAGACCCTAAGGAGCCAAGGAGTCCCCAGGGAATGATCGCACTGCCGTTATCGGTGTTGCAGCTGGGGCTGCTGCACCCTCCAGAACGCCCTCCTCTGCTCTCCTTCCTTTCTTGAGCCCCAACAGCGTGTCCGGTGCCTGGTCCCGAATATTCCCTCAGGCACAGCCTGTGAGAATGCTAACTTTAGCCTTCACCCCAGACGGTGCATGCCACCTGGCCCAGCAACTCAGTGCCCCCCTCCTTCCCCGTTCTCAAGTTCCTGCCCAGGACCCTAGAGTCCTAGATGTGGTCACACTGAATTGCTATGGCCTTATTGGTCCTCTTCCTTGAACACTGAGCACAGGGCACGGGCCCAGATACTCAGCAGGTGTCACATAGTGTCTGTGAAAGGAAGAGCCCTTAAAGAGGCAGCTCGGCCTCTCAAAGTCTGGCGCCTCCCACTGACTCCGGACGGCCGGCTGACAGCTGACGTTGGGAATCTCCAGCACCGGGAGCGGCAGGGAGCGGGCTCCGAGCGCCATCTACAGGCAGCGTCGCAGACTGGCAGGAAAGGGCCGATGGAGCTGAGGGATCCAGGGCACCTGCCCTACCGCCGTTGGTGGCAACCCCGATTGGCAAGGCTTCTCCGGAGTTCACGCTCCAAACCCTCTGCACGCAGCCTCGGGATCACCAGCAAATGTGGTCGCCTCAGTGAGAAAAGAAGAGTAAGGCCAGGAATGAGTAGGAAGCTCTAGATGGCGTTGAAATACCCAGAAAGGGCTTCTCTTCCACCAGCTTCCCTAGGGCAGGAATTATCAAGAAACTCCTCTGCGTAGAAGGCTTTGGGCAAGATTCAACGACTGCGGGTACTGCAGAGCTGAGGTAACAGCCTCCTCCCTGGGAGACCGGCAGGCTTTGGGGTCAGACAGCCCCAACTCTGCTACTGGCGGGCTGCGTGACTAAGGGCATGCTACTTTCTCTGTGCCTCTGTGTCCCTCTCCAGCGTTTCTAGGGGCCTGCAGGTTGAATTTGCCCTTCTGCCAAATCCTGGCTGCGGCCCCTCTTTCGTTCCACCTCCTGACTCATGCTCCCCACTCTCCTTTTCTCTGGTGAACTTTATTCACCTCATAACAAGATTTCCCACTGATGCTCCAGACCTTCTCACCCCAAACGTGGCCAGGGATGCCCCCACTGAATACCCCAAAAGGTACCAGACTTGCCTGCAAGAATAACAGGAGCCACAGAACATTCTGGAAAACCCATGACTAACTCTTGGATGTGGCCGAGCTCACCTCTTGACTCCGTCTCTCTGGGACCCTAGGCTAGCATCTCCTCCAGAAGGGCAAGTCCAATCATGGTGCCCTTCTTCGGTTCCAGAAACATCCAGCTTTCTGAGTCCCTGAGAGGAAAATCATTTCCTTTATATTTCTGCAAGCAAACTGGCCAGAGACCCGGTTGTCCACTGAACAGAGACCACCTTCTGTGTGATTCTACAAAACCAAACTTTCAAGTATTTTTATTTGGTTGACTGGAAGCTCCCCATCCCCAAACAGCACCTGGATTTCCTCTTAGTTATTTTTTCCCCTTTTCAGAAAAACAAAGCAAAGCTTAGCTCTCACAGTTGTTTCCTGCAGAAATTAAGACTCAAACAACAGCAGTTAACATTTCGTATCTCCTAGTCTAAGACCCTGCTATAGGCCCTTTGTCTGATTCAGCTCTTTGTGTCTTCGCAACAATGCTGGAAGGTGATCACCGTTGTGTCTCCTCTTTAGATAGGAGGAAAAAGAAAGGAATATGTATGGCTCCGCTGACACCTTTCAGCCCAATGATATGGATTCCAGACTTCTGGCTTCCAGAACAGCATGGATTTAGAGTCTGTGTAAGTTTGTTTCAACAGCTCTCAGAAGTGAATGTGCCAACCCAGCATTACACTGCTGAATCCTCAGGGCCAGACCAGTGCCCAGCACACAGCAGGTTCTCAATACGTATGTGTTAAATTAGTGAATGAGAGAAACCACACCTATACCAAACTACCAGAAAAACAGATGGGATAGAAACCAACAAAGCAGGCAAACATGGACATACGATGCTACTCTATTATGGGCGGAGTAGATTGTAAGGCAAAAGGGCATCACCCGGGAGTGTGTGGGTGCCTAATAGCTTGATCTCGACATAGATAAGGCAAACTAAGCCGTTTATTCATCCGTTCACCCACGCGGGAGTATGTTGACTGCTGTTTAGTTTGACTAAACTAAAAGGATTAAAAGGCAAAAGAGATGAGAACATAATCATAGTCAGAAATTGTATTGCTCCTCTTAAAATTGATATAGGGGTCCGTTGGTTAAGCATCTGACTCTTGATTTTGGCTCAGGTCATGATCTCATGGTTTGTGGGATCGAGCCCCATATCAGGCTCTGTGCTGACAGCGCGGAGTCTGCTTGGGATTCTACCTCCCTCTCTCACCGCCCCTCCCCTGCCAAAATCAATCAATAAATAAACATTTAAAAAATAGATGGGTCAAATGGCAAATGAATACGATGGTAGATTTGAAGATGACATGAGAAGCTGGATCCAATCAATGGATGAATGGAGACAAGAAAGAGTAGAGGCAGACCATGGTTCAGAGACCGGAGGACGGGCTGTGGGGCTACTGGGAGCTGGGCCAGAAACCACAGCAAAGGAGGGGAAACGGACGGCAGGGGGCAAGGGGCAAGCACTGGAGAGACTTTGGGGACTGAACACTCAGTCTATGACTCTGTTCGTGGCCTGCTCTATCACTGACCTGCTCAGTGACTTTAGGCAAGTGAGGGAACCTCTCTAAACCTCAGTTGACTCCTCCATAAAATGGGGGCGACAGATTGACAGTATATAGCCATCAAGAGGCTTAACTAAGAAAACGAATGTAGAGTCCTGAGGAGCACCCCCCATTTCCTGCATGGGCTCCTGGGAGACCCTACAGAGCTCCCCTCCACTCCCAAGGGCCAGGTCCTGCTTTCCAGACGGGTCCCATTTAGCCCTCAGAGCGTCTTTTTCAGGAGGCAGTGTATGGGGTAGTTAAGGTCACAAGACTTTGAAGACATCGTATTTATCATCTGTGTGACCTTGGGTGAGAGACTTAACCCCTCTGTGCCTCAGTTTTCCCCATCGGTAAAATGAAGGTAAGAACCACGGTGCCTTCATAGGGCTATTGAAGCAATCAAATTAGTTGACGTGTGTCGAGTGCTCACAGCAGTGCTGTCACACAGGGTCACGGCTAGGGACCCATAGGCACCCCAGTCTAGAAAGGCCACCCACTCACTTGTCGGTCTTTGCTACTTTGCAGTGGTTTCTGTTATTTGGTCCTTTGGGGACTCACTGCTGAAGAAAAATCACATCTTGGTGAATACACCTCACATAAGGGCTGCAAACTCGAGGCTTACAGGAACCTAGAACACAAAGTACGCACGTGACACACGCTGGGGGGCCTGGGCGAACAGGGACGAGTGCCCAGCTCACCCCGAGGGTGAACACCCGCCCCCTGTGGCCTCACTTTATGACTTTTCAAGAGAAGCTGCAAGCAAGGTTTATACTCCCAGGTCTCTGGTTTTCAAACGCTGACAACATAGAATGCTCAAAATACCACACTCTGCAGGCCAGCGCCAGTCGCCAGTTTTTTCTTTGAGGACAGAGAAGCCATGAGACAGAAGCGGCAAAGTCCTGGTCGCTTGGCTCATTTGGGGTGCCTCAAAGGTAGGACCTCCCCGAGGGCTCCATGGGGGACTGTGATTCCCCCGAGGCAAATCACCATAACCTACTTGAATGCCAATGTACCTCTGTGTTGGCAACACTTAAATAAGAGTCATGACAGGGACGCCTGGGTGGCTCAGTGGGTTAAGCATCCAACTTTGGCTCAGGTCATGATCTTACGATTCGTGAGTTTGAGCCTCGTGCCCCGCATCCAGCTCTGTGCTGACAGCTCTGTGTCTCTCCCTCTCTCTGCCCTTCCCCGGTTCGCGCTCTGTCTCTCTCAAAATAAATAAACAGAAAGGAAGGAAGGAAGGAAGGAAGGAAGGAAGGAAGGAAGGAAGGAAGGAAGGAAGGAAGGAAGGAAGGAAGGGGAAGGAAGTCATGATAGTCATTTGAAAGATGGCCAAAAATACCAGAAATGAACGAAATGTCATGCTCTGGATTTTTTTTTAAGTGCTGGTGCTGTGGGGTGGGGGGAATTCAGTTCATACCAAAACACCCTGCAGGCCCTTGAACTTGTGGAATACAGAATGACAGGGAGGGAACGGGAAAGACTCGGTCCTGCTCGCTCTCATCTCTCGACGCCACCGAGAAGGACACGAGATGGACTCTGAGGAAGTGAGGCAGGGGCAGTTCTGGCCCTGACAGAGCAGGGACTCTGCTGGGGTCCCGGTGAGCAGACTAAGTATGGGACGGCCTGCCCCACTGAGCTATAGCTGTCCTCCGAAGATACAGCCAGGGATCCGGCAGGCCTGCTCCTTGCTGCCTACTCAAATGAGCTGACAACTCGCGTCCACACAAAAACCTGCTCGGGGAGGTTTCTAGCAGCTTCACCCATAATTGCCCCAAATCTTCCGGAAGCAGTCAACATACTCCCGCGTGGGTGAACGGATGAATAAACGGCGGTACATTCAGGCAAGGCAACGGTATTCAGTGCCGAAAGGACATGAGCTATCAGGTCGTGAGAAAGCGTAGAGAAATCTTAAATGCATGTTACTCAGTGAAAGAAGCCGATCTGAAAAGGCTATGTACTGCACGATGCCGACTGTACGACATTTCTGGAACAGGCAAAACTATAGAGACAGTAAAAAGATCCGTAGTTGCCAAGGTTTACGGGGGAGGGAGGTGTAAACTGGCAGAGCACAGAGACTTTTTTATAAGGTTTATTTATTTATTTTTGAGAGGCGGGAGGGGCAGAGAGAGAGAGAGGGAGAGAGAGAGAATCCCAAGCAGGCTCCGTGCTGTCAGCCCAGAGCCCGATGTAGGGCTTGATCCCACAAACCCTGAGATCATGACCTGAGCTGAGATCAAGAGTCAGACGCTCAACCGACTGAGCCACCCAGGCACCCCAAGCACAGGGATTTTGGGGGGGGGCAGTGAAACCGTTTTGTATGATACTATCATGGTGTTACCTGTCCTTATACATTTTTCCAACCCCATAGAATGTACCACACCAGGAGCGAACCCTCTACAAACGACAGGCTTCGAGTGGTAACGATGTGTCTGGGTACGTTCACAGATTATAACACGCGTACCATTTGGGTGCAGGACGGCCACGGTGGAGGAGGCTGTGCATTGAGGCCTGGCGAGGGGTATGTGGGAACTCTCTGTGCTTTCTGTTTGATTTTGCTGTGAACCTAAAACTACTATGAAAATTTAAATCCATACAAAATCTGTATACAGAAGCAAGACCTTTTTTTGAGCCCACAAAACTTGGCCAACCGTGCCTCCTAGCACTCACAAACAATAACCTTTCTGAGCATAGGGCTTCCAGATTAGGTACCCCAGAGCAAGAGACTGGGGGAAATTTTGCTTCTTTGAGCCATACTTATCCATAACTCGTGCATGTTGGTTAGAGGGACAGGAAAGGGAGGGAAAGAAAGGCAGGCTGAGGCATTTGCCAAGCCCCGGGCATGGTGTGTTAGCCGGGTTCCCAGGTTTCCGCAGGCCAGATACTGGCTTGTATTAACTGCTCTCGAAAGCCTGCCAAGGTGGAGTGGAGAGCCCCTGGGGGCTATTTAAAGGTGTTGGAGGCATCCCATGGTCTGCAGCAAGCCCATCAGTTGTGGGGTTTGCCTCTGAATGATTGAACCACAGTGGTCCTGGGCCTCAGGTAGAAACCCAGAGGGGGAGTATCTGCCCATCTTAGGAACAGGTCCGCCGGCAGCTGGCTCGGAGGTGGACAGGCAGAGGGCAACACTTACACAGTGTGGACACTCCGAGTCAACGGCCGCCAAACAGAGACAGCCACGCCCCAGGCCACTGGGCGACAACTTCAGCAGAGGCCTCGGGGATGATTTACGCTTCAGGAGGTGACACGGTCCCAGCGAGCCTCTGGCAAACCGCTCGGAGAGAGAGCTCTGTAGGCAGGATTTCTCATTTTCTCTTCACGTCGCCATTTTCACGATATAGTGCCCCCCTGGGGCCGAGGGAAGGGGAAAATGCTTTTTATATTACAGTAGTGGCCATGTGGAAAAGACATACTTCCCACGACATTCGGTTCGGAATGAAGACGCACATTTGTAAACCATATGTGAAGTGTCATGCGTGAAGGGTATGAAATATTTGTCGTCGCGGCCGGGGCTAGTTGTGTGAAATATCATAGGGCAGGGAGAATAATTTTAAGAGTGAGAAACCGCTGGGGAGAACGTGAGCTGCCGGTCTTCGGGACACCTTCGCAACGCAAGGCACCAGGCGGTGTTTAGGAAAGAGGAGGGCATGGCCAGGCCGTGTGTTCATGCTTGCTTGTACTTGCGTGAAGAGTATCTGGAAAGGGGCTCCTGGGTGGCTCAGTCGGTGAGCATCCGACTTCGGCTCAGGTCATGATCTCAAAGTTCGTGGGTTCGAACCCGGCGTCGGGCTCTGTGCTGACAGCTCAGAGCCTGGAGCCTCTTTAGATTCTATGTCTCCCTCTCTCTCTCTCTTTGCCCCCTCCCCTGCTCGTGCTCTGTCTCTCTCTCTCTCTCAAAAAAAGGAACAAACATTAAAGAAAATAAGAGTATCTGGAAGGATGCACAGGACACAGGCGATAACCTGATGGGAAGGGGGAGAGAGACTTTTCGCTCTGCTTCTTTTCACTTTTCAAGAGTTGTCAACTCTGGGAGTCCATTCCTTTTTTGAAACATTGCATAAAAACAAAACAACGTAAAGCTTTTCACTCTGTGAGCCTGCATCTCAGAACAGAGCTAGAACATTCAGGGAGATACTGCACATCGAGACTGGAGAAAACAATCTCGAAAACTAAACATCCCCCCAGCCATGAACCTGAGCATGTCCTCCAGGTACAGAGCCATCCAGACTTCCCAGCTGGATGCTGCGGCCTCTTTTTCTCATGGTCCTGGGGGCGCTGAGTGCACGTTCTTTATGCGAGGCTGTGGCTGTACCCTAATAAATAGGACATTTAACAGGACAGCAGAGACAGGAAAATGAGCTAAGCGATGAAGGCCAACATGCCGCATCAGCCAGCCCTGGGGGCTTTGACAGGGTCAAGGGAGAGACTGGAGGGGAAGAGCAGGCGGAGCTGGGGGCAGTGATGACAGCAGAGCCCCAGGGGCTTGCTCGGAGGGCTGAGGAAGCAGCAGCCCACTCCTTCTGTGGTGCTCCTGACATCGGCTCTCTCGAACCTTCCAAGTGAGACCCTGCTTGTGCAAGACTCTCTCTTGGGACATCTGCTCCTCCTTCTTAACTTAGCCAACAACTGCTGTTTCTTTAAGACCTAGCCATGGCATCCTTTGCTTGAGGAAGCCTCCTTAGGCCCCGGGGCTGGTCTTAGACCTTGTTGGAACTCCCTTGTGGTCTCACGCTTCTCTTCTTGGTCCCTCCGGCGGGCATGCGTCTGAGAGCCTGTCTCGTGCACTGGCCTGGATCTCCATGGAGTAGAGCGTGTCTCTTGTGTTCGGCCAGAACGGAGCCCACCCAGGGCTGGGTGCAGAGGGGGCCAGTTCCCCTCGGGCCCGGCAGCTTCCTTGGAAAGACGTCCAGGAGCCCCACTTGGAAACACAAGCTGCGACTTGGCTCTGGAGCCATGCCGGGGTAGGGTTCTGAAGCGGGGAAGTCTGGTTCTGTTTCTGGGTGTGGAGACACAGCTAATAGTCCCTATGGACTCAGAGCTCGTATACACGTAGGGGTGGTCCAGGAGCTGCAAAGCCTAGGGGTCCCGCTGCCAAGGCCCCTGCTCCCTGGAAGTTTCCATTGTCTCTTTTTTTTTTTTTTTTTTTTTTGGTCCCAGACTGAAATGCAGGTCATGTGGGGTCCGTCACCTAACTCCAAAGTGGGTTTTCTGAATGTCACTGAGTTTGAAATTCCAATAGGTATTAAAACTGGCAAAGGAGAATTAAAAGCAGACCATTTAATTTTGCAAAACGAATCCACAGAAATTGCTGGAGGGCCTTGCCTTTGTTTTGGCAAAATCAAGCCAGATGGCACTACCCACGGTGATGGCAGCCTCCTGAGGTGGCATCCGAGTCTCACAGCCTCAGAGCTGGGCCAAGGCTATTTTTCTTGGCACCGGAAGGCTCCATGATTTGGCGACTCTCCCCAGGAAATTTGGGTCCCCCTCCAGCTCACGATGACTATTCCAAATGCAGGCAGGGGCTGGAGGGGGTTAAACAGAAGTGGTAGAAGTGAGTGGACACCCAGTTGTGGGCAGCACGGTCCCCTCAAACTTCCTCTTCTGGCGGCACTCCACACAGAGGGGACCAGTTTTCTTGTGGGAACGCCAACGGTTTGAAGAATCGACCTTCTAGGAAGAGTTTTAAATTATGAGCAAACTCAAAAATTTTGAAATGTTTTGAAACTTTGGGTTTTGTGAGTCTATTGGACTGAGGGCTCAGGATTCTCCTCAGGGGCTCTGAGACTGGTGAAAACTGGTACACGGCCGAGGCTGTCTGGCTACAGCTTGTGTAGAAGCCCATGGTAACAAAAACACAGCGTAACACTAGTCCTCGCCCTTAAAATCTGTGACGTCAGGAGCATCAGGAAAGGACAGAGAGCAAGGGCGTGGGACCTAGGTTCCAAGCAGGAAACGGGGGGCTCAGGAGCTTGGCAGCTCGCAGTCATCACTGATTTTCCCTCTCACACCTCTGTGAGATTTATATCGTTAGAAAATAATCCATACTGCTGACAGTGTGGCGTGTTACTTATTTCAAATGAAGAGTATTTCTGTTCAACAATAAAGATGGGAACATAAAATTAACAAAAACTACAAGGTGAATTTGATTGCGCCTTGTTTTACATTGTTACCAAGGCATGTAAAATATTTTATGTAACCTGATATGGTCAGATATAGTACACTGTCACCATCAATCATAAATCTTATCTTAAAAAATAACTCTTTGTAGGGGCGCCTGGGTGGCTCAGTTGGTTAAGCATCCTCCTCAAGCTCAGGTCACGATCTCACCGTTCATGGGTTCGAGCACGGTGTTGGGCTCTGTGCTGACAGCTCAGGGCCTGGAGCCAGCTTTGGATTCTGAGTCTTCCTCTCTCTCTGCTCCTCCCCCGCTCACGCCCTATCCTTCTCTCCTAACATTAAACTCCACAGCTCTTAGAGGAAAAGCTTTATGACACTGGATTTGGCAATGGTGACTTAGATGTGACACTGAAAACACAGGCAAAAAGTAAAAATAGATACATTGGACTACATCAAAATTTAAAACTGCATCAAAGGATCGATCAACAGAGAGAAATGGCAACCTATGGAATGGGAAAGAGTATTTCTAAATCCTATATCTGATACGGGTTAATATCCAGAATACATTAAGAGAGTATATGGGGGGCGCCTGGGTGGCTCAGTCATTGGAGCGTCTGACTCTTGAATTTGGCTCAGGTCATGATCCCAGGGTCGTGAGATGGAGCTCCGTGTCAGGCTCTGTGCTGAGTGTGGAGCCTGCTTAGGATTCTCCCTCTCTCTCTCTCTGCCACTCTCCCCTGCTTGCATATTCTCTCTCTCTCTCTAAAAAAAAAAGAAGAGAGAGAGAGAGAGAAAAGAAAAAAAAAGAATGCCTACAATAACAGGAAAACAGATAACCCAATTTAAACATAAGTAAATGACTTAAGCAGACATTTCTTTAAAGGAGTTTAAAGAAGACATTCAAATGACCAAGAGCACATGAAAAGATACTCAATATCAGTAATCAAAGGGAAATACACATCAAAACCACAATGAGCTATCACCTCACGTTCACTACTCTGAGGGATGGCTACTATTTTTAAAAGAACAGAAAATAACACACGTTGCCAACAATATGGAGAAATCAGAATCCTTGTGCATTGTTGGGGGGAGTATAAAATGGTGCGGCCACTATGGCCGCCATGGTGGTCGCTCAAAATATTAAACATAAAATCACCGTATGATCTAGCAGTTCCACTTCCGGAATATTTCCAAAATATTTTTGGAATATTTCCAAAAGAATTGAAAGCAAGGAATCAAACAGATGTTTGGATCCCATGTTCACAGTCGCATTATTCACAAGAGCCAAAAGGTGGGAGAAAACCCAAGTCTCCGTTGCCTAGTGAATGGATGGGCAAAATGTGGTGTATTCAGTGGAGTAGTGTTCAGCCTTAAAAAGGGATGATGCAATTCTGACACGCTACAGCACGGCTGAAATGTACCGGCACTGTGTTACGTGAAATAAACCAGTGACAAAAGGACAAATACTGATTCCACTTACATGAGGTCTCTAGATCGTCATAGAAACCAATAGAATGGTGGGCCTGGAAAGAGGGCGAAATGGGAGTTTTTTTAATGAGTTTAGAGTTTCAGTTCTGCGAGACGAAAAGATTCTAAGATTAGGCTCAGAGCAATGTGAATATACTCAATGCTGTGAATTGTACATTTAAAATGGTTAAAGTGGTAAATTTTATATGTCGTACCCTTTACCACAATGTAAAGGCAGTTAAACTATTTGCAGAGGGAGAGTTTTCTTGTTTTGTTTTTTTCTCCCTCCTGTTGCTATCAGATCTGCATGGAGTATTTCTAGGCACCAGGAACCACCTAAATTCCCACACAGGAGTTTTTCTTCCCCCCATGGTATGTTAAAAGTCTGCCTTTGAAGACACGCTAATTCCAAAATACCCTTTATTCCTAAACTGTAGTTAAAAATATTTATGTTAGACTTTTACCTCACTTAATTAAAAACAAAACGGCCATGTTTGATGTGTGTTAGGCTGTGTTTGAGGCCATCCTTCCTAGCCAGATGCACCCTCTAAATAAGACCAAGCTGTACTTCTTTAATACGGGTTCTTGACCGAAACAGAAACATAGGCAAGTCCTTTGGACCCAGTGAAAACTGACCCCTCATAAAGTGTTAAATAAAGATGGTGGCTACAGGGCAGCCATGATGGTCCCCATTCCACAGCTGAGGACACTGAGGCCCAGAAAGGAGAAGCGACTTGCCCCAAGTTACATCCACAGGAAAGCCATGGCTGGCTCCCTAGGAGGGCTCCCCCTCTGCCTGTTGGCCCCCTGCTGCTCCGGATCCAGTGGGTGAAGGTGGAGGGAGTGCATGCTGGCCAAGACCCAGAGTGCCTCCTCCTTCCCTGAGCCCTTGCCCCCCAGGCAACCTAAGGGATGGCCTTTCAGTTCAGGGGGGAAAATAAGTCAAAGTGTGGGGCACCTGGGTGGGTTGGGCATCTGACTTTGGCTCAGGCCATGATCTCACAGTTCGTGAGTTCGAGCCCCGCATGAGGTTGTGCGCTGACAGCTCAGAGCCTGAAGCCTGCTTCCGATTCTGTGTCTCCCTCTCTCTCTGCCCCTCCCCCACTTGTGCTCTGTCTCTCTGTCTCTCTCTCTTTCTCTCAAAAATAAATAAATATTAAAGAAAAAAGAAGTCAAAGTGTAAGGTCGTTTGTGGGCTTACAGGCACCGGCTCCATGTGGTCTGACCACCCCCCCCCCACAAGGTAAGAGCCAAGAAGGCCTCCGAATTCCCAGGCACCCCATCCCCAGGCACTGGTCAGGCCTCCAGGATTTAGCTCTTAGGTAAATCCTTGTGATGGGATTCAACAGTAAGTAAAATTGCCATCTATTAAGCATTTAGCACAATCATGAAATTAGGCTTGGCAGTGACCCCTGGAATAGGGACGGAGGGCATGGGCCCAAGTGGGAGCAGCTCCAGAGTGCCTTCCCGCTGTCTCTGGCTCCTCGGCAGGTAGAGGCCACCGGGGTCACATTGGCCAGCCCAGCCTCTGTGAGGGGGCCAGCCAGCACTCTGGGAGTGAACACAGAGGGAAGAAGCCATCAGGCCACCCCTGATTCGCCATCTGCTTCCCACCAGGGCTCAGCCCGAGAGACTAGTAGAGCTGGTCCAACCCTGGTCACTCATTCCCTGAGTCCCCTCATTAACCAATCATTACGTCGTAGTTATCCTTCTTATTAGCCAAGAGCATGGGGCGGGGGGAAACAGAGGCATCTCTGGAAACTGGGTACTGTCTCCCACCTTCCTCCACCAGGCACCGTCCCACCTCCCACCCTACAGGGTCGGCACAGGCATCCCTTCCTCCAGGAGGCGCTCCGTGGGTCCCCCACCCCCGGCAGGTTTAATGCCCCTGCTGGAGGTTCCTGGTTCTGGGCAACCCCCTTACAGCACCTATCTCTGTGAGTTACAGGTGCTCTCTATCTCCCCTGAGAGCTCAGTGGGGACGGGGAGCGGTCAGTCAAGACCAGAGGAACAGTAAGTATGGTAACAATCATAACAAACATAGGAGCTGCAGACCGATTCCGATTCCACTACCTGCGCATGAGGCCCTGGCCTAGGCTACGTGCACTGCCTGCGTGTCCTCTCCTGCTGCCCCCCTCCCTGGAGGGTATCAGTGTTCCCCCGTTTTACAAGAGCCAACCTGGCTTCTCATCCTTCCTGCGCTGTGCACGAAGTCTGGGTCCCGTGGGCAGGTTACTTACCCTTCTGAGCCTGTCTGGCCCCGCGCCGGTGCTTGTAACCCCTGCTCCACGTGGCCTCCTGCGCTGGCTTCCTGCTTTATCTCCACGCGCGCGAGGAGCTGATGTCCTCTTTTGACCATTCTCTGCTTCCCCCTCGGAGAGCAGGCCACTAGGTTTGCGGGTGCTGCCACCTGGTGGCCACAGGCCAGCGGGACATCAGTGGAGAGGCCTCCACTCGGGTTTGGCGGGCTGGAAGCCGGCCCCTCTCTCTCCTGAGCGCACTGCCAGCCAGCCGCTGGAGCACGTTTGCAGAAGGCGGGACAGCTGGAGTCCAGAGAATACCACCTACGAGGCCCGGCAGCTCCATGCTCAGGCCCGAGAGTGCCACGGAACAGGTCCAAGTCCTGGTTCTGCCACTTCGCAGTCAGGAGACCCTGGGGCTGGTTGACTCATTGCTGTGAGCCGCGGCTTCCTCATCTGTCGAATAGGTAACCTTGTCCTCCTGTGTTAGGGCCACATGCCCCAGCCATAACTTGGAGAGTCTTCCTGGAGCACCCCCTGTGAACTTCGTTATCATTGAAAATGGAATTTATGTTAAATTCTCGCACATTAGGCATTCAACTCCAAAATTATGTTCTTTGTAAGCAAAACCTGGAGCCGTCTGAGAATGTGCGGTTTGTGCGGGCTGTTCGTCTGCTCCTCTGGCCCCTCACGCCAGGGGCGTCTTCATGCTATTCCGCTGTGAATGGTTCTACCACGAGTGGCTCTCATGCACCAGCTTCTTACCACGTTCTTGTAGGTGCGTATCTCATTTAGCTCTCACACAGCAACAAACTGTCGTTCTTTCACAGAGCGGAAATCAGGTTCAGAGAGGCCAGGTAACTTGTTTGAGGTCCCGCACTTGCTATAAGAAGGAACCGAGCCTCACACCGGAGTCTGCGACACCAGGACCCTCGCCTGCTCACCGCTATAGAATGCCCCAGGGAGAGCCTGGGTGGCTCAGTTGGTAAAGCATCTGACTTCCACTCAGGTCATGATCTCACAGTGTGTGAGTTCGAGCCCCACGTCGGGCTCTGTGCTGACAGCTCAGAGCCTGGAGCCTGCTTCAGATTCTCTGTCTCCCCCGCTCTCTGCCCCTTCCCCACTCATGCTCTGTCTCTGTCTCAAAAAATAAATAAATCTTGAAAAATAATTTAAAAAAAAAAAGCCCCAGAAACTGTTTTCCTGTCCCTGAGTTTTCCAAGAAGCTTCCGACAGAGACATTTGCTTACCGATGTACACTCCTTGGGGTCCCAACACCAACCAAAGAAGGCCATCCTAGCCAAGGGGGCCAAGTAGAGAGAAACCAGCACTTCCTCTCCCCCCCTCTCCCCCCCCCCGGCTCTCACTGTCCCCTCGTGAGGCTGCAGGACTTCCTATTCTCCTTCAGAAGACACAGCCCAGGCAAGACTCCTCGTACAGGCAGAGGCCCTGTTTCAGTTCTCTTCCTAGGAAATGCTCTGAACCAATGTGCTGAGGGCACAGGGGTCACGAACGCACGCATCCCTTCCGCCCACCTACTCTCCCATGCCAGGGCTGGGAGCGTGGACAGAACCCTCCTCTCGCTGAGATGTGGCCGCAGGGTACAATGGGGAGGCAGTGTCTCATCTCCAATGGAGGAAAACTGAGACCCAGAGAGGGGATAGGACTCACCCAAGTTCCCACAGCAAGGGATAGCAAAGCCCCTGCCCGGATTCCGCCTATTTCCCACCGCCGTGGGTTCCTGACGGGATGGGGACAGGCCTCCCTCCCCTCCCCCCAACTCCTGGCCCAGCTCTGTGCATGCTGGAGCTTAGAGAGCCAGTCGAGAAGATGACCCTAAGGAGGTATCCTGGAGTTAATGGTCGGTCTCCCTGAGGGGCAGCCACAGTTCCCATCTCCGGAGGAGCTGGTTTCCCGGGGGAACGCTCGTGGGGGTGTCACACCGGCTGGGACACACGGGGAAGGATGACTGTTTCCAGGTATTCCTATTTTCCTTCTTTAGTTACTAAGCAACCAACTAGAGTCTAAGTGCTGCGAAGAGAGAAAGCAGGCTAGGCACTCAATAGTGCCCAGGGGGGCTTAGCCCCCGCAGGGTGGCCTGCCGACATCTCAGGGGCCACAAGGCTCATCCTCGAGGAGAGAGTAAGCAGTGGGTTGGGGACAGTGAGGCAGGTTGGAGGACCAGTGGGGCTTGTATTACCCACCTGGAAATCCCCCAAGAGTCCCCGGTATGGCCAGCTTCTATGGGAAAAAGAGAAAGGATTCCATGCTGACTCATTCCGGGGCCTTGGGCCAGGCACTGCCTCTCTTAGGCCCTCCGTTACCCCCTATATAAATGGGCACCTGTCTCTTGCCAGCTGGGTGGGTACAGTGAAGGCAGTATGAATACACTGGTGGACACTGGGTCACTTCTACGATGCCCAGGGCCCACCGTGCTGGGCAAGCCTCTATCTCAGTCTCTTCCATGGTGCTCTAGAAGGCCAGCAGAGCCCGGGAGGGGTGGGCATAGCAGATGGCCTTTCTGCTGACTTGCAGGAGAGGCCGCCCACCATGAGCAGCCCTTACCCCCATCCGCTGAGGCCCTGCCCTTCCCGAGATAGTCAGTGGACTGCTCTGTCGCCCACAGCCCCCTCGGCCACCGCTGGTCCATCTGTAACCACACCCTCCCACGTAAGGTAGGGGCTCCCCTCATTGGCTCTCTGTTCAGGAAGCCTCTCCTTTCTAACCAGCTTGGGAGGCCTTCATCCCCCACACACCCCCACGCCTGCGATTGGCAGCAGGGAAGAGAAACAGTACCAGTGACCGGTGCCCTGGACACAGTTCCCAGGGTCCCTGGGGACAGGCCGCGGATACAGGCAGTGCTGAAGCCCGGCAGGGAACCCCACCCCCCAGGGGTCACCGCTAGCCAGGATCCCAGGCTGGGGTTTCTCAACCACTCAGCAGCAGGGCTGCACTTCTGCATTGGGAAACCACACTTCCATTTTCCTTCCTAAAGGGAAAAAGGAAGAAAGCAACCAAACCGATGCAGGTTCTGACGTATCACGTCCCCACACCACGGCCATAAATGCCAAGCCCAGACCTGCCCTGGCCGGCACCCAGTTGCTCTTGAGAGCTCACGGCTGCAGAGTCACAGCCTGGTGTGGCCCTGGAGGTAAGGTAGGTGGAGGTCAGGGGGACTCGGCCCACAGCCAGGGGAGACGGCCTGGGGGGACAGCGAGCCGAGCTCATACTCAGTGTCTTCCTACTGTCTTCTCCCAGAGATGGCCTTGGCAGGCCTGGTTCCTGCTTCCCCAGAACAACCGGAGGGGCCTGGAGACGTGAGAGGGCCTCTTTGGGGGGCTCCACACTGCTGGGGGATTTCTGCCAGCTCTGGGGCGCTCAGCTGAGCAGACAGCAATATCTCACGAGCAGCGGTAAACCCTCATTTCTGAGGGATTTTCTCAGGGTCCCTGGGATGTGAGATCAGGTCCTAGAAGTGAACTCTGGGTTTCCAGCCCGGCCTGAGTCCTGGGCCCAGCTTGTCTTTCGTACGTCTGGAGGTTTCCTGCAGGCTGGGGCCAGAGGGGGGTGTGGATGGAGCCATGTGTATGTCCGGGCTTCAGGGAAAAGGGAGGGTCCCAAGGCGCCTGCCCCTCACCAGCAGAGTGGAAGGTCTCCGCCATGAGCCTACTTCACCCAAAATGCAGAAGGGGCAGAGGGTCCCAGATTCAGACCACCTGCGACAGGGTTCCACCCCGCCCCCCCCCAAACCCTTGAGCTCTAGGCTCTCATTCGCTGTGTACCTAAACTTGATCTCACATGATTCTGATGTGTAATGAGAAGATGGACTGAATGGCGGTGTCCGGGAAGGGGCAGAGGGCAGAGGCAGGAAAAGAGCTTCGTCGAAGAGGCCACGCTGGAACCGGGCCTTTAAAGATAAGCAGCGTTTGGGCAGGGTTCCGGACGGAAGATGCGTTCTTAGCAGAGAAAATCCCGTAAGCAAAAGCCTGGCGCCGAGAAAGCATACAATTAGTTATTCAAACCCACTCATCCCCTGCTTCCCAGCCATGGCGCTGGCAGGTTCTGGACCATATGGGGTTGAGGATGTGCCAGAGAGTTTGTATTCCTCACATGCATGCAGCAGCAAAGCCGACTGTTGTACGTAGCCTTACTGCATGTACCAATGACATTCTAAAGGACAACTGATCAGAGACGGAGTTTCTGGAACAAAGGATGTGTGCAATTCACCCTGCAGCCGCCTTGTTTCTTGGCCTCCACACAGCCCTGTCAGTTTTTGTTTTTGTTTTTGTTTTTAATTTTTGAGAGAGAGAGCGTGAGTGGGGAAGGGGTGGGGGGAAAGAGGAGCTGAAGCGGGCTCTATGCTGACAGCAGAGAACCTGCTACGGGGCTCGAACTCACAAACTGTCACATCAGGACCTGAGCTGAAGTCGGGCCCTCAACTGACCGAGCCACCCAGGTGCCCTGAGCCCCTGTCAGTTCCTGAGTGAGATTGCCCGTGGCTCTCCACCTTCTTCATCGGGACCTGCGTTCTGCCCGTCGAGTGAGACATTCATGCCCCAAACACACTTGGCATGGCGCCAGGCCCATAGAAGCAACTTGGAACATGCTAGCCGTTTTTGTTTGTCCTCTGGGTCTCCAGGGAGCCTTTCTGGTCCCCCAAAAGCCAGTTGGGCTTCCCTGATGCTAGGAGCACCTACCTGTCTCCTCCACCAGCTGGGTGATTTGGAGTTCAAGTTCTTGTTCTCCTGTTGCCTGTGCTCATTCCCAGCAGCTGCTCAGTGGCAGGCTCAAACGAGGACGCCGCAAGGGTATTTCTGTGTGACGGTTGGATACGAGGAAGGTGTATCCTGTCTGTCTGTTCTTCGCTTCCCACGAAACAGGGCCGGACTGTCTCCAGATGACAGTAGGCCACCACAATAACCACACCGCAGAAGCTGGTATGCCATCTACCTTACAAAGACAAGGTCGGGCATACTTATATTACAGAGAAGAACGCTAAAGCTCAGAGAGGGTGGGTGGGACGGCCCGCTCACAGAATACGATTGAGGCGACCCTGAGATCAGAACCAGTGGGGGCTGAACTTCCACACCGGCTCTAGCCTTGGCGCTCTCCTGGCTTGAGCAGAATGGCCGTGTCTGCACTCAGTGCTCTGCTCTGTTTGGCTAGAGGGGGTCGAGGGCCCCTGAGCTGGGCTCAGGGAGTCACAGAGGCGTCTGGCTCCAACCGCACTTTTCTGCGTGTGTTCCATCCTTCCCAGGCCCCCGTCCATGGAGCAGCCCCTCACGGTCCTGCACGTGAGCCTGTACCACCCCACTCGGGACCCGGACGCCTTTGCCAACGTCCCACCGAAGCTGCAGCATGATGCCAGCCCGCTGCTCGTAGGGCGGGGCCCGGATGCCCACCTCCAGCTGCAGCTCCCGCGCCTCTCCCGCAGACACCTGTCGCTCGAGCCCTACCGGGAGATGGGCGGCTCTCTGCTGGCCTTCTGCCTGAAGGCCCTGAGCCGCAAAGGCTGCGTGTGGGTCAACGGGCTGACTCTGAGGTTCCTGGAGCAGGTTCCCCTGAGCGTGGTCAACAGGATTGCCTTCTCCGGCATCCAGATGGTGGTCCGCATAGAGCGAGGCGCCTCCCTGGAGGCCTTTGTCTGCTGCTTCCGTCTCAGCCCCTCGCCCCTGATTCACAGGCCCCAGGCTGAGGAGACCGATGAATGGGAAAGCAAACCCCAGGAGCAGCCGCCCCCAAGGTCAGGGCAGGAAGCTCCAGATCACCTGGGGCTTCTCTACGGCCCTTCCCTGCCAAGCCCTGGAGGAGGAACAGAAACAGCAGACGGTATGCTCTGCTAGCCCCGCCAGCGGCCCAGAGCAAGGCTTACCTGAAATTGGACTTGACCTCCTGCAGCTACATCATGTGAGGTGCACAAGCAAGAGCAGCCTGGCGATAAGGAATCGGATTCCGCAAACATGAACAGCCTGGGCTAGGGGAGCACCCTCCGTGGTTACGGCTACGCAAAGTCACAGGGACTGCATATATTTTACAGGCCCTGAGGGCTTCTGAGAACCTCTCTCAGCCTTTCCCCACATTTCCCCAGCCTGTCTGCCTAGGAGTTACTTTATGTTGCTAATTTCGTGAGCCGCTTAAGAGCCGGAGTCTGAGGTTGCAGGAGGAATGCGTGGACACATGTACCAATTACATTCGTGGTAGCTGGGGGTTACCTCGGGCTTTCCAATACCCACAGGCACTCAGGGCTTAGGGAAGCCTGTGTTTAATAAACTGCAAGTATTTCATTAAGCTGGCATGCCCAGTAGGATTCCCTGATCACCAGACGGGGTGCGTGCACGCCACGTTGTCACGCAGAGGCAGGGGCGGGGAGTATAGAAGAGGTGGAAGAGGAAATTGGAGAGGTGGGGGCTCACATTTCTGGAAAGGATGTGGGTAGAGCTCAGGGTTTCCTGGGGGCGGGGAGCTGGGGGCCGGGCCTGCCGGGAAACTCGCTATCACGGTCATCCTCACACTCCCTCACTCTGTTATTTCTGGATCAAAGCCCTGGCTGATCGGAGGGCAAGGTCTCCAGGGAAAGGTGGCTTCCCAGAGCAGGGGAGGCTTTCAGGACTGATTCCGTGCGAGGGTGGGGAGGAGGTTGTGGTGGACAGTTATTTGACTCAAAGCGGGTCATACACCAATGGGGGTGGGAGGGTCTTTCCAATCTAAGGGACCAGTAGTGAGCCATGCAGGTCAAGGGTGGGACAACTTTCTCAGGGAACAGAGGGGTGGGGGCTGACCACAAGCACCCACGTTCCGTGTAATTTCCATTCCGACTCTCCAGTGGGGGTTTGGAAGTGTCATTTAGAAACAACGTTCACCCGTGTGATGAAAGGAGGAACCTACAAACTCAGATGGCCATCGTGATCCTAGACCTTGCCCTAGGATATCAGAGACGCAGAGGCTGGCTCACACCCTGAGGCCTCTAACCACCTCCAACAAGGCTTTCAACACCGTTTTCTTCCCACCCAAGAAGAAAAACCCTTTTGCACCCAAGGCAGGCTACAAGGAGATTCAGGTGGTCTGCCTATCCTGGCTTGGGAAGCTTCACCTTCTATTAGGGAATAAGGCAGGTCCACTCAGGTTACAGCGTAAGGCAGAGGAGGGCCAGGGATGTCAGGAGAAGGGGCTGTCCAACGCTGTGAATGCCCCCCCGGGGGCCTCCAAACAGTCCTTCACTCAGTCATTCAACAAAGTTTCAGCAGATGCTATGCAAAGCCCCAGGGACCCGCAGCAAACTAGGCTGACGAAGTCCCTGCCCCCAGAGAGCGTATGTGGGCTCATGAAAGACACCTGTTGAATTACTTGATCACTAATCACTGAATTATTTGAAAACTACTGTTCTTGGTGCCGTAAGCATTGTGTTTTCTCTCTGTCTGCAAGCTGGTGTTAACATTAGCTCCAGCATTAACTGGCCATGGCTGATGATGAGTGCTTACTGTGTGCTCAGCCCTGCTAGAAGCTGTGTGCCTTGCCCAGATGAATCCTCAAAATGACCCAGATAGAAAGGAGTATCAACCCATTGTACACCTGGGCACACTGAGGCTTGGAAAGGGTCTCTTGGCCAACATCGTGCCACTTACTAGCTGTGTGATGTTGGGCAAGTGATTTAGCCCTGTTCTTGTCTCCAATTCTCCCTCCGGCAAGTGGGTAAGATGATAGTACCCATCCACTGGTGTTGTTACGATGGTCATAGGAGCTCAAAGAGAAGCATCTGTCACACAGTAGACGTCCAGCAAGGGTTAGACACCACCATGACACCTGACAGAGGGAATGTGATGGGTCCATGCCCCAGGGCTCACCTGGGATGCATCTATGGGGCTGGAGAAGGTTGGAAGCCTGGCAGACTGCAGAGCCCAAGAGCTCACCCGCACTCTGTGATTTCCTGATGAAGGATTTCGTCTTTGCTGTAGCCCTGGGGGGCGGTCAGGAGGGGGCTTTAACCTGTAATATTGGGCACCAGAAGACCCGATATTCAGAGTCTGTAGGGTGGGAGACACGCTGTCGGGGCCGGCAAGCAGAAGAAGCTGTGTGCTGGGTGGTCTGATGAAGCCCACTGTGTTGGAACCGTATATTTCACACCCAGATTCTAAATACAGTGACAATCCCTCCAGAGACCAAAAGGTTCCCCAAACTATGCATTAGGGAGCATACAGAACTGGGAAGCCACAACCTGGGGACCACACCTGCCCTTCAAAAGCTGAAAAGAGGAAGCTGGCTGGTGGCACGCTACCCCAGAGTCCCAGGGGGCAACTTCCTCGATCCGGCAGGGAACCTCTACTGCTAAAGGGGTTCCCTGCCCTCCAGGAAGAGGCAAACCGTCGCAGCTGGGGTTCTAGGCGAAGAAACAAGCTACCTCCCCCATGAGGAGTGGGAGACTCAGAGGGAAGTGTCTGGGAGTCCCTCCGGGACCCAGGATGAAGTGTGCGGCAGGCTGAAGGCTGCCTGCCAGCGGCCGGGCAGGAGCGAGCCCTGACACGTCGGACTTATTGTTTCAGAGTCTGCTCATTCACAAACTCTCCCTGGAACATTCGCCGCTTGCCTTGTACCAGGTTTGAGGGCAGCAAAGCTCTGCTCTGTGCTAGATCCCATTTTTCTTGACTAGAGGACCATTTAAATCACCAGGTCCCGGCACCCAGCCGCATTTTCACACCTGGCCCGCAAAGGCAGCCAGAGCAAGTTGGAGAGACCCTCCCAGCAACACCCTCAGCTCCCACACACAGGGCAAGGCAGGCAGGCAGGGGGTGCCTGTGCACGCACACACCGACAGGGGCCAGGCACGCCCCCTGTGGCGGCTCCCAGCTGGGGCTCTGCAGTCGGGGGCTGCCTGGGTTGGAATTCCTGCTCTACCACTTGGTAGCCCTGTGAATGAATTTCCCTGTGCCTCCGTTTCTTCTGGAAAATGGGAAAGGGGAGAGCCAGCTGTGGTGGCAAAATGCAGCAGCGCATATACAGCACCTAGCATGTGCTTGGCGCATAGTAGGTCTCGGTGGAGTAAGCTTTCACCGTCCAATTCCGTGGAATGCATTGAATACGGGTCGGCACACAGAATCAGCCTACGCACACACCCGTACGTCTGCTACACAGAGCTACGTCAGTTACATCCACGCACACCCCCAGAGCACTACAACCCTCCGAAGCCGCGTCTGGAAATCCAGAAATCATCCCCTGTGCCCTTTAAGGCATTTCAATCCTCACATGCCTCTGCTTTTCCAAGAATGGGGGTCTCCCCAACCTGTCTGCGAGTGGGACACTACAGCCCCTGGACCCCCACTTCCAGGGAGACCCGAGAATGCCCCACAAACGTGCAGGGCTCTGAGGCGCGAGCAAGCGCCGTGAGGAAGCGATGGCAGACACGTGAGATGGCACAATAGCGGCCGTGGCCTGGAGCCAGGAAAGGCCCCGGCAGCCCCATGCTGGACATCCCAACAGGCAAGGTGAGTGTGCTAAGGCACTAGCGAGGCAGGCGAGGGCGTGGCCGAGGCTGGCGGTGGCAGGAGGAGAGCCGGGCTGGCCACCTGGGGCAGCAGGGCCCGGAAGCCGTGGGCAGACGAGAAGTCTTTCCCTGCTCCAGCCCTCGGTGGGGAGAGCCCAGATCCTCCAGCTGGGGCAGAACACAGCTAGTGCTTCCCCCTGCTGCTTGAGCCTCTGCAGCCCAAACCGGCCGGGAAGCTGCGCTTTTGGAATTCTGTGAGATGACTGTTGGGGACGGTCGACCGATACGACGGGTCTCCATGTCACAGTGCAGCTCTCAGCCAGCACTGCCCAGAGGCACTTAGGTACCCCCAGGAGACCCAGGAGGGGGCTCCAATCACTAGGAGTCACGAGTTGGGCGGCAGGATAGAGTGTGGGGCCCGCTAACCTCCATCTCTTTAGGATCTGGTTTGACACCTCTGCTTCACGCCCGTATGCTGGAGGCCGCCCTCCACAGAACCTCCTCCCCCAGACACCCTCGAGGAACACGCCGCCTCCCTAAACTGACACTCCACCTGCACAGACCAGGGCTGTCCCTTGAAGAGATTCCCTGTGGCTTGGGAAGCTAAGATGTCACAGTGCCGAAGGCATCTGTATTTCCAAAGAAAGGGTGGGCGAGGGTAATGCTTACTTACTCTGAAGGAATGAGTTTCATTGTAGAACGAGCCTCATTAAAGCTTTCACCGTAGGCTGGGGATGCCTGGGTGGCTCGGTCGTTAAGTGTCCCACTCTTGACTTCTGCTCAGGTCATGATCTCACTTCCTGAGTTCCAGCCCCACATCGGGTTCTGTGCTGACATCGAGGAGCCTGCTTGGGATTCTCTCTCCCCCACCCTCTCTGCTCCTACCCCACTTGTGCTCTCTCTCTCTCTCAAAATAAGTTAATTAATTTTTAAAAAGGCTTCATGGCAGGCCAATAAAGGAAACATGTCCCTTTCCCCTCAAATAGATAGGCACGTTATAAATGTATAAAGCAAGACATAGTCAGGCAGCTGGTTCAAGGTCTGTCTGTGACTGAGTAGAGCTGAGACAGGATTCCAACAGAGCTAAGGACGGATTCTTTGCCTAACAGCCCACTGAGTGGCTAGGCTACTGTCAGCAAAGGTGTGTGTGGAAGCGAGGAAGCCCCATGCAGTGCGGACGGTTCATCCCCACGTCCAGAATCTCCCCCCACCCCAAACTGGGCCGCAGAGGGGAGACTGTCTCCCCACTCCTGTCTACCGTGTGAGCTCATTTCTTCCTCCTCGGCTTCCGCCCCAAGGCACCTCGTGGGGCCGATGCCACGGTCAGGATAGCTGGTCCCCACACCGTACCCTCCAGCTTCCTGTCACCGTGGCCGCCCTGCCCACCTTTTGGCGCTCCACCCGCTGGCCGGCACACGAGGCCCCAGCCAGTGCAAGGCGTCGGGAGAGGGGTGGACAGACCCAGCTCCTCCTCCTCTCAGCGGAGATGCCAAGTTAATGAACTCTATTCACGTTGCAGGGCTGGGATCCCTCTTACCTTGAACATGAACTCACGGGCGGATTAAAGTGAAATAAAACCTACCATTTGAGTTACATTCTCAGCTGATTGGAAACATGCATTACCTCCCCATGACCGAGGCCGTGAGAAGGGAAGTTATTATCTCTCTTTAGAGTTTGTAAACTCTTTACGGCTGAGGCAGCTTTAAGCCCGCTGGGGGGAGAAACGATCTGGGAATAAATTGCTCTCATTTACCTTTGTTTTCCAATCACACGCTCCAGTGGGAACAAAACAGCCTAAGTGAAGGGATGTGGGAAGCCAGGTGATCCCCAGCAGAAGAGTTTAATTATTTTCTTCCTTAAGGACATGAGTTGAAAAGGCTTTCAAGTGCCGTTTGGCATGGGGCTTGCTCCGCAAAAATGGGCCCTCCTGCAACAATACCAGCCTTCCCTGGTCCCTGCCCCTTCTTTCCAGGGGAACGTAGCCTCCATTTCCCCACAGCGCCTACCTTTTTAAGGGGCACTGGCAGCCACGGTGCCCGGCTCCGGACCTTCGGGAACCAGGAAGGAGTCTGAGAAGGGGCAGGTTGGACCAAAATTCAAATCACAGTCCTGGAAGGAGGGAACGACTCGTGAGGCCTGGCGTTCTGAAGCGGGCCTTTTCCTCCCCCCTCTGTTATTTCTCCCATCCCCTGTGTTCCCTAGCAGAGAAATTACACAGAGCAGGTACCGAGCAAAAACCATCACGACGCCCGGGCTCTGAGCCAAGCATTCTAACTGCTGGAAGGAGCCCCAGCTGAGACATCTGCCTAGCTTTCCTTTAAAGACGCAGAGGCAGGGGGTAGGGGGTGGGGACTCCTCAGAAGAAAGCAGAGACGGGGGCCTTCCCAGGGAGAGCTCAGTCAGGCATCCAGCCACGGGCCTTCCGTAACTTCTTCTCTGAGGGATGGGGACGCCATGATATCATTCTTCCATTCATCTGCCCGTGGGCTAAGGAGCTAGATCCTATTAGGTCACCTTGCTTGGGGGGAGGGAGCATGGGGGTGGGAGAGGGTGCATAGCAGGATCCGGTCAAGAAAACAAAAACCAATCTAAGTATTGCAAAAACTTAACTCGGGGAGGGGGGGTGGGTTACACAGGACACGCACCTCAGAAATCGGCAAGAACAGAAGTTGCTCCCACCGCTCCCTCCCACCCCTGGGGCTGCAGAGTCGACCAGAGCAGGTGCTGCCAGGCACAGAGCTAGAACTGATGGGCCTTGTCCCTCCACAAGCTGGGACTTAGGGGCAGAGGCCATCTGGGGGGAGGGGGCTAGGCTGGAGCCAAAGAGGAGATACACCTGCTGCTCCAGACTCTCTCCTCAACTTGAGGCACTGGAAGAGAGGGAGAAATATCCTGGTTTCTCCCCTAGCCCGCCCCTTGCGGCTCTCATTGGCCAAAGGTAGCCAGAAGGCAGCTGGCGAGCAAGCCTGGGAAATGCAGCCTGCGGGGTGCGCTCCCCGCAGTACGAAGCAGAGGAGAGAAGGGAGAAGGAGGGTCTGAGGGCAAACAGTCAAGCCAGCACAGGGATTGTGCCCACATCAGTGCGCATCTGCAGGGGGGGAGGCGGGGCACCAGAAAGGGAGAGGAAAGGGGGCACCGCCTAGAGGCCTCCTGGACGCAGCAGGCGAGCACAGACCCCTCCTCCCACATGTCACCCCAACCACATCTCCTTTGGCATCTGTGAGACAGCAAAGAGGAGGGCACAAAGTGTCAGGAGCCATACGGTGAGGCCCAGAGAAGAGCCAGGCGCGGCCATCCTGGCCTGGTCCGTGCAGTCCAGCCGGGGCGCCTGCTTTGAAAGCCCCTCTCTGCCCACCTCGGGGGCAGGACAGCAGAGCAGGGTGCAAATCCCCGCCGCTGTCCACTTACTGACTCTAAAACCTGCTTCGTCTCCCAAGCCGCTGATGCTCAAGTACAAAGCGGGAAAGCGACCAGCACCCGCGTCCCCTCTGTGCAGACTGAAACGCCTGCGGCGGTGTAATGGAACTGAGGGTGTGCACCGTGGAGACGCTCAGCGACTGCCGGCCGTGAACGTGAACTGCCACCGCCTGTCCCCAAGCGTTTCTCCCTCCACAATGCGTTCCGGGCTTTTTCCACCAAGGAATTGGCTCCCTCCGAGCTCCCAGCCTGTTGTGGGACACTCAGAGTGGTTTTCAGGCATGACGCATGGTACCAACCACGTGGTATGTCCTCAGCCGGAAATACGGGGACTCGCTGTGTGTGCCGCCCCAGGCCGCAGCCTCCCGCCAACGTGGCCCTGGGCGAGGCAGAGACCAGCTAGGATGTGTCTGCAGGCGGGACAGCCACCCGGCACACGGCAGGGGTCTTGACAGACGGGAAAGTGAGCCGGGGCCCAAGAATTTGTGTGGAGTGAAAGCAGGCCTTCGGAAAGGAGGCTTTGAGAAGAACCTCATGTCCCAACAAAGCTGCTGGTTTAACAGGTTAAAATGTCCTTCAAACAACTAATGACTCAGGACAAGAAGAGTCTCCATGAGTGGGCTCACCGTCTCTATAGGACCCAAAGCCCGGGGGGCAAGGACAAATCCAGCAAGGCCGTGCGGAACTCACACCCCTGATCCTTCTGCTCTCTGCCGATAGGTTTTCCCATTTCCAGATGAGTCCTGTCTCCATGGTTCAACACGAGTGCCCAGCCCTCCGCCGCCCAGAAACACACGTATGAGGTGCGGAGTTCCCGAACTTGGACCTCTGCCCCGGGGAACACTGGAAGCAAGCAGGCTGCATGCTTGGTGTCAGAGGTTTCCAGAATCAGCCCTGGCCCTCATTACTCAGGAGCACGTGGTCCCCCGTGGACGCTCGTCGGAGGCCCCGGAGGGAAGCGAACAATCAGGGGGCTCCGTCTTTCACTTTTACGTTCCTCTTCCCCTGGGGCTGCGGTTGCTGTGCAGATTTCAAGTTGAAATGACAGGAAGGCCTCGTGTGGTTTGACTTCTCCTTCTCCATGCCCCTCCCCATCACACGCACGCACACACACTCACACACTGTCCCGCACACGCCTGCCTCTGGGCTCCGTCAGGCACCCCGGGTAAAGTGTTGGTTGGAAACCCACGGGGTAATTATGAGCTGTGAGTGTTGCTCCTCGGTTCCAGAGAAAATACCTGCACTTGAGATTCTCAGCATGCTTCCCCAAAACCAGGGTGAATCGTTTGGCTCAGCTCAGGGAAAAAAAAACCGGAAGCCGAGGAGAGACCTTATTGCAAGAACGGTAGGAGGCACTTGGAGGAAGTGTTCTGCATGAAGCAATGCCGTGTACCCTGGACACGAGGGCCTGGGAACGCAGGAAGAGCTAAGTCCGATGGACGAAGCAGCAGGTTGAGAGAATGACGTGGCGCTCTGAGAAAGTCACCGAAGGTTCAACAGGCTTCCCGCTGCCAATCTCTGCAGTCAGGCGGGGCCTGGCAGATGCTTAACCAACGTCTCTCTGGGCGGTGGGAGAACTCTGTGCTGTTTGCCAATTTCTGCTTTCCCATGATGGAAATTCTTCCACCATGATCAGGTTCAAGGTATTAAGATGATGTCACCGAACCTGGAGTTGGAAAGAGATGTACAGTGAACACCCACATCGGGTAGCATTTCTGCTCACAGCTACAATAGATGTAAAAACCTCGAGAGCACGTGAGTAGCAAAATACAGTAAAATTATTAGGAAACTGTGAGTTTTTATTTAGGAACTTTGTATTTAATGTAATTTATTCAACAGTAAGTTCATGTGCTTTAATTTCCTTTTTTTAAGGTTTATTTTTGAGAGAGAGAGACACAGAGCATGCGTGGGGGGTGGGGGGCAGAGAGAGAGGGAGACACAGAATCCGAAGCAGGCTCCAGGCTCCAGGCTCCGAGCTGTCAGCGCAGAGCCCGAGGCGGGGCTCGAACTCACAGACCATGAGATCGTGACTTGAGCTGAAGTCGGACGCTCAACCGACTGAGCCACCCAGGCGCCTCTCTGTGGTCTAATTTCTAATAGTGGCTTGTTTAACAATCGGCTCTTAGAAGACAGTATGGGACCCCTTTAGCACACCGCCATGTGGAAACAGTTCCCGCCCCTGAGAACGGTGGGCCAGAGAAACAAGCAAACAAACAAAAACCCACGTGAAAATGTCTCGAAGTGAATATGGTGCCTCCACAGAAGTGCCGGAGAGGTCAGGGTGCCCATTCTAAGAAAACGGTCATTGTAAAACTTGCCATTTCAAAAGTGAATTCGTTTGTCCTTATAACATTAGACATTTCAAATAACCTTATGGGGATTTTAAACCATCCCGTGCTACAGAGGGCGAAACAAAGGCTCAGAGAGGAGAAAGGCGCCCGAATGCACTCGGCTGGCAAGTGGGGGATTCTGGCCCGTCTCCTCACCCCTCTGTCCGTGCACACCTGGTGAGAGGGGGCCCACAAGCTTGGCTGAGCTTGGGTTGTAGAACCCCACTGTCGATGCCCACCTAGCAGATGCCACCAGACACGGTTCACAGTTAAAGGGCTGGGCCTGGACCCTGGAATCAGTCCCCTGCCTTCAAACGTGCCCGTAGGTATTAGCTAAGAGGCCGTGTTCATTTCTTTCTTGGGATCGCGCTCTCAGAGCTCAAGGAAGTACAGGTCGCCTGGCATTGGGAAGTCACCTTCTTTCTGAGATGGAAGGAAAACACGGCTCTCTGGGCCCCACCTCATATCCCTGCCCTCTTAGACACTGGATGTTGGCGTTTTTGGTAAACTGGTGAGCAGGGAGCAGGGAGACTTTGAGCTCAGTCTCCGAGCTGTAGCCCAACCCCGAGGCCTACAGGACACTGAGAGCAGGGCAGTGCCTGGTTGGTCACCCAGGCTGTGTGTGAGCATTACCCGACAGCCCTTTGGGGAGCCCAGACAGGCCACCACCCCAACATAGAGCGACTGGCATTAGATTCCAGATGGGATCAGGATGCTTGTGGGAGGCTTAGATCCCGGACTCCAAACTTACATGCATCTAGACACCAGTCCCTACAAAATCCTCCGGGACAAAGTGAGCCCCTCTCCCGCTTCCTACCTTCTCCTGGCTCGGCTGCTACAGCTCTGGCTTCTGGGTAGGAAATACCCCATTGCCCAGGCCACATCCCCTCAATCCTTTGTCATTTCGAATCTTCTGGCATGTAGGTTCGGTATGCTTGGCTCTTTATGGCTGTTTGCAGTGTAATTCTCTTCCTGTCCTGCCATTCAATTTGAATTAAATATCAAACAGATGTGAGTCATTTTTTTTTCTCTTTTTACAGAAAAGGTTTAATATTAGGGAGCATGCCCTCCTATATGATCAGGAAAGCCATTCAGAGAAATAAGCCCCTTCAAATTAAAAAAGAATCGCATTGGTTAACGTTAAGATGCTTTCAAGTGATACATTTCGAAGTGTTAAGGGAAGGTGTTTCCAGCAAGCTATAAAGCAGCCGAGAGAAAAGAGGAGAAGATATACGGCCACAGGCCGATGGGGAAATTGGAGCTCAGAGAGGGGGCAACCCCACCTGGGGAGGAAGCTCTAAACTTGGAGATGAGGTTCACAGATGATGGCGGGGGAGGCCATCTTCCCCCAGAGGCCGGGAGGCTCTGCTCTCTGCAGCCTGTGTGGTCAGAGTGGGAGGGGAGGCAGAAGGAGCTCCATTCTGCTCAGAGAGGCAGCCTGACCTGGGTACCTGTTCCCCCTCCTCACACTCTCATCAGCCTGGCACGTCTCCCCCTACCAGCAGGCCCAGGGGTGAGCGGATATTAGAACATGCCCAATGGTTTAATCCCTTGGTTCCTGCTGCAGCCTCTGGGATAGTAGGAGCTTGGGTCTCGGATAGCTCTGAAAACCCCGAGAAAGCTATGGCTACTCATTGGATACAGGAGCGCGCACAGACTCGCATGCAGCCTCAGAAGCCCACGGTCCTCTGATTTAGACTGCCCCCCACGCCCAAGACAGCCATGGCACACAACATTTCATCACCAGACACTCAGCCCACAGGACACGGCCCCTCTGTCAGCAAACAGGGATCTACGTTCTCAAGCACCCGTGCGCCCGGCACCGTGCACGGCCTCTTCACGCGCTGCAGGAGCTGATCATTCTCCAAACCCCTCTGGCTTCTTGGCAACACGCATGCCTGGAGCTCAATGTGATTGGACCTGCCGCCATTCGTGGCGAAGAGCCAGGGCCGCTCCGATGCTGGCTCAGGCGCTGAGTGTTTCCATGTGCTCCTTTTACTCGCTGCACCTAAAAGGCAGCTCTCCAACTACAGCCGGCTGATTGCAAACGACATTTCCATGTGGCGGGGAAAAGGGCCAGAATGCCTCTGATTCCAGCTGGTTCTGGACATCCTGGACTTGGAGATGAGGCTCTGCACACCCAACCTTCGCCTGTAGGGATGATGTGCAAGACGCCCAGAGACCCTGCTCTGCGGGGAGCACGAGGCCCTGCTGATGAGAAACAGAACCAACACTTCCTAGAATTCCACAGACAAAAGAGAAGGTTGAGTGGAGGGATTTAGAGCAAAGAAAAGCCTAGACTTTGGAATCAGACAAAGTCTGGATCCTGGCTCTACTCCTTACTAGCTCTGTGACCTTGGGCAAGAGACCAGTCTCCTCCAGCCTCAGCAGCTCCCACCTAGAAGCAGCAACACTGCCTGTCTCGTGGGGGCGTTTGGAAGAATGAAACCGGATGATGCCTGTGGGGTGCTGAGCGCAGCGGTTGGCTTTCAGCGAGCGGTCAGTGTTGGGAAGTCGTCTTTCTTTGCTGTTCCCCACGTGCGCCAAGATGAACAGCACCCTACGTGATGGTTCTAGGGTGCTCGGAGCTGATTCAGAATCAGGCTTATCCATGAAGTAGCCATAGTAACAACCACAGGAGGAGCCGGAGATGTAGAGGAAGGGGGCGTGAGTTGCTGTTTCATAAGTCCTGTCTGCGGCGAAGGAAGAGGTAGGATGGGGGAGTGGAGGCTAGCAGCAGAAATATCGGCAAGTGGTTTTAGAAGAGGAATTGAAATTCACAAATCATTGCTACTACTCCAACTGTTAATTTGCGTCTGGGCCACTTAGTAAGAAGGAATGGCGATCCATTCTGAAAGCCCCGGGGTGGGGACGGGGGTGCTGCAGAGAAAGGGTGAGGCCTGGCCCCTGCCCTTCTCAGACTCAGGACCACATCCAGATTCTAGAAGCACTCTGAGCGCAGGCTGGCAAGAGCTGAGCTGGTCGGAAGAGGTTCCTGGGAGGAGGAGGACGGAGCTACGCCTTGAAATATGGGAAGCATGTTGAACGAGAGAGATGTCCACCCTAGGTGCCTTGCAGCATACACGGCAGGGGTCTGAGGACAAGGTGGCTGGTGCTCAGGGTCTCAGTTTAAGGCCCCTCCATACCTCAACCTCCACAGCCACTTGGGGCAGCCATTCATTTGGGCTTCCCTAAGAACAAGAGGTCCCAGGAGTCCTGGGCAGCTCAGTCGGTTGAGCGTCTGACTCTTAATTTCAGCTCAGGTCACGATCTCACGGTTTGTGATTTCGAGCCCCGTGCTGTCTCGCACCCTACAGGTAGGGTCAGCTGCGTGCTGATCAGAGCCCTGCAGACCCTCCCACCCCTCCTCAGGGGCCCAGAGGATTATGTAGGGTACTCAACCGTGCCAGAGGCTTAGCCCCATTTCCCCCAGTGGTTCCCCCCCGTAACCAGCACCTCATGTCGGTGGCCCCACTCACTGTGATGACGCCGCTTTTATGTCCCCCCATGGTGGCCAAGCTCCAGTGACAGGCTTTTCTCCAGCCTTTGAGATCACACACATCTCTCCCCGGTCCAGTGACACGGAGTCACATCCTCGTAGGAACTTGATAACTTACACACGTGCATATCGATCTCTGTTCTTATTTAATTTTCATTTTAAATTATGCATTTAAGTATTGAATGATAAATATATTTAAAGAAACGATTACTCGCAACTTCCTCCCATCTTCCTTGAGATAAGCATTTTCCACACATTGTAATCGGGGTGGGTGGACTCGTTTTCTTCAGTTGTTCCGTGGGCATTTTACATGGTTTCATACTCGTCGTCGTGGTCTACCTGCTCTTGGCTCTCGCATCAATGACAGACTTCAGCCAACGACCCATCGATGGGCATTTTCATTGGTTACAATTTTTTTTCACTGTGTCGAAAGTAATACTCTAAGCTACTCATAAAATGATTTTCCTTTTGAGCGATTCCTTTGGGAATGGCAGGCGCTGGATACTCGGTTGAGAGCTGCGTGAAGCTTCTCCGCGCGCTCCTCACAGGCCACGGGGATCTCGCTAAGCTGCCAGCACAGCAGAGTTCATCCCTAGGATGCCCATTAAAACCCTGAGGTGGGTGGAGTGGGCGTGAGCATCTGCCCGGAGCTCCCCGGTGCCCCTCCCTGTGCCATTTCTCAGGAGGGCCGCTCCCCTCAGGCGCAGGGATGGAACAGGACCCCCAAGTGCCTCTACTCGCACAGTGAACGGCTGGTGGTGGAGGTGCCCCTACGACAGCATGGACACGCTATAGGATGAGGAAAGCTGCTTCTTCTGCCTCTGAAACAAGCCCCCAGGTGGCTGTCTCAGACCGAGCCCAAGGCTGCCTCCCCGGCCCTTCCAGAGACCCTTTAAGTGAGGGAGGGCATGCTTTGTGGATCTGTAAGCCCTTCAGAAGATGTGAAAATGGGGGCAGGTCAGCCACATGAAGTGCCGGCTACAATGTGTAAACACCACCTCGGGGCGCTGCTAATCTTCCAGGTCAGGCCCTGGTGCCACCAGGCGCCCACTCCGGGGCGCCTCTCGCCAAGTTGCCTGGGTGACCTTGTGTCAGTGGTGGGCAGTCATGGGGCTCCCAGGGCCAGCCAGGGGACTGGTGTTGGTGCCCCCGTCTGCCCCGCAGTGGCCCGAGGGCCCCGTCCAGCCTTCTCTACAGGCAAAGCCTTTGCAGTTGCTGGGCCACAGAAGCCCCAGGCTCACAGGCATCCCTGGCCCCCAAAAGTGCCCCTGGGCGAGGTGCACGGGGCTAACCAGAAACACCTGTGTACATGGAATTTCCTGCCCCAGTTCAGCCTTCATTTCCTCCGCCAGTAAAAACCCAAGGCGTGCAAAGGTGAAAGAAACCAGCCAGTCAATCACCCAGACGACGGCCACCAGGGCCGCAGAGACAGGACTTTCTAAATTAAATTTTAATTCCCACCCGATGGCCCGGCCGGCACAGCCATGATTCAAACCGCGCAACAGGCCTCCTCGGCCAGGCAGTTGCCCGCTCAGGTCCTTGCAGGAATTAACCTCCCCCCCCGGGCCAGGGGATGGTGGCGTCTGCCGTGGCCCTCGGGTTGTGGAATGAGACCCTAAGAATGAAAGGGACCCCCTTCTCTCTCCACCTCATTGTGCAGCTGCAAAGGCTGCCCAGCTGATTAGCTGCTCACTGCCCCAGGCTGTTTGAATTATTAGGTGCTGGGGAGATCAGAGGCCACTGGTGACTCAGGGACATTTACCAAGACAACATCAAAGCCAGAGGCGCCGGGTCCAGAGTGTAGGATAACGGTCAGAGCCCTCGGGTCTGCGCTCTGTCCTGGCCCAGCAGGTTTAGGTGAGGAGAGAGTCGTAAAAATGCCTCCGTTATTCCAGAACATTTTTCCAGTGATTCCCGCCGGCAAGAGGAGGCGGCGCTTGGGGCAAGAAGAAGAGAGGTACTGAGCTGCCCACTGTATGGTCAAAACAACTGAAGCGGCATCACCAGTGATGGCAGGTGAGCCAGGGATGGCGAGACGGGCAAAAGTCCTCCCTAGACTCGGAGACCCAACTGGGAGGAATGGCCTCGAAGGCAGGAGGCCAGGGGCTGGAGGCCACGACCAGCTCCCTAGCAGAGAACTGTAGAACATTTACTGGGAAGTGGAAAGCATCCCAGGTTTTTAATAGCTGCCATCTGCCACCTTTGTAAAATAGCTTTATGATTTTAAAAATAATATACGCTCGTTATACTAAACTACAACCACATAACGTAAATGAATCTTACTAACGACGTTGAGCCCAGGAAGCCAGATACAAAATAGTTCACACCGCATGCACAATCCGTCTATATAAAGTCAGTAAAGCAGGCATAAGGGAATCTACGATGTTCAAATCAGGATCCGGGTCATCCTGGGGGAGGGGGTGACTGGAAGACGACTCAGGGGAACTTTTAAGAGAGCCGCTGATATTCTGTTTCTTGATCTGAGTGCCGGTTCACACAAGTATATTCCCCGGGTGAAAATCCACTGAGCTCTACAAACTTTTTTTGCACATATCACAGTAATAAATTCCCTTAAAATACGTGAGTGGGTCCGTGGCCACGCGGTGGGTATAAATGAATAAATATAAAAGACTCGGGATCCGTGTGGAAGATGTGGTGGCTTCCTTATGCCTGAAAAGTGAAAACTTGGAAAGAGCTCACTTATCTTACCATCCTGAGTTCATTTCTTTTAATATGTTAATATTTTTCCTTCCCACCTCTTCCTGGGTGTGATGTGTGCTTACTTATATATTTAGTATTATTCTTATATGAAAAATTATATGTGCAACTCCCCCCCCCCATATTATTGTATCGTAAGGATTTTTGCACACATACTTAGTCACTCCTAAAACCGTCTTTAGGACTCTGTCATATGTCACCGTATGGGCGCATCACGTGTCACCTAGGAGTTCCCGACCGCAGTGGATTTTGCCACTCCCTCAGGGGGCGTTCTGCAATGTCCAGAGGCATTTTTGGTTGTCACAACCCAGGATGGGGTGGGGGTGGCTACTGGCATCTAGTGGGCAGACCCCAGGGATGCCTTTAAACACCCTACGATGCCCAGGACAGCTCCCACAACAGAGACATATCTGACCTCGAACACGGACAGCTGAGGCTGAGAAACTGGGTATCTCTATATCCTTCCTGTTATGCCTCCAGGGCACTCTCGCTTTCCCTGTCACGAACGAAGCAACGACACACCTCCCAGGGAAATCTTCCTGCGCATGTCCACCTCCTTACCATCTGCTTCTGTGGGCAAGCTCAAGGCTAAGGCCACTTGAAAGAGCTTGATATGTGCACTTCTGGGCTATCTTCCAGAAAGTGGCCTCAGTTTACACTCGCCACCTGAGCTTTCCCCTACTTCCGGAGTGACAAACTGGAGTCTGCTAGCCTTTTAGAGGTTCACAGACCTCTGATACCTAAGGCTGTTCCTCTTCGCCTGCCCATCTTTTCTCACGATGACCCATCTGCTTTCTCTTAAGGATTCCTGGAAAAGCTGTCCACGCCCCTCTCCCCTCACGTTGTCCGTGTCCACCGCTCAGGGCACCGCAGAAGGCTCTGACCCCCGCTGCTCCACCGAGACTGCCTTCTGGGTTCTACAACGTCGAGGTAGATTTTCAACGCGCAGTGCACCCAGCCCTCAGCCATGCTGCCACCCATTTGCCACCGGCAAGCTCCCCATCCCCCATCTCTCTTAGAAGATTCCAGAAGACTCCCAAGCCTGCCACCCCTCAGGGTCCGTTCTCCCGGGGCTCCGAATGACACCGCCCTTTCTCACCCAGGAGCGGAGCTCACTCCCGCTGGGCCTGCTCTCCTGAACTACAGACCCACGTTTCCAACTCAAACGATGTAACTTGGCCTCTTCCTGGAACCTTCCGTATTTTACCCTTCCCTGGGTGAGCTTTCTAAAACAAAAACCATAATAACAAAGTGTACACTGACTTTGAATCCTGATTCAGACAAAGCAACCTTGAAACAAAAACATTTTGGGGACAACGTGGAAATTTGGTTATGAACTTGGCATAACGTGTTAAGAAATCACTGTTGATGCGAAGTGTGATAACACTGTTAGT
Organism: Paguma larvata; assembly: GCA_030068075.1. Lineage (NCBI taxonomy): Eukaryota > Metazoa > Chordata > Mammalia > Carnivora > Viverridae > Paguma > Paguma larvata. The sequence continues at coordinate 121,735,548 of CM057826.1, forward strand.
GTAGTTGTGCAAAAAAAATCCTAATTTGTAAAGGAGGTACACTGAAGTTTCTAGAGAGGATGACTTGATTTGCTTTAAGATATTTCAGCAAAGAGATACATTAAGAAGATTTGGAGAAACATTCATAATTGTTCTGTTTAGGTATGGGCGCCCGGTTCATCTTACTCTTCTTCTCTTTTTCTGGAATTTTCCATGCATTCAAAAAACCCCGCAAACCAGACTCAGAATATTCTAGTATCCTCCACTGCCTAGAGGAACCAGTCTGGACTTATAAGTGTGTCATTCCAGTCCACGGTATCAGGCCACTTTGCATTCTCCAGCCTCCCGTCCCCACATCCGGCCCCACATTGACGGGTGCTCTTTTCACAGCTCAGAGAGCTCAGGGCCCAACTCCATCCTCTCTGCCTAAAGAGCCATATCCAGTTTTCAAGAGTCTCTTCAAAGTGTCCCTTCATTTTCGATCTTCCTTGAATCCTCCAATCTATGACCCCTCAGGCCGAGCCGCTGGCCCCCCTTTGCACCCCTGCCTTGTCCACCAATCAGCTATCTTATAGAGGCCAGTTGACATGTCTTCCCCACCCCACCCCCACCCTCACCCCACCTGGGACTGAGCTCCCCGTAGGCAAGAGCTGCGTCCTGTCCACTCCCACTTCCCAAGGTACAGACCCGGTCCTGGGATCAGGACTCAACAGAAGTCAGGGGAGTGCACCAGCCAGCCTCTTTCTTTCTTCGTCTTTCCCTCCTGGAGATGAACAAAGTTTACATCTGAGTTTCCAGGCTGGGCCTTTTTTTTTCTGCTTTTCTCCGGATGGGGCATTATTAGAATAGTTTCTGAAAAAGAGTCTTAGGAACTCAGAGTAGAAGTGTAAACCAATCTTGAAAGAATATTTGAGTTGCCAGGCAACTACAGAACAGGAGCACAAAACTCTGAAATACCAGCCCGGCCTGTGTTTGGTCATTGCTCAGGGCCATTCTCTTTGCTAGTAATTTGATTACTTACATGCACGAAAAGACACAGTCGACAAATACTGGTCACTGGGGAGTGCACTGGTCACGGGGAGGAGAATGCCAGAATGGAGATCACACACCACTGGGGAAAGAACAGCAGACTTGACCCTGGCACTGGGAAAACTGGGAAGAAAGAAGACAGCACGACCAACTCCAGAAGCGGCCAGACCCCCAAGTCAGGTCCTGCCCCTGGCCTTTGCTGGGGCCAGTAGGGAAGCCTGGCTAGGCAGGTGTAGGCCAGAGAAGGACAAGGGACAGGACTCTGAGGGTTGGCATGGAGAACGGCCAGATGCCACCACGAGACCCTGGATCTCAGAGTCACAGTGTTGGGTGCATTGTCCCTGTTCTTCATCTGGTCCCAAGAGGGCCACCTTCAGACGCAGCCGGGGTAGACCAGTGTGCCCGTCCTCACTGGGCCAGCGCACGGCATGGCTTACCTGCCCGCATCCGGATGTGTGAAGTGGGCGTGGCCTGCCTGGGGAAAGCACAGCAAGCCCTGCTCTTCTGGCTTCCTTATGTTTCCCAAGAAAGACAGGTGCCCTGACCTAGCCATCTCTGCTTTCCAAGGAAGGCCCCTGGATTACCCGCATCGGAGACCCTGGCAAGCCTGTTAAAAAGGCACATCGTGGAGCTCCACCCTCGTCTTCCTGATTCCACATGTTTGGGAGTGGGACCCAGGAAACTGCATTTCAGCAAGCTCTTCTGGTAATTTTTTTTAAATTTTTTTTAATGTTTATTTATTTTTGAGACAGAGACTGAGACAGAGCACGAGTGGGGGAGGGGCAGAGGGAGAGGGAGACGCAGAATCCGAAGCAGGCTCCAGGCTCTGAGCTGTCAGCACAGAGCCCGATGCGGGGCTCAAACTCACAGACCGCAAGATCATGACCTGAGCTGAAGTCGGACGCTCAACCGACTGAGCCACCCAGGCGCCCCTAATTTTTTAAAATAATGGTAAAATAAAGACAACATGAGATATGCTATTTTAACCATTTTTAAATGTTCGATTCGGTGGCAGGCCTTCATCACATGGACACTGTGGTACAATCCTCAGCACTGTTTCCCGAACTTTTGTATCCCCTGCCCCCCCTGCCAGAAGCTGTACCCATTAAGTAGTAACTGCCCCCTTCCCCCAAGCCTCTGGTAATCCCTAACCCACTTTCTAACTCTATGAATTTGCTTATTTTAGAGAGCGTGTGTAAGTGGAATTGTACCACGTGTGTCCTTTTGTGTCTGGCTTATTTCACTTAGCATGAATATTTTCAAGGTTTGTCCAAATTGCCGTGTATATTAGAACTTCACTCCTTCTGGGGCTTCCGGGTGGCTCAGTTGGTTAAAGCATCTGACTTTGGCTCAGCTCACGATCTCATGGTTCTTGAGTTCGAATCCTGCATGGGGCTCTGCGCCGACAGCTCAGAGCCTGGAGCCTGCTTCAGACTCTGTGTCTCCCTCTCTCTCTGTCCTTCCCTTGCTCACACTCTGTGTCTCTCTGTCTCTCAAAAATAAATGAATGTTAAAAAATAATTTAAAAAAACTCCATTCGTTCTTATGGTTGAATACTATTCCACTGTATGGTTCTACCATACTTTGTGTTTCCATAGTTCTGTTTTTTTTTTTTAAGTTTATTTATTTATTTTGAGAGAGAAAGATGAGCATACAAGCAAGGAAGGGGAAGAGAGAAAGGAGAGAGAGAATCCCAGGCAGGCTCTTCTCTCTGCGCTGAGCCTGACTCGGGGCTCGATCTCACAACCATGAGATCATGACCTGAGGTGAAATCAAGCGTCAGACGCTTAACCGACTGAGCCACCCGGGGGCCCCATCCTTCTGTTCATGGACCCTGGGGGTTCTCCCACGCTTTGGCTCTTGTGAACGATGCTACCATAAACATCGGTGTACAGGTATCAGCTCAAGCCCCTGTTTTCCATGTTTTGGGTGAATAGACCTACGTGTGGAAATGCTGAGTCACGCGGTAATTCTACGTTTAACTTTTCTAGGGACGCCAAACCGTTTTCCACAGCAGCTGCACCATTTCACATTCCCACCAGCAAGGAACGCACAAGGGTTCCGCCAACGCTGGTTATTTTCCGTGTTTTTGATTCTAACCATCTTAGTAGGGGTGACAGCATATCTCAGGGTGCTTTCACTTCGGGTAATCCTCAAGCGCACCAAGTCTGGAGAAGTCTGCTGCATACAAAGGAGACAGAACACTCACTAGACAGAGATGGGGACTCACAGGAAAGAGAAGGGGATTTGGGTCCCTTTTCCAAGAGGGAATTTTCTTCTCCTTCTTCTGTAAACGAACAGTTTCCTAGTGCTGAGTTCAGTGGCAAGCGAGAACACCTCATAGTACTGAAGAGAATGTGAAGGGTTTGGGGGTGGCCAGGGCAGGGGTGATTCTGGGGAGACCGAGGCAGGAGAGCGTGACCGAGCGAGGGGGAGAGCCACTCGCTGCTGGGGTGCACTCGCGTTAAACTTTTGCCGGTGGAAGGGACCTCTCTCCGGGGTCTAATGATTTTATCTGTGGGCTTTGTAGGATCGCCCTGCCTTTTAGGAAGAGCTGCGATGAGAATTCAGGGTGGGAAAAGTGCTACGGAGGTTTTAATTAAAAAAAAAAAAGCGAGTCAGGAGTGGAGACACTAACTTCTCCGCCTCTCACCAGCGGCGTCTGTGGAACAGCACTCGGTGGGCAAGATATCAGGCTTTGGGTTCGTCCTGACGGACAAACAATCAGAGAGGTTGTCTCGCATTCCAGGATTTAAGTCCAGGCTGAGTGAAAAATCCCTCCAGAGGCGGGAGCTGCCCCTCACTCATGACCCTCCGTCACCCTGATCAAGAAATGGCTGCCCATTAGCCAAGGGTCTGGGAAGGGTCGTGTGGGCTCCAGAGCTGACCCCGGAGCCTCCGGAGAGGCCGCCTTCTCCCAAATATCAAATCCTGCCAGAAGAAACACTGCCTTAGGTGGGATTTTGCTTCTTGTCTGCCCGGGGCCAATTAGCATAGCGGAGCTCTGTGGGTAAGCGCACCCTCGACGGGACTTGTAAGAGTCACAGTCAAGAGATCAAATAACCCCCTTGCTCTCTGGGCAACAGGCCTGGACTCCATCAGAAGGACACGCCCAGCCAGCCGAGACATAACTTGGGTGCAGACAGCAGGGCAACGAGGCGAGCGATAAAAAGGCCTAATCTCTTAAGGCAACGTGAATCGTTGGCGAGAACATAAGGGGAAAGCAGCATTAGCCGAGGCTCATTTTCCCCTTGTTACAGATGCCTGCTGACTGCTTGGAAAAACCAAAGTGGGGCGGCGGGGGGAATCCCACTAGCACCGGTGGGCGGCAAAATGCAGTTTACAGACCGGCTTCCCCAAGTTTCAAACGGCTGAGTTTCAACCGTTGCTGAGTACCATCGATGGAGTGTTTCCTCTGAGCCAGGTATTTTATATTGGATTGCTCGCCTCGCCCCGTAATCATATAAAAGTTAGCAGTATCATCACCCTCTGCCGGTTTGGTTCAGTGCAAGGAACAGAAGTTGTTCTGGGTGTTTCTGGCAAAGAGGGTTTTTGTACCAGGAATCAAATGCTTACGAGGCGGCGGTAAGGGCCGGAGAAATCTACGCAGGACTGACAACAAGCTATCACATATAAGGATCCTCACGGGACTGAGCCTTCAGGAAGCTGCTAGAGCTGCCGACACAGCCACTATCACAACTACCTCTCCCGCCCTAAGGCTGGTGACTGCCTTTCTGGTCTGCTCCTAAACTCGCCACCACCAAGCTGGCCAGCAACCTCAGCAGGAGGAAGGTCCTTCCTCAGCTCCATGTTCCAAACCACTCCCATGAGAACCATCTACTGGTTGAACTCACTTGCCATCCAGTACCCTAGCTGCAAGTGAGTCTAGGGAGTGTTCCAGACACCCTGAAGGAGGAGGGTAGGATTGAGAATAAAAGCGCCGCTCACCCCCACTTCGCAGCTGCGCGCAGAGAGGTTCAATCCCTCGTGCAGGGTCACACAGTTAGCGGGTCGTGGAGCCATTACGTGAGCCCAGGTTTGCACGACTGTGAAGTCTATTCTTGCCCACTGATTTCTGAACAATTTAGGAGAAAAAGCACTCTACGTATTCTGAACTTTCCTATTAATTATAATTACATTGGTGGCCAATGTGAGATCTCAGATTAAAATGCCAGGAGATTACTCTGAATTGTACAAAGACAATGACCCCGGCAACTGTGAGGAATGACCTGTTCCGGTTTCAGGGGAGACGGGTTAAAGAAGGGCTGTGTGAGGGAAAATAAATGGGGCTGGTCTGGACTTTGCTGCAGGGCAAACCTGTTTTCCCCTGGGTCCCCGTTCCAGACTACAGGCGTTGGGCGCCCTGCCCAGCTTTGTGGCACCGCCATTGAAGGGTAGTATGGAAGGGCAGGACTTACAACTACTCCCTGGCACTTAGAGGCCAGGCACCAGGGATCAGCTCAGTTCCTCCACACGACAACCTTGGAGGTAGGTGACTGTCTCCTTTGAATTTCATAGATAAGGAGGCTGCGTCTCAGAGAGGTTAAATGACTCACCCGAGGTCCCACGGCCATCGTATAAAGTCAGATAAAGTCAGAGTTGGCGCTCGAGTCTGCCCCAGTCCATCTTCTACATCCTTAGCTCCTGGCTGCGAATGTGCACCAGCAACTCTACAAGGTCTGGCGGCCCCACACGGCATGCGCAGACTCGGTGAGGCCAAAAGCAAATGAACACGAGTTGGGTGAGCACGGCTGGACAATGGCTGCCAGTACCATAGTCTGGAGAACTCAGTGAAGACGGCCCCGGGCCTGGGCACAAGTCGGGGCTATGGCATCTCTCCGCACAAGGGATTCTGTCTGGGCCCATCATGCATTCCCCCCATCACACCCCATCCCGTAGGATTTGGAGCAAGTCCTAAAACCGAGTTGTTCCAAGGCGAGAAAGCGTAGTGATTTGTCAGTCCAAACCTCCCAAAGCACATATGGGAAAACAGAGGTTCTAAAAGAGGACTTACCCTGTCAAAGGTAACTCAGATGCCTGGAGGGCAAGCCTCAGGACCCTTCAGCATTTCCTCAACTTTGGAGCTAGCGCTTATTATTTTTTTTAAGTTTATTTTTTTATTTTGAGAGAGATAGAGAGAGAGAGTGCAAGCAGGGGAGGGGCAGAGAGAGGGAGACGGTGAGAAACCCAAGCAGGCTCCATGGGGTCGGTGCACAGAGTCCAGTGTGGGGCTCGAACTCATGAAACTGTGAGATCATGACCTGAACCGAAATCAAGAGTCTGATGCTCAGCTGACGGAGCCACCCAGGCACCCCTGGAGCTAACATTTACAGGAGAATCCAAACAATGTGCTACAACTCAGCATCCCTAGAATACCCTCTCACACCACCAAGAACTCCCCCGTCCACGCTTACTTGTCAATTTCTAAGATAGTGGTGACGTTTTCTTTCTTGATGGTGATAGTCACATGGCTATATTGACCTCGCGAAAATTCAATGAGCTGTTCACTTACGGCCAGGTGTTTTTTCTGCATTTTTCTATATTATGTCAAACTTCAATAAGAAGCTTACTTAAAATAATAGTGGCAATTAGATCTATCTCAGGACCAGGAAAATATTCCACATTTTAACTGAAAAAACCTTCTAGCCTTAAGTGGCTGAAAAAATCATATTCCGTGCTTCTATTAATGCAGGATTTGAGTAAACTGAGAACATCAAAGATCCAAGAAGGTGTGAAGGCTCTTTGCAACAGCTGAGACATTCTTTTTAGTTTTTCTTTGGAAGACAGAAACACATACACAGACACACACACACACACACACACACACACACACACACACACACACAACCTGTGGGAGGGACTTGATAATTGTTCACAAACCATTTACCTATTCCTCCTGGGCCACCACTAGGCTACACTTCCCGGTCGGTTTCACAGGTAGGTGCAGCCGTGTGGCTGGATGGGGGCCAAGGAAGTGCCCAAAGTGGGTATAACTGATACACACAAATTCCAAGTCCGGCTCATAAACTTCTCCACGTGCAACCTTTGACTACCTTTTCCTAGCTACTGGCTAACTGGAGAGTTCTCTGAGACCCTAGAAGAGGGCAGAAGAAGCCTGAGTTCCTGTGACATCAGGTGGAGGAGAGCCATGTAGGAGAATCACGTGGCCAGGAAAATCCATGATGGGACCCCGCACAAGAAACAAACTTTATTTACTTATTTATTGTTTTACAAACCCTCGTGTCGAGGGCTGACTTTTCAATAGATCGCAGCGAGGGAGTTGCTCTGCGTTGTGGGAAACCCCGATCCAGAAGAAATAAACTTTGCCCTGCAAAGTAGTGAAATGCATAGCTTATGTGTTTCAGCAGTTACTCTACCCTGAAAAATACAAAAGCCATTTTAAAATTCGGCAAATCGCATTCTCCAAATCACCCCTACCTTCGCGACCTGGAGCCAGTCCCAGGTTAGTTTTGAAAACTGAGAGGCCAAAGTGGAGTCTTGCTTGTTGCTTCTTGATTCTTAATTCAGCAACGGTTATCACGGGGACGATTCACCCGTCCCTGGTGAGTTAGGGCAAGAGATCAAGGGGGAAAAGACCCACTGTAATAAGATGTGAGAGTTGGCGGTCCTTTTTCTCTCTTCATTGTTCTGTCTCCTCCTCTGTTGACAGTGTTCAAAATGGCCGCATTCTGGGCCCATTCCATCCACCAGAGGGCGATACTATCTTAGAGCTGGTGCAATGACGATAACTGGATCGTCAGGAAAAGGAGAACTGGAGTCAACATTTATGGAAAGGGACAGGAGGCCGTTACCAGGACTGTGGAAAGGTGCCTGGGTGATGGAATGGGGGACAGTGAGGCAAGCATCTTTGAGATGCATGCCCCCCACCTCCATCTCCCTTGTAATTGTTCCAAGGACTAACTCTCTGCATTTTTCCTTCATGCAGAAAGTCCTCTAGCCTATCATGTGATTTCACTCATATCTGGAACTTAAGAAACAAAACAAACAAGTGAAGAAAAAAAAAAGAGAGAGAAAAGTCAAGAAGACTCTTTAATTTTTTTTGTTTTTTTATTTTAGAGAGAAAGAGAGCACGTGAGCATGGGAGAGGGAGAGAAAGACTCTTTTTCTTTAATGTCTATTTTATTTATTTTTGAGAGAGAGCAGGGGAGGGGAAGAGAGAGAGGGAAACAGAGGATCCAAAGCAGGCTCCATGCTGACAGCAGAGAGCCCAATGTGGGGCTTGAACTCATGAAGCTCTCATGAGATCATGACCTGAGCTGAAGCTGGACACTCAACTGACTGAGCCACTCACCGGCCCTGAGGGCTTAGCACATGGTAAACACTCAGTAAGCAGCAGCCCATCATAGCATTTGGGACTGGGATGAAGGGAGAGAGAGAGAGAGGAAGAGAAAGAGAGAGAGAGAGAGAGAGAATCTTAACCAGATTCTCAGCATGGAGCCCCATATGAGCTCGATTCCACAACCCAGGGATCATGACCTAAGCTGAAATCAAGAGTCAGACAGACCCTCAACTGACTGAGCCACCCAGGTGCCCAAGAAACAGACTCTTCACTGGAGAACAAACAAGTGGTTACCAGAGGGGAGGTAAGCGAGGGGTTGGTTGAATGGGCGATGGGGACTCAGGAGGGCACTCGCTGTGCTGAGCGCTGGGCGATGTACGGAAGCGTCGAATCACTACACTTACTGTACACCTGAAATTAACACCGTATGTCAACAATACTGGAATTAACGTTTTAAAAAGTTAATAAAAAATAGAATTATAAGGAAATATTAAGTATGCTCTCACATCAAAAGTTTTCAAAACCTTGACGATTTTCTAGGAAAACATATATTAGAACAAAAGTTCTCCAGCTGACAGATCCCACCGTACACAGCAAGGAAAATTGTACTAAAGCTACCTCCCACCCACACACGCAAACGTGGAAAGCTGTTAGAAAACAAAGGCACCGAGAAAAAACAGAAATAAAAAGAGAGGCACGTGAGGGGCAGAGCCCTATTCCGTTCTCCACCGGGCCTGGGGCCTGCCGGAGTCGGTAAGGAAACAGCAGTTTTTCTAGCGGTACCCTGTGGTTTCCTATGAAAACCGGGGTTGCGAGTTCTGCTTCCTGAAATGGAGAACTAGCTTTTTTTTCCAAACCAAGCTTCTAGCTGAAAATAACTAGAAAAAAAAAAAAGACAGAAATACGTATCTTTAAACGGTTTGATGGCAGGAAAGAGCAATACGGGATTTCTAGAAGCAAGATCTTAGAGAAAAGGGGATCCCAGGAGGCCGGGCCTGATGTTTGACATTCCTTTTCCCTTTGAGATATTTGCCAGTTCGGACTTGGTGGTGGAAAAGCTGACCCGAAAGTGGCAGCTGAGAAGCTGAGTCCAACTTGTGACGGCCTCTCGTCAGTTCGCAGGAACAAGACCTGCCAGTCGGGGGAGGGGAGGGTGAGCCACTGAGGCTTTCGGTTGGGACCCCAAAGAGCTGTAGCCTAGAATACAAGAGTCTTAACTGCGGATTTCCTAGAAGAAAGAACCAGAGGCAAAAGCTTGCCGGCTGACACTTTTCTAAGAAATGCACTTGCAAGGGGGGCTGGAGGGAGGGGAAAAGGGAAGCCGGGCAGAGCAGGAGGAACACTGCGTGCAAGGGAGGGCGCCCTGAGCCCGACCCAACGCCTGGACTCCTCGGCGCTCTCAACGGCAAGGAAAATCGGATCCTATACCAGACCAGAGCAGGCGGAGAGGTGGCGACCAAATATGAAGTGGGATCCTGGGACAGAAACAGTATGTTCGGGAAGAACTAATGAAATCCAAATAAAGTACGGAGCGTAGGGAATGATCACGCACCAGCGTTGGCTCCTTAGTTGTTGTAAAGGCACCACAGTAACACAAATCATCAGTGACAGGAGACAGTGGGTGTGGGGTGTGTGGAACTCACTTTGCTATCTTTGCAACTTTTCTGTAAACCTAAGATAAAATTTTATTTTAGGGGCGCCTGGGGAGCTCAGTCGGTTAAGCGGCCGACTTCGGCTCAGGTCAAGATTTCACGGTTCATGGGTTCGAGCCCCGCGTCGGGCTCTGTGCTGACGGCTCAGAGCCTGGAGCCTCCTTCGGATTCTGTGTCTCCCTCTCTCTCTGCCCCTCCCCGCTTGTGCTCTGTCTCTCAGAAATAAAGAAATGTTTTAAAAAACTTTTTTATTTTATTTTAAAGAAAGAGTAAACAAGCAGTTTAAACCGAATGGATTTCCACTTTGAAAACATCCATAATAATGTCATGTGGTGTTGCAAATATACGTATTTAACATTTCTTGTAATTAAATCATACACATATTAAATATTAATAAACCCACCTAATCATATCATGTACATTATTAAAACATCCAACAGTAACGGAAAAGGCAGGAGGAGGGAGATAAGTAAAGATGTTGTAAAATCCTTGTATTACCCAGAAAATTAATAAAATATTCATTCATATTAGATTTTAATAAATCAAAAATGCCCATTGTAATCACAGTGTTTAGGCTTATCACTAACAAAATAATTACTAAATGTGTAACTCACAACTAATAGAGAAAAAATAGGATAATAGCACATACAAGATAAGAGAGTAAGAAAGGAAATGGAACACAAAAGAAGTGGGAAAATAGAAAATAAATACTAAATTTCAATGCTTAACCCCAAATATCAGCTTTAACATTAAATACAAATGATGTAAATGCTCCAATTAAAAGTCTAAGTTAGGGTAGATTTAGAAACAACAACATTAACCAAATGCTTTTTTAAATACATACTTTAACTATAAAAAATACAGAATTATTAAAAATTAGTAGGATGGGGGCACCTGGGTGGCTCAATTGGTTAAGCCTCAGACTCTTGATTTCAGCTCATGATCTCATGGTCGATGGGATCAATCCCTCCCCATGAGGGTGGGATTCTCTCTCTTTGTCCCTCCTCCCTTCATGCTCATGTTCTTGCTCTCTCTCAAAATAAATAAATAAACTTAAAACAATTAATGGAATGGGGCACCTGGCTGGCTCAATTACTAGAGTATGTGATTCTTGGTCTTGGGGTTGTGAGTTCAAGCCCCACAGTGGCTGTGGAGCCTATTAAAAATAAATAAAATAGGGGCACCTGGGTGGCTCAGTCGGTTAAGCGGCCGACTTCGGCTCAGGTCATGATCTCATGGTCTGTGAGTTCGAGCCCCGTGTCGGGCTCTGTGCTGATGGTTCATCAGAGCCTGGAGCCTCCTTCAGATTCTGTATCTCCCTCTCTCTCTGCCCTTCCCCTGCTCACGCTCTGTCTCTGTGTCTCTCAAAAATAAATAAAAATGTTAAAAAAATTTAAAAATAAATAAATAAATAAAATAAAATAAAATAAAAAGAGACATTCAATTCAAACAGTAACTAAAAGGAAGCTAGTTTGCTCAGCGAAATTTAAAGCAAAGCATTTCCCAGAGATGAAGAAGGATAATGTATATTAAAAGGGTCAATCTACCAGAAATATAAAACAATTCCAAGTTTGTATGCACTTCAGAAACAGAGACTCGAAATATAAAAAGCAAAATTGTAAGGAGTAGAAAGGAAAGAGACAAACTTTAATACATTTTTCTCGGTGAGAGAACAAGGAGAAAAAAATCAGTGAGGATTGAAAAGTCCTAAACTATACAATAAAAAAGTTGATCTAACTAACATACATAGACTACTACCACTCAACAGTGAGAGAACGAATATACCTTCTTTCTGAGTGCACATGACCATTGGCCAAAATGGAACACATGTTGAGCCATAAGGCAAATTTCAACAAACTTCAAAGAATTAAAACCATACAGAAGATATTCTCTAAACCCAGTGGAGTTAAGTCAGAAATCAGTAAATAAAATACAATAAAATTACCCCCCAAATACTTAAATGTTTGGAAATTAAGTGACATGCTTTTAAATAAGTCAGGGATCAAAGAAGAAATCTCCATCGGAAGGAGAAACCTACTGAATAGCAATGAAGACACAGCATACTAAAACTTGTGTGCTCTGGAATGGAGTGCTTCTGTCTCCCCGAAACTCATGTGTTGAAATGCCAATCCCCACTGTGATGGCATTCAGAGGTGGGGCCTCTGGGAGGACAGCAGGTTTAGTTGAGGTGATGCTGGAGGAACAGCCATAATGAAAATAGTGCCCTCGTAAAAAGAGAAAGAGACCAGATTCCTCCCCGTCTCTCCACCACGTGAGGACAGAGGAAGAAGGGGCTGTGTGCAGACCAGGAAGAGGGTCCTCACCCAGCACCACGTGACCTTGGAATTCCCAGCTTCCAGAACAATTAAATATAAATATTTGTTGTTTAAGCCACACCCATCTATGGAATTTTGTTGTAGCCATCCGAGCTGGCTGAGACATCGTGGGGTACAGTAAACCTGGGCTTAGAAGTCCAACATACCACTCATTGTGCCACAGAGCCTGCACTAATCCTGGGCTTAGAGGGAAATTTATACCCTGGGATTTGTGTAAGAGAAAAGAGGAAAGAGCATCTATCCCTGGGAAGTTAGAATAATGACAGCAAATTCGACGCAGAGTTCTACTTCCAGGTAGATGAAATTGTTTGTGGCAAGGCAATGTTCCTCCCACTGAGAAGACCTAAAAACATCAGACAACTTATAGAAATTATATATTCTTTTTTTTTTAAAGATCATGAGAAGGGGAGGGAAAGAGAGAGAGGGACACAAAGGATCTGAAGTGGGCTCCATGCTGACAGCAGAGCCAGACGCGGGACTCAAACCCACCAACCATGAGATCAGGAACTGAGCTAAGTTGGATGCTCAACCAACTGAGCCACCCAGGTGTCCTATAAAAATCACCTATTCTAAAGCATCAGAGAACTACGGAGGCAAGAGAGAGTGAACGACCTAAGATTTCACAAGGGAAGACCTCTCATCCAACGACTACGGAACACACACTCCTTTTGAAAGACGTGTATATGGTCAATTCATTTTCAATAAATACGCCAAAACAAGCAGAAAGAAATTTCTTCACCAACTGTTGCCAGAACAACTGACGATCCGAAGGAGATAAAACAAAGCTTGACTCCCGGCCTCACACTATGCACGAGATTTAATTTGCCTTGGATGGTAGACATAAAAGTGAAAGCTGAAAGTATAAATCTTTTAAGGAAAGTAGCTTCACCATTTAGGGCCAAAGAGTTCTTTGACAAAACTGGAAAGATACAACGGTAAAAGAAATCATTGACAAAACGGAATTCGTCAAAAGCAAAAACACCAGTTCATCAAAAGCCATCACAAAGAAAATACACAGGCAAGCCACAGACTGAAAGAAAATATTTGCAAGATATATAACTGAGAAGTAATTAGTGACCAGGACGTAAAAAGACACCTACAACTTAATGGTTAAAAGAACAAACAATCCCATAAAAGTAAGCAAAAGGCCTGCGGACATTTCACAAAGGAAGATATTTGAATGGAAAGTGGCAAGGATGTCGAGCAATCCAAACTCTTCTGTTGCCCATAGGAACATAAAAGGGGATAACTATTTTGGAAAAAGCCTGCCAATATCTCTGCAGGTTAAATGTATACTTAGGCTTTGACCCAACGATGCCAATCCTAGGTGTTCATTCGAGAGATATATTTATGAACCAGCGTGGTAAAGAATGCTCATTGTGGCTCTACTCACAATAACCAAAAAAATTGGAGAAAAACCCCAAACCAAATATTCATCAAGAGGAGAACGAATAAACAAATCATGATATATTCATACAATGGGACCCTATTCAACAATAAAAGTTGTTGCAATATTTGTTCGCACGACAAAATGCATCGATCCCTGGAATAAGAACAGAGGAACATGAAAGAGATAAACTGTATAATTTCGTTCTTACGAGGTTCTATAATGGGCAAAACCACTGTGAAGTAAAACGTATGAAATCGATCGTTGCCTCTGAGGGTAGAAATTCATCAGGAAGGACTCAAGGGAACTTTTTAAGACGATTAAAGCGTTCTGATTGTGACGAAGGAGGCAAGTAAGTGAGGTATCCGTTTTGTCAGAATTACACAGCTAAAATGCGTGTACCTCCATGTATGACATTTTACCTTAAAATAAAAGAGCTATTAAAATTCATCATCATTCTTGTTTTTATCGGTCGGGCCATACCCCACTGCCCATCTTCCAAGAATCATTTGCAACAGGTTATCTAACCCTACCAAAGCTTCAGTTTACAAGCTGCAGAGTTGCTAGATTACAGTATCAGGGCATAGTAGAGTGTTTTCCCAACTGTTGCAATTGTAGTTCCTAACTTCTCTCCTCCGAAGACAATTGGATTAGGGGCACCTGGGCGGCTCAGTCAGTCAAGCGCCCGACTTCAACTTAGGTCATGATCTCACGTGCATGAGTTCGAGCCCCTCACTGGTTGCTGTCCTGACAGCTCACAGCTGGAGCCTGCTTTGGATTCTGTCTTCTTTTCTTGTCCCTCCCCTACTCACACTCTGTCTCTCTCAAAAATGAATAAACATTAAAAAAATTATAAAAAATAAATTAAAACAGTTGGATTAGTCTACGCTATAAAGAAGCAGCTTAGAAAAAAATAACCAACACGAAAACCTGTTTTGCTTCTCAAAACACTTGCCTGCCTACATATTCACATACTAAACTTTAAAGGTTTTGTTTCCTCCGTATTTGATTTTGTGAGACAGATTCTGAAGTGTCCGATTTCTTTTGCCTCGTTTTACAACCAATCTAAACCAAACAATCATTCTGGCTTGTAGTCCATCTGCTGAGAGACACTGAGGAAGCCCAGCTGTCAGGCAGGTGCTTTCCATGATTCACGAAAATTTTCCTTCCTTTGAATTTCCTTAAACACTATTTTCTCTACAGCCAAACACCTTTCTTTCTTTTATCTTTCGATATATGTATACATATATCTCTATCTATCTATCTATATCAGAGTTCATAATGTAATTGATACACTGGAATGCCTTGCATTTGCCTTCTCTTTTCCCATTTTTAAAGAAAAAAATACTAAAGACCATTGTGCAAAATTCCTCATTAAAAAAAAACATCGTCATTGTCATTGCCATCAGGTCGAGGTGTGGTTAGAAGAAGATGCGAGAATGGCCGAATTTGATCAAGAATCCATGGGAATTCGTGACCCTCTCCTCTTTACTTTGTAAATGTTTGACTTTTTCCATAATAGAATTTCTTGTGAATGAAGGTGAAGAAGTTTTGAGACTTCTCTGAAGAAGGAAAAACAGAGAGTGAGTCGCCAGGGCCAATGGTAGTTTTTTTCAGGAAAAAGAAAAATAACCCACATGACAACAGAGACGTGCGAGAGAGAATTAAAAGCACCAAAAAGGGTAAATATAAATGAACGGAACTGCACAAAATAATCCAATAATCCAAAATAGATGTCGAAGATTCATGAGAACAACGAAACGTTGAAAGAGTTCAAGTACTGAGGGGAGAGATGGGTGTGGGAGGGGGGAGAGTGGGTGGTGGGCACAGAGGAGGGCACTCGTTGGGTTGAGCACTGGGTGTTGTATGGAAACCAATTTGACAATAAATTATTAAAAAAAAGAGAGAAAGAGTTCAAGTATTCTCCGTTAAAATATTCTAGGGTCTTGTAATTATTGGGAAGACAGAAAAAGCAATTTCTTGGTACAATCTCAAGGGCACATCTTATAATATGTGTGGCATTTCGTCGTTGTAACAGTAGTCAGAAACTAATACGGTATCCACTGAGGATTTTTGCCCAAACTATCTTCCTCAGCATCGTTGTGAAAGGCTGATGTTCTAACTTCAGCCTTCCCTCGACATTTATGAGTTATTTCAATATTCTCAAGTACTAAATTTGAGTAAAATTCCTCAGAGGTAATCGAAGTAAGAGACCTCCTTCCCCTCACCTTTATAAATACATATTTAAAAAATACATATATTATAAATAAGCATATGTGATTTTCCCCCTCACCTTTATAAATACATATTTAAAATATATATATTATAAATAAATATATGTGATTGTATATGTATATGAGATCTTTTTATTCTTAGTATGGATTTAACCCTTCACACTGTCCCAAATTTGGCCCATGGATGCCTCTTCAAACTGGCTACTTTGTTGTTGTGACATGCCCCCATCGTGTGTGTGTGCGCGTGTGTGTGCGCGTGTGTGTGTACTTCCCTATATTCTGGCATATCACAGGCTTATCTTGCACACTTCCTGCTCCAGTCATGAAATTGGCCATTTCCCCAAGGAGCCCTGGCTGCTTTCAGTAGGTAGTAGTGTTACAAACCAACATATGAGTGCTAGATGTGCTGAGTGCAAAGGGGTGTCTTTGCTTCCTGGCTCTTTCAGCGGACAGAGCTAGGAAACATATGCATGTATATAAACATGTATATATACATATATGCATGCGTATAAACATGTGTGCACATATGCAAGTATAGACACATACGTGTTTATGTATATTTTAGAAGTGAGTTCACACCAATACCTCCCATCCCAATTCAATCTCGCAGGGCTCCTTCTAGCCTTCCCCCAAGCCATGTTTATATGTCCTTTCTACACTGAGAACCCTAACTTCCAATAACAGCAACATACGTACTCATCTGCCAAAACCTATAGTAGATCCTAAGTTACCTTAGAATCGATTTTCCCATGCCGCTACAAAAAAACAAAGTCAACAAAAGCGGTTCAGGATTTGTTTGTAATTCTCCCCTGATGCCCTTTCTCACCACAGACCGAAAGTATCAAATACCGGGTTCATACATAAAGGGGATTACGTCTTTCTCCCCGCCTTCAGGAGGAGTATGACACGCACTAGAGATACACTTGGGTTTACTGGTTTGAGTTTGATTCCAGTTCCAGAAGTTTTCTTCCTGTCCATGATCATAGATGAAATGCTAGTTTTTGAATATGTAGGGCACTAACACGATTCCAAAAGCCCAACTTATGCAAAACAATATACCCAGAGGAACGTCACGGTGTCCCTTTCTTTCTGCCCCTCACCCTTCACAGATTGGTAACTGTCTTCAGGGTTTTCGTTTAGCCCCCCTGCGTGGCCATCTGTAGACATAATATGCATCTGTTCTGTTTTCCCTACTTTCTTACACAAAATGTAGCGTCCTGTATATGCTCGCCTGCCCTCTGCGTTTTTCACTTAACAGTGTCTCCTGGAAATCACTCTCTAATCAGCTCATAGTTATCGTTTGTTTTTATGGTGTGTAGTACTTATCATGTGTGCCTATCAATCATAGTTTATCCAACCCCTCTCCCAGGCTCGGAGGGTTCAGTGTTGCAGTAAATATTTTGCAATGACAAATAATGAAGCAACGAACAATCCCGTGGGTGTGTATTTTCATATCACTGGGGTGCATTTTCAGAGTAAATTCTACAAGCAGAATTGCTTGGTTAGGGATAAAGGCAGAGATAGCTTTACTAAATACTGTGGCAGTCCCCTCCATACGGCCGTAACGGTCTGTAGTTCCGCCAGTAACACAGGAGAGCCTGTTTCCTCTGCCAGCAGTTTCTAGTTTCTGAACTTGTGCCAGTCTGGTACGTAGAAACGATAGCTAGGTATGGTTTTATTAGCACTGATGAGCGAAGCTGAACATCTTTTCATATTGTAAGTGCTATTTTAATATCTGTTTGTTCATTGTTCACACTTTTGGAGCACTCTTTCAATAGTTTTAATTTCCCCCAGTGATTTTCATGATATATTAGATAGATGATAGATAGATAGATAGATAGATAGATAGATAGATAGATAAATGGATAGAGATAGAGATACAGATATAGATGATATATTTGACTGCTATGGACTGAATTATGGCCACGCACAGTTTCTATTGAAGTCCTAACCCTCGATGTGGCTGTATTTGCAGATAGAGCCTTTGGAAGGTAATTGACATTCAACAAGATCATAAGGATGGGACCCTAATCTAACAGAGAGCCCTCCTTACCCCCACCCTGACCCCACGTGTGCACAGAGGAAAAGTCATGTGAGGACAAGTGGCTTTGCTTTGGAAGAGAAAATGAGTTGAATCGGAACCTTGATCTTGGATTTTACAGCTTCTAGAAGTGTGAGAAAATTAATTCTTTAAAAATTTTTTAATGTTTTTATTTATTTGAAAGAGAGAGAGAGGGACAGAGGGAGAGAGGGGGAGAGAGAGAGAGAGAGAGAAGGAACCAGTGAAGGAGGGGCAGAGAGAGGGGGAGACAGAATCTGAAGCAGCCTCCAGGCTCTGACCGGTCAGCACAGAACCTTACATGGGACTCAAACTCATGAACCACAGGATCATGATGGGAGCTGAAGACTGACTGAGCCACCCAGGCACCCGGAGAAAATTCTTTTATAAGCCACTCAGTCTATGGTATTTTGTTATGACAGCCCGAGCAGATTAACACTGGGACAATTCTCTTTATCTGTGTTATATTTTTCCAATATTTGCTTCCAGTTTGTCATTTGTCTTTTGACTTTTTTATGTTGGCTTATTTTCCATGGAAAAGTTTTATTTTGGCTTTTATGTAGTCAAAGGAGGAATATTATAATAATTTTTCAAATATTTGTGGATATCATTCTCTGATTCTACACTGAAACTTGACAAGTCGTAGTTTCTTAAAAGACCTTCTTAGTATTATGTAGACTATTAAAACATATCACTGAGCTTTTCATTCTCTGTGACATAAAGTCCATTGCTTTATCTTGCACTTTGAATGGATTTTTTTAACCTATGCGTGATGCCGTAGCGTCACACAGTCGTTCGGAAAATCCTAGTTCACTCGGTTATACTATCATGTATCGCTAAAATATATAAGATCTTTCCAAATGTCGACAGATTTTATTAAACAACATCAAAAAATCGTGTCTATTAATATCATCCCAGTGTCATCAGAATTTTTTTTCCTTTTTTGAAAGAGAGAGAGACAGAGGGCAAGCAGAGGGGAGGCAGAGGGTAAGGGAGAAAGAGAATCCCGAGCAGGCTCCACACTCACTTGGAGCCCAATTCGGGGCTCGATCTCATGACGGCGAGCTCATGACCTGAGTCAAAATTAAGAGTTGGAAGCTCAACTGACTGAGCCATCCAGGTGTCCCAGAAAATGTTTAAGTATTTGGGAAGCTGTCAAGTCATGTAGCAGATACAAAAAATTTTTAAATCTGCTTCATTAAGGACATTTTAAATTAAACGAAACTAGCCTTGTGCGTGTGTGTGTGTGCGTGTGTGTGTGTGTGTGTGTGTGTGTAAGAATCCCCTGACTGCTAGCAGTTTGACACTATGCCTTGATTCATACTGAGGCACCACCAGTTTGCCCCCCCCCGTATTTTTATATCATCAGTGCAAATGTCAACCTAGTGAAAAAGGCAAGTAAGACCTTAGCATTATTATGAAAGTACTTTTCATACACAGACCTTATTAAAGTGTCTCAGGCACCCCACGGTGGTCCGTGGACCACACTTTGAAGACCATTGCTCTACAGGGAATCTAAATCCTTCACACGAATTAACTGGAGACCCACTCTCTGCCCTTCCACAATCAAGATCAAGGGAAACCAAGGGAGAGAGTGACACCTGACTAAACAGACTCAGATCCTCACCGGAGAACACTCAGGGTGGGGCAGAGAGGTGCTGGGGAAGGCAGGAATGTTCAGGCCTGCCCACCGAGGCACTCTGTCCCGCCTTCTCTGGAGGGCCATTCGGCTCCCTATAAGTCAGGCAGAGAAAGACAGATGCCATATGTTCCCACGCATAGGTAGGCTTTGGAAGACCTAGCAGAGAACCAGGGGGGAGGGGAAGAGTGGAGGGGGGAAAAAAAAAAGCCACAGAGAGGAAGGAAGACATGACATGAGAGACTCTCAAAGAATAAGAAAGAACTGAGGGGAGAGATGGGTGTGGGAGGGGGGAGAGTGGGTGATGGGCACAGAGGAGGGCGCTCGTTGGATTGAGCACTGGGTGTTGTATAGAAACAAATTGGACAATAAATTATTATTAAAAAAATAAAGCTGCAAGCATTGTCTCTTTGATCAACAATCACACGTGCATAAAGATGTATCTCTTAGGGTCTTCACTGTGTCTTTGTAATAGAGTTGGAAACAGCCTGAAAGAAAAAAGAACATTAAGGAAAGGGACTATTGTACAGCCCCGGGATGTTTGGAAGAGCGGCTCACAAAATGGGGTCTGCAGAGCCCTGAAGTCACTGAGACCCTCTCCAGGAGTCCACAAGTCAGAACTTCTTATGATAAAACTAAGACATTATTTAGACATTTCACCATCTTGGTCTTTGCACCAAGGATGCAGACACAGTAGTGGGTAAAACTGCAGGTGATTTACGACAGATCGGCAAGGCCACCAAACTGCCCTGACACTCATTTTCTTCTGGAATGGCCAAGCACTTGCAGAAAAAAAAAAAAAAAAGAGTTTCACTTCAGAATGTCCTTGACGAAGCAACGAAACGTATTAATTTTTATCGACTCTTGATCCTATAGGATACATTTCTACACATTCTATGTGACCACATGAGAAGCATGGAGAAAGCACTCCGCCATTATCACAAACTAGGACAGCTGCCTTGAGGAAAAACCTGTGTGTGACTGAGTTGTGCACTAACCTAGCTGTTTTTACAGTGAACACCATTTGTCCTTGAAACAACGACTGACTGCAGGACTTCATCAGTACCGTTACGGGCCCTGAGCATTTTTGCCTTCGTGGACCCTTTTCTCCATAAAAAGATACAAAAATTATGTTTTATGATTGCAATGGTAGAAAGATACATATTTTAATATTGTCTATTAAGATATTTTCTTCTAAAAGAATTAACTTTCATTTTCTTTTCCTGATTTTTTTCATTTTTAAAAAATGTTTATTTATTTTTGAGAGTCAGAGAGACAGAGCACTAGCAGGGGAGGGAGACAGAATCTGAAGCAGGCTCCAGGCTCCGAGCTGTCAGCACAGAACCCGACACGGGGACTGAACCCACAAACTGTGAGATCATAACCTGAGCTGAAGTCGGTTGCTTAACTGAGACACCCAGGTGCCCCTTCTTTTTCTGATTTTAAAAGAATATGTTTGGGGCACCTGGTGGCTCAGTCAGTTAAACGTCTGACTTCAGCTCAGGTCATGATCTCTCGGTCCGTGAGTTTGAGTCCCCCGTCAGGCTGTATGCTGACAGCTCATAGCCTGGAGCCTGCTTCTGATTCTGTGTCTCTCACTCTCTCTGCCCTCCCCCACTCACATTCTGTCTCTCACTCTCAAAAATGAATAAATGTTAAAAAAAAAAAAAAGAATATGTTTCCACGGGCCCATAAAGTCTTGTGAGCCTCAGCAATGTTCCCGAAGGAGAAGTTGGCTGGGTGACTAACAAACGATGGTCGCTGAGATTTGGAATGCGCAGAGCCGAATTCTGTGTAAGGCACAAATTTAACCTCTAATGTCTATCCGTTTGTCTTTGTACCAATGCAGGGTTTTTGGGGGTTTGTTTTGGTTTTAATGGAGAAAGGGGAAATGCCTAAGGCCCGCAGAAGTCATAATGGAGTCCTGGGTACGTGAAAAGCATTTTCTTGAAAATGCAGGAAAGAAACCTGTCACTTTGAGGAAAATAACCGAAATTATGTTGCCAACGATAAATTTGAACTTTCTAGCAAAAATTACAGTTTGGGGATACTTGTATTTTGCTGCCATAAGCTTTACAACTTGCCAACACTTAAAATCTTTTGGTGATACCAGTGCTGATGTTAAGAATGTGATTTTCTGATATTGAACAATGAAGGGTGTTCATAGTTGGAAGTTTGGAAGATCTAAATGACTCAGGTGAAAAAACTATTTTCCAAACGACCAATGTAGGATTTTACCAAAACATGCGTGGCCAAAATACCCATTCAGGACACAGGACAGATTCATCAACTTTTGTGTTCGTTCAGAAAATCTATTGATCTGTTTCAAATCCTACACTGCAATGAAATTTTACGAAACTGCTTCTTGAATTTTGGTGTAATAGCAAAGAAGAACAGGAAAAATAATCTGAGGCGGCTATTAAAATCTTGTATTTTAATAGAGGATTTATATACATAGAAATGTGTTTCTGTGTGTGTGGGATTTTCTTCGGATACTTCAAATAAAACGACATCAGAATCTAGCTATCGTCTATTAAGTCAGACAGTAAAGAAATGTGCAAAATTGCAAAACAATGCCACTTTTCTTATATTTTGTTTAGAAAATATGTTTTTCATACAAATACATTACTTATACATATTATATATTTTAAAATGAATACATTAATATTTAAACTTTTTTGTTTTAATTTCTAAGAGAGCAAATCTCGATAGATATAACCCCCATAAACAAAAGCTCTTTGGAGTCCTCATTAATTTTTAAGAGGACAAAGGGTTTTGAATCCGAATAGTTTGAGAACAGTTGTGTTAGAATAATGACCTGGTAAAATGTTCATAAAGGTCCATTAAGCTCAAAAAATAGGTGACAGGGGCGCTTGGGTGGCTCAGTCTGCTGGATGTCCGATTTCAGCTCAGTTAATGATCTCAGTTTGTGGGTTCGAGCCCTGCGTCGGGCTCTGTGCTGACAGCTCAGAGCCTGGAGCCTGCTTCGGATTCTGTGTCTCCCTCTCTCTCTGCCCCTCCCCAGCTCATGCTCTGTCTCTCTCAAAAATAAATAAACGTCGAAAAATATTTTTAAAAAAGCAGGTGACACGCGCTAAATGCAACAGAAACCCAAATCTATTTAATATCAAGTAGATATGGACACAAAGGCTCGAAGAGGAACAGCAGTTCTCTCCTAGTGGAATCCTAAGGGTGAATTTTATATTTTGTGCGTTTTTATTTTCCAAGGTCCGCATGGTGAACGTGCATTTTATTTTGCAAACGGAGGGGGGAAAGCAGGTGAACCCCCCTGAGCCAGGTTAGGTGAGGGGACGGGTCACCGAAGGCATACAAAATAAGGAGGAGAGACAAAGGAGAGAAAAGGTGGGGCCCTCTGGAGAGAGGCGGAGCCTCTGCCCCAACAGCTCTGGGAGACAGTGTTCCTAGTGAGTTCTATGAGAACGGTGTGCTGGAGAGGGGCGTTGGTGGAGGGATGGCACCAAAGTCACCTGTGCAAGGCCACCGACTCTAAGCCATGGATGGCGGGGTGGAACTGGTGGGAACAAAAAGACCCACTCTGCACTGGGGGACACAGAAGACTGGATGGTGCACATAGAGAAAACAGAACCTCCGGAAGGGCTCCCTTGAGGCCTGAATCATGAAAACTCAGGTCCTGAACAAACCTGGGTTTGAACCCCAGGGCCAGCGCTCTTGTGATCTCGGGCAGATTTCGTGGCTTCCGGAAACTCTAGCGTTCTCGTGTGCAGAGTGGAAATAGAAACGTACTAGAAATAGCCCACCTGCCATGAGGATGAAATTATAGGATAGATGGGATCTTCACTGAGTCAGAACCGATGCTGGGGTGGTGGTGAATGAGGTCCTTCTCGGCCTCCTAAGGTGGCAGATTGGGTTCTGTTGGACGGTCATCCTCTGTGTCTGGCCTTGGCCGTCACTGAGGACCTGGGGAAGAAGAGGCTTCAGTGCTGTCTGGTGCCAGGGCGGAGTAGGAGTCTCCTCCGCCTCCACACAGGTCCGCCCTTCCCCTCAGCCCCAGACGGTTTCCAGGAGTACCTCCTACATTTTGGACCAGGGCCTGGAGAGTGTGGCAACACACCTAGAAGGTTTCCTTCTCTGAAAAGAAGTCTTCCACGGGCCTGGCACAAAGGAAGCGCTCAAGCAGTGTTTGCTGATTGAATAAATAAAGTCTGGCATCCTTCTGACTTGCTGTGGCCCACGGAATACTCGGCTGGTGGCCGACCCCCGCAAAACTGAGGGACCTGCCCAAGGACCCAAGGAAGGACGAAGCAAGGAGGCAGGTGGTCTCTGCACCTTCCCTGAGACCCCTCTGTAGCTTCCCTCGGGGATCCTCACACATCCTTAATGTTTTCATCTGGAACCCCAAGAATTATCATCAGTCCTCTAGTTTCTTCTCCTGTTACTCTCCCCTTCGCTCATTTCACTCCAACCCCACACTCACTAGTCCTCGACCACTTCGGAGACACTTCTGCCACTGGGCCTTTGCACCTGCTGTTCCTCATCTTGGAATACTCTTCGCCGCCATCGATATGGCCTTTAATTCCTTCGGGTCTTTGCTGAAATGTCACCTTCTCGGGGAGGCCTTTTCTAAAACTTGAAACCCCACCCCATCGTACATTCTCTAACGTCCCTCCCTGCCTTATTTGTCTCCACATTTACACAAACTAACACGTCGTCTCTTTTGCCTACTGTCTTTATTTCCCTATGGAGTTCAAACTCCGACCACGGGATTCTCGCCTCTTCTGTTCACTGCTTCATCTTCATCACCCAAATTAGAGCATGGCACAGAGTAAGACCTCAGTAGTCAACCGGAATAGTGAATGCACGAATGACCTGTATTGGACACTTCTTTGCAAACTTTCGAAGTGTGAAAGCGGCATAGGGGCGGGAGGAGGTTACTACTGCTGCTACGGGGGCAGCCTGAGAGTCGGTAGGAGTGGTTTTGGGTTAATTCCATAATCTCTTCCCATCACCTCCAGCGAGAGCAGGGGAAACTTCTGCTGGGCGTGTATTGTTATTTAAATTTGGTGCACACCTGGGAGCTGAGGCGGCTTCCCCCTTTGCAATTCCGCCAGTAGAGGGAAGGAAGCAGAGAGAAGGTCCCTATTTAGGTACCCTGGGTGGGGCACTAACGGTTTGCGGGGGTGCCTTCTCTTTCTGCTTGTCTGCAGTTAACAACAGTGCGTGTGATAATCACTTTTGATGTTGGAACTCCCAAGTTGAGGCCAACAGTGAACGTTGGCTGAATCAAGGCAGCTAACCGCTTCCATGCACAAAGCGGGTCCCCACTTCCGGGGGTCACTATAAGGAACCCCAGGGGGGCATGATGAGCAGTAGCTGGTCGGGGAGCAGAAGAGAGTCTGATGGGGGCTTGAACCGAAAGACAGCCGAACGTTCTCAGGTGCGCGGGAGGGTCGCATCGGTGGTGGAGGGCAAAGTGCTCGCTGGCGACAGCAATTGGGCCTCCCCCTCCCTGGGTTAATGGGAAGGCTTCTAGGGCTGAGTCAGCTCCAGTCCCGTGCTCCATGCCAGGCACACAGTAGGCGCACAAGAAGTGTCGCTCGAGACCCACGGGCTGGGACGCGCGCCAGAGAAGCGCCTCTGCGGGAGACCAGACCCCTTCCGAGGATTTAGCTCAGGGCGCGCCCCGGCTCGGGGCCCGCCCTGCGTCGGGCGTCCAGCCGCGGGGCCGGGTGTCCGCGGCCAGGGCCCCGGGACGGCCCCGCGGACAGACCGACGGACGTCCCGGCGGCGGAGCGCGGAGGCCGCGGCGAGCGCAGCCGCGGGGCTGGGGTCAAGGCCGGGGCGCCCGGGTGGCGCGGGAGGGGTGGCCGGACGCGCGGGGACGGCATGGGATGTGACGAGCGGCGCGCTGTGCATTGTGGGAATCCCGGGGCCGCGGCGACTGGTTCCAGTTCACTCGGCAGCGGAGCCGGGCGGAGGGGGCGAGCGCGCGGCGCGCGGGCGGGAAGCGAGGAGGCGGGCGGGCGGGCCAGCGACGAGCGCGGAGAGAAAAGGCGCGAGCGGCCGAGAGGGCACGGGCCGGACACCCAGCTGCTGCCGCCGCCGCCGCCGAGCCGCCCCGTAAGTGCCGCGCGGGCCCCCTCGCCGCGCGCCCGGTCCCCGCCGCCGGGTCCGGCCACCGCGCTCTTCCGGGAGCGGCCGGGCCTGGCGCGCACGGAGGGCGCTCGGCCGGGCTCGGGTCGCCGCGCTCGGCGGGGCCCGCGCGGGGCCTCGCGCGCGCACGGCGCCCTCCCAGGCCCTGCCCGGCCGCGCGGGATTCTCTTTGGTTTTGTTCAAACAGCGAACCCGGAAGCCAACTTCTCTCCAAACCGCGTCCTCCGGCCCGCGCCTGGGCGCTTTTGTGGGAAGGCGACAGTGCCGGCCCCTCCCCCGGCGACCCTTCCCGGGGCGGGCGGGCGGGCTAGGCTGGAGGCCCCGGGAGGTCCCCGCGGCGCCGGCCGGCCAGCGCGGGCCTGGGCGACCCGGAGCTGCGGTGCTCGGAGTTGTACTTGGTGAGGCCCCCGCGGGCCCGCGAGTTGCCGGCCCCGGCACAATAAGTCGGGCCCGAGAGCCAGGTGGCCGCGGTGCAGGCGTCTGGCTCGCTCCCTGCAGGGAGGGGAGGGTTGGCGGCTGGGGGATGCTTGTGGGATTGGAGCCAGGCAGGGCCGGGGAGGGGGTTGTCCATGGACGGGCCGGAGAGGGGACGCGGGAAGCCCCGCTGCCCTCGCTCCTCTTCAGATCCGCCTTTTGTTTGCTTTGTGGTTGGGAGTGTTTTTCCTCCCTTTCTTTTTCTTTCTTTCTTTCTTTCTTTTTTTTTAATAAAGGTAACTCCAGAAGGCTGTAGGCTCCGCAGTGGAGAAGGCCGGGAGGGGAAGGGAGTCGCAGGGGGTGGGGTGGAGTGGAGAGGTGAGTGCGCTGGATGCTGCTGGCGGTGTCACCTGACAACAGGTGTGCGGGGTGGCGCGCCCCGCCTCCACTCCTGC
This sequence comes from Paguma larvata, assembly GCA_030068075.1. Lineage (NCBI taxonomy): Eukaryota > Metazoa > Chordata > Mammalia > Carnivora > Viverridae > Paguma > Paguma larvata. The sequence goes on from CM057826.1 coordinate 121,762,164, forward strand.
AGGGCCCACGGATCATTCGAGGATCTGGTCAGGCGGCTGGAAGGTGCTTTTGGACAAGATGTTAGGAAAAATGTTGCTGAGTTTGAAAGTGAGAAACGTGCGTGCCATCAGCTAAGACAAACTTGGAATTCAACAATTACAATTACCATGAAATCCTTGTAAGATTTTAACGATCCAATAAACAGCATATAAAAATAGACAATTAGAGGGGCGCTCCTGCTAGCTTCTCTTTTTCTTCCACCTTTGTGGTTTGAGGTTTTACCGTTAAGGGGGGGGGGCAAGGTGCTTTGTTCCAAGGCTTCCTGCTCCACCGACTAGGGGAATTTCCAGCAGTTTTAGGTTTGAATGGAGACTCTAGCTGTAAGTTAGGTGGAATCCATCTATTGCAGGGGCGCCTTTAGTGTACCAGTCTGCCTTCAGAGGGGTTCCCGGCCCTGAAATGGCCACCCCCTGCCTGCAACTGGAATTAACACCCGTTGTACAACAACTAACCAAAGTTGGGCAGCTGGCATCTCGGGCTTGCACAAGAGGCTCTCCACTGAAGATAAATATGCTTTTAAGCCTTATATATTTTTTTTAATTTTTAAAAAATTTTTAATGTTTAATTTTGAGAGAGAGTGAGTGGGGGACGGGGAGAGAGAAAGAGAGGGAGACCCAGAATCCCAAGCAGGTTCCAGGCTCTGAGCTGTCACCACAGAGCCTAACGTGGGGCTTGAACCCATGAGCAGCGAGATTGTGATCTGAGCTGAAGTTGGATACTCAACGGACTGAGCTACCCAGGTGCCCCATAAACCTTGTATTTTTTTCTTAACAAAACAAACCAGATTCTTTCCCCCTCTAGTTTTAGGTGGAGAGTGGGAAATCTCCTCACTCTCTTATTTAGTTTTAACCTGTTACCATTGTTAGTGCTGATCCCCAGATAAAGGCACTGGGGAGGCGAGAAGGGTTTAAGTGAAAATTATTTGAGGTAGGTAGGGCCTTTAGAATGAGGAGTAGTCTGGAACATCACATGTGACAGTCTAATACAGGGTCCTAAGTCACCGGCTTGGTCTTTACCAAAGGGTCCAGACATGGGGGGGGGGGGTGATACATCTCAGTCTGCCATTTCTTCTTGTCCTGGTGACAGCAGAACTCTGAGAGTCCTCATCCCTTCCCTACAGAGAGGCTTAGAGTCCATGTATTCTGGGACCTGCCTCTAATACCTTCAGAGCTAATGCCGGCCCCGCCATTTAAAGGAGATATATTTAAATAAACAAAAGCGCAAACTCCCAGCTGGCAGACACAATGAGAGCCTGTATGTGGTATTGATCAGAACTGCAGCGGTGTCTAGCTTTTGTCTGATTGTGCCTTTGGATTTGTGTCGGGTTTTTCAGAGTCCCGTTCTTGGCACACACGCTGGGAAGGAGCAGGGGCGAGAGGGACCCCACCCGTTCTCCAGTTCTAGAAGTACTTAGGTCCCACCCCAGCTCTTACGAGGGAGCCCAAATGGGTTCCAAAGAATCGTATGGCTTGTTTGCTTGTTTGGCGTTAAAGTCTTTTAATAAGTGTTTCCTGAGAATCAACTCGGAGTCAGGCACCGGCGACAAAAGCATGAGCAAGAAATGCCCCGTCCGCCTCCCCGGGACACTGACACCAGGAGAAGACAGGCAAGGGGCTGTTGCGAGGCTGGCGCAGAGGGCCCCGGGAGCTCCCATAGTCACCCGCAGAATGGTGACATAAGCAGGAGCTCGCCCTTACCGGGTGCAGAAAGACCACGTAGGAGTTGGCGGGGCAAAGGAGGGCAGATGGGGACAAGTGTTCGAGGCCTGGGGAACCCCACGTGTCGAGTCTCAGAACAGTGAGAATAGAGGGCGTATGGGGGAAGTGCCAGAGGCTCAGGATGGCTGGGTCCTGGAGGGGCCTCAGGTGAAGCTGGAAGAAGCCGCGGGAGGCTCCGAGCCGGAAAGAGACATGGCCGCGTGTTCTTTGTTCTTACTGCGAATACTTCATGTGTTCAGCGACTTCTGAATGGCTTCTGGAGGCCAAACCCAGCCAGCCAGGGTCCTGCCCTGCTGAAGCTCACATTTAAAGTTCTCCTTTGATAGCCTTCCATTGAAACGGTTATCTTAGAGTTGGGCACAACCTTTAAAAGAGAGAGGAGGGGGGCGCCTGGGTGGCTCAGTCGGTTGAGTGGCCGACTTCGGCTCAGGTCACGATCTCACAGTCTGTGAGTTCGAGCCCCGCGTCGGGCTCTGTGCTGATGGCTCATCAGAGCCTGGAGCCTGCTTCACATTCTGTGTCTCCCTCTCTCTCTGCCCTTCCCCTGCTCATGCTCTATCTCTATGTCTCTCAAAAATAAATAAACGTTAAAAAAAAAAATTTAAAAGAGAGAGGAGGTGTGAATAAAAGTTTCCTTGTGACGCAGGAGGACAGTGCGTTGCTGCTGACATGTCGTGCTGACTCCCCTAGCCTCCTGTAAACTCTTTCCTAAATAACCCTCCTTCAGGTTCTGTTTGTCCCCCACCACTAAAACCTAACACACGAGGAAGACGCGTGTGCTGGAACAAAAGGTGCCATTTAGGATTTATTTATTATTTCAATTTATCCTTCTCTCCTTGTTTGTCATCAATCCCTTGGTTCTGCTGAGGGCGGACTGTAAGTTCTTTAGTGATCCGGGCTCGCTTTAGGATGTAGTGTTTTATGAATGGAGAGAGAGGTTTTTCCTGATTGGCTTGAGTACCAGAACAAGGCTCCGTTCTCAGCCAATCAGAGCGCTGTTTCCGAACCCCGGCTCTGTGAGCGATACTTGTGTAGTAGATCCTCGGGCCTCCGGGGACCTGACAGCAGTGACACCGTTAATCATCTGGTGTGACGGGAGTAAATGGAAGCCAAAGCTGTAAACAGGATTAGTGTCCTACGCTTCAGAATTAAGTGTCTCATGACGGGTTTGCTGTCATGATGGAAGTTGATGGGAAGCTGACAAATGCATGTGGACCCGTGGGCATTCATCCAGCCGCAGGGAGTGGACGGTGCGGTCCTCCCTCCGCGACAGTGACTTTAGGCGCTCATCGCTCAGGTTCCCCCGTCCTCGGGTGCTTGGGGTGGGGCCCGTGGGACTGGCAGCTTCCCAGCAGTTCTGGCCAATATTTCATGCGGCATCAATATGCACAAATTCCTTGCTTGCATAGCCCAAGACCTCACAGTTGCCAGTTCCAGTGGTCTTCTAAGTGCCCTGATTACGAGCTTTCTGTGCCCTAGCCTTAGTGGAGGTCAGTCACTACAGGTGTGAGAAAGGTAAGTATTTCTCTCCAGTCTCTTTTACTGAGCTAGTCTCTTGGCAAGACGAGAGGTGGCTGGAGCCACAGAATTATCAGGGAGTGGAAAGGCCTCTCCGGAGTACTCCCCTCAGCCCCTCAGGTGCAGCGTTTCCTCCCTGGGAATCCCCCAGGCGGCCCCACAAGCTCCCTGAACCTCGAGGTTCTGAGCTCCCATAGGGATAGGCCGGGTATGTGTCCATGAACGGTTTCACCGAAGGACTGCTGTCCCACTTGCCATATTTCTGAGTCCCGCAGCCTTTAGCAATGCTGCCCTCATCTTTGTCCAGCGAACTGTAAACGCATCCACTGTAATGTCAACTAATTACTCACCATCCGGCCAGCATTTGAGAGCGTAGCAGGTACCAGGCAGGGCGGTGGGTTCCCGGAGGTGCACTGGGGTGCGTCCCATCAAGACAGATCAGGACGTTGGCAGTGTTGATACAGTATAGCACCTGTAAGGCTGGGAGGGTTGGCTTCCGAATATTTATATAAATTGGATCTTGAGTGGCAATCCGGTTGGAAGAAAAGACTGGAAACTGCATTTGCAGAGCATGCCACATAAGATTGAGAAAAGCAGTTGAGCATATTAAAGAATGGGGTCAGAGCCAGGAGCGTTAGAAGGGATTCGTAGCTTGGCTCGGGCCACGTGCAGGAACGTCCCCTGAAGAATCCGGGAGCCATTCGGCCTGGTGCAGCCCTCGGGGCTGGAAATCGGGAGAGATGGGCTGGAGGTCAGCGGGGCCTCGTGCGCAATCTGGAGTCTGGGCACAGGGCTGCCCCAAACTAGACTGTGCCTGGGAGGCACAAGGCACAACTGCAGCGGGAACACAGAGGAGGGAGCCACTGGGCAGGTCTGCATCCCCGGACTACTAGGTAGGATGGCCCCAGACAGAGGCCGGGAGAGCGTGCTGTAGACGGAGATGGCGGTGTGTGCCCAAGCGATGGAGGCGGTTTCCAGTGCCGCGAGGAGCCTGTCACGGTGCCTTGTTGGGGAAGCGTGCAGCAGCGTGGTAGCAGGCAGGACAGCCCTTAGCCCCCTTACCCCTGCTGCCCTTTCTGGTAGTAGGGGGCCTGTCCTTCTCATGTGCGGATCTTACTCATGGGGTCCTCACAGCCAGGCCTCTCGCCAGTCCTGTGCTAACAGGACAGATCAGGCGCCCTGGTCACATCCCCGTTGTCGAGGGGCCTGCGGTCAGAGCCTTGCCTCTCCCTCAAGCCTGGCTTGTCTCTGGGTAAGCTTCGGGTCTCTGCAAGCGAGTTTCCTGTCTCTCGTGACTGATTTATAGCCGGAGGAGTTGCAGAGGTAAAGACCACAGAGATCCCTTCAGGATCGACCACAGAATCTTCATTTCCTGGCCTGATAACAGTCAAAAAAGCAGCCAGGCTAACGTGGAGTGAGGTTGCCTGAGGCCGCGTCACCGTCTCCAGAGCTTGTGGGGCCCTCTCCAGGGCCGAGGACTTCTTGTTTATGGAATGGGGTGCTCTCCTGGGCGATTAGTCCGGGACAGAAGGACACGGCTTTGTCAGCTTGACAAGATAACATAGCTGTTTCTTTTCTGAGCAATGTCCGGGCCTTGGAGAGAAGCCGAGTGTGCAAGAAGCCACCTTTCTCTGGGATGTCGGAATGCCCATCTCTCAGAAGCGGCTGGCTGCAGGACATGGGTCAACGGGGCCCAATGGGCTTCGGCTGGTTGCTCACACCCTGGCTTCAGGGTCAACTTTCAAGTTGGTTTGCTACAGGACAGAGCCTGGCTGTTTTCGCTTCTGAGCAAATAGCGAAAGGACGTTTCTCCACGTCTCTCGCAGTTACGTGTGGCCATGTGACCAAGTTCTAGTCGATGAATCATGGTCAGTAGTGGTATGCCTCACGTCTAGGTCTGGCCCCCAAAGGCCTCCGTGTGTTATCATCCACGACCTCTTCCCTTCTGTGGTAACACTGGGAAGCGAGCATTGAAGGATGGGAGGGTTCTGGATCGCTGAGCCATGTGGAGGAGCCCCAGCCAATCATGGAAACCTCCTTTGGACTTTCCAGGAGAGAGAAATAAGCTATAGGGGCTTGTTTGTCACAGCAGCTGGTGCTCTCCTTGCCGGCACAGAGACCCAACATCAGTTTTTGAGGAGGCGGCCTTTCTTCATTGTTGTTGTTTTTATTGACTTTCCTAAGCACTCACTCATTGAGTTCTTGGCAGGCCCCGTATATGCATGTTTTGTTCGTTTTTCCTACCAAATGTTTGAGGTCCATTCTATATAAGTTCAGAGGGTAACATCCTATCATGTGCCCGAGGACACATAGGCCATAAGTGGCCGAGCCGCAACTTGAATGAGGTCAGTCTGGCTTTGGAATTTGAGTTATGAAGCCTCGTGCTCAGCGGCCACTTCCATCATAGCCCCTCTCTGCCTGACGTGGGTGCCTGGCCATGGTTGTCCAGAGACCCCTGGCATGGTATCTCCGTAGACCCCCTCAAGAGTGGGATGGAGCCGGCACGTTCACAGGGTCATCTGGAGACCAGCCACAAGGTGATTTTCTGAAAGATGTGTTTAAAGTCAGCACGCACGACTGGATGTCATAAGCCGCGTGGCCGAGTCCAAAGTCTTTCCACGCTGTGGCTGCAAATGGGGTGCCTATAGTTAGAAGTGCAGGGGGAAGAAAAAGAAAGGGGCACCTGGGTGGCTCAGTCGGTTGAGTATCCGAGTCGTGATTTTGGCTCAGGCCGTGATCCCAGGGTTGTGTGGTTGAGCCCCACATTGGGCTCCGTGCTGAGCATGGAGCCTGCTTAAGAGTCTCTCTCTCCCTCTGCCCCTTTTCCCTGCTCGCTTGTGCATGCTCTCTCTCTCTCTCTCTCTTTCTCTAAAAGAAAAAAAAAATGAAGAAGTGCAGGAAGCACCCGGGGAAGGGTGAGGACAGCCCCAGGGAGGAGGTGAGCACGGGGGCTGCTTTGATCAGGAGCCCGGCTGACAACTAGGTGTGAAGATGCTCTTCTCCCGGCAAAATACCTCTTGAGGAGTCATGACGTTTAAGGTCCTCCCGGGACCCCGGGACTTAGGGGACAAGCCGACCACAGTGCCGCGCATCAGGTAGCTCGCGGTTCAGTGAGCCGGGGAGGCAGGCACACAGACAGGTGCCAGGAGCTGTTCTCCGTGAACGTGGGGCAGCGAGCGATTCCAGCCCACGGTCAGGTCCAAGGACAGGGATCGCACGAGGGCCGGTTCAGCAGATCGGCACGAGGACAGAGGGTGCCACAAGCAGGAGAGACAGCATGCGTAAAGACATCCTGGACACCGCATGGCAGGGCAGGAAACCAGCGGTGGCCTGGAGCACCGGCCCGGGGGAGGGGCGGCAGGAAGTGATGCCGCGGAAGTAGTGGAAGGATGCTGTTTGTGGCTGGCTCGGGGGCGATGAGGAGCCCGCAAGGGGGCAGAGATCCTCTGGCATCCACGGCGGGAGACTTGCTGGGGAGGGTAGGCGAGAAGTAGAGAGAGCCGAACCGAGGCAGGGAGGCTGAAGGGAAGGGAAGAGACTTAAGAAGTTACGAGGTGGGTTCGACAGAGCTTGGCTAATGGCTGGGTGCCGGGGAGGTGGGCAGAGAAATAGGGCCCTGGTTGACTCCTGCTTAGGGACTTGAGGCACGAGGTTGTCACTGCTGGAGCAAAAAAATCCACAGGAGGGACTTTAAGGCGCCCGTGGGATTTTGCAGTGGGTCCTAGCCACCGGCCGTCAGAACAGAGCTCTGGGGCTCTGGAGCCAGGTATGTACTGGACGAGCGACCTGGGAGCCACCGTCCTGTGCCTGGCCGCATACTCTGGGCCGGAAGGAAGGCACTAGGAACATCACTTTTAAGGAACTGGCATGTCCAGGGCCTGTCAGGTCTCTGAATGCTCACGGTCTTCTCTGGGGCAGGACCTTACTGATTCCCACAGAGGCAGTCCCAACCCTACCCAGACCGGGCTGCCTGGGGCCGGAGCTGAAGCCTGCGCTCGGGTGAGAGTAGGACCGAGCTGTGTTGATTGCCACTGACCGCAGGCCTCTCCCGCCGAGAGCGGGGAAGTGTTCAGATCTGCAGACTCCATTGAGTTGGTCCGTGAAACACATTCGTGGTAAAGCAAAGGACCACTAGGGAACCCAGCGACAGCTTTCCCTGCACACGCACACATGGCACACGTGCACCTAGGCCATTTCCTGCTCGGGGCGAGCACGGGCACCCGTTTGCAGGGAATGTGTCAAAATGGAGCTCGTCACAGCAAGAAATGGAGCCATCCGGTCGTTTCAGAGAAACTCAGACCCTTCTGGGACTCTGTCGTTAGTGCTCAGTGATCAGTTAAGACTCGGTGCCGCTTGATGAGAAACAGAAGGTACTTATCGTAGCCGTCTTTAGCGCCCCTCCCCCTGCCACCACCCTCCAAACGTCTGTCCAGAGCTGGGGCCTGAGCCACCTTCGTTCTGTCAGAGTGCGCAAGAATCCTGCTCTCTGCCGTCTCGGCCACCTCCGCCAGGCAGGCGACTCGAGATGGTCTCCGGGGGTCACACCGATATTAGGTATGGACCACAAGCATGTTCCCGATATAGGGTTCGGCGTCAGAGTGACAAGGACCCCTAACTCTGTGAGCTCCACTGGCTTACAGGCTGGCCTGTTGGGGCTGGAGGGGCCCACACACACCACACAGCCTGATCTCAGTTTGCCAGTAAATGGGAGACCTGCCCATTTGGTTCAATGGTCGAGCATAACCGTCCTCTAAGGAATGCTCGTCGGGTGCCCGTTGACAGCTCCTCTCCCAGCACCCTCGCTGCCTTTCACGATGACCCTTTAAAGACTGTAGGGTTACTTCCTGTCTCTCTTCCCCGCCAGCCCTTGGAGAACAGCGACCTCGTCTGCCTTGTGCACCACTGTCTCCATTTTCCAGCATCGCTCCCAAAGCGGATGGCATGAATGACTTGAACGCTTTGAGCAAACATGCAGACCTTAGTGGTACTGCGCTGGGGGACAGCCGGGGGCAGCTCTCTGAAACCGGGGCTGTATGCCTATCACTGTGGTGGCGTGAAGTGCAGGGAAGCCCAGCGGACGGAGTGGCTGTACCCAAGCGCTCAGGGTAGGGAAGGCGGAGAGCAGGAAGCAAGTACGAGGGATAGAGGAGGTCCTGGCAAAAGGGCACAGCCACTGCAGGGGAGGGCACTTGAAGGGAGCTATGTGTGACCCCCCCCTGTGTGTGAGTTTGGGGTGAAGCCGGATGGATGTGCCAGGCCTAGATTTCCAGGGCATCACATGACAGGCCCAGCGTCTTGATTCGACACTGCCAGGCACTGTGGCAGCCAGAGAAAGCTTGAACACCGGGGCCGTCGAGTCCTTAGATTCGTACCTACCACCCCCAGAGGGCCAGTGGGTTGCAGAGTAGGGTGAGCCGTGGGGGGACCTCTTCGGGACATGTTAGTGATCATTTGTTTAGTGACGACCTCGATCCAGCCACAGTCGGGGTGGAGAGGAGAGGACCCTCCGTGAGGTGTCGAAGAGGGGGCATCCTCCGGACTGGGTGGCGTTTTGGAGGTGGGCTGGGAGGAGGAGCAGGGCAAGAAAAGCCCTTCTCCCTTTTCTCTAAGGACAGGCCCAGCCAGAGGACCGGGCCTGTTCGGAGGGCCTGCGATTGCAGCCTGGCTCCCTGCCGAAGTCCTGTGAGCCGTTCTTGCCGCTCACAGGGAAAGGGCGGTGAGGCAGAGACGCAGCTTTCATCAGAGGACCTAGGTGTCGGCCTTTACGTCTTCGTTCCAGGGGAAGGAGTCATCGTTTGCTTTTCTTCCGCGAAGGCTTCGGCAGATTTATCAGCCCTGGTCTCAAGCGTATGAAAATGCAATTATTAAACAAGCGTGTAGGACGTAGCCCAGAAGTCTCATTTTCTTTTACACCACGTGGCATAAAGGCAGGGCACTTAACAGCACTCACTGTCAGAGTAACGTTTCAATGTAAGTGGCCGATAAAATCGATGTCAGGGTACAAAATGTGAAACGCACAGCCGATCTCTTTTTAGGGGCCAGAGTGCTCGAGCCGAATGCACGAACTGGGCCTGGAGGGCTCAGCGGCCGCGGGGGAGTGGCCTTCCTGCTAGGGGCCAGAGAGTGTGGGGAAGGGGGGTGCACTGCCCCCACGATCCTGACGGCTGTGCCTCTTGCCTCCACAGTGTGCTTACTGACTCACCTCCAGGGCCGCCGCCATGTCGAGCCGGGGTGGGAAGAAGAAATCCACCAAGACCTCCCGGTCCGCCAAGGCGGGAGTCATCTTCCCCGTGGGGCGGATGCTGCGGTACATCAAGAAAGGCCACCCCAAGTACAGGATTGGAGTGGGGGCACCCGTGTACATGGCCGCCGTCCTGGAGTACCTGACAGGTGAGTGTGCGCAAGTCCACCGAGGAAGGACTCGCTGTGCTCGTGGGGTGGCCGTCCCGACACTTGCCCGGGACTGAAAGGACCTGTTTGCTTCCTTTTATTTTCAAACTTTTCAAACCCACAGAAGACTCGTAAGAGTAGCACAGTGAGCATTTTCACCTAGACGCCCCCGTTGTTAACATTTTGGCCCCCTTCGCCCTTTCTTCCCCCCACCTGTGTGTGCGTATGTGCACGTGCATGTGTGCACACGTTTGTACTTTATCTTTGGCTCTTACACAGTCCGTGTGGAAATTTCCTTAATTGTCCCCAAAACGTCCTCCATGGTTTTGTGTGGTTTTCTTTTCTGACCCAGGATCCATTTCCAGATCACACATTTCCTTTGGTGGTTGGGTTTCTTTAGTCCTATTTAAGTTGAAACAGTTCCCCGGTTTTCACGACGTGGACCCTTTTGAAGCGTGCGGGCCGGTCGTGTTGCCGAATGTCCTTCAGTGTGGGCTGGTCTCAGGCTTGGATTCGGGCTAAACGGGATTCGGGAGGGGGATTGCCTTGCCTGGTGTCACACCGGGAGGCGCCTGCTGTGGATTCGTCCCGCCCTTGGGGATCCCGTGCGGTCGTTCGGTTAAGGTGGTGTCTGCGGGATTTCTGTACATCCTCAGTCACAGTCTTCACCCAATGGCTTTAGCATTACGTGATGGTCTTACCTGAATCTGTTATAAGTATCCTGGTTATGAAAGAGTGATTTTTCTATTTCTGTCATTTCTGCTACATTTACTAGTTGGCACTCTTCAGGAAAGACCTTACTTCCCTTCTGCCCTAACTCTCTTTCTGTTTTTCGTGCTCCCAGTGTTGCCTCGTGGACTTTGTTGATTTAGTGGGCGATACGCTATCCTGCCCTTGCTCATTGTGGGGCTCAACTTGTCCCACGTTTGACCTTGAAGCTGGTTCTGCTGTCCTTTGCAGCGGCCTCTTCCATTCCTACACATCTTCTGGCCTTTTCGCACGATGAGATATTCCAGACTCACCTTGAATTTTCCCAGCACCAGTCTCGGAATCAGCTCTCTCTCGCTCTCCGGGGGGTGGTCCTTTTCCCAGAAATAATCTCATTGGTCTTACTGGTGGCTCCATGGCAGTTGTGGGAAGCCGGCCGGGCAGGGACATCACCCCCATTTTTGGTGGTGACAAAACCAGCCTCAAAGCATGAGAGAACTTCATAGGGCCGCATATAGCCAGTGAGGAGGGCCACGGATCTGCTGGCCTGTTGTCACGCTTTTACCACTTACTGCTCCCCACACAGTCAGGGTAGCTGGCGAGAGGGGCGCCCTTGAGTCTTGCCGCCAGTTCTCCTCTGGCCGCACAAGGAGACTTGGCGAGACAAGGTTTCCTCCCCCGAAGTGGTAAGAGGAAGCAGAACAGCCAGATTACTTCTTGCTCTCCCAGGCTTCTCAGTCAGGCAAGAGCGAGGGTCCTTCCATCAAGAACCTGGTCTCAAGGGACATCAAGGTTCTGTGTTCTTTTGAGAGCATCTAGGCAGGAACAGACATTGGCGTGTTACGGGTGGGAGGCATTTGTACATTCAGGACATTTACGCCTCGGCCCCTCAGAGACCCTGCTGGGTGGCACGCCTGGCAGCATGCGCCAGGCATGATTCTCCTCTCCTCTCACCGAGGAAACAGAGGCCCCGAGCCTGCGGCGCAGGCAGGAGAGCCGCGTGTAACGTTGGCAGTCAGGGGAGAAGTTACTCGACAGGAAGCGGGGGACATTTTCTAACTCCAGCCGGCCGGTCTTATGTGCTCTGTGACCTAGAGGGATTCGCTTAACCTCTCTGGACCCCAGTTTCCTTACAACTCAAAATGTTGACACCAGCCCGTGTCCCACCAGCTCCAGGCTGCCGTGAGAGCCAGAGGGCTTTGTTTGAGCATGATGGGAAAGCTCGCGTGCTTGGGCCCCAGTTCCTGGTGCCCGAATGCCATGATGTCCCTGTCACTGGGATGTCCCCAGACGCTACCATTAGGTCAGGCACGACATCAGTTTCATTTCTTCCATCAAACTTCTGCTCTTTAGTTTGCAGGGTGGGGGTAGGGGTGGGGGGACACCGTTGCTCCAGCAGGTCTGAGGCAGTTACTGTGTGTGCCACACAGAAAACCTAGTCGTCTTTGGGTGCCTGGCCAGCTCTGGAACTGAGCACAGCGCTCAGGAGGCCAGAGACCTTGACTCTGTTTGCACCCACAGCCGTTATGCCTATGCCCTGTCCTCACGGGTGTGTGGCAGAGGTCACAGAGGATCACAGAGGGGTGTGGGAATGGCCAGGGCAGCCCGTCACTAGTGCTAGAAAGGAGCTCAAGGCAAATCTGTACTCAAGGGTCAGCCTTCTTAACCCCTGTATATTAAAACATAATACATATTTTTAAGTTTTACCAAGCCCTTCCAGCAGAGCTACAGTTGGCTGAATCCGAGCCACCTTTTTCTGCCCTCATGCAGTGCCGAGTCATTGGCTTGACCCTTGCCCTGTGCCTGCCCCCCACATGGTGCCTGGCCTACGTGACAGACACCTCAGGAGACATCCTGAGACATCGGTCACTGTCGTGGTTACTTGCGTCCTCTTCCCCGATGGGAGAGTAGCTGAGCCCTGGGGCCCTCCCTATCCAGGGAAAACGCTGCCCCCTTCTCCCCCTCAGAGCAGTGCCACGCGTCCATGCCCGCTGACCAGCCCTGAGCTCCCCGGGCTGGGATGTGGGAGCACACGGGTATTTGGAAGTTCCAAGTGTGTGTCCACTCACGACTTTGGTTTTGGCCTATGGGTGAGAAGGGAAGGTGGGATAAGCCCACTTTCGGTTCCGCTCGTTGATTTTATTTCCCTGAAGACACTTTCTGGTTCATTCCACACGGTTACTGAGGACCTCCTATGTACCAGGCACCATGCTAGGCTCTCTATGAGAACACAGGTACGACTGGGGCAGAAATGGTCTCTGTTCTGTGGTGCTCACGGTCTAGTCTGGGAGAAAGAACCAGCCGCACCAGATGGTTAGTGGCTGTGATCGATGCCGCAGAGAGCGTAACTAGGCCGAAGCGGGGCCCGGGTCCCTGGGGGCCTGGAGATGAACCGGCTCTGGAAGGCTTCTCGGAGGAGGAGATCTCAGCCGAGAGCTGGAGAAAGCAGTGCAGCCAGCCGGCCCGGTGAGAGCTGGGAGAGGGATTAGTGCCACTCACTTACCTGTGCTCCAGGTGCCTGCCGGGTGCAGGCTCGAGCCAGAGCTTGGGGAAGACAGGGAAAGAGCGAGAAGCCCAAGCAGCAGCCGTCGGGCAGCTCAGGGCCTAGACACGGATGGGGCGCAGACATCAAGGCACTTGAGGGAAGTACCACCCGCTCAGCGGGTCCTCACCGAACACGCCTCTGGCCCTGGGATAGACCTTTCCTCACCTCGCGGAGCTGTCTGTCCAGAGACCGGCACAGGCAAGAAACAGGTCGTGATGCCGCAGAACCGCATGTGCTGCTGGTAGGTGTCCGGCCGGAGGACGCTGGTTACACTGGTAACCAAAGCTCCCCTGCCTGGCCAGTCCGCACCTGAAGGGGCCCGTAGAAGGATTATGGATTATGGATTATGGATTATGGATTAAGATTATGTTCTCTGCACGGCCTGCACTCTTACAGGTGGTACTCACCGTTGCAGGCACGGTGATGCAGGACTGCCACATGGTGCCCTTGGACGTGGCGGGCCAGGCCTCCTGCCTTCAGCAGGCCTCAGTGGCGAGAGGAGGGGTCTGGGCGGGCTTGCTAATAGGACTGCTGAGCTACAGGGCCCTGGTGGGACTAGGTGGCCGTGGAGCAGGGAGCTGACGTCTCCTTGGTGGCCGGCCCTGGGGACCACGTGGGATGCCCCAGGGTCCCGTGGACATCAGGAAGAGGCCGTGGAGCTGGACGGTTACATTGTGGAGCTAGGTGCCAGGGCTGCCCTTTCATAGCTGTGGCCTCGGGCAAGTGGCTCACGTTTCTGAGCTGCGGTTTGTTCTCTGTACGATGGGGTAGCGGCGCGTGTCTCCCAGAGTTCTAGAAGCCGCAGCGAGAGGATGCAGGGGAAGTGCTCTTTCCACGCCCTCACTGTGTAAGTGCCCACATCTCAGGTTAGCATTGGGGTGAAGGCAGAGAGAGGAGGAAGTCCCTGGTATTCCTGCTCTGTCTGCCGAGGTGACTTTCCTGAGGGTCGGTGATGGGAGCTGTCACCACCCGTTCATCAGTGTTGTCCTTCAACTCGCCAGAAGCCACCGGGCCTCACCAGGTGCCTGGAGAATGTACTGACAGCTTCAGACCCTACTCTCCCTGCTTTGTTTCAAGTGGCACTTCAACCCTCCTTCTGAAGCCTGTACTGGCCTCAACACCAAGATGTCCTGTTACCCAACTCTTCTGTCTGATGTTGGAGGCCACTTCCGACGAGCATCTTCTTGGAAGATTTTTTAGATAGCCAGGAGCTGACGCCGGACCAGCGTTAAGAGTGCCTGAACCGCGGCGCCTGGGTGGCTCAGTCGGTTAAGCGTCTGACTTCGGCTCAGGTCATGATCTTGAGGTCTGTGAGTTCGAGCCCCATATCACGCTTGTGCTGACAGCTCAGAGCCTGGAGCCCACCTCAGATTCTATGTCTCTGTCTCTCTCTGCCCTTCCCCCACTCATGCTATGTCTCTCTCTCTTTCTCTCTCTCTCTCAAAAATGAATACATGTTAAAAAATTTTTTCAAAAAGAGTGTCTGAACCACCAGCAGCCCTTCGGGCAGGGGGCCGTCAGAGCTCAGTGACACCCCGCACTCCCCGTCATACAGAGCGTTTTCAGTGGTGAGGGACCACACAGGTTCTCTTCCATACGGTCCGCTCCCAGCTGGCGTAGATGTGGGGAGGAGGTTGTAGCCTTGCATCTTGCTCTGAAACGTGAAGCAGGCCTCTGTTTCTCCTCTTGGGTCCAGAGCCCCATCATCTGCCGCACTTAAAGGGGAAAGGCGACACCTGGAACGAGCGTGGGCCTGGGGACCAGAAAGCTCCTTCCCCAAATCTGTGTGCGCCTGACTCTGCTTCCCTGCTGGCCTCTGCCTGGAGTTCGTCCCGAGGAGTGTGACGCTGCCCGCTGTCTTCTCAGTGTGGAGGACTGTCTGGGCCTCACTCCGTTCTCCACCAGGGGCGTATAGCAGCCCCAGCTCTTGGGGCTCTGTGAGGATTGGCCAGCTTTCTTAGTAACCACTCGATACATGGCAGACGGAAGTAAGTGTTATTGCATGGAGACTGAGGCCGTCAGGGCGGCCCCAGCCCAGCCACTGTCTTTGCCCCCATGGCACTGTGGTATTTCTCCCTTAAATGATACGTAAGGGAAAAGGGAACCTGACTTTAGTCACTTTGGAAGCTTCTGGAATCTCTCCTCCATGCCCAGCATAGCACTACTGGGAGGTATAGGAGATGTGAAATGAGAAACATGTGGCATGGCTTTTGCCCCAGGGAACTCTCCATTGATGCTGGGGACACCCAAGCCCAGAGACAAGTAAGGGAATAGGGCAAGCGAGGCGATAAGTTAAAGGTGCTTGAGTCCCACAGTTGGGGGTGGGGGGTGGGGGGAAATGAAAAGTGTGGGTAGAGCATAGAGCAAGCACCCTTATGATGTGATGGTCTTAAGGCATGGGTCAAGGCCCTGCGGGTCAGCATCGCTCGCACTGTGCTCGGCAGAACCTAGGTGTCTGGTGAAATTTGAGAGGTAGTCCACCAAAACTCATGGCCCTGTGGCTGAGATCAGAAGATGGCTAGATTCACATCCCCTCTTTTGAGATGGATTTATGAATAACCTCGATGAGTTTCTCAGTAAAGGAATCTGTTTTAGTTTGGGAACCAGCAAGAAATAGCTTTCTTTATGACCAGACTCTAGAGCATTTGACATGTTGGCACCACTGTGAATCCCCGTGGGAAGGAACCGTGCTCTGTGGTGTTTCCCAAACTTTTATCACAAGAGGCTTTGAAGGAACACCGTTAAACGCCTTGCACGGCATGGTGTCGGGAACAGTGGAGTGGCTTTAGCCCATGACAGATGGCACTGTGAGGAAGGCTCGGTGAGGAAACAAAATCGAAAGCACTCATGAAGAACCAGCTTTGGTTTGTTGTGGCACTGAGGCACGAAGCTTGGCTGGTAGATAAGGAGACCTTAGGTCTTCCTCTTCCATATAGGGCCCAAGGCATAGAAGGTGCCTCAACATTTTCTAGGTGAGGTGCCATCTTGGGAAGCCCTCATCACTTCCTTCGCTAAGCTGAGGTGCTCAGGTATTGACTTGGGGACGGCCTATCACACCCCAGGCCCCGTGCCAGGCACTGAGGTCCAAGACAAAAGTCTCTGCCCAAGGAACTTACTTCCTGGAACAGAAGGGCCTTTGGAGACATTTTACCCAACCCTTGAACAAAGAGCAGGCTTGGCCTCTGTTCATCAAATCCAAAAAGATGGGCAATGACACCTTTTACTTTTTGGCGGGAGGCATGGAGGAGGGCAGAAAACCTGTCACGTGGCCTGAGCACAAACCTTATTCTCCCAGCTTCCCTCCTAGTACTTAAGTTTGTTTACAAAAAAACTCCCAGAGGGTTTATCAGAGAAAGATGTCAAGCCCTGGCTCCCAGCTCTCACGACTAAACGCCGACACCCCACGATAGGTATAGACCCTCCCGAGGTGGCCGTTGGGGCAGCCCGCTGATGTGGGTGCCTAGACTGTGGTCCATTTAAAAACTCGGCATCGTAGGATTGCATTTCCACCTCTCCCAAGGTAAGGCTGTAGCTAGAATATTTTTTTTTCTGTCTCCTTTGGATCTAATCCACCAAACGCTGACCTCTGGAGTTTTCTATTTTGAACCCCTCACTCCTTCCGGTTTCCCAAACCCCGCCCCTCCCAATGCCCACGTTTCAGACTTGCTCTTCCCTCTCCTGTCTCTTGTGAGGGTCCAGAGCCTCCCCCTCTTCTAATCAGCACTTGGAATCTTCTCCCCGTAGATGCTCCAGTCGGAAGCTGCGGTGGCGAAGTTTACAGGGTCAGCTCCTAACCTGGGGAACAATCAGGGTCCCCTGCGTGACTGTATGGCCGCTTTGCAGACTAGATGAGTCTCGGCCCTTGTGCCTGTCCACATCCTGCGATAAAACCCTAAGGAAAGGGGTGACTCTGAGGAATACACCTTACTGTCCGGTTTGGCTGATGAAACGACCATCCCCATCCCGCGTTTCAGCTTGCTTGATTTCTGATCTGTAACTGGGTCAGATGCGGCATCTCTCTCCCGGGTTAGGGGCTGGGCTGCACTCCGTCCCCGCCCTGTCTCCTCTCAGTGCAGTAGGGGGAGCCCTCCCTGCCAGCAGCCTGTCCTGTTACACGGATACTCGGTTCAGCAAACACCTGTCAGCCTCGGTGCTTCTGGCCTAGGAAGGAACGGATCTGACAAGCTTGGCAGATTGGGGTGGGCAGAGCCTGCACTTGGCTCCGCCACTTACCTGGCCTCTTTGCCACTTTCCTATCCAGGACATCCGCGTGTGTCCTGTTACTCCTGCAGCTAAAAATAGGGCAGGAACAAGAGGACAGTCAGGCTGGCTCCGTGATGCTCCGAGGCCCCCCGAGTTCCTCCTGAGTCTCTTGCTTGTCTGCCTGACCACTCCTACCAGAGACTAACACTTCAGGCCAGGACCCAGCTAACTCTTGCTAGCACCTTCTTGGGCGTTCATGCTACCCTCGGGCTGTCATCACCCGTTTGCACTCTTCTGCAAAGCCCTTTACCAGCTTCATTTTCCTAAACACACAGACACACAGACACACACACAGACACACACACACATATACACACACACACACACATACACACACACACACAGACACACACACACACATACACACACACACATACACACACACACACACACACACACACACACACACACACACACACACATATACAGGAAAGGGAGATTTTAATGAACCAGAGAGCTGCAACTAGAAAGAAGTTGAAAACACTGGAGTTGGGACTAGTGTACTGGACACCTAGGGTGTGCAGACCGTAGTTAAATACATATTCCCATTTCGGGTTATATGAGCAGTTTGTGTTTAAAAATGTAAGAAATTGGGGCACCTGGGTGGCTCAGTCAGTTAAGCATCCGGGGTCATGATCTCACGGTTTGTGAGTTCGAGCCCCACCTCGGACTCTGTGCTGACAGCTCAGAGCCTGGAGCCCGCTTCGGATTCTATGTCTTCCTCTCTCTTTGCCCCTCCCCTGCTTGCTCTCTGTCTCTCTCTTTCTCAAAAATAAACAAACATTACGAAAAAATTTTCCTTAATGTAGAGCTAAAACTCATTCATAATCCCACTGCCCAGAGATAGCTGCTGGGACTGAATGCCTCTGGTGTGTATGTACACAAGCATGAGAGGGATAAAAACAATATTTGTTTTTATTAAGATCTGCTATGGATGATCTTCGCTGATAGCCCACCACAGAAAATCATCATTATACATAATCTTGCAAAGCCAGTCATGAGGTAATTTGGGACGTGCCCCCACCTACACTGCACCGTTAGTCCTCCCTCACCCTCCCAGGGGCATAGATGATTCCATGGTGGGGAGGCCTCCGAGGAGCGCTTGACAAAGCAGTTATCACGAGTGCCTTTGCCATTTCCCTCACCACATGCCGTCGGCTGGCCAGCCTGTTAGCAGACCCAGTGTGGGCAGGCCTCAAGGCTTGGGGAGAGAGCCCGGAAACCACCACGGGGTGCGGTGCCCGGGCTTTGCTATCCCAGCCAGGATGCAGAGGCAGCAGCCCAGCCCGACGGCATGCTTCTCCCACGAGCACTCCATGGAGCTCAGACACTGAGTGCGTATCCAGCCCGCCACCCAGTCCTTCCAAAGGGTCCGTGAGGTAGTCCGTGAGAGTGTAAGCGTGACCGGGGCCCCCTTCATCAAACAGTGGCCCCGCTACCCCTGCTTTCTCGGGGCCGGGGGCTGGCCTGTGTCACTGGGATCGGAGAAACGAACCGCCTCATTGCTTTCTTTTCTCCCAGTCTGTGGCTGCTCTTCTTTTTCTCTTAACAGTATCTTTCACAGAGCTGAAGTGTGTGGTGTGAATGAAGTCCGGCATCTCAAGTCCTTTTTCATGTATTATGCCTTTGGTGTTGTATCTCAGAAGTCCTCGCCAAACCCAAGGTCGTGCAGATTTTCTCCTGTGCTGTCTTCCAGGAGTTTTATAGTGTTTCACATTTGGGTCTGTGATCCATTCTCAGTTAATTTTTGCAAGGGGTGTAAGGTGTGTATCTAGATTCACTTCTCCACACGTGGATTTACACTTCTAGCACCATCTGTTGACAACCTCTCTGTTTTCTCGAAGACAAGTTGTATTGCCTGGGAATGCTCAGTGGTCAAGGAGTCTCCCTGTTGCTTCACGATTTCCCTGTGAAGGGTGACGTGCCGCTTTTGTTTCTGCCCTTGGGGTCTGCAGATGCATTGACAAGTTCCCAGTCAAGGGCTGTGTTTTCACTGGGGCCAGTGGAAAAGCACACAGCAAGACAAAACCTGGTTTTGGATTCAGGCAAGGACAAAGGTGTGCCCCAAACTAAATGTGCCTCTTTCCTCTCAGACCTGCCATCTGGGGTCACTTTACTTCTGCCTGAAGTACATCCTTTAGGATTTTATTCCGTAAGTCTTTTGGTGATGAACTTTTTCAGGCTGTTTTTGAACACGTTTCTGTCACATCCATTAAGGTGTTAGCTGTTATTTCTTCAGCATCTCTATTCTAGGCCCTTTCTCCTTATAAAACACAAATCAAACATATGTTCGTGTTTCACTCTTTCTTCCATATCTGTTCATCTCATTCTTATTTTTCATTTCTGTCTTGCCGGACTTGTTTGTGGATAATTATTTCTGATGTATCATCTGGAACTGTCTCCCAGTTTACTAATTCTCTCTTCAGCTGTGTCTTATCTGCTATTTAATTCAGTCACTGAATTTTCAATTTTGGCTTTGAAACTTTTATTTCTAGAAGTCCTGTCTGGTTTTCTTTTGAATCTGCTTGGTCATTCTTTATAATTTCTTATTTTCTCTTCACTTTCAAAGTTTTCTTTAACTATATCATACATAGTTATGTATTTATTTGAATAAGACATTTTTTCCAATTTCATCCAGGAAAATGACAAATATGATTGTATATATCTAAAGCATATACTATGATGATTTGATATCCATACACATTGTGGAATGACCATCAAGTTGATCTGAATAGTCCCAATAATGGAAGTCTTTATACATCTATTTCTGCCAGGTTTTGTTGTCCAGCAAGTCTACCTCTCTTCAAGGTTACAAAGGAATTTCTCCATGCGTTTGCTTAGTATTTTTATGTTTCAATTTTTTACATTTTTACTTTGATCCATTTATCCCAATATATGGTGTGAGATAAGGATTGACTTAATTTTATTCCAGATGGTTACCCAGTTTTCCCAACACAATTAATTGAATATCCCATCGTTTTCCTGGTGATCTGAGATGCTACCTTGGCCACACATGGAATTTCTAGATATATTTAGGGTTATTTCTGGGCTGTATTTTCTGTTTCATTGGTGTGTCCAGTTACATACTTTATGTTTCTCATAGCTGGTAGGTCTCTCATTGTCTTTAAGTGATTATTTTCTTTACTAAGTGATATTTACCAATGGTAAAATCCACACGTTCCCCCAGCACATACAGTGAGACATGCCTTTCCCTTCCTGCTCTTTTTCCTACCCAGTTCTCCTCCCAAGAGACAGTGTTACTAGTTTTTTATGTAATATATCCTTCTAAAGATATTTTTCTTCTCCTTTTTCATTTCAAAATCTAAAATATGAAGTGCCACGAAATAATGAATCAGGAAAATGGGTACGTGCGACGTGCAGGGACTGACATTGATATTTGAGCCCGAATCTTGGTTGGGAGAATCTGAGGATTGCTGATCTCCCCGGTACCCCCCCAGGCCCCTGAGCCAACTCTGAGACCTGACTTGAGACTGTGAGATGAGGCCTGCCAGGATCCTGGGCCACCTGGGGGCTGGGATGACTTTCCCCTGGGATGACTGCTTTATAGTTCACACTGTCTGCCACGGACCCTGAGTGTTGGCTCTAATACATGAAACCAGGCCAGCGCCTTGGAGACTGTCCCTGTACTGCCAACCTTAATCACGGTCTGAGTGCTGCAAGTGCCTAGTTTACTTGTTTAGTGGTCCATCCCCAATGGCCTATTGGCGAAGGAATGACCAAGCTCTGACCAGATACAAGGTGCCAGGCTGGGTGCTGAGAGTCGAAAGAATCGCTGTTCATTTCAGGAGACTTGTATCGAGTGTCTGTGATGGCTCAGACATGTCGGAGGCCATATTTGTGACCCCAGGGCTAAGACCACGCCTTCCGGGCCCTCCTTCATCCCTGTGTGCTCAGCTACCGGCACGAGGGCTTACATTCTGCAGCTACTTAGCAAATAGGTTTTTACCGACGGAGCAGAAGACCAACTAGAGGGATGAATTTCAGGAGATGCGAGCTGAATTAGACCCTTAGATTTTTAAATGAGGCATAATTAGGGTTATGTTCATGACCCCAGGGCATGGGGGGGCCAGACCTGTCTGAGCAGCGGTGAGTGGCCCGGCAGCTGTTGGTGGCAAATGGGAAGGTGTGGGAAATTTTTCAAGGGCTGATCTCTCACTTTTGACACAAAAGCCGCTGAGGATGCCTATACCCTGAAAAGCAGAGGCAGCAAGGAGCCGCTCCCCTGATTTAAATAGCAGTGTCCCAGGAGCCGTCCTGGAAGTACCCCCGGGTCTCTCTGTGGGTGACCACCAAGAGTGGCTTCAGAGAACTACTTACTTACCGAGAGGAGAAGAAAGTGCTAAGAATTCTACAAATATCTTCTCCCTCGATATCTTCCTGTTAAAACATCAGCAACTAATAAAACATATTTACAGTCCTCTTGCTTTCTTTCCCTGCCTGAGGGCCTCTCTGTCTAGTCAGCCTAGAATAAAATATCGCGGAAGCGAGAAGCCCCTCCTCGGGGCTATAAATAAGTTGTAGCAAGAAGACAGACCCACAGGGTATTAAGGACAGCGTGCCTCCCTCCATCTCCTGGTCTGTCTCCCCGCCCACCCAACCCCCGGCCACCTCCGGTTCCGGCTGCCAAGATGACAACAGGGACTCTCCTTGCATTTCCCAGGCTGCTCAGTCTGCCTGCAGCTCTGACCCTGGCTCCCACCTCCCCTTCCTTTATGTCTTCCTTCCTTCGTTTTACGCCCCACCTTCCTTTCTAGGCAGCTGCCTCCCGTCTGGTGGTCAGAAGAGTGTGTCCCTGGTACTTCAGGGGCCTGCGATAGCGCCTGACGCCGAGGTGTCCTCGCACGGGATTGCTGTCATCCCTCCCGTGTGCGCAGGGAAACATTCAGAGAGTGGCCTTTACGGAAGACACTTATAAATGTCGTCCTCATTACGAGGAGGCTCTTTCTCTGTCAGAGCCCACATTTCTCGCCTGCAGGGCTGTGGGAACCATGTGGGAATCCAGGGCCTCTGTAAAAGGCTAACCATAGGCTTCCCTGGCCATGTCTGTCCTGATGGATGCTCCCGTGGTAACTGGTACCCGAGGGAGTCTATCGTTAACACCTGCTGCTTCTGTAAATCTGGGGATTGGCCGCCAAGAGTCAGTAGCAGAAAACGAGAGCTCTTCCCTTGAGCAGCATTGGTTTCCTTGCCCTCCTGCCTCCTCCCCAGGCCCTGGCAGGTCCCCGTTCCAGATTGAGATAGTGGCTTGTGGTGATGTTAGTTTCGGGGGCACGGGGGCCAGTGCTTTGAGTGCTAGGCAAAGGCAGAGCGGTTATGGAATGAAACATGTGCCTTATAGTGAGCCCTTGCTGTGTACCAGGCACCGGCTAAGTGCTTTCCCTTCGGTAGCTCGCGGAATCCTCACACTGCCTATCTTGCTTAGAAGGAAATTGGGGCTTAGAGTGTAAGTAACCTCTACAAGGCCACTCAGCATCTTTAGATCGGGTCCTCAGTGGAGCCACAGCCTGGCGGAGGAGGCAGACAGGCCTCGAGCAGGGGCAGGCCCTGAGCAGTCACCCGGTCCTGTGACCTGGTGTGGGCAGAGGGAATGGGGGTCCTGCAGGGTGGGGGGCCTGGAGGGACAAGGAGGCACTGACAGGAAAGAGATGCGTTGCGCACAAGAAGGGCCATGACCTGCGCTGGGCTATAGAGAAAGGGCGGTCAGGTCACTGCCGGAGGTGCTGGCTTTAGCAGCTGCAGGACAAGTGGGTTGCTGGGAGCAGGAGGAGCGAAAGAGCCCTTAGGGGAGGGCAGTGCCCTCATACTGCTCTCAAGAGAGTCAGTCATGAAAAGAACCTAAGAAGTCCAAAGGCTCAGAACTCTTGTGAGAAGCAGGATTGAGCAGGCTGGGACAGCTATCAGGGCGGGCGGGTGCTTGTGATGCAGTTGGGAATGGCTGGGGGTGCGGTGGGGGGGGGTGCTCATACCATAGTTGGCTCTTCTCATACTGAGTTTTCATTTTACTTCTGACATTTTGAAAAGATAAGTTGTGCATAAGGTAAACAGCCCCAAAGAGGGTAGAGCAAAATGCCCCCCTCCAATCGAGTCTCCGATCGAGTCTCTGATCCCACTCAGAACGCGTAGGAATCCGCGCGTGCCTCAGTGCGGAGGACAGGCTTCGCCTCCGCCCCCCGCCCCCCCCCCCCCGCACCCCGCACGAGGGCTGCTCGCCGCATGCGCCCTTCTTGTCCTCCCTAAGCGGCTGTCCGTCTGGGAAATGGCACCGTGTCAGGGCTCTTGCAGTGAGTTTCCTCTTTATATTACACCCTTCAAATCATTTCATTCCAGGAGACATGTGATTGCTCGCGCCTTCCTGAGATGAATTAAGAACAAATGACTGTGATTTTCCATATCAAAACAAACACCCATAATAACGGTTTCCTTGTAGATTAACTTGGCGTCCTTGAAAGGGAGTGAGTGGTAGGGCAGAGGGCCTGGCCTAGCTGTCAGCCAGAGTTGGGGAGGGGGGAAGTGGGAGGGGAGAGGGAGTTAGAGCAGGCTTCTCCTGCCCGCCCCCGGCACCTCGTCCTTCCACCTTCCTTCCACCTTCCTTCCTGGGCCTTGACTTGTGCTGTCTCAGCAAACGGCTTTGGTTCTGCCCCTTCTTGGGCACACCCCGTGGGGGTCAGACAACAGCCCCAGACCCCATCCCCAGGCAGAGGCTGCCTGTGGGGCCGCCCTGGGTGCTGCGTTCTATCAAGGTAAGTCTGGCAGCCCCAAGGTTAATCAGGTTCAAGTGCATTTTTCAAACATATGTAAACTGTTAACTGTAACAGCAAAGAGTAAACTCTCGGGCGAGGAAACACCAGGTTTTCTATATTGCCTTTCTCCTCCTCCCCCTCCCCCTCCCCCTCCCCCTCCCCCTCATCCCGTGCTCATGCATCTATCCGTTTAGCTAGGCCGTTACTGTGATAGAAGGAAGCTGAGGAATAGGAAGTTTAGTTTTCTTCCCCGAGAAATCTAGCCTACTACACTTTTTAAAAGATGAAGTGTGTGGT
Organism: Paguma larvata; assembly: GCA_030068075.1. Lineage (NCBI taxonomy): Eukaryota > Metazoa > Chordata > Mammalia > Carnivora > Viverridae > Paguma > Paguma larvata. The sequence continues at coordinate 121,786,404 of CM057826.1, forward strand.
TGTAGCCTCAATAACAGTAGTTTACATTTGCCAACTGTTCTAAGCATGGAACTTGGTAACTCGTTAATCCTCACCCGCCTAAAAGTGACCTAATTCACCCGCCTCGGGTGTGCGTTGGCACGTTCACAGCGAGGTGTGGGAGGTGGGATTCTCACCCAGGCTGTCCGACAGCAGACCCCAGCTCTGGCACGCTGCCTTTTGTGGCTCTTCCACTCCGCTCAAGACAGACCGAGGAGGTGAGCTTATGCGGACGCACTGGAGACGTGGGGGAAGATACAGGAAGGTGTTCCAGAAGGTACTCAGGCGCTGGGCTGGCCTGGTGGGTTAGGGGAAGGTAATGTTTGTCAAGAATCAGATCGCCTCTTTGTTCATCTGTATCATGTAGAATGACCTACTTTTTTTACTTGGAAATACAAGAGCCAGCTTCCTTAATTAAGCTGTGTTTCCGTCTTACCGGGAGACGTGGGGTAGGTGGGAGACTAGACCAGATGCTCATGGGCTCTTAGGAGGGGGTGTGTCACGCGGGCTTAACGGCGAGGGACAAGTGTGTGTCAGACTTGGCACATCTGCAGAAAAGCAGCAGAAGGGCTCATCGTTACTGAAGACCTGGCATCCCGCACAGAAAACGCTACCTTCTGTTACTGCGGTAGGTTTTATTTTCTCTGTGGAATCCCCAGTTCCTTTGAGGCCCCGGGACAGGCAGACTGGAGAGCCTTGTGCGGCCTGTAAGTGAGGCCCTGGAGCTCTGCATAGACAGCTTCGCAGGCTTCAGACTCTGCGGCTCATCTCCTGAAAAGGTGAGGTGGGGGCCGGTGGATTCCGGGCCCCCAGAGGAATCGGAGGAACGCGTGGTGCAGTTGGGAGGCAGGAAACTCTTAGCAGTCCCTCCCAGATTGGGGTTGATTGGGTTAAAGCTTTCCAGAATGGTGTAAAACAGTTCTGAACTCCATGAACTGCTGAGGGAGGCCCCATGAATTGAAAGAAATACAATAAACAGATTGCTCGTCATGTTGCTGGCCTTGTAGCAAATATCTGTTTTCTCCTTGGGATTACGTGAACATTTGCTTTCCTTTGATTCCTGGTTGTTATTTTCAATATTGCTTTTGTTAGCGGAGATGCTTCAAACAGCCCCGTAGAATCCCCTGACTCTTCGCAAGGTTTGCGTTTAGAGTTTGGCGCAGCCTCTGCACGTCACCTGTTAGCTGTTAGGAGTCTAATTCTGCAAGCCATGACTTCATCTCCCTCAAGGAAGATAGACGGAATGCTTCAATACAACAGATAGGGTTCAGTTCAAGATGTGGAGGGGGTAGGGTGGAGAAAGACTAAGCCTTTGGTCTCTGGGTGAACTTGGAAAGTAGACCTGTCAAAGGTATTCACGTTCAGACAGCTGGTCTATAGCTGAAAAGGCTGCCAAATAATGCCATTCTTCACGGCTGTGGGAATTTTGTCAAGTGACCTTAAAGAGATCACGTTCCATGAGGCTGGGGGCTGCGGGGGCCCAGGGGCGTCTGCAACGCTCGCTGCTCTGAGGAGGGAATAAGGTCTCATCGCTGGTCCGGGCCACTACAAATGATGGATCCAGGGGCTCACTACGTGCCAGAGACTGGCCCTGGCCAGGAGTGGGAGCCAGAGGCACTGGGTGTTTAGCGAGTTAGATCTTAAACAAAAATATCTCAAAAAAAACAAAAACAAAAAAACATATAGCTCATGAGCTGGCAGTATTGCTCATCATTTGACATGTCCCCTTTATAGCATTTGTCATTGGGCCCCAAACCAGTTCATTCTTGGTCATTGGTAATAAAATCGCTCCCCTCCCCTGGGGGAAAGGAAAGCCAGAAAGACATGGCTTAAACTGGTGGAGAACCTTGTAAGGGGTCTGTTTCTTCTCCTCCTAACTGCTCTTGCCCAGTTTCCTCCTGTTGTTTCTCGAAGCTTCCATTTGTATTGGTTACAGCCCCCAGGGCTGTGGCTCCTGAAAACAGCCTCCAAGGGAGGGTCCGACCATGAAGCTCTGGACCCCGTAGAGAAAAGGACTTGTGTCTATAGATCTGGTGCTTTCCGGATTGTCTTTCCCAGAATTCTTTTCTCTTAATTTAGACAGGGCAAAAACTACTTAGAGACGCCCAAAACTTTCCAAGATACAAGATGAATCAGGTGTAGGAAACCCTCCCTTGCAGGAAGGCATGGGTTCCATTCAAGTTGAGACAGAACTGAAGCTGGCTCTGGCCTACCCCCAGGGACTACCCCTGCCTTGTTTGTTGGGGACGTGGGCCCTTCCCACTGCGCGTGTGTTGGGGGGCAGGGGCAGGAACCGACGTACAGCCCTGAGCCTAAGGCTTCCGTGACCCTGCCCTTGCTATTATTTGCAAAGTCGGGGATCAATTACTAGGAAGGAAACCGAATGAGGAAATCTCCTTTGGTGGCATGTGCCCTGCCCCCGGTTCCCCAGCAGCCAGCACCCTCTCCCCCTGCAGAGCAGATGGGACCTGTTCATCAGGCCGAGCAGCTGGCAGTCCACACCTCTGCTCCCCGCCTGCAGCGGGCAGCCCCCTCCTGGCCAGGAAAACCCCTCGTGATTGCGGTTTCTGAAATTGGCCTGAGGACGAACAGGGCGGGCATTTATGGAGACTTGGCAAGGGCTGAGTTCGTGCTCTGGGCTCCTGCCTTTGTTAGCTGTCGGCCGCTGCCTCCGTCTTTCTTGGCTGCTGTGAACCGCCCCGGCTCTCTGCCTGTTGCGGGGCGCGGAAAGGCCGGGCGTGGAACATGCTTCTCGTAAAAGGTGTGTCTCGGAGGTGCTCTGTCTTGTGTGTCCCTTGACAAAGGAGTTGCTATGGTAACTACCCTCTGGAAAACAGGCAGGAGTCAACTGAAGATACGGCTCTTGCTCAACTAGCTGGAGTGTGAATCTGTGCCCCTCTTTGTTCTCCCCACCTGCCACACCTCCTCTCCCTCCCCACAGGCCGAGCCTAGGGCCGCCCATTGGTGATAGGGGGTGGGAGGGCCAGTCTTCTTGAAGATTGAAGGCCAGCTGCAGCCAGAAAAGAGTCGTAGATTTTCCTGCTTCCTGGTGAAGGAAGCAGAGGAATGACGGCCCGGCTCTTTGCGAGGAGCTGCGGTGCTCCTCATCCGACTCCACACACCTGCCCCTCAGTCTCGCTCCCACGTGCCCACCTGCTGAATTAGCAGCAAGTGGGCCCAGGCGTTGCGACTGCCCAAGTGTGGACGCTCAGGCCGTTAGAACCTTCGGCCACAAAGTAAGAGCACAGCGGGCAGGGGTGGAAACGCTCCTGGAAGCGAGGCGGAAATTCTTGGAGAAGGGATCCCCAGATTGCTGCCCCGCACGGGTGCTACTCACAGGTCCTGCCTGTGCTTTGTATGCTTGTATGTGCTGCCGTCTCCCACCCACCTCAGCGGCCTAAACCCGCCTCCCGGGTCTTCGCGTCCATCATCAACCATCTTCACCGCACACAGAGAAAGTTAAAGCAGCCATCTTAACGTAAGATCACAGCCCTTCCCCCAGTGGCCACAGCGCCTTCTCATGGGAGAGAGCCTTCCTCTGACACTCTGGGGTGGGAAGAGGAAGCCATAATTTCAGTCTATCTTGCTGGAGGGCTTTGTACCCCGTTGTGGGTCTCTAATGGAGGCTGGGTGAAGCATTCTTAGCACCTTATTGGGAAAAGGTTGTAATCCACCAGCCTTCTTCTATACTTGCTGGCTCTGTAGACACGGACGGCCCTGTGGTCTCAGAAAGTGCGGGATGGTGGGGAAGGGAGGGGAGGGCAGGGTGGAGGCCAGGAAGGATACCAGATGGGCTACGGCTCTGTGGTGGCAGCTGCTGCTCTCTGGCCTTCTTGCCCCTTGGTTTCCAGCCAGAGACTGCTATGGCTCCCTGTCTTCCCTCTGCCCTCACTCCTAAAGCCTGTGCTCACACCAGGTTAGGCTGCCGCCTCACTCCTCACCAGCCACGGGCAGGACAGTGGTGTTACAGATGTGCTGCCTCCTCGGTGAACACAGCAGGAAGAAGCCTGAGCAGGGCTCATTTCTGCATTCATGGCCCCTGGGGCCTGGGGTCACGTAGACATCCCAAGCACCCTCTTCTGCGTTGGCCAAGATAGGCCCATTTGTGCTGGGCATTGGGACACACGGCCGTGATCACTTAGAGGGAGGCTTCAGTGAAATTGCTGGAGAGGCTGTGCCCCCCCTGTACTCAGGGCATAGCCGAGACTAACGAGTTAGGGTGGGAGGTGGGCTGGTTCTCCTGTCCTCCCTGGGCTTCCCTCTAGTGACTGTCACATGTGAAGTTCAGCGTGAGGGACGCTGGCCTGGGAGTATCAGGTGGTCAGGGGCTTCGTGTTGCCTCCAGTGTTCACGTGTGCTCATGGATGGGATTGTGGAGTAAGTGAAGTCCTGCCTTGAGTTCCGAGTAGAAACCTGTCCCAGGTTTGACTGGTTTGTCACTTCTGCCACCATGAGAGTTGGTGGAGTAGCCAAGCAGTTTTTCACCTTTGTACGTGCCCTGTAGTTACCGCGTTAGATTCAGCAGTTGGCACTCGTGCTTGTGTACCATGGAATATTGTAAATTTTAAAGACAGAATTTTCACCTAGCTAGAACGTTCGCCCTCCTTAGTGTTGTGATGAGTCTCAGTTTTGCCTTTGCTGGGAACATCCAGTATTGACCACTTGACCTGGAATACTAGGAAATCTTTAGTACCAGGAGGAAGTCAGGCTTGAGCCGGGCCCAGAGGGCCGTCCTAGGCAGGGCTGTGGCATGGGCAGAATTTCAGACATGGGGAGGGGGTAAGGAAATGAGGACACAGTGATGATGTTGACAGTTAGCAAGAGCACTGTGCTCCCCAGGAGAAAATACCCGCTTGCCGAAGGGCACTGGCCATCCCTGGGGGTTTGGTGTTGTGGCAGAGCTGTCACCCTGTCCAGTGAGAGCCTTCCCTGAAGCACCGGCCAGGGGACTCTGACTAACCACCAAGCAGGGGCTGGCTCATAGCCTTCGAGTTGGTAACATGTTTTTGTTACAGTGTCATGTGTACAGAACACCGAAGGAGGGACGTCACACACCTCAATTTGACAGCACTTAGTGTATGGCCACGTTAGTTTTACTCCATGGCGTTTGTCAGAATTGCTGGAGACCAAATTGCAGACATCAAGATACTTCACCCCCAAGTACTTGGGCAGGTATCTCCTATGAACACTGTCCTCTACAGGGTACTGATGCTGCGGTCACACCCCTGAAAATGACTAGTCCTTTGGTATCTAATATCCAGTTGACCTTCAGATCTCATTTTTCTCTAGAATGACTTTTATAGCTTTTTTTTTTTCTTGGTCTCGAGTGTGAATGTGCAGTGTTTGACCCTGCTTTGGTCAGCAGAGGTTTGCTCAGGCATCCCCCCTCCCACCACCGCCGTCCCGTGGACGCATGCCCCAGCCGTTGCTCATGCTGCGCAGCTGCCTCTCAGGGCCGCACTGCTGGTTCTGCGGGGTCGGTCCTGGTGACCTTGGGAGCGCCCACGGTGGGCAGCCTGTTCCGGGAAACAGGTTCACATGTCCGATCCACCACTTACTACTGAGGGACCCTCAGCTTGTCCCTTCTCTCTAAGCCTCCTCGGTGTTTGCGTCTCCAAAACAAAGGGGACGGACGGGGGCCTCCTGGCTCCCCAGTACCTCTGTGACTCTGCTCGAAGTGTGGCCAGGCGGGGCCCCTGCAGCTTCATACCTCAGCGCAGCTGTTTCGTGAGGCTGCTGTCTGCGCCCATTCACAGCACCACGAACAGGGGGACCAGGAGGATGTCCGGGACCCTCCGATGCTCTCACGTGACCAGATGCTCTTCCCCTCTGCTCCCCACAGCTGAGATTCTGGAGCTGGCTGGCAATGCGGCAAGGGACAACAAGAAGGGGCGGGTCACGCCCCGGCACATCCTGCTGGCCGTGGCCAATGACGAAGAGCTGAATCAGGTACGGGGCTCTCCTCCACGTCCCCCACCCCAGGTGCTGGTGCGGGCAGTCGTACTAGCCGAGAGATGTGGGGTTGGGGTTTGGCTGGCTCTCAGAGGTGTGGAGTGCATTCCGGACCGTTAGCAGCTCCTCCGCCCCCATGGCAGTTCTCCCTCCAGGCTTTATTTGGGGGCGGGAGGGAAAGAAACAAAATACTTGGCTCTCCCTGGAGGAGAGATGGTGAAGTTTCACCAGAGTGAGGGGCTCTGAGGACTTGTAGACGCCATGGACAGAGGGAGCTGTACCATCCCAAAGCAAGAACGTGAATGGGCAGGGTCGACTTCTTGGAGGTCAGAGACAGGGTGGCCTGGCTCACCATCTGGTACTTTGATTTTCCTGCAAGCTGCTAAAAGGAGTCACCATAGCCAGCGGGGGAGTGTTACCAAACATCCACCCGGAGTTGCTAGCAAAGAAACGAGGATCCAAAGGGAAGTTGGAAGCCATCATCACGCCACCCCCAGCCAAAAAGGCCAAGTCTCCATCCCAGAAGAAGCCCGTGTCTAAGAAAGCAGGCGGCAAGAAAGGGGCTCGGAAATCCAAGGTATGTGATGGGGCAGGAGTGCGTGGGTTGGGGCAGGTGCCAGCACGTGAGGTCGTGAGTGGCCCTTTCCTGCTGAGGGCTTATCCGAGGACCAAGGAGGAATGTGTGGGAGCTTCTTGCCGAGAGGCTAGACAGCCCAGGTGGCCAGAGTCTGGGCAAAACTGGGGGACTAGATTCCTGTAAGGCAAGGGTGATGCGGGGAGGGGGCCGGGGCAGAAGGCCCCCGGAGCTTGCCCGCGCTGGGGATGGCTGCCCTGGAGTCCCACCCAGAGGTCCTGGCTGTCTCTCAGAGCTGTCACTGTGTTGCCGTGCCGGCCTGCCCTCCGCGGAGCATCTTCCAGCAGGGATGTTTCGGACAGTTGGCTCTGCAGGATGGTTGCCTTGTTGAGGAGAAAGATAGACGTGTTACTCCGGTGCCCCTACCGGGCCCAGAGCAGGCTGAGCAGGTCCTAGGTGCTGATCTTCTCGTGGTGAGGGGAGGCCTCTGATGCGGGTGATCTAATGTTTTCTTGGGTGGGGCAGGCCAGCCGTTCCCCATCTCTGCTCCTCACTGTATTGAGGAGGGGCCGGAGGTCTGGGGCTGCAGGCGGTTGGTCTTACCTGTCCGAGCATCAGCCGGAGGTGGGCGGGGGGCTCCTGAAGCATCTGGAACACGTGTTCTGTGTTCCTCCCTCACCCGTCCCTGCCTTTGAGCTGTCGTCTGAGCCTCCGGGGCCAACCAGGGAGGGACAGCGCAGTGCAAGCTCGTCATCGGTAGAATGGAATCATAAGCTGCCCGGCCTTCCCCGGGGTGCCCCCTCAGGTGTGATCCTTCTGGTCTCCAGCCAGACGCAGAGGCGTTTACTCCTGGCAGCAGGTGACCCGGCTATCTCGTGGGACCATCAGTAGTGTCTTGGTGAAAATGCCTTGTGAGTCAGATGCAGCGTCAGCACGTTCTCCCCGGCAGAACCCAAAGCCGCTTCCTTGATGCCATGGTGAAGACGGCTTCCCAGGACAGGCTGCAGGAGCGCTGACCCGGGGCCACGCCCGGGCCCACACTCCCAGCCCACCCTCTTCTCTGAGTGGGTCCACACAGCAGGCCCCAGGCCCCCCATTTCCCGTCTACACTGTTTGTTGGCCTTCGATGGTTGAGGTTCTCGTACACCCTTCTGGGTGCAGACAGATGGTTCCCCGAGAACAACAAAACCTGAATTCCTCTCGCCAACAGGCCACCGCCCTGCCCCACCCCACCTGCCTGAGAGTCACTCCCGGCTCCCTGAGAGAGAAACCTGTTCCTGAGGAGTGTCCTGCAGCTTCTTTCCAGGCGTTCGCGCTCCGCCTCGTCCGGGGGGGAGGCTCGGGACCAGGCTGGGATGTGGCAGAGTGCTCCCTCCCTCGCTCCTGCCAACTGTAAAATGAGCAGATTGAACTGTTCCTTTGTCCCCTTTGAGCATTCGCAGTCGCGGGGAAGAGCAGGACAGGGGAGGCAGGGGAGAAGCGCGCGGGCAAGGCTTCCCAAATGTTTGAGGGTGAAGAGGCCGGGTCCATCATCTTGATCACGGGCCCCAGCGAGCCGGTGCCCTCGGTACCTGAGCCTTCCTCCGGCTGTGGCCCTAGCCATGGCCCTTGGTCATGCAGGCCCACTGCCGGATGGCCTCTGAGCAGCCCCTCTGATTCTGCGTCTCAGGCACCCCTGGGCCGAACCCTGTTCCCATCACCCCAGTACTTCCCCTGTTAGTTTCTGCCTTCCCACCTAACCGAACACCGAGAACGCTGTGTCTTACTTTTTGGACTTCAAATGAAGGCTGTGTGTGTGTGTGTGTGTGTGTGTGTGTGCGTGCGCGCGCGCATGTGTCTTCAGCTCCTAGTAGCTATATTTGGAACTCAGTGTTTCTAATAACCATATGCCAATAATCACTCGAACGCTCTCAGCTTTTCCCTTGATTACAAAAGCAGGAAGTCTGTTATGGTGGTCTGTTTTTCTTCCACACAATAAAATACATTGTCTGCTTACTGTACCAGTATTTGGCTAACATTAAACCCTGGGGGAAGCTGAAATTGGAACCGTGAACAGCTAATTTTCAAAACATTTGTTTAATGTAAATTGTGGTGTCAGCTCCCAGAAACAGCAGAGAACCTGCATCTCCAGGTTTAAGTGGAATGTTCCGAAAATAACCTTTCCAGAGCCATGCCGAGAAAGCCTTGGTAACATGCTAAAGCTCTTGGAGTAAGAGGGAGTTGGTATTTTTCAAGTGTCAACACGTGAATTCCAAATCATAATTTTCCTCCCAATTCTCTGTAATTGGAAGGTTTTGAGAGTCTCCAGTTGTGACAGCTGAGTCAGCTAGTGTGCGGAACCGGTTGGAGAAGGCGCCAGAACCCACCTCGGCCGGGAGTCCGGGGCCCTGGTGGTGCCTTAGGGCCCCTCCTTCCTGCTTGGGTGGCCTCAGCCAAGTCTGTGCCTCAGTTTGCCCCCCTCCCATGAAATGAAAGGGTGCAGTCCAGCCTTACATTTCAATGCCCGTGCATATTTGCGTCATGTTTCTGGCCAGGTCATGGGTGTCAGAGTTGGGATGGTACCAAAGAGGGCCTCTCGCCACGGCCCCCCCTCACCCCTCCTACCCCGAGCAGTCTCAGCAGTGAATTTTTATGGGCTTTTCAGAAAGTCTGTGCATGTAAAAGCATAGAGGTCCGTACATCCCTCCTCATCATACCTGCCTTTGGATATAAACTCTATTACCCTGTGTCGTAGCAGGACAGAGCGGTGCTTAAGGGCGCCAGCTCACTGGCTTTGTGGAGAACCATGTAGAGGGCACCCAGCAGTTCCTGGCACACGTGTTCGGTGCTGCCGCGACCGACTGGTTCTGCAGCTCTGACTGTACAACTGGTCCTTTACAGTTCATGGTGTGGTTCTAGTGACCTCTGTAGTGTGCAGTGTCGTTTTAACCGGTTCTCTGTGAATGAATTTGCACCCGTTCCGAGCATTCCGACAGACAGTGCCACAGTGACCGTGATTGTTTTTGGGTGAGCGTGCTCACGTATCCATAGGATAAAGTCCCCAGTGTGAACTTGCTGAAGCAGACCTGTTTTCTGATGGCCCTTGGTCACATAAAGGACATTTTATCCCGTTACGGAATTCCAAAATCTGCTTCCTCCTCCTAACACCGAACACCAGAGTTGTTGAAAGAAGATGCATTCTTTCGCTCAGTGTTCACCCAACCTGCACGTGCCCGTTATTACTCTTGGGAGTGAGGGGAAGCAGTGAACCAAGGCCCTTGCCCTGGTGCTCGGTGAGCTCTGGTCTCGCGAGGGGGGGCAGAGTCATTGTAAAAGGGGTGTGGGGGCAAGCGGGTGCTGTGACAAAAATACAGCAGTGTGACAGCAGGAGCAGTGTTACTTTACGTAGGTAGTCAGGTAGGGCTTCTCTGGTAAGGTGACGCTCGACACTCTCTCAGAGATGTGAGAGTAAGGTATGTGGGCATTCGGGTGACTGGCAGGAGAGGCGAGTGGCAGAGGGCCAGCAAGGGTGCCTGTCTCCTCCCAGGGAGAACTCCACAGGACTTGGCATGTGAGGTTCCAACATTTCCCTGACACCCACACCTTTGACCGTTGGAGAAGCCAAGGACTCCTTCCCAAGATAAGGTTTTCAAGGACTTATATGCTAAAGATTCAAAGGAAACCATTTATGCTTCCATCTTCCAGGTTAACGCCCCTTGTCAGAATGTTTGCTGAGAGCCCTCAGGTAGTCTTTAGGAAGTCTCCAAGAAGAGAGTTGTTGCCAAAAATCTGGATAAAAAATGCTCTCACCTACCATATTTCTTATATTTTCCTTAAGTTTTTATTCAAAATCCAGTTAGTTAACCTACAGTGTCCTATTAGTTTCGACTCTACAGTACCGGAGAGTCAGTCTCCCGTAGGATTATTTAAGCCCCCATCCGCACTACCCCGCCAACTGAGTTCCACCCCCACGTGGAGATCAGCCCCTGGACCAGGAAGACAGGCTTGTTCCTCACTGCCAGGCAGAAAGCCCAAGGTACTTGGGGGAGAGCACCTGTTTCTTCTTTGAGAAATAAATACTGCCGCTGAAAACTGAGTGATGAATGTTCAGGCTAGGGATGCCAGAGAAAGAGGTTGGTTCTTTTGAGAAGCCGCCATCCTTGGAATTAAACGGCCAGTTTCGCTGGCCTTTTGGTGAGCCTTCCAGCAGGTCAGACGTCAGGGCGAGAGAGAGTAGACATAGGGAGTCTTGGGTTGATGGTTTCACATAAAGCCTTTTGGACACTCAGTCCTACGTGGGCCTAGAAAGCCATCCCTCTGACTCTCACTGACGAGGTTTTGTGCTGTTCCAAACAAAACAGGGTGTAGGTACCATACACCGGAGCTCTGAGACTTGTAGAACAAGACAAAATTCTCCAAAGTCACCATTTCGGAGACGGACAGAGTGTGGCGTGCTAGCTTTGCCCCCTTGTGCCGGGATCTGAAAAGAATCTACCGCTATCACCGTTTCATAAAAGAAAATGGCATTTTAATCCAAAAGGTGGGGAAGGGAAATAATTCCTGACTACAGGCTTTAAGAGTTCGCGGAAAAGTCGTTAATGATTGGAAGGTAGTGACCTCTCACGAGGAGCCTGAGTGCAACTCCCCGGTGGTGAGCTGGGAACCTTGCGCGGAAGGGGCGGGTCTCTGCCAGATGGAGAGGCCGGGGAGAACCGGGAAGGAGAGGCCCGTCCCCTACAGACACGGTTTGGTGTTTTTCTCTCCAGGCCCCCGGGTTCTCAGGAGTTCTCCCACCTTGAATTCCTTTTCCCCACAAGGGACTGCAGGCAGAGGGAGGTTCAGCAATTCTCTCAAGGACACATCACTAGTAGAACCAGAAATGAAATGCAGAATTTCAGAGCCCAAACTTAGTGTCGCTTGTGTGTCCTGTGACCGAGGACCGCTTACTTTGCCTGGCAGAAGCCCCTCTCCTCTGTTGGTGGGGGGCTGAACGCCGTCCGTTGTAGGTGAGGGGGCGACAGCTTAAGAAGTGTTTTTAATACCACGTTCTACGTTAAAAAAAAAAAAAGGGGCGCCTCAGTCGGTTAGGCGTCCGACTTCGGCTCAGGTCATGATCTCACGGCCTGTGAGTTCGAGCCCCGCATCGGGCTCTGTGCTGCCGGTTCAGAGCCCAGAGCCTGCTTTGGATTCTGTGTCTCCCTCTCTCTCTGCCCTTCCCCTGCTCACACTCTGTCTCTATGTCTCTCAAAAATAAATAAACGTTAAAAAAAAAAAATACCACGTTCTGCACTCAGCAGTGAATTTATTTGTGCCTTCGAGATGTATACCCTGCTTTCAGTTCCCCCCTCTCGTTCTCTCTACCACTGTTTTCCAGTTTACTGAGCTGTGCTTGCCATACGGCCCTACACACATTCAAGGTATACAGCATAAGGACCTCCCTGAAATACATGGTGAAGTGATTACCGCACTGCATTTCGATGACCTCTTATAGATACCAAAAAAAAGTGTGTGGTTTTCTTCACGATGAGAACTCTTAGGACTGACTCTCAACAACTTTTTCCTTTTAATTTTTTTTTTTTTGTAGTTTTTATTTATTCGAGAGAGAGAGAAAGAGAGAGAATGAGCAGGGGAGGGGCAGAGAGAGAGGGAGACACAGATTCCAAAACAGGCTCCCAGCTCTGAGCTGTCAGTAAAGAGCCCACGTGGGGTTCGAACTCACAGACCGCGAGGTCATGACCCGAGCCGAAGTCAGACACCCAGTCGACGGAGCCACCCAGGCGCCCCTCAACAGCTGTCACGTATCGCATACAGCAGTGTTAACTGTAGTTGCCATGCGGTACGTTACATCCCCTGTACTTACCTCCTCACTGGAAGTTTGTACGTTTTCGGTAGTGTTTGGAAAGAGAAGTATAGTTGACTTACAACGTTAAATTAGTTTCAGGCCCACAACATAGTGATGCGTCTTCTCTGTATGTTTTACTGTGTTTGCCGCCGGCGTGGCTCCGTCTGTCACCATGAAACAGCGTTACGGTACCATTGATTTTATTCTAGGTGCTGCTGTACCTTTTATCCTTGGCCTTCGTCCCTCTGTAACTCACAGCCTACACCCGCTCCTCCCCTTCGCCCATGTCGCCCTTCCCATCTAACCCCCTCCCCTCTGGCCACTCTTCGTTCTCTGTATTTATGATTCTGTGTCTGCTCTTTGTTTGTTGATTCATCTGTTTTGACTTTTAGATTGCACGAGTAAGTGTAATCATGGTATTTATCTTTCTCCGACTTACCTCACTTAGCATAATATTCTCTAGGTCCAGCTGTATTGTTGCGAATGGCAGGATCTCATTTGACTAATATTCTTTAGCATGTGAATGTGTATTATATGTGTGCCTGCCACTTCTTGACCCACTCATCTGTTGATAGTCACCTGGGTTGCTTCTCTATATCGGGTATTGTGAATACTACTGCAGTAAACATAGGGTGCATAGAGCTTTCCAAGTTAGTGTTTTCGTTTTCTGTGGGTAACTACGCAGTAGTGGAATTATTGCATCATATGGCAACTGTATTTTTATTTTTTTGAGGAACGTCTGTATCATTTGGGGAGTGGCTGCACTGTTTCTCCACGTCTTCGCCCACAGTTGTTATTTCTTGGTCCGCGTGATCGTCACATTTTTCGCAGGTGTGAGGCGGTACCTCATGGTGGTTTTGATTTGCGTTTCCCTGATGATGAGTGACGTTGAGCATCTTTTCATGAGTCTTGCGGCCATCTGTATGTCATCTTTGGAAAAATGTCTATCCGTGTTCTCTGCCTTTTTTTTCTCTTTTTAAAAAAATATTTATTTTTGAAGAAGAGACAGAGCATGAGAGGGGGAGGGACAGAGAGAGAGGGAGATACAGAATTGGAAGCAGGCTCCAGGTTCTGAGCTGTCAGCACAGAGCCTGATACAGGGCTCGAACTCAGGAACCATGAGATCATGACCTGAGCCGAAATTGGATGCTTAACTGACTGAGCCACCCAGGCGCCCCTCTCTGCCTGTTTTCTAATTGGATTGTTATTTTAGTATTGAGTTATATAAGTTCTTTATATATTTTAGATATTAATATTTTATTAGCTATATCATAGCAGACATCATTTCCTGTTCAGTAGGGTGCCTTTTCATTTTATTTTTAATGCTTAATTTTTTTCTAAATTTTTTTAATGTTTATTTATTTTTGAGAGACATAGAGACAGAGTATGAGCAGGGAAAGGGCAGAGAGCGAGGGAGACACAGAATCCGAAGCAGGCTCCAGGCTCTGAGCCATCAGCACAGAGCCCGACGCGGGGCTCGAACTCACAGACCGTGAGATCATGACCCGAGCCGAAGTCGGCCGCTTAACCAACTGAGCCACCCAGGTGCCCCTATACTTAGTTTTGAGACGGAGAGACAGAGCACAAGCAGAGGAGAGGCAGAGAGAGAGAGGGAGACAGAGAATCTGAAGCAGGCCCTGGCTCTGAGCTGTCAGCACAGAACCTGATGCGGGTCTTGAACCCATGAACTGCGAGATCCTGACCTGAGCTGAAGTTGGATGCTTAACTGACTGAGCCACCCAGGAGCCCCACCCTTTTACTTTCTTGATGGTTTCCTTAGCTTTGCAGAAGTTTTTTAGTTTGATGTAGCCCCAATAGTTTATTTTTGCTTTTGTTTCCTTTGCATGGGAAGATGTATATAGAAAAATGTTGTTACAGCCAATGGTAGAGAAATTGCTGCCTATGTTTTCTTCTGGTTTTATGACTTGTTGTCTCACGTTTAGGTCTTTGATCCGTTTTGAGCTTATTTTTGTGTATGGTATGAGAAAGCGATCCAGTATTATTCTTCTGCATGCAGCTGTCCAGTTTCCCACCACCATTTGTTGAAGAGACTGTCTTTTCCCATTATGTACTCTTGCCTTTTCTGTTGTAGATGAACTGACCATATAAGCCTGGGTTTATTTCTGCATTCTGTTCCATTGATCTGTGTGTCTGTTTTTGTGCCAATGCCATATCGTTTTGATTGCTACAGCTTTTGTAGTGCATCTTGAAATTTGTGATGGAGATATCTCCAGTTTTGTTCTTCTTTCTCAAGATTGCTTTGGCTTTTTGAGGTCTTTTGTGGTTTTATACCAATTTTGGTTTTACTCATTCTATTCTGTGAAAAATACGGTAGGGACTGTGTCAAGTCTGTAGACTGCTTTGGGTGGTATGGACACATTAATCACATTAATTCTTCCAATCGATGCGTGTGGGATATCTTTTCATTTGTTTGTGTGGTGTTCAATTTCTTTATGGTATTCAGAGCACTGGTCTTTGCCTGGGTTAAGTGTATTCCTAGGTATTTTGTGTGTGTGTGTGCAATTGTAAATGGGATTGTTTTCTTCATTTCTCTGTCTGCTATTGCATCATTATTATTTTCACACCAGTTACTGTGTATTAATTTTATATCCTGTGACTATACTGAATTTCTTGATTACTTCTCGTAGTTTATTGATGGAGTCCTTAGGGTTTTCTATGTATCGTATCATGTCATCTGCAAATAGTGACACTTTTTCTTTTTTTTTTTTTTAACTTCTTCTTTACCAATTTGGATCCCTTTTATTTATTTTTTTCTTTTTCTATCCCTGGAGCTATGACTTCCAGTGCTATGTGGAATAAAAATAGTGAGAGTGGGCATCCTTATCTTGTTCCTGATAAAAGAAAAGCTCTCAGTTTTTCACCAGTGAGTGTATGATGTTTGCTGCAGGTTCTTCATATATGACCTTTATTATGTTGAAGTATATTCCCTTTAAACCTACTTTTTTTTTTTAATGTTTATTTATTGTTGAGAGAGAGAGAGAGACTGTGAGCAGGGGAAGGGCAGAGAGAGAGGGAGACGCAGAATCTGAAACAGGCTCCAAGCTCTGAGCCATCAGCACAGAGCCCGATGTGAGGCTCGAACTCATAGACTGTGAGATAATGACCTGAGCCGAAGTCGGACACTCTACCGACTGAGCAACCCAGGTGCCCCGTAAACCTACTTTATTGAGAGTTTTTGTCATGAACGGATGTTGGATTTTGTCACATGGTTTTTCTGTATCTGTTGAGATGATCATGTGATTTTTATCTTCTGTTTTGTCAGTGGTGGTATATCATGTTGATTAATTTGTCAATACCGAACCGTCCAGCATCCCTAGAATAAATCCCTCTTGATCATGGCGAATGATCCTGCTGATGTGTTCTTGTACTGAACGCAGTTTGCTAATATTTCGTTGACGATTTTCCACCTATGTTCATCAAGGCTGTTGGATCTAGGGCCCCGGGACCCTGCTCTCATCCACCCATGCCCCGAGGTATAGAGGAAATGTAAACCATGGCACTCACCAGCCCCTCTGACCTGGAAGGAGTTCCAGAAGCTTGCCTGCCGTTTGGTGGAGTTATAGGGCTGGGTCTTTTATATACTAGTGCTCTTTTTAAAATACTTTTTTTTTGAGTGAGAGAGAGAGAGAGAGAGAGAGGGAGAGAGAGACGGAGCGTGTGGATGTGCACGAGCAGGGGAGGGCCAGAGAGAGAGAGACGGACAGAGGATTTGGATCTTTTATGTAGTAGCCACTCTTTTTTTTTTTTTAAGTTTATTTATTTTTAGAGAGAGAGAAAGAGACTCAGAGGGGGAGAGGCAGAGAGAGAAGAGAGAGAGAATCCCAAGCAGGCTCCACACTTGTCAGTGCAGAGTCTGAGCCAAACTTCCGAGCAGTGAGATCATGACCCGAGCCAAAAGTGGGACTCTTAACCGACTGAGCCACCCAGCGCCTCTACTAGCTGCTTTTTTAAATTGAGGCTTTTTTCTGTGCCCCAGGACAAACGAGATTTCTGCTCCCAGTCCCTCAGTACATCCCTCCGCAGTGCAGTTCCCAGCAGAGGGTGGGGGTTCCCCTTATCACCGTGTCTCTGTCTTTCTTTCTGTTATTTTCCATGTGGTCTCTTTATCTTTGTTGTACGGAAGCCGTTCAGTCAGCCCTCAGTTCTTCAGAAGGAATTGCTATGTCAGGAGCTGGAGATGGGGTGTGTCTCGGGCGGAGGCGAGGTTCAGGGTCTTTCCACGTCATCGTTTTGGACTTGAACTCTAGGTTCAAGGCATCCAGTTCTCCCACAAATAACACAACTATAAATAGAAAATTAGGTACAGGGGCTTAGATGGAATCTGAGCGAGTGAAGGGACTAACTTCTTGTCTCCATAGAGCGTTTAACTCCGTCGGGGCGTATTTTTTTTTCTTTATTTTTGTTGTAACATTGTGTCTGATTGGTTGAGGTTATCGTAGGGAGCAGACAGCACTAAGTCTGTGCATCGCACGGTTGGAATTTACAACCACGTAGTTCTCCGTTCTGCTCTTGCGGGATTTAAGTCGTTGGCAGTTTGAGGCTCCTACCAGTATTCCTGCTGCGAAAGTACATGCATTTTGGTGCACGCATGTCGTATTGTTTCGGGGGTGTACTTTTAAGTGGAATCGGGGTGTCACAGGGTGTTCACGTGTTCAGCTTTAGGAGAGCGTGCCAAGTAGTTTTCCCGAGTGGCGGTGAGAGCGCGCGTTCCCGTCTCAGCCAGTGGCAACTGCGGGTCTACCTTCCTGCCATGGCAGTCTGTTTCGAGAGTTAAATTTTAGCCATTCTGGTGGCTGTGCTTTGTCTCCATGACCATTTAGCTTTCGCAGATGCTGAAACAGACCTTGGCCCTTTGGATAATTCCTTCTGTGCTAGTGTTTTGTTGCGGTTTTAAAAATTTGGATTATCTATTTTAAATGACTTACAGTACATATTATGGATATGAATTCTTTTTTATTGAGATCTAATTGGCCCTTAATATTACACTGATGTCAGGTGTACAACATGATGATTTGATATTTGTATATATTGCAAATGATCACTGCAGTAAGTCCAGTTAACATCTGTCACTGTATGAGACAGATGAGAACTTTGAAAGTTGCTTTGTTAGCAACTTCCAAATGTGCAGGATGGTATTACAAACTAGTCACCATGCTCCGTGTTACATCCCCTTGACTTTGTTTTTATTTTTATCACTGGAAGTTTGTCCTTCTGGATCAGATTCACCCATTTCACCTTCCCCCCCGCCCCCACCACGCTCCCCACTTCTGTCAACCATCAGTGTGTTCTCTGTATCTATGAACTCGGCTTTTTCTTTTTTCTTTTTTGCGATTCCACACATAAGTGAGAACATACAGTTACTTGTCTTTCTCTGTCTTGGTTTATTTCACTTAGTATAATGCCCTCCAGGTCACATCCTTCTTTTTTATGGTTTAATAACACTTTATTTTATATACATGTGTGCATATATATATATATATATATATATATATATAAAATGCATTAGGAGAAATGTATAATAGCATATGTAATATATCTAATAGGATATATTATATGTAAGGACATATATATCAGGATAGAAAATATGTTAGTATCTATAATGTATAAGTATCTTGATCAGATTTTCACACTTTGTTTAGCCATGTTTTCATCGGTGGATGCTCAGGTTGTTTTCTCAACTTGGCTATTATGAACAATGCTGCAGTAAACGGGTGCACATGTATTCTTGAGGCGGTGTTTTTGTTTTCTTTAGAAGTAACAATTGTTGGATCCCACGGTAGTTGTGTTGAATTTCTGAGGAGCCCCTAATGTTTCCCACGGTGGCGGCACCAGTGTACATTTCCATCGACAGTGCACACGGAGTTCCCTTGCTCCCTGTCCTTAGCCACACTTACTATTTCCTACCTTTCTCATAATAGCCTAACAGGTGGGAGGCGACGGATAGCTCTCTGTGGGTCGGATTTGCATTTATCTGATGCTGAGTGATGTTCCGCATCTTTTCCTGTGCTTGTTTGTTGTCGACATGTCTTCTTTGGAAGAGCGTCTGCTCAAATTCTCTGACCCCCCCCCTTTTTTTTTTTAAGTTTTTACTTAAATTCCAGTTGTTTAACATAGAGTATAATATTAGTTTCAGGGGAGCAATACAGTAATTTTAACACTTCCGTACAACACTCAGTGCTCATCACGACAAGTGCACTCCTTAATCCCCATCACCCATTTAGCCCATCTCCCCCAGCACACCCTCCTCTGGTAACCATCAGTTTGTTCTCTGCAGTTACGAGACTGTCTCTTGGTTTGCCTCTCTGTTTTTTCCCTTTGCTCATTTGTTTCTTAAATTCCACAGAGGAGTGAAATCATATGGTACCTGTCTTGCTCTGACTTATTTCGCTTAGCAATAATATTCTCTAGCTCCTTCCACATCGCTGCAAATGATAAAATTTCATTCTTTTTTTATGGTTGAGTAATCCGTTGTGAACATATACCCCATCTTCTTTATCCATTCGTCAGTCAGTGGCTACTTGGACTGTGTCCATAATTCAGTTATTGTAGATAACGCTGCTATAAACATCAGGGTACGTGTGTCCCTTTGAATTCGTATTTTTGTATCTTTTGGATCATTGGGTAGCTCCATTTTTAAGCTTATGAGGAACCCCCATACTGTTTTCCACAGCGGCTGCACTGCTTTGCATTCCCACCGACATTGTAAAAGGGATCCCTTTTGCCACATCCTCGCCAACACCTGTTTCTTGTGTTGTTGATTTTAGCTGTTCTGTCAGGTGCAAGGTGAGATCTAATTGTAGTTGTGATTTGCGTTTCCCTGACCAACAGTGATCACAAGCATCTTTTCATGTGTCTTTTGGCCTTGTGGATATTTTCTTTGGGAAAATGTCTATTGGTGTCTTCTGCCTAGTTTTTAATTGGGTTATTCATTTTGGGGGTGTTGAGTTTTATAAGCTCTTTAGATATTTTGGATACTAACCCTTTTTGAGCTAGGACATTTTGCAAATTTCCCGTTCCGTAGGTTGCCTTTTAGTTTTGTTGATCGTTGCCTTCCCTGCGCAGAAGCTTTTTATTTTGAGGCAGGCCCGGTAGTTTATTTGTGCTTTTGTTTCCCTTGCCTCAGGAGACCTAGCCGGAAAGAAGTTGCTACCACTGGTGTCAAAGAAGTTACCGCCTGTGTTCTCTTCTAGGCTCTTTTTGGTTTCAGGTCTCATGTTAGGTCTCCTACCGTTTTTTAATAAAAAAATTCTTTTTCTTTTGCTATTAAGTTGTATGAGTTCCATAGATATTTTGGATATTAACCCCTTATCAGATACAGATTTTCCTTGCATTATGATGGGGTCGTGTCATGATAAGCCCATTGTAAGTCGAAAATACCGTTAAATTGAAAGTGCGTTTAATACACATTACTTACCAAACATCATAGCTTTAGCCCAGCCTACTCCAAACCTACTCAGGACACTTATTAGCCTACCGTTGGACAAAACCATCGAACCCAAAGCCTATTTTTATAAGGTGTTGAATATTTCATGTAATTTATTGAATATTGTACTGAAAGTGGGAAACGGAATGGTTCTCTGGGTACAGAATGGTTGCTTAAGCGGATCAGTCATCGCCCGTCCTGACCGTGTGACTGGGTGGGCGCTGTGGCTACCCCTTGCTGCCCAGCATTCAGAGAGTATCGTACCGCATATCGCTATCCTGGGAGAAAAATCAAAATTTAAAATTAGAAGAGTACTTTCTGCGGAAGGCATGTGGCTTTGCACCATTGTAAAGCAGAAATATTCAAAGTCAAACCAATTCAGAGTCAAATCAAAATTTAAAATTAGAAAAGTATACTTTCTACTGAAGGCATATAGCTTTTGCACCATTGTAAAGCAGAAAACTTCAAAGTCAGGGCCTGTCTGTATATGATTTGCAAAAAATTTCTCTGAGGGCGGCCTTTTCATTTTGTCGATGGTTCCTTTGCTCTGCAGAATCTTTTCAGTTTGGTGGAGTCCCATTTTGTATTTTGCTTTCATTGCCTTTGCTTATGATATACTCACAATCATTGCCAAGACCATTAACAAAGAGCTTACCATCTGTTTTCTAGGAGTTTCTTGGTTTTTGGACTTCCATTCTAGTGTTTAATCCATTTTGAGTTAATTTTTGTGTGTTATGTAAAATGGCGGTATAGTTTCAGTCTTTTGCATGTGGCTGTCCGGTTTTCCCAGCATTGTTTAGTTGCAGAGACTGCCCCTTCCCCATTGTATTATTCGTGGCTCGTTTGTCATGAATTCATGATGTATGTGTGGGTTTATTTCTGTTCTCCTGGTCTCTGTGTCTCTTTTCATGTTGGTACCCTACTGTTTGGATTTACAGTTGGCGTCTTATAGCTTTGTAATATAATTTGAAGTCAGGGAGCATGATGGCTTCTGTTTTGTTCTCCTTTGTCGAGATTGCTTTGGCTTTTGGAGTCTTTGGTGGCTTCATATAAATCTTATCATTTGTTCTGTTGCTGTAAGAAATGCCATTGGAATTTTGATACAGATTGCATTGAATCTGTAGATGGTTTGGGTAGTATTAACATTTTAACAATATTAGTCCTTCAGTCCATGAGCACAGAATGTCTTTCCATTTATTTGTGCCTTCTTCAATTTCTTCAATTAATGTACTAGAGTTTTCAGTGTATAGTTTTTTGCCTTTTTGGTTAAATTTATCTATAAATATTTTTTTGATGCAATTGTAAAAGGGATTGTTTTCTTCATTTCTCTTTATGATAATTTGTTATTAGCATATACAGATGCAACAGATGTCTGTATATTAGTCTGGTGTCCTGAAACTTTATTAAATTCATTTATTCTAAGTTTTTTTTAATGTTTTTTTTTTTTTTTTTTTTTTTTTTTTTTTTTTTTTTTTTTTGAGCGAGAGGGAGAGAGATAGAGCACAAGCAGGGGAGGGGCAGAAAGGGAGACACAGAATCTGAAGCAGGCTCCAGGCTCTGAGCTGTCAGCACAGAGCCTGATGGGGGCTCAAACTCAAGACCCATGAGATCATGACCCGAGCTGAAGCCGGACGCTTAACCGACTGAGCCACCCTGGCGCCCCCTATGCTAACAGTTTTTGAAGGCGTCTTTAGGGTTTTCTGTATGTAATAGCATGCTATTTGCAGACAGAGACAGTTTTACTTCTTTCCGAGTTGGATGCCTTTTCTTTCTTTTCCTTGCCTAATGGCTCTGACTAGGACTTCTAATACTATACTGAAGAAAAGTGGCAAGAGTGGGTATTCTTATCTTGTTCCTGATCTTAGAGGAAAAGCTTTCAGCCTTTCGCTAATGAATATGATGTTAGCTGTGGGCTTAACATTTAGGGCCTTTAATATGTTGACGTATGTTCCTTCTATACCCAGTTTGTTGAGAACTTTGATCACAAATGGATGTTGAAGTTTGTCAAATGCTTTTTCTGCATTTGTTGAGGTGATCATAGGTTTTTTTTTAACCCTTCATTTGTTAATGTGTATCACTTTGATGAATTTGTGGGATATTGAACCACGCTTACGTTCCCTGAAATAAATCCCACTTGATCATGGTATATGATCCTTTCAATGCATTGTCAGAATCATTTGTTAGTGTTTTGTTGAGTGGCTTGTATCTGTGTTCATCAGGGATGTTGGCCTGTAGTTCACTTCTGCTATGGCATCCTTCTCTGAATTTGGTATCGGAACAGTGCTGGCCTTGTAAAATGAGTTTGAAAGTGTCTTCCTCTTATATTTTGGAAGTTTTAGAAAGAGTGGTGTCATTCTTCTTCTTTAAATGTTTGTTAGAATTAACATCGATACCTGGTCCTGGACTTGTTTGTGTTGGTGGTGAGGTCTTCGATGACTGATGCTATACCTTTACTAGTAATCGGTCTGTTGAGATTTTTATTTCTTCACGATTCAGTCTCGGTAGGTTGTGTGTTTCTAGGAATCGGTCCATTTCTTCTAGGTTGTCTGATTTTCTTGGCATATAATTGTTCAAGTTGTCTCTCACAATCCTTTGTATTTCTGTGGTATCATTTGTAACATCTCTTTTATTTCCAATTTATTTGACTCCTCTGGGCTTTTTCTTAGTCTAGCTGAAGCTTTGTCAGTTTTGTCTTTTCAAAGGGCTAGCTCTTAGGTTTATTTCTCCTTTCTATTTTTAGTCTATTCATTGCTGCTCTGATCTGTATTCTTTCCTTCCTTAGGTAGAGTATTCTTGGTTGGAAGTTGCTTTAACTTTCAGTACTCTGAATATATTGTGCTGCTCCCTCTGGCCTACAAATTTCTGCTGAAAAATCCGTTGATAGTCTAATGGGGGTTCTCTTGTAGGTAACAAGTTGTTTTTCTCTGGCCGCTTTGAAGATTCTGTCCTTGTCAGAGTCTTTAACTTTGGACATTTTAATTATAATGTGTCTCGGTCTGGGTCTCTTTGGGTTCATCTTGTTTGGAGCCCTGTGGGCTTCTTGTCTGGATTTCCTTCTTTCTTATGGCCGAATCTTTCAGTATATATCCACCACAGTTCTTTTTTTGAGAGAGTGAGACCGAGCACGAGTGGGGGAGGTGCAGTGAGCGAAGGAGACAGAATCTGAAGCAGGCTCCAGGCTCTGAACAAGCATTCAGCACAGAGCCGGACACAGGGCCCGAACCCACGAACCGCGAGATCATGCCCTGAACCCAAGTTGGATGCTCAAGCACCTGAGCCACCCAGGCACCCTGTATACTCCCCAGTTCTCTATCCATTCATCTCTCTCCGGACACTTAGATCGTGTCTGTGTTCTGCCTCTTGTAAATGATGCCGCTGTGATCACGGGGTGGAGCTCTCTCTTTGACACGGCAGTTTTGTTTCCTTTGGTTATATTCCCAGAAGCGGAATTGCTGGATCATATATGGTAGTTCTACTTTTAATTGTTTGAGGAAGCTCATACTGTTTTCCCCTAGCGGTTGTACCAGTGTACAACGTGGGCAACAGCTTTAAATGTGGAGGCCGCGAGCAAAGGAATCCTTGCTAAAAACCAGCAGTATTAATTATCACAGGCTAAGCCTTACAACTTGGCTTCATAGGCAGCCGACTTGCACCGGGGTCCCAGGGTAGTGGTCACAGCCCCTCCTGGTAAGACCAGCTCCCTTTCTTGGACGTCTGAAATTCTTTCAGTTCAGGCTTTCTCACCTCTAAAAATCCAAGTGTTTGGGGGCATAAGCACGAAATCCTCATCTACTCATCACCCGTGTCCCTTTCCCACGTGTTGACGGAGGACCTCCTGCACGCATTGTGCTCCCTGGGGAAAGCAGTGGTTCTCAAGCTTTTCTGCTTGCCTACGTCCAAAAAGAATTCTGGAGAGCTTTGTATTTCACACGTTTAAAATTTGACAGCTCAACTTTTCATAATAAATTTAAATATCTGTGAAGTGTATAATTTTTGATACATAACTCATTTACCATGTAGCCAAAGAAATGGAAATACAATGTTGATTTGGAATACCAGTGTTTAAAAATATACAGACAAGGTCTTTTTTAACCGGCGGGAAACTTAATTTTCTCCTCCAACCCGTATTTCCCTTTCACTTGTCCTACACAATTTTATCCTAATGTCAAACATTTTATGCTGCTGGTATTTTCTTGCTCTTCAGAACAACAACAACAAAATGGATATAAATTTAAATTTACTTGGAAAGAATTTCTTGTGATCATAAGTCCACTAAATGCTGTGGATTCTACAGGATTGGGTAGTGGTCACATTGATTAATACACAGTTGATCAAACCGATACTGTGCAAATTTAATAAATATTAAAGAAAATAAAATATTCCCGGAACTGTATCTTTTTTTTTTTTTTCCAGTACTGTATCTTATAAAGGGATAGGTGGAGATAATTTTTACCATTCAGTCAGGTTCCTACGATAGTTACTTATTGCTAAAACTGAAACAGGGTTCAGCAGCCTGTATTCGGATATTTATATATAAGTACTTGGAATGTCTTGTGCACAAAACATAAGCGAATGGAAATGGACAGGGTTTCGGGGGGCAGCAACACCAGCCGATCCTCCGACTCTTGAGTTTTGTGTCAGCAGTCACATGGTAATGTCACCCATTTGTTTTAGTATGTCTTACCTCACCGTTGTTTTAGATGGACAGAAAAGTTACATAGTCCAGAGACTTCCTGAATATCCCTCACCTGTTTCCCCATCGTAACGTCTTCCATAACCCCAGGACTTCCGTCACAGCTAAGAAACTGGCCCTGGTACATTACTGTTAACTCCATCAGTCTGTTCCTGAATGATCTCTCATCTGTTAAGTCATTTTGGTATTTCTCCCATTTCGTGGAAAGCACAGAATCAGAAACATCTGAGTAGTGAAAGGATTTGTCACCCAGCCTTTCCCTTTCTTGTTTCCTGGAAAGTAGGTTAGAAACAAGCTCACTAAGGCTTAGGACATCACCGTGGGTTCTACCTTTTTCACTGTTGGGCTGTCTATCGCTTGTGGCATACCGAAAGAATTAGGAAAACCATAATAGGGACCATTTTAATATATCTTTGCTAATACCGTGTTTCTTGATAAAATGGTTTTTGTCTTATTTATATCAGAACCTTGGAGCTTCAGATTTAGGTCATTAATTTACGGAAAATGTTCCAAGTTGGCCTTAGAACTTAAATGTCAAAGCATTCCTTCTTGTTAAAGCATTGAGTAAAACTAGCCCTTACTTTTTCAACCTGAGCAAAAATGTTACTATGTTAATGAACTTGAATCCCTGAGGAGGCGTGTAGACAGGGTTTGTGCTCCAGAGCCTGCCTTCAGGAAGGTGTGGTCATCTGGGATGCCTTTCATCCCCTCTTTTCTTGGTTTGCTCACCCTTGGAGCATCCCTCAGGAGTGCTATCCCTAGGCGAACTATCTAAACACACATTGCGGTCATTCCTGCTCGCCACACCGTACGATATATGTGAATGCGGAACATCCCCAAATGAGCCAAAATACCCATTTCTCCTGTAATCCTTAGGTTTAACAGAAGTGCATAGAAGACTGCTAAAGCCCTGCATCCCTAGTCGCTCCCCGGGGGTATGTAGAGGACAAGGGTGGTGGTGCCGGGAGATGTGGCCTGAGACCTCTGTCACAGGTGCGGATCACTCAGGGCAGATCACTTTCGGGTAAAAGGACACGAGAAGGTTGAGGATCTGGAAATGAATTAAACCTCTCTGGACAACACAGCTTGTCAGGCTCTCAGGAACCCCAGCGTATACGTATTTGAGTCTGGTTGGGGCTGGGAAGAGGCCATGAGTATGCTGGTATCCATGCCCACTGTGAGGATGGGGAGTCCCCGGGGGCAGTGGGGCTCACCAACCACCACCACAGGGATCCTTCTCCAAGGCCGGTTTTCACGAAGGACAGTCGGGAGTGTCTTACCTACTGGGCTGGAAGAGGTTGCAGGGTTATGGTCCGTGGTCTGATTTTTGCTCTTTGAGAACTAGCGTCCAGGAACTGTTTGCTTTTTCCCCTCAAACTTGAATAGTGCGCAGACATCAAGCAAGCAAAGACCCTTAGCTGAGAGATATTTAGTTGGTCGAAATTTATAAAAATAGTTGTTCTAGATTGTCATTCTACAGGAGAGTTTTGCCTTTCAGCAGCTGTATGTTTCCATTACAAAGTGATGCCGGTACAACTAAGTGCCCTCGGAACTCTGCTCCTGCAGCTCCCACCTTAGAAAGGCCCCACACTGGTGGTGTTTTAGTTTCCTGTTGTCTGCAGTGTTACGGGCAGAGCCTGTGAGCCCCCTCCCCGTTAGAAAAGCCCGGACTCCTTTGCTCTCTGCCCGTGTGGGGCTCACAGTGACTCTTGTCTTTGTGCAAGAAGAAGCAGGGTGAAGTGAGCAAGGCGGCCAGCGCCGACAGCACCACCGAGGGAACGCCGGCCGACGGCTTCACAGTTCTCTCCACCAAGAGCCTCTTCCTCGGCCAGAAGGTAGGCAGATGCGCGGCCTTGGTCTGCTCGTGGCCCTGGGACGGGCGGGTGCAGGCCACCTCCATTGCAGGAAGGCCTGGGGATTCCCGGAGACGACTCCCGGCCATGTGGGTGTGGGAGGAGGAGTGGGTGGCCTCAGGGGGGTCTGCGGCAGGAGCGCTGGGGAAGACCGGCAGGTGGGAAGAGGAGGTAGCGGTAAAGAAGCGGGAAAGCCGCTCCCGTGGCGTGGAGGAGGGGGAGGGGGGGGGCAGGCGTCGGGACAACCCTGGGGCTAGTCTGCAGAGGAGCTACTAATACGGCATACGCTGGTCGTCTCGTAGCCCTGGCCAGAAAACCAGCCCCAAGTGAAAGCTGGGTCTTGGGAAAGGAAAGGTCTAGCAGGCAGCCCACATGCTCTCGGGTGGGCACTGAAGGCAGAGCCTCTGCCCCGGGGGCGGGACTGGTTTTAGACGGCCTTAGGTGATGGGCGCACTGAGCCACCTCTCGACTCCTCAAGCCAACTTTTGTTTGTTTTAACCGTGGGCAATGTATTTTCAGCCATCCCAGTGATGCAGCTTTGCCAGGACGCCATGGTTGTGTAAAAGATGATTCACTTTTGTTGAAAATAAAAATGATGCAAAGGCTTTTAAGACCTGAGAGTGAGAGTTAATTAATACTGCTCTATTAACACCAAAAAAAAAAAAAAAAAAAAAAAAGGCGGGGGTGGAGAGAGAGGGAATTACGCTTCTCTTAATGCCTCAGTCCTCCATGAGAAACAATTAAAGGCATGAATTTGACCTTCACGGAAATTGCGTTGTGGCTAACAACTTGGTTCTGAAGCTGCATCATTTTTACAAACTCACTGTCCATTTTCTTCGCATCTCAGCGACACAGCCCTCCTGCTCCTGCATTGCAGTCGCTCCTCCCCCCCCCCCTTCCTGTCACTAATCGCACTCAGGCTCTCATGATGCAATTCCTGTGGCGGGCCTTGCGTTCCAGCAAATAACCATTGCAGCTGGCATTTTAGAACCATTATCTGTATTCTGTATGCCTCTTTCGAAGGGACCAATGAGCAGCGCTTGTCATCTTAAGGTCTGGGGCTTTCAGAGGTTTCATTTAAAATACGCATTTTTAAATTTATTTAAAAAGTTTCAACTCAGCGGTGAAGGCAACCACGTGGGTCTACTTTCACACCCTTTAACGTGTCCTTCGGGTAATAGGTTGAACGTTCGCGCGAACCGCCTTCCCCCTTGCTTTGGTGTGAGCTCCAGTGTGAACCCCCCCTGCTCTGGAGGAGTAGCTCCAGTGTGCTTCAGGTCCCTGCCGCAGACCTGTAGCCGGGCCCGGGAGCCGAGTGAGCAGGTAGAACAGTTCCGGCCCTGCTGCTGTCCTCCACCGTCCCTTCCTCTTTCTCCCATCCCACCCTCGGGTGCCCTGACGCTGGCCTCTCCCTTCCCTGCGGTGTTCTCGCTGCCTCCTGCCAACTGCCCAAAGGCTGGCCTCACACCCCCTTATCGGATGAACTCAGGTACCCTCAGATGGCCACCCAAATGTCCACATACAAGTGGATGCCCTTCTCCATCTCAGGGTCGGGGTCTTGTCTGGGCTCTGCTGCACGTAGCCATGGAAGGGAGCTGGCAAAGGCCTCAGACACCTCGCTAGTTCCTCTGCAACCACGCAGTGCCGTCTTCTCTGACGTGTGGGGTCTCAGGACCCGGTGCCACAGGCCTCACAGGACCAGAGAGTACAAATCAGCAAATACTGGACCCCATTAGGGCTGGGCAGAGGGGAGACCAAAAAGCTACACGGAAGTACCGACACTCTATAATAACCTACAGATGTGTCATCTAATGTTCTTTAAGAAAAGAGGAAAATGGCAGAAGGAGACTTGCCGAAGAAACTAAGGTGCCTGTTTGAGGTCCTGACCTGGGATTGGTTGGGCTGAACCCAGTGTAAAACAGTCAGCTGTCAGAGAGCAGGCTGCGTGCAGACCCAGACAGACCACCCACCCGCCCTCCCACACCCCACAGTGTCAGAGGGGAGCACAAACACTGAGCTACCGTGAGGCTGCCCTCGAGGTTAAATGTTAACGCTTCCAGGTTCGTGACCCACGATTCACACATCCAGGGCGAGGTACCCCCAAATCCAGCACTATACATGCCCTTCAGGGCGAACTCCATCTCCCCAGCTGTGGCATCACAGAATAAGGTAGCACCTCTAGTCAGCCTGGGTGCCAGCATCAGAAACTAGTGGGCCAGCAACCCTTTCTGGAACCCTGGGCCCTGAGGCGTGAGATGGAGCAAGTGTTTATGGTCGGGAGTGTTCTTTTGCAAGCAGTCCTTTCTGGTCCTTTATTGGCTGTTACTGTGGGGTGAAAGTCATGTCTTAATAATGCAAAGGGGTCAAGAGTCCTAAAACCGATGAGAATCTTCACACGAAGCACATTTTAAAATGTCATTACTATAGACCTTTGTTTTTGTTTTTTATTCAAGCTATACAGTGTAGTCCTGGCTTCGGGAGTAGAAGCCAGTGGTTCATCTCTCACATACGACACCCAGTGCTCATCCCGAAAAGTGCCCACCTTCATGCCCATCACCCATTTAGCCCATCTTCCCACCCACCCCTCCTTCCCAGCAGCCCTCAGTTTGTTCAGTGTATTTGAGACAGTGTGACTTGGGTTTTAGGAAATGCCCTAAAAAGGGTACCTGAGGAGGAAGACCGTATGGTCCCCTATGTCCTCCGAGTCCTGTTTCCCCATCTGTCACCGTAAAACCCATGCTTGAACGCTGAGAGCACGGGAAGGTAGAGAAAGGTAATACTGCATCCCGCAAGGCCTGGTTGCTAGGCTACTCGTAGAAGCCAGCCGGGGACTCAGGAGCCTGGGGTCTAATTACCATGGACCGTGGTGTGTTTCAGATTCCCAAGTCTCAGGAGTAATCGTCCTCGTGACTCTGCTTTTCCCCAGCGTTCCTACACACGGTTGAATTGTTTTCAGAAGGAGGACTGTGCTGCGAATCTGCATCTACCCCATGTTTTTGCTTTGTGCTTCAACAGAGATTCACAGCTTCCTTTCAGAGATTGAAAAACCTGATGTTTTTTTTTTTTTTATTTCCAAAAGAATTCTTCCACAGTGTATTTCTATAAATCTTTGTCAGCGGCAGTACCCGACTGGGGCTTCCTTGGTAGGGTCAGTATTACTTGAAGCGGTAGGGAAGGCAGTGTAAGGAGGGTATGAGCGAGTCTCCCCGCCTCCCTGCCTGTCGGGATCGGAGCCTCAACCCTGCAGGTCACTGAAGGCAGGGGCAGGGTGCCGTGGGTTTCTCCCCACACAGACACCCGACTCCCTGGGGCAGCCAGACTGTAAGGAGAGAGGGGGCAGTTGAAGCAGCAGTGAGGAGGGAGGGGCTGATGCCCACTTCCTACCCTACAGCTCACAATCGGCATCTCACCTGCCACGAAGGGTGTTGGCTCGGCTCCTGGGCCTCCTGCGGTGTTCCCGTGTGTCCTCGGTGTGGCAGGTTCTAGCCCGAAGCCTGCCAGATGCCACCACCAGGCCTGAGGTCTTCGGGAGCGTGAAAGCTGGGGCTCCGGGGATGCGTGCAGACAGGACATCAGAGCACAGTTAAAGGAGCCCCTGCATCCCAGGGGCAGGGCGGGAGGGGGCCGTGGAGGAAACGCGGGTCTCCGCGAGGGGCTTAGAAACAGTGCCCTCTCCGTCAGCCTCGGTCGAAGTGGACTCTGGGGACAGGAAGAGAGTTGCGTTACATGTGGCCAGCACAAGGAAATAAGACTAGTCAGCCTCCTCCCTTCCTTGTCTGTTGTGAGCGCATTATGAGAGATGTCAAAACTTAACCATTACAGGCTAGATGTAACAATCACTCAGATGTGTTTATCAATGATTTTTGTTTCCTAAAATGGAAATTTTGAAAATATGTAAAAAAAAAAAAATAGGATTTCTGTAGCCAAGTAGGTCCTGTCAAGGCGCAGTCCACATGTTCCAAGCCACTAGCTCCTTCCCTCTCATTGGCAGGCCGCCTCCCGACCTGCCCTAAATAGTGGGGGCCAGCGCCTGCCTTCCAGAAAGGCCAGGGTGGCCCTGAGCCACCTCAGGTCCAGTCCAGACCAAGGGCCCAGTTCCTGAGCTCTGGTATTTCCATGAGCCCTGCTTTAAGAGGGAGGTACATTTCACCTCAGAGTTGTCGGGATGTTTGATGTCCAGTTCCAACTCTGTGTGCCTGTAGCAGCCTGAGCCCCGTTTTGGCCATCATCTGGTGCTCAAGATTAAGAGACAACCCGCTCTCTGCCTTCTGGGAGCTTCTCCTAATGAGTTCACTTGTGAGGAGAGAACAAGGACTAACATGGACACAACCGCTGGAGGCGCTATAGACCGAGAGACTGGATGGAGTAGAGCCAGCTGAGATTAGGGTAGTCAGGGCCCAGAGGTGGAAGGGCCTCACGGGACGCTTAAGTATGTCCCCTTCTAACATCTGTACAGTCAAGTAGGACCCCTTTCTGCTCTCTAACCGGCAGTGCCCTTTCGT
Source organism: Paguma larvata (assembly GCA_030068075.1). Taxonomy (NCBI): domain Eukaryota; kingdom Metazoa; phylum Chordata; class Mammalia; order Carnivora; family Viverridae; genus Paguma; species Paguma larvata. The sequence continues at coordinate 121,817,261 of CM057826.1, forward strand.
CACCCTGTGGTGGCCAGCAGTCTTCAGATGTTTTAAACTCCCCATGCTATGGTTCAAACCTTATTTTTCTTTTTTTTTTCAGACTTTTATTTATTTATTATTATTTTAATGTTTTATTTATTCATGAGAGAGAAAGAGAAAGAGCATGAGCAGGGGAAGGGCAGAGAGAGAGGGAGACACAGAACGGAAGCAGGCTCCTGGCTCTGAGCTGTCAGCACAGAGCCCGACACAGGACTTGAACTCATGAACTCCCAGATCATGACCTGAGTCAAAGTTGGAGGCTTAACTGACTGAGCCACCCAGGCGCCCCCAAAACTTATTTTTCCATCATTCCCCATGAGAAGACAAAGGAGTAGAGACCTTACTCAAATTCTGAAATCATTAGTCCCCCCTCGCAGAGAATCAGACTAAATAGGCCAATGTTCGCAGTTACCCAGAAATCGTATTTCCCAGCCCACAGGTCCCCCTGCTCTGCCGTGTGCTTCAGCCAGCCACGTGGCCCTTGGGGGAGGGGGGCTGGGGCTCGCCATGGCGGGCCGTCTTCCCTGGCCCCACCAGGCCTATTCGTGTGTACCCGCTGGACAGCAGGGTCCTTGCCAGACCTTCGCACCCATGGCCCCTGGCGTGGCTTTTCTTCTCCTGTCCGCGGGAGCTTCGGCCTTTGTTCTTGATCATTTCACTGTAGGCTTCTGTCCCCTGGCCTGCCCGCCCCCACCACTCTGGTTACCCGTGTGTCTTTCCAAAGTGCCTGCAGCAGCGTGCGCTCTCCTCTCCCACCCGTTCCTCTCCCAGACACACACAAGGCTCCCCCCACCCCAGACACATGCCGTGTAGTTCAGAGGTGGTTGTTGAAAGCACCTCTGTATATGTCAGAGCAGCAGAACAGTCCCGTGGCTCAGCCCCTCGCCCTGAGGGCTTGTGCTGAGCCTGGCACACAGCGGAATGTAGTTGGAAACGCAAGACTCAGATGTGAGGGAGAGGGAGACAGCACTTGGTTGACTGGGAATTCTCCATTGGGGCCGGGGGTAGCGGCTCCCCGCGGCGCTTCAGAGAGCAGGCTGCCTCTGTCAGGAAGGAAGGTACAGAGTCCTGAGGGAACACGAAGTTCTCCAAGGAATTTTTGCTGTCTGCAGCCACTCGCTCGCTTCAGCACAGCCTTGAAGCCCCCTGGCACCCACCCTCCCACCCCCACACACAGATTCTCCAGAGCGCCCATCCCCCAGGCAGAAGGGGGCTTCTCCCCAGGCAGAGTCCGAGACAGTCTTCCGGTGTCTTCTCCACTACCCGAATCAAAGCCCATGGAAAATAGCCGATTTTCCTATGAGGCACTTCCGAGTAGAAGCTAAGAAGCAGCTACACCATTGGAAAAAACTAGCGTGAATTTTAGGGATTTGAACATGTGTATTTTTTAAACACCATGAAAGGAAACTCCTTGATACCCTAAAAATGTGCTTACCTACACCACACCGAGTAAAGCATTGCTTTCCCGGTGGTCTCCTTTCCCTTCCTCCCTCACCCACCACCTCCTACTTCACAGTATAGGGTTTGGGGGTGTTTCTTTTAGGAGCAAGAGCAGGGAGGAGTTACTTAATTTGAGTTGTTATAAACACTCTTAGCTTGAAGTGAGATGCAAAGATGCAATACTTACATGATACCATAATCAAACCCTTGACCTTGTCCTGAACCCTGACTCCTCACCTGCCTTCCTCCAGCCCCGCTAGTCTATGCCCACCCACACCTCTTCTCCCTGAGTGCAGCAGTTAGCACCCTGGCCTCCGTGCTGGCCTCCTGTATGCCTCCGCCCCGTAGCACGAAGTGCTCTGCTGTGTGCGATCACCCCGGGGGGGCTTCCACCAGCTTCGGGGATGTCCGTGGCCCCTGAGCCACCCTGCAGCGCTGGGAACCAGGTCCCAGGAAGTCCCGGTGCTCCTCTTCCAGCGTCCAGTCCTAACAGGAAGCGGGGCCCACTGCCCTGCCGAGCCTTTCCCCAGCCATATGACCAGATTTGTTTCCAGAAGTGCCTTCTCACAGAGACTGACTTAGTTGAAGCAGGTGTTTATTGAGAATCTACTGTCTGCTTCTGGGGCCAAAACTCTGGGCCCCAGAAATTCAGGGTGCTGGAGCTAAGGTGCCAGGAGCCTCCCTGCCAAGTGTCTGCACACGGCCCTGTCCTTCAAGTGCACGCCCGGACAGAGGCTCCTCTCCCACTGGGCCCTGCGGCCTCAGGCAGCTCTCCCGGCGTGGCTCATGGTGGGTCCCAGCCCCCAGCTCCTCTGCGGGCGGCTTAGGCAGTGCCCTTGGCCGCAGCTGTTAGGAATTCAGGCCCCTGAAGGATAAGCGTCTTAACTGACAGCGAGTGAGCTAGCACTCTGCTGCAGGCCCTGGTACCCACGAACAGGAGGGGAAAGGGTAGGACCCAGGATAGCAGTCCGGGGCCAGCCAGTTCCACTTGTCCGTCTGACAGTCGAAGCTAGAACTCGGGGCTTCTCTCGGCCTGATGGTTGCTATACCAGTGGAATACCTGTGGGGAAATCCCCCACAGGTGGGGAGGAGGACATTCATTGACTCTTAAAAGAGAGCCTGTTAATTTCCCTGCTCGTGAGGCTCGAGGAAAACCCTCGGCCCGGTGGGCCTCGACAAGGTGAAAACACTTGAAGAGACACACGGTCTTGCTAGAGAACTGCGGTTTCTCTTCCCGACTTTTACCAGGACCTCAGGATTAGATGTTCCTAAGCGACAGATCGTCCCGCTCCTGGCCGTCTCTGAGCAGGGCAGGGGAGCCGGCCAGCCGGTAGTCAGGGTGATGGGGACAGCCTTAGAGACCCGTGGCTACTTGGAGGAGAATGGCAGAGCTCCTAGGGCTTTCCCACGCCAGCTGGGACTTCCGTACCATCCCAGGGCTCAAAGAGGAGGCCACACACACCATTCCCACCGCGGCAGTGAGCACCCTGATTCTGGTCCTGATCGCTGCTGTACTTCGTTCCTTCAAAGGGAAGTGGATCCACCAGTCCACGTGGCTCACGCCTCCCTTTGGCCCCAAGCATCACCTGGCAGGTTCTGGAGCCTCAGCCTAGCTTGCTTCCTTTCAGCATCCCGAGCAGCACTGGAGCCTTGTTTGAACTGGATTCGTTTTAGCCAGCGACTCCCTGTCCGCCCCCCGCCCCCACTGTGCGCCCAGTGCACCTGGAGTGTGCACTGCCCTTCGTCTGTGTCCCAAGGCTCACTTCTCTGTGCCTTCCCGGCTCTCCTGTTATTTCCCACCTCATGCTTTTCTTTTCAGCTGAACCTTATTCACAGTGAAATCAGTAATTTAGCCGGCTTTGAGGTGGAGGCCATAATCAATCCTACCAATGCTGACATTGACCTTAAAGATGACCTAGGTAATTGGGGATGGGGTTTGGCACCGCCAGCGGTCAGATGAAAAGTTATGGAACCCAGAATTTAGGCTCTTCCTCCTCTCAAACTTCAGACGGTCAGGCCAAAATCCCAAATCCCAACTGGACACTTGAAGGAAATCCTGAATGTGTACTCGTTCGGAGCCTTTTCAGACAGAAACGATCTGGTAATGTTTCCTTGAGTGCAATTGGCTACTTTCCCCTTGATTGTAAATGTATTGCTCTCTAAATTCTCTTCCATAATGATCATACTGACTGCTGGTTACTTGGGAGGGAGTTTTTAAAAATGTGTTTGTTTTTTTTTAGAACTGAAAAATCTCAGGTTACTACAAAATGATAGTTTCTCCATTTAAGCCCTAATTAGAAATAACAAAGCTTAAAAGCACTTGAAAAGGGAGAAAACTAAACTGCATCAGCATATCATTAAGTTGCCTTTAATCCAGCAGCCAATTGGTTTTTCCTAAATTTACCACCTACTGTCACTTCCTCAATTTTTTTCTATGACGGAAAACAGTATATGACTGCATGCCAGCCTCATGAATTATTTGATTAGGGGATGATATTAAGACAGAAGGGCAACATCCCTTTCTGAGTGGGTTTCCACAGAGGACAACTGTGCCTCAGAGTCCAGGTGTCTCCCTGATTCGGGGTACGCTGAGAGGGACCCCTCAGGTGTTCCATCCTGTGGCTCAATCTTGGCACGGGAGAAAGAGCGGGGGGCTCGGGGAAGCCTCCTGTCCTCTTAGCTGGGGTCGTTGCCAGGGGCAGCAGGCTAGCAGATGCCCACAGGCAGCATAAAGCCAACCCAGGTTTGTTTTTAAGAAGCCTCTACCCCCGACCTTTGGCCACCTTGTAAGGTGCCTTTCTCTTTCTGACACAGATGCTCGTTCTAGAGCCCAGGCCCGACCCACACAAATTGGGTCTGACAGTGGGCTCGAAACATAGGAACTGGGACTCCAGAATGCCCTGCCCAACCTTGTTTTCTGACCATACTTTCTAAAAAAAGAAAAAGAAAAAAACACATGCTAGAAAAAGCAGGGATCCCATGTATCCGAAGCACGTTTTATACGTAAAATACAGGAAAGTAAGAGTGACGAGAAAAAATGGCAGACCTGGGAAAACATCTGTCCACATCGGGGTGGGGGGGCGGAGGGGGGAAATAAAGGCAGTTCTCCATGCACACATACTGTTTTCTTGGTTTCCAAGAGCTGTCCCTCGAAGGCAGGCAAAACGATGAATGTCCTAAGACCAAAACTCCAGCTCTGAACGTTGACGGCTGCCAGCAAAATGGAGAAACTCGTTGTTGTGGTTGGCCTGATAGTCCACGTTTTTGTTTTTTTTTTTAAAAAACAGATGCCATGTTTTAGTAGCCTTCTCAGTGGGGTGCCAGTCTTATAGGCTTTTGCGAAGTGAACCGGGGCATTCGTTGTTTTGTTATTTCTTTTAATCTTTGGAAATGATCTCATGTGTGTGTTTCTCTTTTTTTGGACATGTCATTCAAATGTTTAATTTAAACATGTCACATTTGATATTCCTCCTCCTCCTCCTCCTCCTCCTGCTCCTCCTCCTCCTCCTCACCCCCATCCACATGTGCGCACACTTCGTGGACTGATTTCCCCTTGGGCTCACATGTTGGAATCGACCAGGTAGGCCAGCCCTGCCATTGGGGCCTAAGTAAATGTGCCTGTGCGTGGGTCTCGGTCCAACACAGTTGATCTACATTTGTTTACCTGTTATAGTTGCAAGTTGTACAGGCTGACATTGCCTCGATCGACAGTGATGCTGTCGTTCACCCGACAAACACTGACTTCTACACCGGTGGTGAAGTAGGTAATGCCTAGCCGGGTGCTGCCGAGTGTGTGTGTGCATGGTCAGTCGGCCGCCGCAGACAGCTTGATCTTTGACAGCTATGCAGGGCTGCATTCATTTCACACTTCCAGCTGTCCCGACCTCCCCACGGTCGACCTTGCCAAGGTCCCCGGTCCCTGGGCTGCGGACACAAGAGGTACAGCTAGCCGGCAGCCAGGGCGCGTCCTGCAGCTCACAGATGGGCGCACTTCTGGTTCGGAAACTGGTTCGGCAACCTCGTTTTTGCATTTGCTTCACGAGGCACAGCTTTGTTGGAGACCGGGCTCCCCTGTGATTTCAGCTGCCAAGGGGGTGCAGCGAGGTCGGCCGAGTGGCCTCCAGGACCACTGACGCACCTGCTGCGGGCCAGACACGTGGGAGGGCCGGGGCACAGGTCTTGGCTCCCCGCCCCCCCCTTTGGCATCGGAAGCACACTTTCCTGAAAACGGCCTCGAGGCCTCAGGTGCACTCAGGGGCATTTTGAGAACACTCTCCCACGCTGAGGTTCTCAGACCTGAATTGCATGAAAGTCACCTCATTCTGATGTGGGGTCCCCAGGCCACTTGAGAAACTCCCAGACCCAGAAAGCTCCTTCCCGCTCCCTGGCAGCTGACCCCCATAGTCATTTGGCTTCCTGCGCTCAACAGCTGCGGGTGGGGTGAGGGACGCGGGGCAGGCTGGGTGCTGAGCACTGGCTGCAGGCCTGCCGCCCGAATGTCAGGTAGTGCCCTGCTTTAAGAGAGTGCGGTGGTGCTTACGTGATGGGGGGCATCCGGATTGATGGCAGAAAGGCCCAGGTTTGGAGCTAGGTGGCAGGGGCTTAAATCCCAACCTTGCCACCTATTGAGAACTGGGCCAGTTACTTAACTCCCCAGTGCCTGAGTTTCCCTATCTCTGCAAGCGTCATAGTAATGAGAGTTAAGATAACATAAGCCAAGCACCTTGCTCTGTGTCTGCCTCCTCACTGGTGCTCGCCATATGGTCTTACTCTCGTGCATCTAATGATTTTTGCCGTCTATGTGTCGGCCCTGAGAGCGGCGCCCTGGGTGTAGATTGGAACACCACTTTCTAAAGTGGCGCCCTTTCTAATGAGGGCAGCAGTGAAGTCATGTCGAAGGCTGAGGCTATGGGGATTTTCATGAGCGTCCCAGACACTGGAAGTACAACGTCTCAGCCGGCCGAGGCTGTCCGGCTCTGTTTAGTGTCATGAGCAAGGCCCGCTGTTCGCAGCCCGCCCCAGCCACTGTGATCTGGGCTGATTGCTCTCCTGGGCATTTTGGATGTCGGACGCGGATGGAAAAGACACACTGGACGGGAAGTCCGGATTCGCCGAAATGAAATCAGGCTGTAGGCAGTTAAAATAAACTCCGCTTTCACAGGATTTCGGAGGAGTTTAAGAGCTCCTAAGTCAGGCAGCTTAAGAGAAAGATACTCTTTCTCTTTCTGTCTTGACCACATGCAAACTTGATGGGAGGCAAATAAACAGAACAGCTAAGGGCTTATCTTGCTGCCAGGAGTGACTAAGGCCCGGGTTCATCCTGCCATCCAGGACTTGGGGTGAAACGGAAATTAGCACCCTTCCAGTGCAAAGGTGTCTCCTCCCCCAGGCCCAAGGAGATGAGAAAGCAGACTTTCTTTGCTGTGGCTGTGGAAGGGGGGAGTTCAGCAGGGTTAGCTGTTCGGGGACATAGAGCTGGAGGCTTTGAGATGGAGTCAGGAGCCAGCCGAGGGGTAGCAGGCAGAGAACCCAGTCCTTCCTGAACCGTGACGAGAACTGGTCTCCTTGGAATCAGGACAGTGCTAATCCTTCCCCTTGTGATGTGCTCGCCCTCCCCCCACCGAGGTGCACAGGGTAGGCGTGACGAGCCTCGGTGACGTGTAAGTACCCTGAGTCCGAGAGCTGGCCCGAGGTCGCACGGCACATCACTGACGGACGCTGTCACAGCTGGAAAAGAACCCCAGCGGGTCCGGACGGCTTCACTGGCCAACGGGGACCCTAAATGACCGTGCCGGAACCCAGGTCTTCCAAAGCCCACCTCAGTGCCTTTTCTCAGTGAACCAGTCCAGGCTAGGACTGAGCCCATCTGTCTTTTACGATGCCAAAAACAATGACAAACCAGATTCACGCATGGCCTCAATTGGTTCCAGCTCCCACTTTGATGTGTGAGAGGGGCAAAGAGGAAGCTAGGGCACGATCACTCCATTTCTCCCATTGGGTGTGAATTCCTGAGACCCAAGACTGCTGGAAGAAGGAATGCCAGTGCAGGAATGCTTAGCCCCGTGATTAACTCTTACCCACCACAGTTCTTTCTAACAGTGAAATAGACCACAGGCTTAGCCTGACGTTCGCCCAAGCCTAAATTTTCGCTGAGGCTGTTTTGAACACCAATACTTATGCCTGCTTTCTAAGCATGAAATAATGTTCTCGTTCTCATGGGAGTAACACGTGTTTATGCTTGGGGGCGAAGAAGCCAATTGCTTTATGATTAACCCTGAAGTGAAGCCTAAAAAGCAAGAGTCTTACATTGCTAGTGTTGACAATCCAGTCGAAATGGGCCTGTTTCTTGTTACAAAGTACACGTGTGTCTACATGAACATGTGCGTACATATGTGTGTGTAGGAGTCCAGTCCTGACCGGGGTGATTGCCTGCAACCTAGGGTTTGACTCTTAAGTTCGGGAAATGCATTAAGTGTATTCTAACTTGCAAATTTCACTTCTAATTAAAGCAAGATTTCATGATAAGTAAAAAAAAATTTTAAAGTAAACGCTCTTCCTAAGATCGAACATGATTCCAAAGATCGATTCCAAATCAGAGATCGATTTGATTCCAAATCAGCCCATTTTCTTAATCGGCTTTGCTGGTAGTATTCCTCCAGGACTGATGTTGTTTTGCCTTCCAAATTTCTCCATTCTCCCCGAGGAGTATATAGGGTAGAGAAAGCACACCAAAAATTGTTGCACGTGGAGTGTTTTTGTTTCCCTCCCACAAGCCTGAGGATGGGTCAGATGGGAAGGCCAGACCAGGCGTGGTGGGCAGCAGTGTTTGGGACCCAGCAAATTCAGACCTCAGAGGCGTTTTTCTCAGCTGCGTGATATTTTGAGTGAACCTGTAATTGGGCCTCACTCACCTGGGTTGTATCCCCAGAGTCTCCCTGCCGGGTGGAGGTGGCCGTGAGCCTGACGCCGCTCCCTCAGGCGCGTTCAGCCACCGTCTGTGATGCCCGTCTTTGTCAACAATATGCAGCGGTGGTCACAGCAGTTAGAAGTCTCTGGAGTGGATGTGTTTTCCCTCCTGCCACCTCTGCTATTTTAAGCGTCCGTGACTGCTTTCCAGGACAGGTGAAGGCGTGAGGGCAGTCTGGGCTAAGGAGGGATGCTGGATCCCACCCCAAGCATCCCGCGCGAACGGCTCTCTAAAAGCCAGGCCTGCTCTTAGCCATCCTAGAGCTCCCGGGGTGGGGGGTGGGGATGCCGGCCTGCCGGTCACGCTCATGCACGCATCCCCCACTTCCTGCAGTGGGCCGGCGTGCAGGCCAGTGCCTGCCATCAGCCCTGGTGCCGACTCGTTTGTGACCGTGCCCAGGCCTTGTGCTCTTCCTTCCAGATATTTCTTGGGGTTAGTTCACTTCTCCAGAACAAGCACACCCATAAGGCAGATTTTTCTAAGAGAAAAAGACCTAGTCACGACAGGGTGAACGCAAAGAGAATTTGGGCTGGTGCACTCTGGTGCGCCCTGACTGACATACACCACAGTGTGCCGAGTGCCACTCTGAATTTTCCGAGATAAATGGTGAATCTTAAGGGGAGTATTTGATCCTCTTGTGAGGAAAAGTACTTTAAAATGTGCAAAACTGATGAAGCAGAGCTTAAGGAAGAGAGACCCCATTCTGGCCAAACTTCAAAGGACGACGTTGTCACCCGTTTCCAATGCGACCTGCTGTGCCACACGAGGCATTTAACCAAGGGGCCTCCTAGGCCCACCTTGTGTGGGAAGTCGGTTTTCCTGGCAGGAATTGGGTACTTAGCAAGTACCCAAATTCCAGAAAAGGTGCTGTCTACCTCCCCCGGGTTTAACCTTGAAAACCTGTCCCTAAACAGTTGATGGTCTTCTGCTACAAGTTTCCATGTGGTACACGCTTCCCTTTAAGCTCTGCTTCTGACGTTGCCTTCCTTTACTTAAAGTGATTCTGATTCATTAGTGTGATGAAGGGAATACTGTCTGAGGCCATTTCTTTTTATTTCTTTTTATTTTTTTTGTATTCACATATGACGCCAAAGCTGCAAAACAGGAACGGAGCATGGTAATGATGCTGGCCCAGAGGTGACCAAATCTCAGTGCTTTCCTCTGGACCTGCTGCCAAGGGGAGAGCTTGGTAGGCTTCCCCTAAAGCCTCCGTTTTTGGGGGTTCGCCCCAGAGAGAAGTAAATCGAGAGGAGGCATGAGCCTCAGAAGCCAACACCGTCTGGTTTCTCACGGCGATGAAAAACACGCAGGACTGGCACGCTTGCATGGAACAGGCGTCTCCCGTGTCCCTGACATCTCTGGCATATCCAGGGTTACCCCGAGTCACCCCCAGATGTGGGACAGCGAAGCCAGCTCAGTGGCACTGGGCCGAGTGGTGAATCTTGTCGCAATTTCACTTTCATGACTTCACCAAGGCTTAGTTTCCTGTTTTGCAGCCGTGTGGAAATTTAGCCGGTCAGATCATTCGAAGTATGTAATCACCTGACGTGCTGAGTGTCTGTGTGTGCCCCGAGACGCAAGAGTGGCTGTCTGACCTCGCCCTGTCCTTGTCTAGGAAACACGCTGGAGAAGAAAGGCGGCAAGGAGTTTGTGGAAGCTGTTCTGGAACTCCGAAAAAAGAACGGGCCCTTGGAAGTAGCCGGAGGTAAGCTTACTGGGGCGTGGCCGGCACAGCATTAGGAAAACCTGGTTTTGAGGCATCTTGGAATTCAGGGGTGCGCGGCCATGCAAACCTTTCTCCGAGCCGGAGGCACGGGGAACCCTGTTAGCTTTGCAACTCGGACTTAAAACACATGCAGATTGTCAGCGTCGGGTTTGTGAAAACTGCCTTCCACGTTTTTCTCTTCATTGCTCAAAATAGCTTTTAAATGTTTGAGGTCTAGACTCTAGTTTTAAGGAATTACAGCAGCCGAGTTTGGCAAAGCTCAGAGCTGAGAATTGTAGATAGCGACACTGAGCTGTCTGCAAAAAGCGCTGGCAAGAAGTGCAAATTAATCATTTTCATTCAGCCATCTGGGTGTTTAAGGGGCAAAATAGAAATAGATATTTTTCATTGGCCCCGCTCACATCTTTCCTGATACCAGGGGTAAGAAAGTAACATGGAACCTGATGTGTGGGCCATGGTTGCTAAGAGCTAGAGGCAGAGCCTTCTTCCTGCTGCTGGCCTGGATTTTGGAATTGGAGGTGGGCAGTAGGACGTGAAGGACAGCGGGCCTCCTGGGGCCCTGGGGGGCCAGTAGGGCCAGGCCCTTTCATTCCACCAGCCGTGTGAGGACAAGCCCTTCCCTTACTTTGGCCTCTGGATTCTCTTCATACTACATGGTCCCCAGTGTCCAAGTTGTCTTGCAAATCCCATTGCTGCTTTAAAAATGAAGCTTCATGGAATACAGGTGGCACCAGTTACTGTGTGACTTCTACACAGGCCCTCTGTCAGAGGGTACGCCGGTGACCCTCTTCCCCAGTCATGCTGGGCCAGGCACGGAGCCCGGTGTGGATAAGAGGGTAGCATTCCCTTTGCCTTGGACCTCCGCCCTGCCCATTTTGTTTTGCCTGCACCAAGTGTGGCAACAGGTAGGGGACATTTCCAAGCCCTTCTATGTACTTCTACCGAAGTCTCATAGTGAACAAGGGAGAACTGATGCAGCATTAACTACCCAGCCAGGGGCTCCTGGCCTTTCTCCAGTCCCTTCCCAGCACCGCCCCGTGCCAGCCTGGAGGTCCTTCCCACGGGTGACACTCCGATGGAGGTCTGACGAGAGGTCAGCCCTGGTGGTACCCTACCCCAAACTCAGCAGGTGACACCTGGGCCACAGCTGATGCAAACCCATTACGCTGAGCATGGCCAGAGATCTGGCTGCCTGTCTTAATAACTCATTTTGTCATTGATACTAAGATCAATTTTAGAATAAGTTTTGGAATATCGTTAAACATGTAAAGGTAGTGTTAACACCTTAGTCCTGGCCCCACTGTGCAAAGGTAATCACTGCTAACAATGTTTCTGGTCTTTTCCTATGCATCACTCAGCGACTTCTCCTGAGGACAGACTAGGGCATAAACCCCCCGATCTCATGTTGCTGCATGTCAGCATTTGAGCCCACAGTTGTTTTTTTTAAATGTTTGTTTATTTTTGAGAGACAGAGCATGAGTTGGGGGGCAGAGAGAGAGGGAGACGCAGAATCGGAGGTAGGGTCCAGGCCTTGAACCATCAGCACGGAGCCTGACGTGGAGCTCGAACTCACAACCTGTGAGATCATGACCTCAGCCAAAGTCGGACGCTTAACTGACTGAGCCACCCAGGTGCCCCAAGCCCAGAGTTCTTAAATCAGCCAGGAAGCAGAGCCAGGACTCAGACCTATGCCTTAGTTCAGAGCTGTTTTTACTGTGCCATGCAACACTCTTCCCCAGTACGTAGTAGTGCCCCAGCAGACCCGACAGCCCTACCCATGAGGACTGTCGTCCCTCACCAAGTGGGCTCTGGTAACATTCACACCATAGCAGTGGTGTGGAGGCCTCAGTGTTTTCCTGTACAGAAACGGCCCAGGAGGCACTCAGCAAACCCATCACCCAGAACCACCCCCTTTGCGTTGTGTCTTTGGGGACAGGAGTCCCAGAACATGCTCTGGAGGACCCTGTGCTGACTTGGAACCCTTCCTAAGGGGTAGCAAGCCTCAGGCCTGTGCCTTTAGATCTGACTAGAAGGCAGAGCCTTTCGGTGAGAGCCGGGTGGGGTGTGGAGATGTGTAGTGGGTAAAAGGCGGCTCTTCCAGGAACAGAAAACAGTTCCAGCCTGAAAGAACAATTTAATTCAGTCAAAATGAAGATCAGGTTGAGAAGAAGGCACCAGAGCTGCCAGTCATGTTGCTTAGTGGCTCATTCAATGGCGCTGCTTTCCTAACAGGTTTACCCTGAGCTATGCCAGGGAGATTTATAGATACATCCTAATTATCTGTACAGGAGTCCACTGGAGGAACGGGCTGAGAGATGCCCCGAGGCACATTTGAGGCGCCAACATTCTGACGTAGTGGTGCAGGCTCCGCCTCTGGGAGGATGAACAGAGCGGCCTGGCTGCCATCTTGGCTAAAACCCACAGTGGCGATGCGGCCTCACGCCAGCGTTCCCGGTGCTACCCCTGAGGAGAGGGGCCGGAGAGCAGTTTCTCGGTGGAGCTGACCGCAGCAGCACAGGATGGCAGGCAGCTGCAGCCCTGCCTCGATGCAGGCCACGGTGTGGGGGGAGCCCAGGGCGGGGGCGCAGCAGCCGGAGGGGTCTGTGTCGGGCGTCTGGTGCAGAGGGACAGAACTCACTGGTGCTCTCTCGCCCCCTCCAGCTGCTGTCAGCGCAGGTCATGGCCTGCCTGCCAAGTTTGTGATCCACTGTAACAGTCCGGTCTGGGGTGCAGACAAGTGTGAGGAACTTCTGGAAAAGACGGTGAAGAACTGTTTGGCCCTGGCAGATGATAAGAAGCTCAAGTCCATCGCGTTCCCGTCCATTGGCAGCGGCAGGTAAGGGCGCGTCCCTCTACTCGTCTGCATCCTTAGCCCATAATCGTGGAGCTCGGACTTGTGCACGGTCAGCTGAGGCTGTATTCGAGCCACCTGCTTTAGTCCAGAAGACCCAAAGCGCAGGAGGGGAAAGAATACAAACATTAAGCAATGGTGAACAGCAACTGAAGACATGTAGTGAGACAGGCAGCCTGAGGACAATATAAATTTTCCTTTGTGACAGCAGATGTCAGCACAGAACGTGACCTCAGGGTGTACTGAGATGGTGGTTTAGAGAGTGAACCTCGCAGGGTATGAAGACTCAGCTATGGGGAGGACGGGGTGGGGTGGGGTGAATGCCAGGACGCTCGTTCCAGGAGCTCTGTCTCTGTCCGTCCTGCTGTCCAGCTCGGGAGAGGTGGACGTGAGAGCACTTACGTGACCGCGACACAGGGCTGGGCCTGCCCTGGCTCCCAGCCCTGAGAGAGCCCCCAGTAACTCTGGGCGTGCACTTGAAGAACTCTGAGAAGGGAGAGCGCGTGGGGAACTCCATGCCATGATGTGGAGGCGGCGCCCCCCCCCCATCACCTCATGGGGTCCTCCCTGTCCTGATCTGTGCACTCTGGGTTTGGCACCAAAGGGAAGGGAAACAGGCCTGCAGAGGCTGTCACTGTGGCCCAAGAGGGCCGTAACCGAGGGCTGTGTATTGGCGGTGGCTGCACCTGGGGCATCCCATCCAGACTGGGCCCTGCTTGGGTCTCTGCCATTGGACCCTCCCAGTGCCCAGGAAGGGCTGTGCAGCAGCCATGCACCGGTTTCCTTTGACACTGCAGGCCACACAGGGTGAGGAGAGTCTGAGTGACCATCCTCATCCCTCTTCCACGTGTTTATAGAAACTGCCTCTTTTCAAAGCACTTCCCTTCCGAACGCACAGGGAGGAAAGAGAGTGACGTTTGCTGTCTCCATCTTGGGCAACCGTGGTAATGGCGCCTTCCTGTGCACTGCCGTCACTGGGGTTCCAGACCTCAGGTGACAGAGCTAGCCCTGGGCGGGCTTCCCGTCACGTGGCATCAGGAGGTCTGCCCAAGCTGCCATGTTCCCACAGTATGTGTGAGGGGAGAGGGGCCTCAGGGAACAAGTGACAGCTCATGCCCGTGCCCCACTCTCATGCCTGCCTACACTCTCCCTGCCAAAGTGAGGGACGTCCAGAGGTATGTGATGACACGTGTTGGTTGGGGGTGCGGTCTATACTTCTAGTCACTGTGCCTTTTCATCTTGTTCTCTCTTCCCAAGAGCCTGTATTGAACATCACTTTGAAACATTCAAATGTCTCTTAAAAGAAAAGCTACAGGAGAGACACCAGTGAAAGCCCTTTGCGGTCAGGCTGCTGTCAGTTGGCTGTCAGAGCAGCTGGTGAAGGCAAAATCCACCATCCTACGGTGGTCAGCATGCCCCCCGTAGCTTGAACTTTCCCCAGAACTAGGGAGATGTGTAATGGGCGCCAGGGTCAGTTCCAAACTGTTTTTGACAGAGTGCTTCTGAGTTAGAGTGTAAGCGGCCGGCTCCCGCTTCTCCCACCTCCCGTGGAAGGTCTGTTCTTTGGCACTGTGCTGCTGTGTGGCCTTTACTAAATGAGTTAGCCTCTCTGGCCTGCCTTATCAGCAAGCAAGGCGCTGGGGACAGCCCTTCCTCCCAGATGGTCTCGAGGCTCAATTAGTGCTTCGGACGCACTTTGATCTACTCGGATGAAAGGTGCTTCCGAAGCAAGCAGCAAGAGGAGACTTTATTGGAGGTAATAATGTCATATTCTTTCATTTGGCTATTGGCAAACTTTTAATTGAAGCATAAAAGTAATTCTCTACATTTTTCATAGAGTAAGAAGTTTTTAAAAACGATCAGTCGAAAGCTTTTAAGAGGGCAGAATGCCAAAGGCGAGCGCACGTGCGCCGCCAGCGGCCCCACATCTGCCAGGCAGACCTTGCCCCACAGAGCCATGTAAACAGCTGCCCTCGCTTTCATGAGTAGAGATGAGGATTACACCAGAGCTGGCCTGTAAATCACGGTGGGTTTTAGGAGGGGAAATCAAACGGCTTGTTTGTGGCATCCAGTGTCTCCGGCATAAAAGTCAGGGCGGAATGAAAATAATAGAAATGCAAACATGTCGGCAAGGAGCGGCGGGGTCACCTTCTCTCCGGCAGGGCCCGGCCTGTGGAGGGCGACCCCACCCTTACGCCCTCTCCCTGCAGCCCGTAAGGCCGACTGTAGAGCGCGCCCCAGAGGCCAGACCCTGACCTCAGGGAGACCGTCCGTGGGCACTGTGGTTACATTTATGGATACCCCCACTCTCTCAGGTCTGTGTGACATTAGGGGGCGACCCCTCTCGGGAGGGGTAGGATTTAGAGAAGAGGTAGTTTGGGGCTTTGATTAAACTCTCTGTAGATTTATGAGCTTCAGGGCCAGTTTGGTTTTTTCCAAGCTACCCTTTATGGGTAGTTTACGGTGCTAAACCCTTGAGCTGCATTATCTCACAACAACCCTACAGGGTGAGCACGGTCCTTAATTCCACTCAAGGAAGAAGAAGGGAAAAAAAGCTGAGCGAGGTTAAATCGCTTACCTGAGGTGACACATGGTAGACTGGGAAGAGCCCGAATCTCAGGGCAAGTCCTTGGCTTGGGTGCTGGCAAGATGAGGTGCAGGGAGCCCCGTTTGCTCTCCACCAGAGGACGGCCCCGTGGCTTGAGCACCCTGTATGGGAGTGGATTTGAGGGAAGCTTGGAAACCCCACCCAGGAAGTCCCGGAGCTGCCTGGGCCCAGCCGTCGGCCTCCCTCCACCCTGGGAATGGGCAGAATTACCTACTAGCCTAAAACAAGAGCACCTGGAAAGAAGGCTACAAGCCACTTGGGGGGCTGTGCTCCCCAGCCCAACCCCCCAGGCCCTCCTGCCTTGGAGCCCACTGCTCTCAGCTGCTGGACGGGTCTCTCCCTCTGGAGGGAGTAGCCTTCAGGGGGGCAACTGGACACAGGCACATATATCCAAAGCCACACGGAACATGGGAAGATGGGAAGGCCCAGCAGCACCGTGAGTGGGAAACTTAATCCTAGTAGAAAAAAATGACCACACAGGGACACCTTCCTAAGGTCACCAACCTTTCATGACCTCCAGCCCCCCCACTTTCCAAACCTCCCAGACAGGTGGACCAGTCCAGCACGAACACCAGAGTCCATCTAGAAGCCACATTTAATCCTGCTCTGCCTTCAAAGGCAAGCTGCCAGTCTGTCTCCTCCAGAAAAATCTGCCTGGACTTTTCCAACCCCCAAGACATAGCCTCTCTCCACAGGATCTTCCAGGGTCCCTGATCAGCCTGTGCAACACAGGTCTTGGCTTGGAGGCCCGTGTGCCTGCTGTGGCCAGCCCGGCAGGTGGCCGATAACAGAGATGCCTGGCCATGCCCCATCGAAGGTGCGGGCCCAGCAGGGCTGGAGGCGTGATAGCCTGTTCTGGAACGTGGCGCTGCGGAACCCAGCACCCCTGCAGTCCCGGTGGAAGGGAAGAACAAACAACACGTAGCCCCCAGCCATCACTGCGCAGGCCAACCCAAAGGCTGCTACAGCCCTGTGATCCCTTTGCCCTCGTTTAGAGAAACTGAGGCTGAACACAGTGGGTGGGGGGAAGGCTGTTCCAGACGACTGAAATGACAACAGGGAAGCTCCTCTGTGGGCTCAAAGGTCAGAGTCTAGGACACTTGCCTGCGGAGAAACTCAAGGCACATGCTGTAACCACAGCCCCTAGCAGGCGCCGCAGGGCCCCAGATGGGAAGATGAGAGAAGACCGTTTCTTGGGGGCAGCAGTAGCGTTGGCATCAGGAACCTAAAGCTGGGAGAGGTTAAGGCCCCCGCCCCAGGGCAGCTGGGCGTCAAACCCGAATCTAACACTACAAGGGAAGCCTCTGTCTCCTCTGCTCTACTGTGCCTTGGAGAAGGGGCATCTGGTCTCCAGCAGGCCTGAGCGGGGTGAGGAGGGATGGCCACTGGGGGCAGCTGCAGGGCAGCCACCACCAGGGACCCCAACCAGCCAGGAAGCCAGGAGACGCGTGAGACCCGGCCAGGCCAGTGGTGCTCCTGAAGCTGCCCCACACAGCCCCGGGGACCCTGTGTCACCCTGCCACACTGTGTGTGCCAACAGTCACAGCCGACCGGGCAGCACAGACCCCGATGGCTTTCAGGAGGCCTGAGGCCGACCTTGTCAGCACAGGGCAAGGGCAGTGGCAACAGCTGTCATGGGACCTGGGAGGAAGACAGATTTGCACCACATGAGCCAGGCTGCCTGCTCTAGAGCTGACATTACCGATTGAAGACATTCTGCACGTGTTCAACAGGCACAGCCCCCAGAGGGAACAGGTGCCTTGCTGACCTACCCCAGTTCCCCGGATGGCCTACACAACCCAGACGCCTGGCCTCGACTCTGGCGCCACGACCCGAACTACCTGCCCGGCTGCTCTGCCCTCCCGAGAATGGGGGGCTGTCTGGGCCACTGCAGCGACACATCTGCCCCTGACTTGAGGGCTCAGCCGTGGCGTGTAAGACACTCTCACGAGAGCAGCCGCTACTAAGTGTGGCTAGGAGAAAACATTCTAGAGCCTTGAAAACATAAAGAGAGCAATCACCTTCCCCAGTCCTTCCTGGTGGTGGGTGTGGTCCAGAGCAGCTACAGTCCCCTGGCTGCCTTTCTTCCTTAGGCCGCGGTTGCTAGGACAGAGGGATGGGTTTGTCAACCAAAGGTTTTCCTGGACACGAATAAAATTCACGTGTCACCTGGAACAAGAAGCCCAGCCCTTGCTCCATTCACAGTAGGGCCGGCAGGTACGGATACCATGGGCCTAAAGCCTTTGATCCAGACCTTCTCTCCCTCACTTCTAGGTTCCTAATCTTGGGGCCCACCCTGTGAGCTCAGATTAAAAACTGGGGGCTGGCTCCATGCAGAACAGTGCTTCTCCAAGGGCGGTCCCTAGACCTGCCCACTCTGACTCCCCGAGCAGAGCCCGGCAACCTCCATCTGGATGAGCCCTCCTTGACCTTGACACAGGCTGCTCCTGAGGGTGGGCCAGGCCCCCTGAGCTGCTGCGGCTTCTGGGAGCTCCCAGAACTCCTGCCCATCTGCCCACTGGCTTTTCTTGCCCGGGATGAAGTTAGACACTGTCATCTGACAACTCCTCTGGGCAGTAGCTGACTTTACAGCAGGAAAATAAATATTGGCTCTTTGTGAGACACTTAAACGGGTCCCTTATTCCGGTGACCGCCCCCCCCATGACCCTATAACAGCATAACCCTCTCCCAAAGCTGCCCCTGGTCCCACGCTCTGGATTGGGGCTGGGGGAAGGGCAGCCTCTACACACTCAGGCACCCACAGGGGGTGTGAGGTGGACTCCCCACAACACTCACGTACACACATGCCCCTCGGAACATGTCCCAAAAATGAAAAGTCGAGTTCATGTCCTCGAGTCCTTGCCAACACGTGCCTTGTTTCAGAGACCCTGTCCTGGGAAAATCGTCAGGGCAGCTCGGTGAGGAGGGGAGAGAACAGCTTCCTCCGCGAATGAGCTTGCTGATCTGAGAGGGCGCAGGGGAGGGAATGACTTGCCTCGTGGGTCCCCAGGTCCCACCACTTCCAGCAAAACCCTTCATTCGGCCCGGTCCCCACCACCCTCTGTCCTGCCCCACTGCTGGGCACCCGTCCTGCCCTCCTGGTAGGCTGAGCGGCCAGGGTCTGCTCCAGGGCAGTCGGGCCCGACACCCCCTTCCTACAGCTGGTACGCTCATGCAGCTCTTCAGTCGGCCTCCAAACCTTGCTCCTCAGGGCAGTCCTGTGTGTGCTGGTTGCCTTGGGGGCATCATGGGGCTAAGGACCAGCCGCCTGGGTGAAGGACTGCTCACACCCCACTGTTGCCCAGAGGCCCCTCAGCCCAAGTTGTGAATGGGCCCCGGGGGACACCCCTTGTCTGCTAAGAATGAGCTTCCCTTCCAGAGCATCCCCAAGTACTAGGGATGGATCTTCCAGCGGGGCGAAGCCCTGTTTGATGAAAACCAAGGCACTGGAATGGCTTGCCCCCTGGCCCTGAGATGCGCTTAGTCCTGACGACCGCAGAGCAAGTGTGGCTCTCCAGAGGAGCCAGCTAAGGTAGTTCAGAACACACAGGCACTTAGTGCGTGAGGCTCCGAGTGTTCTAAGAGAGCCCCACCTTATGCATCTGGAACCCCCTCACCTGGCGGCAAGTACCCATCTGACGGAGGGGTGCGGCCTAAGCCGGCAGGCTGGCCCAACACTTCGGATACCAATGGCCCCCAGGCTCAGGGCTCTGGAAGACTGTAGCTCTGCCAATGAAAAAAGAAATCCCCGTGAAAGCCCGCCTCAGACACACACCCGAAGATCCTTAACCGGACCCCGGGGTCAGGAAGGGATCTGAATCCAGGGCCACTGGATCCAGACCCCACATCCTTTCTGCCAGACCAGGCGAGCTGCCGTCTCCTGCCAGTGACCTGGGTTCCCTGGGTCGCGTACCTGCGGTGTTGACCAGGAACAGCCCCGGGCACCTGTGGAGCAAGGGACACCAGTCTCCCTAGGCCTCCTTTCAGAATCTTGCCAGAGTTCTGAGCCCCTGCCTCCAAAATTCCCACCTGACGTCTATTTTAAGTGGAAATATGTGTGAATTGATAGCCTTCGGGGCCTGGAGCCGTCCCCTGCACCCCAGCCCCCCAGGCCCTTGCCTACGGGCGATGCCAGCCGGTGTGTCCCGGGATGCACTCCGGGCCAGCAGCCCCAGCGCCTCAAGTCGAAGGCCCACATGGAAGGTGTAACTCCCCTACCTGTGGGGATGGACAACAGTCCCCTCCTGGAGAAGCTCCAGCCTCCAGCTGTCCCCTGGCCGGGTGGGTGGGGTCAAGCCCTGGCCTAGTCACAGTGACACTGGGAACGGAAACGTGGGAGCTCCCGACCCGCGGGAGACTCGGCGTTAGGAAACTGCGCACGTGCGCTGGCCCCTTTCAGAAGACCTCTCGGCACGTTCGCTTTCTCCGAGGGCGCGTAGAACATTCTCCAACAGGTCACAGTTCTCGGCCCACCTGACCTTCCCGTGTGGCAGGCGCTGGCCCTTCTCACGCCCCAGGACCCGGCAGCCCTCGCGGCCGCTGAGGCGTCCTGAGGCGAAGCACGGCCCCGGGGCCTCCGGGCGGGCGGGTGGGCGCAGGGCCGCGGGGCCTCCCGGTTGCTGAGCGCTCTTCTCTCCCGCAGGAATGGGTTTCCAAAGCAGACGGCAGCTCAGCTGATTCTGAAGGCCATCTCCAGTTACTTCGTGTCGACCATGTCCTCTTCCATCAAAACGGTGTATTTCGTGCTTTTCGACAGCGAGAGTATAGGCATCTATGTACAGGAAATGGCCAAGCTGGACGCCAACTAGGCTGAAGAACTCCAGAACCAGCCTGCGCCGCGCCCCCCGCCTCCAGTCTGAAAGAAAAAAAGAAAGAAAGAAAGAAAAAAAAAATCCCCTTCACTCCTGTCAGGAGGCGGAACCCTTTCATTTCCAGTTTTGCTCATCTAGGGAAAATAAGATTTTGGTTTCCAGTTTAATTGTTTTTGACCTTCTAAAATGTTTTTACGTTAGCACTGATAGTTGGCATTACTGTTGTTAAGCACTGTGTTTCCAGACCGTGTCTGACTTTAGTGTAACCTAGGAGATTTTATAGTTTTATTTTAATGAAAGCCTGCTTGGCGCGGAACAGCGGGGAGTATCTTCTCCGTGTGGCCGAATCCAGGAAGCCCGTTTTGTAACCGTGTGTCGTGGTGCTTTATCGTACACCCAGTGGCGTTCTTTCTACTCATGTTCCTTTTTTTTCCTCAAGAAGAAAGATCATGGATTTGCAGCAGACTTAATTTTTGTTTACTTTTTGTCCTAATGATGGATTTGAAAATGAAAGAGTTAAAAGGCAGAACAGAATCTGTTGTCCTTAATTATATTTGCAATTTGGAATTTGTGTGAATCGATTTAGTAAAATGTTAAATTGCTGTTGTGACTGGCGTGTTTTGAGTTCCCGTGCCCTTGAGCCCTAGGTGGGCTTCTCCTGTCACAGGATGGGGGGCGAGGGCAGCTGCCCCCGGGACCACCGCGGGGCCTCTGCTGCCTGGACACAAGAGTATCTTCAGGCCGTAATGACTGGTAGGGGCGGCTTGTATAAGGCCTCTCCTTCTATCCTGGGGACGCCCGGGCAAGGACATTCTCACCGTTTCCCAGATGAGGAAGTAGATCTACTGAAACCCAGGTGGGTGGCAAGTGGCAGACGGGTACTCGAGTCCAGGTCTTCAGACTCCGAGCCCAGCACTCTCCTGCCGTCTGCCCCCTCCTGACCGACAGTCTCTCTGGCTCACGGATGCCCCCAGTGTCTCCGGGCCACTTGCCAAAAGGAGCTGGAGAAGCTTCAAGACTTCTGCCGGAGCTGTGTGGGGCCTTTTGTTCCTATAGAACAGGGTCCCTGCCGCCAAAACCTTTCCAAGGGCAAGGTGCCACTCCCAGGGTCTCCAAGATGTGCTCCCGGCTTTGACGTGCTTCCTCCTAGCTGTGGGTGTTCAGTGATGCAGATTACAGCTGACCCTTGAACGAGGTGGGGGTTAGGGGTGCTGACTCACACACAATTGAAAATCCATGTATAATTTTGACTCCCCCAACACTTAACTACTAAGAGCCTACTGCTGACTGGGAGCCTTGCCGATAACATACCCGATTAACCAATTTTAAATGTTACATGTGCTATATGCTGTATGGCTACAGTAAAGCTGGAGAAAAGAAAACGTTACCCAGGAAAGCAGAGGAAAGACAAAATACATATACAGTGCTGTACTGCATTTATCCAAAAAATCCTCGCAGAAGTGGACATGTGCAGTTCAAGGGTGGGCTCGGTCAAGGGTAGGCTGGTATTTACAGAGATCCCAGCAGGACGAGCGTGGCTAGACTTTGTGTTACCGAAACCCAGTTAGCAAAACACAGACACTCTTTGCTTCCAAAGGTACTTTGGCGTTTATCTACATTTGCCTAAAAAGCACAGAAGACTGTTACTCTTTCAAAAGAAATAGGCCTGCTTGTAGAAGAGACTTTAACCGGGAGGAAATACGCAGCACACGCATACCAGGGATGAACGGAGAGGATCGGTTTTCCTTTCCTGACCGCGCCTAATGAAATCAAAATAGAAGTCCTAGAGCCATCACACAACCACGCTTTTCACTGAAAAGGCAACTGCTTCTAACTCCAACCTGAAAGACGATTTTTTCCAAGGGTCTCCTGAAAGTAAGGTGTTTTATTAAAACTTTTCCTTTTCCTCCCCCAGACCTCTACCGAGCCTACATTTCCTGGTTCTTGATTAGAACTTGACAAAAAAAGAAAGAAACTTAACGGTGGTCTTTTCAAGATGCATCTTAAAATGTTATCATGTCAAAATTAACATCTTCTAAGTGTTTGCCCGGACAAACCACACGGTGCAGCCGTTCACCCAGGAGCACTGTATCTACAGGGAGAATCCACAGCGTGTGGGGTAACGAGAAAGGAACTGCTATTGTTAGCTGGAGACGGTGATCATTTACTGTGTGCCAGCCATTTTGCAGCTAAGAAAACTGAGGCTGGGAGAAGAGAATCCAGCTCACCGAGGTGGGTTTTTTTAATGCTTATTTTTTAGAGAGCTAGCGAGCAAACAGGAGAAGGGCAGAGAGAGAGGAGGAGGAGGACAGAGGATCTAAAGTGGGCTGTGCTGACAACAGAGACGCTTAACCAACTGAACCACCCAGGCGCCCCCACTGTGGTGGTATTTCTAACTTGGAGACTGAAACACAAAAGGAACCCAGAGTTAAAAGGCTTCTAGGTGAATTTCATTTCCTCAACTTTGGAGAAGGGACCATAGCAACAAATCCTGTTGTTTAGCCAGGGCTCTCCACCAGATGGCGCTAAGAGGACTAGGAAGCAAATCCAGGAAAGGGGCTGGTTTAGGCTCTTCCTCCAGCACACACAAAAGAGTAAGTTGCAGTTGTCGGGATTTGCGTGAATTATTTACCATAATCACCTAAATGTTTCTAAACTTTCACTAATCCAAAGTGTGTCTCGCCCTTGAGATGTGGGCTCAATGAAGAAATGCTTTTCAGTGAAACAGAGGAAAGAGAGCCAGCCAGCTGCCTGGGATTCCCATCATGTCTAAACCACCCAGTTAGTTTTTAAAACCAGGATCAAAAACTGTTCTCCGATGTCAGCCTCATGTTTACAGGGGAAAAGGAAAACAGCTCACTACTTTAAAGAAAAGTTGGTGTAACTGCAAGGAAAACTTGAAATGCACACATGCCTCCATTCAAAAGAGCCGTTGCAGTTAGTGAAATTTACCAAAACCGAAATTATTCTGTAAGCTGGGGGCGGTGCAGCCCTGCAATCCGGTGGTGGCACTCAGCCACCCCCCACTCCCTGTTCTTGAGGAGCAGCCCTTGCCCTCGGCAGCTGGGCTCTGCCCTCAATAATCCAGACAATTCCCTCTGCCTCCTGCATCTGAGATCTAATACAGCGCCATGGCTCCGACTGGGACTAATGTGACGGTAATAACTACTGTGTGTGTGTGTGTGTGTGTGTGTGTGTGTGTGTGTGTGTGTGTGTGTGTGTGTGTGTGTGTGTGTGTGTGTGTACGCGCGTGCGCTCACACCCATACGCTGCTCCTCTACATCCACTTCAGCTACTTCTGGCAACCCCGTGATGTTGGTAATACTATCCCTATTTTACAAATGAGACAACTACAACACGGAGAGGTGAGGCATATTCCCCAAGGTCACACAGCTCTCGGTGCTGGAGCTGGGATGTGAGCCCAGTTGTCTGATTCTACAAAGCGCTCCCCATTCTATGTTCTCTGAACACCCAAAGCTGGCCTCTCCTTTGGTATGTACTCCCCAGTTTTGCTCTGGTTAGACAGGCCTTCTTGCCTATTCACTGATAGATCGTGTGCGGCCAGCCCTGGCAGCATGAACAGAGCGTGTTGGAGGACAGATGAATAGAAATCTATGTTTAGAGCAATCTAGGGGCCAAGGGACTGACTGGGTACTTCCAATGAATGGGCCCTCAAATTGAGGCAAAGGCAGGTGAGACTCTGCCTCTGTCCAGCACAGTGGGAGACCCAGGGACATGCGTGCTACACGGGCAGGGACTCAGGAGGGACCTGTGCGCACCAGCTCAGTGTTCAGGGCGGTGTATGCAGATGACGTAGACAGGGACTTCGGAGGACAGGATAGAATCTGCTAGGGTCCAGAGAACAAGGTGACAGGTGGTGAGTGGCCACACGGCACACAGGCACGGCAGCCCCAGCCAGGAGAGCTAGGGGTCTGCTGGGGGCCGAGAAGCCCAGACTTGCACCCCATGCACGGCCAGGCCAGCCTCCTCAGCCCCGGCCTCTGCTCCCCCTCTCCACCCCCGGTATGCGGAGCTGTCCATCCGTGCCTGTGTTTGTCTGATGGAATTCCTCCCGCGCATTCAGGGTCAGGCAGCTGTATCTGGTCACAGCTACAGTCTGCCCCGACAGAGAAAAGGCGAGAAGACAGGAGAAGAAGAAAAGAGACGAGCAGTCATTTCCGCCTCCCGTCCAGTCACACCCTCCCACTCCCGGTCCAGGTCTCGAGGCCAGAGGGGTGCAAGACCCAACTGGGCCAATCAGGGCCAGGAGCAGGCGGTCCCCGGGCAGATTCCTTACGTGTCACTCGGTCTGTGTCACCAGTCACCCTGAGGGGGCCGGCACTCCCTCCGTCAGAGGCAGCGGAGGCTGGGGGGTGGCGCGGACCCTTCCTTTCGTTAGCAACCATGATGTTTAATTTTCCTGGCCCGGCGCCACCAGCCAATGTTATCTTGGGAGCTGGCCTTGGTGCGGCCTCAGAGGGATCCCCGTGAAAGCACCGGGGTGGGAGGAGGGCCCTGGGCCCACCCCTGGCTGAGAAGAAAAGGCAACGCTCAATGGCCAGGGGCGAGGCCACCTTTCCCTTTGGCATTTCTTCTGTTTATAACCTAACCCGATGTGTTTGCTTCTGGGGGCCCCCCGATATCAAAATAATATCCCATGACCCTCCTGACAGGCGAGGCAATAAAACTGCTCATTAATCCCGGCCCCCATCGCTGCCCCGCCAGGCTCCTTAGCAAAGGTGTGTAAACAGATTGGCCCTTCCCTGACCCCTAAAAGCCAACTCAGCCGGGCTGCTTTGTCCAACTCCAGAAAGTGCTTTACAAACGCTCTCTCCACGGGAGGCACCGGCCTCATCTCCTGCTACCACCAAAGCGACATACCCAACTAGGAGACGAGAAAACGCACCTCTCCCGTGCCCCCCATGCCCATGCTCACACCCCCCTAAGGAGACTCCGGAGCCCCACGTCAGCGGGGCGCAGAACTGAGGACAAGCAGAGAGACATTCCCCTTGAACGGGATCACCCGGGACACAGAGTGGCTGCCAGTGCCCCCTCAGAGAGGCCGTTTTTTGCCCTGTAAACGCAGACCTTTGCGAACAGCCCCCTTCAGGATGCTCGGAGGGGTCACGCAGACTGCCCTCCAGAGTCTGCTGGGGCCCCGCACCCCGCTGAGTCGAGTGGGGGGGGGTGTCATGGGCCCTGGAGCACATGCCACCGGTAATGTAATTGTGGAGGAAGAGGCCTCCGATGGCCCTGAATGCTGTCCCGGCGTCACAAGGTGAAGGTCACTGCCATGCCTGCGGGCTTATGACCATACTTTACGGAGAGCAGACATCTCCAAGTCCCAGACTGACACCCTCCAAACCTTCTACCAGACCCAGGACCACAGCACGGGGTGACCCGGCCCTAGAACGCATGGAAGCAGGTCGCCCGTGCCATGCTGGGAGAAGTCCCTTCTGGCCCTGAGCCCTGGGGCAGGCGACTGTGGTCTCAATGACTTAGATGTCATACCACTCCTATTCCCACAGACGACCTTCACATCGATGAGTCCAGCCTCCCGGACTAGGACCCTGGCGGATGGCATGGCCCTGCCGGGCACCACGGCTGCCCCATCGGGGCCTGGGCTCGCCCTTCTCGACATGCCCGCCTGTGCCCTCCATGCCCAGGCTGGCCAGGAAAGCTGCTATTTCTGTACCTTGAAACGGCAAGGCTCCTGAAGCTTAAGAGAATAAATTAGAGGAGGCTTCGAGCAGGCTCAGCTGCAGTGGATGGGCAAATTGATTTGCTGGCCATCTGGGAGATTAAATTCCACCGCCCAAAATGGCAGTGGGGTAATGAGCTGTCAGTCACACGGTGCGGGGCCGGATTCGGCGCCTAATTGAACCCCGGCAGCTCCTCATTAGGTCGCACGGAGGTCATGCCCATGGTGTCCCGCCTGGAGAGAGTCCCCAAAGGCCCGGAGAGAGGTCCGCTGGCCCCGTGGCACATCCCAGTTAGGGAAATGCCACCTCACGGATAGGCCAACCGTGAGGAACTCTCACTTACTCAGAGCCTTAATTCTGGGCAAATCCAAGCAACCAAGGTGCTGCTCACAACTTCCCCTGAGGTGACGTGACACCCAAGGGACCTCGCTAGGCAGCGAGTCCTCACCTGAACCCTCCCAGGCCTCAAGTGACCCCACTCACTCCAGGGCTTCTAGAAGGGAGCACCCGAAAGCATCACCCACTCAGCCCTTTACAGCACACAAGACACACACACGCACGCACACGGCTGCCTCGGGGCTCACAACGCCCTGGGATGCTGGTGCCGCGTCTCCATTTGCAAAACGGATAAGGAAAGAGGGACCCGTGGGAGTTCAGAAGCTGCCTTCTGAAGCTGCCGTCAGCCCGGGTCCCGAGGAAGGCCGTTCGGCCTCCCCCCGGCCTCCCCCCGGCCTCTCCCCGGCCTCCCCTTCCCACCTCTGCCCCTCTCTCCACCAGAGTACAGACTGTGTGTACACACCTCCCTTACCTGGCTTTCAGGCCACCGCATATGCCGGTGCCTCTGCCCTGTGTGGCCCACTCGGTGTCTTACCCCAATGGCCCAGTGTGAATCACTGCTTGAGCCAAGTCCACCAGGACCTCTGAGGCTAGTCGCCAGGCAGAGAGCCTGAGTCAGAGGAGGCAGCGAGAAGATCAGGGAGAGCATGGTGGTTCCCAAAACTCCGGCTCCGTACAAGTCGGCCAGGGGCACCACCTCGCTGGATCTCTCGCTTCATGTGGGCACACGGTGGCTTCGGGCTGAAGTGTGATGCTGGCGCCGGGCCCCAGCGCGGCAGCCTCTCGCCACACTGCTAACCACAGCCCAGATCTCATGGCATCTGGTGCTTCTGCTTTCTTTGGCTTTCTGTTTGCAAAGGGAGCCGTCATCGGAGGTTTCTGGCCAGATGCTAAATCCACGCTAGCCCTAAACAGAGAAAACAGCAGAGAACGTTTGCAGGAGAAACCTCTGAAGTATCACGGCCGGGGACTTCCTGCCTGCATGCCAGTAGGCCTGGTGCACAAACTTTCCAGACAAGGGTACCAGCCCCAGGGCATGTGTTCTTGGTGGGAAACTAGCACCATTTCCGGATGGCCCGACACACAAGCCCGAGTCAGGAATCTCCTGCTCACAGACCCAGCCCTGGTACAGGAGGGTCAAGCCCTGCTCTCAGTCCAAGGCCCGGATTCTACCAGCGGCAAGACGACAAGGGTCATGGTGGCCCCTTTGAGGTGGGTGTCTGACCCTCTGCTGCCCGGGCAGAATCGCAGTGACACAGGGCCTTCGAGAACCCACCTGCCGCTTGCACGCTTGTGTAGGAAAATGACAGTAACACAGCCAGCCGGGACTGGGCACGGAGGAGCGGCAGCGGCGTGAGTACCTGGTACACAAAGGAGCGTATGTGCATCCTCTTGTCAAATCCTCCTCGTGACCCTGCAACGTGATTGTCATCGTCCCCACTTCTTAGGTGAGGGAGCTTGGCTCAGAGAGGTGAAGTCTCTAGGCAGAACCAGGCAGAACCAAGATTCAGAACCAGGGATGGGCAACCCGTGAGGTCAACTCTTGTTCACTCTAGTATGCTGTCACCCCCTGGCCTCCAAAGGCATAATGTCCCATTTTACAGATGAGGAAAAGCGAGGAGGAGGAGGTCGGCGGCTTGTGGCAATGCCACAGTTGGCAAGTGGCACGTCCCGTGCTTCCCGCGGGGCTCCCTGAGTAGAGACCGAAGACGCCGGCAGAGCCTGAACGGACACAGGATCCAGCCCCACGCTCTGCTCCTCCACAGGCTGGGGACCTGGCCGCGGTCTTCCAGTAATTAGTGGGCTCTTGTTAAGACCCAGTCGCGCCGTGCTTGGGCCAGGAATTGTTTTTGTTCCCGTGCGGAGGCCCTCGCAGGAAGGCCAGGCGCACGTGCGCAGCCCCATAAATCCAGCCGGCGTCGCTCATTACAACGTTCTGCTTCACGACTCCGCCGGCCCCAGCCTGCCCGGGCTTCGCCGGCCCCGGGCCTCCTCGCGGCCGAGCTCGGCCGCCCCGTGCCGCCCGCAGCCTCAGACATGAGCTCATCGAGCGCGCGGCGTGTGAGGAAGTGGCCGGGCGGTGCTCTCGGCAGCGAGGGGACAATGTGCCTATTAAGGCTGTCAGCTGTCAGCCCCCCGCCGATGCGCCCCACCCCGCCACGGCAGGACCACCCCACTCGGGGCCCTGCCCTCGCTCCAGTTTGTGGGGACATGCCCTGCGGTGGGGGCCGTCCACTCGGAGAGTGGCCACAGGAAGTCGAAGCAGGGCAGGGGGGACTTGGATGACATTAGTGATCTTTGGGGACTGGCAGGCCCTGAGCACTGTCCCGCCTCCTGGAGGAATGGCCACCTCCCCGTGGCATCTGGGCAGGCCCCCTGGCCCCTCTGAGCCTTCACTTGCACAGCTATAAAAGGGGAAACTACTCCCTGCTCTGGCTGGGAAACCACTGCTCTGCAGCCCGTGACCTTGAGCCGTACTCTGGCATTCCTTCAGTACAAGACCTGGCTGGTCTTCTATTTTTGTGGTCTGAGGAATGGGGAAAGGAGGAGGAGGGAGGCGAGTCACCCCACCTCTTGAGGGTGTGGT
This sequence comes from Paguma larvata, assembly GCA_030068075.1. Taxonomy (NCBI): domain Eukaryota; kingdom Metazoa; phylum Chordata; class Mammalia; order Carnivora; family Viverridae; genus Paguma; species Paguma larvata. Next base: position 121,846,310 of record CM057826.1, read on the forward strand.
CTCGTCTGTAAAATAGAGTGGGCAACACAGTGTCAGGGCCAAATACTCTAACAAACATGCACTATTTCTTACTATTGCTCTGATTTCCCTAAAGGTTAGAAGCCATGCACCTGCCACGGCCAGAATCCAAACTCTGGCTATGGTCAGTGTGTGAGAGTAGCCAGTTCATCTTTACGTGGGCCAAGTTTAAGGGAATCTGGCCAGGTGGTTATCGATACCATGTGTAACCCAAACTTTACTGTTTGTAGCTGGAAGTGCTGGGGTTATTAAACCCTTCTCCATCTAGTGCTAACACAGCTCAGAGAAGGGCTAGGCAATGTCCAGTTTGAAGGGAACCTTCTAGAACCATCTGGACCAATATGGTACACATTAACCACATAAGGCTCTTTAAATTAAGTCCAATTTCAAATTCAGTTTCCCATTTTCACTCATCACATTTTAAGTCCTCAGTGGGTGGGCACAGGTGGCTAGTAGCTACTGTATTGGGCAACACTTGTTCCAGAACCTGAGTTTGCGGAACTCTTCAGAGTGACACTCCAAGCTTTTTATACCGTTTAATTTAGCGTATGGAACAAAAACCATGGCCAGGGTGTTTCCACCAGCAAATGGTTCTATGCTACTGATAGTAATAACGATAGTGATTGATAATCATGGTTGTCGAACTAATAATATCCCTGTACTGAACAGTTCTGTGTTCCAGGCACTGTGCTGGGTGCCTCACGTTCACTGCATTAAACTCCCCCCCCAAATACTCTACAGTTAGTGACCTAACGCCACCTTCCTGGTGACAAAATGGACTCAGAGAAAGTAAAGAATTCAAACAAGATAGAGAGAGACGAGACCAGTTCAGTCTTCAAAGCCAGTCTCCCCTCAGGTACAGAACTCACGCTAACCTTCTTCTGTGCTTTGACGAGATTTATACTTGGAGCGTAACTGTTCTTTCCAAAAGGTATCTGTCCCCTTCCTGCCTTTCTCTTAGCTTTCAACACTTCCTGCTCTCAGGAAAGCTCAGACCTGTTTGAGCCTAGGCCAAGGCTCACGCTTGCCCTTGGTTACTACGTGGAATACTTTGAGCTGGGCAGGCCTGGGAAGGCCACTGCGGACCACTGGAGCCGCCCTCGCCCCATCGACCACCCCCAGTGCCCAGAGGGATCTGCTTACTGGGCCCGGGCGCCTTGTGCGGAGACCACGGATGGAGGCCCCCCACTGTGCTGCTGAATCTCTTCGGATAGCACGGCCCAATGCAGGGTCAGATCAGCAGGGCCAAAAGGGACAGCAGGGGGCAGGGAGGCGCTCCCGGGTGTGTGCCTGGGAGCAGGACCAGCTCATGTGTTCCAGTCCAAAGTCATACGCACGGAATACAATACACTGAGACACAGCGAGCAGAACAGAGTGACTGCCAGGCCCTGCCGGTGAGCCCCGCTGAACAAAGGAGTGCCTTCTGCAGTTCAGGCCCCTCTGGGCCACAAAGCACCTCTCCCGCCCTAGCCTGACAACAACCCTGAGAGGCAGGCAGGGCAGGGAGAACCCCCTGGCCTGACAGACGGAGAAAGTGAGGGCCGAGGAACAAAAGCAACCTCCCCAAGCCTGCTCGCTGCCCCCCAAGGCTTGACTGCAGGGCTCATCACTTGATTACCAAGTCACTCTTTAAAGGGAGCTTGTTACACGGACAGGGCATAGCCCTGGGCTCTGTGGCTCTCTTGTGGCCACACCACCGTCCCCTGCACCCCAGCAGGCTGTCCCAGGATCTAAGTCACCAGGGACGGTAATGAGGAAGCTCACTCAGCCATAGAGGGGATGGGGGACGCTTTCCCTCCTGCACTTGACAGAGACCCCAGGATCTCAGGCACCCCCGCTGGCCCTCGACAAGGCCAACTCTCTTACCATCGCACCCCAGAGAGCCATGCAGGCCAGCCCGCTTTCACCAGGGACACACCGGCAACAGAATGCCCGGGCAGCCCCCATCTCTGGACCCCTCTGCCCGCTGGCACGGGTCTGCTACCATCGTACGAGCCAAGCCTGGGTTTCCAGGCTTGGAGCTGAAGCAACATCCAAAATGGGCTCACACCTCCATGAAGGCGGGGGGATGGACTACACCGTCCCTACGGCCTGATCCCACGTTTGTCTCACTCGAGCCCTAGGACTCCGGTTTAAGAGCCTTTTTATAGACTCCTATAAAGGAGAAAGTGAACTTTTAACATGTTTGCACTCCGCTAAGTCAATACGCATAAAAGGGACATGAGCGGAGGGTCCTCTGCCCAGATGCAGGCCGGCAGGGCAGTGTCAGGGCCATCCCGGCCCCCACGGACACTGGTGGCCACTTCTCCCTCCCCGCAGGCCTACCTTGCAGCCCCCAATTAGCAGGCCACCGTCCACCAGGGCTGTGCTCGGGCACTAATGAAGCCAGAAAGCCTTGCCTGGAGGGGCTCAGGGGTGGCTCCTGCCCTCACTCAGCCGAGACGGCCCCCCAGACACACGGTTTTCATGGGAAGGTTGGGAGGAGCACAAGCGCGGAAGCTGTAAAGTTTTACTGGGAATTCTCAACCATCCTCCCTTGGCCCCAACACCCACGCTGCCCTTCATTTTTAAGAGAGCTTCCTTTCCGCTTTGAACTTACTCCCTAAATCTAAGCAACCCTGCGCTTGCCTCCGGGAGCTAGGATCCGGGCTCGAACTCTAGGCATGCCTGCCCGTCCAGGAGGAAGAGGAGGAGACCGCTCGGGCAGCCCAAAGGGCCTTCTCCTGCCCGGCCGTGCCCTGGCACAATTCCCAAGGAGGCCACCCGTCTGCCTGCCATCGTGCCGAAGTCATGGGAATCCAGGTTTCACGCATGAGACCCGACACTCCTTGGGATCAAGTTTACAGACCAGGCACACGGCTCTCTCCTCTCTGTTCATTCATTTGTACTGACTGACTACCTCCTGCATGCAAGCCCTTCCAAGGGCAGGCGTGGTCTCAGTGGTTAAGAGAGAAGACATATGACTGGGACACCTGGGTGGCTCCGTCGGTTAAACGTCCAACTTTGGCTCAGGCCGTGATCTCCCGGTTTGTGAGTTTGAGCCCCATATTGGGGCTCCGTGCTGACAGCGTGGAGCCTGCTTTGGATTCTGTGCCTCCCATTCTCTCTCTGCCCCTCCCCTGCTCGCTTGCTCTCAAAATAAACATTAAAAAAAAAAAAAGAGAGAGAGAAAGGACATTTGAGTCCATTTCCACAGATTCGAGTCCCAGCTGTGCTGCTCAGCAGCTGTGGTCTTGGGTGAGTCCGTTGGCTTACTGGAGTCTACGACTCATCTTTAAAAGAAGAACGATACTACCTCCCGCACACCCCCACCATGAGGTCACGGTGAGGGCTAAATGGGATGCTACGGCTGCCCCAGCACACAGCAAGTACTCGATCACTGGTAGCTTGGCGCCCTAACAGCTCTGTGAGGAAGGTCTCATCCTCCCCTTTCTGAGAACGAGGGAACAGAGAAGGTTAAGTAACTTGCCTAGGGTCACATAGGAGACGGGGCAGAACTGGATTCGACCGCAGCTCTTCAAGACTCCAGGGCCACGTCCATAAATGCTGTAGAGCACCCCAGGCATGGGAGGAGGGCAGGCCCCTGCATCAGTGAGAAAAACCGAGCGTCAAGAAACTCACCTATAATTTTGCAATCAGCAAACCAACAAAGGCATTATTTTAATTTCAACATTATGGTTTAGTGTGGTTTCTTCCTGTGAGTTAGTGAGGGCAGAGAGAGGGTGGAATTCTATTGTTTCCAGTGCTCGGGGGAATTGGTTTAGTGCATGGGGACAATTTATCTGCTGCAGGAGCTCAAACCCTCACTCCAGGGGCAGTTAGCAATTGTGGCTCCTGAGAACCCAGTCCCTGAAGCAGCCCAGCCAGGCCGATGGGACCCCTGTGGCTGCCCTCGGGGAGGGGTGGGACACGAAGGGATCGTAGGCTGGCATCTAGCTCTCTGCCACAACCTGGTCTGGAATTATCGGGACAACTGGTCTCTCTGCAAGTTCTGAGGACTGTCTACTAACAACCTTTGTGGAATCCTTACTTTCTAAGAGGATTTTTTTTTAATCACTCATAAAACAGTTTCTCTTTGTTTCTGAATGGATCAAGGACTCCTCGGTGTGAAGTCTCACACCTGTAGCAATGTTCAAGCCTGCAATCAATGAAAGGTACAAGTCAGAAGTGGATGGACCCATGGGGGGTGTCTAGGTAAGAAAGGGGAAACGAAGGAGCAGGTACAGAGGGTCTGCTCAAGAGCCAGTGACCAGCCTCGCGTCAGTGCTGGAAATTAAGCAGCACTGTCTCAGTCCTTCTTGCTGCCTTTTCATTTTTGCCCCAGCCCCCTTTATAACAACCTTGAAATGCCTAAAGCCCGTGGTAATTGTCTGTGCTAAATTCTTCTTTGGATAAAGAGCTGGTTTTTCTAAGTTGTTAAAAGGTCCAGGGATGTGCAAACCAACCAGGTTCTGGGAGGAGCCCCTCTATGGGCAAAGGCTGGCTGGTTCATGGAAGATTCCTAAGGCCTTAAATAAAGCAAAACCCCAAAACTGTTTGCCTCCATCCTCACCCCACCTTGTCCATCCCCACCACCTGACAGTTCCTCCCAGCAAAGCCCGTTTGCCGGTTGTAGGCTCACTTTCGGAAGCCATGGTGAAGACAGTTTGATCTCAGAGTACACCAAAGCCAAAGGTATTTCTGAAAAAAGCTCACAGACCCTACAGCCATGTTGACTTTCTCTACAGCCATGAAAGTGGAATGGGTTCTCCCTGTGGTTCCCTGACGGCACTTGAAACCCATCTCTTGACTGGCACTCACCTTTCTGGGAGCTTCTATACTCCAGAACACAGACCCAGAGCCAGAAATTACTGAAGAAAGCAACCAAAGGGAAAGAAAGGGTTGTCACAAAGCTCGGAGTCCTGACTCCAGAGGAAAGAAGGTGCATGGAATGGGGGTTCCATGACACGGGAGATTACCCTTCCTTCTCTTTGCTCCTCATGTGCTGTTACACGTAACCCTAAAGGAAATGCATGCTCGAGAAGACACACCAGCTAAGGACATGCCCACCTGTGAAGATCTGCTGAAGAGGGGCGGTCTGGGGCCCCACTCTGAAGCGACAGGAGGGGCGAGGTAGGAGGCAGAGCTCTAGGGTGGGTCTAAGACACACCCTGCACTCACCACCTCCTGCACCTAACCTCACGTCTCAGTGTCTGTATTAGTTTCCCATTGCTGCTATAACAAATTACCATGAACTCAGTGGCTTGAAACAACACAAGTTATGGTTCCGTGGGTCACAAGTCCCAACTGTGTCTCACTACACCAAAAAATCAAGGCATCACCAAGCTGTGATCCTTCTGGAGGCTCGAAGGGAGAATCTGTTTTTTCCTTGCCTTTTGCAGCTTTCCAAGGTTGCCTGCATCCTTGGCCTTGTGCCTCTCCGCCCTCTATAAACCCAGCCGAGTAGCATCTTCTAACTTCTCTCTGCCTTTCTCTGACCTGTGCTTCTGTAGTCACGTCTCCTCCGCCCCCTCCCTCGCTCACTTACGAGGGCTCTCGTGAACGCAATGGGCCCAAACAGATAATCCAGGGTAAGCTCCCCATCCCCAAACCCTTCACTGAATCGCACCTGGCAGGTCGTTTGTGCCACGCGAGGGAACACACACATTCACAGGGCCTGGGGTCAGGATGGGGACATCTCTGGCAGGGAGGACCCTATCAACAAGAATGTCTTCACAGACCTTCAGGACATAAGCGCTCCTCCTATCAACAGAAACAGCAGGAGGTGAGCTGTCATTATCAGAAAAGGATTAACAGAACCTGTGTCACGAAGGGAAGGAAATCCAGTCAATGGTGCGCACGGCTTTCCCTACAAGCTCCTACTTTCACCCGATGAATGCGACTGTGAGGGCACCTTCTGGTCCAGGAGACACAAAGTCCCTTTCCCGTGGCTGGGTGAGCCCCAGGGGCCAGGACGCGCCCAGCCATTCCCCACCAGACTGCGCCCCAAACAGACCCTTCATAGCATTACCCAAGGAAGCTTATTCAAATGCAAGGCACCCACCACTTGGTTTTTGAGTCCGTTTTTTATGCTGCGAATTCTTTTTTTTTTTTTTAATATTTATTTATTTTTGAGAGAGACAGACCCTGAGCAGGGAAGGGACAGAGAGAGAGACACACACAGAATCTGAAGCAGGCTCCAGGCTCCGAGCTGTCAGCACAGAGCCCGACAGGGCTTGAACTCACAAACTGCAAGATTATGACCTGGGTCGAAGTCGGACTGAGGCCACCCAGGTGTCCCCAACCTGCAAATTATTAGCAGACAGTGAAATGTGGGCAGTGCAGAGCCACAGAGGGCCCCAGCAGCAGGCTCTGGACAGCCCCCATCACAGACGGACACTGCAGCTCCTGTGGAACGCACACAAGATGCTGGCTGAGAACAGGGCTCCAGAGCCCCGGCACCCAGGTTCAACACCTACTTTTGCAGCTAGCTGAGCCCACAGGCCCCGACAACCACAGTCACAGGCACCCTGCAGCCTCGACAATGACCAGCTATACTTTCCCAAACAGTGGGCATGGTGGCTTTCTCCTAATTCTTTCTGGGGTCCTAGAGTGTCTGCTTTCTTTCTGGATTCCCATCCCCAGGAACCCAGGCCGCTTCAGGATAAGAAAGCCTCTTGCAGGGGCGCCTAGGTAACTCAGTCGGTTGAGTGTCTTTAGCTCAGGTCATGATCTCATGGTTCCGGAGTTCGAGCCCCATGTCAGGCTCTATGCTGACAGCTTGGAACCTGAAGCCTGCTAGGGATTGTGTGTGTGTCTCTCTGCCCTTCCCCACTCATGCTTGCTCACTCGCTCGCTCTCTCAAATACAAATAAATATTTAAAAAATTTTTTTCCAAACAAAAAAGAAAGTCCCTTGCAAACCCAAGTCATATTGAGGCACAGGTACCTAAGTGCCACCTCCGCAACCTCTCACCCGCCCACCTGAGAGGGGAGCAGCGGTCTGTTTCACTTGCCAGGCTTCTGGAGAACGCTGTGGGGAGGGGCCATCCCCTTTGACCACCAGGTCACCCCCGTGGGCCATCAGACACCCTCCTCCCACAGCCGAAGGGCCACAACCGCACCAACACAGATCACTCAGCTTCTACACCAAAATTCTAAATTACCGGGCTTTTTCATCTGGGCCAACACAACCCGGCACTGTGGGCTCCAGGGTCCCTTCGACATGAACGGCGATGACAACAAGAGGTAGCATTTACTGCCTGCGCACCATGTCAGGCCCCGTGCGCAAGGCCCTCAGCGGCAACACAGAGCCGCGTCCTGTTGTTCCTCCCGCTCTCACAGGCGGGGAAACTGAGGCTCTGAGAAGTGAAAGGACCTGCCCGAGGTCCCAAGCAAGTGGCAGAGTCAGGACCTGAATCCAGCTCTGGCTGACTCCGGTGTCCACTCTCTTAATCACTCAGTCCCCCACCCTGCCTTGGAGTGTCCCTTCCTGTCCCAGAAGCCTGCCCAGAGGTCTCAGCCTGCAGGCTGCTGGGCCAGGAAGCCTTTGTGAACCTGCAGCCGGCTCCAGCGGTGCCTGGGACAGCGGTGGGGATGCAGCGCTGGGCCTCTTTCTATTCTGCCACTGGCACGTGCTATAGCCTAACGTGTCACGACTGCCCAGGGATGAGGGCAGTGCCAGCGAGAAGACACAGAACGGGACCGTGCCAATGGAAAAGATGTAAGCCAACACCACCGGGTTGGGAGACAAGACCTAAGTGGAGAGTTGTGTGCTAAAGCTGCTGCCATCCTTGGAATGAATCCTCATTAAAAAAAACACACCCGGGGGCCCGGGGTCCGGGGAGTCATGGCTGCTAAGTATTTGGCAATGACCCAGCAGCATGGCAGCTAGACTTGTACAGAGTCTGAAACATGGTGTCATGGCCAAGTCCCCGTCCACACACATGCCTGTCTTTCCTAAGCGTCCATGCTCAGCTCACCAATGGCTCCAGATGCGGCCCCTCCCACCCCAACTACGCCACAGGCCCCTGCCCTCACATACAGTACAGCACCCCCACACCCCATTTAGGAGGTTTACTTATCTCTTCCTTTGGAATTTCTACAACCATCATCAAAAGGGGAGGGGGGACATGTGCCCAAAGCCCCTGTTCACTGATGCCCACCACCACGTCGCACACACAAGCTCAAAGCCTCAGGTAAGCAGAGTGGTCCGTGAAAGGTCACACAGCCTCCCGCGCACCTGCTCCAGACAGGCAGGCCCACCTGCACCGCGTCTTCTGAAGAAGCACCAGCCAGGGAGAAGGGGTAGACTTGGCTTCTCAGTTCAGCCTAGTGGCTTGATGCGAGACCTTGGGGATGTTGCTTGACATTTCTGAGCCTTTCAAAAGATTGTTGTGAGGACCAAGTAAGATGATATGAGGAGACAGGCATGGTACCCACACAGGATCTTGCACAGGCCCGACAGGTGCTCAATAAATGCATGGGGACCACTTCCTCTTCAACCTCCTCGTGTCTGTATGCCCTATCCTCTCTCCATCAAGAACCCTGTTCAGAGAAATTGGGTCTTTTCCTTCCCCTGGATGCCCCATGCTGAGCCCAGAGTTGAGTCCCTGAAGCCTCTTAAGAAACAGGACCTGCTGTGTGCCCAGGTTGGACTGAAATAAGTGTACTATAGAGGGAGGCCTCCAGCCACTGGCAATGGGCTGGGTCACCCTCCCACCATAACCGTCCAGAAATGCTGGGTAAGACACAGTAAGCATAAATTTAAATGCAAAAGCTAAGCAAGGATGGAAGGAAGAAGGAAGGAAGAAGGAAGGAAGAAGGAAGGAAGATGAAAGGAAAGAAGGAAGGCAGGAAGGCAGGAAGGAAGGAGGAAGGAAGAAGGAAGGAAGGAAGGAAGGAAGGAAGGAAGGAAGGAAGGCAGGAAGGAAGGAAAGCAGGCAGGCAGAAATCGGCACATAGAGGTGGAGTGCTAGGCGACTAAAATACGGCGCACCGGCCCTGGTACTGGGTACCCCGCGGTAAGGGAATCTGAAGACGGCTAGAAAAATAGCACCTATGTTACATGGCAGAAAAACTGTTGCCCACGAGATGTGGAAACCTGAATAGAGGCACCTCATGTGTTTGTGGCTGTGGGTGGAGAAGCGTAGAAAAGATGATGGCTTGTGGGAGCTGATGGGACTTGTCTGTACTTCAAAGGGTGCTACAAGAAAGGAGTGAGCTCAGAAAAAACCCGACCGGTTCGCGAGCAGAAGTGAGGGGTCCTGAAGTCCCTGGGTTTCCAGAGTTGTGCGATGGAGCGGTTTCCTCACCAAACTGAGGATGTGGCCACGCAGGTGCAGATTCGGTCAAAAACCCATTCGAGGCCATGGCCCTTAAGACACTCTCAGAACAGAGATCAAATCGCAGACGAGGCCGGACACAAGCTTTGCCGAAACCCGACTGGATGAAGGTCATCCCTGGGAGGCAGAGGCTTTTCTTTCACGGAAACCTGATTACGCCAAAACACCTATAATTGAGGGGATAGAAAGAGAGACAAAGACAGAGAGAGGGGAGGGAGAAAGCAGAGAGAGACGGGGAGGGAGGAGTAGACCTCCAAAGAATTGTGGGTCTGGCTTTTGGCATGTGCCGCTGGCGCTCCAGCTTTAAAAGGAACTTAATAAAATATTAAAACTTCAGTAAAACCAAATATATTTGCAAGGCTCTCCTGCACAGGCCGCAGAGGCAGACCCTCCTCGGCTCATGATGGTTGGCACTGGGGAAAAGTGCCTTCCGCATGATGCAAGCTGGCTTCTGGGCCCCTCCCGGCACTGCAAACCCCGGTTACCGTTCCCGAGAGGGCACTCCGGCTGAATCGGAACCGAGCTGTGCCAAGCAGGGGCACGCGGGACGCTGTCAGAAAAGCTCCTGGCAGGACAACCCCTCCCTTTTTGAATGAGCCTCTCGAGGTGGACAAGGCATGACTTCCCTCAACCCTCGGCTGCCCAATGTTGTTCCAAGGACAGTGGCCAGCATCAACAGCACATAAAAATGAGTCCAGGGGCACCTGGGTGGCTCAGTCGGTTAAGTGACCGACTTCAGCTCAGGTCACCATCTCACGTCTGTGAGTTCGAGCCCCACGTCGGGCTCTGTTCTGACGGCTCATCAGAGCCTGGAGCCTGCTTTGGATTCTGCGTCTCCCTCTCTCTCTGCCCTTCCCCTGCTTACGCTCTGTCTCTATGTCTCTCAAAAATAAATAAACGTTAAAAAAAAAAAATGAGTCCAGAAACCAAATTTCCAGCCCCAGGTTGATGACGGTCTATGTGTGTGTGGGAAACCAAACTTCCCGGGACAGCTTCCCAGAGCCCAGGGCCAGCCGTCCCGCCCATACAGCCCCAAGCCCAAAGGTGCCACTGGCGGTGTGGCCTCCAAAGATGACAGCTGTCTTGGGGATCTGCCCTCTTGACCACCCTCCCACCCAGGCCCCAAGAAGGAAGGACAGACACAGCTTGGGGGCTGAGCGGTCAGGCCAACACGGAAATGTAGAGGCTCGCGGAATGTGCGGGCTGGCGAGGGAAGACATGGTAAAATGGTCTGAGGCTGGAGGTGTGACAGGCCATGACTCGGCTCTCGTAACAGCAAAGAATCATCGGCTGGTATTTCCCCGGAAGGCACCCCAGGAGGCACCCTCGCAAGTGGCTATCGACAGTTACTGTACTCTGTAGGTGGCGCTGGCCCACCTACTAACATGGGGCAACCTCTGGGCTGTGAGGTCGGCCCCTCGTTCTCACATTGATCTGTCAAGCAACCCTCCTACAAGAAAAGAAACCAGATGTCTCCCCAAACCAAAGGTGGTCACGACCGATACCCAATCCTCAGGCAATCTCACCCCTTCAGAATATTTTCGGAGCTAAAAAATAGGCTGCCAGGAATCCGAGCAGACGAGAGTGGCTACAACACCCACGCACGAAAGCCCAGGCCCTTGCCTCACGGGGCAAGTCCCTCCGAGCCAGGGACGCGGCCCCCAATAAGCTCGTTCCTGTGGCCTCCCAGCCAGGGCAGACGGTACATGACAGCCAGGAGCACCTGTAGGTGGCACACTGGCAACAGCAGACAGGAACAGCTGCTAACCACCAGGGAGGACACAGAGAGAAGGAATGCAGAACTGTATAGAAGAAAAGAAACTTGAGCATTCAGGAGCTAAAAGTAATTCACGTCTGAGTAAGTCCCGAATTACAGCAAAGAATGGGGCCTGGCACGTCACCACACGCAAACGTATTTTAAAAAATTTTTAGAGGTGCCTGGGTGGCTCAGTCAATTAAGCATCCGACTTTGGCTCAGGTCCTGATCTCACAGTTCATGAGTTCGAGTCCCACATCAGGCTCTGGGCTGACACCTCGGAACCTGGAGCCTGTTTGGGATTCTGTGTCTCCTTCTCTCTCTCTCCGCCTCCCCTGCTTGTGTGCTTGCTCGTTCTGTCTCTCTCTATATAAAATAAAGTTAAAAACATTAAAATAAAGAAATTTTAATCTTTTTAAAATTTGTAACAACTTTAAATAACTAGCTTTTGCCAAATTATTTTTTTTTGAGAGAGAGTGACAGAGCACGTGAGCAGGGGGGAAGGGCAGAGGCAGAGAGAGAGGGAAAGAGAGAATCCCAAGCAGGCTCTACTCTCAGCAGAGAGCCTGATGTGGGGCCTGATCCCACAACCCAGGGATCATGACCTGAGCTGAAATCAAGAAATCACTGGATGCTCAACCAACTGAGCCACCCAGGCGCCCCCGCCTGATTATTATTATAATGACTGCTGAATGGAGATTTTCCTAACCCTGACTCCTTCCACACGGATCGGTTAGCATTCTACAGTGACATGGAGCTTTCCCTCATCCCACACTTACTCCTTTACACCAGTGTGTCCACAGTGTGGACTCATGGATTGCAGTTTCATGGGTTTTAAACCATTATCATCATTATATATTTTGATGCTCAAATGTCCCAGGCAACATTTGCATATGCAAATATATATACACAAATGTATATGCAATATTTACATATATGCTAATATCTACATTTTTCTATGCCGAAAAACCACGAGTTTACACAGATACCTCCAATACCAGTCTAACATAACGATCTTCATTCCCGTTTTCCCCTCTCCTCCTCAGTAACTCCCTCCTCTAATACCCGGAAAACAAGCCTCCTTTGACCCTCTGTGTACTTACTTATCTGCTCAATCCCCGTATACATAACCAAATTCTCAAATCCACCAACTGCCACCACACTCAGCCACCTTCCTCATGTGGCCTTCAACCTCTGCTGGGTCATGCTGTCTGTTGGGCCTGCACAAATGCTTTCTTTTTTCAAAGAGCTTTAGTGAGTTATAAATTACCATAAAATTAACCCAGGTTAAGCATACAACTCAATGATTTTTTTAGTAAATATACACAACTGTATAACCATCACCACCATTTGGTTTTACGACACTTCCATCATCCCAACAAACTTCCCAGTGTCCCTTTCGGACTGGCCCTGTTCCCCAGGCACCTACTTGCTTTAGGTCGCCATAGATTCACCTCTTCTGGAATTTCCCTATAAGGATAAAATGTAATCTTTTACACCTAGTTTATTTCACCTAGCATCATAGTTTTCAAGTTCACCTGTGATATAACATGCATCAGTACTTGCTTTTTATTTCTCCATCATATTCCACTTTATAGACGTGTCATATTTTGTTTATCCATTAACCAGTGTGCAGACAACTGGACTGTTACCAGTCTGGGGTTAGTATGCATAATACTGGTACAAATACTCATGTGCGAGTCTGGGTGTGGACACATACTTTCTTTGACTGTGGGGAGGAGGGAAGGCAGCATCATGGCTCCCAAAGATCTCCAACTTACTGATCGACCAACTTTCAGAAAGCAAGATTATCCTGGATTCTTTTACATGAAGTGCATGCCCTAATCCCCAGAGCCTGTGACTGTTATGTTACACAGCAAAGGGGAATTAAGGTTGCTCATCAGCTGGCGTTAAGAAAGCAGGGTTACCCTGGACTCCCTGGGTAGTCCCAGTGTATACCCAAGGGGCCTTTCAAAGGAGAGATGGCAGAAGAAGTCAGAGTGATGCTCTGGGAGAAGGACTCCGCCCACTACCACTAGGCTTTGAAGACGGACGAAGGAGGCCATGAACCAAGGGATCCTTGGCAGCCTCTAGAAGCTGCCAAGTTTCCCCTTCAGAGCCTCCAGGAAGGAATGCAGCCCTGCCGACTCCCTGATTTTAGCCCAGCGAGCCCCTGTTGGACCGTTAGGCTCCAAAGCCATAAGATAGAACATTTGTGTTGTTTTCAGCCATCCAATTTGTGGTGATTTGTTATGGCAATGACAGAAAACCAAGACAGAGGATCCCCGACTACAGATGGTTCAAGTTATGGTTTTTTGACTTCATGATGGAACAAAAGCCATATTGCAGTTGCTAGAAACCACACTTTCAAATTTCTATTTTACTCTTTTCCTGAGATAGTGATAGGCAGTACAATACTCTCTCTCTCACTCCTGGGCAGGGGAAGGAGCCACGGCTCCCAGCCAGCCATGCAAAGTTGAGGATAAGCCACCAATAACTTACAGCCATCCAGTCCTCAGAGAACACTTCTGTTTTTCACGTTCAGTGCTGTAGAGTCAACACCTGACATGAGATATCCAACACTTCGTGTTACATGATTTTGCTCAACTGTAAGCTAATGTGAGCGTTCGGAGCACGTCTGGTCTGCTTGGCAAGCTACATTGTAGGCAGATGTATTTCACGCATTTGCCACCTATGTTACTGTCAACTTAGGATGGGATTATTGGGATATAAACCCTCCGCAAGTCAAAGAAAGTCTGCATGGGGAGACATGGAAAAGTGGATATTGGACTGGGTGATATGTTTATGTTTAACTTTTTTAAGAAACTGCCATGTTGGTTTTCAAGGTGGCTGTACCCATTTTACATTCTTATCGGAAATGTATGATTTCGGGGAGTTTCTAGAACTCTTAAATGGTTGCTATGGACACTTTCGTCTAATTTTATCACTGTCCTTGGGGGGAGAGGATTTGCCAAGCTTCTTTACTCACCACCATACCAACACCCAAAAACTTTTTGACTGAGTTGCTGAGGAAGAGACAAAGGAAGGAAAAAAGAAGAAACAGAGGAAAGATCAAGTATTCGTAGTTGACTTATCGACAGTACTAGGGGATGATGGATTTCAGGGCCTCGCACGCAACCCCGCTTCTTATTAACTATGATTTGGGGCACATTGTCTCAGGTGTCTGAGCCTCAGTATGACCATAATCAGAATAAATAATAAGATAGGTGTCCTAGGTTTGTGAGGAGGACTAAATAAGGTAACACAGGTAAGGCGCATATGCAATGCTTGGCCTCCAGGCTGCTCTATTTAACAACACAGAAGAATGTGCAATTAATCATTGAAAACACAAAGTGTGGGTTCCTAGAAATGAAAACCCTTGCCTGGTTGGCCTACTTTCCAAGTCTTTCATAGAGCTCAGAAACTGAAAATCTAATGGCAAAATCTGACAAGCCATTTGTTGCCAGTGGTTACCCATACACCATGCCCTTCCATCCACAACACCTCTACACATTTGTACAAAACTCTGGTTTTAAGCACCTTTTTGGTGCGTATTTTCATGTGGTCATCCAAAAAGCCCAGTAGATAGACCCAACAAGAACAATCACACCTGAAAGATTAAGGAAACTGAGGTCCAAAGCTGCCAAACGATTCACTCAAGATTCTACTGAGAGAAGGCGACAGAAAGGCACCATTTTTCCTTTTCTGCAGTGCGTGTCTCTGGTTTGCACCCACGGGCACCTTTCCCACCTCTTTTTCACTGCTATCATTTGCTCGCGGACCATGGAAAAGATTAGCGTTCATCAAATCCAGAGACGCTAATAACACGGTCAATGTCCATGAATGCGTGCTGATTTCATTGTAATTCTGCTCATCTTGCTGGGAGCAGCCATGCATGGCTCGGTGGAAATTTAAGACTCCATTACAGAGTTAAACTGGCATTTGTTCTGAGCCCAGTGGCATTTTTGATGCATTTGTGAAAATGGAAATGAGTCGAGGCACCCAAGGTCGATTACACGGGGCAAGTTAAACACCCCCAGAAGCCACAACGAAGGCCCAGTCTGGCTATTCACGGCGGTGCCAACAGTTCCCCACACTCATCCTCCCAAGGACAAAGCCTTCTGAATGACTGTTCTCCAAACACAGCCCTTTCCTGCCTGTCCATCTTAGACCGATCTTCACAACGACCTGACCTAAGTCCTATCTCTCTCATTTCATAGATGAGAAAGCAGAGGTTCAGAGAGGTTGAGTGACTTGCCTGAGTCACACAGCTGGTAAAATGGTGAATCCAGGCTTCAAATTCAGGTCACTGAGACTCAAAATTCCATGAGCTCAGCATGCTTCTCCCCAGAGTCCCTTGCACACAGACCTCCTCTCCCCTCCTCAGTACATTCCCTCGATCATCATACACTCCGATCTGAGAATACAGTGTACGGGTTGGGTAACTGTACAATACTGGGGAAGGGGTATGCTTTTCAGCCCACCCAAGGCTATTTCTGTGTAACCTCTGTCCTCCGACGTTCACATACAAGGTCGGTTTCTGATTTGAGACCTTTAAAACAAAAAAACGCTTGAGTTAGAAGTTATTTGGATAGAAGAACAATGCCCGAGGGTCTCATTGAACTTGTAAATTTTGCAATTGTTGCTTTTTATTATTTTGATTTTTGTTTTTGCTACTCAGGGAAAAGCTAATCCATTACACGAATGATGTTGTGTTCTGGAACCAAGTCTTTAACTTTGTTGGAGGGCTCGGGGGCAAAATATAGAGCACCAAAAAGTAACACAGAACCTTGCGAACCCAAGGGAGAGGAGTCCTACAATGAAGAGTCGTATATACCTGCTGTCTGTCTGTCTCCCTCCACCTTCATCATACACATACATGACCAAAGTTTACAGTCTAGCCCCTTAAGGTCAGTTCCCTCTCTGGGCTCTGTTCCAAAAGCCCAAGAAGATCAGGCACACCCCACCTGGAGACAGCAGTATCTGAGCGGGAAGGGTCACCCTTGCATGTCCCCAGAAGGGTGAGGGTCGGACATGTCTCCCACCCATCTTCCAAGAAAACTGTATAGAGGGGTCCTACCTGCAGCACACAGTCCCTTGTGGCCTTGAGCTGCTCCCCGCATTCCCAGGGGCCAGTGGGAATCAGAGAGGCAGACCCAGGGAGTAAAGAAGACTCAATGATTCTACCTTACAAGGCGGGTGATTTGGATTCATTCATTCATCCACCCATCCATTCATGGCCGACAGCAAATGAGGAGCCGGTGGCTGGCCGTAACATGGCACTTCACACTCTCCAAAACCATTGCACGTTCGTTCTCTTGGCTGACCCACACACTGTCCCTGTCTGGCACAGTAGAGATCAAGCCCATTTTACAGATGAGCAAATGGATATCCAAAAGCAACTTGCCCGGGGCCCAGAGCAAACAGCAAAACCAGGCTGAGAACCCAGAAGGGAGGCGTGCAGGTGACCTCCCTGCCTATGCCCTCGGCACCGGGCAGCCCTCTCTCGACAACGAATCCCTGTAACCCCAACGACGGGCCCCCGTTCACATCCTAGCTCCACCACCGTCTAGCTGGGGCTGCACCTTCCTGGGCACAACTGGCCTTGTCTTTAAAATGGGCACGAGGAGATAAAGGTGAGCTGTGTCCTTCATGGCACCTGGCATGGACGGAGTACACCACAGACAGCAGCCGCTCGTGTCACAACGGTGGCGTGCTGGGCACACTGCAGGGGCTCAGGACCCTCACTTCCACCAACCGGGGCCCCGGTGAGTGAGCCAGTTTCTCCCCTGCCCCGGCTCCCCCCACAGCAAGACAGCAGGGGCTGGGAGGGAGGGAGAAGCTCAAGGCAGGGCTCCGGGCAGCCTTGTGGCCGGCACTCCCGGTCCTCGCCTTTGTCTGTGCGCCTGTAACTGAGAGGCCCGTCTAGACTGAGCGGCTACTAGAAGTAATCCCGGGAAAATCTCCCTGAAACCTGATCCCCGCCCTTATCGAGGGCCAGGCAGATTAGCCTGATTGATTGAACAATGGACGCTGGGGCCTTAGCAGGGTCTCCATGTGTCTCCTGTGCAGAAGGGGCTCTGGGCAGGCGCAGGGCCCGCTCGGCAGAGCAACCTGTCCTGCAGGGTCAGCAGGCCCGCCAGCCTCCTTCCAGCCTGCGTGAGGAGGGGGCTGGGAGGACTCCCCTCTCCCAGGGCCATCACCGCAACCCACACCACTTCTAGCACTTAGGGGGTGCCTTCCATGACCCCGGGTCCCTGCTAGGACTCACGCACCCCACGTGGGGAGTACCTATCGTCATCACTGTCTTCCTCTTCCTCCTCCTCCTCATCGTCCCTCTCTCACGGGCGGGGACACTGAGACTAAGCGACACCCTCAGGCGCACACACCAGAAAGCAGAGGAGAATCAGGGGCCAACTCTGGCCTGTTGACACAGAGACAGGAGCTCTTACCCGCACTGCGGTCCCACCCCTCGGCACTCACACGGAAGCGGTCAGCAAGCCGCAGGCCCCTGTCATTGTTCCAGACGACCTCCCAATGTCCTTTGGCGAAGGAGTCAGCCTCTGGGCCTCTCCAATATGACCATGGGTGCAGAGCAGCCACAGACACCTGCGAGCCAGTGTCGTCACCCAAACTGTCATTCTTTTTTGTTTTCATCTGAACCATTGAGCTTGGGAACTAACAATAAACAAAGCAATGCCGCCCCAAGCTGCCTCCACCAAGAGCCTTCCAGAGCGAGGGTGTCGAACAGAGGGCAAGGCCACCAGGCGCACACGGCCCGCCGGCTCAGGAAGAAAAGGGCTGCGCCAAGGCGTGGTGCAGAGAAATGTGGCTGGGACATCCTGAGGCCAGTGTGCTCTGGGAGAGCCCGGGAGAGAGGACGGACGGCTGAGCTGGTCAGGTCAAGGCCGCAGAGGTGGCCCGGGTAAGAGCACTCAAGTACACAAAACCTGACTCGCCCCTACCTCCACCACTCACCCGTGTGACCTTGGGACAGCGACCTGCCCTGTCTGAGGCGCGTCAGCTCCATTTCACAAATGAGACTGTCAGCCCCTCACCCCTGCCCTGCTAAAGGGGTGTCAGGATCGAAATGACCCAGTAAGTACCCTAACAGGTTAGGCATGGCAAGAGACTTGCCCCCCAACCTAGAAACTCTTACTAAGACTCAGAACTGATGCGACCTACAATGAACTGTTACCGAGGGAAAACCACAAAACAGCATAGACACGTTCTATCCCATCCTGCAGAGTGAGTGCTCAGCAACAGTGCCTGTTAGAGCAGCCCCGTCGTCACTGTCCGCAGCACAGGCTGGGACAGTCTCCCTCCAGGACACCACCACCTGCACAGCAGGAGGGCTGCTGTGCCAGACTTTCATGCCAGAGAGGAGGAACCTGAGGTCCAGGAGACCTCCCCTCAGGACTCCATGAAAAGGTTCCCATGGAAGCATTATCAGCTCATTAACTAGAGTGGGTAACACTGATCCCCCCATAATACCTCTTGGAGGGTTGTTTTTTTTTTTTTTTTTTTTTTTTTTTTTTGCAACACAAATACCCAACTGGGATCCTAATTCATTTCGGCAAATGGCACCTGTCTCTGTGCAGTTGTGTCTCTGTGATCGACCTTAAATTGGAGGATCCCAGCCCCTCTGGTTTCCTGTAAGCCAGGTAACACCTGTGCCTCCAGAGTCCCCTCACCTGCCCTCGCACTGTGCCCCTCTGTGGGTCTGATGTCTACCCGTGGCCACCCCCCATCTAACCCTGGCATCACCCATATCTGTCCAGAGCCAGCCAGACCCTCAGCCCAGGACTGGTCCCCATTCTACCTTCCAGATGTCGGGCCCTTGAGTCATCATCTTTTTCTGCCTGCATCAGCCCGCCTGTCCGCTCAGAGGCAGTGCCTTCATCTCAAATCGCTGGTCAATTTCTTCCTGTACCTACCTTTACTGCTAGGCAGGAAATGGCCACTAAGGCTGGTCCTCCCTTAGGGATGGGGCCGTGCCTCTTGGGGCAGAGGTCTGAAAGAGTCCCGAGACCATGAAGCACCTTGGGTGCTAAGGACGGAGAGGCAAAAATTAAGTTTTCCCATGCAAGTTAGTATCGCCGGCATTAGGAGAACAGCCGCTATGTGCCAGCCCCCATGCAGGCAGTCAAACCACATATGCCTCCTACCCTCTGGAACCCCATCTTGCCAAGGCCATGCATGCCAGGGGCCCAAATGGGTTGACAGAGGAGCTGTGATTGGCAGGGAGGGAGGCGATTCCCTACAGAAGGGGCTTCTGAGAGCCAGGTAGGAGCCCTGGGCTCAGGTATCATCAGGGATGGCAAGGAGAAAGGGACAGAAGCCCAGAGTGGAAAGGGCCCAGCTCAGTGGGACTCCTGGGGGAGGGAGAAGCGGAGCTGAAGTCACAGTGTGAACTTGCACCAAGGGAAAAAGGAAGCCAGTTACCACTACAGAGCAGGGCTGAGTCCCACAAAGACCACTCTGGTGGCACAGGTGGGGGTGCGGAGAGCAGCACGGGGACTCCTGTAATAGTGCAATTGACAGAGGGCTCCAGGGCCCACATTCTGTCCCATTCATAAGCTGTGTGACCTTGGGCAGATTACTTAACCTTTCTGAGCTATAGTCTCCACCTCCGTCAAAAGGAGACTCCCTCAGCAGGGTGTCTCATGGATTCAAGCTGATAACGCATGAAAAGCATTTAGCATGATGCCTGGCACACAGCAAATGCTCAATAAATGTTTGCTTAGAAAAACAAAAAGGCAAAAGGCTGCCTTCTAGAGCCTCCACCCTCCCCCATTCTCCAAATCAATAAAAGCAACCCTTTTATCTAAATCCCGGGACCAAAGGGAAACCAAACACAGCAGCTGTAGCTGGGCTTCCCGAGACCCGTGCCCCCCTGCCTGGGCTTCTCCAGTTGGGGCCCACCGTGGCCGCTGTAGCGGAGGAAAGAATGCTGGCGCACTGACCTGGCCATGAACCTTCCCCCAGCCTCCAAACACGCACAAAAGCATGGCTCCTGTCTTGGTAACGCCAGCACCACCCGGCCCGGCGCACCCCGCCCCCGGGGAGCCCACAGAACCGACAACGCGGCCCGTGCAGAATTACACACCTGCCTGGTTCTGCCGCCTGTACCGCCGCTGGGGCAGGAGGAGAAAAATGAAAGAAAAAATTGGTTCTTCATATTTATGACTCTGGTGGTATTCCCGTGCACAGGGCTGAATTCCTGCATAAAAGAGAAATTCAATCCAGGGTAAAACGTGCTTGGTAGAGGAGGGGGGTAACACAAGCTCTCGAAACCCTGAGAACTTTCGGTTGGTCTTTTCACAAGAAAACTGCGGGAACTTCCAGGTGGGCCGAGCGCGAGAGGTGGGGAGGCACACGTTCTGCACAATTCGCGGGGGACGGGGGCGGGGGGGTCCCAGCTTGGGCCAGGCTCTCAGGGACTTCGGAGACAGGTCCACGCTGGCAGCTGTGGGATGGCGACGTGGCGGTGGACCGTCCCTTGCCGTGGTCCTCAGCCACTGACCCGTGGAGCATGCCACAAACTCGTGGTGGGCAAAGTGAAGCAAAATGGCATTTCAGATTGGCATTTCAGATAGAACACAAGTGGGACCGTTTCCTTGGCCATCTTTGGATCACAAATTATTTTCTGCAGTGAGGTTTTGCGGGAGGATCGGAGTCTTGGGGGGAAGGTCCCAGGCTCGAGTCCTGTTTCGCAATCGACAAGCTGCACCGCTCACCCTCGGTGACCTGCAGCCCCAGGTGGAGGGTGGAGATGGTGGCAGGTGCCTGAGGGTGAAATGAAACAAGGCGACCTTCATGAAGCACTGACCCCGTGCCCAGCGCATCCCTACCCTCAATAAGAGAGTCCATTTCCCAATACAGAGCTATGCCACCCCCAAGGGGGGGCCAGTGGATCAGTTATCTAGATAAAATACAGTTTTTAAATGACCATCACTAGGTAATTGAAATAACAAGGGTTTTTTTCCCATGGAAATTATCTAAATAGCCTCAAGTTTCTTATGTGTGCAATAGATACGAACAGATAAACAAGGGACTTAGTGGCCCTCTTGGAAAAGCCAGCCCCTGGTCATGTTTCCAGAAATCAAAAGGACAACCTCGCCGTTGCAAAAAGCACGCTGAGGCTTTAGAACTAAAAATGCAATTCCCTGTCCTACAAGAACCGCTCAGGGCTGGGAGCCAAGTTAAAGGGCATCTCCGGAGAGGCACAAAATACCCGTTAAAGGGTGGCAAGGAAAAGTCCTCGCAAGGGTGACTTTACCTTCCAACTCCAACTTTTTAAAAAAGAAGCTTTTAAATTTTTTTCTTCTGTTTTTTTTTTGTTTGTTTTCTTTTTTTTTTTTTAACTAAGAATGCCTCCAGTCAGGCTGCGGGATCTTAATGAGAATATCCAAATTAGGCGATGATTCTGGGAACCTGGTAAAACTTCCGGTCGGCTGAGGGTCTTGGTCGGCATCTTTTTGCTACCTTTGTTGAAACACAATTTACATGAAATAAATGCGTGCGTCCACTTTGTGTACGTGACTGCATTCTGACACACACTCACACGCACGTAACCACCACAGCAGTCAGTATCTCAAACACTTCAATCCCCCACAAACCCACCTTGTACTCTTTGGCACTCAGTTCCCCTCACCCCCAGCAATGAGGACTGGGACTTCAGTCACTATGGTTTTGCTTGTTCTAAAACTTCACACAAATGGAATCATGTAAGATGTACTTTGTCGCTCAGCAGAATGTGTTTGCGACTCCAATATCGTGTATGTCAGCAACTTGTTGTTTCTTATTTTGAAACACTATTTCACCGTCTCATCGTACGAGTGTACAATTTGTTCATGCACTCGCTTGCTGATGAGTATTTGGGTTCTTTCTAGTTTCTTTCCATTTCTCCCTTGAGGGCTGGTAATATTTGCTTTCTGTATTTAGGTGCTTCTATGTTGGGTGCACAGATATTTACAACCGTTGTGTTCTCCTGATGAATCAATCCCTTGCTTTATCGTTATATAATGCCCTCCTTGTCTCATGAATGAAACTGCTATTCCCAGTCTTGTGGTGGACCTATATTCCCACTTCTCTTGAGTAAATACCTGGGAATGGAAGACAGTTAAGAGAGAATGTGAATTTAAAAGAAACTGCCCGGGCACCTGGGTGGCTCAGTCAATTGAGCATCTGACTTCAGCTCAGGTCATGACCTCGTGGTTCATGGGTTCGAGTCCCATGTCGGGCTCTGTGCTGACAGCTCTGAGCCTGGAACCTGCTTCTGATTCTGTGTCTCCCTCTCTCTCTGCCCCTCTCCTGTCATGCTCTGTCTCTCTCACTCTCAAAAATAAACATTTACAAAATTTTTTTTAAATAAAAGAAACTGCCAAGCTATTTCCCAGAGAGACTGTACAACGCTACACTTCAACAGGATATGACACAGTTACTCCATATCCTCACGAGCACTTGGAAATGTCAGATTTTTTTTTTTACTATTTAAAATATTCTCTTATTCTGCAGATTTACTGAGGTATAAATTATAGTCAATAACACTCACCTATGTTAAGGATACAGTTTGATTTGGTCTGGTAATTATATATAGTCCTGTAACCACAACCACAATCAAGATGTAGACAGAACATGCCTACCCCAAAATTCCTATCCCTCATGGAGCCCCAGTGCGGTGGGACCTCCTTCCCTGAACCTTAATACTCAGCCATCACTGGTCTGCATTTTTCCCTCTTCCATTAGCAGCAAGAGTGTGACAAAGAGTGGGATTAGATTTTCTTTAAATGTTTGGTACAATTCACCTGGTGAAGTCATCTGGTCCTGGACTTTTGTTTGCTGCATGTTTTTTAATCAGTGATTCAACTTCATCGCCAGCAATGGGTCTGCTAAGATCTTCTATTTCTTTCTGATTCCATTTTGGAAGATTGAATGTTTCCAGGAACTTATCCATTTCTTCCAAGCTGTCCAATTTGTTGGTGTATACTGTTTTTGACTGGTCACTTACGATCCTTTGTATTTCTGTAGTGATATATTGGTTTCGGGTCTACAACATAGTGATTTGACAATTCTCTACATTATTCAGCGCTCACCATGGTAAGTGTAGGACCAGCTCTTAGCTTCATTAATCTTTTCCATTATTTTTTAAGTCTCTAATTTATTTCCTTCCTTCTACTAAGTCTGGCCTTTGTTCTTTTCTTTCTAGATTTAAAGGGTATAAGGTTAGATTGTTTGAGATTTTTTCTTGTTTCTTGAGGTAGGCCTGTATTGTTACAAACTTCCCTCTTAGGATTGTTTTTGCTACATACCAAAGATTTTAAACTTATGTTTCTGTTTTCATTGGCCTTCAGGTATTTTTTTATTTCCTCTTTGATTTCTTTGATAACCCGCTGGTTGTTTAGTGGCATGTTTTTTAGCCTCCATGTGTTTATGTTTTTTACCCATCTTCTCTTTGTCATTCATTTCTAGCTTCATACTATTGTGATTGGAAAAGATGCTTCGTATGATTTCAATCTTCTTAAATTTATTGAGGCTTGTTCTGTGCCCTATCATGTGCTCTATCCTGGAGATGTTGCATGAGTGTTTGGAAAAAAATGTGTATTTGGCTATATTTGGATGGAATGCTCTGTATATGTTTGTTAAGCCCATCTGGTTTAACATGTGATTCAAAGACACTGATTCCTGCTTGGTTTTCTCCCTGGATGGCCTAGCCACTGATGTAAGTGGGGTATGAAAGTGCCCTAATATTACTGTATTACTGTCACCTTCCCCCTTTATGTCTGTTAATATTTGCTCTATGTATTTCAGTGCTCCTATGTTGAGTCCAGAGATATTTACAACTGTTGTATTTTCTCGTTGGACTGATCCCTTTCTTTATCATTACGTACTGCCCTCCGTGTCTCTTGTTACAGTCTTTCTTTTAAAGTCTATCTTGTCTGATACAGGGACTGCTGTCCCAGTTTTTCTTTTGCTTCCATTTGCTTGGAGTCTCTTTTTCCATCCCTTCATTCTCAGTCTGTATGTGTGTTTAGGTCTGAAATGAGTCTTACACAGAGAGTAAAACGATGGGTTTTATTCGGTTTCATTCCTTAAGTCACCCTGTCTTATGATTGGAGCATTTAGTCCATTTACATTTAAAGTAATTATTGATAAGCATGTACTTCTTGCCATTTTGTTCACTGTTTTCTTGATTTTGCAGTTCTTCTCGGTTCCCTTCTTCTTCTCTGGTCTCTTCCCTCATGATGTGATGAATTTCTGTAGTGTTATGTGTGGGTTCCTTTCTCTGTATTTTTTGAGTATCTATTATAGGTTTGTAGTTACCATGAGGTTCATATATAACATCCTATGTAAACAGCAGTCTACATTAAGCCAATGGTTGCTTAAATTCAAATACATTCTGAAAGTACTACATTTTTACACCACCCACCGTGTTCTAGGTAGATAACATATTTTACATTTTTAATTTTGGGTACCACTCAATTTTTATAGGTATAATTGATTTTGTTACTTTTGTCTTTTGGTCTTCATAGTGGATACTGTGGTAATTTCAGAGTATGCTTTCAAATCAGGTAGTTTAGGGTCACTTGGACGGTTCAATTGGTTAAGCATCCAGTTTCAGCTCACATCATGAACTGGGAGTTCATGGGTTCAAACCCCAAATCGGGCTCTGTGCTGAGAGCTCAGAGCCTAGACCTTGCTTTGGATTCTGTGTCTCCCTCTCGCTGCCCTTCTCCAGCTCACCCTCTGTCTCTCACTCAAAAATAAATAAATATTAAAAATAATAATAATAATAAACTAAAATCAGGTAGTTTAAATTCTCCAAATTTGTTTTTTTTTTACTGTTTATTTATTTATTTAATTTGAGAGAGACAGACAGATAGAGCCAGAGAGGGGCAGAGAACGAGGGAGAGAGAGAAAGAATCCCAAGCAGGCTCTGCACTGGCCGCACAGGGCCCAACACAGGTATGAACTCATGAACCGTGAGACCATGAGCTAAGGAGAAATCAAGAGTCGGATGCTTAACTGAATGAGCCACCCAGGTGCCCCTCCATATTTATTTTGCTTGTTCAAGATTATTTTGGATGTTCTAAGACTTTTGCATTTCCATATGTATTTTAGAATCAAGTTGTTAATTTCTACAAAAAATTCACCGTGACAGATTTGAATTGCATTAGTTGAGGGGACAGACATCTTAACTATACTGAATGTTCCAACCCATGAACACGGCACCTCTCTCAATTTATTTAAGTCTCCTTAAATATCCTCAGTAATGTTTTGTGGTTTTCGGTGTAGAGCTCTATACACATTCCTTTAAATTTCCTGTTACATATTTTATGGGTCTTTTTAATAACTACTACAAGTGGTAGAACTCTCTCTTGAAATTTATTTTTTAATTGTTTGCTCCTAGAATATAGAAAAAAATAGATTACAGGGGCACCTGGGTGGCTCAGTCAGTTGAGTGTCCGACTTCGGCTCAGGTCATGATCTCACGGTCTGTGGGTTCGAGCCCCATGTCAGGCTCTTTGCTGACAACTAAGAGCCTGGAGCCTGCTTACGATTCTGTGTGTCTGTCTCTCTCTCTGCCCCTCCCCTGCTCACGCTCTGTCTCTATGTCTTTCAAAAATAAATAAATGTTAAAAAAAAATCAAAAAAAAAAGAAAAAAATAGATTACAATCCATTTACAAAGGTCACCATGTATCCTGTGAATTTGCTAAATTCATTTTTTAGTTCTAGTTCCTTTTTCATAGATTCCTTAGAATTTTTCTACATATCTGATCATATTATCCAAAAACGAGAACAATTTTAATTCCTCCATCCCTACCCATATACCTCACTTGTTTTCCTTGACTTTGTCATCAGCTAGGATTTCCAGCTCAACGCTGAGGAGAAGCAGCCAGAGTCCACAATATTATCTTATTTTTCATCTTGGGAGGAAAGTGCTTCCTATTTCAGCAAAAGACTTGAAATAAATTTTAGGCTTTCTATAAATGTCTTTTATTGGGTTGAAGAATTTCCCTTTCTTTCAAAATGGCTGCATTTTTATTATAAAGATGGCTGATGAATTTTCTCAAACACTCTATGTCTTTAAGGTAATCACTGCTTTCCTCCTTTACTCTGTTAACGTGGCTTATATTGATTGATTCTCAAATATCAAATAAACTTTGCATTCCTAGAATACACACTGTTTGGTCATGATGTATTACCTTTTCTCATATTGCTGGATTTGTTTTGATACAGTTCCATGAAGGATTTTTGTCTCCTTAATGTGTCTCATGTGTTCTCACGTTCGAGAAAGATATTGATCGAGAGTTTACTTACACCTTTGTCAGGTTCTGTTATGAGGGTCACGCTGTCCTTATCAACAAACTGAGAAGTATTTCTTCTTCCTGTATTTTCTGCAGGAGTTAGTATAAAATTCCTATTAGGTATTCCTTAAATGTTTGATAGAATTCACCAGAGGAACCACCTGAGCCTGGAGGTTTCCTTGTGTGTAGGTTTTTAAAAAACATACTCAATTACTTTCAAAGGTGTAGAGCTGTTTGGATTTGGCAATGAGTCTTCAGATGCAACACCAAAGGCATGTCCAGGTAAGGATAATGTGAGAGGGTGAAATTTAATAAAAGGGAAAACTTCTGCTCTGCCAAAAACACAGCTAATAGAATAATAAAGCTCACAGATTGAGGTAACTCTTAAAACTCAACAATAAGAGGGGCTCCTGAGGGGCTCAGTTGGTCACATGTCCAACTCTCAGTTTCATCTCAGGTCATGATCTCACAGTTTTGTGGGTTCGAGCCTCACGTCGGGCTCTGTGCTGACAGCTTGGATACTGTTTGGGATTCTCTCTCTCTACCCCTCTTTCTCTCCCCCTCTCTCTCCCCTTTCCCCCTCCCCTGCTCATGCTGTCTCTGTCTCTCTCAAAATAAATAAGTAACCTAAAGAATAAAAATAAAAAACCCCCCACAATAAGAAAACAACCCAATTTTAACAATGTATTAAGGATCTGGAAACCTCACCGCTGAAGCTGTACAAATGGAAAATAAGCCCACGAAAAATGCCCAATGTCCCAAACACAAATACATGAAACAGAATTCAGGAAACCAGATCTTACCCATGTTAGGCACTATAAGGTATTATCTTTACGATACCATTTAAGAAGGCAGGAAAGTATGTGATCAATGTTATTTGATTCGGAAACACATTTTTAGAATTTGGTGCCTAAGAAAGCAAACTTGTATTGATTTTGATCATTCGTTTCAGCGGAACATCCCATGCCCTAAAATGAAAATTAGTGTTATTTATAATTATCATGATGATGACTGTGATACTATTAATGAAAGAAACGCCTGGTATATGAAGGCTACTAGTCACTTATATACAATTAGTTCAAACTCTTTAAAGTCTCTAAGGTAAGTTTTATAACCTCTGTTGTACAGGACAGGAAACCAAGCATCTTAGTCAGCTCGGGAAGCCATAACAAAATGCCGAAGCCTGGTGGTTCTAAACAACCCGTTTAATTTCTCACAGTTCTCGAGGCTGGAAAGTCCAAGCTGAGGGTGGTGGCACAGTCAGGCCCTGGTGAGAGCTCTCCCTGGTTTGCAAACTGCCTCATCACCATGTCCTCACACGGCACAGGAGAGGGCAGGGGGTGGGGCCTGAGCACAGCGCAAGCTCTCTGGTGTCTTTTCACGCAAGTGCACTGATCCCTTCCTAAGGGCCCCACACTTGTGACCTCATCCAAACCTAATTATTCCTCTAAGGCCCCGTTTTCAAATACAATCACAATGGGAGTTAGGGCTCAAACATATGCATTTGAGGGGACACGATTTAGTCCACAGCGCCAAGATTCAGAGAAGTTGACCTGCTCCATGAAGTGGTAAGAGGCAGGTTGGACCCCGGTCCACCTGACCTGAAACCTCCTGTTTTCCATAGACAACACCTCCCACTACTCAAGCTGGGATTTGAGACAGCCTTCCGATTTGAGCTCCTGCTTCTACGGATGCAGCATATGCCCCGAGGAAAGCCAAAAATGAGCAATCAAAACCTGGCGACATCGAAAAAGCAGTTTCGAGAAAAAGCACAGTGTCTGTGTCCACACGCCACAACCAAGAGACCTCCTGGTCAAGCCCACAAGGGAAGAGGCAGCAGAGACTGTGGCCCAAGGGAGATGAGAATAAAAGTGTTTTGGGGCAGCAGGGTTTGGAGCCCTCCATTCTGATGGGTCAGGGACCACCCCGGCCTTGGTTCCCACTGGGGCTTGGACCCCCAGTCCTGCTCTTTGGATGCCCGGTGAGGAATGGCCTCTTCTAAGGATGTAGGGTATTTTCATGTGTCATCCAAAAAGGAATCATCCTAGTCTTAATGTCCGCCTATTGCAAAGAAATAAAATGTTTTTAAAAATTCAATCACATTTCCCTCACCCCAACCACAACCCAGAGCCTTCTCCATTCCAGACCCTCATATTTTGGGAACGGGGGTGAAGTCAGCGATATCTATTGTTCAAGTCATTAGATAATAGAAGAAACACTGTCAGCTCTAAGTTTAATATATTTTAAAATGTTTTTCTTTAGACCATGTCAAAGTGTCCCCGTGTCAAAGTAGCCAAGTGAGTATGTCATGCTTCTGAAAGACGCCAATGAATCAGCCATGTCAACGTGCCCGTCATAACACTCCCTGGGTATTAACCAGGTAGGGTGATGGACACTCTCATCCATAGCCCGTGCTCCCAAGAACAGAGAGACAGAGGAATGGCCAGTTGCTGGAGCAGTCAGAACACAGAAACTTATCAATTAAGCTCATTGTGTATTACGGGCTCAGTTCAGGATGCCCCAAAACAATTAGAACAGTGATATCAAAAATCGCTGATCACGGATCGCCATAAAAATACTGAACAAGTTTGAAACACTGTGAATATTACCAGTGTTTCAGTCTGTGACACAGAGACCCAAAGTGAGCAAATGCTAATGCAAAAATGGCACCCGTAGACCTGCTCGGAGCAGGCATGCCACAAACCTCCCCTTTGTGAAAAATGCAGTATCTGCAGCATGCAGTGCAGCAAAGCACAATAAAACAAGGTGCCCCTGGGCCTAAGCTTAGGGAAATCAAGGAACAGCACACCTAGACACAACAAAATCAAACTGCAAAACCACCAGAGATAAAGCAAAACTCTCGAAAGCAGCCAGAGAAAACAACACATTATATGCAAGGGAACGACTAGTTGAAACATTACTGAAATTGTATCACAACCACGGGGGTCAGAAGAGAGTGAAACGACACCACGCAAGCGCTGAAAGAAATGAAATACCAAGCTAGAGTTCTCTGTTTTCGAAAACGGCCTTCAGAAATGAAAGCATAGCGGTGATATTCTCATACGAAGGAAGCTAAGACAACTTCTCCCCAGTAGAATGGCGCTAAAAGAAAGGCTCAAGGAAGTGTCCCAGCCTAAAGGACAATGATCCCATTAGGACATTTGGATCTTCAGGAATGCAGGAAGAGAAACAGTAAGGGGAACTAAAATAGACTTTTTTTCCCCCTTTTAGGTTTTTAAAAACACACATGATTGTGGAAAGAAAAAATGGTTATCAACGGAACCCTGAAAGAAAGACCCAAGGAATGTATGCCTCTAACAACTGTAACATAAAGGAGAGGGTTGTTGAGTACCCGCGTGGTTTTAAGACTTTTATATTTTACTTGAAATAGTATAACATTAACTCTAAGACGACTGAAAAGTTGAGTTTGTGGTATCATCTCTAGAGCCACCACTAAAAAATGGATCTAAAAAGATATCATCAAAAAGCCAACAGATAAATGAAAATAGGATACTAAAAAAATTTAGTTAATCCAAAAAAGCCATGAAACAAGGTAACAGAAACCAAGAGAGAGGAGACAAATAGAAAAACAATAAAATGGTTGACGTGAATGTAAATATTGATCGTTACATCAAATGAAATGGTCTAAAAACATCAATTAAAAGACAGATTGTGGGGGCGCCTGGGTGGCTCAGTCAGTTAAGTTGACTTTGACTCGGGTCATGATCTCGCAGTTCATAGGTTCGAGTCCCTTGTTGAACTCTGTGCTGACAGCCCGGAGCCTGGAGCCAGCCTTCAGATTCTGTGTTTCCCTCTCTCTCTGCCCATCCCCTGCTCGCACTCTATCTCTCTGTCTCTCTCTCTCTCTCAAAAATAAATAAACATTAAAAAAAATTTTAAGACAGATTGTGACATTGGAATAGTCCCACCGTGTGCTGTATTCAAGAAATCTACTTTAAATGCAAAGACATGCATAGGCTTAAAGTAAAAGGATGAAAAAGACATATATAAACACTAATCAAAAGAAAACTGCAATGATATAGGAATATCACACAAAGCAGACCCTAGAACGACAACACGTACTAAGGATAAAGAGGAAGACTTTGCAATCATAAAAGGCTCAGCTCATCAGGAAAACATAGTGATCCTGACTGTCTACATACCTAACGACAGAGCTCCAGCCTGGCATTGAGAGAACATACCACTCAAAAATATTATGATAAAAATTCACATAGTTATTACCAAGATGGAGCATAATGTGGGCCCCAGAATAAGCCTTAATACATGGGTGAAAATGGAAATCGAACAAAATTTGTTTTCTGACTAAAACAAAATTAAACTGAAATTAAACTCACTTAAACTAAGTTACTTTCTGACAGACAAGAGAAAAGGATAAGATATTTATTAACTTATTTTATGAGGCTAGCATCACCCTAAGACCCAAGCCAGAGAAACCTATCGTAAGGAAAGAAAC
The DNA here is from genome assembly GCA_030068075.1 of Paguma larvata. Classification (NCBI taxonomy): domain Eukaryota; kingdom Metazoa; phylum Chordata; class Mammalia; order Carnivora; family Viverridae; genus Paguma; species Paguma larvata. Next base: position 121,877,192 of record CM057826.1, read on the forward strand.
TACAGAACACTATCCCTGACGATCACAAATGCGAAACTCCTCAGCACAACACAATCGAGTCAAATCCAGCAATACATAAAAAGAATAATACATCACAACCAAGTGGGGTTATCCCTGGAACGCAAGGCTGGACCCACATCTGAAAGTCAAGCAACGGAATACACTGTGTGAGCTGACTACAGAAGAAAAACCAAGGCACGGAGAAGTGCAAAATCCATTCGTCATAAAAACTCATCTCACGAGTAACAGCAGCAAATTGCCTTAATCTAATAAAAGCCGTCTACAAAACAGACCGCAAATAAAATACTTAACAGTGAAAGATGGAGCATTTTCCTCTTTAACACTGGGAAAAGGCAAGGTTATCTTTCCTTTCCGCTTCTATTCAACATCATACTTGGAGTCCTAGCCAGTGCAGTACATCAAGAAAAAGAAATAAAAGGCAGGCAGACTGGAAAGTAAGAAATGAAACTTTCTATGAGGAGATGGCATTGTTGTCCACATAGAAAAGTTTTAAAAAACACCTTTAAAATCGCTCCTCTGACTCAATAAGTTTAACAAGGTCATAAGATACGTAGTCAGTATAAAAAATCAACTGTACTGCTCTATGCTGGCAATGAACACTTGGAATTCAACATTAATACAGTAGTATTATTTCCAATATCACCAAAAAATGAAATAATTAGGTGTAAATCTAACAAAGTATATGCAGGATCTGTAGATGAAAACTATAAACCATGATGAAAGAAATCAAAGCTAAGTAAATGGAAAAATACACTGTGTTTATGGATTGGAAGCCTCAATATTATTCAAACATTAACTCTCTTCAAAATGTTCTAGCTGCACCAAAAGTATAATCCATGAAAGAAAAAGGGATGAAGTCAATTTTTTTTCAAAGTTAAAAAGGTTTGCTCCATGAAATACACAGTTACGAGCGGAATAGACAAGCTATGCAACAGAAAAAAATATGGACTTGTTTCCATAATATATAAAGTACCCTCAAAACTCAACAAGGAAAAAGAAACAAGCAGTCTAATTAAAAATGGGCAAAAAATCTAAACAGACACTTCATCAAAGATATACAAAGGGCAAATAAGCATATGAAAAGACGCCCATGTTATTAGTCATTAGGTGAATGCAAACTAAAACCACAATGAGATCGAGATCCTTACATACTTGCTGCAATGCACAAAATGTTTTAAAATGACAGCACCAACCTCTGACAAGGAAGCAAAACAGCTAGAACTCCTATGCCTTGCTGGTGGAAATGCGAAGTGATACAGCTCCCGCAGAAAACCATTTATCAGGTTTTTGTAGATTTCTACACAGAACTACTATACGACCCAAAATTCTCAGTCCTAGGTAACTTACCCATGAGAAAGAAAAACATGTTCACACAAAAACCCTGTCCATTTACATAACGTCTTTACCGCTGATCACCTAAATCTGAGAACAACCAAGATGTTTTTAACCAGTGAACGGATAAACGCCACTCCGATGGGAAAACAGTACGAGTGAATACTCTTCAGTAATAAAAAGGAACTTACTGATTCATACAACTTGCATCAATCTTCAGTACGTTGGGCTAAATCAAAGAAGTCAGACCTAAAAACCTACACATTTTCTGATTCCAGTTTTATGACATTTCGAGAAAGGCAAAGAAACCAGAACTCAGTGGTTGCCAAAGACAGAGGGTGGGGAAAGGCTGATAAAAAGGGATGGCACGAGATCATTTGGGGGCTGACAGAGCCATTTTGCTTCGTGACTCTGGTGATGCAGTCATGACTACGCATTTGTCAGAAATCTTAGAAATGTACACTACCAAGAGCAAATTTCACTGCATGTAAATGTATATAAAATAAAATCAACCAGGATGTGTTAAGAATCCTAGATGGAACACAAATTTATCCTAAGTGCGTTACAAAGAATGGTATAAGCACACCCTTCAGGACAGGGAAGAAAATAACTAAGTTAAGTAACTGTCGAAAACCGTATTTTGATGACAGGCTGTACACTTAAAGAGAAAATACGGCACTCAAATATGATCGTGTAGTTAGCAAATTCGCTTCTCATGGAGACACGGGTTAAGAATTTCCAAGCAACTAAAGCTAAAGTTGAATAAATAAATAGATACACTGCAAATAATAAAAACCAGGTTTCTAGCAATCTGAAAAGGTAGTTACGAAAAAGCAAATGAGGAAGGTCAGAAGCCACACTGGTACTGGGGCGGATACCAGGATCAACAGCAGAAAAACCAATATAAACTAACAGTGTTTGGTTTTTTTTTTTTAGGTTTATTTATTTATTTTGTGTGAGACAGAGCGAGACAATGGGGGAGGGGCAAAGAAAGGGAGAGACTGAATCCCAGGCAGGCTCCAGGCTGTCAGCACAGAGCCTGAGGCGGGACTTGAACTCATGAACCGTGGGATCATGACCTGAGCCGAGATCAAGAGTTCGAAGCTTAACCTTCTGAGCCACCCGGGTGCCCCTGAAGTAACAGTCTTTAAAATACATTGAGACAGGGACAAAAGTAAATACAAATCAGTGTATGGATGGATTAATATTACTAATTAGTATTAGTATATACACATACACACACACACACACACACACACACAAACACACATCTAAGCCGGTGTGCTAGTAGAACTAATAGAAATAATGACATTCCGGGAGCAACGACTATATTTACTGCCCAGATCTTAGCTTCTAAATAGGATTCTCCCATCAGAAAACAAACACAAAACAAAAACCACCACCACCACCACCACTACCAGGGCTCCTCGGGTTCGCGGGTGAAAGCCAAAGCTGGAGCATCGTGGGTGGCGGAAAGTAAAGAAGAGCTCAAAACAGGAGGAGGACGCATGAAAAGGGCTCAGGAACCAACCTCAAAGAGTTCCCAATGGCCAAGCTGGGGCAATTTGAGCAACGAGACGCACGTATGAGAGCAACCAAGAGCATAAAATAAATACGCGTGGGTAGATATTGATAGAAAGAGGGTGGGGAGGGGGAGAAGAAGGTGGACGGAAGAGCTCTTCCTTACAGAAGAATTCCAGTTCATACAGACAGAAGGAATAAGGCAAAGAGAAAATCACCATTAGAACATCACAGTAATCGTGCGGCCGACAAGACCCATTCATGGAGGCTAAAATTAGTGAGAGAAAGTCTGAGGAGAGATAGGACATTAGTACCTCTTTCCTTTAACTTTTTAATTTTTTTCATGTTTATTTATTTTTGAGAGAGAGAGAGAGAGTGTGAGCAGGGGAGGGGCAGAAAGAGGGAGACTCAGAATTCGAAGCAGGCTCCAGGCTCTGAGCTGTCAGCACAGAGCCCCAAGGCGGGTCCTGAACCCATCAACTGGGAGATCACGTCCTGAGCTGAATTCAGACACTTCACCAACTGAAACGCCCAGGCACCCCTAGGCTCAGAGTATTTCTTCCGAGATATGTATTAAGAAAAAATTGTAACTTCTGGCAGCGGGTCCCGGCAGACACGGCCTGAACGAGGTGATCCATGGCGACCCTGCCAGTAATCAGACGCATCACCACCTTTGCCCCCGATAACCTCAGTGAGAAGGGCGCTCCGCTGCTGGGGTACGTTTGCCAAAAACCCACCGCCTTCATCTCATCATGAAAACACATTAGTTCCAGACTGAGGGACATTCCATAAAATAACTTCAAAAGTATCAAGAATATCGAAGATAAATAAAGAGAAGAAACTGTCACAGATTGGTAGAGATTAAGGAAACGGTGATAACGAGGCACAAGGCAGGAATCTGGATTGGCTCCTGCAACAGAAAAACGACATTTGTAGAAAGACTGGTGAAATCTGAATAACGTCTAGTTAACGGTTTGTATCAATATTAATTTCTTACTTTTAACAACTGTGCTATGGGTATACAAGATGCTAGTTAACATTAAGGGGAAACTGGGTGAAGGGTATATAGGAACTCTGTGAATTTCTTAACTAAGTCTCAAGTTACTACAAAATAAAAAGTTTCAAAATTTCCTTTAAGAGATATTCGTACAACGCAAATAAACATTTATGGCATTAAATACATAGATGGCATTACGACTTATGTAGAAGTAAGATTTGATTTTAAAATAGCACAAGGTGGGGTGCTTCTGTGGCTCAGTCGGTTGAGTGACTGTCTTCAGCTCAGGTCATGATCTTGTGTTCACGGCTTTGAGCCCCATGTCGGACTCTGTGCTGTCGGTGCAGAGCCTGCTTTGGATCCTCTGACTCCCTCTTTCTGCCCTTCCCCACTTGTGTGTGCTCGCTCTCTCGCTCTCTCTCAAAAATAAACATTTAAAAAATTTTTTTAAATAAATGAAATAGCACAAGGGATAGGAGGGGGCAAATAGAACTCTACTATTGTAAAGTTGTAAATGAAGTGGCAATAAATTATTTAAAGATAGACTATGGTGCGACTGGGTGGCTCAGTCGTTTAAGCACCGACTTCGGCTCAGGGGATGATCTCACAGTTTGTGGGTTCGAGCCCCGCGTCAGGCTCTGTGCTGACAGCTCGGGGCCTGGAACCTTCTTTGGATTCTGTGTCTCCCTCTTTCTCTGCCCCTCCCCTGCTCACACTCTGTTTCTCTGTCAAAAGTAAATAAATATTTTTAAAAAATAGACTGGGACAAGTTAAAGATGTTAAAACGTAAAGCAAACACTAAAAATAAAATTTAAAAAACACAATAAAATGAAGGAGAACCTAATAAGCCAGAAATAGAGGAAAAGTGGAACCATTAAGAAACTCAGTTACTCTAGAAAAGCAGGGGAAAAAACTTTTTAAAAATGTATAAAAACAGCAGAAACAAATAGCATGATAGTAAACTTAAACCCAATCTAACCGTACCTATGATTACATGTAATTACAAAATAAAAAATTAATTCTAAACAGTACGAGTTTATACCACAACATTACAACACTAAACCGAGAATAAGAGAATTTTATAAACTATGGGCCAATACATTGGGCAGTTAAAAAGAAATGGAGAAGTTTCTTGAAAGATGCTGTCAGGATTGCCTCAAAAAGAGATTAAAAATCTGAAAAGCGAGTTTTATTTTATTTTCTAACAGGACAGAGTAAAATTGGCTACTTTGGTACAGAGTTCCTTTTATCCTTTAAAAACAATGGATTCATAATTTAAACTATTCCCAACATTTTGGGACTAGATGGCTCTAAAGATGAGTTAAAAGAAACACATCAGGAAAGCCTACACTAGTCTTTCAGAAATTAGAAAAGGAGCGAACGGTTTCCAACTAATACTCTGAAGCCAGCATTACCCTCATACAAAACCCAGACAAGGCCAGTACAAGAAAATTACAAACTACAAAACACTGGTGAAAGAAATTAGAGAGGAGCTAAATAAATGGAAAGTCATCCCACATTGGTGAGTCAGGAGACTCAGTACTGTTAAAATGGCAACACTCGCGAAATTAACCTACGGATTGCACATCCCTATAAAAATTCCAGCTGTCTTTTTGTGGAAATTGATAAGCTAATCTTAAAATTCATATAAAAACTCAAGAAACTAAATACAGCCGAAACAATCTGGAACAAGACTAACAAAGTTGGAAGACTCCCACGTCCCCATTTTAAAACTTACTACAAAGCTACAGTGATCAAGAAACGGTGATGCCGGGGCACCTGGGTGGCTCAGTTGGTTGAGCGCCAGACTTCGGCTCAGGTCATGATCTCGCGGTTCGCGAGTTCAAGCCCCACGTCAGGCTCTCTGCTGTGAATGCAGAGCCTGCTTCATACCCTCTGTCTCCCTCACTCTACTCCTCCTCCAGCCTCTCTCTGTCTCTCTAAAAGAAATATACATTAAAAAAATTAAAAAAAAAAAAAACGGTGATGCCCGCCTAGGGCATATCTGTACACATACGTCTATGGCCAACTGATTTTTGACAAGAGGTGTCAAGACAAGTCAACGGAAGAAAGACTAGTCTTTGCAACAAATGATGCTGGGGAAATAGATCTACAGGCAAAAACAAGGATTTTGGATCCTTATTTTAGACTCTCTATAAAAATTAACTTGAAATGGATCAAAGAGGGGCGCCTGGGTGGCTCAGTCGGTTAAGTGTCTCTTGATTTCAGCTCAGGTCATGATCTCACAGGGTTCGTGGGATCAAGCCGTGCATGGGGCTCCACGCTGATGGCACGGAGTGCTGCTTGGGATTCTGTCTCCCTCCCTCTCTCTGCCCCTCTCCCACTCTCTCAAAATAAATTCAAATAAACAAACAAACAAACAAACAAACAAACTTGAAATGGATCAAAGACTTAAACGTAAGCACAAAAACTGTAAAGTCTTTAGAAGAAAACTTAGACGTAAATCTTTATGACCCTGGATAAGGCAATGGTTTCTTAGAAATGAATGAACAGAAACAAATGGAAAAAAATAAACTAGGCATCATCAAAATTAAAAAGGTCTACTCTCCAAAAGACACCAACAAGAAAGTAGAAAGGCAACCCATAGAATGTGAGGAAGTTTTTGCAACTAGTATATCTGATGGCCTTGTATCTAGAATCTGTAAAGAACCGTTACACCTTAGTAATAAAAAGACAACCCAATTTTTCAAAAAATGGATAAAAGAACTGAGTAGACGGTTCTCCAGAGAAGATAATCAAATGGTAATTAGCCCATTGAAAGATGTTCAACATCATTATCCATTGGAGAAATGTGAATCAACACCACCGAGAGGCAGCACGATGTGCCCATGAGGATGGGTAGAATCAATAAGACGAGAATAAAAACTGTCGGCAAGGATGTGGAAAAACTGGAATATATTTCTGGTGGGAATTTAAAATGGTGGGAAACCGTGGGAAAGGGTTTGGCAGTTCTTCAAAAACTTAAACACAGACTTAACCTGATAAGGCAGAAATTCTACTCTCAGGTGTATCTCCAGGAGCACTGAAAATATATGCCCACATCAAAACATGTACACATGTTCAAAGCAGCACTGTAACAGCCAAAACTAGAAAATGCTATGCAGCCATAAAAAGGAATGAAGTACTCTCACAGGCCGCAACATGAGTGAATCTTAAAAATGGCATGCTAGATAAAAGAAACCAGGCACAGAGGGCCACATACTGTATGATTTCATTTATATAAAATGTCCAGAATAGGCAAACTCATAGGGACAGAAGTTGATTCGTGGCTGCAAAGGGCTTGGAGAAGGGGTGAATGGGGGAATGTCTGCTAATGGGTTCAGGGTTTCTTTGTGGGGTGATAAAAACATTATGGAATCAGATAGTACTGATGTGTACACACCTTATGAAAATACTAAAACCCGCTGAATTGTACACTACTTTAAAATTGTGAATTTTATGGGATGTGAATTATGCTTCATAAATGAAAAAAAAAAACCACAGACCAGTATCCCCCCCACAAATAGAGATTCAAAAATCCTAAAGAAAATATTAGCAAATTGAATCCAACAATATATTATAAGGATAATAGATTGCAACCAAGTGGGGCTTATTTGACATGCAATGTAATTCATCACCTTAATAGAATATAGGATAAAAACCATATGCCCACCTCAACAGGTGCAAAAAAGCATTTGACAGGATTCAGTGCCAATCCACAATGAAAACACTTAGGAAACCAGAAATGAGAGGGAACAACAAATATTCATTATTTCACAGTTTCTGGGGTCAGGAATCTGGGTGTGGCTTAACAAAGTGTCTCTAGAGCTCCCATAAGAGTAGCCTCAGTCAATCTGCCCATCCAGCTTCAGTCTGCTCTGAAGACAACACAAGATGCCACCGGAAGAGAATACACTTTCAAGGGCACACACGTGGCTGCTGAAAGGATTCAGTTCCTCACAAGCTGCTGGAAAGAGGACCTCAGTTCTTCAGTAACTGTTGGGTGGAGAGTGCCCTCGGTCCTTTTCTGTATGGGCCTCTCCACTGGGCAGCGCACAGCATGGCGTGCGGCTCCCCTCAGGGCACATAAGCAACAGAGAATGAACCTCAAGATGAAAAAGAGGTTTTTTTATGACCTAAACTTTAAAGTGACGTCTCCTCACTTCTGCACGGTCTATTCATTAGAAGCAAGTCAATAAGCCCAGTGCATACTCAAGGAAAGGAGACTACACAAGGGTGTAAATAAAAGGAGGCGGGAATCTTTGGAGGCCATCTTGGACACTGCCAACTACAAAGGCACCTATGAAAAAAATAACAGCAAAAAAAATTATTACATTTAATAGTGAACTATTGAAAGCTTTCTTCCCTAAGACAGAGAACAAGCAAAGGATATACTTTCAGTGCATGAGGCTAAATAAATAAATAAACCAACAAATAGGCCATGGAGATCAGTCAGAAAGAAATAGAACAGTCTCTCTTCTGATAGGATTGGTTATGTGGCAAATTATAAGAAATATATACCCCTTCCCCCAAAAGTAAAACCCCACACTACTAGAATAGGGAAATTTTGCAAGGCCACAGATTAAAAGTCAAAATGCAAAAATCAATGGATAGATCCACAAACCAGAAAATCTCCGCAGAAACAATAGCCCTGAACGACACATTAGAACAGATGGGCCTCACAGACATCTTTAGGGTCCTTCATCCAGAAGCAAAGGAATTTACGTTCTTCTCAACTGCACACGGTACATTTTCCAAGATAGACCACATTCTGGGGCACAGGGAAGCTCTGAATAAATATAAAAGAATTGAGATCATACCGTGTACACTGTCAGACCACAATGCTTTGAAACTTGAAATCAACCACAGGAGAAAGCCTGGAAAATATCCAAGAACATGGCGGCTAAGAAATAACCTACTAAAAGATGACTGGGTCAACCAAGCCATCAGAGAAGAAATTAAAAAATACATGGAAACAAATGAAAATGAAAATACAACAATCCAAACGCTCTGGGACGCAGGAAAGGCAGTCCTGAGAGGGAAATATATTGCAATCCAGGCCCATCTCAAGAAACAAGAAAAATCAATAACACAAATTCTAACAGCGCGCCTAAAGGAACTAGAAGCAGAACAAATAAAACAACCCAAGCCCAGCAGAAAGAGAGAAATAACTAAGATCAGAGCACAAATTAACCATATGGAGACAGAAAAGGTAGTGGAACAGATCAATGAAACCAAAAGCTGGTTCTTTGAAAAAATAAACAAAATAGACAAACCTCTAGCCAGGCTTCTCAAAAAGAAAAGAGAGAGAACTCAAATAGATAAAATCGTGAATGAAAAGGGAGAAATTACAACCAATCCTTCAGAGATACAAGCAATCATCAGAGAATACTATGAAAAATTATATGCCACCAAATTTGGCAATCTGGAAGAAATGGACAGCTTCCTAAATAGCCACACGCTACCAAAACTCAAACGGGAAGAAATAGAAAAATTGAACAGACCCATAACTAGTGAAGAAATAGAATCAGTTATCAAAAATCTCCCAGCAAATAAAAGCCCTGGACCAGACGGCTTTCCTGCGGAATTTTACCAGACATTTAAAACAGAGTTAATTCCTATCCTCCTCAAGCTGTTCCAAAAAATTGAAACAGAAGGAAAACTCCCGGACTCATTCTGTGAAGCCAGCATCACTTTGATTCCCAAACCAGATAGAGATCCAGCAAAGAAGGAGAATTACAGGCCAATATCCCTGATGAATATGGATGCAAAAATTTTCAATAAGATACTAGCAAATCGAATCCAACAACATATAAAGAGAATTATCCACCATGATCAAGTAGGATTCATCCCTGGGTTGCAGGGCTGGTTCAATATTCGCAAATCAATCAACGTGATACATCACATCAACAAAAGAAAAGATAAGAACCATATGATCCTGTCAATAGATGCAGAAAAAGCATTTGACAAAATACAGCACCCTTTCTTAATAAAAATGCTCGAGAAAGTCAGGATAGAAGGAACATACTTAAACATCATAAAAGCCATATATGAAAAGCCCACAGCTAATATCATCCTCAATGGGGAAAAACTGAAAGCCTTCCCCCTGAGATCAGGAACACGACAGGGGTGTCCACTCTCGCCACTGCTATTCAACATAGTGTTGGAAGTCTTAGCATCAGCAATCAGACAACAAAACAAAATAAAAGCATCAAGATAGGCAAGGAGGAAGTCAAACTTTCTCTTTTTGCAGATGACATGATACTTTACATGGAAAACCCGACGGAATCTACCAAAAGCCTACTAGAACTGATCCAAGATTTCAGCAAAGTTGCAGGATACAAAATCAATGTACAGAAATCGGTGGCATTTCTATACACCAACAATGAAGCAGCAGAAAGAGAAATAAAGAAGCTAATCCCTTTCACAATTGCACCAAAAACCATACAATACTTAGGAATAAGCCTAACCAAAGATGTGAAAGACCTCTACACTGAAAACTATAAAAAACTTATGAAGGAAATTGAGGAAGACACAAGGAAATGGAAAAACATCCCATGCTCATGGATTGGAAGAATAAATATCGTTAAAATGGCAATACTACCCAAAGCAATCTACACATTCAATGCAATCCCAATCAAAATTGCACCAGCATTCTTCTCAAAGCTAGAGCAAACAATCCTAAAATTTGTATGGAACCACAAAAGACCTCGAATAGCCAAAATAATACTGAAGAATAAAACCAAGGCGGGAGGCATCACAATCCCAGACTTTAACCTCTACTACAAAGCGGTAGTCATCAAGACTGTATGGTATTGGCACAAAAACAGACACATAGACCAATGGAATAGAATAGAAAACTCAGAAATGGACGCGCAAGTATATGGCCAACTAATCTTTGACAAAGCGGGAAAATGTATCCAATGGAAAAAAGACAGCCTCTTTAATAAATGGTGCTGGGAGAATTGGACAGCAACTTGCAAAAGAATGAAACTAGACCACTTTCTTACACCACTCACAAAAATAAATTCTAAATGGATAAAAGATCTGAATGTGAGACAGGAAACCGTCAAAATCCTAGAGGAAAAAGCAGGAAAAAGCCTCTTTGACCTAAGACGCACCAATTTCTTACTTGACACGTCTCCAAAGGCAAGGGAATTAAAAGCAAAGATGAACTATTGGGACTTCATCAAGATAAAAAGCTTCTGCACAGCAAAAGAAACAACCAACAAAACGAATAGGCAACCAACGGAATGGGAAAAGATCATCGCAAATGACATATCAGATAAAGGACTAATATCTAAAATCTATAAAGAACTTACCAAACTCCACACCCGAAAAACAAACAACCCAGTAAAGAAATGGGCGGAAGATATGAATAGACACTTCTCCAAAGAGGACATTCAGATGGCCAACAGACACATGAAACGATGCTCAATGTCACTCATCATCAGGGAAATACAAATCAAAACCACACTGCGATACCACCTCACACCAGTCAGAGTGGCTAAAATAAACAAATCAGGAAACTATAGATGCTGGCGAGGATGTGGAGAAGTAGGCACCCTCCTACACTGTTGGTGGGAATGCAAACTGGTGCAGCCACTCTGGAAAACGGTGTGGAGGTTCCTCAAAAAAATGAAAATAGAGCTACCCTATGATCCAGCAATAGCCCTGCTAGGAATCTACCCAAGAGACACAGGAATGCTGATGCATAGGAGCACGTGTACCCCAATGTTCACAGCAGCACTTTCGACAATAGCCAAATCATGGAAAGAAACCAAGTGCCCATCAACTGATGAGTGGATAAAGAAGATGTGGTAAGATGTGGTTTTTAGATGTGGAATCTAAAAACAAACACATGGACTACTATGTGGCAATGAGAAAAAATGAAATCTGGCCATGTGTAGCCAGATGGATGGAACTGGAGGGTATTATGTTAAGTGAAATAAGTCAATCAGAAAAAGACAGATACCATATGTTTCCACGAATCGGTGGACTTTGTGAGACTAAGCAAAAACCAGGGGGAGGGGAAGAGAGGAAAGAAAAAAAAAATGACACAGAGAGGGAGGGAGATAAAACATAAGAGACTCTCAAAGACTAAGAACTAACTGAGGGTGAGGGGGATGGGGGGGGAGAGGGGGTGATGGGCATTAAAAAAGGGCACGTGTCGGGATGAACACTGGGTGTTTTATGTAAACCAATTTGAAAATAAACTATTATAAATGAAAAAAAATGCAAAAATCAATTGCATTGCATATCCTGGTTCCACACAGTGAAAAATGATATTTAAAACAATACCAGGGCACCTGGGTAGCTCAGTGGGTTAAGCGTCTGACTTTGTCTCAGGTCCTGATCTCATGGTTCGTGAGTTTGAGTCCCGCATCAGGAGAGCTCGAGCCCCCCATTGGGGGAGCTCAGGCCCCGATGAGCATGAGCCCCACTTCGGGTGAGCTGAAGCCTCATTTTGGGTGAGCTTGTGCCCCTCTCCTGTTTCTCTCTCTCCCTCTCTCTCTCTCTCTCCTCTCTCACTTGTGCCCTCTCAATAAATAAATAAACAAAAACACAAGACCATTTACGGTTGCATCATAAAATACAAAATACTTAGGAATAAATTTTAAAAAACATATTTAAGACCTCGACACTAAAGATTACAAGATAGGAGGGAAATTAAAGAAGTCTTAACTAAAAAATAAGTCAGACGAAGAAGGACAAATATCATATGATCTCACTTATATATAGAATCTAAAAACAAACAAAGAAAACCCTGAGCTTATGGATATAGAGAGCAGACTGGTGGGTGCCTGACGTTAAGGGGGTGGGGATGGTGAAATGGGTGACGGCAGCCAGAAGTTACAAATTTCCAGTTATAAAATGAGTTAAGTCATGGGGTTGTAATGGACAGCATGGTGTCTATAGTTCATAATACTGTACTGCCTATCTCAAAGTACCTGGGAGAGTGAATCTCAAAACTTCCCATCATGCGAAAAAAAAATGGTAACTAAATACGGTGATAAATTAACAGAACTGGACTTCTTGTGTGATCATTTTGCAATATATACCAATGTCAAATCACTATGTTGTATACCTAAAACTAATATAATGTCAATTACACCTCAATAAAAACTTTTAAAGATTAAGATGGCACAGCAATGCCATAAACATCATCAAATATACCAATGGAATAGAATGGATAACCCAGAAATAGACTCCCACATAGATGATTTTTGACAAAACAGCCAAGGCATTTCGAGTGGAAAAGGAAAGTCTTTTTTCAAAACAGGGCCAGACAATTAATAATAATAATAATAATAATAATAATAATAATAATGCTAGAACACTAGATAATGGTAGGAAGGAAAAATGAACCTTGACTCCTACCTCACACCCTATTTCCAAATATTAATTTGAAATAGAAAGTAGGGTCAAGCTTTCTATTCCCCCATATCAATATCCAATTATTCCAGTTCCCCTGCCCCTCTAATATTAGGTGTTGTCAGCCTTTTTCATCTTTACCTGTTCTCATGTCCAGGGGGAAAGACACAAACAGAACCCACATATATTGCTGGTGGCAGTGTAAAATGGTGAGACCACTTTGAAAAGTTTTGACATGTTCTTAAAACGTTAAACATATATTTATCTGTGGCCAGTAGCTCTCTTCTTTCTCAGCCCAAAGAATAAAACAGTATGTCCACAAAATCTCTTGTATAAGAATGTTTGTAATAATTTCATTTATAACAGCCCCAAACTTTAACAACCCAACAGCCCCTTCAACAAGAAAATTAATAAATAAACTGTGGTATTTTTTTATACAATGGAAACGCTATTCGACAATTTAAAAAGTGAACTACTAATGCACACGGCAGCTTGGGTAAATCGTAAAACATTACGCAGAGTGAAAGAAACCAGACACAAATGAGCATACGCTGTGTGATTTCATTTGTATGAAACTCAAGAACATGCAACCCTAATCTATGGTTGTAGTAATAAGAATAGTTGCCTATCAGAGGTAGGAATGACCCCAAGGGGACGTAAGGGAACTTTCTGGCGTGATGAAAATACTCTGTGTTTTGACTGTGGTGTTGGTTACGCAGGAGTATACATTTGTCAAAATGTCATCAGTTTACACACTTGAATTATGTGCACTTCACTGTAGGTAAATTTTACCTTGAATTAAAAAAGGATCGTTCTGGCTGCTGTGTGGACGGACAGTAACAGAGCAAGAAGCAAAGTGGAGAGAGCAGCTGGCAGGCCCTGGTGGCATACGGAAAACAGACGTCCGTGACTTGGATCGACATGGCAGCAGTGCGGACCGAGACAGACACGGGACCACAGTCACCCCTAGCACATCTTCCCCAATGGCGGCGGCTGCATGTATCTTCTCTCAATCTTACGCTCTGTATCGCTGACTCCATTACCTCAATTCCACATCATTACTGACTACTCACTCCATGCCACGTACCTAATCCCTTCCCTGCTTTCCGTCTGTTGGAATCCTGCCCACGTTGTAAACCAGCCTCTCAACCACTTATTAGTTGTGCAATCCTGGCCAAGGTAAGAAACCTTTTGAGCCTCAGTGCCCTTATTCTGTAAATGGGGATAACAATTATACAAACTCTGAAGGCTTACTATGAGTATCAATTTTAGATGAAATCCACATCTCTATCCTTAGGTTCAGATTGGACAATAATGGCAAAGTGCCTAGTTCATTACCTGGTACATAGTGGGTATAAAGAAATGATACAGCCTCTCCTTCTTTCCTAGTCTTTCTAACGAGATGTGACTTCCCACGGCAGAGGCTGATCTCCTTCTGCTCTGTCTACACAATGGCAGAAGAGATGACCACAGGGGGAGGTATGCTGCAGGTATGTGCTTTCTTTCTGGGCCACAGGACCACGTAATAAGATGCTTTGTGGAATGGGTTTGGGATGCAGAGTTGCTCATCTAGGCAACACAGACAAACCCCAAAGGTTTTAGAAAACAGTGGGCTGCCCTAATTAGAACACAACAAAAGTCAAAATTCCAAAGAGACTCAGATCTTTGGGAGTTCAGTTGTGGTTGGAAGTTTTGAAAAAAAAAAATATATGGTTCTAAATAAAAGCTAATGAAAAAGGCTTAAGAAAAAAGTTAATAAAGAATGTTGACTTAAACAGTGCTTTATGAAGAAATATTAAGATGTATTAAAAGAAAAAGAACACAAAACAAAAAACCCGACCACATATGGATTGGATTCCCCTGAAAATATATCAAGTTTTAAAATGTAAGGAAATGGCGCTCAGGAAAATGTAGAGGCTGTGTTCAATTCAAAGCACAAATCACTCTCTAAGATTATTAAAAAGATTTGTGTATTGATGATAAGCCCAGAAGGCATACCCTATGTTTTGGTCAAATGATGTCTGACTATCAGTACTCGAAAATCAATTAATGCATCAAAATCAAATGTATTTGGACATAATGGAGATATTCCATGGAAACGCTGGACTGGAGGGAGAGACGGAATGAGAGTCTAGGCTAACTCATCAGATGGGCTTCCATCTGTGGGAAGGAGCCATATGGCGTCCAGTTAAAGAAAGAGAATTAAGCAAACATACACTTACCTCTACTCTCTCCAGAAACGCCACTAATTGACAACAAAAAGATGTTTTCATGATATAATCCTCGAGGACAAAGAAAACAGGAGAGAACATTTCAAAAGTTGAGTAAGTGGTAACCAGTTCAGCTGATATGAAAACCATGGTCCTAAGCTGACAATAATGACAGCCAAAAATCACGTGCTCAGGTGCTGGCAGCAACACTACCTCTCGAAGTGAGGGTGAGCGAACACGTTTTAAAAGGAGGACTGGTTTAAACTTCCAGGCCTTCAGATGGCCATCTTCATTTTAGGTAGCCTGGTGACAGCCTCATCACCACTCCAGCAGATAAAAAATCCTTCCGAAAAGGGTGAGTCTTGAGATCAAGGAGCATAGCTGAAGGCGGCAGTATCAGAATGAAAACAGAAATATTAAGTGAAATTCTACATAGTGTTAAGAAGTGAATTGTGTCTCCCTCAAATTCACATGCTTCATGAAGCCCCAACCACTAATGGGACTATATTTGGAGACAGGGCCATTAGGTAGGAAATTAAGGATAAATGAGGTCATAAAAAGGGGCCCAAATCCAACAGGACTGGTGTCCCCAAGAGAGGAAGAGGAATCACCGGAGCATCCACTTTCTCCATGTATACAAGGAACGCCGTGTGAAGACATAAGAAGAAGGTGGTCTTCTGAAAGCCAAAAAGAGAGGCCTCACCATAAGCCACCCCTGCTGGTACCCTGACCTTAGATTTCCAGCTTCCACAACTGTGAGAAAATTAATTTCTGCTGCTTAAACTGTTTTACTAGGACAGCCTGGGCAGACTAGTGATACATATACCGATCGAGAGACAGTTAGCCTTCTTCCCCTCCTGAGCTCACAGAATGCTGGTAGCTAGACATAAATCCTCCAGGCAGGAGACTGAGGACAATTTCTTTAAGTAATCAGATTAGAACAAGAGAAAAGTCTAAAAGATGCCCAACAGTGACAATTCCCTATGAAAACGGCACAGGAAGAGTTCCGCTACATGAAGTTCATAGCTTAAATAGCCCTACCTAAGCATCTAGAGCTTTCAAATCAGCTTTTTAGTTACCTCTACTCGTAAACACAAGCAGGACCATAAAGAATCACGAGGGATGTACAGAAATGACCTAATATGAAACACAGAGACCAAACCACAGAGGAACAAGGAGAAAACTTTCAGTAACTATAATATTCTCAGAGAAGATATTACATCTGTGAAGCAAAAACAAGATGCTTTCTTAAAATGGAGTGTTCAGAAAACAACAAAAAAGAACCTTTGGAAATTTAAAAAAAAAATGATGGCAGAAACGAAATGCAAAAAAACTTCAAAGACAAAGTTCAAGAAATGACAAAGTAGACAAAAAGAAAGAAAGAACAGTAAGAATATTGGGGAAAGAGTTCAGGGGGTTCGGTATGTTAACAATAGGAGTTCTGAGGAGGGGGTATTCATAAAAAGGGAGGGATTACAAAGAAAATAATGAAGGAGACAACTTTCACAAGTAATAACCAGAATTCAAAGATATGAGTTTCACAACAAAGAAAATTCACTAAGCAATCTACACAATGAGTAAAAATATATCCACGCCAAGGAACTACATCATGAAATTTCCAAACAACAGAAACAAAAGGAAGTGCCCGTAGCGGGGAGGGAGGGAAAGATTGATTTCATACAACGGTCTTCTTAGCAACAATGGAAGCTCGGAGATAGTGGCCTAAGACCATCAAAGTTCTTAGAGAAAATTATCTCTAACCTAGAATTCTATACTTAGCAAACCATCAATTAAGCATGAGGAGAGAATAAAGGCCTGTTCAGACATTCGCGGTCACACAAAAATAACTGCTCACTTCTTTGTAGGTAAATGGGGGAAAAAATGGGCTCCACCAAAATGAGGAAGTAACCCAAGAAAGAGGAGGACCCACGATCCAGGAAATGGAAGATCCAACGGACAAGAACACTAAGGGGAAAACCAAGATCAGAGTGAAGAAGCCCCGAACAAAAGCTGTCGAGCAGATCTAGAAAGTTCCCAACCCCGTTCAGAAGGCTATGGGAGAGATTTCCTCAAGAAAATGAAATTAATAGAACAGGCAGTGTGGAAACAACTTTGAGACTAATTTTATTCTACTGGAGG
Organism: Paguma larvata; assembly: GCA_030068075.1. NCBI lineage: Eukaryota > Metazoa > Chordata > Mammalia > Carnivora > Viverridae > Paguma > Paguma larvata. Next base: position 121,894,787 of record CM057826.1, read on the forward strand.
AGAGCACGCCGTTGGATTAGTGAGGAGTAATAAAACAGTGGACTGAGGGGCGCCTGGGTGGCTCAGTCGGTTAGGTGTCCGACTTCCGCTCAGGTCATGATCTCGCGGTCTGTGAGTTCGAGCCCCGCGTCCGGCTCTGTGCTGACGGCTCAGAGCCTGGAGCCTGCTTCCGATTCTGTGCCTCCCTCTCTCTCTGCCCTTCCCCTGTTCACGCTGTGTCTCTATATCTCTCAAAAATAAATAAACATTAAAAAAAAAAAAGCAGACTGAGAAGAAAAGAAGATAATTGACTCTAGAGAGGAAATGTTGATCGGGAAAGGACTAGGCGTCACGGCTCAGCCTCGAATTCTATTTTCAGGGTCAAAATATTTTAATCACTCAATATTGATCTAATAAAATTATGCTACAACTATTTTAGAAAGATAGGAGATAAGACATGGGGGTAGGGATGAAACAGAATAGAATCCTCGTCTTCCATAACGAGAAGTCAATAGACGATTTCAAAAATGAAAAATCTCAGTAGCATAAATATATGCACATTATTTACAGATAGAGGGGTAAATATCAAAAGAATCAGCTGAATTATTAGAGGCAGTTGCCTCTGGGATATAGAAAATGCAGAAGGAAAAGTTCAGGATGAGTATGTGTGCACGTGCACGCACGCACGCACAAACTTGCAACAAGTCTTCTTTCTAGAACTATTTAACTCCCTAAACTATGAGCAAATTCAACATTTATTTTATAATTAAATTTAAGGGACACCTGGATGGCTCAGTCGGTTGAAGATTCAACTCTAGGTTTCAGCTCAGGTCAGAATCTCACAGTTCATGGGACTGAGCCCTGCATTGGGCTCTGCGCTGACAGTGGGGAGACTTCTTAGGATTCTCTCTTTCTCTCTCTCCGCCCCTCCCCTGCTGGCACCCTCACACACATGCGTTTGCTCTCTCAAAATAAATGAATAATTTTAGAAACTAAAATTAAATTTAAAACAAAAACGAGTAGGTTTCTAAATGGAAAAAAAAGGAGAAGGAAGGAGGAAGAGAGGAAAAGGAAGAAAAAGAGAGGGGTGTTGTGACTCCTCCGGGGTCACTATACGGAGATCACATGTGAGCTGTGCCTGCTGCTTCTTCCAAAGGCCCCCACCTCTGAGTCCTTTCTGACAGGAGCCTCTTCGACTACCAAGGATCCAGGGACAGACACAGATTTTGCCCCAAATTCCATACACACAAAAGCTGTCCTGTTGGCCCTCACGGGAAATACACAGACTTGCTGACTCAACGGAGGATCATTTTAGTCATAGCCACCCAGGACCACCTGTCTGTGAATTCTCTTTCCTGGAGGACACCTGCTAATCAGCACGTGGGTAAGGGTGGCTCCAAGGGTGCCATGAGAATCCCAGGCCTTACCCTGGGGCTTCTGTATTCTGTTTCTACAGAGGAGACAAGGACACAGGACTAGACTACCAATTCTTAAAGCACTCGGCCAGGACACGGCCCCCCAGGCCACCTGCTCAGTCTGATCCAATCCCTAAGCTCTTGCTTCACTTTAATCAAAGCAAAGCAAGACCCTGGTTTATGCTAGAACCATTTACGAGGTGACTATAGTAGAAAACCACTTCTTGGGCAGTTACGAAGATTTCAGAGGAAAATATTTTATCAGTCCAAACACACACATACACACACACACACACACACACCTTGGAACAAGATTTCATCTTTTAATCACAAATGGTTTAACTACAAAGGCGAAGCTTCAACTGTTTTTTTTTCTTTAAAATTATAAAAAAGTATTATAAAAATATATAAATACATAAATTTATATATGTAAATATATAAAAATATTATAAAAGTAATTCATGCAAATAATTTAAAAATTCTGACGGTGTGAAAAGGTAGGCTAAGGGTGCCTCAGTCATTTAAGTATCTGGCTCTTGATTTGGGCTCAGGTCATGATCTTGAGTTACATGGGATAGAGCCCCAAGTCGGTGTCTGCGCTGGGCATGGAGCCTGCTTGAGATTCTCTCTCTCCCTCTCTTTCTGCCTCTCCCTCGCTTGCACACGCTCTCGCTCTCTCTCAAAATAAATAAACATTTTTAAAAAAAGGTAGGATAAACAGTCTCCCTCTCTTCTCAAGCTCCTCGGGACCTATATCTAGAGAAAAATCAGTATGAGAAGTTGCTTATGCATTCCTTAGAGTAAACTTCTATACACATAAGCATATACCTTTCATTAATTTTATCCAAGTGACAGCCCTCCGTGCATGCTAGGCACTTTCTCTGTTCTGGTAACTTACTCAACATGTCTCTTGGCAGTATATGAAGATCTCCAAACTACGGAATAGGCCCTCCAAACAGCTGCAGGGTACTCCATTACACAGATGTACCTTCTCCAGTCCTTTATCGGGGGATGTTTCTAATTCTTTCTGTTTTTTTCTCTATGATAAACAGGATATAATAAGTGTCCTCAAATGCATACCACTGCTTTTACTTAGGGACATACCCGCAAGATAAATTCTTGCATGTGGGATTGCTAAATCGGAAGGGGGGTGCATTTTTTAAATGTTTATTTATTTTGAGAGAGAGAAAGAGAGAGAGCAAGGGAGGGGCAGGGAGAGAGAGAGAAAGAATCCCAAGCAGGCCCTGAGCACAGAGCACAGGGCTCAAACCCAAGAACCGTGAGATCATGACCTGAGCCAAAACCGAGAGTCAGACGCTTAACCGACTGAGCCGCCCAGGCGCCCTGAGGATGGTGTATTTTTAAGAAAATTGCCAAACTTTCCTCCATGTGTCTTAACACCAGTTCCTACTCTCCACCACATGGGACTCTGCCTCTTGCCCACACCCTGCGTAACAAAAGATACCAGAAAATGTGCAAGCCTTCAACCAGCCCGGGAGGGGAAAATTGTATCTTGCTGTGTTAAGAGACTTTTTTTTTTTAAACGTTTATTTATTTATGAGAGACACAGAGACAGAGTATAAGCAGGGGAAGGGCAGAGAGAGAGGGAGATAGAGAATCCGGAGCAGGCTCCAGGCTCTGAGCCGCCAGCACAGAGCCCGACGCGGGGCTCAAACTCACAGACCGTGAGATCATGACCTGAGCCGAAGTCGGCCGCTTAACCGACTGAGCCACCCAGGCGCCCCAAGAGACTTTTTAAAAAATATTGAGACTGGGCTTCTTCCTCTTTGCTTCAGAGCTGTACATATTTCCTTTCCTGTGGACTGCTTGCTCAAGTCTTTATCTTTCCATTGGGCTATCTATGTTTTTCTGACTGATCGTTAAAGGTTAATTAAAAGTAAGGAAATCAGTTAACTTTGAACCAGAATTATGCGCCTGATTTTTTGAATGGTGCTTGATGTCAAATCCTATAATCGACTATAAGGCAAGGAGAGTCCTTCTAGGGTCCCCTCTGATCACCTAAGGGCAAGGAGAGGGCAAGAACGACAGTGGTCCTGACAGGTGGACCTTCTGTAAGTACTGCTAGGGGCCAAAGCTGAGCGCTTTTCATAAACCATCTCGTTTTTCATAACCTTTGCAGGAAGGTAGCACTAGTATCCCTATTTTACACACAAAGAAGAGATACAGAGAGGTCAAGTCCATTGTGTAGCGTCTCAGAGGAGGAAATGGCAGAGCTCAGATATAAACCCAGGCTCTCTGACCCCCGAGACCCAGGCGCTAACCACTCAGCTATATCCCCTTCTGTTTGAGTCCCAGTGCCTGGCACAGAGTAGGGACTAAGAATCAGGTTGGCCGCTGCAGATCACATGCCTTGCGATGCCAGTCTGGAAATGCAAACCACCAACCAGTCTGGCATGTGGGTTGGAGCTAACTGTCCTGTTTCCTCCTGGGTTCTCAGTGTCTAGAAAGGTCCCTGGCACTACGCGGCTGCTAAGGAAGTGGTGGCTGAGTGAATTCATGAATAAACCAATGTCTTCTCCCTTGACTAGGAGCTCTTTGAGGGCAAAACCTATGGCTGGCTTGTCCTCCCAGGGCCTTGTGTGGGAAGGATGAAGACCAATCAAAAAGGGATGCAGGGGCGCCTGGGTGACTCAGTTCGTTGAGCGTCCAACTCTTCATTTCAGCTCAGGTCATGATCCTAGGGTCGTGGGATTAAGCCCTGCATCGGACTCTGTGCTGAGCATGGAGCCTGCTTGGCATTCTCCCTCCCTCCCTCTCTCTCTCTCTCTCTCTCTCTCTCTCTCTCTCTCTCCCCCTCTGCTGCTCTTCCCCATTCACACACTCTTTCTCTTTCCCTAAAAAATAAAAAAATGTGTGCAAGCCTCTGTTTGGGATGGTATTCTCTAGAAGCTTCAATTCTTAGTCAAGTTGGAGCAACGCTATTAGTCCTGGGAAGTGCTCCCCAACAGCATTTGACACGTCCCACTGGGAAGACCCATGTAAGAGAGAAGAAGGCCAGGAAGACAAGGGTGGCCTACCCACGCCCAGGCCAAGAAGCTGGCCTTCCCCCACCCTCGCCCCAACGTTGTGGCTACTAGTGTTTCTCAGCTGGGAGAGTAATAGCGGCCCGCAGTCACCCCCCAGTCACCCCCCAGCTTACTGAGTACAGATCTAGCTTTCTCTCTGTGTCGATTTATCTGATCTCCAAAACAACCACCTGCCACATGCACTATGATTATCCCCGGAGCCAAGGGAAGGCACAGAGAGATTATGATGCTCAAGGCCACAAAGAAGGGAGCCAGGATTCTAACTCCCAAAGACCACTAGGCTCTTCTGCCTAGGAGCAACGCTCTCCCCTACTTGGGGCTACCCTCCAACTCCTGCTCATCCTACCCGACTCAGCTTCCTGCTCTCCACCCCAGGCAAGGGCTCCCAGCTCCCAGACCTCCTCCCTTACCTCTTGTGCCTCGGCTGGCTCCCCTGCCTTGGCTCCTGCTCCATTCGCCATGGCGGGAAACGCCTGGCTTGTTATTCAGCCTCTTGTGGTGTGAGCGTGGATTTCCCACGTGGCCCTGCCTTCCAAAGCTTCCTCCGTTCTGTTCCCAGCACTGTGCAGCAGGCAATGGGGTCCTCGAGCCCTCCAGACTAGGAGAGAGCTGCCCCCCAGAGGGCCCAGGGGACATCTCTGAGTCCACCCTTATCTGTCACAAACCTGGCTGACGGACCCAGGTTGCGCCCACGCAGCGTCTTAAAGCTGAGGGAACTGAAGTCAGGCCATAGGTGAGCTGGATCCTACCCCACGCCGGACTCTTCCCATCTGTCTGAGGGCAGGCGGCCAAAACAAGCATTTCTGCCAGTTCTATAACCTGCACTTAAGAGGCTCTGGAATCAGACGTGGGTTCAAATACACTCTGGTTGACACTGGCTGAATTATTCAAACCCTCTGAGTTGTAAAACAGGGATGGTAATAATACCCATCTCGCATCCCAGGCGTTCGGGGGAGGATTAAACTAGTTAACAAGACCCTTCCTATTTTCTGAACCCAGAAAGCCCTGAGGAGCCCTTTGTCCTGGAGCCCCCTCTGTCCCCTGCCAGCCCCCACTCATGCTCAGCCTCCTCCCCTCATTCCAAGCCCACGATCCCTCTCGAGACACGTCCCAAGTTGTAGTCTCCAGCCAGGCTCATCGGTGGGAGCAAGATGATGACCCTGAACTCGAGGATATGCAAGCGTCCCCCCCACCCCTGCTCCAGGCCCCCCACTGCTCCCAGCCCCGGGTGGGTTCCCAGCCCTGGCAGGGGCTCTGAGAAGAGGAGTCCTTGGAAGAGGAGCCGTAAAAGGTGGAGGAGGCCCTCACCCCAGGATCTCCCTCACCATCTGTCTTGCCGGTCGTGAAGGGGCCCTCACCCATCAGGAGGGATACCAGCTCCTTCCTCCCCAGCCATCTGGGCATCCCTCACCCACCCTGTCTGCCCCTCCTCCTCAGCTGGCCAGTCGCTCTTCGGGGCTTGCTCTTAATTAGCCTAACAAAACTCAGTCACAAGGGGAAGTCCTTGAAGTTGAGGATTTCAACAAAGCTAAACCACTAAATCCCGTGGCCGCCAGCCTGTCTTCACAGCTTCTCCGGCTCTGGCAGAAATCACACTCCCATGCAGAAACCACAGCCCGGCGGCTTCGGTGTCCAACTCCCCTCCCCCCGACTTCCCTCCATCTTGGGCCACCTTATCAAGGCAGGCCCGGCCCATCCTTTATCTGCCTGCCATCTCTAAGTGTTTCCATCCCCCTGACAGGCCCCATAAAAGCTGGTAAAACACAAGGCCGCCCTGCTTCTGACATGGCTGACTTCAAAGGCTACGGATGAGGCGGGGCCACTCTGGACGCCTCACTGAGTTCAGGGCACAGCTCGGTGCTCCTGGGATGACCCTGTTGGCCTGGGGACCATCCTGAGAGCCCAGAACCTGTCGATAAAGGCTCAGAATTGGTTAGGGCACAGAATCTGGAGGCAGGTGGCCCCAGTTCAAGTCCCAGCTTGGCCCCTCAGTAACTGGGCACATTGCTCGCCTTGCTGTTCTCAGCAGCTTCCCTGACAGAAGGAGATAATGGCATTTGCCTGCCTGTCTAATCCTATAAATGTTCCTGGGATGGGTTTGACATGGCAAAGAGGGTCCCCTTCATAGGGAGATGGCTGCTTCTTGGGGACCCCGAGAGCCATCCTAACAGGGCCCTGGGGAGCAGTGACAACTGAGTTTGGCAGGCGGCCCTGGGGAAGAAGGAGTACACAGAGGACCCAGGCCACATGGCATCCACAGGCTCAATTCGCCCCTCTACCTACACCAGACCCATCAGAGCTCAGGGCTCCAAATGCCCTCATCCTGGAGTGGCAAAAGCCTGTCCCCAGGGCAGTGGGGAGTTAGTGTTTAAGGAGAACTAGGCGTCAGTTGGGGCAGAGGCAGAGCTCTGGAGATGGATGCGGTCAAGGTTGCACAACAGTGTCAGTTTGCTTAACGCCACTGAACTGTATACCTCCAGATGGTTAAATGTTATGTTATGACTAGTTTAGCATAATTTTTTCAGTTCGGCCCTGAGGTAAAAAGAGACAATCAGGGAATGGAAACCATGTGCTTCTGAGCTCCTGCGAAGGCCCAAACTAAAACTGAAGACTCTTAAGTGCTGATGGCGGAAATGAAGCCCACCCCAAGGACCAGCCCCTCCTGCCAGTCCCAAATCCACCCCGCCAGCCCCACCTGGAGGCCGCCCGCACTGGGCACAGGCCGGGGCCGTCCAGGAGACACACTGTGTCACGCCCCCGGGTCCGGCTCCATTGGCTCATGCCCGCAAACAGTGGCTGCTCAGGACCCCTGCTCCAAATCCTCAGAACAAAGAAAGAAGGGCCGAAAGGGGAAGAGGAAAGGCGAATTAAGTCATCCTCGGCTTCTCCCCCACGTTGCACTGAGAAAAATCAAGACGCGTTTTAGGCCCGGTGCCCAGAGACAAAATAGGAGATGAAAATATTTATTTGTGTCTAAGGCTCTTGCAATCCCAGGATGAAAAGCCCACCTTGGTTGTAACTTACTGCACCTCGAGCCGCTTTCCAGGCAGGCCTCCCAACAGGCAGCCGCCCGCTTGCTCAGGTCTCGGGGCAAGGAGTTCCACCACCCCAATGGGGAGAAAAAGTGGGATCCCCGTCCCCACAGAAACTGATTCTATTAAATGAGCATTATCCTCGATTGGCATCAGGGAACCATAAATAGCCCAGCCGCCCCAGTTGAATCACCAGAACTAGCACTGTGTCAGCATTTCTATATAAACCAGGGTTTGCTAGGGGATTAGCTCGCAGCCATAAAAAATTTGCTCCAGGCTGAAACTCGGCCTAAAGCAAATCTCAGTCCCAGAGTAGATACTGAAAAGAAAGCCAGACAGACACCGCCCCCAAACTTCCCGAGGACAAGGGTGCCTCTGACCAGGACCTCTTACACCGGGGCTCTGTTGTCACCAGCACGTAAGAAGCCTGGTGATTTAGGGCACCGCTTGGGGTTGCCGTAATTCTAAATTTGGTGTTGTTTTTTTTTCTTTTTTTTTCCTTCAAGCCAAAAGAAGGGATGTTTGCTACTTTGAGAGCTTTGCATAGAACTGAGTTTGAGAGTATGGGATCCAAACCCACCCCTTTCTCTGCTGACAGCTAAATGTCAAGCCAAGAGAGATTTACCCGGGCAGGGAACCAGTCCTCATGCGGATGCCTTGCACGTTATGTGGACAAAGGGTGCTGTCTTCTACCCTAAAGGTAAGGTTTTGAAAGTAAGGCCGGGGAATCTAACACATCACGAGGGTAGAGTAACTCTACATATGACACAGGCATAGTCAGTGGGAAAGGGTGTTTTGGTTTGGTTTTTTCCCCCGGGTGGACAGTCGGTCCAATAGCAACTATTACATAAAACTAGATGCCTCTGCCTATCACATACAAAGATGGCTTCCTGGTAGATTAATGTTCTAAATTTAAAAAAAAAAAAAAAAGCTTTAAGGATGCCTGGGTGACTCAGTTGGTTAAGCGTCCGACTCCTGCTCGGGTCATGATGTCACTGTGCGTTGGTTTGAGTCCCACACTGGGCTCTGTACTGACAGCTCAGAGCCCGGAGCCTGCTTTAGATTCTGTGTCTCCATCTCTCTCTGCGCCTCCCCAGTTCGTACTCTGTCTCTCTCTCTGTCTCCAAAATAAATAAACATTTAAAAAAATGTTTAAAAAACTATAAAAATACTAGAAGAAAAATTAAGTGAATGTGTATGTAAATTTAGAATGACGAGGCCTTCTTAAGTAAGTCTTAAAAACCAGAAGCCATTCGAAAGAGAAAGTCGTAATACGTGGCAACACCAAGTTTTGAATTTTAGGTAGCCGGGTCTGTCACAGACGAAAATGAAAAGAGATTCGAGACAACGTTTGCAAGCCATACAGCAAAGGGTTTAAATCCTATCTTAAAGAAGACTCTTATAAATTACAAAGAAAAAGAAAACACGGCAGGGAAAGAAGCAAAGCAGATGGAAGGCCGCTGTGTTCACACTAGCCCACCCACGCCAGGCAAAGCTATGAAAACGCAACTTAAGAAGAAATCTACGTTGTGTCGGCAATGAAAGAGACGCAACTTCGCCTGGTTGGGAAATACAAATGAAAATGACAAAGGTGACCTGTCAGATTGACAAAATGAAAGCAAACAAGAACCGGCCAGAGCTGGGGAGGGTGTGGAGAAGCGGGAGCACTCATTCAGTGCCAGGGTGTCTAGCAGCACCTACGAAAATTTGAAATGCCCCAATTCTCACTTTTAGGACTACGTCCTATAGGCCACACCTACAAGAATGTTTGTTATGGCATTGTTTGTGAGGGCAAAAAACTAAAATCAATCCATCAGTTGAAGTATTGAGTAAATTGTGTTACGTGTATACCACTGAATATAAATGATGCGGTTAGGAGGGGAAAAAGAAAGACAACTTACAGAAAAAAACCATGATGGATTTTTTCATTTCTAGTTACCAACATATTATAATGCATTATCCTTTAACACTGCTTGTTTTATTAATGAGTCTGCTTCTTATTTTTCTTTTATATTACTTAATATTTTTTTAATATTTTTGAGAGAGACAGAGCGTGAGGGAGGGAGGGGGGTAGAGAGAGAGGGAGACACAGAAGCTGAAGCAGGCTTCAGGCTCTGAGCTGTCGGCAAAGAGCCCGACGCGTGGGCTCGAACCCACGAACTGTGAGATCATGACCTGAGCCCAAGTCAGATGTCTTACTGACTGAGCCATCCAGGCGCCCCAATTTCTTAATATTTTTAAAAGCTGTTCATACACGTCAGAAGGTTGACCCTGCCTATGCCCCTTACTGATAAAGGAGTCTTTTTTTTTTATTTTTAGTAAAAAAAAATACTAGCTAATGCCACACCATGATGGGGGGCTTAATTGAAAAGCAATGTGAAGACGGAGACTATGTTGAGTATGAGCCAACTTCATTTTATAAATAAATAAGGAGGGAAAAGTAAAATCTCAATATATGTGTATGCATTTTAACTGAAGTTTGTTTGTATAGGGAAAGAGATGTACGTTTAGCATAAACACTATGGGGTACACTGATACCCTCCGGGGAAGGAGACTGGAAGGAAAGAACCACGAACTGTTAACTTTGTCTTTACATACCGCTATATCGTTCGGCTTTTTAGAATAAACATGCCCGTTTTATAATACTTTTTAAGCAAGAATGTTTTAATCACCCCAAAAAACAAAGTTCACTGGTAATGGGGACGTGGTGGCTGAGCCCCCACGGGGCTCAACAAACACTAGGGAGCGTACTGCTTAACAGAGGCGGCCCTGCCCCGGTGCCCAGGGAGCTCAGACAAGTCGGGGAGACCAAATACACAAAGCCCTTAAGAAACAAGAGAAAAATCCGCGCGGATTCGGAGGCAGGCAGGATCTGGGCGTTCAGGGGGGGCTTCGTGGTGGAGGCTCCCCTGGCTCCGCGAACGGAAGGACTTGGATGAACGGAGGATTAGGGGACCGCGGGCCTGGAGCCGCAGAAACAAAAGGGCCCTGGCTGCAAACGAGCCTGGTAATGACAGGCCGGGGCCCAGGAGAGGGCCCAGCCCACGGCAGCACCAAGCGACCCTTCCTGAACTCCGCGGGCTGCGGCGGCGGCGCAGGTAAGCAAGAGTCTGCACGCGGGTCCACACACCCCACCCCCCGCCCGACCCGCCTAGGACGGTTTCGGTTTCCCTCGCCCGCGTGGGTTCCCTGGGGAATGATTCACAGCCGGCCGCTCTCGGCCCCAGTGCGGAGCCAAAGGCAGGCCCTCTGAAGTCTGGGAGCCTCCCCCGGGGAGCACAGGCCTTGTGAGGCTCACCGGGGGGGTCACGGGGTTCACCCCCAGCCCCGCCCAGCTTGCTCCCAGAGCACCCCCCACCCAGGCCGACCCGCCCTCTCGGAAGCCCCCCGACAGCCGCCATCTTGCCAGCTGGTAGCGTCTTAGCCGCTGAGGGCCGCGACCAGACCTCGCTGGGTCACGCTTCTCTGGTGCCAGGCCAGAGAGGAGCGCGGGCCGTGAAGGCAGGCCCGGGGCTGGTTCAAAGAGTTGGACTTGGCTGCAGAAGTCTCTGCCGTCCCGCCACGATGTCTGGCAGAGCGATGATACCACCGAGGGGGCTGGGAGCTCAGAGCTGGGGTGGGGGACTGAGGACACAAATCCCCAGTGTTTAGTTTTGAGAGACCAAAAGCAAACAGCGGCCGGTATCAGTATTCTTAAGGGAGTATTTGAATACAAGAGGACAGTTGGTCGATTATTTTCTGTGGGGGAAGGAGGAAAAAGGACTGTTGGCAAATTATTTTCGTGAGAGGCCTTCGCAGTTTGGTCTCCTGCCCCTGATTTGGAAAGGAGGAATAAAGGTAAGGAGGGTAGGTTTCCCACAGGCACCTCCTTCGTCAAAAACGGTGACACTTTTTATTTCAAATCCTGGACTGTCCGGGTGAGGCTTCTGCCCCTACGCTGCGCAGGAAGAGCAAAGCCGGCTCTGAGGAGAGACGTGTCCCTTCCTGCCAGCCTACCCCCTCTCTCAGATGGTCCCTCCCCCCTCCACCAGGACGACATGGACCTGTTAGGCACACATCCTATAAATGTCCAGGAGAATCGTGCCCCCCACCAGTTTCCAGTCGGCCACTGGAGGTGTTCACTTGGTCCAGCTCACCCTACACAGATCCATGGTTCTGAGAGACAGACAGACAACTGAATGTTCTTCCAACACAACTCCTCATTCATTCTACCCAGCTCGACACTTAACCCACAGAGCATGGCTATAGGGCACCCGCCGCTAGGTGCAAGGCCTTGGGCCCCAGGGCAGGTATGACTCCTGACCTCACGGCCTCAGAACTGGCAGCCCCCCCCCTCCCCACCCAGTCTGGGACTTGGAACTTCCCTTCCAGAACGCACAGGAATGATGACACCTTCCTCCTTCCAGGGCAGTTGCTGCTACTCCTAAAATCCAAAGGGGCCGGCCTCCCTACCTTAGTTTCAAAACCTCTGATTTTAAAAATCTTTGCTTTCTGCTCAAAGGAAACGAGGTTTCTTCACGCATTCGTCAAATATTTGGTGAGTGCTTCTTACGAGCCAGGCTGTGGTCTAGACGGTGAGTACAGAGCAGTGAACAAAATAGAAGTCTCTATCCTCGGGGGTCTTACATTTGAGTAGAGGAAGCAGAAGAAAAACTAACTGCGTCGAGGGCAGGGCATGCCAGGAGGGGAAGGGGATACGTTCAACAGGATGGTCAGCGAGGTTCCTTCTCAGCCCTGCCCGCTCTCAGCCTTGATCTTCTGGCTGAGATGCTGTTATTACGGTTCCCAAACGGCTGAGCTTCGAGTGAAGAGTTCATCTGTAATGGGATTATCTCTGGCCCTGTTTGCTTTCATTACAGTCCGCCTCTCCGAGCCTGAGAATCTAACCTTACCGAAAGCCTATTTTGGTAATCCGATATAAACTAAATTTAAACTTTGACCTCCAACAATAAAAACGCTACTTTCTCCCTCTCAAGACCTGAAATTCAGATTAAGGGCCTGCCAGCTTCACTTTCCGGGTTTCTCACCAACTTCTAATTAGATTCTAAGCATTCCGCAGAAGGGACTGAGCATAGGGGGGCCCCCCCAGCCCACGGCGGACACCGGCCCACTGGCCTGGTCTCTCCTCGTTCCCGTCAGAGGTCTCTCTTGGCTCCCCACACCTTCCTCCAACTTCCATTTCCTGGCATCATGGCAGGACACCAAGTGAGTGCTAAAAATTCCCAAGGAGCTTGCTGCTTGAAGCCGCATCGCCAACGGGTCCTGATTCCCATTCTGCACGAACTGCTTTAATCCCAGTGTGGGTAAAGGTTAAGTACGAGCTTACTCAAATGTGCCCCCACGTCGTGTTCTAATTCCTATAGGTTATCTTATTTAGAAATTAAGGCGAGCAGAATCCACGAGGCGGGGGGCGGCGTGTCTGCAGCGGGGGCTGCTGCTTGTATCTCAGGCCTCCGTGACCTCATCGCCACCCGTTTGTCAGCCAACTCCCATTTTTCAGGGCTTGGCATTCGTACGCCGCTCAGGTTTGAAAGACACGGAATCAAAAGCTTGCTTTTCCCTTTTTGTTTTTCTTTCTTTCTTTTTTTTTTTTTTAAGAGAGACCTGAAGTTAAGTTTCGCAGTCGAGAGCAGAAAAAAACAACTCGACATTCAAATTCAGGGATGTCCCCCATTAATAACTGTTCACCGAGGAAGCATTTCCTGTTTATACGTTGAGCTAATGAGAATCCATCACCCCTGTCAAATATACTGAACACCAAATTCAAATGTCAAACCAAATGTAAGAGGTCACACATTTCCTTTGCTAACTAAAAGTGTAATTCATAAATATTATTGCTACCAAACTCTCCATCTACAACGTTTGTTTAGAAATATGCACATGTAATATAAATTGTGATTAAGTTAAATGGGTATATTATTTCCTGTTTTAAGGGCTAACAGCAGCATGAATTATGCTTTACTGCAAAGAAGGCTCAAGTCACAAGCAGTTCTGCCTGACTGCAGTCCCACATTTTACACCCCCAGATTGGTTTTTGCACGTTCATTCATAAATACTTTACATTACCCGGCCTCGCTGATAACTTTCACTTCTGCTGCCTTATAAAACGGCTCTTGCTATGGAAAAGGTCAGCTAACGGGACATAAACTTTGGGTCGAACTACATTTAAAAATAAAAGGGGAAAAACAAAAAAGATTTACGAAGCCGGGGTCTTCATTTGCCTCTGTAAGCCTAAAACCAGAATCCAAATCAAAGCAAAACGTCGCATCTGTGGCGTGGGGCAGGGAGACGGGAAATGTTACCGCAGGAAGCAACAAGCCCGATTTTCAACTTCCACGATTAACGTTAGGGAGCAGAGAAAGCAGTGGGGAAACCACCTTTCCTTCCATCTGGGTCCGCAAACAAATTCGACTCCCGTCCCTGGTTTTAAAAACATGTATACGAATGAGTATTTTTATGATTTCAGAAAGACCGAATGTATTTTAGCAAGGAAGACAAGGGGAGCCGAACAGATAGAAACAGCCTCTCACCTAAGAGCCAGGAATGTCAATCATGTCCTCACACTCGAGGAAAAGAAGAAAAAAAAGCAAAGACCAGAATCAAAGCTGCCCCTTACCAGCCATGCTCTGCCAGTTCAGGAAAGAAGTAGTTTGACTCCCTACTCCATGAAAACTATGACTGACAACAACAACCCGGGGGAGGGTGGGCGAGGGGGGAAGGCAAGCGAGCAAATAAACCCTCTCTTCCCCAGCCTAGGTTGAGAGGGGTTTTTTCCCCCCCACAGGGAGGATAGAGGGCTTAGCCCCAAATCTTGGCAGAGCCCCACTTCCATATCAGCAAAGTTTCTGGTCCTCATTCCCATGGGAACCAGGTCCCCCTGGCCACCCTGGACTGAGGCAAGTAGAGGAGGGAGGAGGGTGAAAGGCTCCTCAGAGGAGCTCTGAGTCATCCCTGTTTTCGAAACTCTTCCCAAGGAGAGCCAGCCCGACGCCATTGTGCCAGACGGTTTTGCAATGAAACCTAGTCTTTGATGTCATGGGCAGAGAGAGGGATAAACAGAGCTCCTCCAAGAGATAACCAAGATGACTGTCTTGCTTTTGAAACGTGATGGAGAGAATTTCATCATCTCCACATTCAGAAACAAGTAATTAACGGATACCACTGAGGCTCCTATCCGTGGACACTGTACATTCACCAAGAGGCAGGCAGGGGCCGCCTCTTACCTGCCTCCTTGCCTCCCCCGAAGTTTACGCTGAATGGGCAGACGTGGGTTTGATAATGAAAGTATGTAGCTTCATTAAATATATATATATATATTAAAATATAAAATATATAAATTAAAATAAATCAAAAACATATATATACATAAAATATATATATATATATTTTTTAAGACTTATTTAAGAGAGCAAGAAAGTTAGCATGAGGCAGAGAGAGAGAGGGAGAGAGAGAATCCCGAGGAGGTTCCCCACTCAGCACAGAGCCCTTAGTGGGGCTCAGTCCCACCAACTGTAAGACCATGACCTGAGCGGAAATCAAGAGTCAACGCTTAACCAACTGAGCCACCCAGGCGCCCCATTAAATATTTTAAATTAGATTTCCAACAGTCCTATCACACAGCATTTCCCCACCGAATTTATAATGGTTATATCAATGGGTTGTTTTAAATATCGCACCTTCCAATCTGTTAACTATAATTTAAAGTTCAATGTAAGAAAATGATTTTTTCTCCCATATTTTAAAAACTGGGGTAAACTTTACATAAAGTGAAATGCCTAGCCCTTAAGTATTCCTTTAAATCAGTTTTGATGAATATATATAAAGACAGAACAATTTCTCTCACCCAACAAGTTCTCCACACCTCTTCTCAATTTTCCACCCCCAGAATCCACCACTAATTTGATTTCTGTTGCCCTAAGTTAGCTTTTCCTATTCTAGAATTTCTCATAAATGGACCACAACATAGTGCACATTTTTGTACCTTCATTCACTCATCATATTTTTGACATTCATCCATGATATTGTGTGTGTCAACACAGTCCATTCCGTTCTGTGGCTCAGTTTTCTGTTACGTGACTACAACTCTGTTGTGTTTTTCCATTCGGTCTTCACTGATGGACACTGGAGTGGTTTTCCAGTTTCATAATTTTATGAATCAGGCTGTTATGAACATTCTTTTTTTTTTTAAGTATATTTATTTTGAGAGAGACAGAGAGAGCACAGGTGGGGGGGTGTGCAGAGAGAGTGGGAGAATCCCAAGCAGGCTCCATGCTGTCAGCACAGAGCCCGATGCAGGGCTCAGACTCATGAAACCATGAGATCATGACCTGAGCAAAACCAAGAGCTGAACACTTAGCCAAAGAAACCACCCAGGCGCCCGTGAACATTTTGATACAAGAACTTTTATGAAAATACGTTTTCATTTTTCTCAGGTAAACACCTAAGAGTGGTATTGTGGGGTCATAGGGTAAATGTATTTTTAGTTTTTTAAGGAAGTGCCAATTTTCCAAAGTGGTATACCATTTCACACTCCCACCAGCAAAACCCGAGAGTTCCAGGACCGCCACACCCCTCCCATACTTCCATTCTGTCAATGGTTTTGAACCCTTCTGGTAGATAACTCCAGTGAATAACTCTGTGCTTGTAACTTGCATTTCCCTGATGGCTAACAAGGTTGACCCTTTTTCATGTGTTACTGAGAGTTCGTGCATCTCCTTTAGGGACAAGTTTCTATTCAAATTGTTTTTGTTCATTTTAAAATGGATTGCTTTTGTATTACTGAATTGTAGAAATTTTTATATATTCTGGACCCAACTCTTATAAGTTTAGACTTATAGGTTACCAACAGGTTAGCATGTATGTTAATCTATTCATTTTTCTTAACAGTATCTTTTGATAAGCACACATTTTTAATTTATCAAGTTTTGTTTTTATGGCCCATGCTTTCTGTGAACTCTCCAAGAAATCTTTCACTATGTAGTCCACGGTTGCAAACATATTCTAAGTTTCCTCTAGTAATTTCATTGCTTTAGCTTTTATGTTGAGGTCAGTGACCCATATTGAATCAATTGTTATATATACTTAGAGGTAGAAGCCAAGAGCCAAGATTCTTTTTTTTCTATTGGCTATCCAATTGTTTCCATACCATTTAATGGAGAGATTTTCTTTCCTGATTGAATTTCCTTGACATTCTTGGATCAAAATTCATTGGAGCATCTATCTGTGGATCTATATATAGACTCTATAATGATCCATTTCTCTTTGTCCATCCTTTTATCGATACCACACTGTCTTGATTATTGTAGCTATAGGACTCAGTCTTGTCACAAGGTAGAATAAGTATTCCAAATTTATTCTATTTTTTTTCAATATTGTTTAAGTTATTCTAGGCCCCTTGGCTTTCCATATAAATTTTCAATTAGCAATAATCGCGCCTCGGATAAACCTCATTGGCTACGATACTGCCACTGCGCAAAGCTCCATATAAATTTTAAAACCATTTTGTCAAACATAAAAGTTTGCCAGTCTTTCAGTTGAAACTGATCGATCTGGAAAAGCTGACATTTTAATAAAATCGAGTCTTCCAGTCCCGAACATGATTCATCTCTTCATTATTTAGATATTCTAAAGTTTCTGTCAGCAACATTTTATACTTTCTATCTTAAGCATCCTTCATTAAGTTTAGCCCTAAGTATTTGGTTTTTTAATGCTATAATAAGTATTATTCTTAAATGTCATCGTTGGTGTGCCTGCATGGCTCAGTTGGTTAAGCATCAGACTCTTGATTTTGGCTAAGATCATGGTCTCATAGTTCATGAGTTCAAGGCCCACATTGGGCTCTGCACTGACAGTGTCAAGCCTACTTGAAATTCTCTCTCTCCCTCTCTTTCTGCTCCTAATTCGCTCACACTCTCTGTCTCTCTCACACTAAATAACAAAGATTTTTTTTAATGTGTCGCTGTTAATTGTTCATTGCTAGGATATGGAATCATAACTTGGTTATATCCTCCAGTATAACACAATAAATGATCAGTTCTATTCATTTTTAAATATCTCTTAAGAGTTTTTTTTGTACAAAATCATGTCACATAATCGGTTGCATTTCTATTCACCAATAATGAAGCAGTAGAAAGAGGTATCAGGAATCAATCCACTCACAATTGCACCAAAAACCCTAAAATACCTATAAATAAATGTAATCAAAGAGGTGAAAAATCTATACACTGAAAACTGTAGGAAGCTTGTGAAAGAAATTGAAAATGACACACAAAAAAAATGGAAAAACATTCCATGCTCCTGGATAGGAAGAACAAATATTGTTAAAATGTCAATACTACCCAAAGCAATCTGCACATTCAGTGCAATCCCTATCAAAATAAGACCAGAATTCTTCACAGAGCTAGAGCAAAAAATTCTAAAATTTGCATGGAATCAGAAAAGACCCCAAAGAGCCACAGCAATCCAGAAAAAGAAAACCGAAGCTGGAGACATCACAAATCCAGACTTCAAACTGTATTACTAAGCTGTCATCATCAAGACAGTATGACAGTGGCACAAAAGCAGACACACAGATCAATGGAACAGAGTAGAGAACCCCGAAATGGACCCACAAACATATGGCCAACCAATCTTTGACAAAGCAGGAAAGAATATCCAAGGGGAAAAAGTCTCTTCGGCAAATGGTGCTGGGAAAACATGACAGCTGCATAAAGAAGAATGAGCTTGGACCACTTTCTTACACCATACACAAAAATAAAGTCAAGATCGATGAAAGACTTAAACGTAAGACGGGAATCCATCGAAATCCTCAAGGAGAAAACAGGCAACCAACTCTTTGTCCTCAGTTGCAGCAACTTCTTATTTGACATGTCTCTGTAGGCAAGGGAAACAAAAGCAAAAAAGAACTCTTGGGACCTCATCAAGATAAAAAGCTTCTGCACAGTGAAGGAAACAATCAGCAAAACTAAAAGGCACCTGACAAAATGGGAAAAGATATTTGCAAATGACATATCAGATAAAGGATTAGTATCCAAAATCTATAAAGAACTTATCAAACTCAACCAAAAAACAAATAATCCAGTGAAGAAATGGGCAAAAGTCATAAATAAGATACTTTTCCAAAGAAGACATCCAGACGGCTAACAGACACAAGAAAACATGCTCAACATCGTTCATCATCAGGGAAATACAAATCAAAACCACAATGAGATACCACCTCACACCTGACAGAATGGCTAAAATTAACTCAGGCAACAACAGATGTGGGCGAGGATGTGGAGAAAGGGGAACCCTTTTGCACTGTTGATGGGAATGCAAACTGGTGCAGCCACTCTGGAAAACAGTATGGAGGTTCCTCTAAAAATTAAAAATAGAGCTACCCTATGACCCAGCAATGGCACTACTAGGTATTTATCCAAAGGATACAAAACTGCTGATTCAAAAGGACACATGCACCCCAATGTTTATAGCAGTGCTATCAACAATAGCTAAAGTATGGAAAGAGCCCAATGTCCATTGGCTGATGAATGGATAAAGAAGATGTGGCATATATATTCAATGGAATATTACTCAGCAATCAAGAAGAATGAAATATTGCCATTTACGATGTGGATGGAACTCGAGTGTATTATGCTAAGTGAAATAAGTTGGAGAGAGACAAATATCATATGATTTCATTCATATATGGAAGTTATGATACAAAACAGATGAACGGGGGAAGAGAGGTAAAAATCATATAAAAACAGAGGGAGACAAACCATAAAAGACTCTTAAATACAGAGAACAAACTGAGAGTTACTGGTGGGGTATTGGGTGGGGGGAAGGGCTAAAGGGATGAGGAACATTAAGGAGGACAGTGGTTGGGAGGAGCACTGGGTGTTATATGTAAGCAATGAATCAATAAATTCTATTCCTGAAAAAAAATATTTTTTTGATTCCATTAAAAAAACCCAAAATCATGTCACATATAAAGACAACTTTACTTCTCCTTTTCCAGTCAATAGACTCTTCATTTCTTTTTCTAATATTATTGCCTTATCTAAGACTCGAGGTAAAAAGCTGAATGAAAGTTTTGAGAGCTACATCCTGTTTTGTCTTCAGTCTCTGAAGGAAAGCATTTAGTCACCAGTAAGTATGTTAACTGTAGGTTTCTTGTAGACAGTATCTGTGAGGTTGAGGAAGCTCCTGTCTCTTTCTGGTTTACTGAGTTTTTATCATGAGTAGATGTTGAATAGATGAATAGATGCTTTTTCTTCATCTATAGAAGTCTGTTTTTTCTCTTAGGTAATTACATTGATGAATATAGACTGATAAATTATATTCACTGGTTTTTAAATAGTATATCAAGTTTTCATTCCTAGGATAAACTCTACCCTCTTCTATGTATTATTGATTTTATTTGCTAATATTTTCTTAAGGATTTTTATACCCATGTTAATGAGGAATTTTGATCTGTAATTTTTTTCTTATAATATCCTCAACTGGTTTTGGTATCAAAGTAATGCTGGACCCATAAAAAGTAGAGAAGTGTTCCCTAATACTCTATTTTCTAAAAAGGTTTGTGTAGAATTGCTATTATCTTTTCCCTTAAATATACAAAAGAATTCACCAGAAAAAATCTCTCTGGGCCTGGAGTTTTGTTTGTGGAAAAATGTTCAGTAACGAACTCAATTTCTTTCATGAAAATAAGTTTAAATTTTTCTATTTCCTCATCTCTTGGTTTTTTTAAGTTACATTTTTCAAGTCATTTGTCTCTTTCATCCAAGGCACTGAATTTACTGGCATAGAGTTGTTCCTAATATCACTTCATTATCCTTTTAATATCTTTAGTGACGTCCTCTCTCTTAAACCTTCTATTAGTAATTTGTGTCTTCTTTTTCCTTTTCATAATTATTTACTGTGGTTAAAAAAATAGATAAAATTTACCCTCATAACTATTTCAAAGTCTACAGTTCAATAGTGTTAAGTGTATTCACATCATAAAAGCTTCTGCACAGCAAAGGAAATAATCAAAAATATTACAAGGCAATCTATAAAATGGAAGAAGATATTTGCAAATTACCTATTTGCTAAAATGTTAGTATCCAAAATCTACAAAAACTTGATCAAACTCAACACCCAAAAACCGAATAATCCAGTTAAGAAATGGACAGAAGACACGAAGAGACATTTTTCCCATTAAAATATCCAGATGGCCAACAGACACATGAAAAGATGCTCAACATCACTCATCATCAAGGAAATACAAATCAAAACCACAATCACACACCACCTTAAGCTGCCAGAATAGCTAAAATAAACAAAAGAGGAAACGAGATGTTGGCAAGGATGTGGAAAAAGGGCAACCGTCTCTTACACTGTTGATGGGAATGCAAACTGGTGTAGTCACTCTGGAAAACAGTGTGGAAGTTCCTCAAAAAGTTAAAAATAGAACTGCCCTATGGTCCAGCAATTGCACTACTAGGTATTTACCCAAAGGATACAAAAATACTGATTGGAAGGAGCACATGCATCCTGATGCCTATACCAGCATTATCAACAATTGCCAAACTATGTAAAGAGCCCAAATGTCCATCAAATGATGAATGGATAAAGATGTGGTATGTGTGTGTGTACGTATGTACATACACACACACACACACACACACACACACACACACACACACACAATGGAGTATTAGTCAGCCATCAAAAAGAAGGAAATTTTTAAAAAAAAAGAAGGAAATTTTGCCATTCACAGTAGTGTGGATGCAGCTAGAATGTATTATGCTAAGCAAAATAAGTCAAAGAAAGACAATACCATATTACACTCATCTATGGAATTTAATAAACAAAACAAAACAAACAAACATAGGGGAAGAGGAAAAAAGAAGGAATAAACCATAAAAGACTCTTAACTATGGAGAACAAACTAGGGGTTGATGGAGTAGAAGTAGGTGATGGATGGGCTAACTGGGTGATGGTATTAAGGAGGGCACTTGTGTCGAGCACTGTGTGTTATGTGTAAGTGACGAATCACTAAATTCTACTACTGAAACCAATATTACACTATATGTTAACTAACTAGGATTTAAATAAAAATTTTAAAAAAGTGTATTCACATCTTTGCATAATCCATCTCCAGAACTTTTTATCTTGCAAACCTAAAACTCTCTATTCATTAAATAGTAAGTTTTCCTAAGTGTTTATCAATTTTATTAATCATTTCAACAAGCCAACTTCAGTTTCTGCTTATATGCTCTAGTATTTGTTTTCTGTTTCATGAATTTCCACTCTTATTGGGGTTTCATCAGCTCATCACTTTGAGTTTTTAAGATGGAAACAGGGGGGCCTGGGTGGCTCAGTCAGTTAAGCATCTGACTCTTGATTTTGACTCGGGTTATGATCTCACAGTAATTGAGTTCAAGTCCTGAGTCCAGCTCTGCACTAACAGCACAGAATCTACTAGAAATAAAGGTCTCTGATTTTGTGCCTTTCTTATCTTCTGACATGAGCACGTGAAGCTTTGCATTTCCCTTCAAGATTCGTACACTTGAACATTTTGATGGGAATATATTCTGATTTCTCTCATGAGTCCTTTGATTCATGGGTTATTTCGTTGTGTGTTGATTTCCAAATATTTGAGGAAGTGTGTAGATAACGTGTTGTCATTGATTTCTACTTTAATTCCATCTTATTCAGAGAACGTAGTTAGATTTCAACCTTTAGAAATCTTTATATTCAGAATTGTTTTATGGTGCAGTTTGTGATCTCTGTTGGGGAATGCTCCATCTCCACCTGAGAGGCATGTGCTTCTGTTGGGTGTTCTGTAAACGTCAATTACACCAGGCCATTGGCTGTGCTGTTCAGGTCTTCCAGATACTCATCAATCCTTCCACCTACTGATTATGGAGAGAAGGTCTTCAATTCTTCAGCCAGGATCCAGCTTTAATTCTGTCCATTTTTGCTTCATGAATTTTGGAGTTTTGTGATTAGATACAGATATATTTTCTATTTTTATGTCTTTTCGATTAATTAACACTTAATGGCATTATAAAATGTCCCTTGTACCTTTTTCTCATCTCGAAGCCCAGTCATTCTGACTTTAGTATAGCACCCCCTGCTTTCCGATGCATAGTGTTTGCATGGTACCTTTTCCCGACCTGTGTCTTACTTTCAACCTGATCATGACTTTCTGTTTATGTTGTCCTTTCTATAAGCCACATAAGGCTCCATCTTACACTTTTATCCAGTAAGACAATCTCTGGGGCTTTTAACTGGGAAAGTTAATCCTTTTAGATTTAAATCAATTCTTTATATTTTTTTACTTTAAAAAGACCAAATTTGGGTTTGATTGTTATTTGCCCTTTATGCCCTTTTTCTGTTACTCCTACCCTGAATTTTGGGGGATGAAACAAGTTTTTTTGTATTTCATTTCATCATCTCTATTAACGGTTTAGGCATGCCTGCTTGTGTTTTATGTTCCGTGAGTTTTCTAGAGACTGGAGGCTTATCTTTAATTCATCGCAGTTAACTTACAAAAAACATTACTTCATGAACAATGCAAGAACTTAATGACAATATATTTCCAATTACAACCTTTTTACTGTTTGTGTTCTTGTTGCCATAGGTTTTAGTTCTAAAAGACTATAAATCCCCATGTTCCTCTGTTATTAGTTTTACTTTAAATGACCAATCATCTTTAGGGTCTTAAAACGACTTTTTTTTAATGTTTCTTTTTATTTATTTTGAGAGAGTAAGCCAGTTGGAGAGGGGCAGAGAGAGAGAGAGAGAGAGAGAGAGAAGATCCTAAGCAGGCTCCGCACTGGCATCACAGAGCCTGATGTGGGGCTCAAGCTCATGAACTGTACGATCACCACCTGAGCTGAAACCAAGAGTTGGACACTTGACCGACTGAGCCACCAGGCACCCCTAAAAGCACATTCTAGTTACAGAGTTGTTCACTCTTTCTGATGTTCTTCATTTGTACAAGTCCTTCCTGTAGGACGAGGTTTCCATCAGAAATCATTTTTCTCTCAACCTATAGAACTCCTTTTAGCATCTTCTTCTCTCCCAAAAACTAATTCTTTCAAACATGAAAATGTCCATGTTCATTTTTGAAGTATATTTTCACAGGATATAGACTTCTAGATTGCCAAGAGTTTTTGTTTTTCCTGGCAACACTGTAGAGATGACATTAATGTCTTCTGGTCTCTATTATTTCTGATGAGAAGTCAAATGTCATTTTTTTTTCCTTTTCCTTAGAAAGTGCAAGCAGGGGAGAAGGGCAGAGGGAATGTGGAGAAGGGGAGAGAGAGACAGAGAGACAGAGAGACAGGGTGGGGGGAAAGGGAGAGAGAAAGGGAGGAAGGGAAGGAAGGAGAGAGAGAGAGAGAGAGAGAGAGAGAGAGAGAGAGAGAGAGAATCATAAGCAGGCTCCATGCCCAGCACAGAGGCTGATGTGGGGCTCAAGCCCACAACTTTGGGATCATGACTTGAACTGAAATCAAGAATTGGACACTCAACGGGCTAAGCTACCCAGGCACCCCCAAATTTCCCTCTTGACATTGCTCTTCTAGGGGTGCTTGGGTGGTTCAGTCGGTTAAGTGTCTAACTCTTGATCTCAGCTGATGTCTTGATCTCTGGGTCATGAGTTCAAGCCCTGCACTGGGCTCCATGCTGGGTATGGAGCCTAGTTAAAAGTTAAAAAAAAAAAAAAAAAAAGAATTAAAAACATTTCTCTTCTACATGGGATTTTCTTTTCTGACCTCTTTCAAGATTTGTCCTTTGTCCTCTGCTTTTAGCAATGTGACTATGACCCTGCTCGAGGTTCTCTAGGCTTCTTGCAGCTGTGACTTTTTATCATTAGTTTCGGGAAGTGATTCTTGTCTCTTCAAATACTTTTTCTGCCCTTTCTCGCTCAACTTTTTCTAGGACTTCAAATCCAAATAGGTTAGACCTTTGGCAGAGTCCCATAGATCGCAGGGGCCTGCTTCGTGTTTTCACTCTTTTATTCTCATCTTGTTTCTGTTAAGATCATTGCTATTGACATACCTTTAAGTTGACTGATACTTCCTTCTGTTGTGTCCAATCTCCTGGTAAGTCAGAAGAATTTTGTAGACTTGCGACCTATTTTTCATTTCTAGCTTTCGCATTTAGATCCTTCTTTATAGGGGGCACCTGGATGGCTCAGTCGGATAAGCATCCAACTTTGGCTCAGGTCATGATCTCACCATCGGTGAGTTGGAGCCCCATGTCAGGCTCTGTGCTGCCGGCTCAGAGCCTGGAGCCTGCTTCGGATTCTGTGTCTCCCTCTCTCTCTGTCGCTCCCCCACTCGTGCTCTGTCTCTCTGTCTCTCTCTCAAAATAAATAAACGTTAAAATTTTTTTAAAAAGATCTTTCTTTAGAGCTTCCTTATCTCTGCCAAAAGTCTCCATGGAGGCACCCATGTTGCCCACCTTTTCCACTAGGTCCTTTAGCATACTTATCACCGTTATTTTCCAGCACCTGTCTGGTAATTCCAATGTTCGGGCCAACTCTCATCTTGTTCTACTGATTATTTTATCTCTTGACAAGCAGTCATATCATTGTCTGGGGTGCGTGTGTCATAACTTTATACTGAGTGCCACACGTTGTGTGCAAAATATGGTACAGACTGAGGTAAATATTCCCCCAAGTGGAGAACACTCTTCTTCTATCAGGCTGCTAAGGTGAGAAGCTTAGTATTTCGTCTATAGTTGAGCTGATCTGGGACTCTGCTATTGCTTTAGCTACATTCTGTGTACTACAGCCTTCAAACGTTCTTAGTGATAGACTACCAAACCTCATACTGAGGCTTCCCAGAGTTGGTGGTACCCCATACTTAGGGTGAAGCTAAGGTAACAGAATTTCTCTCAATGCTCCTATACTACCAAAGCCCCCAGCAGGCTCTGCATGATAGAAGAGGTCTGTCTTGGCAGTCCTGCCCCTCTCCTCGTGGAACACGGCTGCCGGGGGCTCAATGCAAGGCCAGTGTTCAGGACAACATCATCAAGCAGCTCTACACAGCGGTGCTCAGAGAGGCTCACTCTCCGCTCCCTCGCCTTTCCCCAGTACTGAGAGGACCGCTCTCTCATACTCAGTACAGAATCCAGAACGTGGGCAGGTTTCTGGTCCTCGCCCAGCGGCACAGGATCACTGACTCCTTCCCATGCGGTGTCTAAGAGGGTTTCTTTGCACAATAGGGTTTCTCTCGGTTCTCCTGCTCTAGCCACACTACCTCTGCAGGAAGGGGGCCCAGTGTTCCCTCCCACCCCCCCACCCCCGCCAGTAGTTAACCTCTCCCTCTTACTCTTGAAAGGCCAGGAACACGGAAGGGTTTTTATGGTTTCTTTTGCTTCAACGGCAAACTCAGGCAGGTCCTGCACAGTGGCACCATGCAGAGTTCTCTCCTCTTCTGTCCTGGTCCCAATCTTGCTTGTGAGTCTCAGTGAAGCCTCACGGATAAAAGCGAGTGATGAGACACGTCTTGGCTTTGGGGCTTCCAAGAATTCTAAAAGTTATCCTAGCTCACGCTTTGCTCTCCGAAATCCACTACGATTTCAGCTATTTCCTTCTCACTTGCTTTGACCATGGCTACCTCCTCCTGCTGCCGCTCTGCCCAACACAAAACCCCCAGGTGTCCCATCTCTCTTTGGAGGGACCGTCCCCCTTTGGATTTTTATTTATTAGGTTACCATGCGTCCTCGGCTCTCTGACACACTTGAACATATATGACCTTATTAACTGTCTGGTTTGTTCTCATGGGTAGGGTAGGAGCAATTTTCCCTTGCAATAATTTATACCCTAGGTGGAAGCTCTTGTTAAGTATCAGTATTAATAACTAATAAACTCTCTCTTTTGGTATTTACATGCTCTTCGACACGATTTTACTTGATGTGCATTTGTTTTTTTCCTAATGAAATCTTATTCTATTCCTTAGTCCCAAAGCTCCTTGTACACAAGCTAATGAATGGTAATGAGGTAGGGAATTTGGGCACAAGGGAAGAATAACATGAGAATAATCACAACGAACACGTGTTGAGCACACAACGTGTAGAGTAGGCGGGGTTTTTTATATGCGTGGATTCATTTCTCACGACTCAGTGAACTAGGCACTGTTTTCCAGCTGAGGAAATTCGTGCTCAGAGAAACATAATAACTTAGCCAAGGCCACACAGCGAATAACTAGAGAATTAGAACTTGAATCCAAGCACTCTAGAAACTGGAGTCCACACTCGTAACCTCCATTTCATAAAGGAGTGAGCGAGGGATTAAATGTTAACTTCAATTTTCTCACACTGATGGGTTGACATTTGAGTTCTAATTCTTTTTTTTTTATTTTTTTAAACGTTTATTTATTTTTGAGAGATATAGAGACAGAGCATGAGCAGAGGAAGGGCAGAGAGAGTGGGAGACACAGAATCTGAAGCGGGATCCAGGCTCTGAGCCATGAGCACAGAGCCCGATGCGGGGCTCAAACTCACAGACCGCGAGATCATGACCTGAGCTGAAGTTGGCCACTCAACCGACTGAGCCACCCAGGTGCCCCATTGAGTTCTAATTCTTACAGCTCTCCATACACCCGGGGTCAGAGCAACACACACACACACACACACACACACACACACGTTTCTTCACGTCAATCTTCCACAAGGAAGTGCTACTCCCACACTTCATCTCATCAGAATCTCTTATATCAGCCTACTGCCTTCAAGGATGCCTTCCTCCTGGCCACCCACTCAGCGTAGTGGGCAGAAGGATACGGCTAGTTTCAGGCAGCAGAGACTCAGAGCGGCAACCCTACTGCAGGACCAGCCTATGGATGAGTCCTTGGACACCTGCAGAGAGAAGCTCGGATTGCCCAGAGACAGCCCTTAAGGTACTGGGGGCCTCCACACATAGTCTTACTTGGGGAGGGGCCTCCGGGCCTCAGGGCACTATGGGTTGTCACTCGCTGGTGGACCAGAAGGCCGGACCCTCACTCTTAAGCAAACAGAAGGGAAAATTCATGTAACTACATTTACAATTCAGCAGCATCGTTCCCCAGACAAGCCGTTTAGAACAGGGATCGCTCTTCCTGAAGCAATCTCTTGGCTGTTCAAAGGAGGACTTTCCCGAGTTACTTTAAAAACCAGAGATAGCGCCATTGGGGGCGAGGAGATCAAAAGCACCTTTATCTCCTCTATCGGCGGGCCAGCCACTTCCCGAGTCTGAGAATGTTACCCACGTGCTGCCCGCTGATCCCGTCTGACAGTCCCTGGGATTAGGACCCTGGATCTTGGAAAACAGAAGTATGGTTTTACTTATGCAGTCTCTATCTCAAGGAGATGCATGGAATGCTCACAACGGCCCAATCACCCCTCACCCAATGGCTGCAAAAGCGTATTTCAGAATTCCTAAGTGGAAGGGCTGTGGTTGTTTCCTTTAAAGAGGGATCAAAACATTGAAATCCACCCCAAGCCACTGCTGTGTAAGCTGAGAGTGAGTCACATTCACTAATGGGGTACCCATAAGCAACTTGCCCTCTCGTCACTAAGAAAGATTCCCTTGACGTTCTTCAGGAAGAACTGGGCCCCATGGCTCCAAGCACTTGCGAAGGTACTGCTCATACAAGAGGTTGGTATTGCAGGCTTACCTGCCACAGGCTCTGTCTTGTAACATCAGGCTACTACAAATAAAGGATGCATTAATAGAAGTATGCTTCCAAGAACAAGGAAGGTGAGGCCCTTCTTGCTCCTTAATGACTAACTTGTACGGAGTGTGTTGTATTCTGAACCCTTGCACATTACAGTAAACTTTGCCCAAACAAAGAGAGCCATTTGGAAGATGCACAGGATGAGGGGAGCTCTGGGATGAGACCACATGACCTGGTTGTTCAGTTGGCATGAATTTAGTGTGATGATTAGCATTCATACTAAGTCATCCTCATACCTTTCTCACTCTGTCTTCTAACCTCACACGTACTGATGCTTCTCCCTCAAATGAACTCTGAGCTCCTTGTCTGCAGGGAGGGTGAGTGGCTTAACAGTACCCGCATGTTTAAGAAGTATTTCTTCAGTGTATAAATGAATGAGTATTTGCTGAACGAACAAATGAACAAAAAGACGAACAAAATGGCTGCCTCGGGAGAATGGATTCCCAGATGCCAAGATCTGCCCAACGCACCCCTCCGTGCGAAGAAGGGAGGTCATTTCCTGCCAACGGAAGGGGGTGATGAAGTCCTGCCTACCTCCCAAAGAGATGCCAGGGGCTGAAGGATTAGGCTCCTCCAGGGTCTACGAGCAAGCCAGCTCCCTCTACAGGAAGAAGAAGGAATACCAAGTCGGAGAAAGCCGTAGACAGGGGTTAGAGTCATGAAGCGGTAGGACCTAGGGCAACCTGCCCAGCCCTCTGTGCCTCTGCTTCCTTTCATGGTAAGATGGCTGAAACTGTGGCTGGCTCACGGGTGTCGCTGGGGGAACCAAATGACATACTGCCAGGAGGGGAACAGTAAAAACTATGGAGACTCCTGGACAGGTGAGGGGAGAGGACAGGCACGATACCAGAGATGAAGGCACCCTAGGGGGAGGGGACACTCTAGCCTAAGACATGGCATCTGGGAGGGTGTAGGGAAAGCTCCAGAACTCACCAGACCACCCCACCGCCCCCCGTGCTCCAGCTCTTCACCGTGGGCAGCTGGCCACGACATCTGGGCTGACTCTGTGAAGCCAGCCAGGAAGCTGGCACCTGAAATCAGGCATCAGGGACACGGGGGGCCAGGGGGATCACTGCACAGGGGCGGAGGGGACCTGCGCTGGGCTCTGCATGTCCAGAGCAAGAGAATGAAGCTCATTATGGGTTCCTCTACCGTAACCAATGCAACACCGGGAAGATACCCAGCCCCTCATCATTGTGCTCCCCTCTTGCACGAGCCACTAAGGAGGCTTGGTCTACTTTGGAGCCTACAGTGAATAAGAGCCACTGGACCCGTGGCTTTAAAAAAAACAAAACAAAAAACCAAACACCTCTTCCATAACACTGTAAGCTGCGGGAGTGCAGGAGCCACCATGGCTGACAGCTGTTGTGTTCACTGCTAAAGCCAAAGAGCCGGGCACACGGTCAATATTCAACAAGTACCTGCTGACTGACCGGCCACGCCCCCGTTCTTACCCCTCCCCCAGCTTCTACCCTTATTTACTGTTGATCCTGCTGTCGCGTCTGTATTTCTGAAAGCACTTAGATCCTCTTTTGTATCAGGCAAGGTACAAACAAATATGAGAAAAAGAGAACACCACCGACACGGAACCCACGGACGTATCGGTCATCCAAGCGGCTTATGTAACAACTCAGCTCTGCTGACCTTTCCAGCCCCCTCCTAGAGGTAGGCCAGGCGGGTCCAGGAACAGAAGTTGAGCTTTGTCCTTAGGAGGCCCTCCTACCGGGCTGCTCCCAGAGATTATGTTACCTCCAGACCCAGAGGAAAGGTTGCCTAGCAACACTCATCAGCCTCCTCGCCTCCAAATCCCTCATTTGTGTCTTACATGTACACAGCGCGGTGTTAGCACGACCCTGAGCCCTCTCCGCCTGCCGCGGTGCCCCACCGCAAACAGGGCGATCTGCCCGCGCGGCCAAACCTTCGGCTGTGCTGGCCTGTGACTTCGGTCTGGAGTCGCGGGCTCTCCCGAGCACGAACACAGATGGAGGCAGCAAACGGACGGAGCTTCACACCCCAGAGCCACCGCGTCGGATTCGCACATGCCAGAAAGAAGCAAAGAGGAAGAGGAAAGATGAGCTGAGGGTCCACAAGGGTCCGGCCCATGCGGACCCCATCACCGCCGGAGCCACCTCCTTTGAGACACTCTGCCTGCAGGGAAACACTTGATTTTTCATCCAGAAGGGTCAAAAACATGCAAACGTGTAAATAAATGAAGTGTTGCTTAAGATCGTGTCTAAACAGTGTGCAGAAATAAATATCCTCACTCTAAAGCAAGACAGTATATAGTATCCCTCTGGGAAGCGGGGAAGCAAGGAGTAATTTGGGTGAAACAGCTTTACGAGAGCTACATCTTGTCTGTGGCTCTCCAGAGGCCATGGGAAAGAGCAGAGAACCTCACGGATCCCCCAACGCGGGCCGAAGGAGGAGACGCGGGCTCTCGCCCCTTCCTTCTGGCTCTAAGAAACCTTGCCAGGCAATCTCCTCGCCGCCAGTGAGGATGGATTTCACCGGGCCTCTCTAGCCGCTCCCCCGGCTTAACTACCAGGCAACTGTCAGCCACGAGAGTGTCAATAGGAAAACACTCCTTTCCGTTTCACTCGAAGAGTCAGCCGCCTTTTCTCACGTCAGGTCTAAAACAAGTCAACTCCATCTGGCCTCTGTCTCTCGGCCGAAAGTTAAAACTTGAAGCACTACACACCTCAAAAAGCCAAAGAGCAATTTAACCTCTTTACGATGAGATTTATTTTCGATAGTGCAATGAGGAACAGACCAGGGGAAAGGGTCAAGCCAAGGCACTCTGGAGCTGTGCTGGCAAACACAGCCGCCACCGGCCACACAGGCCTACTTACGTTTAAATTCATTAAAATTAAACAGAATTAAACAGAAATAAAAACGGAGGCGTTCGGTTGCACTAGCCCCATTTCACAATCTCGACAGACACAAGCAGGCACCGTGCCAGGCAACTCAGATACTAAAGGACATTTCTATCAGCACAGAAAATTCTACCGGATGCCACTGCTCTGGACCATTCCAGAAGCAGGCTGTGGTCACGATGGTCCATCTCCAACATGGCAGACTGTCAACAGGCCCAGTTGAATGCCCACAGGCCCCCGATCGTCGCTTCTGGGCTGGACCTTGAGTCTTCAGTCTCAGAAAAAAATCCCTATCCAGGGGTGCCTGAGTGACTTAGTCGGTTAAGCATCTGACTCTTGGTTTCAGCTCAGGTCATGATCTCACGGTTCGTGTTTGAGCCCTGCGTTGGGCTCTGCGCTGACGGTGCAGAGCCTGCTTGGGATTCTCTCCTTCTCTCTGCCCCTCCTCCACTCATGCCGTCTCTGTCTCCCTCAAAATAAATAAATAAACTTAAAAAGAAGTCTATGTCTAAGGCCCAAACACTTCCGGGAATTCTCCTACTGCCCCTGGTACAGTGTCTTAACCAGATTTATCTCCTCATCCCATCAAAAGTGACCTTGGGTCTTCTCTCTAGAGCGACGCTTTCATACTGCTCTAGGGACGCAGTGGACGGAATGGTGGCCCTCCTCAACACATCCACCTGTGAACATGAACTTATTTGGAAAAAGGGTCTCTGCAGATATGCTTAAGAAAAAATTCCGGTGGGCCCTAACTCCAACGACACGTGTCTTTCTAAGAAGAGGAGATACAGACAGAAGAGGGGAAGGTGGTGTGGAGGTGGAGGCAGAAACGGGAGGCACGTAGCTACAAGCCGAGGAGAGCCCGGGACTGCCAGCGGCCAGCAGAAGCCCCCAGGGAGGTGTGGAGCAGATACTCCCTCAGAGCCTCCAGACACAATGACCCCTGCTGACACCCGGGTTTTAAACTTCTGGCCCCCCCCCCCCAGAACTGTGAGAGAATATATTTCTGTTGTTTTAAGCCATCAGATTTGCGGTTATTTGTTATAGCAGCCCCGGGAAACAGATGCAAGGGATCGGTAGCAAATTATGACTGAAGGGGTTTCCTCTCCCCAGGGAGATGGATTTAACATCCTCTCCTGGCCTGTGACGTGCAGCCTGGACCCGAGGGTCCCTGCTGAGCACAGAGGCAGGCAAGCTGACCAAGCTTTGAGTGTCAGAGCCGCTATGCCTGATTTGCGCAGGCCAAAAAGAACCATGTGCTGGTGGTGACAGAGAGAGCTGGGGACAATAAAGCCTCAAACAAGGCTACGGAGATGGCTCTGGTCCCCCTCCCACTTCCCAGGCCCTTCTCTGCTGCTAGCACCCTCCGCCACCCCATGCACTCACCCCCCTCCACGCTACTGGGCTCATTCCCAGGCTCGTTTCAAACCTACCCGTTCCAGGAAGCTTCTGGAACCCCCCCTGTGCCAGCGCATCAGCCGCCTGCCACGGCCGAAGGAGCCCTGCTTCCTAGGTTTGGTTTAGCACTGTGCTCACTATAGGATATTCCCCCGCTTAGTCTCTCTCTGTTTCTCTCTGGGCCTCAGGATGCCCACCTGCAGTGAGGGGGAAGGCTAGACTGTCTCAAAGACATCCGGCCCTCACGTAGCACACTCCCTAGTTTGTACCATTGCTCACCGTTTTTGCCCAGCAAAAACTAATCTTTACGGAGCCGTACGTGATGCTAAATGCTTTCTAGGCATTCTCACATTCAATCAATATTCTGTGGGTGGATGGATGGATGAGTACAAGGAGCTGGGAGCAAGCGCCACACTCCGGGGGGGCAGAGCCCCGTTCCTCGGACCGCACTTGGCACGGAGCTGAACTTCCCACTAGGGACTCAGTCACGTGGGGAGGGGACACTGAAGAACTTACGGAAAGGAGGTGAGATTTAGCGAGTCTCTTCCTCCTGAAAGAGGTTCACCCTTCCCGCGGCCTATCCACCCCCGCACCCTCTCCCCGCCGTGGACTACGGGGGTCTCAGAGAGGACTCAGAGCTCCTGAATGAGAGCCCACCAGCGGTCACCGGGTCCCCGGACAGATGCTGACCTAACGCGTCTCTGCACGTTTTCCCCAGCCTGCTGGCCCGAGCGCGGGAGCAGAGGTACTCGGGCCCTCGGCACGGAGCCGGAACCCGTTAGGTTAATCCTCCATGTCAAAACCTACTAGATGTCAGGGATCCTCTCGGTCATCTGAGAGCTGTCTGCTATGTCACCGGCCCTGCCACCTTGGCCTGCTCCTCCCGACTGCCACCTTCACCTTGACTTGTTTATCCCAAGTAACCTGAGCTCGGTGGGCCTGACCGAGGTGTGTGAGTCCTGACGCGGCCCAGAGAGGCCAGGACGCCTGCCGTCGGCCTTGCTCTCATTACTCTGCGGAGACGGAGCCTCGCTCACATTACCGCACGTTTAGGCGCTGGGGGACAGGGCCGGCTCCCCCGGGGGCTGAGTCGGCTGGTTCCAAGGGCACGAGCGAAACCCTGGGAGGTCCTAGCACTTCTTATCACCATGGAACCTTCAGGAACTTGTTGAAAGTAAAGCATGTGCCTTCCTTCTCCTCAGGCCCCCTGGTGCACCTCGCGGAGCCAGAAGAAAGGCGCCTCACGCTATTAGCTCAAATAAGGAAAATAATGCCGGCGAGATTGAATTTTCTGCAGACTTGTTTAACTTGGTGATTTCTGAGCACTTGGTGCTGGCAGCCGTGGGGGAAAGGGCTGCCAGCCGGCGATTTATCAGCCGCTTCTTGAAAATATTCGTAGGCTTATTAAATCAGCATGAGTCACTCTCCAGCCTGCCTCACAAACATGAATCACGAATCATCAAAACCCAAGGAGAACACGTGACTCCCAAGTTTCTCCGGGACCTGAAGGGTCTGAAAAGCTGGGGGAAAGGTGTTGGGAACCCGAGGTCTCCCCGCCATCAAGGGCAACTCCCCAGGCAAGGCACAAGGGCTGCCACAGGGCAGAGAGGGCCGCCACGTGGAGCCCCAGAGACCCCAGCGGTGGCCTCGGAAGCACGCAGACCTGGCCCGTGTGCGTGCTCACTGGCTGACTCGCCTGTCCTGCTGTGGGCCAGGCACCTTGCTGTCGCTGGGCCATCAGCAGGGAGCAAGGCTGGCCCGGGTTCTGCCCTCACAGAGCTTACAGTCTAGTGGAAGTTTCTGACATGAATGGAACCCTCTTTCTATTCCTCTCCTAACTGGGAAAATTCAGGCAAATCATGTAACTTCGCTGAGCCTCAGTTTCCCCATTCTAATGCCTACTCGTAGAGCAGCTATAAGGATTGCAAGCGAGAGCTAATATGCATCACTTGGCGCCTGGCATGTCACACCTTCTCAGCAAGCATCGACCATTTCGCTGCAAGAAGAGGAGGGACCTGTGACGTCCTACCATAACCAGGGGGCCCTCAGCCCATCCCTACGGCCCCTTCCAGCTGTGTCTCGACAACCTGGAATGTGGGCGCCTGCCACTCGGGCTGGGGAGGAGCCCTGTCCTGGGTCTCCTGCCTGGGACTCCTGGCCCCCTGGAGTGTCACCTCTAGCTTCAGGTCATCCCTTCCGGCAACTGGAGAACTCTTTCTTCCTCTACGGGCTTTCTTCTGTAGTCTTTTGGCCACTAAGTCCTGACCACGTGGGCTCTCTGCCTACAGCCCTCACCTCTCTGCAAAGAGACAAAGGTTGTGACGAGCAGCTTCGTCCTCATGGCCCCCGGTCATCCCAACCGCCCTTGTCCGCTCTCCCCCCAGAACAAGGGCCAGGGATTCGAGTCTTCCCCTTGAAGTCTTCCCCTTCCCCTTCACGATGGACTCCCCTGCTTTCCATCCAACTTCTCTCTCAGACTCTCCGTTTTCAGTCTTCAGTCAGGCTGGCAACATCACCTTCCAAGCTGCCACCGCCAGGGCAGAGGCTGTGCGCTGACCACCCGACCGGGGCAGGGAAGGGAGGGATTCACGCGGGACGGAGGAACCCAGTACAGGCATGGAAGCCACACTTTTGGTCAGTATCTACTTGAACCTGTGTCTGCAGGATTACCCGCCTCGGGGCAAACTCAGAGGCAGGGAGCCCAGTGGCCCAAGGTGAACATGCAGTGAGTGAGGGCAGTTAGGTCTAACCCAGGATGAAAGGAGATAAAGGGGTGGTAGGCCCAGCGGTGGAAGGGCTGTGGTGTAGACAGCAAAATCAGGAAGGCCCTGGTGCCTCCTTCCCACACTCCCACTACCCACTTCCCACACCGGCCTCCGACCTGGCTTGAAGGAGCTTTACCAACAGCAACGCCCCTCACTCAGGCCTTTCTCGTGCACCCCCACCCAACACAAGACAGATAACTCTGTGAAAGCCCAGGGTCTCTGCGGGGGACGGCAGAGCTGCCCAGACTGAAGGAGACTGGCCCTTTGAGGGCCACCACAGAACAGCATGGAAACCTCAGCCCAGAGGAAATGCGGCAAAACGGTCCTGTGTGGTGTACGAGAGGGAGACCCAGACACCCTAAGACTCAGTCCAGTTCTGTCCTTGACCTCCTACCCAGAGCGGCCAGCTTCACAATGAGACCCCGGTACAGTGGGTGACCTGATGGCCTCGCACACGCGCACGGGAGGCTGTACGAAGCTCCCACCAGGACACCGCCCACCGCCAGCACTGTCTGCCGCTAACTTCCCATGACAAACGGCTCTGCCTCTGCCCCAGGCACACCGAGAGGGAGGGGCTCCCCATGGCTCCCGTCTCCTTTAACGCCAGAATGCCAGAATCGACAAGGGCCCGGCAAGTGACAAATGTGTCATGGTAAGGGGCCAATTACCCATGCTAATAACAAGTCCGTGCCGGGGCCCAGAGTCACCCAGATGGGAGAGGGGGATTTATGGCCCAAACCTGATTTCCCAGAATCCAATGAAGGCAGGAACAGAGAGAGACAGGATCTGACAGAACTCTCTTCCAGGTCTCACTGGGAGCCAGTGTATTTTTGGAGGGCTTTGGCTTCGCCTGCTTGCTGTACTTTATTGCTGGCAGAGAGACGGGAAATTTATTACTTTACAAATCATACCATTCGCGGCATAAATGAACTGTCTGGCTGCGGCACGCTCGAGCCCAGATGATTTGCGGAACGTCTAATGGTAAGCGGAGTTATGCTATCTGCTTACGGCCTCCGAGACAAAAGCCAACCGTAACGCAGAGCATCTGCACAGTGTAACTCGAGGCCAGCAAATTGGCCGCGACTCGTAAATGTTGGCTCAGCAGCATTACATAACTCGGCGTGCTCGGCGGGGGGCTCTGAAAATCGTGGGGCAGCCCCTGGGCGCGACAAGCCGACCCTGACCGGGCCGTGGAGGACAAGTGGGGCACCACGGGGTCTCCGGGCCCCCGAGGTCAGGGCTGGGTGGGGCGCCACAACCTGGCCAGTCCTGAGGCCTGCTAGCAATCAAGACTTGGAGTCGGCTCCTGGGCCCGCCTAGGAACCGGGGAGCTTGCTAGAATCCTTCTCCTCCGAATCCTCCGAACCTAGGCCGGGAGAATGATCGTGAAGTCACGGTAGCCCAAACATGTCCACAAGAGCCAGGCAGCCCCCACAGCCCCTAGGGTGGTCTACGCACCTCTGGTTGGCCCAAGCGGCAAGCAGAGAGGACTGATCACATGACCATGACCACTGACAGGCTGAGCCCAGTGCCTGGGACGTGGGACATCCCTAAGAGGGAGGTGACAGCACACCGTTAATGGAAGAAACCTGCAAATCACCTGGCCTCTGAGATTCAGGCTGAGTGGTAGTGCCAGGATTCAGGTCCAGGCTGTCGTAAGTTTGCTGTCACGTATCCACACCGAGCTGGCAACCGCATCATCGTTATTTCCACAAAGCCTTCAAAACCACCCATGAGGTATGGCTATCACCATCCCCATTGTACGGGTAAGCAAAGTGGGGCACAGGAGAGTCACGTCCCTTCACCAAGATCATATACTTAGCGAGTGGAAGAGCCGGGATCCTCTGGGTCTCAGGTTTCTGTTTTTCCCATGCCACCTGCCTCCCAGGATCCAAGGTGTCGTTTTAGGGCTTCCCACCACCTCGTACTGTGCTGTTCGATACTCGATCGGTGACTATTCTCTACCTGTCTGGCAATGGGTTGAACGAAGGCCCCCAGAAAAGGAGGTCCAGGCCTGCCTTCTGGAAACCCATGGATGGATTATTCTCAGGCATGAGCCTCGAGAGGCAGAGGGGGAACGCCCTCCAGGAGATGCGGGAGCTTGCGATGAGTCACCCAAGGTTTCCTGTGGCCCAGGAGGAGCAGCAGAGACCCTATTTCACACAAACATGGTGCCCGTCTCCAGCTCAGCTTTGCACGGTAGGAGAGGGACCCAGCAGAGATGGTTCATTTGCAGATGGGCCGAAGGGCCCTGCCTGACCTCCGAGACCATCGCCAGCTCAGGGTGACAGTGTAACACAGGTAACACAGCTACTGGTTCTCGACCTGGTCAAAGTCTTTGGCCAAAAAGCAAAAACAAAAAAAAAGCTGTCTCAATAGTTGCTTTAAAAATAGGGAATGGCATTTGAAAACACTTTGATCTTCAAAAATAACAAGGCTGTCTTGTTACCATAGAGAATTTTGACTGTGCCACTTGGCAGTCAAAATAAAAGGCTGTTTACTGAAGACTCGGCTAAAAATAGCCGAACTGTTGCTCACAAGCCTCAGGAGACAATCGCTTGGCCCGACCGTATTGTTCTCGCATGCTCTCACACACCTCATGCCTCCATTCATCTACCCACTCATCCAGGGAGGCTCTCGTCTCCAATCCCAGTCAAAGCCTAGCAGAAGAGATCATTCTGGTTCCTTCCATGGCACCTGACGAATACAGATTAGGCCCCATGATCTCTGGAGAAACTTAAATTTAGTTAATGGACTTTTTATAGCAAGTCAGCATCGCTCTCCATCACGAAGCCTATTAGCTTCATAAATAGTATACACGTGTCCACATGAAGCACGGGCTGGAGGAAGGTGACAGTGACTAGAGTCACCACCTGCATCCTCACGGTTTCCAGGATTCCCACCAAGGGCATTGGCATGTCTCTGTCAGAACTTTCTGGCAGATAACTAATACCTCATGCTCAGGAGAGGCCACGGCCTCCACTGGCTCTGACCTTCTTTGAAAACCCCCGAAAGCCAGGACATGGGGCCCTGACCTGGACAGGAAGCCAAGCAGGGGACACACTCTGGTCATGGACCTAAGCTGCCTGGAGCTATGATGGCCCCCAAAGAAGCACAAAACTGAAGGAGCTTCTTTATCCCTATGGGCACGCGCTCCGGGAAGCGCTCAGGGCTTCGTGAGCCCCGGGGAGCTCTTTTGGAAGAACGGGGAAAGAAAGCGAAAAATATTCCTGGACTTAAATCTAAGGACTCTTACAAGCCAGGTGCCAATCCAGCAGAAGGAAGTGTATACACGCACACAACGGTGCCCCTGTGCAGTGAGCTGGCACACCCTCTCCTGGGTGACAACCTCCTAGGAGCGTGCCTAGGGGAGCAGCAGCCACCAGGAGAGGAGCCAGGGAGGACAAAGATTCGGAGGACAACTCTGAGTTCCTCTGATGAAACAAAGCAAGGCCGTTTCCTCTACATCTCCCTGGTGGACATGCTTTGGCCAAACTGCCATCTCCCAGAAGATTCCACGTCAACAGACAGAGACTCACTGTGCTGGTCGGGGCCGTGGCCGGCCTGCCCCACCGCTGGCCCAATGACAGCCATCTTTTGTACTGTGTGCAACACTCCACAGCGTGCTCAAGAGAGGCCGCGACCTCCGCTGGCTCTGACCTTCTTTGAAAACCCCTGACCGCTGACCTATGAGTTGACTCCGTATGACTCCTTGCCCTGGAACTCAGAAGTGAGCAAGTTCTGTGAGGCAGAGGGGAGTAGTTGAACCACTGTCTCCTAGCCCTGAGGCCGAGAGTCATGTGATCCAGAACTTGCCTCCTGTTGCCTGCGCTGAGCTAGGAGTTTACTTCTGGGCCACAAATACAATGAAACTCATGGAGAGTCCATCAAAGGTCTCTCCACG
Organism: Paguma larvata; assembly: GCA_030068075.1. Lineage (NCBI taxonomy): Eukaryota > Metazoa > Chordata > Mammalia > Carnivora > Viverridae > Paguma > Paguma larvata. The sequence continues at coordinate 121,933,893 of CM057826.1, forward strand.
GATGTCCTTGAACCCCTAACAGCCACCAGCAGGGAATGAAGTGGGCTTAGCATAGTGTAGGTCTCCGGAATGGGGCCCAGCACCGTGACCCCCTGGGGAGCTGTGGAAATGAAGATGTGTGGACCCTACCCAAGGCTACTGACTGGGTATGGCTGGGGTAGGCCTGTGCGGCAACAGTGTCACAAAATCTTCAGGTGTCAGGACACTGGGCCACGTTTAGAAGCCACTAGCTTGGGTCACATACCCCCTGCCGCAAGAAAAACAAAAGCCCAGAATTCTGATGGCAGAGGACAGGGTTTCCTTTTTTGGGAAGTTCCACATCAGTCTCGCAAAACCTGTTCTCTTCTCTCAGGCTTACAAATGCAACCCCACCTCCTCCAAGAAGCCCATCCTTCTTGTAGGAACACTTCCCTGAGCCCCACCTTTCCCACACCCTGACACCCAGAGTTCCCTGTGGTTTTAAGCCAACGCCACACAGGAAATGCTTATCCCTGGGGAGCCCCTGGCCTACCGGATGGGGCCGTATCCTCCAAGACACAGAGCCACCTCTGGACTTGCCCTGAGCTCCCGCTAGAGGCTGTGTGGGTGGGGCTGCTCATGGGGAAGAGATCAACTCCTCTTGACCTTTGGATCTGTGGTGACCCCGGGCCAGGCGTTCTGATGGAGGGAGGCAGGTCCAGCACGTCTTCACAGGCAGCAACAAGACACACAGGAGAACAGAATGGGGGCCCATGACTCAGCCCAGAGCCCGGGATCATTCTGGCAAAACCTTTATACCTCCTCTTAGTAATAGTACTCAGAAGGGTAGGTGTGGGAGAGACAGGAGTTTCAGGGAGAGGAGAGGAGAGGAAACGTTCTGAATCGTCTTTCAACTCAGGCAGGAGGCTGGCTCCCTCAAAGCCGGGCCCCGGTGCCGCTACGCCCCTGGCCTGCCACGGTTCTGAGCAATCGGGGGCAGCTGGAAAGCGTGCAGGCGTGGAGAAGGCCCCACCACGCAAAATGTGCATTTGATCAAGGTTGAAAACATGGTGTAACATGAGTTCTCCCGATCTATTGGATTTCTGGAAGGAGCCCTGAACTCCTCGCTCAAGTTCAACCTCAGGTCTCGGGGAAAAACGAGTTTGTTAATTCCAGCAATTCCCCAGTGGTTAGTAGTTTATACCACATGCTTTGAAACAATGTGGCCTGAGTCAGGGGAGAAGCTGAATGGCTTCGTAGGGGAGGGCCAAGGCGTATCTGCTAACCTTGACAGGTTCGGCAGCCTCCCGCACTGGATGGCCCAGCTTTCCGCCAGCACCCTCGCAAGGCTCGGGGGAGGGCTCCAGCTCCAGAGCTCACACTCCCACATGCAGCAGCCCCCTCTTGTCAGAGAAGAGCCAGCCTCCCTGAGCCTCAACCTCGCAGGCTAGAGAGCTGCCGTCTGCCTTCACTCGCCCCCTGGGGTCCACCATGACCATGACCGTCCTACCAAACCTATCTAGGGGACTCGTGCTGGCCAATGTGGGTGAGAGGTACACTCAGCCCCACTTGTGGGTCGGTCTCGGGCAAGGGGAGGCTACGGGGAGGATCCTTCTAAGAGAAAGTTCCTATAGGAGACCTCCAAGCCATTTGATAAATTCCATTCCTTCACACAGTGACTATTTATCGGGCATCCATTACCTGCCAGTCTCAAAGTTCTAAAACCCAGGGAACACCTCCCAAGTGTGGACCTGGGCGAATGTGTAAGAGCAACAGTGTGCACCCATCTAGGTAGGATCATCACAGGTATCAATGGTTTGCAGCTCATAACAACCCTTGAGGTAGGTACGGATGAGGAAACTGAGGCACAGGATCTCCCCACCTCACTCCCCACCAGCCAGTAGGCAGTATTACGGGCGTTCAGACTCAGGCAGTCCAGCTCCAGAGCTGTGCCCTTGACCACGGCCTGGATCGCCATCCTCATCATCGTTACAATGCAAGCACGCACACTCCCGCTCATCCGCCCCTTCCAGGCAATACGAGCACCCAGGAAGTGGTATCCTTAGGGTGAACCCAGGGTCTGTCCGAGTTCCGGACCCAAGCTGCTGTGTCTCAGTGAATCTCGGACAGGATATGCAACCTCTCAGCTTCCTTCCCCCTCACGTTGACACGGAAATAATAATTACCCCTAGGGTTCTTGAGATTATTACATGAAATAATAAAGTGCTTAGCACTTGGTGGTGTCTGTAAATACAAGTCTGATAAAAAGTAGCTACCCTTTTAGAATTATGATTTTTTTAGATGTCTCTTTATTTATTTTTGAGGGGGGAGAGGGGCCGAGAGAGGGAGACAGAGGATCAAAGACTGGCTCCATGCAGTCGGCACAGAGCCCAACACGGGGCTCAAACTAACGAAACTGTGAGATCATGATCTGAGCCGAAGTCAGATGCTTAACCAACTGAGCCATCCAGGCACTCCAAGAATTATAATTATTAATAATGTTATGATATTAATACATTATATATACGAAATGCCAGTGCATATAAGTCCTGAGGAGACCGAAGTTAGAGGAAAATACTGCTACCCATCACAGGGCTCGTGCCCCCACCGCAACCTGGAGCTCACGCTCCAGGGCCACCAGGTGTAGGTAGCTGACACCTGCCGCTACAAACAAGGAAAGAGAAATGCAGAAACGCTTGCCACTTTTCAGGGGTTTGTGCATCAACACCGCCTGATGAACTTGGTATTTTTTGGCGGTGTTGCCTTATAGACCCTTCCAAGGAGGCCAGAAAGGTGGAAATGTGCAAGAGATGTAAGGCACTGCGGTTCGGGGGGAAAGGCACCCATAGGCCATGCCAGTGAAGACCGCCAGGAAAGACAGTCCGTTTCCAGATTCCAAGCCAGATCAACAGCAGCTGGAGACCTCAGCAGATGCCCGGACTCCTCCTGTATCTGGGGTTCCACCTCCACATAGGCAAAGGGTGAGCACTTTCTTCTTTTAATTTTTTTTAACATATTTTTGAGAGAGAGAGACAGAGACAAACAGTGAGCAGGGAAGGGTCAGAGACAGAGCGAGACACAGAATCTGAAGCAGACTCCAGGCCCTGAGCTGTCAGCACAGAGCCAGACGCGGGGCTCGAACTCACAAACCGTGAGATCGTGACCTGAGCCGAAGTCCGACGCTCAACTGACGGAGCCACCCAGGCGCCCCGAGGGTGGGCACTTTAGGTCCAGTCCCATCTCGGTGGATATTCCCAGCACCCCGGCAAGGAAGGGGTTAGTCCCTCCTGATAGCTGAGCAGCAAGCTGGAGGCCAGAGAGATGCAAGGATGCGTCCAGGGTGGCTCAGGGCTTGGGGTGGAGTCAGGGCAGAGCACTTGCCCCCTGGACTCTTGGCCGGGGGAGTGATGGCGTAGCCCACACCACATGTCTCAGGAAGACTAGCCACTCCGTGTGCTGGCTGCAGGGCCAAGAGGTCGTAGCCGTGCCTCATGACACCCCAGCCAAGTTTTCCATAAAATCATCCAAAGCCAACAGGAGCTCTGGGAGCCGTCAGGTCAGAGCTGCGGCCCCCTCCCCGTCTGGTGGAATCCTCAGTTCCCTTGGGTCCGTGCTGAGTGCGTGTTCCACACATGCAGGGAAAATGTACCAAAACCTAATCCTTCTCCCCAGACAAGGCCCGTCCCTGGGGCAGCCCGCCTGGTGCTCGGGGCCAATTTGGACCTTAGCAGCCAACGGCAGCACTCGGCGAGGGACTAAACAGACACGGACAGCCTGAGCTCCCCAAGGCATCCACCCGCCACTGCCCCCACCATGCCCCAGACGCCAAAGACCCACAGCTGCGCCCGGGGACACATGCCTTCATCCCAGCTCGGCTGCACGAACACACGCACCTTTCACGTCCACGGCGGCAGGCGCAAAAGGCAAGCAACGGGCAAGAAGCAGCTGGGTGTGAGGGCAAGCTGAAGGGGACGGGCCCTCCACCACCACCCCCCCACCCGCACAGGGTGGTGGGAGGTACAAGAGAGGAGCGGGGGCTGGCCCAGGCCTCTCCGCCTCTGAGAGAAGCCCGTTCGGCACCTGACCCGACAGCACAGAGCCCAGAGATGAGAAATGGGCCTGGTTTCCACCCCACCAAATCCTTCAGGGTGACCAATGAAGCTGCGAAAAATCAATTTTCTGCAGCTTCTTCGGAAGCCAGGATTTATTTTCCGAGTGCACAGAGCCATTGGCTCAGATGTTTCCCATCAGCTCCCTCTAGGCCTCCAGGCCACCACGCAGAGCCCGCTGCCTCCCTTCTTCTTTCTCCCTTGACGCTCAAGCCCACGCCCAGAGCCGTACCTGTGAGAACAGAAAGCCTCAGTCGGGAAAACCAAGCCGGGTGTCAGGGGTCCGTCCTCAACAGCACCAGTTCACCTTTCGGGAAAAGCAAACCACAGGCCGGAAGCCCTTACACATGCCCGTGTGGGGAGGGGGGCAGAGGGCAGGAGAGGGCTGCACCGGGATTCGCAGCGCAGAAACGAGACTCACTAAGTGAGGACAACAGCGTTACCGCTGCTCCGTGTCAGCCCCTGTTTCCGGAGGGCCTCCCGTTCAGGGCCTTGGGCCAGGGACATGTCCTCCCCTCACCCACGTGAGCTGCAGGTTCCGACCCAGGAAGCCCCCCAGCTGTGGTGGCCACAGCCACCAGCACGGATTGGCAGAGGCACGGGCCATGTCTGTCACACGCACACTCGCAGTCAGCAAGGGACAGTGCCAACGTGGGCAGGGCCCTGGGGGCACCAGGATGGCGGCTGACACTCTCCATGAGAGCCCACTGGATCAGACAACCATCCTGTGTGAGGTTCTCAAGGTGTGGCCCCTGGACCAGCCGCACGTCAGCACCTGGGAAACGGGATGAAATGTATGGGCAGGCCCCACCCGAGACTTCCTCAGTCGGGAATCTGGGCCGGAGCCCAGCAGCCCGTGTCTTAGCAAGCCCTCTAGGCTATTCTGGTGCAGCTAGGCCCAGAGAACAACTCCCCTGCATGGCGAGGCGGTCGGGGGACGGGATTTCGGGACAGGGTGCCATCGGCTCCTCTGCTCTCCTTTGGCCCCATGTGCTGTACCTGCCTCTCAACCAGCAAGCCTCAGGGAACGCTTCTGACCCCACCGGCTACTCCTCTGCCTGGGCCTGGGGTCCTCCCGGGCACCCGTACCCTCAGAAGGCTGAGAAGCTACCCTATTTCTTGCTGCAATACCCCAAACCCCAAGTACCCATTCTCGCTGTGTTGATCAATATCAAATTTTTATTCATATCCTAATTAAAATAGTACTATACAACATCCTGTGACCACATCCCCATCTCCGGGGTCTTTGTACTTACTGCCCCCGAAGCTAGAACTCTCTTCTCCCAATCAGCAGGCTGCACTCAGGTCTCCGACTGTATCACCTCTCTGTATCACTGTATCTGTATCACCTCTCCAGAGAGGTCTGTCCCTCCCATTTTATCTAAGAGCCCCTCCTCATCGACTCTATTCTACTACCCGACTAACTTTTTCCTCATCCTCTAAATTATCAACTAACTTTTTCCTCATCCTCTAGATTATAAACCCGATGAGGACAGGAGTTTGACCGCTTTGTTCACTACCGCGCCCTGAGCGCCTAGAACGTGCCAAGAACACGGTCCCACACGGCAGCAACTCGATGACAGACGGGCCAGCGAGCGCACACATCTATAGAAACAAACATGAGAGCTCTCCAGTCCTCCTGTTTATCACTCCTCAGGACAGAAAAAGCCCAAGAACATTTGGAAAATTAAATACCAACGAAACTACCAACGAAATCGGATGACACGCTGTGCCAAAGTCAAATTGCCCAGAATGGGTCTAATGGGAGGAAGATGGAACCCGAGACCAGCTTTGTTTCTGTCTTTTGACGTAATCACTACCAACGCAGAGAGTGAATATCTACAAACGGATGTAGGCAAACCAACTTAAAGATGACTTTAAGGCCTTGTTCGCAAGGACAAGCAGCTGCATACAAAATTATAACCCGGCATAAGCCTACAGCACCAATGTCAAGGAGGGATCTCATAATTCTGCAGAGCCGGCCTGTTCCCTTGAAGCTACATGAGCCTTGTGGCGGCACTAATACCTGCACTAAATAAACTCTTAACCCCCTCATTCTCATTCCTTTTTTTAAGGTTTATTTATTTTTGAGAGAGAGAACGCATGCACACGAGCCAGGGAGGGGGAGAGAGAGAGAGAGAGAGAGAGAGAGAATCCGAAGCAGGCTTCAGGCTCTGCACTGACAGCAGACAGCCCAAAGTGGGCTCGAACTCATGAACCCTGACTGAGATCATGACCTGAGCCAAAGTTGGACACTCAACTGATTGAGCCACCCAGGCGCCCCACCTCAACCTCATCCTCATTCAAGCAAGATTTGTTCCTCCTGTATTTCCCACAACAGTTACCATCCACGAACTCCAGCAAGTTGTGCCGTGTCAAGGCAGGATCTGTTTGCCATGTGAATGCGACACAGGCAAGCCAACAGGTGTTGTGACCTCCGGCGTGGCCCACGGGTGCATGCTTTGTTCTGTCCTCACTTCAATCTAAACAAATGCAACCGAACTAAACATCCTTTGTACGGGGGACCCTGGCTGTATCTGGCCCTCCCCTGGGGCAAACATGAGCAATCAAATATACCAACACCATCCGGAAGACATGCAAAGCGTTTTTTAAATTATCCCGTAATACCGAGTTAGAAGGTGGATACCAAGATGATACAGATAAAAATCATACAATTCTAAAGGGTTTTCATCAAAACAGAAATGCACATGTTTGAGAATGAAGACACACGGCCCCAGGCCACTGATCTCTTGGCCTATTCAAGGGCCTGGGCACTTGTCACCAAGATGGTCCAGGGAGCACAGCAGAGCTGACATGCTGAAGTCTAGCACACGGACCAGGCACAATCTCAAAAGCCAAAAAGGCAACTGTCTGTCTGTTCCCAGACTACCGGGCAACTATTAAGTTACCTTTTTTTTTTTTTTTTTTTAGTGTTTTTTCATTTGTATTTGAAAGAGAGAGAGACAGAGCATGAGCGGGGGAGAGGCAGAGACACAGAGACAGAATCCAAAGCAGGCTCCAGGCTCCAAGCTGTCAGCACAGAGCCCGATGCGGGGCTTGAACTCACGTACCTTGAGAACATAACCCGAGCCCAAGTCAGATGCTTAACCGACTGAACCACCTAGGCGGCCGTGAACTATTAAGGTTCTAACCTCAGCAGTGCCAACGTGGAACTTTGAATCAGCTCAGTGGATTCGTACATTTCAAAACGGTTCCATAATTTTGGCATATGCTAGGGCTTTCCAGGGATGAATACATAATGGGTGCCAAAGGTTTATTGAAAATTTTACGAGAGAACAACTTACACTTGAAAACATTATACCCACCCACCCTCTCCAGTTTAGATTCTGTCTCCCCTGCCAATGCGGACAAGAGCACCATGACTCTGTGTTAGGGGGGATCTCTAAGTCCCCGGCTGCCCAGCCGAGTGGATGCCTGCAGGGGTCAGACCCTGGCACCCTGCCAAAATGTCCCTCCTGAACTGACACCCATTGGTGGGGGGAGTGCCAAGACTAGCCACTGCTGACGTCAGACCCCAGGGTCCTCCGGCCAGTGCGTCAGCTTGTCCCACCTTCCTGCACACGGGCCTCCAGCATGAATCCAGGGGATTCTCCTAAGGCTGAGCTTCGCTGGGGCATCCTACTTGAACAAAAACAGGCCTCCATTTCATTCATGCCTTCCATTGCCCTCAGTCTCTCCAGAGGCTCAAGACAGTCTTCAGTAGAGACGCCTTCCACGGAGGACAATCTCTCCGCAGCCTGTCCCTCATGCTGGAGGAGGCGGTTCTCACAGAAACTCTCCGAGACTCCGGCCAGAAGCCTACATTCTCAGGCTGCTCTCTGTGTGACCCGAGGGCCGGCCCCTTACCCTCCTCAAGGCCTCTCTCTCACACACCCCACGCACACACGCACGGCCTCCACCCTGGCACCTGCCAGAAGGACTCCAGGAAAAGTGCTCTGACTGCCGAGAAAGCACGGCTCTGTGTGCTCTGCTCACGGCTCAGGCCTGAGGATGAAGCCGGGAACCGACGGAGACAAAGACCCAGCAGCCCCACCAACCTGGGGACAGCACTCAGGTCAGGCCAGGGCATGGTGTCCATGAGGAAGAACAGGCCTGGGAATCATTCGTGAGCCAGAGGCAGCACCGCCTCCCTCCGGGGAGGCACCTCTTCCAGGGGCCCCCAAGATGGGGCTCCATAGCCATCCGCCCCTCGTCTGACTTCAGGGAGGCTTCGGTCCTCTTCCATGTCGCCAGGGCCCCCTGCATGCCCACCAGCAGGCTCTGATTTTCACCTCCAATACGCCCCCCCCAGAAAGGACACCGGAGTCCCTAGAGGAAGAGGGGCTTGTTCAAGTCCCCTACCAACCGAGCCCCATTCTGGATGGGAGAGAACTCAAGGCCTTCCCAGAAACACATTCCCGTTAACAGCTATCCTCTTTGACCACGTCTTTACTAAAAAGTCTTTCTCTGAGGAAACTGCTGGACGATTACAGCCATTACAAGAAGGGGGATTCAGAAGGGACAAGTGTAAGCAGTCTGCTCAGGCCACCCAACCCACGGCACCTCCTCCCCGCCCAGCGCCCCAGGCAGAAGGCCAAGGGGGAGTCGACTCCGGGCCCAGCCCTGGGGGTGAGGACAGAGGCTCTTCAGCTGTGACCCTCCAGCGGCCTCGGCAGGTTCAAGGGCAGGCTGGTTCCTGCCTCATCCAAGCCCAAGCCACAGCGAGAGGCCGAGGGGCAGTGAGCATGGGGCAGGGCTTTGAGAGCGTCCGCCTTGACCCACATGTGAGTCCGAGAGGTTGCGAAGGAAGGAGCCTTGGAAAGGAGCGAGGCGGGGAACATGCGTGAAGCAGGGTGTTGAACTGGACCTTTGCGGGGGGGGGGGGATCCTCAAGGAGCATATGGATCGGCCACCTCCTCTCTCTCTGTCACCACCTCCTACCAGGCACCCTGCTGGGCCTACCGCATACAGTCGGTGCTCACAACAACGTTAGAAACACTGATTACTCCCCGTGAGCAGATGGGCTGAGGCTCGGAGGTAGGTCTCAGTTTGCCTGATAATTTAATGGCTGATTAAGTCACTTGCCAGTCAGCACGTGGCAGCGAGCGCTCCAGCCGCTCCGCGTTCCCGAGCCCAGCTCCCCTCCCGCAGTGGGGAAAGCAGCTTCTGCTCGCACCTTGACCAGCTGAGGGGCAGGAGCCGAGGCCGGCTGCTGCTCCGGGGCCGCCGCCCCGACCCAGCCCGCTCCCCGGCCTGTGTCAGAAACCGTGTGGCCCCGCCGGGGCCTGCCCCACCCTGGTGCAGGTGCGCACACACTTTCCATCTGTTCCCTCCCCACCTTCCTGAAGCATATCCCTGGCATCACCACCTACCAGCTCCCAAACCTTCCATGGCTCCCTATTTTCACAGACTAGACCCCGGGCAGGCCAGTCAGTAAAGGCCTTCTGTGATTCGCAACCTCCCTGGACATCTTTTGGGGACTCTCTCCTGCGCATACACTATCCCCCACTCAGCTGAGACTAGCCGCTGAACTCCTTGCTTGGTCTGTCTCTAGGTCCCCACGACTTCAAGTGTGTGTAAACCCACGTCCTCTGCCCAGTGCGGCTGAGGGTGCCACAGCTTTGGGGGAGCTCTCCGGCCTGGGGAGGGCTGTGCGCAGTCAAGCAGCCTCAGAGCTGGGAGCGGGCATGGGAGGGGACAAGGTGCGTGCATGGCAGGTCACCGACCTGGGCCCAGAGCACTGCCCACAGGACTCCAGAGACTGCCTGCGCCCTGGCAGCATGTCCCCACCAGGTCGGCCTCCCTTGGCAGCTTCCCCAGGGGCCCAGCACTGCTGACTCATGCCTCTCCCAGCACCGCCATGCCCTCTCGGTCCTGTGCAAAGTGCCATGGCTGCCACACAGCTCTTGCGCAACTTGGCACCGGCCCGCTGTGTACCTGGGGATTTCTCCAGGGCCATGCCCAGCGCAGGCGCCCACGCATGCGTACCCCACACTTGGAGAACGGCAGCCTGGTGCCCCAGGCTCTGGAGAGACCTCTGCCGACCTCCGAGGATTCCAGGCAATAAGCACCCTGGCGCGGCGGAGGCCTCTTCCAGCAGCAGACTAGCCTCCCAGCACACTCCCATCCGGCCCCTCCCAAGGGACTTCCTGAAGCCACTCAGGACGCGGAAGCCCGCTCGCCAGGTGCCGGGCAGACGCACCACGGCCTCAGCTCTCGTTCTACCACGGCTCAGAGTGGCTCCGGGAAAGCTCTTGGTCCTCTCAGGCGACTGTGTCTTCACATGAAATGCAAGCGGGGCCTAGACTGCGGCTTTCCAGCTTTGCTCCCTGCAAGCCCTGGGGACACACTGTGGCCTGGAAGTCGACCACAGCTGAAGCTGCTGTCCCTGCTGTGTAAGCGAAGGCAGGTGTTTCTCCTTCACGAGACAGAATTCCAGCCTCACCCTTTGTTCCCACTGAGATAGGAGCTTCTAAGGAGCTACGGAAGGGGAGACCTGGGCCAGAGGTCTGTGGTCCCTCCAACCCGAGCAGGTCAGGGCAGGGTAAGCAAGGGGGGCGGGGGTGGGGGGGAGGCAAGAATGAAACGAGCAAGTCAAGGTGTAGCTCTGACCCCACGAATGAGGGAACCACATGGTACCAGGCCTCCAGCAGACGGGGGCCTTGGAATCAGGTTTGGAAGCCCCTGAAAGCTCAGGGGTCTGGGGCCCGGACAGGCAGAGGCCGAGGTGGAAGCTCGCTAGGCAGCAGATTTGGCCATGTGACCCAAGAGCAAGATGAGGGGAAGATGCACACCACACCCACCAGGAGGCTTCTCCGGCCCGCTTGCGCCTTCCCGGCGATCACTTAGAGCCAGTCAAGAAAGCAAAGCCCACAGCCAAGGCCCAGTAAGCCATCACGGTGACCTAGTTACAGAGCTGCAAGACAAGCGGGGGACAATGAGGTGACGCCAAGGCCAGCGCTAGCATGAGAAAGCCAGCACCAACCCCTGGGCTAGAGGGAGAGCAGGACGAGGTGCGTCCGGAGCCCAGAAGCCAGGGCCGTCGGGGAGGAGTAAAAATCACACAAGGGCCTCCTCGGGCTGAGGGCGCCAGACTGTGAGGAGACGTGAGATAGTGACATCAGAGCCACACAGGAGACACTGCTACGGGATCCTAAGCCAGAGAGGGGTGGGGGAATGAGTGCCCCTTCCTCTCTCCTCCTCCTGCCCTTCCAACTTTCTGTCGGTGCATCCCATGGGCCAGCAGGAATGGCCGGAACCTGTTGCCCAGGAGACCTGGGACTTGTAGTTTGCAGGGCCAGCCCCTGCGCTACCGAGCCAGGCGGGGAACAGATCCGACAGCTAACAAGGGGATGACTGTCACATTCGCACCCTCAGACACCGCCGAGGGACCCCTTGGCTCCCGGATGCTGCCCACACTCCAAAGTTCAGCTAGAACCACTTTCCGTCAGGAAGCCTTGCGTGCTGGTTCTGGGCCAGCCCTGCTCTGTCTGGCCACGCTCCCCCTGGCCTCAGTCACCTTGACCACACAGGTCAGGGCAAGAGGCCTTCGTGGAACCCTCCCCAGTCCCGGCGATGTCCCAGCAGCTCAGCCGGCCTCTGTCCCAGCGGAGCGCAAACCGTAATGTGCCCTTCGGCCCCGAACTCCCCAACTGGGTTTAGTCCTAAGACGATCTTTTTTTCCCCAAATGAAAATTCCCAGGCCATGCCTTGGGGGGATGTATGTTGTTGTTGCCGCTGCCGCTAAGTCACTGGACTGGACTGTGCAGAAGAAGGCCCAGCACTCCCGTGTGAAACTGCTCGCAGGCCAGCCTGACCTCTGGGGATGGGGGGGGAGGGGAGTGAAAGGGACATGGGGCGCTGAGGTCTCACTGCCTCCAAAAGCCTCCCAGGGAGACGGGGCGTACTCAGAGCAAGAGACCTGTGAGGTTTCCGACGGAAGAAAAGACATCAGCTACACCAAACGGAACTGGCCCTTCCCTTCCAAGGGGGAAACGTCTAGACCATGGGCATCAGCGAACACTTGCCATCGGGGCCCTCCACTTGCTCCTTTTCCTTTCCTACCCTCCCCCCCCCCCCCCCCCCTGCTGGGGACCCGGTGGTTAAACACTCCCAGCACACCACTGAGGACTTTGACATTCCGGGCATACGCAGCCACCACCACCGTCAACATCAGCCTCATCCTCTGTCACCTCCCCCCTCCCACCCGTCCCCTCCAGCTGGTCGCCAAACCCACCAGGTCCTCCCAGGCCTTCTTGCCACAGCTCACGCTTTCCCCCAGCTGCTTCCGTCTTGAGTTCCAATCCAGTCCTATGACCTAGCCAAGTCATCTCCCCTCTCTGTCCCGTCACCAGTAAAAGAAGGCAGCGAGTAGCACTGGGCCATCGCGAGCAGGAAATAAGCGCGTGGATACCGCAAGCTCGGCACAGCGCCCGCTCCGCGGATGTGCTCAGAACCAGTACTGCCCCCTTCTCCGCTGACAGAAATTCACCGGGGCCGTAAGGTTCAGTCTGAATCCTACCTCCTTGGCGAAGCCAGACCCGCGAACCCAGCAGAAGTGTCCTGTTGCCTTTCATCCGCTCACTCCTGGTGACCGTAGCTCTCTGACCTAAGAGACCAGAGACCCCTGTGAGGGCGGAGCAGGCAGCTGGGGCAGCCGGGGGTGGGAGCAGAGGGTGGGTGAAGATTTACACACAGTGCCAACGGGAAGCAGGATTACAGGAACACTCCAGCCAGATCCTCTGCGAGTCCTCACCGCCTCATCAGGGAAATATTTGCTCCCTCCCTTTATATATACATATATGTATATATGTATAGTTTATTTGTATATTTTTGAGAGAGAGAGAGAGAGAGAGAGAGAGAGAGGGAGTGCACAACCAGAGGAGGGACGAAGAAAGAAAGGGAGATGCAGAATCTGAAGCAGGCTCAAACTCACAAACCGTGAGATCACGACCTGAGCCAAAGTCGGACACTTAACCGACTGAGCCCCCCAGGCACCCCTGCTCCGGCCTTTTCTAAGAGTCCCTTCATCAAGACAGGAAAGCTCCCTCCTTCTTCCCTCGCAGGCACCTGACCCACAGTAATGGGAAGTGAAAGCAAATTGTGGGCACATGGCCTCGTGTGAACTCACCGGGAACCCGCGGCCAAGAGCTCACCTCCAACGTCCCGCCCATTTGCAGAGCTGAGGAAAACCTCGAGAAGATGCACGCCCATCAGCCCGACCCGGATGCTGCCAGCTGGCCGGCTCACAGGAGCTCTGCTCTCTGCGGCAAAGGCAATGCCACACTCACCCCTTGGCCCCTGCTGGGTCTGGCCAAGGCACTGACCAAGTTGAGAGGCACTAATGTCACTGAGCCTTCTCAAGAGGTCAAGGCCCATGGCTGGACGGTGCCCACTTGGCTTTCCACTCAGGGTAGTTGTCAAGGCAGCACCTTCACTTTCCTGTGAAGGGCTCGGCAGAGCCTGAGGCTGATTATTAGATGCTATTATTCATCACTTACTAGCGTGGTCTTGACTAAGTTACTTAACTCCCTGAGCCTCGGTGTCTCCTCTAGAGAGTGGGGGCAATACTACCTCTGCTAAGTAGTTACAAGCAGACAAGTGCTTGCAAGCAGTGTCAGGCACACAGCAAGCACTTAATATGTGTTAGCTCTTATTAGTACCACTCCCGTTTTACAAAGGAAGAAAGTGAGCTTTAAAAGGGAACCTAGGTAGGGGGCGCCTGGGAGGCTTAATGGGTTAAGCATCCGACTTCGGCTCAGGTCACTATCTCGCAATTCGGGGTTTGAGCCCCACGTCGGGCTCCGTGCTGACAGCTCAGAGGCTGGCACCTGCTTCAGATTCTGTGTCTCCCCCTCTCTGCCCCTCCCCTGTTCATGCTCTGTCTCTGTCTCTCAATAATAAATAACAACGTTAAAAAAATTAAAAAGGGAACCTAGGTAGACACAACTTGGAATGTTTGTTTTCAGTCCCTACAGGATCAAATTTCTCAAGGAAATCCTATAACTGAGCATAAACCTGAAGCCTGCAGAAGAGAAGAGAGCACCATCTTCTCCTTTGCCCCAGCCAAGGAGAGCAGAACGGGGGCCACTAACGGTGACTGTTATAGAGTCCGGTGCTGTACCGTCATTGCTGTCAAGGTTCAGCAAAGCCCTGCCCGGTGTCACACGCAAAGTGTAAACTGCAGAATCTCAGATTGACAAGGGACTTTAATGACCCCTCAGGCCTGCTCTATAGCTGGGCACAGATTCCCTCATAACCTAAACCAGGACGGTCCTTGAATACCTCCAGTGATGGGGAACTCAGTACCTGTAGAGGCCACATAGTCCACCGCAGATGCACCTGAGGGGAGGGGAAGCGGAGATAAGCCAAGGCTGCCAGCCAGGGGAGCCCGGGTGATGATGGCCGATTGTGCCAACTTCTCAGATGATCCTGAAGTAGGTCTGGCCTCCACCCTCCCAGCCACTGCCCCCTGCCTGAGAAGTGCCATCCTCCGGGGAATTGAGATCACCTCTGGGAAGCCGGGCTGGGGCGGGGAGACAGGGAAACAAGCAAGCCACACAGCAGCTGGTTCCACACCACCAGGCAATGGTAAAGCAGATAGGATGGCCCGGGGCCGGGCCCAGCAGCGGCGGCAGCGGCGGCCAGGGAAATCAAAACGCCCCGGATAATGAGCCGAATTCTTGCTGAGACACCAGCTAATGAAAGGAGCACAGGAAGCCCCATATCAAGGGCCCAAACTGTTTATACAAGTGTTAAAAATACGTCTCAAAAGAAAGCAGGGAAGCCCGAGGAAAACCCTCTGCCGCCCTCGGAAAATGATTTCTGAAAAGCACGTTAATTTGTTTTCCGAAAGGTGTTTGAAGTCTCTCCGTGCACCCCTTGGGCGGCTTTAATTCCTCCTCATAATCCCTATTAAACCTGATGCTCGCTAGCACAGCTCGCTTAGGGGATTATGATTTTTATCCTTAATTATACAGATACATATTTGGGTCCATGTGTGTTCCCGTGTTTCTATGTAAATTAAAAAGGCACTGTCAGCCACACTTCTCCAAAATGCCCCGAATAGCCTGGGCTTCATTACGGCACTAAGAGGATTTAAAACGAAGTTTAAAGGGTCAGAAGAGTCTAATTTTTTTAAATTAATTTTCAAAGCCTTGTAACCTTACAGAAACTCCGAGATGAATGGGGTCGTGGGGAAGGGGGAGAGGCCAAGCATGAAGAGCTGAGCCTGGGGGGGCGCAGGCGTGGGGGTGGGGGTGGGGCACCTGCGCCTGAGCATGGCAGAGGGGGCGGGACCTGCAGACGACCAGCTCCCCCGCCCCAGGGGGGCTCAGCAGGGACCATAGGAATGCGGTGATAACCAGCGCCATCATCGTCGTCACCAGCAGCAAGCTCTTCTTCTTGAAGACCTACTGTGCGCCCACTATTGGCTTCAGCTCTTTGCATTTTATGACTCATTAAATTCAGCAGCCCCCTAAGGAGGACACAGTTACTACCTCCAGTTTTCAGATGAAGAAACTGAGGCATGGGAAGGCCACGTGACTTCCCTAAGGTCCCACTGAGGAAATAGCAGGGAGGAAAATAACGTATTAATACTTATGACGACGATATTTACTGAGCGCTAATAATGGGCTGGGCACTGTTTATGTGTGTTAGCTCATTTAACCTGCGTCAAACGCCAGTGAGGTAGGTCCCATTAACCTGACTTTACAGATCAGGAAAGTCAGAGGTCAGAGCGGCTTCTAAAAAGCTGCCAAAGGTCGTACAACGAGTAAGGATCTCTGATTTGAAGCCAGGTGAATGAGACTCCGGAACCCAAGCCCTCCATCTCTTCTCTCTCCACAAACTTGAGGCCTTCTCTCTTGCTGCAGAAGACTTCACAACAATGGCACACGAGCTATGACAAGGCACCGTGCCTCCCAGGAGCCCTGGAGGCCTAGTGACCAGGGGCCTGTCTGGATCCCGGATCTTGAGGGCCCCAGCCGCCCAATTGGGGAAAGAGCACTGTGGGCTAAGGTAATCCCAGAAGGCTCCCTGGAGGAAGCAGATAAGAGTTAGGCTGGAGGAGAAGGGGCTGAAACACGGAAGGTCATAGAAGGGGGTAAAGCAGGATGCCCAGGGGGAAAGGACAAGCATGCTCGGAGGCATTGGGCGGGAGACGGCAGGAGGCAGCTGCGGAGCCAGGAGGCTGAAGAGAGAGGGCTGGTCTGGGCACAGACATCTGGGGGTCAGAGAATCAGAGGGCCTCTTCCACCACCTCCACAGTCTCTGCCTTCCCGACAGTGACTGGGCCTGAACAAGGTACCCTTGTTCTCATCCACGGCCCACTCCTGCCTCTGCGCACGGAGTCCCACCTCCCAAACCCTGGCAGGGACGTAGCTCCTGTCAGTGTCCCCTCTCCCCTGGGGACCACTGACTTCTCCATCTGCACCCCCATACAGCAGAGACATTTGCTCTCATGCCTCCCGCGTCTGGAAAATGCTGCCTTGACTCCTATAATCCCCCTCAAGCCACCGCCCCATTCCTCAGCTCCTAATTCTGCAAAACGCCTCCAGAGCGGTGCGGGCTACCCTTGTGGACAGAGGTGACACATCTTCATCCCTGGCGGCCCGTCTTCTCTGCCGTGCCCGGGGAAGGCTTCATCTCTCCATCCCCATGTGACGTCGGCTATTCCCCCAAGTCCTGCCTTCCTCCTGACTTCCAGAAGGCCGCACGCTCCCGGCTATCCCTTCCCAGGCACCCCTGCTGGCTGGTTCCCCACACACCTATGGGCTGCCTAGTCCAAGCATTCACTCTCTGAACCCCTTCTCTCCTCTCCTCTGCCCCCACTTTCACCCAGTGTTTGACTGTAAATGCCACCACCAAGCCAGTGACACTGTCTCTTTCCAGCCCTACCCTCCTCGGGGTTCCACCATCATGACACCCACCTTGACAGCGGCATTCATATGTGTGACAGGGCTCTCGAACTTAGCCAAGTCCCAAGCCACACCCCCAACTGCCTCTCCCCCGAGCCTGCCTTTCCTCCTCTCCCCATCTCAGGACTGGATGGGAGGCTGAGGAAACGAGGGAAGTTGGGAGTAATCCTTGGCTTGGACAACTGTGGGGATGGGGTGCCAACCCAACAGGAAATCCTAGTAACTCTACCTCCAAAACGTACCCAGGTCCCCCACTTCTCTGCCCACACTGCGCCCTGCCAGCCTACACCGCCACCGCTTGGTGCCAACACTCCCGTACCAGCCTAACTCATCTCCTGTCTCCACTTCTGCTCCCTACAATCCACTGTCCGTTCTGTGGCCAAAGAGATCTCTTCAGAACACAAATCCAACCGTCGCCACCGTAGCTTCCCATTTGTACTTGGAATCGTGTCCAAACTCCGAGAAGTTCCTCTGTATAGCCCCGTATGGTCTGCACTCTCTCCCGCCCACACCCTCATGTACCGCCCTTCTTCCGGGTTCCTAAATCCAAATGCACTATCCATTCTACATCCTCAACACACCAGGACTGTTCCAACCCCAGGACCTTTGCACTTGTGGCTTCATCAGCCTGTAATGCTTCTCCTTGATTTCCTCCCAGCTGACTCCTTGTTACGCAGATCTCAGCTGAACTGCCACCTCCTCGGGGACACTGTCCCTGACCACCAGGTTAAGAATCCTCCATCGCGTCACCCAATTTTAATGCTCTATAGCGTATTTGTCGCAACTGACAACTTCCCTATTTATTTACGTATGCGTGTGCTGTGTCCCTCACCGGAATACAGACCCCAGGAGCCAGGAAACTCATCTGTCATGCTTACCACAGTATCTCCAGCATTTAGCCCGGTGCCAGGTGCAGACCGGATGCTCAGTCACCATGATGTGAAGGGCCGCCTCTTCCCATCTCCTCGGCTACCCGCCCACCACCCACCCAACCTCCCCCAAGACCCTGGCCTTTCCCACGAGGCCCAGTGTCCACATGGTGGCGATCCATGTCCTTATTACGTGAGAGCTTACGGTTGGCGGACGAGGGGAGGAGGAATCACAGCCTGGGCCAACGCTCTACCTCTCCACTGCCCAAGCTGCTCTGGGCCACGCCTGCCCTGGGCCTGGGGGCCACTGGCCAAGCCGGCAGCCTGAGGCGCCAGCACGCCAGGTCCGGAGTCACATAGGCAGGGCCCCTATCTTATGGCCAAGGGCCCTTCGCCCCTCCCAAGGCAGTTAAAGGATCAATCCTCGGTGGGGGTTGGGGGTGAATAGCACAGAGGCTTTTTAGGGAGCTGAAAGTACTCTAAAGGACATTATAATGGTGGATGCATGTCACCACACGCTCGCCCAAACCCACAGAATGGGCAACACCAAGAGCGAACCCTGATGCAGGCTGTGGACTTCGGGTGGTCACCAGGGGTCGGTGAACGTTCACCGCTTGTAACAAAGTTCCCACTCTGATCAGGGATGGGATAACAGGGGAGACTCTGGCTATGTAAGGGCAGGGGCGGTATGGGGGAACTCTCTGGACCTTCTCCTCAAATCCGATGGGAACGTCAAACCGCTCGGAAAACTAAAGTCTGTTACAACAAAACCCAACGATGAAATAGCACCAAGCCTGGCCCCCAGGGCTCCCTTCCGATACCCATCTGGCAAAACGTGCCTATGCCTCCTCACGCCTTCAGTCTACCAAGTAGCCAGACCCAGCCCGGACACTGTATACTCGCTGGGCCATGGGGAGAACGCTAAGCTACACGTAATGCCTGCCCGGGACGGGCTCTAATTACAGCCACACGGACAAGCCTCTTGGCTGCACAGCCTCTCGCTCCAGACAAAGAGTTAGGGGCTGAGCCCCACAGCCTAGTTAGCGGACAGGGCGCCCAGGAGAACGTCTGGCTCAGAACAGCCCCCAAGGCGAGCGCTGGCCCTTGGAGGTGCATCAGAATATCTTGGCCCGAACGCCCTTTCCGGCGACCGCAGCCATCAACGCCAGCCCGACCCATCCGCACGGTGCTGCCAGCCCTCGAAAGCGCTGGCCCTTCTGAGTGGCCCGGCGGCGGGGAAGGCAGAATGGGAACTCCGGACCTCTCTCCACAGACGGGGCCGCTAGGACCCAAAGACGGGCAGGACTCGCCAAGGCCTCACAGAGGGTTAGGTGCACGAAACCTGGAACTCCAAGGGCCCAGATCCTACTTCTACATACTTTCAACCCCACGTCCCAAATGGGTTAAGGACAACAACAACAACAGTAGGTATGAACTTACTTACTATCATCTCACTACTCCTTATAAACCTCTGTTAGTACCACCAAAACTGAAAACACCTCTCACACTTCTCTGGGCTTTCATGACATGCCATCTTTATAATCTTTTCAACTCCAATTTATTATCCGGGCTCCCCCGGGAGCCTCTCGGGTTGGTACTGACTCCGCGGGTTACAGAGTTTGAGCTGAGGCTCACTCGAGGTCACACGGAGCAGGGGCCACGTCTCTTGACTCCCAGCCCAGTGCGCCATGCTCTCTGCCCAACAACCCCCAGACCTGAATGAAATTCCCACTTCGCGTCCCTTACCAATTACCTGCTGTCGGAGGGGCCATTCTGTCCCCTCCAGGCCTCCTTCTTGCTGACTTCAGCCCACTGTCCTTGAGGTAACGGAGTCCATGCCCTTAACCACGGGGCCTCTGAGAGTTCCCAGGAAGGTACCAGAATACACCTGCCAAGCATCACAGCCGTCATGCCATCCTTCAATCCTGCCCAGACCACAGGCAACGGTGCCTCCTAACTGAGGCACCGTTAGGGGGTGAGGGGGGCACTGACCATACCACCAAGACCTGAGAAGGAGCCAGATGGCACAAGCAAGGGGCTAACGGACAAAATGTAGAGACCCAGCCCAGCCTTCTGGACAGGCGTGGGCTCACCTCAGCATTATCTATCCATCCGTCATCTGTCTACCGCAGCGGACATTCCAACCTGCTCGTTTTTGCAGACGCCAGCAGGCCCAGAGTCTTCACTAAGCCCAAGCTTCATCCCAGGCCTTTCAGCCCCAGCACCACAGGCTTATAATCCCCGTTTCCAGGCTTGTCTGTGGTCGCTGGTCAAGGGCAAGCACTCGGGAAACCTTCTCCTGTCTCTGGGACATCTAGCAGACAAGCCCAAGGCATGAGTGCAATGTATAGACGATGGTCCAGGAAGCTGCCCCTGGGCCGGCTGAGCCTGGCCCAACAGCACTGGGCAGAGGCACTGGGGAACTCAACAGACAAGGGGCTGCTTCTCAGCGGAGGGCTTGAGCCGACCCTGGAGGAATGGGACAAGGCAGGGAGGGAAGAGTCTACAGATGTTTGGAAGGCACAAACGCCCAGGAAAGGCAGAACGACCTTGCCGAGTAGCCAAGTATTTTAAGACATCAGGTGAAACTGGGGCCATAATTCACTTCCTGTCCATGTAAGGAAGTCTTGCCAAGGGACGGAGGAGTTGGCTACATGCTGGACCTACCCCGGCAGCACAGAGGGGACAGGGGATGTCTGTCTGCCAACACGACCCTCAAAGGATTTCCGGGATGAGCCGTCGAGAAGACCCACGTGGGCGGTTCCCTATCAGCCTAGGTGCTGGGCTCCTAGGGAGTGGGAGAAGTATCCAGGACACCTCCCAACAGGAGGAGGTTCTCGCCACAAGAGAATCTGCTAGCAGAGAAGCCACCACCACAAGGCACCCAGAATAGAATCCTGAGCTCCTCGTATGGATGGAAAAAGTGAGTCCCAGAGAGAGTCAGGGACCTGCCCCAGTCCCACAGCACATGACCAGGGTAGGACCGTCCTCCATCGGCGAGGCCTTTGCCCTTCACAGTGTTCCCTGGGGCCCCTCTCAGGCTGCTCACCCCATTACGTAACAGCTGACAAGGGGCCCTCGAGCATCTGTGACCTGAGCCCTTTGCTTCACCAAGAACGCTTTCCTGTGAAAAGTTCCCCGCTGCCCTAGACGTGGTCTCCCCAGGGCGGGCAGCACAGAGCAGGGCACACCCCCAGAGAAAGGACAGGAAAATGGGTACAAAATTACATAATCACGTCTGATTCACACACAAAGGAAAGGAAAGTTCTCTCAACCGTGGAGACCCACTGGGAGAAGTCAAGGCAAGATGACCAAAAGGTTGATGGATCTTTTAAAACTTAGTTTGGTCGAAACGTTGGCTCTTATTTTAAAAACTTCTTTGTCGCAGATAAAATTGTTCTCTAATTTGGTCATACATTTGGATTTCATTATTTTCAGAATGTATTCCAGACATCTAAAATTAAACAGATGTCATCAACCCCGTTTGGGCCTAAAAGACTTGTAACCAAACAGTGACTTCAACTCCGATGCAATACCGATTTGGAACACTGTGTTTTAGTCATTAAAAGTTTTAAAACTCTGCACCATTTTTCTCATTTCCTATAATGAGATCTCTTCCCCCTCCTTGAAATACGCCAATTCTTCAAGGGTCAGTGGAAAGTCAAACCAGAGAGTAAAGCAAATTTAAATATGAAAAATGAAAGAGCGAAGTATGAAATCCTTTATCCACTGAAACCCTCACCGAGAAAGGCACCTCGGTTTCATTGCAGATGGGGGGGGTGGGATGGGAAGGGAGAGATATAGGCACAGTGTGAGCGCAGGGAAGGGGATTTGGCTTCTAAAGCCTGAATTGCTTTATCGTTCCTTTTCTGACAGGGATTAGATTAGCGAGAATCCTCCAAGCCTGCTCAAGGTGTCCTGGGGACAGTTAAGAAAAGACAATTCTTTCTCTCCTCCGATCCTCATCTCGGCGCTCGCCCCCAAATGAATTTGTTAAATAACCGGGTCAGAGCCAAGCGCCTGTTCGAGATGCCCAGATTCGCAGGCAGGGGCACGTGGCCCCGGGACACGCCTGCGGAGTGGGGGAGGGGAATCTCGATCTGGGGCGCGGCTCTGACCATCTTCATCACATCAACTTCTCGAGCAAATTGGAAAGCATAAAAGAGAGAAGGGGACGAGAGGGGACAGACTCCAGAGAGGACCTTTGCCTCTGCCATAGGACCTCTGACTCTTGGGGTCTGAATCAGGAGGCAGACCCCCAGCCACCAGGCCTCCGTTGAGCCCAGACCCCCGCTCTACAGAGCTGGGAAGCCCAAACTGAATGCCGCACTGCCCACCTAGCTCCGCACTCCGGATCTCGGCTCAGGCCCCACATGGCAGGCCCTTCCTTCCTGAGCCATCCGACATTGGAGGAAGGGAGATGAGGAGGGTCCAGAGCCACTCGAACTTCTGGGTGCACCCAGAGAGGCATGCTCTCCCCATCACCCCCTCCCCAAATAACTCTTGGTCCTCACTCCTCTGCCAGGAAGACCTCTGAGCAGAAAAGCTTCTCCAAAGATGGGAAATCACCTTGCTTCTCAAGGATGACACGTCCTAGGGCACACAGCTCCCAATCCTTGTTCCAGAGAAAGCTCTCGGGCCCCAGGACCCAGGAAGGGACACGGCCATGACGGCTCTGTTTGGGCAGGAAGTGGCGGGATCCTTGTTGGGGTCTACTGCGTTCACCCATGAGGGGGAGGCTGGCGGGCAGGCAAAGGGGCACAAACACGATGACCTCCATCAGAGGACAACGTCAAGGGCGCCCTGAGGAGACGCACGGGAAAGAGAGCTGATGCTTTTGGAACACAAGAACGGCGCCTTCCAGCCCAGAGTCAGACCGGCCTAGTCGGTTCCTCGCATAAAAATGCACCCAAACAATCTTCCCAAAGCCAGCTGTCAGTTCACAGACGCCCTTACCTCCCAAGTCTCGGGTGAGGCAGCTTCCCCGGGCCTTGATTCTCTCGTCCGCACCTCCCAGACGATTGGTGAGCATTTACTCTCCATGAGTGGAAAACAGCTTCGGCCCCGAACCAACCCTGGAGACCTTAATCCTGGGGGGCTTTCCGACTGTTCTGCTGAGAACGACTGCATTCTTAGAGTTCATTAGTGACGTCTGCCTCTGTTGTGGAGGGACAGAGAGAGACGGCATTTAGTTCTCCTACGTGCGACCCAGAATCGACCCGTCTTCTTTCACGGGTGGGGAAAATTCGGCCCCGGGAAGTAAGTTGAACCTGTGCGTGAAGATTACACATTAGAACAGAAGATCAAGGTCGTCGTGGTGCCTCAGTCGGTTGAGCATCCGACTCCCGGTTTCGGCTCAGGTCGTGATCTCACAGTTCATGGGTTCAAGCCCCATAGACTCTGTGCTGACAGCTGTGGCAGAGCCTGCTTGGGAGTCACTGTCTCCTTCTCTCTCTGCCCATCACCTGTCCCCACATCTGTCTCTTCAAAAACAAAAACAAAAAAACCGGAAGATGAAGCATTTGAAAATCATCATACTAGAAGATTAGAATTTGCTAACTGGTCTGTTTCAATCCTCAGGCCTCCCTGGATTCGAATACTACCTCCGAGTGAGCCCCACACACCTGTAAGAGATGTATCAGGCAGGAGACTGAGCTCAGAAGATGAAGTCACCATCCAGCTCACACAGAGAGCCAGCGACAAAACCAGGACGAAAACCCAGGCCGACCTTCCCATGAGACCACCTGTCCATCAAGCCGGCATTTCCCCCATCCATGCCATCAGGCTAGGGCTGCGGAGGGCATTTGTATGTCTGAGAGGGGGTCTGGTAGGGGGTGGGGGATAGGACGCACAGAATTAGCTCTTCCACCCAATGGAGAGTTTGAAAACAGTGACAGTTTATTTGTGGGAAATACCAAATGCCCTTTGCATCATTCTGAAACTTGGGAGGCAGAACACGTGACTAAGAAGACCTCATCCTCACTGGACCCCTTGACCTGACTCCCACAAGGACTCTCCGGCCAGCCGCTGCCGCTCGTTTCTCTAATAGACAGCTGACAAAGTTCTTTCAGCACATACAATAAACTGAAGTCACAGAAGGGACAAATTAGCTGGTAATTATGTGCTTTACCAAAGGGTAGCTTTTTCTTTACCACAGGGTTGCTGTAACCAAGGCTGCTGTAATCTACAAGCAATTGCATATAATTCCATTACAGAAGACTGTCCGTGGATGGCACACCAGCCACGCGGAGGCACAAAGCTACTGCAGGTTCAGGATTTGACAACTGCTCTGCATAAAGCAAGGGGAGAATGGCTCGTGTCTGGTCTCAACACTGACCCCGCCCCCAAGATGACCGGGGCGGCGAGAAAGGAGCATGACCAGAGAAAGGATGCCACGGAAATGAGGCATGGGCTCCAAGACAATCCCCGAAGGGGAGGCTGGGAAAGTCCTGGCCCTTGTCAAAACTCAGCTATAAATACTCATTCCGCAGTCATGGGTGGCGTACCTACTGCACGGCCGGCTTCGCCCTAGACACTGGGTGAAACACTGAACAAAACCAACAAGACTCCTGCTGTCCTACAGCTTACGGTGTCCGAGGACATCAAGACAGCTGTCAATCAAACAGCCGTGTTCATGCATGCCTACCTGCAAACTCAGTAGGGGCTCTGCGGGAAAGGAACTCGGGGTAGGAAAGCTTTTGCTGGTAGTGCTGGTCATGGGGGTTTTTGTTTATCTATTTTAGAGAGGGGTAGGGAAGGGGCAGAGAGAGAGGGAGAGAGAGAATCCCAAGCAGGCTCTACACTATCCACGCAGAGCCTGATGCAGGGCTCAAACTCACCAACCATGAGATCATGACCTGAACGGAAATCAAGACTCAGAGGCTTAACCAGGGGGAGTCCAGGTGCTCCTAGGAGAGATTTTTCAGAACAGCACAGGAGCTAGTCTAAGGGTCAGGGAAGGCTTTGCCAGAAGTAATCACTGAGTTGACATCTAAGGGGACAGTTAACCTGGCAGACTCAAGTAGAGCAGAAAAGAGTCCAGGAAGAGATGAGAGCAGGTGTCAGGGCCCTGGGGTAGAAGAGAAAGTGGTATGTTTGCGGAAATGGGAGAAGGT
Organism: Paguma larvata; assembly: GCA_030068075.1. Lineage (NCBI taxonomy): Eukaryota > Metazoa > Chordata > Mammalia > Carnivora > Viverridae > Paguma > Paguma larvata. The sequence continues at coordinate 121,958,861 of CM057826.1, forward strand.
AGCCAAAGCACCAGGGAAGCAGAGAGCAAGGGGCAGCATGACCACAGATAAGGGCTCACAGGTCACACAAAGGAGTGGGTCTTTATACAAAGGACCATGCGATGCCAATGGAAGGCTAACGCAGGCGAGCGCGAGGGTCAGTCTGTGTTTGGCAGAGCTGGCTCTGGGTGCCGCACGGATAACAGACGGGGACGGGGGACAAGGTAAAAGTGGGTAGGGGCTAGGATGTTGCGGCAGCTGTGGAGGGGACAAAGGCCACAGGACTAGGTGGCAGCTGTGAAGATGGGCAGAAGTAGACAAGAGTCAAGGGCTGTACGACGTCAAACTATCAAGACTTCGAGCTGGATCGCCCCAGGGGCCGGAGACAGGGTGTGCCAGAGGCGCGTCCCGGGGCCTGGCTGTGTGAATGGATGGACAGATATACGTGCCCTGAGCTCAGGGGCCCCAGAGGAGGTGTGAGGAGGGGGTGTTGGGGTAGCAGAGTCAGAGCGTATCTTGGATTCCTCTGAAATAGTCCCACAGAGATAGGGAGCATGTGGCTTTAAGTTCCAAGGGCGGATATGAGCAAGTACAGCCAGGTGGTCCCTTCCAAAGGCGGTTAAAGTACAAATCCCGGGATGTCACACCCCCAACCCCCCCACCCCCTGCTCCTCAGCCCCTCTCAATTCCTCCTCCTGGGTCTCCTCACAAAGTGATGTCATAGGGAGATGGCAACATAGAACCGCTTGCAGGGAAGTCAGACATCTTTCACGAGCACGATCTCAGCCTTTTCCCCCTAAACAAGGAGCAAAAGAAAATAAGCTTCCAATCTGGCGAGGGGGATTACGTGTAGACACCCAGGAGGACTTCCTGGCTCTGAGGGGTTGGCGCCGGAACGCATTAGTAAGCAGGAGTCTGGGCTCTCCCTCCCCTGAGGTCTGTGAGATTGGGGTAGACTCCTGTCTCGCGGGGATGCCCGGAAGGCAGGCGCGCCAAGAAGCAGGGATCGGGCCTGGTCAACCGCCGAAGCTCCCGGGGCCCCAGTGACTAAGCCCCGGTCACAGGAACCCTACACCCCTGGGAACAATCGCTCCATTCACCAAGTCCTCCCCGTGTGCAGGTACGGGGTCAGGGGCTCTACCCGCATTCCTTCCCCTCCTTCTCACAACACCCACAGCAGAGCAGCAGCCCTGTGCGACAGACACGGACACAGAGGCTCAGAGAGGTCAGGTAACCTACCCAGCACCACACAGGGAGGAGGGTACCCTGCTGGGATTGGAACCTTTGACTGACACCAAAGCCCACTTTTCTTCTTCCATCCTATCCCCCCACTTTTTTTTTCCTAAAGTGCAGCTGACATACAATATTGTATCGGTTTCAGTGCACAACAGAGTGATTCAGCATTTATGTACGTTACTCACGTAAGTATAGGATCATCTGTCACTACAGAGAATTAATACAGAATTACTATGTTCCCTATGCCATATTTTACATCCCCGCGATTTATTTATCTTATAACTAAGGTCGGAACCTCTTGATCCCCTTCACCTACTCTGCCCCCTTCTCCCCCCACGCCTCTCTCTTGCCTTTAATCCTGAGCACAGCTAGTATTAAAGTGCTGTTGGAAATGGTAGGGACTTTAGTGATGTGGACCCCAAGCAGGGTAGAGCCTATTTCAGGACCAACTATAATGTAAACGTAAAAACACAATAAACGTTGTAACAAATATATTAGACACCTGTACCTCTAGAAGAACAATTTGCTGCTCACTACCAGGAAAAAAAAATGGGAGAAACACACTGTCAGAAATGGAACCAGGTAGAAACAGACAAAAGATAGAGCACTGTAGCTACTTTCAAGTGCAACTGTTTTAATGTTCGCCACAGTGCCTTTCAGAAACACTGTAGCCTTCCCCCTCCCCTAGCTGTCTGCCATCTTCCTGAGATTTTATTTTTAAGAACATATCTATCATATGGTCTATCCTATGACACAAAGAATGTAATTTCCCTATTTGTCCTTTGTCTTTATTATACTTGAGGTTCCTTTCTAGAAATTCACCTTTAGTAACCTAGTTTCCAGAGTCGCTTACATCCATAATTTAAAGCAAAAATCAAAGGATCCGTCACCTGCAAAGACACCTCCTTGCAGGAGTTTATACTCCGCTCTTCGTGGTTGACAACGTTACCCTGCCTGATGAGCAACAGAAGAGAAACCCTCCGAAGGGCAGCAGGTCCACCCTGGGCTCTGGGGCTCCCCCAGAGGGGCGGCTGGTGAGCGCGAGCCCTTCCGGAGCCCTGGGACTTCATGTGGCCTCGGCCCCAGCCCACGCCTGCTGCCCTGCCTCCAAGGCCTCAGAGCCTGCTGGCGCTGCTGGACCTTTACTTCCGGAGGCCCCAAGCCTCAGGGAGTAGCGTGGTACCCAAATAAGAGAACCCCACAAAAACCTAACACCCCCATGACAGGCAGCTCCACCCTTATTCCAGGCCTTTCCCTGAGTTCCCCGTCACACAGATACGCGTACACACATGCCCCCGTCAGGTCTCCAAAAAAGCAACTGGTCAAAATGAGCCCATGCCGCCTAAAGTCTGCTCACTGACCGAACAGCGTGGAGCAGAGAACCTGAGGCACCGGCTTCTGCTTCAAGGGCTGCGAGCCAATGGCATGCCTTCAAACACACTTTTTGGCCCTTTACTCTCTGTTGTGGGAGAAGAGCACCAGGAAAAAACTGAAATGCATGTAGCCACGCACCCCGACGGTTGCCGAGGGGCCGGCTTAGGGGTGTCCCTGCACCGTACCCTGTCCTTCCCTCTGTGTCACCTGCTGCAGGATGACAAGACGGTCTAAAACAGCAGCAGGGAGTGGCTTTGCTAGAGCAGCTGCCCACGCATGGACTTCAGAGCTTACAGTCGGAGACGGTCCATCCATGGGCTGTGAGTAAGGTGCCCCCGGAAAGCGGCCTGCCCGGGCCAGGGCTGGGACGCTGGTCACCGGGCTTCGTCATGAACCAAGCTTCTGCTCCTTCCTGGAAACAAGGCCTCCGAAGCCCCTTTTTGACTCTGCAGCATTTCCTCTTCTCCCTCCCCAAGTTGCCCAGCTCTGCAGACAAAGGCATGTTTGGGGGAAGAATGGTGCTCACAGTTAATAACCCTCAAATCTGGCCCACATGTGGCTATTGTTAGGTAGATTTAACCAGCAATTACGGAGGTACCTCCTTCCTCCTCAGCAACCATCTAGGCCCTTAATCCAGCTAAGACCCAGAGAGTTGAGGGTTGAGCTCACCGAGATGAAGGTACCAGCTTAGGCAGGGCCTGCTCCAGGCTGGGGGGAGCGGGATGTGAGAACACAGCTCCCCAAAATGTACTTCTTGCCAGCAAAAAAAAAAAAAAGGGTGGGGGGGGCGGGGAAGCGGGGCAGGCAAAGAAGGGACCGCCTGGCTGAAGTTCCCGTGGTAACTCGGCTTCCAGAGAATTCACATGGGAGCTAGCACAAACGTTTGGTCTGAGAACCGAGAAAGAAAGCCAACGTGCCCCACGGAAGCCCCAAGACTGGGCTGAGACTGGGGGAGGAGCCTGAGTCCTCCCGGAACCCTGCAGCCCTGGCCCTGTATCTCAACAGGAGACAATTCTAATGCCTCAGCCTGTAGTCCAGCCGCCTACAGTCTGACCGGAGGAGAAGGGAAGTTTCCAGAGTGGTAAGAATCCTGGAGACACAGGACTAGAGCACAGGAAGAAGCCTAAGGCTATGCCTCAATTTCTGTCCAGTGAACCTTTTCTCCCACTAGTTCCCCTGCCAGGCCTGCCCTGCCTGCTCTCCCCTGGCCGGCTCCCTCCCTGCAAGGCCCAGCCTTAAGGTTCCCACGGCTTCCCTGGAGCTCAGCCCTCTGCCATAGCACCTGTGCTGTTCATACTGGCTTGTGGGCCTCACGGCGCAGACACCTTGTCCTCAAGGGCACCAGGAGACGCAGAGAAAGATGGAAGGCTGTGGCTTCTCTCTGCTAGCCGGGCGCTGCCAGCATCGAACCAATCTCCACTTTAAAAAGGAAGTCCTGTCACACAGTCCCAAGGGCGGAGGAGGGAGTGTGCTCTTGAGCTCCCTCAGCCCCAGCTGGGGAGCCCCCTTGCTGTAGGAACCAGAGGATACCAAGTGGAGGCTGTGCAAAGGAGTCCGCAGCCCCTCCCAGCCCTGAAGGCCAACAGCATTGCCATGGGTCAGCCCCTGCCCCCTCCCCAGCCTCGCAAGTCCGGATTTTCTCATTCGACTTTTCTGTTGTATCACCAAACAGTCACGAAAACCATTGGGTGTCAACTGTCACCTTGTATAAAGACACAATTTGCATCTCAAGGGGTACAGGGACCAGAGGCAGTGTCTACTGCGAAGTTCAGCCCTGCCGGGCAGTCACCACGTCGGCACTCACCCCTATCCTCACTCGGGATCTAATAACAGCAGCTTCGCACACCGCAGACCTGGACTCGAAGCCCAGCTTCGTCCCGTGGGTCCATGTGACCCCGGGGCCAGTTACTTCATGCTCCAATCCTGAATTTCCTCATCAGCAGAGTGTCGATCGCGACAGTCCCAAGTTTCAGGGGTTGTCGCGATGACGGAGTTCAACGAGCTCCATGCGGTCATTCTCAAAGTGGGGACCTGGGGCCAAGAGCATCAAGGATCGCCTGGGAACGTGTGAGAAATGCAGATTCGCGGGCCCCACCTCAGACCTCCCGAACGGGAACTCTGGAGGTGGGGCTTCGCAAGCGGCCGCGAGGCACCCTCGAGTCCAGTCCGAGAGTCACCGACCTACGACCTACGCTGGCGGTTGCTCAACGACCACCCCTGGGGAGCGAGCAGCAGTCACTGCTCTGGGAACCACTGTCCGACTCTCTCCCTTCTCCCCTAATGGGCCCGAGCCTCAGGGAAGTGAAGTCATTTCAGAGCCAAACGGCTGGAAGCCAGGCCACGTGGCTCCAGAGGCCACAGCCTCCTCACTCCACCCTCGTGTCTCCCCCTGGAAGCTCACACCCTAAAGCCCACCCCAAAGCATGGTAAAAAAGCCAGAAACACTGGCCACAGTCCTGCGAGGAAAGCAAAGAGACTAAGAAAGGATCTCTGCAAAACTATGAGGGTGCAGAGCCTCTCAGGCCAGACAGGACTCCCTTCCTCGGGAACGAAGGTCACGGACACACAACTCCAGGGTTCTCCAGGACGTGGCTGCTGGACGCTCTCAGGAACCGCCAGCCACTTTCGCGGCACCAAAGGCGGATATGTGAGCGGTGCAGGGAAAGACATCCATTTCTTTAAGGACTTTCCCAACAAGAAATCGAAAAGAGAATTCTCAGCTCGTCGAGAAACTGGGACGTCCTCGCCAGGACTCAGTTTCTCTAGCTACATGGAGGAGAAGTGACAAGCACCCGGTGCGCTACGGCTTTAAGAAGTGCTGTTTGGGTGTGGAGGTTCCTCAAAAAAATGAAAATAGAGCTACCCTGTGACCCAGCAATAGCCCTGCTAGGAATCTACGCAAGAGACACAGGAGTGCTGATGCTTTGGGGCACGTGTACCCCGATGTTCATAGCAGCACTTTCAACAATAGCCAAATCATGGAAAGAAACTAAGTGCCCATCAACTGACGAGTGGATAAAGAAGTTGTGGTACATATATACAATGGACTACTATGTGGCAATGAGAAAAAATGAAATCTGGCCATGTGTAGCCACATGGATGGAACTGGAGGGTATTATGTTAAGTGAAATAAGTCAGTCAGAAAAAGACAGATACCATATGTTTCCACGAATAGGTGGACTTTGTGAGACTAAGCAAAAACCAGGGGGAGGGGAAGAGGGGAAAGGAAAAAAAGACACTGAAGGGGAGGGAGATAAAACATAAGAGACTCTCAAAGACTAAGAACAATCTGAGGGTGAGGGGGTGAGGGAGGAGGGAGGGGGGTGACGGGCATTAAAGAGGGTACATGTTGGGATGAACACTGGGTGTTATATGTAAACCAATTTGAACATAAACTATTGTAAAATTTAAAAAAAAAAAAAAAAGAAGAAGAAGTGCTGTGTGCTCCGCCACATCTGCAGGTGGGCTGCGGCCTCGGTGCCTCCTGGGCCCTAACCAGACTCCCCCTCCTCCCAAGAGCAGGGTCCCCAGGGCTCACGCTCCAGGGACTGCGCGCACGGCACTAGCCACATCAGCAGCCAGAACCCAAACGAGCCCCGGGCTCGGGCTGGCAGGCGGAACGGGGACTGGCAGAAAGGAGTGGTGATTTCTGGGGAAGGATTCCCGGAAGCCACAGTCACTACCGCTGCTCCGCTTCCTGGTCTCACCATGTTACCCAAAAGTACAGATCCCCGTGGGTTTCTCTTTGTTTCCAAGAGATAGGTCCTAACTAAGTTTCATCCGCCTCGGCACGCGGCACCATGCCTGGCAAGCACGAGGCTCCCCATAAACACTTATCATGAATATATGAGATGTTCATAAAGCAACATTCCCGCTGCACTGCACGCCCAACTCCCATTAAACCTCCTTGGCCTTCTCTGAACCTATGAAGCTCCTCTCCTGTCTGCACCGGCCTGCCGCAGGCCTGCCACCCTGTATGAATATTCTCAGCTTGCTTTCACTCACGACAATGCCAGCTACACCAATGGTTTTCATGCAACAAGGGAACCAAGCTTTGCCCCACCCCAGGGCCTTTGCATATGCCAGTCTCTTTCCCCTATTCTTCACTAGATGGATTCCTTCTCAGTCTTTAGGCCTCAGTTCAGTCACCTCCTCAGAAAAGCCACTCTATGTAGACTAGCTCGTTCCTGTTGCCGCCTCTCTCCTTTGTCTCTTCAGTAGCACTCTCCTCAACTTGCCATTCTTTCCATCTCTTCTGGTTTGTCTGACTGTGCTCCCCCTTCCAGTGAAATGTCAGTTCCAGGGACTCAGAACCATGTCTGTCCTGCTGATCCCTGTATTCTCAGGGCCTGGCATGCTGTAGATATCAACTACATCTTTTTAGAACGGGTGGGGGAATGAATGAGTGAGTTCACAGAAAGAAAAAAAAAGCAGCAATAATAATAAAAAATAATCCAAAATGAATGAGGAGAGTGACAGAGTTCCCTGGATGTGGGCGGGGTGGGGTACAGGCAGGACAGGCCACCGCCTCCCTCCGAGAGCCTGGCTGGGGGCAGACAAGACTGCCGTGGTGGCTTTGCACCTGCAGCAGGCGAAGAATGGCACCAGAGAGTCGGCCGGACTGATGGTGACACTCGACCTTGCTTGTCACCAGCTGCTTCCAAATCAGCGTCTGTTTGAGGCATCTCAAACAGCCGGTGGGCCATGACCACCACACCCGGGCTGGGGGCTGAGCCCTAAGGAAGGAGACCGTTCCCTTCCCACCCAACCTGTACCATCTCAAAGTCTGCCGTATGTCAGTGGCAGGGGATGGGGAAGGGCATCCAGAAGGGGGAAGGAGCCCCTGGCACTATGTTGGCTCCACCAAACAGGCCCCCAACAGGAGCCTGGTCTCATGTGTTGCCTACTGGAAAGAAAGAAAAAAAAAAACAGCAAACAGCTCCCTGGTGAGCGGAGCTCTATGGGTGGAGGGCACTTAGACACTATCAGACCCCCTAGCCCAGCCCTGGGGATAGATCCCAGCCAGCGCTCCCGGTCTGCGACCTTCTCCAGGCAGATGTGTGCCAGACTGGGCCGGACCCTCGCTCCAACATTTGCCTTTCATGGGAGTCTGACCTTCTCCTTCCCGGACTTATATTTGAAACAAGCCATGATGGATGTTCATGCTAATAGGAAGAGTAACAGCTGGTCACCATTTATTTATGCAAAGACTCTCAGGCAGGGGGAGTCTTCCACATCCCACACTGCCAACTAAAATCCGTTCTGCTACCACGCACGGGCCGGCTGCGTGTGGCTTCCCACGGAACTAGAACCCGTGGCTTCCGGGCCTATGAATGCTACGCTAAGGAGGGGAGCCGCTCTCCCTGTCCCTGTCCCTGTCCCTGTCCTCGCTCGCTCTGTGGCCTCAGGCCAGGGTATTTATACAGGCTAGGACTGCTCGCAGCCAGTGAGGTCCATTAGGAGGATGTAAATAGCTCTCTGCTCTTCAAAGGCCGGGCGAGCCATTCTGTGAGGTCTGAGTCAGCCCCGCCAGGGTCTTGCATTTCAAGCCTTATTCATCTTCCCGATAACTTCCATAAAGGGCCAGTCCGCCTTGCTGGTATGCGGGGCCTGCCAAGAGGGCCCCGGGGAGATTTTCACAAGAAATTGGCATTTGCTGAGCTCCAACTGTATACACAACTCGGTCCCAGTCCCTCTGGAGGGAGAAAAAGAACAAAACACGGCTTCACTTCTTTTGCCGCCCTCACTAGACTCAGGGAAACAAGGCATGCCTGGGTAGGAGTTACTGTGGGTCACATCACAGAGAACCATGCGAAACCCAAGACAGGCCGAGTACCGTCCAGCATGGCAGGGGGGTCAGGTGGGGGTACAGCCTAGTGGCCAAGCACACGGCCCTTGTTGTCGGAGAGACCACGCTTTGAATCCTAACTCTGCCTCTTTTTAACTATGACCTGGGACAAAGCTTTAAGCCCTCCGGGCCTCTACAGTGGAGGTAGTAACAGCAACATGAGTGTTCTTGAGAGGATGCGATGAAGCCGTGTACGCAAAGGGCTTGGGAAGCGCCTGGCAGAGAGGGAGCGCTCAAGAAACATCAGCTGTGATTTACTGCGAGAGAAGCTTTCTGGAGAAAGTCAGTTTTGAGGCCTTGGAAGAAGAGAGGGACACAGGTCCATTCCCTAGCTTGTCACCCTGCCCTGCGGGGTGGTGACAGTGGCCCACGTGACCTCTTGGATCTGGAGTCAGAGAAGAGGGAAGCGGCCAGCTACCAGTCCTCCAACCAATGACACATCAATCCATTTCCGAGAGCCATCCGGCCTCCCAGGATGAAGGAGTCTCAAACCCCATAGCAAGTTAGCCCCATGGAAAAGACTACCCCCCAAAGCACAGGGCCAGACGGGCCTTGGTCTGGGGTAGCCTGGTCACTCAGGGAAACCCAGTCCGAGCCGTGGGTCAGGACAAGGGGTGAGGAGTGCAGCGAGAGAGCGTGCTAGCTGGCAGCAATCCCCCCACCCCCGCACCCAGTCCTTGCTGCAGGGGGGCCTGGAGGAGGGGAGTACGAGCCTGGTCCTCTGACAGGGGACATCCCTGGCTTCATCTCAAGCACTTTCCTACACTCCATCTCAGGACACACTCGCAGCCACCCAGTGGGACAGGTGGAAAAGATATGAGTGTCATCAGCAGTTTGGAAGGAAAAACTTGAGAATGAGAGACGCTGATTGCCCAAGGTGACACAGCAAGGCAGGGACTGACCTGGAACACAACCCCATCTCCAATGCTTGATCCTATCCTTATGGCCTTCCTCACCTGACTCTCTCCCCACGGCCGCCAAAAACCAGGACGTTAGGACCGCCGAAGTTCACACTGCGACCCCGAAAAACGTTCGACCGAGCATGAGACTGCGTGGGAGCAAACGGCACTTTGCACACGGCAACTTCCCAGATGTTTCCAAGATGGGAAGAGAGTTCCCGGGGTGAAGACCACATTGTCGAGACGGAAGCAGCTTAGGTTTTGGCCAAGAGGGAATGGCAAGATCAACTGTGGTATGTCCACAATGTGGCACGCCACTGGCCACAAAAAGAGAATGAGGTCGATCTTGAGGTACTGGCAGGGAAAGAACACCAGGATGGTGATGAGTGAAAGCCACGAGTTGCTGAATGAGGCCTGATATATGACTCCCCACGTACGCAGTGAAAACAAAACCGCATATGGTCTCTGGATTCATAAACACATACGCAAATGCCTGGGGAAATTTCTGGCAAGGGCCACACTCTACCGGCTCTCTTCCACGTGCCCGTGCAGGTCCGCTCTCGGGCCTGCTCTGTGTCGGGGAGGCCGGCCTGTATGGATGGCATCAGTGACTTGCCAAGGCTCCCAGCCAACGGGGAGCATCAGCAGGTGATCAAAAGCATGGCAGAGAAAGGGACTGCAGGATGCATTCTCCTAGCTCCCACCTACGAGGTCTCCGAAAACTGGCCACAACCCTCAGCCGTAGGTCACAGCTTCTTTCAAGGTGCCCACTCTCTTCTCCCAGATTTTGGTTTCTTGGACCTAAAGGTGAGAAACGCTAGCTGCTACAGCAGGCCCTGGGGTGTCGTGCTATGCTCTGTGGGTTCCCCATGACTGTACACATTGTTCCTCTGTTAAAACCTCACATTATCCTATGGGGCGCCTGGGTGGCTCAGTCCGTTAAGCGTCCAACTCTTGATTTTGGCTCAGGTCATGATCTCATGGTACATGGGTTCAAGCCTTGCATCGGGCTCTGCACTGTCAGCAGAGGAATGGGATTCCCTCTCTCTCCCTCCCCCCCTCCCCTTCAGTGCCCCTCTCCTGCTTGCTCGCTCTCTCTCAAAACAAAACAAAGAAAAAACAAGACAAAAAACCCTCAAATGATCCTAGTTAACACTTGCCTTTGTGTTTTCCCAAAATAAAACCCCAAGTGGTAACAGTGATCAACTAGGGGGAGTGGGGAAAGAGAGGGGTGAACCCCAGCATCGGATGCTTAGGGATCAACAATGATTTTCAGTCATTATGTGCTGTGTTCTTACTGCAGAAAATTTCAAGCATGTAAAAACCAGAGCAAAGACTCGAACGAGGTTCCAGGTATCCACTACCCAGCTCCAAAAGCCATCGGTTCATGACCCATCAGGTTTCAACTGTGGCCCCAGCCACTCCCCACTCCCTACTACTGTTTTAAAGAAAATCCAAGACATCATATCATCTGTAAAGTTTTAAACTTACAAGGAAACTCTATTTCTATATTGACTGGGTATTTTTAATTTTTTTTTAATTTATTTATTTTTGAGAGAGACAGAGCATGAGTCGGGGAGGGGCAGAGAGAGAGGGAGACACAGAAACCAAAGCAGGCTCCAGGCTCTGAGCTGTCAGCACAGAGCCTGACGTGGGGCTCGAACCCACAAACTGTGAGATTGTGACCTGAGCCCAAGTTGGACGTTTAACGGAATGAGCCAACCAGGCATCCCTCTGTATTGCCTGGGTACTTAAAAATTAATTAAAAACAAAGGAATTCTCAAAACTAGAACTTTTGAGGGTGAGGAGACTCTGTCCTTGTTTGCATCTGGGCCCAGGTCAAGGCTTTCGCCTTGCCAGCTATTCCTGTAACATGTATCAGAGGCTGGCCAGGTGGCCGGGCTGGCATAAGATGTCCCTGTCGATCTGACCTCTGTGTGGAAGACCTCACAATGACACAAAGCTATAGGAATGCCTTCCACTGAGCATCAGTTTTTGGGTTCTGCTCACACTAGTATTTTGGTTTTGTTGCTGTTTTATTGTTTTACTGAAGTGCAACAGTATGTATGTGAGCTGCATTCCATACTAAGGCCCATCATGGTAGACTATTGGTGTTCATGGGATTATAGGATTCCACTGTGTGAATACATTCGTATATATACCTCAATTCATCGATCCATTCTCCTCTTGATGGAAATTTGGATTGCTTCCAGTTTGGAGCTATTACCAATACTGTTAGGGGCATTCTAACACACCTTTTCATGTTCATATGCATGCATTTCTGTTGGACATATGTCTAGAATGGAAGGCTAGAGCAGAGAAGGCATATGTTTCACCTCAGGACATACCAATAGTTGTCCCAAGTGGATGTGATTTCCGGTATTCAACATCCTTGCCAACACCTGGGGATCTTCTGGGTTTGTTTCTTTATTCCACTGTTCTCGTTCTGGTAGATGGAGTGTATCTCCCTATGGTTTTAATTTGCATTTCCCTGAGGACTAATGAAGCTGAACGCTGTTTCTCACGTTTCTTGGCCATTGGATATCCTCTTTTATGAGATATCTTTTCAAGTCTTTTATACATTTTTCCAGTGGGGTGTCTTCTTTTTCCTATCAATTTACAAAAGTTACTTACATATTCTGGATGCAAGTATTCTGCCAGACTTAGGTTCTGTAATGTCTTCTTCCATTCTGTAGACTGCCTTTTCGTCTTCCTCACAGTGTCTTCTGACGATGTTTTTAAGTTTAAATGGTCGAATTTATTAACTTATTTTCTAGTATGGTTAACAGTTTTCATGCCTTGGTTAAGAAATATTCACCAACACTGCTCTCACTGTTATGAAGATTCTTTTAGGAAAAAAAAACCTACTGGAACTTGAGTAAGAAAAACCCTAGGAAACCAGTAAATGGCATCACCAAATCAGTAGCTCCAAGAAGCAACTGATGTGTGCCTGGCTCATGAGAAAGACAACCTTCTCATTTTTTTTTTATTCCCTTGTTAGCAGCCGCTTGGAAGAACCCAGGCTCTTCTCACCTGTAAAGGTGAAGAGAGAAAATTCAGACTGAACTCGCCCCCATCAAGAAAAAAATACGTGTTCGGAGCATAACCTTTTATGCTTAAAAATAAAAAAAAATACTGAAAAATTAACACTATGCCAATGACTAGCAGAAAGATGACAAAACGGATTCTTTAACACAGGAATAGTAGGAAAATGTCAGCTTTAAAATTGAAACAGCTTCAGAATAAGTGTAAGAAGAGCAATTCTCTCTATATAGAGGCCTCGTCTCTCCCAGGAGAGGTTTGTATCCTATTTTGTATAAAACCATCTCTAAAAACTTCCACAATGGGGCATTTCTCCCACCGAAAATAATAAATGTAAACATGACTAACACACTTAATGGTCTTGTCACCAAATACATTAATGCAAGTAATTTTAAAAGCATTTGTCGAAATGATGAAAGTTCCTTTGAAAATCACTAATTTCACTGTTTAGTCAGCAATAAGATTGGAAGGGAATGGCAACCTTCTAAGTCGGAACAACTCTTCATATGTAAAAAATGAAGGGAAGAAAAAAAAAGCTACAATCTACAAGGGAAAAAACAAGCCACACACCAAAAAAATCTACACAGGACCCATACTTTTAGCATCACTAACTGGATAATACTGTGAACTTCAAATAATGTGTAAGCAGAGAGATAAGCACCAAATTCCAGTGGAACACCTACCATTACTGCAAGTCTGTGGATACAGGCAGCAGAAAGGGGGAGCCTTAAGAAATTCTAGGAAGAAAAAGACAGGGGAGTGGAGAGCATAGTTGAGACACAGAATGATCCCAGAGGGAAAAGTCTGGACTAAATGCAACATAGTTCTCAATTATATCTCAAAAAAACTTTAAAATAAAAGCCACCAAATGCAAAATAATGAATGTAAGTCTGAAACCTAATAGTTTACAATACTGGCTGCAGGGAAGGTACCTGAAAATGAGTAGGGTCGGAGGTAGCGATGTCAAGAAGTATAGCTTCTCAGAGGAGAAAGAAATAAATGAACAAAAAGTGCTACTCTCCTTGGAGATGTGGCAGTCAAGAAAAATAAGGAAGAAGGGCAAGCCAAGAACCCTGCAAAAAAAAAAAAAAAATACACCATGCCCTCCCTCTCCCCACTTCCAGAACTACTTATTCAATCAGCCGCAATTCACTATATCGACAGAAGAGGGCGCCCTTGAAACAGGAACTCTCTCCACAAACCGTTGAGGGATGGGGAAGAGAAAAAATCGGACTTACTTCATACTAAGATTCTATACAAAGAAAAGATAAAATATAAATCAAAACATTTCAGCTAATGAAAATGCCACCCCCAGCAAAACCATGAAGAATTATCATCTTTCAAATTGAATTAAATATTATAAAACAAACATTTGAAGATTAAAACCAAAACTAGATTCACTTATAAAATCTAAGAATAGAAGAGGACCCAGAAAATTAAGAATAAAATCAATGAGGGTTTGTCAAATTCGGGGGAAAATGTTTGCAGGAAAAGTCACAATTATTTCAGGAATAAAGACTCAATTACAAGGTGCCTGAGAGAGTAGGTCCAAATAAAAATCTAGTAAGAGACAATGAAGATAACAAGACATAAAGCAAGAAGAAAGTGAGTTTAAAAAGTAAAAACAATCAGAGAGAAAGTAGTTGAAATGGAAAGCAGGCAACAATGGTCCAACATATGTATAATTGAAGTCCATAAAGAAGAAATGTAAAACAAGGGAACAGAAATAATATTCAGAAATGTGTTCCAAAAAACTTCCCAGAAATAAAATCTGAAGTCAATATATTGAAGATGCCCACCCATGTGTGCCTTGGAAAATTGATCTAGAATGATCAACTCAGACATGTATCCTAGTAAAACGACTAGACTCTAATGACAAAGAATAAAACCCTGAGAATCTTCAGGCAAAGACAGCAAATTACTATTCAAGTAAAACCTTTAGACTGGCATAAGACTTCCTAAGAACAACACACAGATTAGGGCAGGAGTGAGGCAGCATTTTCAAAACACAAGGAGACAGAGTACAAGCCAAGGATTTTATATCTAGCCTTCATTCAACGAGGTTTTATCCTACAAGAGAACTGGGGGAGCTTCAGCAAAAGAACTGAAGGTGACCATTTAATGTATTTAATTATAGAGCCAAGACAAAAACAAGTATGAAGTCAAAGTAACATAGAAGTGTAAACGTTACACATTCTGACAAAGCGTAAAGATTGTAACCTTAAAAATGGTAACAAAGGGGAGGGCAAAATATGACCAGAGAGCATTGTTCAGGTTATAGGTGGGGGCCGAAGGATACCATTTAAAACTGACAGTCCAGATAGTACAAGTTTAAGAAGAGGAGGGATTAAAGGCAGCATAAAAGGCATAAATACAAAGGTAACCTGTAGATACAAAATACAAACTTTTCTAAATACCAAAGGAATTTTTTTGTTTTAATGTTTATTTATTTTTGAGAGAGAGAGACACAGAGCACAAGTCAGGGAGGGGCAGAGAGACAGGGACTCACAGAATCTGAACCAGGCTCCAGGGTCTGAGCTGTCAGTGCAGAGCCCGAAACAGGGCTCGAACTCACAAACTGCGAGATAATGACCTAAGTCAAAGTAGGATGCTTAACCAACTGAGCCACAGAGGCGCCCCACCAGAGGCATTTTTAGACAATGATGGCAATGAATAACACTCAGAGACAGGACTCAGTACACATAATACACAGAATTCTAAGCCAGTCGTAAGCAATCTCGTACAGTCCTTAATGGAGAAACACCAGAGACATTCCCATTGAGAATAAGGAAAAGATACAGAGGTCCACTTTTCTATTAGTAACATTGTGCTGGAAGTATTAGCTAAGGCAATTAGGAGAAAATAGCAAGCGGCCTGAGAACTGGAAAATAAGTAAAGCAGACCTGACTTGCGGAGGACAGGCCCGCATACCTAGAGAATGAGAGATGGCAGGATAGAGCTAACTCGAAAGTCTCAAAATCTCCGATAAAGCAGAACCACTTCACAGTCTTACAAGCATTAAGGACCTCAAAGAGCCTGTGTTTATGTGGGTTATATCTTTTTATGTTACTGGATTAGAAATTAAAGCTGACAAAAATTCAAAGGTTGATCAATTTATTTATAAGTAACAATACCGAACATGTTAACATAAGTACCACATTTTCTGAAAAGTAAGCCTCCACGGAAACTTTCAGGGCCGAGAATGACACTGTTTTACATTTTTGCACATCTCTTTGTTGTCGGGCTTAATAGAAAACAGCTGGATTTTCCTTCTGCTTCTGCAATCTGTTATGATATCACACGTGATGTGGATTCTGGAAAACTCCCCCGTAGACTCAAGAGAGAATGAAAGCTATAAGGGCAAATTATGTCTTAGTATTATTATGAAAATTGTTTTGACCTTGTGAATCCACTAAATGGGTCTCAGGAACCCCAAAGGAACCGAGACCACATAGTGAGAGCCAGTGAACGAACTCCAACAAGAAAATAACTCCGTGCAGCCACGGGATGAGAAATTAGCAAGAGTCCACGACCTTCACAGGCACAAATAAGAACCAAGTATAAGACATAACAAAAGAGAAATGCCTCATTTGCAATAGCAGTAGAAAAGATAAAACGCTTACAAAGAAACCTAAAAAGAAATGTTGAAAACCGAGAGGAAGAAAACCGTAACACATTTCTGAGACAACAGAAAAGTCGACATGAACAAATGGAAAAGACATCCCTTGTTCATGGTTGGGCTGTCTCAAGATCATTAACATGTCAGCTCTAAGTTCATTTATCAACTTACTACGATCCTGATAAAAATTTCAACAGCTATTTCTCTGCAGCTGGACAAACTGATACTGAGATTCATATAGAAAATCAACACGTAAGAAGAGGGAGGCAAACTATGAAAAGAGGCTAGGCCTATCACGTATTTTGAAATATTACAAAGCCTCTAGCATTAAAACAGTATGGTAATGGCACAAAAAGAGACAAAGAGACTAATGGAATAAACTGTCAAGTCCAGAAATGGGCCAAACTGCCTGCGAAAATCTGGTATTTCATCTCAAATCACTCAAAGACTGATGTTATAATCAAGAGAATTGGTACACCAGATAGACATTTGGAAGAAAATAACAATTAGATCCATTCCTGGGGTGCCTGGGTGGCTCAGTCGGTTAAGCATCTGACTCTTGGTTTTGGCTCAGCTCATGGTCTCACAGTTTTCTTGCATTCGGACAGTGCAGAGCCTGCTTGGGATTCTCTGTCTCTCCCTCCTCTCTGCCCCTCCTCTGCAGCACTGTCTTTCTCAAAATAAGTAAATAAACTTAAAAAAAGAATGTGTTATAAAAAAAATAAATCTACTCCTTACATCACATATAAAAATAAATTTCAGGGGTGCTTGGGTGGCTCAGTCGGTTAAGCAGCCGACTTCAGCTCAGGTCATGATCTCGCAGTCTGTGAATTTGAGCCCGCGTGCTGATGTCTCAGAGCCTGGAGACTGCTTCAGATTCTGTGTCTCCCAGTCTCTCTGCCCTTCCCCTGCTCATTCTATGTCTCTCAAAAATAAATAAATGTTTAAAAGGTAAATAAATAAAAATAAATAAATAAATTTCAAATTTCAATTTCAAATTTCAAAGTTAGAGATCTAACTATGAAAAACAAAATTATACTATATGAAAAGAAAACGAGTGAATTTTGTAACTGAGGTATAGCAAAGCTTTCTAATTATGAGTCAAAAATGTGATGAAATCAAATAAGAATTGTTACTTTTGACTACAAAATATTTTTTTTAAGTTTTGCACAGCAAAAACAAACAAAAACAAAAGAAAAAACAAACACCACAAGCAAAATCAAAAGACAAACAGCAAACTGGTAGATAATATTTGCAACTATTATCACAGATAAAGGGCTAATATATCTTTACAAGACCCTGAAATCCTAGAGAAAAGTAAGCGAAGACACAAACAAGCAATTCACTGAAAGACATTAAAATACTTCGAAACCTACAAAAAAATGTTGAACATCACACATCATCAGAGAAATGCACATGAAGACTTCACTGACACAATGATTTTCACTTACCAAACGGGCAAAATCTTGACAAGGTACCCTGTTGGCAGGGCTGTCAGGAAACAAGCAATCTGAAACACTGCTGGTAAGAATGTGCGTTACAGGACCCCTAAGAAGAAGAGTTTGGCAACACTAACAAAACTGCCTGTTTATTTACCTTGACTCAGCAGTCCTACTTCCAAGAAATTACCCTGAAGTTTTATCACCAACCATAAAAATATACACGCATAAAGCTTTTTCATGGCCACATAATACTGGAAACTACCTAAATTCTCAAACATAGGATATGAGTTGAAAATAAGTGGTTATATATGTGCAATGGAGTGATATGCACATATTAAAAAAATGGGAAAACTCTTTACAAACAGATATGGAGTGATTTCTAAAATACGAGAGGCAGAAAAGGCGAGATGCCAAAGAATATATATAGTACCCTACCTTTTGTGCAAAAAAAGAACAGGGAAATAGGAAAACAAGCAGTTGCTTGCTGATGTTTGCAAAGAAGAAACACAGAAAGATAAAGAAACAGAAGAAATAAGATTGATTCCCTCTGAGGGATGAGGGAGGCGGCAGTAAAAGAGCTGCAGGAAGGGATAACACTTCTCCAAGGATACTTCTCTATAGCTTTGGCTTTGAGCAGCACCTTAATATTCTACATAATCAACACTGAAATCAACCACATGAACCAAACTGTATTTCAATTAAATCTAATTAGGAGAAACCATCTGAAGAACCCCAACTGAGAACCACACTGAAGAGGAAAAGAAATAAGAATTAATCTAAAGGCGCCTGGGGGGCTCACTTGGGTAAGTGTCCAACTTTTGGTTTTGGCTCAGGTCATGATCTCACAGTTCATGGATTCGAGTCCCACATCAGGCTCTGTGTTGCAGCATGGAGCCTGCTTGGGATTCTCTCTCTCCCTCTCTCTGCCCTTCCCCCTTCTCACTCTCTCTCTCTTTCAAAATAAATAAACTCAAAATTTTTTTAATTTTAAAAAAAAATTTTAAGTTTATTTTTGAGACAGAGAAACAGAGCATGAGTGGGGGGAGGAGACAAGGAGACACAGAATCGGAAGCAGGCTCCAGGCTCTGAGCTGTCAGCACAGCGCACCTTAGCGGAAGTCGGACACTTAACCAACTGAGCCAGCCAGGTGTCCCTAAACTCTAAGAATCTTAAAAAAAAAAAAAAAAAAAAAGAATTAATCTAAGTCATTTTCGAACAAAGTACCTTAACTGTAGGCCCCCGGTCTAGATGGAAAAAGAACCGCAAACTAATCATGAACTCTCTCACCAGGCTTGTTCTCCATGGCGGTATGGGTGGAGCAATTTGCAACTATTTAAGATATACTGCAGGATATGTGTAACTGTGTGATAGTGCTAGAAGACAAGATTCTCACTGTGGAAGAAGCGAGATTCAAATACAGGATAAGGAGAGGCAACGAAGAACACACGAGGATGGAATGGATGAGAGGGTAACAGCATGAAGTCATGGTATATGTATTATATATGGATATGCAATATAATATCCATGCTATTATAATGTATATATAATGTAGTACAATGTATACATAATAATGTATATGTATATACCTAGATATTACATGGTATATAGTATATGTATATAATATGTATTATATGTATATTGTATATATAATATATATATGTATTATATATGTATATATAATATGTATTATATATGTACATATATTACATGGCATGTTATATATGTATATATATTATACATTATATGGTATACTGTATATGTATATATAATATATATTGTACATTATATATACATAATACATATTGTATATGTGTACATAATATATAATATTGTATCTGTACATATTGTGTATGTACATATAATATATATTTTATTGCATATGTACATATATATGTATACATAACATATGTGTTAAATTTTTAATATGTGTAAATAATTTCAAATATATGTAGATATTTATTTATAGGTTTCAAACCTAGTATGTGTGAGTGTGTGTGAGCATATAACATATAGATCCTAGACTTGAAAAGATCCAGTGCCTAGATCTTGGGTTTTCAATGTCATTTCCCAGGAAAAGGAAACAGGGTTCCTTAGCAAACTGCCTGATTCCGAGACTAGGGTAGAAGACTTACACAAGTAAGCCCTGTTCGTGTGAGAAAGGAAACTCAAAGTCATGATGGGGCCATTTCAAAGGGACACAGGAGCCGGGATGAAGGGTATCTCACTGCCTACATGTAAGACAACTGAAGCACCAGAATGAAAAATGGTAGTAACAGATTATAACTTGCTGAGTAAAAAAGAAATCTAGAGGTGGGGGCGCCTGGGTGGCTCAGTGGGTTCAGCATCCAACTTCAGCTCAGGTCATGATCTCACAGTTCGTGAGTTCGAGCCCCATGTCAGGCTCGCAAAGAGCCTGCTTGGGATCCCCTGTGGCCCTATCTCTCTGCCCCTCCTCTGCTCATGCTCTCTCTCTCAAAAATAAATACTCTTTCAAAATCTAGGAGACCATACTGGTGATGCAGCAGGAGAGGCAGCAGAGTGGACGCAGAAACAGAAGAAGGGAAAAGGGGGTAAGAAAGGAACAGGAGGAAGAGGGGAGGAAGGTCTTGTTCTTCATCAAAGGAGAACACCATCCCGTAATTGAGGACAAAGTAGTGGAACTGGAAAATCACCACTGTGTGAGCAACAGGACGACTGGCTGGGGAAGAATGATCAATGAATATGCTGAACGGGGCGGTTGGGAGAGGGATGACGGGGAGGATATCTGCACATCCAAGTGTCCCCCCAGACCGCCAATCAGTTACAAGGTGGAAGATTAATTACACAGGGTAGTAAGCAGACATCTTGCCCAGGAAGTCCAGGCGAACATCACCAGTGAGGGGGAGACAGACAGCACGTGCCTCCAGAGGCCGTGTCCTGAGGAAACACAGAAGACCAGCCAGGGGTGTAACGATCTGAAACCAGTCCTGAGAAAGTATCTGACAGACCCGATCTGAGGAACGGCCTGCGTTCTGACCTGTTCTCCAACAGAGCATCAGGGTTGTGAAAGATACAGAAAGGCTGAAGAACTGTTCCAGATTAATTGTTGATTAAGAGAGAGCTGACAACAAAATGCAGTATGTGATCGTGGACGGGTCCTGTGCTGAAAGGAAAAATCTGGAAGGGGTACTGTACGGGAAGGTAAACAATGTACGGTTAACTATCCAATAGCAGGAGTCTTCCAATTCCGAAGGGGACTTTTGCGATCTCGCTTTAGTGAGTTTAGCAATGCGGCAAATCTGCTGTGGCGAATGCCCCAGTGTGTTCCCCCTCACAGCCATGTCACCTTCATGGATGAATCGGCAGGTGTTTCCGGGAGGGCAGCCGTCCAGCACCCAGAGAGGCCAGCCTCCGACTCATCAACTCATCCAAAGAGTACACGTGACTTAAATGTGCCCCGTCTTTTGTAGTAGATACACTGGGCGGGAACACCCAAGGACCTCCTGAAGAGCGGAGGCCACTGCGGAGGCCTGGGATCCTTGTCTTGTGACCCTCAGCCCGAACGGACATGGCCCCAAAGGCAAAAACCCAACACTCTCCCGGCTGGAGCTCAAAGACGGGTGAAGCTCTGGCCTTAGCAAGTCCCTGTGATCGTCCCCCCAATCCCGACCAGCCAGCAGGAGCTGCCAGTAGCCACCCCCGTGACTCATCCAGTATACAAATGGGAAATGAGTGATCATTCATACATAGTTGCATTTTTCTTCCTGGAGATTTATTCTGGATTATTACCTCTGACACCACTCATATACCAAGAATGGCTTTTGTACCAAAAAAACAAAAGAAAAATGTGAGAGAGCTTTTATGTTCTTAGAGATTCATTTAGCTGGATTCTACCTGGCATCGGTACACCCACACCTCTGTCAGATTTTATTGGCAGAAAACAGGACAGACCGACCAAGGAGTGTGCATTTTCCATGTCCTCGAAGTGCCGTAGCATTCCAAAATTTCACAACGTTCTCTCCCACGGCCAGGTGAATACAAAGTGATTCCAAAGGGGCATGCAGGGGTGAAGGACAGAGGGAGAAGAGAGGGCATGGAAATTCACAGAGAGGGGCCCGAGAGGGATGATGGTAGCTTTGTCATCTCCTTGAGTTCTTCCAAAAGCATTTGTTCCTTTGCTCTTGAACCTCACTTGAGCTCAGCAGGCCACCTGGCTGGAGCTGGTAACAAGGACTCTGGTCACAGAGGTCTGTCTATGGGAGTCAAAGCAACTCTTGGTTGCCTAGGCAGACATCACACAGAGCAGAAAAGCAGGGCTGAATTTTTTTTTAAATATTTTTTGAGAGAGAGGCAGAGAGAGGGGGGACAGAGGATCCGAAGTGGGCTCTGCGTTGACATCAGAGAGCCAGATGCGGGGCTCGAACTCCCAAATGATGAGATCGCGACCCAAGCTGAAGTCAGATGCTAAACCGACTGAGCCACCCAGGAGTCTCTGAATTTTATCTTTAAGATGGGGGTGACCCAGAGCACAGCCTCTCCCAGGGATTAAGTGGCTAATAGCAATGACACTTCGCGGCCGGAACAAATGCTAAGTGACTGCTTGATAATGGACAACTCAACAGTGTCCAAGCCTGTTTTGTCTTCTCCTTCCCTGACAGATGGACACCACGATGCCTCTCTCCACTGACACTCAGAGAGTCCACCGTTCTCGAAGAAACAGTCTTATCAGCCCCAGATCCAAAGGGCCACTACGGCCTCAACACCCTTTTTTTTTTTTTCCACCAGCCTCTGGAACATGTTATCTCAGGAGAGTGAGAGTTAAAACAAATGAACTTGTAGCAGGTGGAGAGGAAGACAGAAAGACTCCGGAGTCCTTCCACCTCGCTCCAGCCAGGGTCATTTCCCACCCAGTTGTAGGGATGGTCGAACGCTAGCTGCACCTTCAGGCTGCCCGGGACGAGGGGGAGCAGTCGCGTCCTAGCTCAGGGACTGTACAGAATTGCCGCCAATAAAGTACTTTCTCTAGCTGCCACAACTCGCAAGAAAGGCTGGATATTCCAGATGCGTCAAACTGGGGAAGCCGCCCGCAGCTCAGTCACCTGCCCCCCTCCTGAGACCCCGATGGAGGCAAGAGGTACCACGACAGTACCGTTAGCAACAGCTGGGAGCTGGGGTTGGGGGGATCACCTAGGGGCTTGCGAAACCTTTTCTGTTCGCTGCTGAAGGTGAGAGTCAAGAATCCCAGAGAGCCCCCCCCACCTCACACTCACCCCCAAATAATTCTCTTGGAATTAAGCAGCTTGAAGCTTCGAGGCTCGGACAAGGCTGCCTACCAGACGGGCTGCCTCAGCTGTCCCGCGGCACCTGCATTCCCTGATCTGAGAACACCGTGTGGCCCCGGCAAGAAGTCGGTCTGTCGGAATTCCTCTGGAGAGCTCGTGAATGGGGGACAGGGCAGCCAGCTGGCCGGCGGCCACGCCGAGCACAGAGGCAAGCGTGCGCGCGCGGTGCCAGGTGTGTTTAAAGTTCGTCTTACCTTTGGTCCCCCCAATGCCCGCGTGACGGACGGTATTGTGGGAAGGTGTATTCAGCCAGCCATGTGTTTCTGTCAGAGTGGCTGGAAATAAAAGGGAGGTGGCTGGGAGGGAGGCCGCTTTTGTGCTCGGGGGTAAATACCCGGCTGGCTGGCGAGGATTCTTCCCTCCTTTCTTCGCGTTCACGGGGCCGGGCGGGCCGAAAGTTGCGCGCTTCCCTAGCATTCCTCCTTCTCCAGAAAAACGCGAGTCCGGGCTGCGGAGGATTCCTGTCCCTCCCCGGGCCGGCCAGCCTGAGCGATTACAGCGACCGCTCGGCAGTTAGCGGAAGCCCAGACCTGAGTCGCCAGAAGATTTCTGACTGTGGGGCATTGCTCTCCGTACAGAACTGCTCCCAAGGCAGTCGGCACCCAGGAGGAAACACGCCAAAGAATTTCTCCTCCATTAAATTATGAGGTGAGCTGCAAAAACACGACTAAATCACCCCTCGTCCAAGGCTCACATGAGCCCCTTGACTAAGAAAATAACTTTTCAGGGCTAGGTTCTCAGCAGCCATTTGGCCCGACACCAGAGTCCCTCTCCGTGATTTCAGAGACCAGGAGGAAAGAACGTTCTTGGCCTTCGAGGAGCCAGGAGATGATCGCCCAAAAACAGGCGCCCTTGGCTTTCCAGGCCGAGCCCCTCAACAGAGCGGAGGGAAAGTGTTGGGGTGAGGCATAAGTCAGCCAGATGGAAACACCTCGGCCCGTGCTGGCAAGACTAGGAGGCCTGAACGGTCTCGCCACGCCGCCGAGCTGCGCCAGGCATGGACGCCCCGCTGGCCCTCGGAAGCGGTGTTTAACGCTCATGCAGGCAGCAGGCGGGTGCGGTCAAGGGCGGCATGGACTTTGTGTATCAGACTACCACGGAATGAAAAAAACCTCGCATCTCCAGCTGGCTCAGGGGCCAGTCTGTGGGCAGGCAGCAGCTGCGGCTCTCGGCCCCCACCCCCCTAGCAGGGCCTAGAGGAAAGCCATAGCTCCGGGTCAACCCCTCCCCAAACCAGGAATGAGAGCATCACTACCGCACAGAACCTCCGCCTTCAGTGCTCCTGAACCACGTGTGACATTTTCAAAGGCAGGCCAAAGCCATTCCTAAGACTCGGTCCCTTCAAGACCTGGAAAGAGGTGGACTTTTGCCCCCAGATGGTTCGGAAATGCGAGTGCTATGGTGCATGTGTCCCAAAACTGCCCGAAACGGCTACCGAACGGGAGCCCCGCTAGGAGCTCTCTGCGAGAGGGAACCCGCGTGTGTGTGCGGTAGGCTCCCAGCATGAGGGCCTGGGAAGCCTCCTCAGAGCAGAACCGCTCACCCACAATATTTAGGGAGGGATGGTTTGTCATGCAACGCAATGCCCAGGACTTCCAATGAGAAGGCACGGCACTCTCCTGTACCACCAAGCTCCCACACCCTTGCTTCTGACCTTTGGCTGAGGTGCCTTGTGCTATGTACTCTCTCCACTCCCTAGGAACTCCCCCGATGAAAAAGGAAATAGGAGAGACCTGAGCAGACCCTCCCCCGCTCCCCGCTCCCTGCCAAGGGGCAAGAAAGGCCAAGCTGGACAGGCTGACCCGGACCCTCTTTGCTCCACTGTCTTGGGGCAGAGCAGGGGCACCGCGTCAGGGGCACCTGGCCGCGTCTCCCACCGGGCCTCCTACCCAGTACACACCAAGGCCTCTCCAGACACCACTGCTGTGTGAGGATCCGGGGCACGTGGACTACTTTTCTCCGCAAAACTCTCAACCCGAGGTCGGGGCCACGGCCGCCTCAGAGACGGGGCGACGCCAGGAGAGGAGGCATCGTGCAGGGTCCTCGGACCTCACACCCCTGGGCCGCTTACGTCATTTGTTGGGGGCCCGGGAAACGCAGGGGGGGTCCGCCTGCAGAGGCTTGAGGGGACAGCTGCAGCTCTGCCAGCACGTGGGCCTCGGCCAGAACAAGGAAGGCCGTGGCAGAGAAGCTATTCACTGTCCTTCCTACGCGGGGTGCGGCAGACCCACAAGCGTGGCTGCTCCCAGTGTCACCACCGCCAGCGGCCAACAGGTGGCAGGAGAGCTTTGGGAAGCGCTCACCTGAGGGCTGTGGCTGGTCCCATGGCTGCTGTCCGCAAGGGCCGAGGTGTAGCTCCAACAGGCAGGGGAAAGAAGAGCCAGACAGAGGAAGGAGAACGGGTCCCCAGGAGCCACGCAGCCACGTGCATCCTGTGGGTCCCTGAGCAGAGAGGGTCCAGGCCTGGAGCCCTGAATCTCCCCACCTGGGGTCTGACCTGGCTAGCCGCAGACCCCTGTGGGAGTCTGGGCCTAGAGGGTCCCCGCGTCGGGGTGCAGATTCCCTCCCCCCCCCCAGCTCCTGCAACACCCACTCCGCCCCGGCAGCCCCTGGACAGACCACACAGGCCAGGGCCAGTCCAATCCAGGCTCGTCCCCTGTCCACAAGCCGGTTTAGAATTACTTGGAAAGATCAAGAATCCAGAGCGGGAAGTAACTGCTGGAGGCGAGAGACACGGCCCAGAGATAGGGGGGTCGTGGCTGTCACTGGCACCCCTTCTTAGCCTCTTGCCATAAGCGGTGATGAGAAAATTATGTGTTTTGAGAACCGGAACGGCAACGGAGCAGTTTCTCCTCTTTGTAAATAACTCTAACATTTCCTACCGCCGAATTCCAAAGCTAACACAGGGCACCCCGCAGAAGTGCCACGGCACTTTGTTATGTGCGGCCTCACACGTTACAGACAGTGAAAGGAATCCATCAGGCTTAATTGGTTCTGCTCTGGTCAGAACTGAGGTCTCTCGAAGCCTCCCATATACTTTACAATTTCAGGTTTGAGAACCCTAAACTAATGACGTGAAACTAATGTAGTGTAACACCGAGTGCCCTCTCTGCCAGTAGGAAATAATTTCTGCCGTGCTTCGCAAAACCAAACCAAACCAAACAAATAAATCAAATGATTTTACAATGTGGAAAAGCCGTGAGCGGGCTGGAGCCCGAGCCCTGTTCGGGGGAAGCCGGCGGTTTGGGCGGCTGGAGCGTCTCGGCCACCGGCCGCCAGCAGCTTTGCTGGGCTCTCCCGGTGCCTGCGGTGGGAGCTGCCTTTGAGCCTCCTGCCCAGCACGCTCGGGAAAACAACCTGGGCCGCAAATCCGAAATGACACTTTTAACAAATACAATTTCAGCGTTTCTACTGCGATTTAGAGAGAGGACGATGGCCTCACCTGGGAGTCAGTATTAAGTAATAAGCTTGTAATGTATTTGCTGATGGCGATATACAGCCTGATTCAAATGAATTTTAAAACAAGCTGCTGATACGGCTTGTGCTTAGAAGGGAAACAAAGCTGGCGACTGCGTAGATTTAGCCAAAGGGCAGACATACAGACATGTATGCGAAGTTGATCGGTCCTGGTGCTCGCTAAACAACCAGGGCAGACTTTAACCTTCAGGTTGGTTCTTTATAAAGATTTACAAGAAAACGTTTTCTTCCCTGCACCAACGAGAATATATAATCGTAGAATATTAAACGTTTAAGGAACTCTGAAGGCAGGCTCCAACCCTGACGATTTCAGCTTCTCACAAGTGTAGACCTTTTTTTTTTTTTAATGCGTTCTCTTGATTGTGAAATTGCAATTCGTTAATGAAAGAGAATTGGTTGCATCTGTCTGTTTACAGGTTTTTAATATCCACCGGTCATTTAACCAATGTAGAGAACAAATAAATATTTCCCCCCCATGTCATTTTTTTAATTTCCCAGAAACAAGCGCTCCTTTATTATCTGTGACCTACTCAAATGAGAATTACTGTTAAAGAGTTGCAGGTTTTTATACGTGCTCGAGCGCTTAGAGCCCAGCGCGCCCTATTTCTCTGGAGCATTTTGGTCCAGCTTACGTGCAGTCTTACCTGCCTACCTTATATTACTTGGGGTCGGGTAACGCCTAACGCTTTGGAAAAGAGAAACGGGCTACCGTAAAAGAGAGAAAATAAGTGTTTAGTCAAGACGGCGTCGGTCGCAGCAAGCAGAAAGCGACTCTCGTCCCCGTGCTAGGAGCTCCGCGTTTATTTTGGAAAACGCAAACAAACACAGGGGCAAACCTGGGTGGATTAATAAAACCCTCCAATCATACAACCAGCTGTCTGCGGCCCCGCGTCCACGTTGGGCTTCAAGGGAAACGCTCACACAAAACTGGGCTGGCCGCATTTCTTGAAGAAATTAAGGTGATCTGAAACCACGCTGACACTGTAGGTCTACAAATCATTTATTATTCGCTCATCCGCCAGAGGGAAAGTGTCTACGGGAACCTTCTATACACGAACCCTTGTGTTTCTGAGAGCCCAAGCACAAAAGAGCAGCGTTCAGGGCCGCCGGTTAGAAATGATGACAATTAGACCTAATGCCTGACCACGGCCGCTTGCCCTGTGGTTCGGACGCCACGCTACCATCGGAAGCATGTGATCGGCCCTCCAGATGCCCGTTATTAATTGCACGCTCTTTGATGTCTGGACGTCGGTGGGGATCTACAAAGGCGTTCGTGTAAGAAAACGATGCCTCCTGAAATATCCCCAAGTCACTGACTGGGGCACTGCGGGTTCCCCATTTGTCTGCTCACCTTCAGCGGCGCTGTGAAAATACTCCCCCAAAGTCCAGACATGCTGACCAGGAGTTTCGGCAAAAGAAAGATTTTAAAACTGGTCTAAAATTTCTGCTTCCAGGGGAGAAAAAAAAAAATGGCCCATCTGCTCATTCGAGAAGTATCTATGTCATTGAAAGCAACACATTTCTAACACGCTTACGGTTCAGAAATTTGCAGGAACAGAACTATAAAGAGAGAGAGAGACACAGAGCAGGAGGCAAGAAAACAAAGGTAAAACACTTTCAATGGACAAGTGAATCCAGGCCGCCTCGTCTCGATACCTACACTTCCCTGAGGTTTATTGTCTCCCGAGAGACAACTTGGTTTTTTTAAAGGCTTATCATGAAGGAAATGGCTGACGAGAGGTGCCTTTCTTTTCTCAGGCAGAACTCAAATAAAGAGAGAGAGATTGTTAGAACGTGGCTTCTTGCGTGCCATTTCAAAACAAACAGAGTTTTGTTTTTACAAACCATTTATTTGGGGGGATTTATTTGAAGGAAAATTTTCCTTCGCAAAGAAAAATTTATAGAAAGCTACATGTACAGATTACTTGACCCACTGCCTATCATAACATCTTTACACATATCTCAAGGATTTAGCAGAGCGAAAGGCAAGGAGCAAAGAGGGTTTGAAGGGCAGCCCGGCGCGGCTTGCATGGATGGCTGCTTTTCTATGCAGAGCTCAGGAATACATCCATCCCAGAAATATTGGTTTCTCATGGGGAAAAAAAAAAACCTTTGAGCCACCAAATATTGAATACTTTCACATTTCTGGGCAAGGTCTTTGTGCCATCTGGAATCAGGTACTCTACTGACGCCTGTATGTTCAAATACGAGGTTTTCTCTCATTCTCTGCAACCCTCTCCCCGCACAGAGCGGAACAATCTCACCTTTGCAAAAACAGAGGGGGGGGACGAGACAACTAAAAAGGTGAACTTTTAAAGAAAAAAGCCATCTCTTCCGAAGAGTGAAGCTGATGAAAATCATCACGCCGGCGTCTCTCTTAGAGCGAAACTAAATACCCTCCGACAGACCTCTAGAAGAAACCGACCGCGTACTCGCTGTCCGAAAGGAGGCACAATTAGAAGTATAGTAAATATTTAAAAGAATCTCCCTGCCCCCAAGAAGACTTGGTAAATCAGACATTCGCAGCCAGGAACCCTGGAATCTCGAGCCTCCTACTCCTATTTTGCAGGCGGGGGCGGGGGGTGTACAAAATAAATGTGGAGACGGGCTTTCCAAATGTTTCAAGATCCCCTCTGCAAACGGTATCACAGTCTGTCTGTGTACAAGCCCTGCAAACCTAACGATGTATTAGCTCGATGTAAACCCTCTGAGTTCCCAGTAAATCTAAATATGTACGAAATTAAAATTGAAACAAGGAACAAGTCTAGTGTTAGTCCTTTCAAAATACTAATTTAATAACTCTCCAAGAAATAGAGTGTTTTAGGAAAAGCAGCCCAGATGTCAGCATATAAAATCGAGCTATAAAGTGCCCTTCAAATATATTTCAATCATTTTTAAATATTTACATTTAATAAGAACAAGTTTTTATGGCAAGAGAGAGGTAATTACACTTATCATTAATGGAAAAATGTAGTTTTAATGGCTTGTATATTGATTCGCAAAGGTGAAATAGTAACCTAAAATATGTCATTGTCTTTTTTTTTTTTTTTCAGCTCGGCAATTTGTTGCTTTTTCGCAAAAGCAAAATATGAAACGCGAGATGTGCCGGTCGGTGTGAAGGCTGGCAGCGGGGGAGAGCCATGGCTGCAAACACAGCCCCTCTCACGCATTCTCCCCTCTTTCTGGATGTCTCCCGTTCTACTAAAGTGAAACCCCAAGTATTTGTGCTTTGGGGGATAATTAGAAGAATCTTATCAGACTTTTATAGCC
This sequence comes from Paguma larvata, assembly GCA_030068075.1. NCBI lineage: Eukaryota > Metazoa > Chordata > Mammalia > Carnivora > Viverridae > Paguma > Paguma larvata. The sequence goes on from CM057826.1 coordinate 121,988,368, forward strand.
CTTCCTAATGAGGCTATTTATTTGGCAAACATTAGCCAGCAGAAGGATTAGTAACACCTTGATAGGGCCCTTACTGAAGCTGCTGCCCTCCTGCCTGCTACACACAAAAGCCTATCTTATCAAGGGAACAGGCTGGGTGCAGGCAAGCCACGGCTTCTGAAAATTCACCAGAGGTCAGCCTTCATTAGTCAGAAGTTCTGAGACCCAGAGCAGAGGCAAATTCAGGTTTGGCCACTTTGAGGCCAGCCACCCTGAAGCAACTGAGAGCAGGGGTTGCTGAGACGACAGGGAGGGGCCGTAGCCCAGGAATCATCTGGGTGGTTCCTGGGGGAAACGTCACGGACTCGCAGCGCACCGTTGCCGCTGGGAAGGGCCCGGGGCCTCCGCATCCCAGGGGCCTTCCTCTTTACAAGGAAATAGATGTACTTCGGGGATCTCAGAGAACAAAACGAAATAGTCTTCCGAGGCTTCGTCCAGGCCAGCCAGGAGAGCAAGTCAGAGGAGTCTGGTTGGCTACCTGTCCTAAAACACCACGCTCCTGGCCAATGCCCTCTTTCTTTTGTTGCTCTGACATAATCTCAAAGAATATTCATCAAAAGCAATTTTAAAAGCGCTTTGAGATGAATTCATAAATAAAATATTCTCACCTCTGGCAGGGAGGGCAAAGGGCTTTACGTGTCTGGACTGGGAAGCCCTGATACATTCTGGAACTCGAAGAAGGGCAGACTAGAGAAATAAACAAACCGCTCGGGCCAGCTTTTCAAAATCGGCCAACGTGGAATTCCCAGTCCAAGGCTTCTGACTTCATTTTGGGCGACCTGGCTAGCAGGGACGGCCTTGAGGTGGGATGACAGGGGTTAGGTTTGCAAATGACCTAAGGTGGATAAATATTTGTAAGACACTTCGAGAGTTAACGAGCTACACAAGCACCGAGCTCCAGAAAAGGCCTCCATTCGGTCACTTAGGAAAATTTTCAGGGGAGCTCATGTTTGAAGCCCAAACCTAAATGTGGCCTGAACCAGCAGCCCCCAATGGGCCCCGTGGCCAGGCTCCGGGTGGCAGATGAGTTCATCGAGAATGCTCTATCCTGAATTTCTAAACTCTGGTTTCTGCCGTAACCAAACAGCCACTTTTTCACTGTCGGTAAACCCACCTGTGGGTTCTCTCTCGGGGATACTAGGTGAGCACGCCTTTCGGGCAAGGCCACTGGACCCTCACCGGAATTCGAGGGCAAAAAGGCCTGTCTAGGTGGCTCTCACCCCTCCTCCTGGAGGCAGCCTTGACAATAACCAATCCTTGGAAGGCAGGCAGGACTGAGGCTGTCGGCTTGGCCTCACTCTCTTTGTCTAAGACAGGAACCCTGACCACAAAAACAACTCTTGCGATTGGCACCGCTTCCATCGCTATAGCAACCGGCGCTTCTAGAAAGGCGAATGCATTGGTTTGGGACTCACAGCCAAATTAAAATTTCTGCAGCTTGGTGTGCTCCTGACTCGTCCCTTACCCCTCCTCTGGGACCGTCGAGAGCTAGGGTCCAGAGCAGCCGGATGACTACATAGCAACACCGGCCCACCGCTGCTGCATTCCGCAGAGGGTGGGCTGGGCCCCGTATGCCCCAAAATGCTGAGACAGGTGAGCCCCCAAAGGCATCTGCTGGGTTCCGATAGCAACAGAATATTTGTTGGACGGAAGTCTCTGTAGGGTAAGGAGAAGCAGGAGGATACTTTTCCAATCCTGCTATGGAAACAGCTGGGTCGGTGAGCATTTAGGCTCACACAGCCACAGAAAACCACGCTGGGCTCTGCTCCCGAGGGGAAGTGGGCTCGAGATGCCCGGTCCTGGACACTAGCAGACTGGAGAAGAGAAAGGCATTCTGGGCCCCTTCTGTCGCGAAAGGCCACACCGACTAGATGGTACTCAAGTACAAATGTATCCTGAAACCCTGGGTTCTGCCAGCCACACAACCTGACACCCATGGCACCTCAAATCCTTCCTTAACTTGATGGCGTGGGCATGCCGGTCCCCCCCCCCCCGCTCTCCCCCAGAAAGCAGTAAGAAAAGACTAGGAATGCTCAGGCCCAGCCTCGGGCCCACAGACGCGGCGGTTGGCAAGGACCTGAAGAACAGCCTGGTCTAAACCTTGGCCTCTTGGACACGTCTTTGGCCGCATCAGTCTCTCAGGCTGGGTCCGATATTCGTTCCTGACTGTCTGAGTCAGTCACAATTTGCAGTGAGGACCCATTCCACAAACTGAGAGAGACTGGAGATGGGCTATTAGCCGCAGCTCTTTTCATGTGGAATTACTTCTTCTGGCACTAATACGCCATCATCTGAAAGCCTTAACCCAAACGGACGGGCAGCCGCCCCAACCCCGGGCCGCCTGGACCCAGGCAGCGGTCTCCATGTGCTAGCTATTACCAGGTTGTTTGGTCCCGTCCCCAGTCAGCGTTTGTTGCTGCGCGCTGAGAAACTGCTGTCAGGAAATGTTCTTTTCTAAATTACATAATTAGGGTATTGGGGAGTGCAGCGAAGGCAGATTAGGGGCAGTACTAGTTCTTACTGCAAGCTATGATTCAAAGCACATAAGTAAACACTTAAACTACGTGAATGGTTTAATATTGATTAAACAATGACCTCCGAGACTCAACTCTGAACATGGTAGGTAGAAGGAGCTGGAAAGAGAAAAAACAAAGAGTCGGCTAAATAGTTGCATTGATTTAGAGCAAAGTGTGGACTTTGACCTGACAGATCAAATTCAGGATTTGGAATGATTACCTAAAATGAAGTCCTCGGTCCCGCCCCTGCGAGCCGATGGTGGGGCTGGGGGCTAAATGGTCAGGGGTGGGGAGGGGGCAGGGGGAACGGGGACGGGGGCAAGTTCTTCCCTCAGAAAGACAAGTTTCTCACCCACACCCACTTCCAGAAACGGGGACTGAGGCAAAGTGCCGGCTCAAATTGCATTTCATTTATTGTTTCTAACTACGGGCCACGGACTTCAACTTGATTAGAAAATTGTGCTGACGCTTCCTGTGAAGTGTATCCTGAGCCTTCCAAAGAAAGCTGGTGGGGGGGGGGGAGTTTTCTGCACGCGCCCGCTTCCTCTGACAGGCGTTCTCACTGCCTGGCGGGGCCCTTGGCCCAGCAAGTCTCAGATGCCTGGGCAGGTGGAGGAGCCGCCCGAGAAACAAAAGCAGGAGGCTCCGGGGAGGAAGCACTGGTGATGAGGAGGGTTCTCAGAGTCCCCAGGAGTAGGGGAAGGCGGCCCCCTGCAGGGCGTGGCTCAGACAACAGCCAACACCTCCCGGACGCTCGGACTTGCTTGTTTCTGGGAAGCTTCCACCCAGCTGGTCCCAGGGTCTTTGCCAACTCAAGGCCCGAAGCCGCCCCTCGTTTCATGTGCACGCAGACCTCAGCAGGCCCTGTCATCTCCCTCCCTCCGGGCGCATCTTTTGGGTTTGCTCTTCCTTCCCCTCGCTGCATTCAGGGCAGACGAGTGTCCGTAGGAATGAGGGTACCAAGAGATAAGAAGGCCAAGGATGAACGCTACTGGGAGTTTCTAAAAGGTTACACCATATTAAGCATCTTAAATTCATTCTTCATCACGAGTCCTCCCGACAACCTTTGTTGGCAGGTATTATTATCTGTCCCCATTTTTCAGATGGTAAAAGTGAGGCTCAGTAAGGGTAACTGGCCCCGATCACAGCATTCTTTTAAGTTTATTTATTTTGAGAGAGAGAGAAAGGGAGGGGCAAAGAGAGAGGGAGAGAGAGAATCCTAAGCAGGCTCCTCGTTATCAGCGCACAGCCTGATGCAGGGCTCAAACCCATGAACCCTGAGATCATGACCTAAAGCTGAAATCAAGGGTCAGACTCTTACTAACTGAGTCACTCAGGTGCCCCCAGATCACAGCATTTTTATAATTTTATTTATTTAACAAACCCTTACATAGCTCTAATTTTGTGCCCGGGGCTGTTCTAAATGTCTGATACATTAACTGATTAAATCCTCAAGGCAACCTCGAGTAACAGGTATTACTATCCTCAACCGAAAATGAACGGGGGCCCCTGGCTGGCTCAGTCAGTTGGGTGTCCAACTCTTGGTTGCAGCTCAGTTCATGATCTCATGGTTCACGAGTTCGAGCCCCACGTCCGACTGTGCGCTGACAGTGTGGAGCCTGCTTGGGATTCTCTCCTTCTCTCTCTGCCCCTCCCCTGCTCATACTCTCTCTCTCAAAAAGAAATCGATAGACTTTTTGTAAGAAGAAGAAAATGAACTGAGAGAGAGGTTAAGTTGCTTGCCCCAGGTCACATAGCAAGTGACTAAGACAAGATTCTAAAGTTGACAGTCTGACCCCAAAGCCCACGTTCCTAACCAGACAACAGGACTGTAGGCAATCCTTCACAAAAAGTCCTTCAGAAAACAAACCCATCCAGCGTACGCAAAGTGGCTCTGTGAGAAACAGCGGTGGCACTGTATGGATGTGGAGAGAGCACTGGACTCAGAGTCTAGAAGCCTGGCTCCAGCCCCAGCTCTGCTCTGTAGTGATCAGTGAAGCCCCTCCCCTCTTTGAGCCTAACTACCACCTAGAACCTAAGGTGACTGGAGCCCAGGGCTCCTTCATGGTCTCAAACTTGGCCTCTAGAAAATTAATGGGATGCATAGCAGTCTGCCAGGAGGGCCAGGGGATCGGGGAGTTGTAAGAGGTGAGCTGCCCTGCTCCTTCCCAGAGCCCACCCCCTTCCCCCTCAAGCCAAGCTTGGGGGGAATTCTCCGTGGGGGAAGTCACAGCCACTGCCTTCCTCTCGTCCATCTGCACAGTTGCTCGGCTCCCAACAGAACGTACAACCGCTTCCAATGATGGGCCCGTGTCTGCCAATGCTCTATGAAACCAGTGAGCACCGGGTACACAAGGGGCCACAGGGTGAAAATCCTGACAAGTTTCTTTTCATTTCTGTGTTCAAAATGTCCAAAGAGTAAAAATAACCATATCCCTCCCATGCATGGCTGTCAACAGCTCAAGTGCGATGCATGCAGAACCCACCAGGACGCTTCAGACAAAGGCCTCCAGCTCAGCCGCAGCCCTGCCCGGGGCCTTCCTCTGGTCCGGCTGTCGTTTGGAGACCTCCTGCTCTCGCTGTGGCTTGGGGCTCTGCTGCCACCTCCCAACCGTGGCGCAATCCCCCGCAGCCAAGCCAGCTCGGAAGTCTGGGTTACGTACCACGCACAGCTGATCGTCAGTACTCCGGTTCCGTGTAGGCGGACTGCCTCCTTGCTAAAATGTGGTACCCCAGGCATCAACACCGGTAGCACTTTCCTGATCCCACGTGGACACGCACAGAGCAGCAAAAACGTTGAGTCGCCTGCTATGCGCGCTCCCAGCGCAGGTTGAACGAGGTGACCCTCTACCTCCTGTTTCAGCTCTCATCTAGCGATTCCAGTGTCTATATGGCGCCCTGTTTGCCACATACTCGTGTTTCTGGTTGGTGATTCGGCTGTTGGAAACAGCCCCTACATGTAGCGCTCAAGGGCTGTCTGACTTCCCTAAGTGCAGGAAGGCTGTGGTGTTTCTCCCGGAGACAATATCCGTGTTGGATAAGCTTCGATCAGGCATCAGTTAAAAGCGCTACTGACCATGAGTTAAAGTCAATCAATTATATGTATCAAATATAGGTTAGTCTACCAAATATCAATTTATGCACACACACCTACTAAACGAAAACCTGTTACGTTATATATTGATCAGCTGAGGAGTACGTTGGGACCAGAGGCTCATGGGAACTGCACACCGTACCTCCCCCGGGAACAGCAGGCCAGCCCTTGTTATTTCAGGGTCGTGGTGACATTCTTGAACAGAACCACTGTGAATAACGAGCATCGACTGGGGTGTTATTCCTACTGAAGGTGGCTTAAGCCTTCCAAGGACTGCGAACAGAAAGGAGGTATATATAGGGCCAGCAGCTGGTGTCAGCTACCATTCCTGCAGACTGTCTTCCCAGACTAGAATCCTGTCTTTTTTCCATCATAGTGTTTAAAATAGTAGTAAGAGAGGGGTGCCTGGGTGACTCAGTCGGTTCAGCGTCCGACTTCGGCTCAGGTCATGATCTCGTGGTTTGTGAGTTCAAACCCTGTATCAGGCTCCATGCTGACAGCTCAGAGCCTAGAGCCTGCTTCAGATTCTGTGTCTCCTTCTCTGTCTGTCAAAAATAAACAAACATTAAAAAAAATTAAATAGTAATCATAGTATGAGCTGGGAACATACTAATGACTTCACACGGAGCACACGGCACCTCATCTAATCTCCTCGTGCCCTGTGGAACCTGGATGCCTAAGGGCCTCACGCCCGAGCATGCTTGTGCTTTCACGGAAGGTGGTCTCTACCCTCACGGCCCTGAGCTCCTCGAGGAGAAGCCTGGGCATCGTGAGAAAGGCCATTGCTCTGAAGATTTGTAGACCATTTTCCAACTCTGGGGTGCGCAGCAGGGAAAGCAAGACCCAGAGACTCAGTCCAGCCTTGAGACAGCGGCCTTAGAGGGCAACCAGCCTGTCCCCCGCACCCAACCCAGACCCCCAAAGCCACCACCACTGAGCATCAGGCCACTGCAGAAGGCGCCATACCGACTCCCCTCGCCCAGTATGACAGCCACCAGGCGAACCCTCTCCTTCCCAGCCGGGCATGGTGGAAGAGCCCAGACACCAGCCTGATCTCAAGCTCCACCCCACCCGTGCTGACATGTGAAAGACTGAGCATGACGCCACTTGGTACACGGTGGCCCTGGGCCATCACTGGCTTCCCGATGTGGCCCTGAGCAAACAGCTCCCTACTCTAACCTCTGGTTTCTCTCGTCTCGACTGCAAAACGGGAACAATCATTCTCCAATGCTTCACATCTACGATCTCACAATTTTAGGAGAGACAACACAGGCAGGGCCAGGAAGGATCACAAAGACAGTGACTGTTATTGCTGCTGATGAATTAAACGAATATTAAAGTAATATTCCCTGGTCGGGGGGCGCCTGGGGGGCTCAGTCAGGTGAGCATCCAACTTTGGCTCAGGTCATGATCTCGCAGTTCGTGGGTTCGAGCCCCGCGTCAGGCTCTGTGCTCACAGCTCAGAGCCTGGAGCCTGCTTCAGATTCTGTGTCTTCCTCTCTCTCTCTCTCAAAAATAAACAAACTTAAAAAAAAAAAAAAAAGTAATATTGCCTTGGAAGGAGGCATACAAGGCATTCACTGACCCATCGTGATGCCAATTAGCTCTAGGATATGGAAAGTGCTGCTCACAGGCAGAGAAAGTGGGAAAGACTGAGAAGGGCCACCTGAAAGGGGACCGGAGGGAGCAAGGGACCCCCATCCAGCTGGCCCTCAGAGAAGAGGGCTGAGCGGCAGGAGGAGGGCCAGGACAATTCCATCCTCCCGCTGCGAGGTAGGACCTGTGGCCCTCGAGCCCCCACAGCCCCACCTGCCTCTTGGCTGCCCCTGCCGGAAACGGCACCGGCCGGCAGGAGCCCAGGTAAGCCGCCCCAGGTGCAGCAGTGACCTTGGCTGCAGGAAGTCCTGTCACCCCCCTGCAGCTAATTGCAGCCACAGCGGAGGAGCCAACCTAATTACCCAAAAGTATGTGGCTCCCACATTCCTGGGCCACCACACATTCTCAGCGCTCTGGCCCCCGCCTCTCGCGGCGGCCGTTCCGCTGAGCCCCCAGAGAGGGTCCTCTCTCCTGCGCTCTCTAGAAGCTCTTCGGAGCCGCCCGGCAGCAACTCCCCGCTCTCCCTTGCCTGCCGCTGAAGCACTTAACCTTCATCTTTCGCCCAATGTAAATATTTAATCCTGTACATTGAGAAGCTGCCCACCACCTGCCCTCACCCTGCTCTGTCCTCATCCAAGTGGTCTCCCTGTCGGACCTGGGAGCCAGGATGAGACGTGAAGGGCTCCCCACCCACCAGAGCCCCCCACCCGGCCTGCCACGCCGCTGGCATTTCACCACCAGCCCCAGGAGTGATGAGCACCCTTGAGCTCTACGACCTGGGGCCGGAGCGTGTGATCTGAGCCTCACTCATCTCAGCTGGCCATCGGTCCCACCACCCCCTCCCTCGAAGTTCCTGAGAGACCGGATTCGAACCTGGTGCCTGGCACATGACAGGTAGTCCGTGAACGTTTACTGGATCCAGGGGTGAGCCTTACGTCTACGGAGCATTAATGATGGGCCAAGACCCTTGCACGTCGCTGACGGTGCATCCACCCACATGGTCGTATCCCTCCCTCCCCACGCCCACTCTAAGGGAGTTCAAGTACGCCAGCCTACTTCTGCCCAGGACCTGGAGACGCGGAGTTGGAGGGTGGACCCATCTAATCATTAAGAGCTGGCTGGAGGGGCGGGGGGGACACACAGAGAAAAGGAAAAGTGGGGCGTGGGAGGGAACTGCACAGGATGGGGACTGCAACCCTCGCCTCCCCCGCAGAGGACAATCAAGGGACAGCGTTCTCATTACTTCTGGCAGCTCCACGGTGTGGAAACAGCGTGCGGGGCCCTGGGGCAGTGAGGGTTACACGCCCATTATCAATTTCGGTGCTCACCACACCTCCCAAGGCGGATTTTTGTCTCCATTAAAATGATGAGGAAATGGAGGTTCAGAAAGGTTAAACGATTTGCCTGAGGTCACACAGCGAGTAAGAGGGCAAGTCGGAGCAGCTGAGACCGTGCTCCTGACCATTTCACACTGCTGCTTGCTCCTCATTCATCGCTTCGCCCTCAAAGGGGGCAGGGAGCTGCCCACTGAGCAACTCCTGCCAGTTCGCCAGGAAATGCTACCTCATGAACCCACGTCGCTTCCCCCACAGGCACCGGAGCCCCCAAGTGCAAGGAGGCTGGGCCCTGCGAGGACCCATAGAGAAGGGGCAGGCCGGCCGGAGGAACCCCTCGCCTCCTAGTCCTGCACTAGTTTGAACCAGTTCAAACACAGGGCAACAGTGGGGTGGTGACGAGCACCAGGACCCTGAGCGAGGAGGGCCATGCGCTGCCCAAGATGGCTAGGAAAGCCAGGGAGGCTTCTGGGAGGAGGAGAACTTCGTCCGCCTGGAAGGATGAGGAGGACTGCAACAAACAGGACAGAGATCTGGTAGAGGAAGCCAGGAAGGCAAAAGGGTCGAGGTGAGAAAGCAGCATGAGAGAGCGGGCAGCTGGCAACCATGAGCCCTCAGAGGGCCCGTGTGTCTGGGTGAGAAGTCGGGTGCCCTGCCAGAGGCGGCGGGGTGCTGGCCTTCAAACAGCAGGCTCCTGGGAGCGAGAAGAGCAGAGTTGCGCAGGCACCTGCCGCCGCCCCAGGCTAACGTCTCTCTCCCTGTGCAGCAGGGGCGCCCCTGGCTCCGTGTCACCTCGAGCCCTCAGGTCCTCCTGGAAGGGTGAAATGCACAGCAGGAGCCCCTGAATCCAAGGGAATGTTCCTCCAGCCTTCCAAGGGACTCCTCCCACAGTGGATGCACACTGTATACTTCAGGGGTGCCTCGGGGGCTCAGCTGGTCAAGCATCTGACTCTCTGGGGACACCTGGATGGCTCAGTCGGTTAACCAACCGACTTTGGCTCAGGTCATGATCTCACAGCTCATGGGTTCAAGCCCCGCATCAGGCTCTGTGCTGACAGCTCAGAGCCTGGAGCCTGCTTCGGATTCTGTGTCTCCCTCTCCCTCTGCCCCTCCCCTACTTGTGCTCTCTGTCAAAAATCAATAAACATTTTTTTAAACTTAAACAAAAGCCTGACTTTTGGTTTTGGCTCAGGTCACAAACCCATGGTTATATGAGTACAAGCCCTGTATCGGGCTGCATCGGGCTCTGTGCTAACAGTGCAGAGCCTGCTTGGGATTCTCTCTCTCTCTCTCCACCGGCCCCCTGAGCACTGCACTCTCTCTCTCAAAATAAACATACATACATATGTAAATAAAGACAAGGAAGGAAGGAAGGAAGGGAGGGAGGGAGGGAGGGAGGGAGGGAGGGGAAGAAGGAAGAAAGATACTTCAGAGTGGAGAGAGGGCATGAGGTTGCCCTCGCCCCCACCAGCCACTCCTGCCTGTGGAGGGGAGCTGTGTGCCGCCGCAGGTGGGGTGACCCCCTTCCTCAGGGCTGCCGTGCCTGGTTCCCGGGGCCAGCTTCCAACCTGGGGTGCCCCTCCACCCTCAAGCATCCACCAAAGGCCTGAGCCCTACCAGAGAAGCCCATCTGGACCGCAGGAAGCCGCCCGTCTCCTTTGCATACACTCTCCGTCCCTTACCGGTCGAGCAGCTACTCCCTCTTCAGGCCTCAATCCGGACATGCCCTCCTTGCGAGTGCTCTCCCATGCCGCTCCCCCCCAGCCCGCCCATGCTCCCGCAGCTCTCCCTGCCACCGTGGTCCGCAGCTTGCCACCCCCTGCTTCACGAGGGGCGTCCTCGCAGGACTGTGACCCCAAGGGCAGAGGCTGGTTTAGCCTCTTTACCCAGGCTGTGTCCCCAACTCTAGCCTGGGCCATCGTCTGTGCTTGATAAATGCCAGCTGAAGCAACAATCCCACAGCCCCACGTCCTGACCTCTGGGCCAAAGGGGCCCCATCCCATCTCCCAATTAGACCACTGGCCCCAGGCATGAGGCCCAGTCTGGGCCTCAAGAGCGTTTCACACAGAAGGGAGGCTCACTAAAGCCTCCGAGGCCCCACAGTGCGCGAGCACCCCACCCTGAAGAGACCCCGCCCACTTCCATCTGAGCTATCTCCCAGGGCAAGACCCTGGCCCTGAGGAGGAAGCACGGTCAGGGTCAAAGATCGGGCTGCTCCTGCCCTGACTTTGCAGGGTGAACCCCTGGCTGCACGGCCCGTGGTCACCGGGCTCTCGCCCCAAGCCTCCCAGGCCACTGAGACAGGCCCAGAGGCAGGCAGCTGGCTCCCTCCTACCCCAAGAGGATTCTAGTTGTGCGATGTCACAGTTCTGAAGGCCCCCTCGGGCTGACACACACATGGTCCCTTTGCCCTCTTGGACCTCAACTGCTTTCTGTAAAAAGGACTTAAGCCCCTGATGCACCTTATAGGAATCTGAAGGGGCTTTTGAGCCAGGAGGGCATACCCCACCATCGCCCTCTTTGCTGTAGGAAAGCTCCCTAGAAACATGTAGCCAGGCACAAGGAAGGTATGCAGTAAAGGACACTGCTGGTGCACTTGGAAGAGAAAGTCCTACATGGACTCACAGGCAAACGGGGAGACTCCCCTCCCCACATCATCCCCACGCCCCCTCGCCAGGGGTGCAGGCCCCCGGCAGCTGTTTCAACTCCGATGTGCAACCCCGGCCGGTTCATAGGGGATGCTCTATGTTCGGTCCCACCTTCACGTTTCAGTCATGCTCCCTCTCTCTCACCTCCAGCGCCCTCCCCATCCTGTACCTGTAGACTGCACCTGTTTCAAGACCCAAATTCCAACGCCACTTCCAGGTTGTCCCCATGCTCTGTCCTGCCCACCCTAACCTTTCCTTCCTCATTGCGCATCAGAACTGGGTCTAACTGTCCTAGCCCGCCTGGTTAGGGCCATACTTCATTATCGCACAAGCTGGAAACTCCTCTGAATTAGGGGGCATACAAGGGCTAATTCACCAGTACGCAACTACCCTTATCTGGAATAAAATAAGAATTCTAAACGAATGAATGAGGAACATATGTATAAATACTTAAACATTCAGATACTCATAAAATACATGAAACACTTATTATCCTTAATATATAAAGAGCTCATATAAATCACTAACAGGAAAAACATTCATGAGAAAAGAGAAAATTACGTAGATGGTTAATTCAGGCAATAATAAATATAAGTGGTGATGAACTATACAAAAATACATTTTAGGTAATAAAAAAAAGGCAAATTAAAACAACAATAAGACATTCACTTTTTTCCCTAGGAAAACAGAAGAGATATTTAACCTTTAAACATTTGCTACCAAATGTTGGGGAGAGCAAAGGGAAGCAAACACTCTCCAACACTCCTGGTGGGAATGTAAATTAGTATAACCTTTCTGGAAGGCAACTTAGCACAAGGCATCAGAAACCCAAAAACCACAGACACCTTTCTCGTAAATTTAACTCCTTTAGCACTTACCCTAAGGAAACAATCGTATGAGTGATGCTCATACAAAGATGTTTATCACAGCAGTTGCTGAGGGCAGACACACAGAAATAACCACACAACCAAAGAGAAGAGTAGTTTTGAGAACCTGGGTACATTTATACCATTGGCCACCAAGCAGCCCCCACAAACGATGGCACAGAATGTGAAATGCTCCCATGATACAAGGAGGTGCACATAGCAATATATACCACGATACATTGCTAAGTGAGAACAAGTTATCAGAATGGCTCATACGGTTTATTAAGAAAAAGATGTATACATAGGAAACAAAAAGACTAGAAGACTTCAAAACGTTAACAATGGTTACCTCTATTCTTTTTGTTCCAGTTCTTCTAAAACTTAACGTAGAGTACTTACACAGAATATTACTTCTACATCAACTGTTCACGGACAAAGCCACTGACCAGGAGTCGAGACGGGAAAAGCCCTCCAATGATACTCCCAGGTTCACCTTCATCCTACCCCATGCCCCGCCCCCCCTACACACACACACAGGAGTTGGCATCAGTCATAACCCAGGTCACTGCATGCACTTACACACTCCCCACCCACCAAGGCTAGGTCACTAGCCGTCAGCCACCAGCCCAAAGCTTGTTTTGAACCTCAACTGGAACTATGACTAAGCAATATAACCCACTGCATCCTCGAACACAGTCCTAATTGCTACCAGCCGATGCCCTTTACCGGGAGCCCCCTGCAGCGCCCGTGGGAGGTGGTAGCCGACAGCTGTCCTCTGGACAGTGGCTGATCTCGGGCGTCCACAGAGCGTCAGAGCTACATGGTAATAAAGATGATATGGTAGAACCAGCCATGGGTGTAGCCCAGCCAGTCACAGCCCTTGTCTATGAATTATCGTTGCATTAATTCACGTAAGAGCTGTGACTTCACCCATCACAAAGAGGCCCAGTAAGCGCTTCCCTCGGGTCTTCCGCATTCTTGCAGCATGGGGCAGAGGAGCCATCAAGTGCGTGCTGACCGAGGCCCCTGGCCCAGCCGAGCCCAGCTCCCAGGCGGGAACGGGCAGTGAGGCAACGCTGACTCCACGCCAGGCACGCTGGGTGCACTTCACACACTCGAAGCCCTCAGAGCAACTTGGCCAGGAGATGCGGGGGCCCCGGCATTTTCGTCTCTCATCTGGGGACATGAAGCAGTGACGTGACTTTCTCGCGATCACACAACTGAGAGGCCGAGCTGAAAATGGAACTCTGCCCTTCCTGTCTCTTCCATGATACCACTTCCCAGATTACAGGACTCGGCTCCCCGATCACGTGACCTCCACCGCCAGAGCTGGAGAAGCCCGTGGCACCGGAATCAAAGCTGACCGAAGTACACAAACCCATGGCCAATTCCCCTCTCCCAGCCCTGCCTTTGCTCACAAACGGAAGAGCCTGGGGCCGCCCCACCGCCAACCTGTGCTAAAGATAGTATCGCGGATGAGGGGGGAAAATATTCAGCAAGTGCTCACCTGGTCCGAAAGCTGCCAGCCACCTGGTCTCATCCCAGCATGGTGGCCCCGTCCAAAGTGTCGGGGGCACCCTGCGCGCTGCTGGCGGGGCCCTGGCCCTGCTACTAGAGTGGACCTGGGTGGGTGGTGCTAGTGAGGGAGAGCAGAGCAAAGGGGGGCCCACCGTGCAGGACGCTGTTGCTGAAACCACGAAGCAAAATATTTTCATTCATGAGTTCATCCAGCCTAAACATGCATCTAATCCCCAGGAACTGACAGTTCAAAACGGCTCCCAGGCGGGAAAGAGACAGAGCGATTAGTTCAAATGCAGAAGGAGCCAGGCTTTACTGCTTATCACCCAGTGACCATCAGCAGAGTCAAGGAGCTGCCGGGGCTTACCATCTCCACGCCAGCCGAGAGGCCAGGTCTTAAAGGGCCAAGGGCCCAGCATCATCCACTCTCCGTCTGCCCACCCTCCTCCCTACCTGGCCCCTGGGACGGAAGAAGGGGCCTTTCTGCTTGGTTGTGGGGTACAGCTTCCCTTTTCAAGATGGGCCCTAATTTGATACAGCGGCCCAGGGAGAGTGAAGAGAGGGCACGTCTTGTCTCTGCACAAGCGGACCCCTGGTGTGTGCCAGGAAGAGCCTTCGGGTACCCACTGACCAAGGCGGGAGGGAGGAGGGGAGAAGGAAGGAAGCAAGCCATTTACAAAGCACTGTTCAGCACCAACCAGGCACAAGCAATGATTAGCATGGCTGGCCTTCTCTGCAAGGCTTAGGCCACTCTGAGCCTCAGGGGCCGGCCAGGCTGGCCAGGTTCTCTACCCGGAAGACAGACTGGCTGGAATAAGTTCTCCCATAGAAGCTTCCTGCGCAGAGAGTATTTAAACAATCCAGAATTCGCAATCTCTCCTGGAAGGCTAGGTTGCCTTAGGGACTCTGGGGCGGGAGGAGGAATACCCTTTTGGCCCCTGCTTGACTGAAGCTCTTGAAAAAAATTAGGTGCGGTAACAAGCCAGCCCCTTAAGAAACTAACTTTGTATGAAGGTGACATTAGGCGTATTCTTCCCCATAGGGGTCTCTCTCCAGCTCAGCGGAGCAATCTCGGGATACTTGGGATTCTGGCGACCCCTCCCTAGCATACTGGCAGTGCCTCCCGATTTTCTGGTGAGGAAACTCAAGCACCCAGACCGGACACACAGTTTGTACCCAGAGAGAACCCACAGTCCTGATTCCTGCCCCTGCAGGCTTGGGACCTCAGGCTGCAGCTTGTTTCCTGGTCTTCCACTTCCCGTTGTAGGAGACAAGGAGCGCCCCAAAGAACAAGGGACCCCCTGCGTCTGCTGTACCACCACAGGCCAAGCGTTTCATATGCTCTGGGCTAACCCCTCACCTTGCAAGGTCACGTCTCACTTTATAGGTGAGAAACCCGGACTTCAGACAGGTGACGTTAGGTGCCCCAGAGCACAAAGGCTCATATCAATAGGAGTTGGAGAATATGGCCCCCTGCTCCAAAAACCATGGGAGCCTCGAGACAAGATCCAGGGGAGCCCAGGACCTGCTTCCTCTTAGGAACTCCTACCCGGTGCCATCCCTTCTCAGGCATCCAGAGAAAACCCAGGAAAGGGGTCTCTTGCCTCTGGGTCGGCACAGTGAAAGTCAAACATGGGTGTGCATCCTTTTCCAGTCTGCCCCGGTCCCCTCCCTGCTACAATGCCATTGCCCTTCACCCACTCAGAAAGGGATCTTCTTAGAACCCACTCCCTGGGTGGCTGACTTACCCAAAAGAAATCCTGTCCTAATGGAAGGCTGTCTAGTTCCATGACAGACAACGGTTTTGGCACCATGAAGGTGATGTTGGGCAACTTGCCCCCAGACTACAAACCCTATGAGAACTTTTGCTTTAGCCGTGTTTATAGCCAGATTTAGTTAGAGAAAAGAACTGTACACTTACAACCACAATCCCGGGCTGGAGCACCAGCTCTGTGTGTGATCTCAGGGAAGATGTTGTGCCCATCTGAGGCTCAGTGTGCTCATCTGTCAGCTCACCACATCGGTGAAAAGACTGCACACACTAAGAAAAGGCTGCAGCTGGGATGCAGGCTTCAGTTATGCTCCCGGAATTGGAGACCGAGCCCTCAGCCCGGGCTGCTGGTACACCCCAAGCGCTCCTCTCCAAAATGTGCCCCAGAGAGAAACCCAAGGGCATGATTCCCCATGGATTTTCCAGGTCCTTGTGGTTACTTGCTGACTCGGCTCTGGGATACTGAGCTTCAAGATGAGCCCTGAACTCATGGCGCTGGAGTCGAATAACGAGGGAGAGTGGTCATGAGGGCGGGGCGGGAGCGCTAACCCAGCCCGACCAGTCATAGCCTCAGCTCTGCTCCATTTTAGCTGTGTGACCCAGGCCAAGTTACTGTACCACTCGGAGAGTCATACTCCTTATATTTTAAGTGTAATAATAGTATCTACCTCACAGGACTCATGGGAGAACAGGAAACACATAAAGGTCTTAGCACAGAGTCTGGTGCATGTAAGTGTGCAAGAAGCAACAGCCCCGTCAAATTATGTAACAGTCTCAGACTGGAACAAGGGTCACAGAAGGGTCTAGACCTGTACTTTCCTGTAGAAATACAAGGTGAATCAAATATATTTTTAATTTTCCAAAAGCCACCTTTTTTAATGTTCACTTATTTTTGAGAGAGAGAGAGCATGTGCAGGCACACTCAGGGGAAGGGCAAAGAGACAGGGAGACACAGAATCCGAAGCAGGCTCCAAGCTCTGAGCTGTCACCACAGAGCCTAAGGCGGGGCTCGAACCCACGAACAGTGAGATCATGACCAGAGCTGAAATAGGAAGCTTAACTACTAACTGAGCCACCCAGGCGCCCCCAGAAGCTACTTGGTTTTCTTAAGTCTACTTATTTATTTTGAGAGAGAGAGAGAGAGAGAGAGAGAGAGAGAGAGAGAGAGAGAGAGAGAGAACGAGTGTGTGCACATATGAAAGAGAATCTCAAGCAGGTTCCCTGCGGTCAGCACAGAGCCCCACATGGGGCTCCATCTCACAAACCACAAGATTATGACCTGAGCCAAAATCAAGAGTCAGATGCTTAACCCAATGAGCCACGCAGGCACTTAAAAAAAAAATTAAACATAGTAGCTAGGGTGCCTGGATGGTTCAGTCAGTTGAGCATCTGACTCTCGACTTTGGCTCAGGTCACGATCCCAGACTCATGGGATCAAGTCCCGCGTCAGGCTCCATGCTCAGCACAGACCCTACTTAAAATTCTCTCTCTCCCCTTTGCCCAACCCTCCCCTGCTCATGCTCTCTTCTCTCTCTTCAAAAATTAAAAAATAAAAAGCATGGTAAACCACTGAGATTAATCTTAACACATTTTCTTTAGCCCAATATATCCCAAATATTGCCACTTTATACATAAAAAATATAAAAAATTACTAATGGGATATGGTGCCTTTTTTTAATACTTTGTCTTTGGACTTCAGAATGTATTTTACAGTTACAGTGCACGTCAGCTCAGATGCTAGACCTTCCTCAGAAGTACGTGACCAGCATTTAGGTCTCCTAAAATGTATAGCTGTACAAGAAAATTCACATACTCAGCTTGTTCTAAGCATATTACCAATAACTTTTTGAGTCCTTGGGTCCACTTTTGATAGTTTTCTCTCTCCTCCCCGCTGACAGGCTGAACTTTTTTAAAACTTAAATTTAAATTAATTACAACTTCTAAATACTGAAAATTGCACTCCTCAGTCCCCCTCATCACATATTAAGTGTTCAAAAGCCACATACAGCCAGTGGATACTGTCTTGGACAGCTCAGGTGTTGGGTACCCCTGGAAAATGAGACCTCGCAAAGACCGCAGGAGCAGGGAGCCCATCAGAGCAGAAACTGGCCACTTCTCCTGGGCTGGGGCTACAGTGGCCCCCCAGGGCAGGTGATGCCCCTCAGGGCTCCGCGGAGACCATCGACTCTTGCGGAACTTCCTGTTCCCCCAGCTCCAGCCCAGAGAGCGTCCCGAGCCACCCACTATGCCAATCTCACAGCTGCCGGGGCCGGGAGAGGCCTCTCAACTCTACTTGGATAGGTCTTCCTTCGTAGCTGAAGACTTTGCTCACAAACATTCTTGGAACATCAAGGCAAAAATGATGATGATGTTTATCCATGTGCTAACTATTCTTTTCTTTGAAGACATGAGCCAACACTTGGTTGCTTCTGTGTGCATGCTCAAAGTAACTTTCTCTGGAGACAGAGAGAGGAGGACAGAGTACAAGCTAGGTGGGCCAGCCTGCCAGCAAGAAACAGAGAGAATACTATAAAAAAGCAGATGCCAGGACTCAAAAAGGAGAGCCCCCGGGTCCATTTAGGGCAGGGCGAACAGTATGCCCCACCCTCCACGGGTACCCCAAATCACAGCCTAGAACAGCATGACCATGGCCTGAGTTACCGTGCAAGTTTATCTGGTGCACCCTGGCCTTCTGAATCACAGTAAGACATTATGAAAGATTTCCATGAAGAATAGTAAAAGGAAGCTGTGAGCTATGCAGGTAGCCAGGAGCTGCCTGTTTTCCAAAAAACAAAGACGTGACTGTCAGGGACAAAATGAATGTGTGTCCACACGCATATCAACAAAAATAAAAACAAACAACATAAAAGGATACAGCAATCATTTAAATTTGATGGATTAAAAGTACTCTTGCATGCAGCCTGATGTCTGGATACACTGACTTCCCCAGGGTAATATAGCTTCACGCAGGTTGGAGCTTACTTCATTGACAGTTGCTTCCCATCCCAGTGGCACTCAGCACACTGGATGGATGGATGGATGGATGGATGGATGGATGGATGGGTAGACAGATGGACGGACGGATGGACAGGTAGGTGGATGGGTAGGTGGGTGGATGGGTGGATGGATGGATGGGTGGGTGGATGGATGGGTGGATGGATGGGTAGGTGGGTGGATGGGTGGATGGGTGGGTGGGTGGATGGATGGATGGATGGATTTATTCTAAGCTTGCACCTAAATTCAACAGCCTCTGAACATTCAAGACGTATTTGCTTTCCCAGGAATTACCCCAAGTTTTGCGCTGATCACATTTTCCATCTCAAGAACACCCTAGATGTTCAGCTCAAAAAAACTACACAGTAATATCACTTACCCGCATCAGTCTCCAAACTGTCCCCAGTGTCCTTCTCTCTCTCCAAGGCACAGGAAGAAGCGGTCACCACAGCCGACACTCCCCAGCCAGGAGCACAGGGTATGTGACTGTCAGCACCAGGCCCCTGCATCCCCCAGACCTGGGCAGTCAGACTCTAGACTTGGGTGGAGGACAGAAACGGCCCCAAGTCTCCTCTGGGCACTCCTGTCACCACAAGCCAAGAAGACCTTCCTGCCACCAAACTCCCTCTTTCATCTCAGAGGAGTCAAGTTGGGGCTTGGCGAGTCCACATGGTTTGAATGTGGTGGGTCCAATAAAAGGAGCTGCGTGTACAGCAGCCTTTATACCTGTGTTTAATTTCTGCTTAATAAGACACGTAAAATGCTCTACCTAACGGCCAGCTGACGGCAGGACACACATTTCCGGATTAACAGTTCTGTTAGAGATGTTTCCAGCAAGCCAATGACCTCTCTGTGATGTCTATAATTATATCCACATAACATATAAATCTCAACACACTTTTAATAAGCAGTTAATACTCTGATATAAAATATTTACATCTCGACCAAATTCATCCTGCATGGAGTAGTCCTGGTTTACCGAGTTATTAAATCCATGGCCATCAATCAGTCCCCACCCCCGGCCAGCTAAACAGAGACCTGAAGACTAAAGCAAGCTTCCTTCCCACGCTCAGCAAAGGCAGAAGCCTTTCTAGCCCGGCAGTTTCTCCATCACCCAATGTCTTGAGCCTTGTTCTCCTGTGAGGGGCGGGACCTCCATCGTGGCAAAGCCATCCCTCCCAGCACCTGAGCCTGAAGCCTGAGAAACCCTAGGGATCCTCCACCTGCCCTCCAGCCTTGCAGTGATTTTTCAAGAGCACCTAGGATGGGTCGGAGGCCAGCTGCCAGGGCTCCAATGCAGCCAGCCGAGAGCAGCCCCAGCGCCACCTCCTGTGGGCCATCTCCCTGAGTGCGCCCATGCCATCGAACAGGGCAGCTAGCCTGCTGCAGCCAGCCGTCCTCGACGCCTCCTTCTCGTGCCCCACATCCAACCCAGCGGCAATTCCTCCTGTCCTTCCCTTCAAAATATAGCCATATTCGCCCCCTTCTCCCCACCTCCACTACGGTCACCATGCTGGCCTGAGCCTCCACTGTCTCCCACCTGGATCACTGTAACCGCCTCCACCCTGTCCCTCCCAGTCTAGGGGCAACGGAGCAGCCAGAATCGCCCTTTTCTAATGTAAATCACATCTTGAGGCTGTGCTCCACATCCCGCAATGGCTCCCCATTCCGTAGGGTAGGGTAGAAGTTCTTAGGGCAAGTTCTCAGACTCCATACCAAGGCTTCTTTCTCCTCTTTGGGCCATGGACCACCCCCACCCCCCAGCAGTCGGAGGAAGCCCAAGGGCTTTGTCTTAGATACATAGTTTCACATGTATCAAGATTCCATAGTATTACAAATGAAACCAGTCACACTGAAATAATATTTTTTTTTAAATCTGTGACACAGTGATGCATGCGCATTAAATCCCAGGAGCCTGTGGCTGTCGATTTAAACTAGTGATGAGAAGAAATAGTTCAAGATATCTGATACAATTTTAATAGGTAATAAAAATGCCTAAAATTTCCATTGTTGACAAAGTCACAGATGGTTCTTCTCGGAGAGTGGGGGAGTGCCTATAATCACAATTGAAAGGTAAGTTAAGTACAGAGGACATTTTCCCCAAGCTCGGAGATGCCCTGGGGGTCCAAGAGTAGAAGGATGAGCAGCCCCCCTTCCCTCTGCCCTGCCCATTCCTCCCCACGTCACCCTTTCTCCCCAGGCTCACCGGGCTCTCTTTCTTCCTCTTTCTTTTTCTTCCTTCCTTCCTTCTTTCTTGTTTCCTTTTCTTTCTCTTTCTTCCTTCCTTCCTTCCTCACTCCCTTCCTTTTTCTTTCTTTTCTTTCCTTTTTTCTCTCTTTCTTCTTCCTTTCTTTTTCTTTCTCTTCCTTCCTTCCCTCTTTCCTTCCCTTTCCTTCCTTTCAGTAGCATTTACGACCTTCTGACACGCTCCATCATTCCCTCATTTTAGTTATGTTTTCTCACCCCCCCCTTCTTTCTCTTCTCCCCCTCCACCTCCTTCTCCCTCCCTTCCACTCTTTCCCTCCATCACTCTCTCTTAGAACACAGGCTCCTGGAGGGTAGAGGCCTTTGTGTCTTTTGTTCAAGGAAACATTCCTAGCTTCTAGAATAGGGTCTGGCCGGTAGCGGGAAATTAAACACTGGCTGGTGAAACATGACGAACCGAACAGCTTCCTCGGGGGTCTCACCCTGACACCCTTCAGCCTCCTCTCATCTACCCTTCCTCAGCGCCAGATATGGTCGGCCCACTCATCGCCCAGCACTTGTCAGGAGGCTACTTCACCCATGCATGGAGGCTGACCTCAGCAGCCTCTCCAAGCCCTTCACGTACCCACCTCTCCGGTCCTACCTCCACCTTTCATCCTGAACGTTCCGATTTCTCTGTACCTAATGCTGTTCGACTGTTTTGCATGTGTGTCTCTCTCTGTGAGAAACCTCATTGGGTCCAGTTCACCCCCCAGGTCCCTAGCATCCAGCTCCAGGCCAGGTGCCGGCTGGTGCCCAGGGACTGCAGGCCGGATGCATGAACGAGTGAACCAACTAGCAGACGAAACAGGTGCAGAAGCCGGCCTGGCTGCCACGCAGGGAGCAGGCGCACTGACACCGGGCGCACACCCCGGGTGGGGCCCGTCACCCTGGCTCCCGACTGAGCATTTCACAGGGGACCCACAGAAGCCGGTTCTCAGTTTAAAAAGTAAATCCAGCTAATAACAGGATTAGTTCAGGCACATCCCCTAAACCATAAGCTTGAAACCTCTACCTGGGCAAATGTTTGGCCGGCCTCCACCAGGATCCTTACCCTTACCAACCACAGGCTGTTCCCCGTCACACAGTGCCCCTCAGCTCTGCCAAGCCACCATGGGGCCATCATGGGGGCTCAGGGATGAGGAGCCCACTTCAAGGGGTCCTGGCATCCACGATGCCACAAGACCCCACTACACAGCCCTGCCAACCAACCTCCACCCCTGTGACAGCACCTATTCTTACCTGTGCCAAGAAAAGTGATTATGCAGACACGACAGAAAAGGAGACCCCAAGAGGGCAAACACCAGTGGCTCTGAACTGACAAGTGATAGCAGGCTCCAGGACTGTGCCAACTCCACATGCGGCAAAGGTGCTACAATGACATCTTAGGTGGTGGCATCTAGAGGCTGTGCCCAAGAGGAACCAGACCGGGCCACGCTGGCTCCTGCTACCTCATACATATCTCTTACTGGCTCCCTGAAAATCATGGACTGTAGAGGAGCCCAACTCCGGGGTGGGGGTCAGTGGGGACAGCCATGGAGGAGCTACAGAAAAGGCTTACAAGAGTGGTGTTAGCCAATGGCCAGATTGCAGAAGGAAGTGAAATGTTCAAGGCTGGGCCAAAGTCAAGGAGCAGTGTCCACAAAAGCAAGTCACAGAAAATATGATGCGATGAGACTGCCCAACTCCACACCCCTTCTCCATTAGCGACTAGTTCTGTCCTAGTCGGACCTCGGACAACTCAACCTATAAGGGCTCTCCTATCCGATACAATAGCTGCTAGCCACATGTAGCTAGTTACATTTAAATGAGCATTAATTAAAATTAAATAAAACTAAACGTTTAGTTCCTCAGTCATACGAACCACTTTTCAAAAGCTCACAAACCACGCATGGTCAGTGGCTACCATATCAGACAGAACAGACTAGAACATATCCTTCATCACAGATGAAGTTAATTAATACAATTGATGTGCGGGGGTGGGGGGGGGGGAGTCCCAGCACAGTGCCCAGCACATGGTAGGTGTTCAACACCCTTCACCCTTCCTTTAACTTTTAGTCACTCCTGCGACCTGTCACTGCTCATGCCACCTCCTTGAAGCCCTCTTAGGGTAGCAGTTGCTGAGTCCACACAACATGCCTCCCTCAGGGTTGGGAGATGGATCAGAGTTCTCTTTGTTCTCCAAGTTTCAGTTCCCACTTGAAAACTGTGACACTGTCACACCATTTTACAGATAGAGAAATGGACACCCTAAGAGGAGAAGAAAGTTACTCATCATCAGGGTGTTGGGGGCTTATAAAATTATTCAAAAGGGGAAAAATGAGTTGTGGTGGGACCTCCAGAAAGACATTCAGAACCCCACTGAGCCTACCTGCCAATCTAAAGGCAGGTGTGCCCAGCAGAGTAACGGCCTCCCAAGGACAACCAGGTCTTAAACCACAGAACTTGTGAATGCTTATTTTACATTTTATGGCAAAGGGGAATTATGGTAGCAGATAGATTTAAGGTTTCAGATTGGATGACTTTAAAATAGAGAGATTAGCCTGGATTATCTGAACGGCCCCCAGTGAAATTTTGAGGGTCCTTAAATGCAGCAGATAGAGGAAGAAGAGTCCATGTGAGAATGATGCCATGTGAGAAAGACACGACCAGCTGTTGTTGGCTTTGACGATGGAAGGGCTCATGAGCCAAGGAATGTGAGCCTCCAGAATCGTGAAAGGCAAGAATTTAGATTTCCCCCTAGATCTTCCAGAAAGGAATGAAATCTTGTTGACACCCTGACTTTCCCAGTGAGTTCCATTCTAGATTTCTAACCTGCTGAAGTGTAAGATAATCACTTGTGTTGCGATAGTTTCCTATGGCTGCTGTAACAAATTTAAGTTTGTTGGGGGAGGGGGCTCCTCTAACAAATACCATAAAGACTAGAAGAATTCTGAGGAACATGCTGGAAAAAGCCTAGATTGGCTTGAACAGAACGAAGTAGAAATAAGGATGTTAACGGCTCAACTAGTAAGGACTTAGAAGGAGAGAGGAACATGGTAGGGAAAACCTAAATCATCTTAGAGAATCCTTAAATTGTTGTGAACAGACTGTTGGTATAAATATGGATGTCAAAGGTACTGCCAGGAAGGGCTCAGGAGGAAATGAGGAAATGTCAGTGGAAACTGGAAGAAAGAGGATCCTTGTTACAGAGCAGCAGAAAACTTGGTGGAATTGTACCCTGCAGTTATGTGGAAAGCAATTACAATTTCAAAATTGCTTGCAAGTGATGAACCTGGATATTTACCCATGCCAAAATCCAAGGAGTGCTGGAGGTACAGCCAGGTTTATTCTTGCTGCTTAGTAAAATGCAAAAGCAAAGTGATAAACTGAAGGAACTTGGATTTGATGATTTGCGGAAGACCACAAAAGACACTAAAATTAAAAGCTTTATGGTCAGGAAAGCATGTTGTATGGTAAAAACTGAAGGGATGGCTGGACAATCTTTTCTTAGTACCTCAGAAAGATCAAAAGGTCAGAGCATTCAGTCACACAAAAAGGCTCTTTGAAAATATTAAGTGTGTGACTCACAGGTCCCCTCAGCCATCTTGATAGAAGCCAAAAGAGAGATCAGAGTATCTATAGAGGAGGAGACCAACAAGATTCTTGAGAATGTTATACCAGTAGAAACACTGCCAGTTTGTACTCAAAGGGGCAGAGAGGGGACAAAAATGAAAGAAAGCTGTATGATCTCCAAAATTCTATAGGCAAGAAAAGCAGGCAGATAAAACCCCTCAGCTGCAAACCATGCTACCCTTAATGAAAAAGGAATGATGACTGACTCATAGGGTGGAGCCTTCATCCCCAAGGATAGAGCCAAGAATCACAGACGAGGTCTTAAAACCAAATTTGGAGTTTGCTCTGCTGGATTTCAAAATTGCTTGGGACCAGTAACTTCTTTCCTTTTTTTTTTTTTCCTCTCTCTCTCTTTTTGAACAGACATGTCTTTAACTGTTACACTACACCTATTCCACCATTGTATTTTTGGAATAGAAAACTGGTCTCCTTAATTCCACAGGCTCCTAGGTGAAATGGAATTGTGTTTCAGGACGGATTATACCCAGAATCTCACTCACAGTTGATTCAGGGAAAATTAAGAAGCTGCCGCTGGAAGTAACTTCAAGAACGCACTTTCATAACTGCAATTCAGTCATATAAAGATACTGCCACAGCCACAATTGCTTCTCAACACCCACAAAGCTAGTGACCAGACACTATAACTCAAACATGGAAAAGACAAAAGCATCATGGCCATGCTTGCTATTACCAGGCTTGTTGCCAAGGCAACAAGAAGATAGTCTCTACCTCATTTCTATCTTCTAAATCTTGCACAAACACATCTAACTAATAGGATCTACTTTCATCTACTTACAACTAGACTTTGGCTATCAAGGAATAGGAGACATAGTTTTTGCCTTATCACCATTTTATACAGCAAGGTACACTAGGAGGAGGTTGGAATGAATACCTAGAGCCAATCCACTTTATCCACAAGTCACCCATTATGCTAAATATTTCATTTAATCTTCAAGGAAACCCAATAAAACAGACACAAATATTATTTTTAATTTACACATAAGGAGGCTCAGAGTACTTAAGAGACTCACAAAAGACCATGTAGTCAGGAAGGAACAGAGATAAAACTCAAGACTCTCTGAATTTAAAGTTCATGTTCTCAATCACTGCATGCATGTTAGGATCCTACTCGTCCTCGAGCGATCCGAAATATCACCGATTTGCATGTTCAAAGTTATGGCAAAAAGTTACACAAAAAACAAACTTGGTAGACCAAGTGAAGCAAGGGGAAGTCATCAGAATCCTAAGTAGTCCTTGAGGAAATACCACATATCAGGTATTGCTCTAAGTACTAAGGATGTTAGTTAAATAACCACACAAACTCTTAAGTACAGCCATTTTGAGAACTAGGAAGAGGAGAGGCTTATTGTACCTAGAGGATAGAACAGAGGACTCAGACCTACGCAGAAAATCAGAGAAGCATTGGAGAAATTACAATTATACCAAGAGATTTCTTCCCTCCTAAGAGGAGCTAATTAATTTGAACAGAACTCTCATTGGACACCTTAAAAACCCTTAATAGAATATTTTTTAATCTTATGAAAAGAATCAAAAAGCTAATAAGAGAGTGAAGAATTACCAGGTCAAAATCTCTGAAAAGACAAGGACACAGAAAGACTAGCATTCAAAGCTACTTTTGACCTGCGGTCACTTTATGATGCAGAAGAAACATATACTAAGTTAAACTATAGTTGTGGTGATCTCCTAGGATGAAAGGGACTGAAGTCAAAACCTATGTCCCACCCAAGGTGGGAAGTTTAACTCACCACATACAGTGAGCTGAGCCTCTAAAGGACTTCAATTTGAGAGTGAAGATGAACCAAACAGACCCTCTTGTGAGCCTGTGGTTCATGTTCAAATAACCTGAGAACTCAAGGAATGTCAGGTTTGAATAACTAGTAGTACCACCATAGCCCAGCAGAAGCAAATGAAAACCTTCTCTCAGAGACTTGTTCCTAAAATATATTTTCAAATTAATGACCAGCACGTAGTAAAAAATAACCAGGCACATAAGGAAATAAGACACCGTGAAACAAACAACTGAAACAAATTTATGAAGATTTCAACTAGCGGAATCTTCTCACAATATCAAAAATAATTGTGTTTATAATGTACCAAAAAAAAGTAAAAAGCAAGAGGGAAAAACATCTACAGAGAAAATTGCTCAAAGAACTGAAGGACTGACAAAAGTTAACTAAGTATAAAGGGCAAAAGAGATGGGATGTGAGAGGAAAGGCAATCCCAGCAAAAGGGTCAATAGGCTCCATGTTCTATCCCATCGCAAGGCCACCGTATGTTAGATATTGTGGAAAGAGGCCAGCAGGGCTTGAGGGCAGAAAACAAGGGACAAGGCATGGTACAATGTTAAAGAACCAAGATGAGCAGAGGCTAGACTCTGATAAGCATTTTGATCTCTGTCCTGAGAACAACTACTTAAAGTTACCATTAAAGAATTTTAAATCAAAGTTGCAATGAATGAACTTGGGTTTTGGAGGATCATTCTAGTCTCCTGATCATCTCTTAAAGGACAGATGCTTTCTCCCTTTACCCTGTGAGAACTCACACAACAATCCTGAGATACACATTGAGTTAATACTACTGCCCTCATGAGTACATGAGCAAGGCACAGGCATGTGTTGAGAGACCTGCAGAGTAACCTAGGTCTCTTTGGGCTCATTTCGCCTGAGAATACACCACAGAAAAAATGTAGGTGGGGCAGTCCATGTTGATAGCCAACTAGAGGGTCTCATCACCCGAGGCCTGCTAGGCCTCAAGGCCCACATTTATAGAGAAACTCTTGGCACAGCCTTGGGCAGTCTGAGCTCCCAGCTGACTTGAGTCATACACCCTCAGCAAGCAAGGCAGTGTGTACGTGTGTGTATACACATGTATGTATGTGTAGGAGAAGGGGTACGGCAAGAAAAAAGAAGGGCCAAGATTTCCATCCTCAGGGTTGAACTGAGCTCCTAAGTGCAGGGTGGCTAAGGTCTCAGGAGATCACTTGTAACCTCCACCAACTGAGCTACATATTGTGGGAGGACAAGCATACCTCCAGAGCACCTCATGAAGCTCCTCCTTCCTCATGCCAGGTGGGAGATGATGTGGATGTATCACCCACCTGGGAACCAGGAATTCCCACCCATACAGCATTCATTACCCCCAGGCCATCAGGTCTTTGTTCCAGCATGCCATGGAGCCCCCAGCCCACCCTTTACCCACAGCAAGCTCCCAGAGGATCACAGACAGGTCGTGACCCCATCCGGGACCAAAGACCACCCCTGTTTCCTGCTCCAAGCATGCCAATGGAGTCCCCAGGGGGCGGTAGGCAGACCACTGTCAGCCCAGGCACCCGTGGCAGTGGTGGGGCCTTTGAGGGAAAAGTTCACTTCATCAATCAGCCCATTGTTGGCCTGCCAAGCGCAGGCTCGTCCTCCCCCGGTGTGTCACTGGGTGCTGTTGACACAGATGTCAACAGTCAATGGTGCCCTCCACCCTCCGCCTTCCTCCTGGACGTCCTGCAGGCTCGGCACACGGGCCTCTGTTGCAATGCTCCCCACTGGCCCCTTGTAAGATCTGAGATTGCCACACCTTCAGAATTGCCAAAACTTGACTGGATACTTCATCATGTGGATTGGCCATGGAGGCTGCAGCTGACATGGACAGGTATGGCAGATACTTGACTGTTTGCCAGGTGACAAATCCCAACTGAGCGAAACCTGCAGACTTCACAGTATCTGCAATGCATGCTTCCTCCTGCCCTCCCAACAGAAGAGGCAGGCAGTAGCTTCCTGGGGCTCATTTCCAGCATGGAAAGAAAGGCGCCACATCTCCATAATCCGCACATACAGGGCCTCAGCCAGCAGGCAAAACCACAACACTGGCTGAGCTGCTCCCGTCCCCTCTACAATGGGAATCTATGTGGTGGGCTCCCAACCATCTATGCGGATGAGTACCCATCCTCATCGTTGTCCTTCGTGAGTCCCAGGGGGCCTCAGGAAAGAGGACAACTATGCCATGACAATCCAGAGGTGGAAAAGACTATACAATCGCCAGAGCATGATAAAGATTCCTGACATTTACTTAATGCTGGGTCCCAAGGAAAGCTGTTAGAACTCAAGGGAAATATATGATCCATGGGATATTTCATTCCATAGGCCATAGAGTGGCTTCTGCTAAACTGTCATGTTTGTGGTCTCCAAAAAGGTCCACAAACCCTGGTCAAGAAAGTGGGAAAGAGAGAATGAGTAAAATAGTTAGGATCTATTCCTAGTGAGCTCTCTGTCTAGATCGGGAAAGACACACACACACACACACACACACCGAGATCGTAGACAGGTAGGGTATATGCCCAGTGAATGGTTCAGTGGGATTCCTAAGGAAAAGTACTATATTCTGGTATGGACAAGCCAGGCAGGTTTCCTGGTGAAGTTGGATTTGTTCCAGCTTAGCTGGGTGGAATCTAGAAAGAGCAATGGCTTAATAAACTGTAAAATGAGAATAGGACATTCAGCCTAGAACCACAGACTGATGGCAACCTCCTGGTCTAAGCCAAGCCACTATCATCACTATTGTTCAAGGAGGAGTAGTCCAGCCTGCAGGGAAAGGGACATCTCCAAGAGCAGTCAGCCAGCCAAGTAGGGGCTGGTGCCCAAAGCTCAGCTCCAAAACTAGTGTCCCAACCATCACCAAACAATGCTACACTAATATGCTCTGGGCTCCTTGTCATGATGTGCAGAGCCAGTGATTCCTTCCCAAGATTGGGCCAGATTTCATCCCTGGAGCCCAATCCCACAGAGTTGTAGCAAGAGGCCGAGGAGAGGGTGAAGAGCTGAAGCAGTGTCCTGCCTAGCCCAGGCCAGGATAGGCTGACAGTAGAGGGTTTTGGGTCTTCTAGTTTTGAAACATCTATAAGACAACTATTTTGAAATCTTACTCAATTGTGAAATTTCCTCAAGATAAAACCCACATCAGATTTGGAGGAGTTGATACCTTGAGCACTGGCATAGGATGTGGTAATCGGTCCCCCCTGTCCTCATGACCTTGGGGGCTGGCTACATGAGCCCTCCTCTACAGCACGCCATAGGATGGGAATGGGCACATCGTGGGGCTCTGCCCTAGTGGGAGGCAGCACCCATGAAGTCACTGACAAGGCTGCTCAAGCTCCAGATTCCCATTATCCAGCACAGTGTCTGGCACACAGTAGTATCTGATGAGCATGTATTGTTCTTGCAGTCTTGACATTGCAATTCTCAAAGTCATTCAAGTGCCCAGTACCTTGGTTTACCTAGCTGATAAAATGAGCCCATGGTTTCTTCGCTCTAAGAAGCTCCACCAGTTGAACAATACCATTGTTAAGGAAGACCTGTACGCTCTACAGAGCACACAGCTTTTGGTCCATGACCTGGATCTACACTTGTATAAAACAAGTCAATAAGGGGCCCAGGGACCAAGGTCCAGGGAAGCTTCTGTGACTTTTTCACTGCAAGAAGCACGTGCCCTGACAGCTCCCACAGCCGACCTCAGAAGAGCATATGAAAAGTTGTATGGAAAGCTGTGGCACTGAAGCCATTGACCTAGAAAGTTCTTCAGAGGGCACATCCCCACAGCTCCATTCCCTGAATACCAGGTTGACACCAACAATGGTGCCCAGAGGAAAACAGCAGCTGTGTTATGCCATGCAGCTGCACCGAAGAACATTCTGGAAGACTTCTTTTCCAAGTCAGGATTTCTTCCCCGGGACAGAGATATTAGAGATGATCATCTACATGAGTGAGATCTTTTAGGACTGGTGTAAATTGTTTGGGTATAGAAAGTTCCCACCATAAGATGCTTCAACTGACAGTACTTACCTATTAATTTGACCGTTTTTATACTGTGGCAGCTCTACCAGTTGTAAAGCACAAGTTATGATTCCAGCTCCATGTGCGCTGAGTGGTTCAGTCATGTTTCAGAGCAATGTTCATTTGTTCCACAACTTCTCTTGAGTGCCTACTAAGCAACAAGCATGGAACTAGAGGTGCTCCCAGCACAATGGGGATAGGCAGAGACCCTTCTACTGGAGATGGAGCAAATGGAACTCTCTCAGGCTATGTCTTCCTCCAGACCTCTGACCTTGTCCTCCATCGCAGCCATGACTCCTTCTGAGGCCAACCTCAAGAAGACTCACCAAGACCTCTGAGCATGGTCAGGAAACCATGGACTTGGATCCTGAATCAGCCAAGCCCACAGCTTCAACTCTGATGGCCTCAGCTAGCCCATGTGTAGAATGGGGATAAAAGGAGTATTTCCAACAGCCAATAAGAGGAGGGCCTAACAGCAAATGTTATGCCTTTTATCATAAATATTCAGTTCCTTCTACAGAAGAAAGGCAGGGAAGCAAGGGGCCAGGGTCCCGCCCTTAGGAAAGGTTCTCAAATCTGTCCTCCAGTCCTGCCAGTCCCCAGCCACTCTAAACCGGTCTCCAGGCTGCGACAGGTTCACAGTCTAGGTCCACCCCACCTCTCCCCAGAGCTGTGAGCAAGTCATCCCTCCTGCCCCAGGCAGAGGCAGGAGGACACCTCAACACCCTGCTTAATCCTACACGATCTCAGTGCAAGAAAAGACCTGGGGGGAGGGGGTGGAAAGAGGCAGGTCTCCACCATGACTCACCCCCAAACAAGGTCACTACCCATGAGGACCAGGCCTGTGTGACCTGGAGGTGACCCTGAGATGGAAGGAAGGCCCTCTCTCCACCCTAAAATCTCTTTCTCAACACTTTTCATGGCTTTAGTTCTCACTACTAGAGTGAATTTCTTCGGATGCCACGGACTTGGTAAAACTCAGGAATTCCCTTTTAATAACATTTTTGGCACATGTGCTAGTCACAGTTTTAAACACTCTATACAGGTTGAATGATTTAATCTTCACCACAACCCATGACTTAGGTATTCTTATGCCCAGTTTATGTAAGAGGAAAGCAGACTTAGATTAAGATACATGCCCAGGGGCACCCGGGTGGCTCAGTCAGTTGAACGTCCGACTTCAGCTCAGGCACGATCTCACAGTTCCTGAGTTCAAGCCCCACATCGGGCTCACTACTGTCAGCACAGAGCCTGCTATGGATCCTCTGTCCTCCCCTCTCTGTGCCCCTCCCCCACTCATGCTCTCTCCCTCAAAAATGAATAAACATTTATTTTTAAAAAAAAAGAAAGAAAGAAAGAAAGAAAACAAAAAGAAACATGCCCAAAGGTCACAACAGCTAGTGAGTGGCAGATCCAAGAACTGGACCCAGGCAGCCTGATCTAACAGCCCCTTATTTCTTCTCCACACCTTCACACAGAAGGGACCTGGCCTAGGAAACTGGCTTATAAACCATTTGCCAAAGAGCCCTAGACTTGTATGGTGGTGGCAGAGGCACTAAAGGAGGCACAAAGAGAAAAGGGGTAAGCCTCTGGTACCCTCCCAGTGTCTTAATCAACCCAGCTGACAGCCATCTAACTTGGGGCCTTGGAAACTAATGAGTTCTTTAGAAGTTCTTTAGAACTTGCCTAACCTTCTTAGGGCAGGAAAAAAACATGATTCCAGGTCCAGAATGTAGATGGATGACCCATGTGCTGTCTTTGGCCCCTCATCAGCCACACCCTCATACTGGGCATCCTGGGGCATCTATCTGGGAGCCATGACCCAAGATCAAGTCTAGACTCTTGTCTCAGTGGCTGTGTGGCCTGTGGCAGTCCACCTGTGCTCTATGCCGCAGGTACCCCATCTGTAAGGAAAGCGTTGCAGAGGCTGGCACCGTTGTGCCAGGCCCAAGCCCGCTCAGCCTCAGGTGAAAGCTCAGGCACACCTGTCCTCTCCCCCATTGCTGCCAAGCTCCTATAGAGCAAGGAGGAATCTTGCTCATCTCTGAATCCCTTGGGAGGAGTACAAACCCTCATGTGCAACATCTGCTGGGCAAGTATATGCAGTAGGGCTACAGTCACCTTTAGAAGGTGACCTTGGGAGCAACGAAACGCACGGGGCTTGGCATCAGGTGGGCCTGGGCCAGGCACTTGAGATCCGCTTCAAGGTACAAAAGACTGGTGACATCCTCAGCCTCTGCTTCCTGTCCATCCTCACCAGCCACTGTCTCCACCCCCAAGAGGTCCTTCAACTGAAAAGGAGTCTGGGTGGACAGAGTATCATGGCCATGGTGGAGCCCGAACCTCTTCTCCCTCCCATGGGGTCAACAGTGACCATGAGAAGACAAAGCAGGACTGATAAAAGTTAGGGAGAGAAGGTCAAGACCAGCTCTCTCTTCTCAGCCCGCTGCTGGGCACAAAAAGCATCCTGGAGCAGTACAGACAAAATCCCTGCTCCTCCAATGGTGTTTCACCTCCATTCCCTCTCCTGCTTCCCCCACACCTCCTACAGCCTCCACAAACCACTCAGCCAGGAACTCTGGACAAAGCCCTGTTCCTACTCCCTTTCCGACCTCAAACCACTCACCTCAGGCAGTAGACAACAAAACCTGGGGAAGGCAGGTAACATCTGTGGCTAGATGGTGGCCGCACAGGGCAAAGATAGAGCACAGCCAGTCTAAGTGCACCAACATACTCTTTCCAAAACACTTCCATGTGACTCGGTCACTTCCAAGAGGGCTAAGGGTCT
This sequence comes from Paguma larvata, assembly GCA_030068075.1. Classification (NCBI taxonomy): domain Eukaryota; kingdom Metazoa; phylum Chordata; class Mammalia; order Carnivora; family Viverridae; genus Paguma; species Paguma larvata. The sequence goes on from CM057826.1 coordinate 122,021,231, forward strand.
CTCACCCTCCACCTCACACCCCCAGCGATGAGCAACACTCTACCTGAAGAGCGTCTATGCACCGTGTCAAGGCAATTGTGTTGCACAGGATCCGGGCACGGTTTGGTTTGAATTGAGGAATGCTCACTGGAAGGCCCACACCCCATGGAAGGTAAGCCCTGTCACCGGAACTACTAGTCCAATCCACTCACCAAGATCACCTCCATCGCATCTGACCAAAGTTACAGTAGGAGGCAGACTGGAGGGACAGAGGGTCTTGGGTCAGCCCTCCATCTCTAGAGTGAAGCAGGGGCAACCAGGGAGCAGAACAGCCCAAAAAGGGCATGACACTGGCCCTTGTGACCCCCCCAAGTCATCCTTGCCCCCATGCTCCCCCACACCTGCAGCACCCCCAAAGTAACCCCACCTTCCTCCTCTAATGATGCCCAAGTAAAGATGTTCAAGCACGCCCCTCCTGTCTGAAGGAAGGAGCCCGCTCTCCCACATCAATCCGCCTTCCCATAATAAGGGCTCGAACAAGGTTCCCCCTCCCCGCCCCCGAATGGACGCCTTTCTCTAACCCCACACTGGCAATTACTCCCAATTACACGATGTGACAAGGTGCTGGGGCCAGAGCACTTAACTGGGGTCCTACATTATGCAATGTTTTTAATCCTCTTACTTAAGGTGGAAAACCGATATGGCACTCTGAGTTCAAGTGAATGGCTGGAAAAATAATTCTAAGAAATAAAAACATCGCCAGCATATCACCTTACAGGCTCCCCAAAAGGATTAAAAGGATGCATAGTCTGAATTTTCAAATGCCCTCTGCTGAACCCTTCTGGAGTCTTTTCGAGGCAAAGGCTCCTCAGAGAGGGTCCAAGTGGGGATTCCCTGAACAAAACGGCAGTGCCTCTGTTGCTCTGGGTGACTTCCATCAGCTAGAATCCCAAGGCCCTCCAGCTTACGCCCATGGCCACGGCCAGGAAGGACTACCTGAGCCCACTGCTCCCCCAGAGCATGCAGGGTGCAAAGGCCAGCGCTCATCCATCCATGCAAAACCATCCAGAGCCCAAGCCTCATCCCTCCTTCGGCCCTAAGGCAGGACCCACCTTATAAGGCTGAGAAGGACCCTCCGCTGACCTTATGGACACAGCCACAGACCCAGAAGCCACAGAGATAACCCCCGCAACAAGGATAGAGATTCCTGGAGCAGCTCAGGCCTTGGACAAGGTAGAGAGGACCTCCTGTGCCCCATCAAAAGGTCCTTAGCACACAATGGGCTCCTTGTTGTCTCCCTGATGAGCTCAGCTCTCCAACCTTGCCAGTCTGCCATTCCACAATGAACTCACCGAAGGTCACTGGACACTCCAGTTGCCACCTACCAATAAATGGGCAGGTGGACAGCAAGCAATGGGCTCTGCCTTCTGACATCCATACCCCAGCCCGGGTCCTGGCCTCTGGATGGGAGGGAACAGCCGATACTAGCAGGTACAATTACAGTGGCTGGGCCCATTAAACCTTGGGAATAAAGAGCTGGCCCGGTAATTACCCCTAATCCCCTTCGAGCCTTTGTCCGCTAGCAGCACTGCCATAAGCCTAATGGTGTGAGATAAGTAGCCAGACTCCGGAGCCCTTCCCAGAACTGCCTCAGGCAAGGCTTGGATGGGGGCACTCAGTTCAAACCCACCAGGATGCCATTCCTAAAAGGTTCCTTCCCTAGGACCCTCCACAAAGAGGCAGATCCCCACAGCCCCCACAGGACGATGAGGCCCCTGGGGCTACAAGATGGTGGCAGCTGTGGCAGCAGAAGAGGAGGGGGAAGGTTGCGGATCCTGGAGGGAACGGTGTTTGGCCAGGAGGGTTGAACCAGGAAAAGCCAACCAACCACTGGCCACCTGGGTCCAACATCCATTTCCATAACCATATTCTGGTCGTGCTTAAACAGAATCCCTGCACCCAAGGAACTGTGTGCAGGATGTAGACTGTGGTGTGGAGTGATTCACCAGGAAAGCGCCTGGCCCTCAAACTGATGAATGGATGCCCATCTGTTACGAAGGACACAGAAGCTTCCACTCGCATTGGTCAGCCTCACTGCTCTTTACGACAACCCTGAGAAGCAGAGGGGGCACCTGTGACCCCAGACAGCACACCCCTTTGTCCTCTGTATCCCATTAGCCCACTCGGCATATGCTGAGGGGCAGGCGTTGCAAAAAGGGAAGTCCCCAGGGTGCACCTCAACAAAAGACAGGTCCTACCTGTGTATGTGCTCCTTTTCCTGAAAACAGTCCCCCCAGCCTCTCTCTTATTCTTTTATAAAGACATACATCCTTGCCCATTTAAAAAGGGAAGTTCCTGGGGACTGTTGCAAAATTTCCCTATTTCGCTAGACATGTTAAAAATTCAAAGTTTTAGCTAAAATATCCCAACTTTTAAATATCAGCAACCAATGGGACGCCTGGGTGGCTCAATCGGTTAAGTATCTGGCTTCGGCTCAGGTCATGATCTCGGAGCCTGGAGCCTGCTGCAGATTTTGTGTCTCCCTCTCTCTCTGGCCCTCCCCCATTTGTACTCTCTCTCTCTCTCTGTCTCTCAAAAATAAACTTTACTAACAAAAATTTTTAAATAATAATAAAAAATAAATACCAGCAACCAATTCCAGTAATTTAAACCATAGGATGAACCAAACAAACATGTCTGCGGGCACACACACATCCCACTTGCAAGCTCCGTCATCCTCAGTTCGCCTGGTTTCATGCCCTCTAACCTACCTCAAACCGAGCTCTGACAGCAAGAAACACATCACCTTCCTCTCTATAGCCCTGGCATACAAGACATACTCATTGCATATTGGGTAGATGATTGAATGAATTAATGACAAAAAAATGACGGTAGTAGTCACCTATGCAAGGTGCCCCAGCTGTTAAGGACAAAGCAAAGATGAGCAGCCAATCCCAGGCTCCCGGCTAATTGTTCCTGACACAGCTACATGTCACTTCCCTCCCTCCCAGTCAACATTAATAGGAACCGTCCTTCTTTCCTTCTGTAATTGTAATCTACATTCGCAGTTTAAATTCCAGGGTTGCAAGTTACATTTTGCATCCCCCAACCTACCAGTAGAGGTGAGCCGGGCTGCAGACCCCTTCCAAGCATGATAACTGGGGATGCATAGTCCACGGGCTGGGTGCAAAGGGTTCCAGACCTCAGCAACCCACAGCACAGAAGAACAGCCCCTCATGAGGAGCCCCTCTCAGAGCCGATGTGGTCTAGTCTTCTGAACTCTGTCACCACCGGTAGCAAATGCAAATGAAGTCTTTAAGCAACAGATTCCTGACCTGGAGCTCCTTCCTGAGGGGCCACATTTTCAGCTATCCATAGCTGTCAGCCCATGAGGCCAAAGCACAATACCTAGTCTTCCGGCTGAACCCAGCAGCTCGAATACTGCCTATACGCGACATGCTGGCACACAACCACATTACAAAGCTGCAGAAAAGGAGTCAGCTGGAACTGTAACCTCACTGCAAGGCTCGAACAGGGAAGGACTGAGCTCTTCCCATCTTATGTGGTTGCTGGCAGAAGTCAGTTACTTGCAGCCTGCTGAAATGGGGGTTTCTTGCCGGCTTTCAGCCAGGAGCCGTTCTCAGTTCCTAGCTGGTTGGTGGCTGGAGACTGCCCTCAGTTCCTTGCCATGTTGGGCTGCCCACACAGCTTCATCAAAACCAGCAAGTCGGAGAACCTTCTAGCAAAGCTGATGTTCACGATCTCTTGTAGGCCATTATGGAAGTGATAGCCCATCACCTTTGCCACCTTCCAGTAGTTGGACGGATGTCACAGGTCCCTATCTCACATTCAAGACAGGAGGGAATTGTATAAGGGCATGAGTCCCAGGAAGAAAGAATAATTGGGCGTCAACTTATAGTGTTCCCTACACTGCCTAATTACAAAGTATTTTTTATTTACATCAATTGGAATGATTTATTGCATAAATTCAAAATGACCAAGAGAAAGGAAAAGAAAACAATAGTAGATAAGAGGTGTCAACACTGTTTTGGAAGACAGCAAGTAAATGGATGAGTGATGTTCCCTTAGGCTCCAGCATCCTGTAGTCGGCTAAGCCTGCACTGGGCCAACCTTCAAGAAGCAAGCTACTGTGTTCCAGAAGCTCAGAAGTTCAAGTGAATTAGAGGTAATGATGCCTCTGAAGGCAGGGGTGCAGGGGAAATGGAAAAGAGAATGAATAAAGTCTTTAAAAGGAGCAGGTGAGCCCTGTATCCCTAGATGTTTCCCTAATCCTCATCATGCAAATTATTATTTCTCTCCCAAACTTTCAGAAGACAGTTCTAGCCTCTGGAGTCAGAGAAACAAAGCTCAACTCAGAGATGGAGTACCATTCTATGTATACTGATATACGGACCAGCAAAATCCCCCAGTCCCCTTTGTCCTTCTGCAACTAAGAGTTGCATGTGCCATGATGAGACATTTCTCCCTGAAACTAACCAGCCCCTGAAGATAACTTTATCTGAGGGTCCCCGGCTGGCTCCCACCCAATCACATTACAGAGAAATCCATGTGTCAACAAGTCCCACCCATAACCTGAGGCCTTCAAACCAGCACGTTGGTGCCTTCTAAGTATAAACCAAGAATCACCAGACATTGTTAAGAGCCTCCAACAGACACACACGTACACACACACACACACACACACACACACACACACACACATACAAAAGGACTACAACCAAGAGGACAACATAAAGAATGTATAAAACAGGAACTAAAAGCTGCAAAAAAGAACAAACAAGAGCTCTAAGAAATCAAAACCTGGAAACCAAGAGTAAAAAGGTCAATACAAGTGTGTAACATGAAGTTGAAAACACAGCCAGAACGGCTGCCAATATTCGTTACTAACAATCAAAGGTGAGCTTTCAAACAAAATTAGAATTGTAGGTAATTTATCTACCATCATAAGCTTGAGAATATACTTTTCTACTCAGACTGGTAGTGATATTTACCTATCTAAATGCTTTATGTTATGTAAAAAACATGGCAACGTTGAACAGATCTGTATAAATCAGTGAACCAATATTTGCCAAAAGATCAAGGAATGATGTTACAAAATCAGGCAGAGATGAAATCCACTCAAAGCACAAGACAGACCAATGGCTCTTAATCTTACAGAAAACACAAAGTTCACCGACCAAGTTTGAGATTCCACACTGAAACTTATCATTAAGAACTTACCATTGTAGACTTCTGGAATAACGTCAAAGAAGAGAACCCAGGACTGTGTGAAAGAGTAGTAAAATACTCTTCCTTTCTTCAACTACACATCGAATCAAACTAGACTTTCTTCACAGACTTCAATCAAAACAACGTATCACACAGACTGCGAGGCAGAACCTAGTGAGAATAGACCTATCTCTCTGAAGCTGCACATTAAGAAGAGTGGCAAAAACAGAAAACATGGTCACATGTTTCGCCAAACTTTTACTTTCAAAAAACACATTCATACTTTCATAAATTATGTCATGTATGTTCACATGTAGTGGGTTTATTATAGTTTTTCACGAATTACTCTATAAATCTTTTTTAATTTCTTTAATTTCTAATATCAATAGGTGTAATCTACATGGACAAAGATGCTTGGGGATTCTCAGTGATCTTTAAGAGCGTGAACAGATCATAGGGCACCTGGGTGGCTCAGTGGGTTAAGTGTCTGACTTTGGCTCAAGTCATGAGCTCGAGGTTCATGAGTTTGAGCCCCGTGTCAGGCTCTATGCTGACAGCTCAGCGCCTGGAGTCTGCTTCAGATTCTGTGTCTCCCTCTCTCTCTGCCCCTCTCCCACTCAGACTCTGTCTCTGTCTCTTTCTGTAAAATAATAAAAACATTAAAGAAAAAACAAAAGTGTGAACAGATTCAAGACTAGAAAGGGACCTAAGACCAAAAGGTCTGAGAAGTACTGTATGAGAAGGAATCAGTTCAGGAGGCTCCAAACTCAGTCAAAACAAAAACAAAAACAAAGAAAGAAATAAAAAGAAATTCCATAAAGGAGAAAATGGAAAAGAGAAACTTTTATCATATATATATACGGTAAATCCCTACAGTTGATGATAAGTATCCACCAACTGCCACAAGCGATGCCTTTTTTTTTTTAGGTATTCAAATTCAGCAATGGAAATGTGGATGTTGGTACCCTGGTGAGAAAGGGACAATCCTCAAAGCTCCTCGGTGGGGGAGAGTGGACAGAAGTGGGGAATGTGTAGAAACGGTCCCATTCTAAGAACTAGGATACAGAATAGCACCTGACCTGTCAGATAATGGACAAGTTTCTAAGGGAAAGCGGTTTCAACCTAGGATTTGGTATTTAGCCAAAAGAGTCATCAAGAATAAAAGTCACACAAAGATACTTTCGATCATGCAGTATCTCTAAATTTTTACATCCCATATACTCTTCCTGGGGAAGATTCTGGAAGGTAGGCTCCTTGAAGGGGAGACAAAACATAAAAAGAAGGAGGCATGGAGCCCAGGAGAGAGGAGAGCCAGCAGGATTCCCTGGACGGTGGTGAAGGGGGTACTCAGGGCAGCGGCAGGGTCCAGAGAGCAACCATTCACACTGGGGGCAAAGAAACAAAACACCTATTACCTGTGCCTTTGAACATATTCAGGAAATATTTCCCGTTTGGTCAGAGAACTGGAGAATAAATAGAAAACCAAGCCAACTGAGAAAGAATTATGTACCTAATTCCAAGGAAAACAAAAAGTCTATCAGAAAGATGGTGATCGCAGGATGCTACACGGATCCTGGCATCATGCAGGTATTTACATAGTGATGAGCTGGGTGCTGCCACATTTTGGCAAGACTGGGAAAGATCGGGAAAGGGAAGTGTATTCTTATCTCTTTAGATTACAAGAGATGTGATCTAGCAAACCTGAATCCCCCATCTCTCATAACTGAAAGTCAAAAAACAGTAAAACTGAAAAATCAAGCACATCGATTATCTAGAAATATGGGAGCTACCAAAACAAACAACTGAAAGAATTAAGAACAGTCACCTCTAGAAAGCAGAAACCATGGAGGGAGGCATGGGGCAGGGGGCTGCTGCTTTTCATTACCAGCTTATTACTGCTTGGCTATGAATATGTATTCCTTAGATAAAAATAAAAGTTAAATTAAAAACCACCCTGGCACCAGAAGAGCCAAACTCCCCTCCTCAGTCTCAGCCTCTAATAAACATTCCTTGAATTTTTACTTGCCTCTACACCTCAACCATGGGGCCAGTTTTGAGTAGCCAGCCTGGCATCATTATGGGGTAGAGGAAGTTTGGGTCCCTCTATCCAAATGCGTCACCCACCTCTCCCGTCCTGATACTGAAGCCACCCCAATGAGCCCCGTCATTGTCATCACCACTGGCTGGGTCATCATACAGGATATGGCTCACAGTTGATGCCTCATAAGCATTATGTGACCCACGAAGGCAGGCACCAGCATTCACCCTCTTTTTCCAGAAGAGACTGACGCTCACCCAGGCTAAGAGGCAGGGCCTACTGCCCAGGGGTCCTCGGCTGCGGAGCTGGGATGTGAACCCAGGTGCCCAGTCCATCTCTCAAACCCACACTGCTCTTCCAAGCTAGCTCTCGCCTCTTTCCCTGAGGCTTCGACATCCTCACCCCCGCCCCCCAAACTTCAGAGGGTCACCTGCTCCCCTCGGGAGACTTTTACAGGTCTGTCCATCCTCCCAGAGACCGTCAACTACTCACATCTATTTAAAAGAGAAAGCTGACACGTGCCACTGGAACGTCGCTGTGGCAGGCAACGACAGGACGAACAGAATTACACCTTATCTGAGAGAGAAGGAAATTTAGACCAGGGAGAAGAAAGGAACTGTCTCAAGTCACAAAATAGGGACCCAGCTGGCCTGACTCACCTTGGGGCGTCCTTTCAGCCGTACCCAAAATAGCCCCTTCCCTGTCTTCGTTCAAGCTTTGGGGTTGGCCTATTTGTAAGGATCAAGAATCATTCATGGGTTTCCAAAATCCAGCTGTGAGCTTACTCTTCAGGGACAACAGTGGCGAGCGGACACCAACAGACACTGGAATACGTGGTGGTTGGGTCCAGTCAAAAGGAGAACACAGTGGGGCTTGGCTGCAGAGGGAGGAGGGCTGAAGTCCAGGTCCTCAGACGCTCGGCCTTGGGAAGTCTGCTGCTGGGAAGCCCAAGAGGACAAAGACACACCTGAGTGTCAAAGTGACAGGCTTTAGAGGAAGTATGTGGCTTCCCAGAGAGGTCCAGGGCTGTTCCCGAGGACCAGGTGGAGCCAGGGGCACGGGGAGGGCATGGTGGCGGGCCAGCACCCCCACGGCAAGCACTACATCATTTCTCCTCCAAACTCCCACACGGGGCAGCCCACTGGCCACAACGAAGTGTCCCCCCAACATTTGTTAGCTTGAACTGTGCTGGAAACATCCTGAGAGCCTTTTCTGATACTGAAGACGGGTCGCTCACAACGGTGGGCACAGAGTGCCTGGTGAATGAATACGTAAACGCACAGTGCTCTGAGGCTCTGCGTGCCAGCAGGCTGGCTCTGCCCGCTGTATAAGAAGTTCTGACTTCTTTCTAAAAAGAGAAACAAAAACAAAAAAAAAGGAAATTGTCCCATGGACACCTGAGTCTTTTTTCACTCTATCGAAGGCATGGACGGCCAATTCTCAGACCCAAAGGAGTTCTATAAAGAATCGCCCAGCCCCATCCCCACCCCCAAAGCCGACATGTTTCTCTCTCCAGGCCGTCGCTTCTCAAGTGTCCACAATTGACAGCAGCAACGTCACCCAGGAACTTGTTACACAGGTGAATGTCCAAGACCCGCTCCAGACCTAATCAACTGGAAATTCTGAAGGTGCATAGGACCTGGAAATCTGTTCTCATCAGCTCTGGAGGGGATTATCTGGAACAGGGTGATTTGAGAACCACTGCTCTGGATAAACACCCACCCACAACCCCTGTACAAAGCAAGCTTCTTCCTCTGAATCGGAAAAAAAAAAAAAAAAGTTGATGCCTCGATGTCAGACATTACTTATTATTAGCATCGTATCAAATTCCTCCAGCAGCATTCATTCATTCAGTACTCAATCGGTGTATACCTACAGATACCCAAGAATATATAATATACAAGGGGAAATACATGTAAGCACATGAACCTATGCACAATACTTTTAACAAGTTGTGTTGATGTGTTTTTGCCACTTATTCCCTCAACTCTAAACTCCCTGAGCCTGGGAGTCAGTTAGCTTTCCCTCGAACATGGGCCACCCCTGCAGATCTGCCCAAACCGTTGTTCGGTCCACAATCGGGGAGCTAGAAGCTACACGAGACAGGATCCCTACAGAGTTCGCGCCCAGCCCGCCCTCCCAGGGGTTTACAATCCAAGACACGTGTGGAAGCACCCCTCACCCACCTAGCGTGTAAGAGCCCCTCCCCTTGGACACTTTCCACTCCCCTCTTTGCCCTCTTCCTGCTCAGCGAGTCCTGTCTCACACGCTAGGGAACGACAGAGCGTATTTCTCCCGCCCCACCTTCATCCGTAGCATAGACGTAGCCGCTGATTGGGCCTCGACATCTGGTTCCTCTCTGCCCTTTTCCCCAACTAACCTCGCCCGTCAGCTTCGAGATGATCGTGGCCCAGGCTGTCTCACTGTTCAGAGTGCGACACTGCATTTCCCTGTTCCCGCATCCCCAGTCAATTGGTTATGGGCTGCTGCAGGACCAGTCAGCCCGGCGCATGTATTCGCGGGGTCCCCCTAAGAGCGTGCCACAGACAAGCCCAGCTGGAGACCTGGGGCTGCAACGCGGACCCCTCTGAAAGCCTCATGAAAGCATTCCAGGATGTAATAAACCCGTCAGGCCCCGGCTAATTTATATCTAAGCGGATGCTTTCCCATTTTTCAGAATGTAAATGTTTAGATTGCTGCATTCCCCTGCCACGGCACCCGGGGTCCTGGCACGTAAGCGGCGAAACCAGCCGGCTCTCCCTCGGGGATCCTTAGATGGAAGAGCCCCAATGCCAGCCTTCCCGATGGGGAAGAGCTTCCTGCCCTCCGGCAGCCTGTGCTCCGGGTCACTCTCACTTTTACAGGGAAGGAGAGGAAATGTGGTGCTTCAGAGGGTGGGATCTCGGAGCCCAGAGTCGCTCGGGCCAGCTAGGTACTCCAACCGATCGTTCTTCTTCTATTTCTTTCCATCACGTTCCTCTTTTGCTCCAGCCTCAAATACATTTTATTAGATCTTTGCAATGCATAAACAGGCCAGAGAAGTAGATTAGTGGGAATAAATATAATGCGACAATCCAAGAAAACAGTCCAGTTCAGCCGACTGAGCCCAAGCGTCCCACCGCCCGCTCCGTCCAGGGCTGTAGGCACTAACCCGTAAGATCCCACCAGCCGACACCCTGGGTGGTCCGCCAGCATGGGCAGTCCCCAGGGAAGAGAAGCTCTCCGCCAAGGGTGCCAGGAGCCCAGGAGGTCACTAACCTGTCCTTGGGTTCCAGACCCAGGACAGCCAGCTCACCAAAACCAAGGGAACCACAGGCCAGAGACCCCCTGATAAACCATTGGCCTCCAAGAACTTCGACTACTTTAACCAAAACATAGCCATCATCCCAGCACCATGTTCCACAGACAGGTGTCAAGTAGTTCATGTGTGAGTCAGGCAAGCCACTCGGCCTTTCAGCGTCCCCACTGGAAAAGTGAAGCTGACGATGCTTGAAGAAGCATGTAAGAAGTCCAGAAATGCCACAGGGGAAGGCTTAAGAGTCACAGGAGGTCACAGGAGTCACCTATCCAAGGAGGTAGCAGAAAACTATGCCTCCCAGCACGGGCTCTGATGTGCGTCACACTGCCCAGTTTCCACCCCCTCCTGGCTGTGTGTCCTTGGGCAAGTCACCTCACCAAGCCCCCAGCTTCTTACCAGTATGATGGAGGTGACGTGGTATCAACCAACCTTCTAGGTTGTTGCTAATACTTCACATGTATGGAGAATCTACTCTTCTAATCCGAGGACGGCCAGGTAGGAGCCCGTGAGTGGACTGGGCACCTGAACAAATGTTCTGTTGCCTCAAGTGCATATTGGCTAGATGGAACTCAGGCACCATTTTGAGAATGAGTTCCAACATGAGGCTGGGCCGAAGGCAGACACGAACGAGGCCTGCTCCTACACACAAGTGACAGGCTGCGATCCACCCGAAGGGCCAGGACTCAGCCTGTGGTTCTCAGCTCAAGCCAACACCACCCGCTTTACAAGGAGGAGTAGAGGATGACTGGTATAATCAGTGATGTCACTTGCTCAACCACAGTACCCCGCTCTTGTCCTCAGGACCCATAGCAGAGGGAGTCCAGTCCATAGGGGGCTGCCCCTCACAGTCAAGGCACCTGAGCTACCTCAGGTCACCTGAGTACAAGGTCTTCAGGCAAAGGCTCAAAAGCATCCCGGTTTTGCCCAAGGTCTGAAGCCCACTGGCAGCCCACGGCTCTATGTCTCCCTTTCAAGAGACCAAATCCAAGGCCTCCTGCAGCCCTGAAGGCTGGCCACAGAAGGGTCTTCCTCCCGTTTCCAGCCTCTGCAAACCAAGCCTTGTCCAGCTTCCTATTCAGTCTCATTTCCCTTCCTGGTCTTGGCCAAGGGGACAAAGCTGTGAGGATTAGCAAAGAGCCCCTGGCCCCCGGTCCAATCATTTGCAGACAGTTTATACTTCCTACCCCACCTTGCACATGAAGGCCCCAACACTTGCTGGCCAATCCTGACCAGAGAGCAAAAACCCTCCCTGCCCCACCACCGGGTAGCCTGGCTAGGGGTTTTATTCCATTAATTTTCATCCTGATAATTAGAAGCAGCTCCCTTCCATGCTCCTGTAGGATTTAACAAGCCACATAACATCCCATTTCCCACTGAGGCAGCTGAAACCTGCACTTCACCCAAGGACGCTGCCACTCCATCCTGCCTTCCGAGTATCTAGCTGCCCAAGGTCCCAAGCCCTTCCTAGGGCCAGCATTTCCTCCTGCCTGGGGTCCGGTCTGAGAGAGAGCCAGGAGCTCAGGCCTCCCCAGGGACCTCCAACAAACAAACCCCTTGGTAGAAAGCAGAGTAGAATACTCTCGGGACCCACGTCCACATTATGGGTAATAAAGGCCTTTATGTGTCTATAAAGCAAAATTCCTGCAAAGCCTTTGCATCTCAACATGCCACGTGCGATGAAGTGACAGGTGCTCAAACGTGACCTTTCCGCATGCCAGGGTCTACCCCCACGTACTGCAACTAGGCGGTGCCCATACTCACCTGACCTGGGCACGCACAGGGGTCCAGAGTGCACCCCGGGACCTACCGGCTGAGTGACAAGGACCTACTGCTTCATCTCACCGAGTCTTATCTGCCTCCTCCGGAACGTGAGGCAGCGGCGACACCTGATTCAACTGAACGACAGAAAAATCCAACTTGCGTTTTATCCATTCATTCAATCATTGAACAAACACCTACTGAGTCACTCACTACCCCAGGCCAGGCCTGTTGCGGGCGCAGGAGAGAAAACAATCAATGACAAGATCTGTGTCCTCACGGCTTCCATTCTAGCAGCAAGTAACCAGGGAACGGACTTAAATTTCCAATAATGCAGAGTGCACGGACACAAGGAGCCAGGGAGCCACGGTAGTGCTGCGGGTGCTAATTCAGAGCGGGAATTAGAGTCAGACCAGGCCGGGCACGTGAGCCCCACAGGGCTAGAAAATACAGCTACTTTAATATTATACTACATTAATATATTAAGAATTAACGATTACTATTAGTTGTGGTGTATGATATGTTATTAAGGATAATAACATACAGTATAGCTGGGCTCAATGAATTATGAGCAAGGCCCCAAAGAATATGCTAGAACCCCTGAGGCTTTGCTGCTCTTACTTCATTATCAGGGATGATTTCTGAAGGCTCAGCCCAGAGACAGAGTATACCCCTCCCGCCAAGTCCTCCTTCCCTTCCTCAGAGGGAGTCTGTGCCACCTCCCATGAGGACCAGGACCATATCCATCCTTCCCAGTAACAGCACACGGCGATGCTCTAGAAGGTTGAAGGAGCTAAGGCAGAACTCGGGAGATGCTCCTCGCCCCCCCAAAACACACTCACCCCACCTGCAGGGGCACAGGGTGGGAACCTCATTTGGTCCCTATTAACAGTAACACCCAGATAGGACAAGAGACTCAGGCAGTGCCTCTCCGCATCCGTCTCTACCACGACTGTGTCGCTCACCCTCAATAACCGGCTCAGACATGCCTTCGGCCCACCACCACCCTCCAGCAGCCAGGGTGAGGGGCCGGACCCACTAACCCCATCCGGCAGCTGAGCCAACAGCCGTGCAGGAAGGTCACCCTGAAGTCACACTGGTGGGCTGCGTGTCCTGACGGAGAAGTCCGGACCCGCCACATCTCATCTCCTGCAGGGCCAGGGGGTCTGTCCGGACCACGGTGTGGGACTGGCCTTCTGCTGTGTACCTGGCCCTAGGCCGAGCAGTTCAAATGACATGGGGACAAAGTGACACCAGCCCTGCCATCGGAAGGCAGAGAGCGACCCATGGCTTCTTTCCACACACGTCCTCCGTCAACTACCGCCCGGTCCCCGTTAGGGTGGCAGGTGATGCAAGCAGCGAAGAATTGCACCAAGAGTAGAAGAACAAGCGAGATGGAGTTTATCCACTCCCCACAGGAGAGGGGACAGACAACCAGAGAGACGGCAGCCCAAGCTTGTCAGGCTGGGCTCCTCTAGGTTTTCATTGTTGGTTGTTTTTAAAGATGGGAAAGGGTTATAGCTGCATCCGTGACAGGGGTGGGGAGGGGGGTCGACTCTCAGCCAGGTAGAGCGGGAGAGGGCAGGTTTCTCCGGGGGCTCTGTCCTGGGCTCCTCTGGGGTGTGGGTCAGGCTAGAGAAGAAAATGTTTTGTAGTCGGGATCTACTTTCCAAGAATGGAGAACACCCTGAGCTAGAAAGACAAAGAGTGAGGGCCAAGTGCAGACACCTGTGAGTTTTGTCCGCAAGCCTGGCTGGGGATGGGAGCCTTTCAAGAGGTTCCTCTCAGTCCCTCTCTGGAGAAGTCTTGCACAAGCACCTGGCGAGACAGCAACAGCCGCACAGGTAGCAGAGGGGGGCACTGTTAGGGGCAGGCAGGCCAGACTGCAGGGGAAGGTGGAGGACAACAGGGTAAAAGTCAAGGCAGGAGATGGAGATCCTGGAGCCCCAGTCCAGTAATGCTCCCCATTACATCCAGTTATCGTTAAAGATACAACTCCCGGCTGGGGCACCTGGGTGGCTCAGTCGGTTAAGCGTCTAATGTTGACTCAGGTCACAATCTCACGGTTCGTGGGTTTGAGCCCTGCGTCGGGCTCTGTGCGGACAGCTCAGAGCCTGGAGCCTGTTTCCGATTCTGTGTCTCCCTCTCTCTCTGTCCCTCCCCCTGCTCGCGATGTCTCTCTCTCTCAAAAATATAAATAAATAAACAAACAAACAAACAAACAAATAAATAAAATACAACCCCCTGGGGCACCTGGATGGCTCCATTGGTTGAACGTAAGACATCGTCTCAGGTCATGATCTCAAGGCTTGTGAGTGAGAGCCCCACATCAGGCTCTCTGCTTCGGATTCTGGGTCTCCCTCTCTCTCTGCCCCTCCCCCGCTCGTGCTCTGTCTCTTTCTCAAAAATAAATAAACATTTAAAAAAATACAATTCCCAAAAAAAATGGGTTTATTTGTGAATAGGAAAGAACCGCAATCCAGGACAAGGCAAAACTATAGGTAAGTCTGGAGAACAAAGGAGAGGAATGCTCTTTTACGGAGGAAAAGGGGGAAGTCGGGAGCCCTGTTACACACAGAAAGTCCACCGCGGTAAACTGGGAGCTGGCAGCACAGTGGCTTCTCACTGGCTGAGCTGTGAATGCCTCTCACTGGCTGGGCTGTTGCTGGGGAGCAGGCAAGGTCAGCCCTTCTTCCACCTGCAAGGTCCATCACTTCCTGTTGGGTCTGCAACTGACGATGAGTGGTAGGGCTGAAGAGCTCCCCCTTGGCCAACCTACTGACTCCATTTCAGTGAGGTTGTCCTTAATTAATTTTCACAATACCAACAACCTGCCCCCTGGGGAAGCCTCTTCCTCCTCCTGTCTTAGGGTCACTCAGAAACACAGGGCCAGCTGCACAACAGCTTGGGGGGTCATCCATCTGCCAGAGGGACGCTGAGCCCTTCAGGAAAGCCCATGAGGAGGCAGGAGAATGGAGACTCTAAAGGGTGGGGGTCACTGCATGGCGTGGCCCTGCCCAGGTTGCCCAGCCCGTTACGGAGCACATGGAACCAGAGTTTTCCAGCCCAGGATGGGGTCAGGTACCCTTCCTCTCCCACCTCCAGCGCTCAGGGCGTTTGACAAAGCTGCTCAGCCTCACCTTTCGTGAGATCAGGCATGGGCCCCCCTCAGGGCCTGCACCCTGGTCACCTGGGACGCACCCGGGATCCTAACACTCAACTCAGCCCCTGGGCAGCTACCTCATGTCACGTCTGTTCATGGCCCCAAGCTGGGTCCCTAGAAGGCCACTCTGACAGACAGAAAGGTTCACCTTAGAGTGAGCTGACATCTGTGTGTCACCAGTTTCCATGGAACAGTCTGGTCCTGCTCGCCAAGGGTACATGATCAGATGGCCTCCTCTTCTAGCTGACACATGGGCTAAGAATGAATGTGAGGATCAGGGCCCTGGCCTTCATGCAGCTGACCTTCTCAGAGAGCAGACAGAGCGTACACAAGTAAACCAACAGGTTAACTGCTATGCAGATAAAGATAGCAAGGGAATAAAGCGATAGAGGGGGAGGGGAACCCAGGATGAAATGCTCTGAGAGGTGACTTTTAGGCTGAGAAGTGAATGAGAAGGAGGGGTCCCTTACAAAAATCTGGGGAAATAGTGCTTCACTCGGAGGAAACAAGAAGTGCAGAGAGCCTGAGGGGGGAGAGACGGTGGTTTGTTCAAAAAAACAGAAAGCCAATGTAGTTGGTGCTTAATGAGCAAGAAGGCAATGCAAAAAAAGCCATTTGCTACTTTTATAAGCTCTGAGGTTTTGATTCCAGCCTGGACACAGGGTTTGGTCCCCTTATTTCCCCCCTCTTTTGCCATCAGGATGGGCTACATTATGCTGCAGTTACAAACAACCCCAAAGTCGCAATGGCTTGAATCCACACAGGGCTCCTCCTTCTTCACATCACACACTCGGCCGGCTGGGGCTTCTACCCTTCCTTGACTTCACTCTGGGGCTGGGCAGACAGACACACCACTCTCTGGAATTCCGCGCCACAGGGAAAGAGAAAGGAAGGCTCGTGGCACTCTGGGTTTGGGTACAGCAACATGTCACGTCAAGGGGACAGAGAAGTACAGTCCTACTACATGGCCAGGAGGAGAACAGAACTATTTGGCAGGCACGACTTGTAACTGCCAAAGCCCAATGCTGGTGTACCGCGTGGCACCCTAGGGCCCTGGTGGAACTGGCCCGTGGCCAGTAGGAGCAACGTCGCTGACTGACAGGTGCCAACGTCCCCAGTGAAAGCAAAACTCCATGTGGCAACGGGAGAGTGAGTGAGGTCCACACCATGCCCATCCTCCCATTCTTCCCCGCAGTGAAACTTCCCTCTAAGTCTGTTGCTTGGAGGCCGACCCAACTGTGAGTCCCCACCCAAGAGGCCCTGCGCACACCGCACCTCCTCCCCCTACCTCTTGCCCTCGCCCAGACTAGCCTCTAGATGCAGGTGAATCCCCTCAAGAGAAGAAGGTTGAAACAGCAGCCCAGAGTTAGGAAGGCATCTCATTTCCCCCCATTCTTCCTGCAGGACTCTGGATTTCCTCCCCTTGCTCTTCTCTTCCTCTCCAAGGGCCACCAAGGAGAGGACCTCAAATTCTGATGCAACCATGGCTCCTCTGGGTGAAGCCAAGAAACTTCCAAAACCATAAAGATGTCCAAACATTGGCCCAGCTTCCTCCAAACAGACATAAACTGCCTCGCTCACATCCGGGCCCACCACACCCCTGCTCTGGACCGCAGGCACCATCTGGCACCTCCACCCTCAGGCAGCCCACAGCTACATGGCGGTGGAAGAGGGAACGGGGGAGAGGGACTTGGCCACACCCAGCCCCAGCGCCCCCAGCGCTCTAGGGGGAGAGGCGCCTTTGATGGCGCCTACCTTCACCCCTCAGCTGAGCAGTGACAGCCTCCACGCTGGATTCGGTGCCAAGCCGCCCCAAATCCAGTTATTTTTAGTCTGTTTGTGTATCCCATTTCAAGCTAACTCTGTGTCACCACTTGTTATCATAACACAGAGCACCTGGATGTGTCTCGGAAAGGCAACAAATAAGCTTTGGAGAGTGCTGGGGATTGCCAGAAACACCAACTGTGCTTCTAGCCCGATGCCCTAGTTGCGACAAAGCAGATTCCTTTCTTCCCTTCACAGGAAAAGCCTAATCCAAATAAGCCAGCCAACAATGGCCGCCTGGCCTCCCAAGACATTCCTTCCCCCTCGTCACCCCTATGCCTGGTGACAGGACTCCCGCCCGGGGACTTCAGCCTGGCACAGGGCTGAGGGCAGGTCCGGGCCAAACACCAGGTCCTGATATTGTCAACCAATTCCCGCCCCTCCACGAGCAGCCTCAGGCCAATCTGTCCACCAATGGCCAGAGCAGCCAGGGATCAGGGCAGTCTTGAGGGGCAAGTAAGTTGGTGACATGGTCACCTAGTCAGACAGGCCAGCAGGGCACAAACATCATCATCCTGACCACGTCCTGCCAACTCCATCCCTTGAGAGGCCACAGACACTGCAGCGGAGTCAGACCCAAGCTGGCTCTCTGCACGACTTCTCTCACCACCACAGGGCGGGATGTGAGCTAAGCACCTGCTTTGGCCCAGGCCCTGTGCTAGGCTCTTTATAGTCAGTGCCCACAATAATCCTCGCAGAACCCTCATCTTCATCATATTAACCCATTCAACAGTGTGCCTTGGCCACCGTCTGACAAACAGGAGAACCCGGACACACCATCTACATCTTGCTCCATCTGGGTCTCGTCTCTGCTCGAAGAGAAGAAAGTGTCACTGACAGCCCAATGGCAATGGCTTTCCACCCAGATTCTACCCCAAGTCAGGGGCCAGGTCCAACCTCAGCCAGCATCTCCCCATGGAGCACCTACTCCGTGCTAGCCATGTGCGAGTCGCCGTGCGGGAGACAGGGGCAGGTGCAAAAGTCAGCCCTGCCCTGCCCTGCCCAGCCTGGTGGGCAGATCTGCACCTGGCACCCAGAGACAGAGGCCTGGAAGGCACCAGAGTGGCCGCTCCTGCTCCACCAACCTTGCAGTAGAGCCTCCATCCATCTCTGGATGGAGCCTCCTCTTCTCTGGTCCATCCACGGACCACTCTCCCACTCAAAAACCTTCAGCGGTTCTCATTTCCCCACACCCACCGGCTGGTGAGCCCCTGCCATTTGCTGGAGGCAAGACACCAACGCTGACGTCCCAGCTGAGTAAGGAGTTCTTGCTCCCCCTTCTAAGGTGAGACCTTCAGCGTCTAAGAGCCCAAGCGTTGCAGTCAAGACTCATGTCCAGGGGCGCCTGGGTGGCTCAGTCAGTTAAGCGGCCAACTTCAGCTCAGGTCATGATCTCACCGTCTGTGAGTTCGAGCCCCGCGTCGGGCTCTGTGCTGGCAGCTCAGAGCCTGGAGCCTGCCTCGGATTCTGTGTCCCCCTCTCTCCTCTGCCTTTCCCTTGCTCACACTCTGTCTCTATGTCTCTCAAAAAATAAAAAAAATAAAAAAATAAAAAGACTCATGTCCACCACTGTCACTTCCACAACCACCAGTGCCATGACTCCTCGCTTGGGTCCCGGAGACTGGCCCCAGAGTGACCCCTGGGCAAAGAGAGCATGTATGTAGTGCAGCCGGAGGACGCCTCCTTGGCGGCGCCCTTGCCTTCCTTCTCAAGGGACATGGGTGTGAAGGGAAGAAAGAAGAAGATCCCAGGCCAGGGGAGGAAATGGAAGAGCATAAACCCCAGGGTACGTCTGGGGAGGGGGGCTGGCAGATGTGCATAGACACGGAGACGTGGAGACAAGAGCAACGAGGCCAGGGCCAGCCACAGAGGTAGACTCTGCTCTCTGTCCACGAAGTTTCTAGGTGTGCAGCCTCACGCCCAGAACCGCCATGAGGCGATGGAGTTAGCTAAGGAGCCGTAGTGGTTAAGAGGGTGGGAAGAGACTGGAGTCTGGGAGGTCGGTGTGAAGAGGGCTGGGGGACGCCCTTGCATCGGGCCAGGGGGCGTGGAAGGGAAGAAGGTACTGCGTGGGAAACAGGCCTCAATGACTGAGAGCTCAGGAGGGCCGGGATGGGGGATGCTGGGGAGCAGGCCTATGCCTCCTAAGAACACATGTGGGGCTCCCCCACCACATAGGTACAGCCGCACAGCAAGCTCTGGGCAGTGAGGACACAGTGGCTGGGAGTCACAGACAACAGGGCATCTATCTCTGTGCCTCCAGGAGGGACGGCCTACCAGGCCCGGCAGGGAGAAAGCAGCACCCCATCCTTCCCTTGGTCTAAAAGACTGCTCCATTTTTCCAGTGAGACACAGCCACGCCCTCCCCAGCACCACAGACAGGCATCCCCCTCCCCACCCAGCCCCTGATGGAATGGCCCCACCAACCCTGTCCCAGCTCTCCTTTGCCCCTTTCCAACCGGCGTCTGTAAAGGAACGAGCACTGGACAGAGGCTTCTGAGGGAGTAACGCAGCCTGGAGAGCAAGGGCCATACCATCACTCACAGAGCATTCGAGCTGCCTTGAGAGCCACACCTGGCTTTTACTATATGGCCAAGAGTTCAACCACATACAACCAAGCCAACACAAAACTGCAGGAAGACACCAGTTCTCACCAGTCAGACAGGCAAAGATCAGCACATTCGATGATGCTCTGAATGAGTGGAGCTATGGCCAAGTACACCGCTTACGCCCTATCGCTCAGAGAGGAAAGTGGTACAGCCTCCTGGCAGGGAAACATGGAAGAATCAACCAAACTCAAAATCGCATATACACCTCGACCAGCAGTGCCATTCGCAGGAATGGTTGCTACAGGCGTGCGTGTTCACTAAGACACCACTGCAGCAGCGTGGCTTGTTAAAGCCAACAAAGCAAGCAAGTGCAAAGCCCACCAGGTGGCGGGGGGGGGGGGGGGCGGGGCGCGAGTCAAAAAAGAAAAAAAACGTATAGCCCGGCTTTATAATGGAATAACAGGCAGCCATTAAAAAGGAGACAACTCTTCGTGAGCTGATTCAGAATGAGGGCCAAGACACGCCTAGCCTGAAAAGGAAAAAACGGAACAGAGGAGCCTGGCGTGTAACGAACGCCGCTGTCCACGGAAAAGAAGGCAGCTGCGGGGGGTCTCAGCCGTGTGCATCCCTGCCTGCTTGACTGAGCACGCCTCTGGGGAGGGTGCACCGCGGGCCCTGGAAATGGTACTTGCCCCCTGGAGGGAAGCGGGGCTGGAAGCAGGCAGAGGGATGCTGCGGTCACCTTAAGTACCAACTATCCAACCAGAGTGTCACCGCGTGGCCATACTCCCTTAAGGAAATCAACAAAGAGGCGCCTGGGTGGTTTGGTCGGTTATGCGCCGGGCTCCTGGTTTTGACTCATAAGTCTGAGCCCCACATCGGGCTCAGCGCTGCTGGTGCAGAGCCTGCTTGGGATCCTCCCTCTCTCCCTCTCTCCCTCAGCTCCTCTCCTGCTCTTTCTGTCTCAAAATAAATAAACTTTAAAAAAAAAAGTAATCAACAAAGATCTGTCTCATAGGACACGCGTCTGTTAGGCTCTTCCTGCCCCTCCCTCGAGAAAACACTAACAAAATGTAAACATGGGCTATTTTCCCTGAATCCTCAGTGCCCAACACTGTGCCTGGCGCTCGGGGTGCGTGGCAAGGGGCTGGCTGGGAAGGCGCCAGCACGTTCAGGTCCAGGGTCTCCATTTTTCCCTGGCAAGCTGGCAGAGGCCGGAGCTCACTCGCACACCCCGGGGGCATAGGGGAAGGCTGCTGGGCCAGGCCACCAGGTCCCCAACTACACTGCTCTGCGGTGAGGACCCCGCCATCCCCAAAAGTGTACCCATGATGGTCAGTGCTCTGTGCCCTGGGAAGACCCCCAGGGTAGGCAGGGTGGCTGCACAGAGCCTGCAGAAAGCTGCCTACGGTCCTGGGAATGGCTTCTGTTGACTAATTTCTGTACATAATTCCACCCAGGATGAGTCAACAGCAGACAGGACTCCCAGAGGCCGGCCCCAAAGCTGTTGAGAAGGGTGGGAGGGCAGAGCACTGGGTGCCCCAGCCACGGAGAGAGAGCCCCCTCCCAGGCGCCCCTCAGATCGGGCCACCTCCATGTGCAGCAGCTTCTGCAGGGATAAGCCCCTAGACCCTTGGCACAGCCCAGGATGGGGAAGTACACCCTCATCCTCAGCAGCACCCCAGACTGGCCCCTCGCTCTGTCTCAGGCCACTGCTCCATCATGTGGGCTGGGCTGGCCCGGCCCACTCTACTGGATTCCACCTAACCACCCTTCGGAGGCAGACGCGGATTACGAAATGCCGCATTTATCAAGTCCTACAATCCCCCAGCAAGTCATCGTGACCTGGCAGGAGGCCGAGGGCTGACCCTTCCTGTCCCCGCTGGGTACCTGCCCGAACAGACAAGCTCTTCCAGGCACCCAGATCCTACCCCGCCACTTACTGCCTGGGTCGTGCGGGGCCAAGTCTCCTGGTTCTGGTGCCTCAGTCTCCTTGCCTGTCGAATGGGCTCATGACACTCCCCCCTTAGGGGTGCCGTGAGGGATAAAGGGACTCATAAAGCCCGCGCACTTAGCACATGCTGAGAGCTCAGTAACTGGCGCCTGCCATTAGAATTTCTGGAAATCTGCCCCATTCCCCATCCCTGCAGCACACGAGCCTGAGTGGGGAGGGGCAAGAGACGGTCCAAGGAGAGCAGGGCTGCTCCCGCCCGGCCTTGGCAGACCAAGACCAGTAGCGGCACCTCCGTCCGCACCTTTGTTTGCCCTCCCATCTCCTCTCCCCTGCACCGGCCTTCCCAGCCCAAGCCCCTGCTCCCAGAGCAGCAGCAAATCCTTGTCAGCAAACAGCACATTAATTGCTTCTTGGCCCAGTTTCAAATGATATCACAGAACTGCGCTGCTCGGTTTGGGGCGAATGGAAAGGAGGAAGGAGGGGCATCTGGCAACTCACACCAGAGCCCGGGATGATGGGTAGCTCCAATTACTAATTAATTGACTGCTCACATGGAACAAATCTGAAACCCCAACAGGTTGGGCGGGCGAGCCCCAGGCTTCCCGCCAGCCCCTTTCTTTCATCAGAGGAGAGCAGAGCTCTGGTCTTGTCCACTTTCAGGAGGGAAGCCCCGGAGCCCTGCCCACTGGCCAGCAGAGCTAACAGGGCTGGGAACCCGACCCCGTTCACTGGGTCTCTGGTTCTGCCGCCCGTGAAGCTCCCAGTACACACCGCTCAACTGTAAGCTCCAGGGGAGGGGGACTCGACTGCAGTGCTCACTGCCGCACTCCAGCGCTAGCCTCAAACTAGAACGAAAGTTGCTCGATAATTGTACGTCAGGCCCATGAAAGAATGAATGAGACGCTGCATACCAAGTAGGACGCCAGGGTTTTAGGAAATGACACTGAACGAACTCAACACAGGTCCCGGCCGTATGGCGCTTACATTCTGAAGCTAGGAACGCAGTTAGCCAAATGAGCAAATGATGAAAAGCTAAACTGCAAACACGGGAAGGGCCACGAGGATGCCCGCAAAGGCAAGACAAAGGGAATAACGGAACGTGTCCCCAGATGGGAAGCCAAGGACCCAGATGCGGAGCGAGGAGGAGCCTGCCACCTTCCCAGGGGCACGACCTGGGGTGCCTTCGCCCAACCCCACACTCCCTGCCCTCTCTAGCATGGGCACTGGCACACCCCTCCAGTGTGTGGAGAGACCAGATGGGGCAGGGTGTTGGCTGGAGAGGACTTCCTGCAGAAACTCAGCTCCAGGGTCCTGCTCTGTTGCAGGAAAAGCAACGGGCATGCAAGGGCTCACAAGGTCCTTCGATGGCCACAACATATGCAACCCCACGCTCCGCAGGCACTTGGCTTTTTTGGTGACTTTCTAAGACTGTCAGACCGCCACTGCCAACCATCTCTGGGCTTCTCAATGCCCCCAGTGGCACGATGTGGCACCATCCAGGTCATCTTGCACTCCTAGAAATGGAGAAGTATCTGCAAAAACTCACCTGGGGACGGCGAGGCACAGGCCTGGGCTTGAGTCTCAGGTCTGCTCCTTCCGAGCTGTGAGAGCTGGGATAAATTGCATCCCTTTTCTGGAAGACGGAGTGAAACTCTCTGCCAAGGAGCAGTTGCCAGACCTCGGAGGCTGACCATGGAGAACTTCCTTTCGCCTGGCTTCCTTCCGTGATTGTTACAAGGGTGGAGTATGGGAAGCCATCCTGGGCCCCAATTTCTGCTTCTCTCTCCCGATCTTTCCACCTGACCCACGTCTTAGCAGCCCAGGTGTGTGTGTAACCAGCTCCTGCTGCATCTTCCCTGGACCAGGAATGATGCACGCTGAGTCCAGAGTCCTTTCCCACCTATAACTGCCTGTTATTCGCAAAGTGCCAAATCATTTTGAAATATTTCCTGTATCAATATTAATCCGTGATGGCTCTAGAATTTCTATAACACAGGGGCAAAAGGGTGGCCGCCTGCTTAGAAAGCAGGCTAGCAACCGATCTAGAAACACACTGTTTGTGCGTGGATTATGTGTTTATCTCAAGTAGCTTTGGGAGGTGTGGATGGAGATGGGGGCGGGGGCACCCCTGGCACCTACACTGTTTTTAACAGCCACCACCACGACCGCCAGAGATTGTCCCAAGCACTGTGCCAAGAGGTTGACATATATCGTCTCCCTTAATTCTCTTAATAACCAAGTAGGTATTATCCCCAGTTTACAGGTAAGTAAACTGAGGCTGAGACACACTAACTGGCCCAAGATCTTGCAGTAGGCTCACGACCAGAGGCAAGATCCGAACCCAGGTCCGTCACGTGGCAAATCCACTGCTGTGGTTAAAGACAACTGCCGCCCTCCTGCCTTGCTCCCCAGCTGCCCCAGGCTCTGCTCTCCTTCCACTCGGAGGACACCCGTCCCACCCATTCGACCACCCAGGCCGCCAGTCTGCAGCTGGAGGGCTTCAAACTTCAAACTTCCCGCAAATGGATTTCTGAGCAGGAGTTTTGTTGTTTTTTTCCCCCCCTTGCTGAAAAGACTCTTCCTCTTGGTTACTGCTGTCTGGCGCTTTTTGAAAACATGAGCAGGGCTTAGACCCACTCGGGAGGCCACTGGGTGCTCAATCAGGTCTAGGTTCCTGGCTTGGACCCCTCCCCCAAGGAAGAGAAGTGTGGGGGCCGCCCCAACTCCCCCCTGAGGAGCATGCTCCCTTCCCTCACACACCCGACAGGTCCGCCTGCACACATGCCGGCCCAGCCCCTGGGACAGCTCCGTACAATGAGGCCCGCACCTGCAAGAAGGCCTGTAAATCCCGGGGCTCTGCACAGGGCAGGCGGAGCGCAGGCAACGGCAGCAGATCCCAGGATAAAAGCAGAAGCCATCCTGTTGACAGTTCATTCCTGTTTCTCCCCCAAATCTATCCACAACAGAACTGTTAAGCTCATGTTTCCTCTCCTGTTGCAAACAATTGTAAAAATGATTGGTATCTGCCCTCGGTGTAGAGCCCGTCCGCTTCATCCCCAGGCTAAATCTTTCTGGAAAGGCTGCATGTGTGAAAAGCATGCGTTCCCAAGACACACGGATAATGGGTAGTCTTAGAGACCCTAATCACTGAGCTCAGAGAGAGGCAAAGGCTGGCCCACGTAACTGCTGACTTGCTGGAGAGGGAAGCCTACTCCACACTCTGGGCTGGGCACCCGAGGGCAGGAACGCTCAGGATTGCGTCTGGAGCCTGGGCCCACCTACAGAGCGTCATTCTGGTCCCTGACCTCCCATGATGAGCCCTCTAGTCTCCGGCAGTGCGTCTTTCCTGCCTTTGTCCATGGCTCTGAAATCTTTTTGCAAGGGAGAAATTATAGTGGGGGACTTGGGAGAGGGGGATCTAAGGAAGACAGCTCGGATAGGACCAGGATGCCTGGTTCCAGTCCTGGCTCTGACACTGACTAGCTGTGCCACCAGGGAGAAGCCTTTGCCTTTCTGGCTTCCGTTCTCTCGTCTGAGTGTCTGGAACACAAGACATCTAGAGCCCCACACAGCTGACATCCCATGAGTGAGACAGGCAGATGGAAGATGTTTAAGCCAGAAAGCACCTAAGAGCCCAGCACCAACAGCCAGGCCCCAGCAAAGCCTGGGAACCCAGCATCTCCAGGGCAATTTGGCCCTAACTGGATACTGCACACGGTACTGCGGGGGCTGGTACTGATAACTGAAGAGGAAAACACCTTCTGACCTTGCAGGGGCCCAGAATCGATGCATAGATTTTTTTTTTAAATAGAAGTTATTATCTATGATGAAAATACCTTGTATTTCCATCATATCCATCTTCCCTCCTTCCAGCAAGGGACTTAATTTTACTGGAGGATCCATCCTTCCCACACTCTCATTCCATATGGGGTGGAGCACACGTCCCAAATCCAAACCGGGGCCTTCCTCCGGCCAAGTAACTGGTTCGGGAGTGGGCACGTGACCAAAGCTGTCCAATCAGTGAGGTCCCGGAGCGCCATTAGGAATGTTGGGACCAAGATTCTCCATCTATCCCACGGGACCAAATAAGGGAGGATGTGGGGAGAGACCTGCAACCATCTCTTAAACGATGTGAACTTGAGACTAGAACTTAGGTGAAAGAATCGAGGCATGGGGAGAAATAAGCTTTGTCATAGGAACAGTTTGGGTACTGGATCAAGTCCAACCTGATCTACCCACAGACTACTCAGAATATTAAGGAAATATCCCATGTGATTGCTCGCATTCCTAACCTTTCTCTGACAAAATCCTTTGCCGATTCAGAGATCAGAAAAGACGCCGGAGCACATCCAGCCAATTCCCAGGGCTGCAAACAGATTCATTCAATCATCTGCTGATTCAACAAATATTTACTGAATGTCAGCTCTGTGCCATCACTGGTGGTCGAGGCACAGTCCCTGCCCTCAAGAGCCCTCAGAATGGGGGAGACACAACCTCATGGACCAGCAGTTTTGCTACAGTGTGGTGACAACCCAATGGGAGGACATATGGCGGCTGTGGACACACAACCTCTAACCCAACGAAAATCGAGGAAGACTTGCCAGAGGGTGAGTAAAGGCAGACACTTACCCACTTAGATTTAGAACCAACAAGCCCTGGGGCACATGATCGGCTCCGGTGGTTAAGCACCCAACTTCGGCTCAGGTCATGATCTCATGTTCCATGAGTTCGAGCCCAGCATTGGGCTCTGGGCTGACAGCTCAGAGCCTGGAGCCTGTTTGTGATTCTGTGCCTCTCTCTCTCTGGCCCTCCCCCACTCAGGCTCTGTCTCTCTCTGTCTCTCAAAAATAAATAAATGCTAAAAAAATTAATAATAATAAAAAAAAGAACCAACAAGCCCTCACTAACTACTCTCAGCAGTCCTCAAAGCAACCCGGTGTCAGACGCTGGACAGGGACGGCCATCCACACCTTACAGAGGAAGTGCCCATGGCCGAGAGATGGAAAGCAACCTTCTCCGGCTCACGCAGAAGGTCTGGGGCTAAACAGGGAGAAGAATCAGATCTTCCAAGTCCTGTGTATCACATCCATCACATTCTTTCAGACTTGGTGACGGCACGGGTTTCAGAGTTAGCCTCAAAAGGACAAATTTCAGCCATCTGCCAGAAGATGATGTCTGGGATCTCTCGGGAAGGTGCCACAGGCGTCAGAGGCAGGCCACGCACCTGCTGGCCAGGCGGAGGGTTCTGTGTGCCCCTGCCACCAGAGCGGCCCTTCTGGATGGATCACAGACCCTGGGCAGATAGGGCTTCTTCATCACCGGGGTCCTGCCGGCACAGGGAGGACTTCCTAGAGCCACAAACACTTCACGCGAAATCTTCAGTGGAGCCCTGATCAGCCAACCACATTCACTATGGTCCATGAGGGACAAAGGGGCTGTGGCCACTGACTGGAGAGGAAGGGCTAAGTCCCAGAATCATCCCAACACACAATCCTTGCTCTGAGAGCAATAAACCCAGGATAAGGACGAAAATATACCTCCCCTCTTGCCTTTGTTTTAGATAGGACCAAAACCAAGAGAATATAAAAGCCATTAAGAGAGATTAAGAGTACGGACTTCAGGGGCACCTGGGTGGCTCAGTTGGTTAAGCAGCCGACTTCAACTCAGGTCAGATCTCACGGTCTGTGGGTTCGGGCCCCACGTCGGGCTCTGTGCTGACAGCTCATCAGAGCCTGGAGCCTGCTTCAGATTCTGTGTCTCCCTCTCTCTCTGCCCTTCCCCTGCTCATACTCTGTCTCTATGTCTCTCAGAAATAAATAAATGTTTAAAAAAAAAAAAGAGTACGGACTTCAAAATCGGCAACTCCTGAGTAAAAGACCATCAAGAGACGGTATAGACATACAACGGACTATTACTCAGCCATAAACAAGAACGAGATCTTGCATTTCCAACAACATGGACTGATCTACAGAGTATAATGCTAAGAGAAATAAGTCCAAGACGAATACCATATGATTTCACTCATAGGTGGAACTGAAGGAACAAAACAAATGAACAAAGAAAAAGAGACCAAAAAAACAGTGACTCTTAAATACAGTGACCTGCTGGTTGCCAGGCAGGGAGGGGGCAGGGAGGATGGGTGAACTCGATAAATGGGATTAAGAGATAAGCACTGAGTAATATATCGAATTATTGGATATTGTACACCTGAAACTAATATAACACTGCACACTAATGATACTCAAAGTTTTTTAAAGTCCTGAGTTTCAGTAGATTTTCTATGTGGTGTGTCATTCATGCTCCTTCAAATAATATCACCAATGAGTAATAACATTGATGAGGATTTCTTTTTATTTTAATTCCAGAGTCATCAGGATTTCTAAAACTCAGGATTTCACAGCTATAAAACAAGACAAGAAACACATTAACTGAAAATGAGAGACAACGAACCTAGAGACCAGAATACCCTCCCTCCAAGGAAAATATGAAGGCAAAAAAGGTAATTTCACAAAAGCAGCCCATGGCCCCCACAGACCTCCAGAGCCCATGACTGAGAGCGAAGGCCTCACCCCCTGCTGTTTTCCCACACAGTCAGATGAGGACCTCTCTGATCAGAAGTATCAAGGTCATGGCCCTGGGTGGCTCAGTCGGTTTGGTGTTCAACTTCAGCTCAGGTCATGATCTCATGGTTCGTGAGTTCCAGCCCCGAGTTGGGCTCTGTGCTGACAGCTCGGAGCCTGGAGCCTGCTTTGGATTCTGTGTCTCCCCCTCTCTCTGCCCCTCCCCTGCTCACGCTCTGTCTCTCTCTCAAAAATAAATAAAGATGTAAAAAAAGTTTTTTTTTACAGAAGTATCAAGGCCAGATCTCAGAACCCTAACTTTCTCTCCCTGGGAGAGAGCTCCAGGCCACTCACAAGGGGCCTCTTAACACTCCCCTCCAGGGGCCCCTCCGGTGCTCCCGACCCTGCATCCCACATTCCCCCAGGCCAAGCGTCAGGAGACATGTGGGGTTTCCCCACATAAGGCCTGAGGAAGTCTCTTCTTTCAGCCTTCTCAAAAGCAGCCCCGGCTGGCCATGGTGCCAGCCTCCAGAAGGTTCCTCCTGAGGGCGGTCACAGCCCAGGTGACTCCAGTGACTGGAAGAAGGCAGGCAGAGGTCAGCCCTCTTCCCATTGGCAACGAATGGAGCTGTGGAGCCCAGGGCATGATGGGAAGGCAGCCTCTGTGAAGATCAACTTCAATTCACAGATCACAGGTCACCTGGTATCACCCCAGGAAACCCTGCCGTGGGGAGGAGAGGACCCGGCTAGGAGAAAAAGGGTGCGGAGCCACGGGGGAGCCTCATCACTCTGGCACTAGGTGGACGCCAGCCTGATGTTCGGGGACCCAGCGCCGCCTAAAGCAGGGAAAGCAGGGAAGAGGCAGAGGCAAGAGGGGCTTAGACGAGCAGCTCTGAGGGACAGCAGGCCCTCAAAGCACTTCAAGTCCATACCCAGGGTCTTCTGCCCCATGAGGACCTTGCAGGGGGTCAGCTGAGTTCACAAAGAGCACAGAGGGACAAAGGCTAGGGGGCCCCCTGCAGCTCCTGCCATGGCCACACCCCCTGCCCTCCAGGTGTTTCCATGGCAACAAGAGATGGTGCTCAAGGGAGACCAACTGTCTTCCTTTGTCTACACGCTTCCCTAAAATGAGACACCACTGCCTGCCCTCTATCCAGGTATCTGTCAAGCCTTGAAGACCAGTCATGTCACCCAAGGAGTCCTCGCTGTCCCCAGAGCTGAGACATGGTGTCACTTCACCCTGAGAGAGGCTCCACCTATGTCCTTCCCAGGCACCGACACGGCAACATCAGTGGGTCGACTTCAAGAAGAAAATGGACACTTTGGCAAACGCCCCTGCTTTTTCTGCCCCCTCTACTGTGTTCTGCCTGAGAAACTGCACCAGGTGGTCCCGCAGGTAATTTCCCGGGTAGCAGATCGCCAGTGGACACAGGGCTAGGCTGCTGCTAGACAACCCGGTCAAGAAGGGCGGAATGTGCTGATATTGGAAGAAAAAGGGCTTTCAGAGGCCAATGATCTTTTGTACCCAGCTTTACCATTTTCACCGTCCCTGGACACACCGACGGCCCTAGGGGTTGCTTGGTCCCTCGGCTTCAACAACCGTCTTCTCTCAACCTGCCGGTGAAAGCCTGTTCCCCTGCTGTCCACGTAGCCATTCCAGCCAGGACTCAATTTTTCCCAAGAACTATTCCCACCGCCCCCGACCCCAAGCTGAATTCTCCCCAATGACCTACAGAGAGGAGGAATCCATCCGTTTTGGCCAAATGCCCCCAAACCGTACCCATGAAGATCCAGAAGTTTCCTTGACAATGCCTTCCATCAGAAAATACTCGCCCAGCTGGCATCTCCCTGCAACATCCCCCCACCCCTTCCTCCCCATCACACACCTCTGCAGCCAGCTCCCCTCCTCCCCTGCCACAGCCTGAGCCTAGAGAGACATGCTGCCTCTGCCTCACTCGGCTCTCATACCGCACATACACCCACCATGTCCCAGCTTCCAACCACTCGCTTCTCACACATGACCTAGACATACTGCTGTCTGCTTTCCAGCTAGGAATAGATAATAATGGTAGCGGCAGGGGTGCAGTGTAAGAACGGGACGCCTTTGAAACGCTTGATGTGTTTGAGAGCACAATCAGTAAGCTGGGGAGGAGTGTGCTATGGTATCCGCTTCCCAGTGGGCGGCCCCTGGAAGCGGCCAGCAGGAATGATACGGGGTGATCTCAATTCGGTCACACAAGTCTTGCTCCAGGTCCGCCTCCCACCTTGGAATGAGGCTCTTGGCTTTGGCTGGCCAGAGCTGGCCCCATGCTTTCCTTAGACCGCAAGCCAGACAGGAGCCCCGGCAAAGCTCTCGGTCCCAGACTCTGCAAGAAAGAGAAGCCTGGGGTGCCTGGGTGGCTCAGTCGGTCAGGCATCCGACTTCGGCTCAGGCCATGATGTCACGGCTCAGGAGCTCGAGCCCCGAATGGGGCTGTCTGCTGTCGGCGCAGAGCCCGCATCGGGTCCTCTGCCACCCCCTCTCCCCCGCCCCGCTTGCACGCTCGCTCACACAAAAGTAAATAAACATTTTTTTAAAAAGAAGAAAGAGAAGAAGCCTGCTCGGCCCTGAGTTTGGACAGCAAGCAGCCCCAGCCCGACCTGCTCTCTCCTCTCAGCACACAACACCATCCTGCACGTCCCTGGGCACGGGGAGGGGGGGAATGTCTTCAGCAAAACGCCAAGTCCCGAGGGAAAAAGGCTGCAGCAGAAATAGAGTCAAAAAACAGGAGCTGGCGTGAACCTCCCAGCTAAAGGCACATGCCCGGGAGACTGCCCAGGGTCAGAAGGCAGCTCGACCACCCTACCGTTTGACCCCAACAAAATGTTATTAGCTACAGGTGTAAAATAGGACTAGTAACATTTTTTATTTTAGAGAGAAACTATGCACAAGAAGGGGGAAAGAGGAGGAGGGAGAAGGGGAGGGAGAGAGGGGAGGGAGAGAGGGGAGGGAGAGAGGGGAGGGAGAGAGGGGAGGGAGAGAGGGGAGGGAGAGAGGGGAGGGAGAGAGGGGAGGGAGAGAGGGGAGGGAGAGAGGGGAGGGAGAGAGGGGAGGGAGAGAGGGGAGGGAGAGAGGGGAGGGAGAGAGGGGAGGGAGAGAGGGGAGGGAGAGAGGGAATCTCAAGCCTACTCCAAGCTCAGTGCAGAGCCCGAAGGAGGACTCAATCCCACTACGCTGAGATTGCAACCTGAGCCGAAATCAAGAGTCAGACACTCAACCAACTGAGCCACTCAGGCGCCCCAGCTTTATCATTTTTTAATTTTCAATTTAATTATTACTTCTCATCTCCAGAGCAGAGCCCCTCCAACAAATGGCCTCTGAATCTCCCACGGAGAATCCTCACTTCTGTCCTCACGTGTTACCCTAGGAACCAGGGCTTACCTAACTACCACTCGTCTCTGCCCTGCCATCCCCTTCCAGCGCGTCACATGGCTGAGAGCACACCGCCTTGCTGGGTGGTGTCTGCAGAAGTGGTCCAGAGAGACTCTAGGTGCCCCCACACACACACCCATGAACTTCCGGCTGTCCTTGCTAAGTGCGGCACCAGGGTCTATAGGGTCCTGCCATCTCAGGAGCCCAAAATACACAAAGCACAGCCAGGGAGGAAATGTAACGTTGGAAAACAAAATGACGATGGTGAACAGAGCCATGGGGACAAATCCGAAGTGTCCTCACTTCACTTGGAGAAGCCCCACGGCTGTCTCCTTGCAGGAAAAACCCATTCAGAACGGAAACTAACGCCCCAGGAACCGGTGCGCAGCAATACAGATGCCCTCCGCTTCCACACACCTATCACCTGGCGAGTCATCGCAACGGCATGGGGCCGGGGCTACGCAGATGCCACCTTCGGAGCTACTCCCCCCGTCAGACGCGCAGGCTGGAGAATTCCAGAAGGAAGTGCGAGTGCCCACACGTCCACACCCTGCATTAGTAACAAAAACGGAGCCCGCCGGTGTTGCAGCCCCACATTTGTACAGACAGGCACCCGAGTGTTTACAGAGGCCCGCGAGCCCTTCTTACGAGATGCACGATGCCAGAAGCAGCCATGGTTTCCATTGCTCAAGAATTCCTAGAGCAAGACCACGGGGGCCCGCACGTCTCTCTCCCACACAGGGGAAGCTACAGGGCGGGCCAGCCGCCGGCTTGCGGGGTGCCCTTACAAAGCAGCCACAAGGCAGCCGCCCCCACGAGCGGCCTCTCTCCCCTTCTCTCGCGCCTTTATAAGGGCTCCCGGCACTTGTGAGCATTTGTGTGAAGCAAACATGTGGAGAGACGAAAAGCAGCAGCAGTGAACGTCCCAGCCACACGCCAGCTTCTAGATCAGCGGGAGCCCGGCAATGCCAGGAACACGAAATCGTGGGCCGGGGTTCTGAGAGGCGTCCTGGCTTGGTAGTAAGAACTTGACCTCCACCCTGCTGAACTCTCAGACCACATGACGGCTCCGAAGAGGTGCCAGTTAAACATGTTCCACGGAGAATCTGCGACTCGTAGAACCCAAGGCTTTGCCATTTTTATTCAAAAATGTTTACTTCTTGTTTCCCTATTAAATATAAGCAACTTCCCCCTTGTATATATTTGCCCCACATCCACACAATGTGTTCCCCATCAACATGTGAATTATGGGCACGGGCCTTGAAATGTTAGTTTTGTGCTAAGATAAATATTGGAATAATATTCACTCTGCTTTTTTGAAGTAGTCGACAACACAATTTGTGAGTGAAGACAAAGGCACCATTGGCTTCGGGAAGGAACAGAAGGATAACAAGCAACCCCCCCGGGGGGAGGGGGGAGAGGAATCATCATGGTCTCTGCAACACTTATATCTGCTGAGGAAGAACCAGCATGGCTTCCGTGAGGGCACGAGGCAAGTGCTCTGAGCCCGGCCGGTGAGGACGGCAGGGTTTGCCGTGTGTGCCCGGCACCTGCCACCACCTGCCCCCACAAGCTAAGGCCAAGGCCCCAGCACCCATGGCCAAACCCAGCCTGGGTTTCCTGATGACTTTACCTGGAGCTCTAGACAGAAAGAGACAGAGAGAGAAACACAGGGAAGGAGGGAATGGAGGACTTACATAGGCCCCTCTCCAGTTCCTCTGCGGGCCACGCGGGCTAGAAAACGGAGAAGCGGCGGTCCTCTCTTCACATCCCCTGTTCACACGGCCTCCCACCTGGGGTTCACCTGGGGGCCTGCCGCTGTGGACGGCAGGCACGGCCCGGAAACACAGCACCCTCACTCACTGGACAAGACTCACACGAAGGCCATACCTGCAGAAGCCCCGGGGCTCAATTCCAGGCCCCGAGCAGGCAGCGGCCCACCCCGGGTGCAGGCAATTCTGGGCATTTTGAGCGCAAAGTGATGCCTGGCTTGATGCAGGAAGCGTCTCCCTCCGCAGGTGATGGCACTCTGGCTGTGATGACTCAAAAACGTGGCGGCACTTTGCTGAGCCCTCTCACCTGCACGCCTTCTCTCCTGGGCTTCAGGAGCCAATCCTGGGAGGGGCTCGGGGCAGGGGTGGGGATCCCCGTTTCACAGATAGGGAAACCGAGGCTGAGAGAGCCTTACCTAAGATCAAGTGACTGGTGAGGGAGACCTCACGGCCACCTCCCCAGTCTGTGCATCATCTCCACTTCAGGGATCTGAGTCGATGAACTGCACCCCTGGGACCTCCCCTCCGAGCTCTGGGATGCCCGAAACCCTGGGTCTGTCACGACCAGCCCATCTTAGAGCCTCTGAGCACCCCGGCTCCCTGAACTGTAAAATAAAGGCGCTGCCCTAATTATCATCATGACTGTCACTATCCCCAGAAATATTAGTACTTCATGATCCCTTGCAAACCTAGCTTTCTCTCTTACTGTGACCATCCCTTGAAATAAGAGAGCTATGCCCAGCTGATCTGGAAGGCATCCCCTTTCTTCTCGAAGCCCCCTCAACACTCCCAGCCTGGGGGGCCTGCACCCCCAGAAACTCCAACAACAAGGCAGTGCAGAGAACAGCCAGACCGTGAATGGTGGCTCATGGTTAATGAGGCTGGCGGCTTCTCCCCGCCCCGCAGAACAGCCTCGCTTCCCTGTGGGAAAAATGCGACGAGGCTGGGTCGGCCACGAAGAGCATTAGGTTATGATAATTTGAGCCCCATGCAATTACTCCTATTAAATGCATGAGCAGAACACTGTAGCTGGTGGGCTGGATTCTTGTTAAGGAAAGTAAGTGGCTTTAGATTTCAAATGGGAAGACAACTCTAACCAAAGCATCCAAATGCATCAAGTAACTTTAGACCTTCCCCTCTTCGGCGGGGCTTTGCTCACAAGAGAAAGGTGCCTCGTTTACCAGGATTCCAGGCCCGTCCTGGTCACGGGCTCAGCCTAACCCAGCTAATTAAATTAAGCCACCGCCACCTCTTTCCTAACCGGGAGAGAGGGGGCCCATAAATTATGCTGCCCCGAGCTCCCCCACAAATTGCCTTTCCCCGAAGAGGGCTTCGCCATTTGAGAAAACGCATCCAAGGCGGTGCGTGGCAGCGAGGCCCTGGTAATTGGCCCTCCCTTTGGTGCGGCCTCTCCCACTCGCCCGCCGAGTGGAGAAATAATGAGCCGCCAAAGCTTGGAGAGGCTCGGCAAACAGGGCGGGGACAAGGGCTTGTGCTCCAGAACCCAGGCTAGCCGGCCAGTCTTGCTCCGGCCAGCCTAGAGTGGCAGGGAAGCAGTGGGGACGGGGAGGTCTGGAACCTTCTCCCGGGTGTGGCCCTGCTGCTCCATCTAGGACGTACGTCTCATACCACACAAGCCGCACTACCAGGTGGTTACCTGGATAGGGGGCAGTCAGCAGGTCCCGTGGGGACCGCACGCTGCACAACCCCTGGGGGTGCCATGTGTGAACGGTTGTGTCCGTGAACCCCGGAGGCAAGGCCCCACCTCTGAAGAGTAAATAAACCAGGCAAGACTTCCTGGAGGAAGAGGAGCAAAGGAATGACTCTGGGAACTCCCACACAGTAACCTAGAGAGGGGCTTCCGTTGGGGCTCCTTCCCTCGGGTCTCCCTGAGCTTTCTGACAACAGCCAGAGCCGGGGAAAAAGCCGGGGGAGTGGTTCCAGACAACGTCTTTGCCTCTCTTTACTCCCAGCACCAGTGACTCTTTTCCTGCCCAAAGCAAAGGAAAAAAAAACTCTCCATCATTTGAGCAATGGGAGCGACCCCCCTGAGGTGTGGGAAGTTCCCCCCGCCCCCGTACGAAGCAGGGAGCAAGCAAGAGGTGCAGAACAGGGAAAGTAAAAATGCAGGCAAGCCTGGGATGGGAAGTTTGCAGCACGCTAATCCCCCGGCACCGAGGGACTGATTTTAACAAGGCAGGTTGTTTCAGAGGCGCTCCGGGTTGACTCACGTGTGCTGTTGAGGCAGGCTCTTGTGCTTTGTTCTGCGCTCAGAATTTTCTGATTTCAGGATTTCTGATCCAAAAATGTGCTTTGAAAGCTAGCCCCATTTTGGACAACTCCTCAATTTAAAGGGCCCTTTCTGTGTGTCACTTCTCTGCACGAGGCTGCCACTCACAAAGGCAGGATGGGGAGGGCGGCTCGGGGCTAACTCCCAGTGCCTATCTGCCCCCACTCCCCAGCGAGCCGGGGCAAGGGCCCTGGGGGGAAGAGGCAGCACGCCTGGATGGCGGGCAAGGCTGGGTAATTGGGCTCTATGGCTAGGAAAGCCCGACGGGCCACAGGGGAGCCCAGGCAGGCCCCTCCCCACGGCTCTCGCAGGATTTGGACAATAGCTATAATAGCGGGCATTACTGAGCACCAGGCAGCAGGCACCGTGCCAGCCACTTTACACGCACCATTTCATTTTGTGCTCGCAGCAGCTCTGAGGAGGGCACCATTACCCCTCTTACAAACAAAGAAACTGAGGCCTGGAGGAGCCGAGGAAGGTGCCCAGGTCCCACAGCCGACCACTGATGGAGCTGGGTTTCCAACGCAGTGCCGACTCCCAAGCGCCCGTCCCTCAGCACCCCCCGCCTGCTCCGCCCTGTGGCGGGGCTCTGGGAAGCAGTGGGTGCAGGGAGATGGGCTGGGCTGGGCTGGGCTGGGCGGAACTGGTGAGCCCAGAAAAAGAAACCCAAGTGTGCGGAGTCTCCCTGCTTGCTGGGTAAGCCGGTCCCGGCTTGTGACTGGGCATTGGACGCCCAGGGGTGCTGAGGATGAAGCTGTCACAGTCTCTCACCAGACCCCCCCCCCAGTCAGACAGCAGTTAGGAGACCTTTCCTGGAGCCTGAGGGGCAGTGTCTGGGGTCATGCCAGAAGCTGCTGGGACCTTGGAAAAGCCACCTCTCCCTGCACCACTCAGCCATGTCTGCCAGAGTGCAGGAGCGGGAGGCAGCCGGCTGGGCCACTTTCTGAGTCACAGAGGGGTGTGGGTGACGCCAGGAAGCCGAGCTGAAAATTGACCTTCTCCCTGAGGTCACTGCCAACACAGTGCTGGTCACGTGGCTAGCATCTGCCAATGGCTTGAGCCACTTCTAAGGGGGAGAGGGCAACTAGATGCCCATGTGATGTCACCGCATCGGAAAATCCACCAATCCCTCCTCCAGCAAAAAGGGCCAGGGCACCACGTCCCCAGCAAAGCCAGCACCACATGACAAAGGCCAACCCCCAAGCACAGGCACCCATCCGCCCCGTCTCAGTCCCCAGCACACCGGGATGGGGCGGCCACACCTTCCCCAGCCGGCCTCGCTTCTCTCAACCCCCTTGGGTAAACACAAGCTTGACTGGCACTCACTTTGAAATCTGAATCTCTGAGATGGAAACCCAGGGTTGTAAGCGATCAGACTTTGTTAATTTTGCCAGGCATCACCCGCAGGACTGAGCACGGCTCTCAGGGTGTGGCCGCCATCGGCCAAACCAGCCACAGCTGCTTGCATTTCATCACCAACGTGGTAAAGTTTGACTTTCAGCTGACCTTGAAATTCGCAAACTCCGGCAGGGGAGGGCTGGCAGTGGGGGATAGGAGCCAAGTGAAAGCCGCTAAAAGGAAGCAGAAATAAAACAAGCTGGGGCTGCCTTGTGCCCCCCAAAATTAAAACCAAATGAGCATATCAAAGGGCACTTTTCCCAGCTATTTTGGCTCCAACACTCCTCAGCTTTAATCAAGTCTCTGGGAGAGAAAGCCTCAAGTGGCTGTAATTTCCTACCTGCCTTCACCTGCAATGCTGGGACCTGAATCTGGGAGTTATTTGGGGCTGATTTTCCTCTAATGCACAAACCCTTCTACGATGCCTTCTCCCTGAGCCGAGCCTGGCTCCCTAGGCCCCAGGAGAGGATGTCTTCCCGCCTGGGGCTCTCCCGGCCGGCCATGAGGAAGGCAGCAGGATGACAGGCAAGGCTTCATTTACCTCTAGAGGGTCTGGAAGGAGAGTCCCCATGTAGACCCGCCCAGGCTCTGACAGACCAGGTCCCTTGGACAAAGAGCCGATGGGCTGCCTCCGGCCACAGCCGGTAGGTGGGAGGGCTGGGAGGAGAGGAGGCTCCGTCTGGGCTGTTCCAGGAAGCCTCCGGGGGCCCTTCCAGCTCTGGCATTCACACTCAGACTCCGAGACTTCCGTGAGGTTTGCTCCTGGGGAATCTCCCCTAGAGGGATCGCAGCATCTGTGCTCTGCGGCGAGGCCCCAGACTCCCAGAGCAGAGGGCGAGCAGACGAGACGAGGAAGCTAGAACAAGACAGAAGCGCCATGTTCCAAGCTCCCCCGCCCCACCTACACAAAGAAGAGCTGCCCGCACTTGCTTAGCGTCTACTGTGTACCCGGTGCTTTTATCTGATTCCATCCCCCCGCAAGCCTCTGAGACAGGAACGCAGATCACTCCCATTTTACAGATGCAGCCAACCACTGTGTGACTGCTCACCATGCGTCAGGCACCGGAGGAGATAGCTGGGGGCTTAGCGAGGTGCCCCGCGCTCCCACTTCAAGGTGGAATATAACCTCAAGCATACCAATGTCATTGGTGGGTAGAATCCCACAAATGCTCCATTTTTAGTTCCTAGATTTGTCATTCTTCATCCTAGAGGCTACCTTTTCGACACTGTATTCTAGGAAGCACGGACTATATACAAGGAGCCCATGATAGCGGCTTGTGTGCTCCCCGGCCTCGGCGGGACTCCACGGCCGGCTGTCCTGGGCTGGGAGAGGGGACAGCTATCCCACCAAGGAGTGCACGGGGACCTGTGTCAAGTCTGCCTTGTGTCCAGGTGGCCAACACCGGCAGAGTCCCCGCGGGGCACCACATACCAGGGCCCGGGGGCCACGTGGGCTGGCTCAGAGCCACAGCCCAAAGCCCCATCAGCAGGAAAATCCAGCCCCAACCCAGCACCCTTAAAGCTTGCGGGCGACACAGCAAGCCCAGCCCCAAAGGACCTGAGGCCCCATGCCCCTGCTCTGCAGACTCCCCTCCTCTTTGTACCCACATAGTCCATCCTCCCCGCCCCACAGATGGGGCGTCTTAGACCTCCTTTACATAAGAACCAGCACCCAGAACAATCAAGTGACGTAGACTCTCGACGCTATTCGATCCAACAGAGTCCCCACTCCTGACCCCAAACCTCGGCTACCACCAACATGCAGTCCTGGCGGCGGAAGGACCGAGGACTTCGGGGTCAGAATGTCTGGATTCAAATTCTGCTCTCACCTTCACCTGTCTGAGGGTCTGTTCCCTCGTGTGTGAAGTGGGGATACTGACAGGGTGGTGGGACTGGGGGGGAGGCCAGGCCGCCCACCTTGGAGAAGGGCTGGGAGATGGGAGGTGACAACAGGTGCACAAGAAAGTCAGGGCACCTTCCTTGTGAAGGACAGACGGGCAAAGCACGTGCAGGGCTGGATCTACCAGGGAGGCTTGGCATGTAGGACATACACTCGGTGCACCTTTTAGCCCCAAAGGGGTGAGAACACCCCCAAAGAAGAGAAAGGTGTGAGACAGACTAGCAACAAGCATCAATAAGCACTTACCAAAAACAGGTGAAGGACAGGGCTATGTGCAGAGCGATGGTGCCCACAGCTCAGGGGGCCTCCCTGCCACAGACAGACGCCCGGCATGCCCCACACGACCTTGGACTCTACCC
This sequence comes from Paguma larvata, assembly GCA_030068075.1. Classification (NCBI taxonomy): domain Eukaryota; kingdom Metazoa; phylum Chordata; class Mammalia; order Carnivora; family Viverridae; genus Paguma; species Paguma larvata. The sequence continues at coordinate 122,060,714 of CM057826.1, forward strand.
TGAAGTTCATTTCCATGACCCTAGGGCACTGCCTATCTCCCGGTCAAGCCAACTTGTGCCTCCAGGCACGAGACCCAGTAGGTGTCTGCACACCGCGTCACCTCTGCCCAGTCCCCAGTCAACCCCCTGCCATACTCCCGGAACACTTGTGTGCACTCCAGGCCCTGCCCTGGATGCTCACGGTCCTGAGGCTGCGTGGGGAAGAAGCGAAGGTGAGGAGATGGTGGCAAGCGGGGATTCTGTTGATCAAGAAAACTCTTTACAACCCGTAAATAAAATTAACTTAAAAAAAAATCACTTGAGAGGGGTGCCTGGGTGGCTCGGTCGGTTGGGCATCCGACCTTGACTCAGGTCATGATGTCGCAGTTCATGGGTTTGAGCCCCGTGTGGGCTTCTCTGCCTTCAGCGCAGAGCCCACTTAGGCTCCTCTGTCTCCCTCTCTCTCTGCTCCTCCCTTGCTTGCACCCTCTCAAAAATAAATAAGCATTTAAAAAAATATGGAAGGCCTCACACATTCAAGACTACCACTGCCCAGTCAGGGGAGTCACTCTAGGCCCCCCACGGTGGCTGGACAGCTTTGAACCCACAAGGATGCGACACTGCAAAATAACCCCGGGGAGGCGGAAGCTAGTGAAGCCCGTGCAGAGCATGGCCCCGGGGACCCCCGGGGAACCCGCCCCCCAGGGCAGAGCCATGCAGGACGTGGAACAGTCCTAGCGCAGGTGTGAATCCAAAGCCGGGCGCTCCCCAGCTGCCACGAAGGCCCTGGGCCACAGCCTCCTCCCTTGGGAAATCGGGGGGAGGGGTGCACAGGTTTCCTATGAGGAATGGGGGGAGGAAACGATCCCCTGGGGGGCCCTGGGCCTGAGTCCACCACTACCCGAAGTCTTCCTGGGGGCAAAAAGCCCCTGGATCCAGAGTGTCACGCTGAATGATCCCAGAGCCGGGAGGGGTTCCCCTTTCCAGGGTGAGCACGAGCCAAACCAAAGGTCCTTATGTTGGCTCCCTAATGGTGGGCACCAAGGGTAGGGAGATTCCAGGGCAGGCAGGACGCCAGTACATCCCTCTGGGATGAGGGCCGGGAGGAGCACCTCTGTCAGCTGTGGCCAGGACAGTGTTCTTGCTTGGATTAGATTCCCCTAGGGGAGGGAGGAGGCCATGAGCTCTCTCTCCCCGGCCCCCAGCGAACAAGGCTGCACCTGCCGGGACCCACAGCCTCAAGGCTGCAAACCAAGGCCGGCTGGGACACACGGCAGAGAGCGCGCTGCCCGCATCTCCTTTCCATGCAAGGACTTCTTGACAGTTATTGGCAGGGCCTCTATTACCCAAGGATGGGCTGGGGGAGGGGAAGAAGGCAGAAAAGCCAATTTTGTTTCCCGGGGAGAAACGAGATTGCTGCTGACAGCTGTCCGTAGGAAAGCGGAGGCTCGTGCCCGCGTAATCTAAACTCGAGCGGCCCAGGTCTCCCCTCAACCCAGAAATGAGCTTGTTAGAAGAGTCTGGATCCCGGCCGTTTCCCTTGACAGCTTCCTTCCCCTAATACACGCAGCAAATTGGCAACCTGTCCTCGGGCATTTGCATCCGGAGTCCCTGGAGGGAGATATCTCTATTATTCTGTTTTGGATAAAGGAGGCCGTTGAGATGACAGGTAGCAAATGCCTCTTTAATAAAGCATACAAGCAGCCACAGAGAGCCAGGCAGCGGAGACAGGCTTGACAAATAGTAGATTTGCAACCCGGGAGCATTAGCAGGGCCAGCCGGAGCAGTGAGCAAGGGAATGTGGGGGCTGCGAGCTAAATCACCCCCTTGTTATTCTGATTTAACCATCTCGTGGCTGGAGCCCCTGTCCACACCTCTCAGAAAGGCAGACTCAAGACACGGACACGCAAACGGCTTTCTGGCCCGGCATTTGCAAGCCGCAACTCGATCGTGTGAGCTCGTCGCCGGCCGTGGTGGGGCACAACTTCCTTCCCGCAGTTCGCAGAGCTTTGAAGAATGGTCCTTACGCTTCCCTCATCTCTAGCCTGGCCTCCACCGCTTTTTGTGTGTGTATGTGTGCCATAGCCTCAATTTTAAGAGAAATAAACATTTACTCAGCATTAACCACGTCTCGCCCCAAGTGTTGCCTTAAGTCACAGAAGCTCATGGCCTTCCCCTCTCGTCTCATTTCCCTTGATGCGACTATTTACTCCACTGCACAAACAGCTTCCCGTTCCATTCCCTCTCCTTAGGCTCGAGCTTCTCCTCCGTCCCGAATCTGAAGGAGCCAGGCCTAGGATGCTGGGTTCTGTCCAACGATGTGCTGGGAAATACTTGACAGCCAGCTCTCTGAGAAAATAAATACAAATCTGATTCGTGGTGTTTGCCGATTTCTGTGGTGTAAATACTCACACTGGGGCTGACTCCAAGCTTCCAAGGGGGTGTCACTGAAGTCACTTGGGAAGAAGTATACACAGCTGGTGTGGGGGCCGGCCCCAGCACACTGCTGGTTCTGTTCCTCTTCCCCCGGCCCCAGCCATACCCCACACGTGCACAAGGATTCGCCCGAGTGAACTAGGAGGCTTTGCACCGGCAAAGAACTCCGCAAGCTCAGACAACTAAAATCACTGCTACATCGCTGGAGAATACCTACTGACATGAAGCATTCCGTAACTATGCTGCACCTTACCTTCCACAAAGGTGGAAATGCTAGGTCATGGGGAAGCTGAGGGTGCGCTGCGGCCACGTGCTGCACCAGTAAATACTCAATAACATTGGCAATCATCCTCCGAATCGCCCACTTGGCAAAGGCAGCTTTGATGCGAACCCAGCGAGACGCTCCCCCTTCCTCACCCGAGGAGCTCGCCACATCGCCGAGGGGGGCCTGAGCAGGACTGCGGGTTGCTTTGGTTCTCAAAGGCCAAGAGACGCGGTGGTGGTGAAGCCAGGGGTAGAGCCATGAACTCCGGCCCACCCCCTTCGTATGACACCTGCTCGCTTCCCGAGACTCTTCCGCACCCCCACCCTGGCTGCATGCTCAAATCGCCTGTGGAGCTCGAAAGTCTATTCAGGTCAGGTTTCTCCCCCACCTAGATTCTGATTTAACAAACCCAGGTTGCTGGCTGAGCATCAGGATTATTTTTTTCATCTCTCCAGGTGATTCTCACATGCAGCCGAGACGGAGAGCCGTGAGATGACAGGTGAGCAGGACAATTCAAAGTAGCAGCAAAGCCTGAGTGTGACCGGTCCACCTGTGCTCCAGGCAGGCTCCGGCCTCAGTCCACATTTGGATGCATCCTTCCTGACGCCAAGCAAATCCCTGGGGCTGGAGTGACCCACAGAGACCAGGCTGCAGAAGAGATTCCAGCAACCAGGGGGACACAGGACTGTGAATGCTCCCTGACCCAGAGTGCCATGTCTCCATGCAACCCCCGTGTGCCCACTTTAAATACTCACACTCTTTCCTGCTCCAAGAACCAGTCAAGAGCTGTGGCCGTGGGGAAAGCATTCTCGGGGGTCTTGTGTTCGCAGATCTCTGAAGATGACTGGGCACAGTGGCCTTGGCCAAAGTCAGGGAACACAGCGTTTGAGTGTGGATGGCCAAAACCCAAGGTGTCCCCTGCAAAAAACCAGGAGTGAGTTTGCTGTTTCCCAGTACGGTTTCTACAGAATGCTGTTTCTATGGGACATTCGTCAGAACCATGCAAGACAGAGATGCTCAGATTCACAAGCTTCTGTTAGAAGCTAGAGTAGACCACGCTAGGTCAGGCTCTCTACTGCATGACTTTGGGGAGCATTGGTCTAATCATGTCCTTGAGGAATCTCCAAGAGCCAAGATAAGATAGGATGCTTCTCAAACTTTTTAGACCACAAAACCTTTCTCCCACATAGTATCTGCCACAACCAGAGACCCATAAAACATCTTTCACAAAGGCTCGGGAAGATTGCATGGCTAACGGGCCCTCCACAACGTCAGGCAGAAGGTAGACCTGCCTGCCCCTGTACCCACCAAAGGACGGTCATTGGGAGGAGAAGCTGCTCTGGACGCATGAGAATAAGACACTAAGCCCCGGATCCACTCCAGATCCTACAAATAGGCTTGAACAGGCTTGGGCAAAGCATGGATTATGTAAATACGTATTTGGGGACTTTTTAAACACAGATTATTCACCCAATTAACTCTAATGGCCCCTCAGAGCTGAGAGAGACTATTGTGTAAACATGTGAGGCTGAATGTGGCCTCAGCCCCAAGATTTCCTCAAAAGACGGGGTTTACAAGTCCCCCATAAGAGTTCCCTCTGGGCCCCAACTTGGCAGATAAGTTCATTGCCCGGAAGGGAATTCTTGCCTAAAATATGAAAGGGTAAGAGAAAAAGAAGGATCCAGCTCCCTTTAAGCAAGCAGGGAGCTCTCTGGGTACAGATTTTATATATATTTTCATTTGCCATAAAACATACATTATATGACACAGAACATCTGGTAGCCTCCGGTAGCCTCGCTCTTTCTCAATACTAGGAGAAATGGTAGATTTCTTTCCAGCAGCCACTTACTTTCACATATTCTAAATGTTTCTCTGTGGATACAGCACAGCCGGGAGGGAGGCTGACCCCATGCCTACCTCAGCGAGGCAGTGGGAGCTCCACCCTTGCTGGCTCTGCCTGAGACCCAGGAGGCCTAGCACACTGTCCCCAGCATGGAGCCACCCAGGAGAAACGGGGCCTCCTCCAGGAGATGGGACGAGAGACCAACTCACCAACACAGAGAGTCTTGGAGCCCAAGGGAACACGTCCACGGTCAAGTGTGCTGACAGAGGACTAAGGGCTAATTTTCCAACCTCAACCAGGAACTGTCTTCTAGAATCCTCTTGGGCACTAAGCGGCCATACGAGGGCCCTGGAGTCTGAGGGCAGGGAGCTTACACACCCGGGGGGAGATGAGTTAAGGGTTGGCCTTCCCTTGGCCCCCAACTTGTTCTCCATGCATCCATATAACATCACGTCACAAGAGCTAGAACCTGAGAGAAGGCATCGTTTTCCTCCCCCTCTCTTACCGCCCGTGTCCCACCCACCAGCATGCCGACCAACCTGACGTGTATGCAACCCTCACGCCGCCCAGCCAAGGCTCTCTCTTGCTCAACTGAGCTTTCTCCTGGTCCTCCTCAGTCTTTGGGAGGATGCAAATAGTACCGTGTCCCACTTCCATGGAGAACCCTTCCTACTACTCTTAGGATAACGACACAGCTCATGCCCGATTGGGTCCCACTCATTGCTTCCCTCTGCCCAGAACTTGCTTCCTTCCTGTCTTTTCCATGTCACCTCTCAGCCACCAGAGCTCAGCTCAAATATTGTTCCCTCCCGGGGCCGGGTATGGATTTTCACAACCCTTGGTACCAGACACCCAAACGAAAGCCACTCCCACTGCCCAGCACTTGGCACCCAGTAGGTGCTCAGTAAACATTTGTTGAATGAAAGGGCTTCCCTGAGACAAACAGCCAAGGAACGAGGCATCTACAGGCCTAGCAGTAAGAACGGCAGCAGAAGCAGGGAGAGAAGAAAGGGCAGGCACGTCCTCCCTCGGTTTAGCCCTCCCATCAGCCCTGCGAGATCTATGCTATTGTGTATTTGAAACAGACCCAGAGAAGTAACACAAAGAGCCAAGAAGTGGTGAAAGCAGGATTTGAACCTGCGTCTAGCTGACTCCAAAGCCCATGCTCTCTCTCCCACAGGTTGCTACTGGGAAGTCTAATCAGGGTGACTGGGAATCGGTCGTACTGATAGTGGAGGAGGCAGGGAGAGTCCAGGAAGATGGATCAGCACGAGCAGAAGCATGGTGGCCACGCACATCTGAGAATGAGAAGGGGTACAGTAGGGTGGGAAGACATTCTAGAGAACACGAAGCCAGAGCGGTCTGCAGAGCCCGGGGAAGGAGGCCACCGCATGCCAGCCTTGGGAGTCAGAGTGTTACCACGGACAGCCGAGAGCAGGACATAAACTTGTCCCCCGCTCGGGAGACAATCACCAGCTGCTTTGGTGCTGCACTCGGGTGAGCCGAGGTTAGGCCATTTAGCAGACAAGCTTCACATCATCAGGCCCAGCACAGAACGGACAAGCGAGCAAACAAACAAGAGGCGAGCGCAATACACCTCTCTCTCAAAAATGATCTCCAGTGAGCAGTCAGAAGCCCTTTAGAATTAAAGGGAAAACATGTCCTGCTCCTGGTATGAGCTTCTGAGAGCTCCCAGAACTGGAAAGGACAGAGATCCGAGCCCAAAGAGGGTGTGAACTAACTACATCCCGCTACCTAATTCCAAACCCCTTACTCCTCATCCGGGAAGCCTTCCAGGTGGAGAGAGGACTTAAGAGCAGACTCAGCCCCTCCTCTCCTCCACCACCCATGGGCCCTCTCAGATCAGAGCCTCCTGCAGGGCGGGATGAGCCAACCTTACCTCTCTGAATGGCCACCGGCATGTACCTCATGCCCTCCCAGGCCTGAAAGTGCTTCAGTCTGTGCTTATATACTGGCTAACTCCAGACCCACCAGGCAACCAACATTTCCTGGGGTTCTTCTGTGCACCGGACGCTGGTGAGGATAGAAAATGGTGGGAAACACAAGATGACTGCTCCATTCAATCGACAAGATTTCATCTCATGAAAAACTCTAGCAATACAAGCTCCAAGGAAAAGTTTGAGTCTGTGGTAAAGTACCATGTGATTGACATGGAAGAAAGGTCTTGGCATTAATGAACAAATCAGGAAACTATAGATGCTGGAGAGGATGTGGAGAAACAGGCACCCTCTTGCACTGTTGGTGGGAATGCAAACTGGTGCAGCCACTCTGGAGAACTGTGTGGAGGTTCCTCAAAAAAAAGAAAATAGATTTACCCTATGACCCAGGATTAGCACTGTTAGGAATCTACCCAAGAGATACAGGACTGCTGATGCATAGGGGCACGTGTACCCCAATGTTCATAGCAGCACTTTCGACAATAGCCAAATCATGGAAAGAGACTAAGTAGCCATCAACTGACGAATGGATAAAGAAGATGTGGTATATATATACAATGGAATACTACGTAGCAATGAGAAAGAATGAAATCTGGCCATGTGTGGCAACATGGATGGAACTGGAGGATATTATGCTGAGTGAAATAAGTCAGGCAGAGAAAGACAGATGCCATATGTTCCCACGCATAGGTAGGCTTTGGGAGACCTAACAGAAAACCAGGGAGGAGGGAAAGAGGGGCAGGAAGGGGGAAAAAAGCCACAGAGAAGAAGGAAGACATAACATGGGAGACTCTCAAAGACTAAGAACAAACTGAGGGGAAAGGCGGGGGTGTGGGAGGGGGGAGAGTGGGTGATGGGCACAGAGGAGGGCACTTGTTGGGATTATCACGGGGTGTTGTATGGAAACTAAATTGACAATACATTATTCGAAAAATAAAAGAGTGAGAACAGTAGAACTTTGGACAGGGCTGGGGACAATAGACTTCACAGAAGAGCCAGAGGAAGGTTCGACCTGAGCCTTCGAGGTGAGCCAGAATTGTGATGTGTGGGGAAAAGGGCACAGTACAGCTGGGCAGAAGGGCCCGAGGTGAAAGCGCAAGACAGGGGACCCCCAAGACCAGGCTACAAAATTGAACCCACAGACCCTGGCCAAGGGACTCTATGATTTGGCACAGACAGCGCTGTGGGGACACGGCATGTGTGCACGTGGCATGTGTGTGCATGCACGAGGACCACATGCATCACACACTGCGTCACTGGCCACAGTGATTATTCAAACGTGAAGCCAGGCCACTTCTCCCGTGGGAATCGGCCAGCAGGCAATTCTTGAAAGTGCTACCAGGAGGTGCCAATCTCAGCAAGTATGCTTATCTTGTTCTTGTGAAACCCCCAAGGTGTCAGCCTCAAACCCCAAGGTGTCATTGAAAGAGGGAAGGCCACGATAAGGAGCCTCAGCACACCACCCTCCCAACACTACCTACAGCTGTTTAGCAAGGCCAGTACGCAGGACTGTCGCAGAGTTCCAGGAGATTAGGCTGGGGTCTTACCTAATACCTTCCTACCGATGTCCCTGGCAGCCAAGAGCTGTTTCAGTTGCATTTCTTACTCAACAGGCCTCATTACAAGGCGTGGATTTCAGAGGGTACCCAAGATGGCCATGGCATGGGGAACTTTGGGCAAGTTCCATCCCTTCTGTGGGCATCAGTTTCTTGATCTAAACATGGCAGGAGTGGATTGCGTGACATCTAAGGATCTATCTATTCTACACCTGTAACATTCAAAAGAATCCTGTAATTCCCATCCACTGAGCACTGGGGCAAGAGTTTACCTGGACACCAACCTTGACCCACTTACATCTGTGAGGGAGACTGCCAGCCAGCCATGTCTGCAGCAAAATCTTGTGTAACAGCTTTGAGACAGGGCACAGATAATCCCATCACCATGCCAACAGGCCAGCTCTCTTATGACACTGGATTGGGGATACGAGGTCAGTGAGCTGACAGTCAGTCCCAGACTTGGTTGTCCTCTAACCAGGTTGGGTTTGGGGCAAGTCTCTGCTCTTCATGGTCTCCATTTTCAATGATGGGAAGGAAGCAAGTTTCCTTTTGGCTGGCATTCTCTCAGCCCCATCGCCTCCATGCCATGGAGAGTATGGGGAGAGACTACATGAGGCAGGCTGGAGCAGTGAGAAGGGCCAGATTCAGAGCCATATATCCCTGGGTTGGATTCCTGAATGAATGTACCCACTACTTTTCTGAAATTGTCTAGGTCATATATCCTGCAAGTCTTGTTGACATTGGGAACGCTGGACCTACGCTCTATAGAGTGTTGGGAAACATCTGAGATAAAGTATACGAAGTGTTTGAGACATAGTAGGAACTCAGTGATTGCTAGTTACTATCAAAAGCACTTTTATAACCGGGAATACTAGCAAACAAATGGACAGTGAGAAAAATCCATTAATGGATGAAAACACCAGCGGGAATTTACTATATGATACAGGTAGCATTCCTACTCAGTGGCCTTGAAATGAATTATTTAATAAATGGTGTCAGGACACACGATGGCCACCTTTTGTTAGTGGCAAAGGGAGAGGAAGGAATATTAGATCCATACCTTTCTCCTTAAGCTATAAAAAATTCTAGATGGCGCAGAAATTCAAATATAAACCAGAGAACCTTAAAAGTTCTAGAAGAAAACATAGGTAAATGGTTTTTAAATCCTGCAGGGGAAAGGGATGCTCTTTCAGTGTGTCTTTTAAAAATAAAAATAGGGGCGCCTGGGTGGCTCAGTCGGTTAAGGGTCCGACTTCAGCTCAGGTCATGATCTTGTGGTCTGTGAGTTCGAGCCCCGTCGGGCTCTGTGCTGATGTCTCAGAGCCTAGAGCCTGCTTCAGTTTCTGTGTCTCCCTCTCTCTCTGCCCCTCCCCTGCTCATGCTCTGTCTCTATGTCTCTCAAAAATAGATAAACTTTAAAAAAAATTTTTTTAAATAAATAAAAATAAAAAGCCACAAAGAATGAAAATTTAATAACATAAAAGCCTAAAACTTCTAACTTAAAATAAATTTATGGTTAAATGAAATGTTTGCAAGCCGCAAAACAAAGTTACTTGTCAACAAACATTTAAGGGCCTACTGAGTACCCGTTGCTACACTCCTAATGTTCAAAGAGCTCTCACTATTTAGTTCTCTAAAATGAGCCCCCAGTAGAAAAATGAACAAAGGATGTGAACAGGCAATTTGTAAAATAAGAAAGCAAAATGGCCACTAAGAATTAAATAAATGCAAAAGACACAATATATAATTTTTCCCCAATCAGACCGGCGAAGAATAAAAACATTTTTAAAAAACCAGGTCGGCTGGGGTGTGGAGAAATGCATCTGCATGCTATGTAAGTGCCCTTGGAGGGGAACCGTTTGGCATTATGTATCAAAATGATAAGTGTGCAGAAGTTTTGACCCCACAAAGAGATATATCTACAAAGATGTTCACTGAAATGTGTTATAATAAAGAAAAATTGGACACAACAAACCAAATATGCATTAAGGGAAGGCTAACCAACTAAGTTAGGATATTCAGAGAACACTGTGTTACTGCCCAAACAAGCCAGAGAGGTGGGAAGCCCAAGGCTCCATCAGCAATGTCACAAGAGTGGCAGCACGATGCAATCTGAGAGGGGAGGGCATGTTTGAGCATGACCTGTGACAAACAATGGACCAGCTCAATCCTGCCCACTGTGTGAGGGATGGCGTGGTGGGGGGAGGCACCCACTGAGCCCTGGGGATCCAATCCAGAAAAGAGGCTGCACACATCCACAGGGGACAACCTCCATGCTCTGGGACGGAGGGCAGGAGGTTTGTGAATTACACCCTGGCCACCTGCCCTCGATAGGGTGGGGAGGAGAGACGGTGGCTATACTATGGCTTCACTCCAACATCTCAGGCAGGAAGACCTCTCCCCCTAGATTAATGGGTAGGCAACGAGGGCCTAGCATCTGGGTACAGATACGTGACTTAGGAGCCGGGCCAACTCCCGGGCAATCAATGTCCTCAAGCCATGACCCATCCTCTGCCCTAGACACACACAGAGTCCACCTGCTTCCTCACCCTTGCCTGAGGTCTACGGTTCACCTGTAGGTCTAGGCTTTGGCTCAGAATCCACCACTTACATGCAGATGAACTTGGGTCACCAGGTCTCATCACGGGGGGGGCCACAATCCAGGGAGAAGTGGGACAAGAAGGAACCCAGCGCACAGAAGAATGTGGTAAGGGAGTCTGGAAAATCAGACTGACGACCCAAGGGGTTCGCGGACATTCTCTGAAGAAAGTCTTAGCACAGAAACCTCTGCTCAAACAAAGGTTAAAATGGAACCCCAGACAGAAAACACACACGCCCACCCCCAGGAGGCAGCTGCATGGCAGGAAGGCTTGGGGGCTAACGATCTATTGTGTGCTAGCTCTGTGCTTCCTCCTCTGTGAGGGGGCATCGCCTCATCAGGAGGAGGAAGAGCCCTGCTTTCCAGAAGCACACAGTCTGGTGAGGAAAAAAGACTCTACAGAGGTAAGTCTGAGGAGCGAGTGCTCACGTTAGCCATCTGGAGGTCAGAGTGACTCCTGGTGCAGAGACTGCAGAAAGTGCAGGAAGATCTGAAGGTCCAATCTGAGAATGAGGCAAATACAACTTCAGAAGCCAGGGAAGAAACACCCACAGGAGAAGCCCATGAAGAGGTCCCTGCCATAAGGTGGCTGAGCCTGCTCTGGCCAGAACAGGAGGAGTGATGGGAGGGAGCATATGAGAAGCAGCAGGGGTACCCAGGGAGCCGCCAAGAACTAGGGGAGCTAATGACTTAGTGATTCTTCTTTGACCGGAAAAATCCAGGGCTAGAACATGGTGAATCACTCTGGCTCCTGTGGCAGCACCTCAGGCAGGCAGCACCCACTTATTTCAGGTCCCCAAGGGGCTGGGCTCTCGGCAAACAGGAGGAGATGAGGTCGTCAACACTCACAGGGGCAGTGGAGGAGGAGGAGGATGCAGGCGCATGGGGTTCCATCACACAGAAAACCCTGACAGCAGGTGATGGGAAACCTCTGAGGAGCTACACACAGGCCTGGCCTGACTTTAGCCAAGCGAGGCCAGAAGATGAGAAAAAGGAAGTAGAAGAGGTTTTTCAGGGAGACCATTTGGGTGGAGGAGTGGTGGTGAGGCCAGACCTAGGCAGGGGCCAAGATCATGGAGAGGCGATAAAGAATCAAGAAATAGTTCAGCATCAGAATGGGTGGCACCATCAGCCACACAGGCTGGAAACCTGGACGTTTCTTGCCTCTTTCTCATGCCCTTGGCCTAACTGGCCCCCAAGAGAGCTGCCCATGAAAGAGGCAGCAGACCTTGGAAGGGGGTATGGACAAACGGCTTGAGTGTGGCCCGGAAGGCACCCACTACCTGGCAAGGCACACAGTGTAATGCTTGGTCACATACCCTTCAACACCTTGCGACCTGGACTGTGTCTTCCTCAACACCATACACCTGGACTGGACCCCACACACGGGATGCCACAGCACAGGAGCTCGTCCTGAACTGAATGGAGGATTCCCAGCAGACAGCTGGAGGTCTTTGTCTGCAGGTGAGGCCAGAGATGGCAGTTAGTAAGAGAATGAGAGGCTATCCGCAAAGAAGGGCAGCGGCCAAAGCTTCGTGAGTGCTGACCTGCTATTAGGCACCATTCTAGGAGCTTTGTAGAGGTTAATTCAATCCATCATCATAACCACCCTAGAGGTAACCACGATTATCACTGCCAGTGTTCAGGTGAGGAAAGCATGTCAGAGAGAGGTTGAGAAACTTGCTAAAGGTCACACGGCTAGGAAGTTGTAGAACCAGCAGAATGGCCCCACTTAGTCACTCCACTATGGAAATGAGGCCAAGAGTAGATGCGATAATGTGCACACAGAGGAAAGAAAAGGACCAAGGACAGAGCCCAGGGCATTAGCCATGAGCAAAGAGTAGCCAAAGGAGATGAGGCCACCAGAGAGGAGGGAAGCGGAGCAGGAGAAAATCAGGAGCACCACCTTGCTTGGGGAGTGCTCATTAAGTGGCTGAGTCAATGAATTAATGAGTAAGTGATGGCTAAGGAATGGAGGTGATGCGGGCACCAGGAAGCAGACAGCTGGAGGAAACAGAGTATGCGTGGTCGGTGGGGCACCACTGTCTCAAGACCAGGAGGGCCCCAGATTTGGGACATGACCTGGCCCTTCCCAGGCCACAGACATGGTGCTTAGTCTGGAGATGACTGGGCCACAGCAGGCCTCAATCTGCTCCACACGGCTGCAGAACATTTGCCTTCTCTCGATCCACTGGGGACTTGCTCTATGCCAAGTTCTTTCAAGTGCGGAAAGGATTTGCTCCCCAAACAGTTCACAGCTATTCCAAAGTTCACATTGCAAGATGTTGCCTATTTATAACCAGAAATTCCTCCAGAACCAAAGTGGACAAAGAAGAGTGGCAACTCCATATTGTCTTTGATTTTGTTTTAAATAAGAAGAGCTCAGAATTGTATCCTTGACTGTATCCAAGTTATTCCTTTTCCCCATATATGGCCCGATCCACTGTTTGCCAGGACAAGCCGTGTTTTCCTTATTAAGCAATATACAAAGTTAGCAAACAGAACCCGCTCGCTGTCCCACACCCCAATCCCAACTGTCATTGCTGAAGCAAGGGCCTGACCAGGCTGCAGAGAGTCAGAGGGTCCTAGCAGCAGCGGAGCGTGGACCAGAAGGCCGGGCTGGAGCCTGGGCAGCCACTCTGGTCTGGCCCACCACTGACCCAGATACCAGCATCAATAGTGCTCATGCCTTCTGAGTACCAGGCTCTGAGAAAAGTCATGTTGGACCCTGATAACAACCCTAAGGTGTAGGGATCATTTTCCTCATCTCATGGATAAACACGGTGAGGCACAGAGAGACTATATCATCTGTTCAAGGTCATCCAGCAAGGCTGGCACAGGTGGAGAAGAGCCCATTTCTGTCTGACTGCTCAGCTCATCATCTTTTCACTCCCCGTGGGTCATCTCTCTTCTCTGAGCCTTGGTTTCCCCACCTGCACAGGGATATGGCTGGAAAAACAATTTCTCAACCCCCACCAACACCTGCACTAGCACTGGTTCTCTGACGGGTATCGGAACCTTCCAGCGTGCACCTTGGTCAAGGTCTGGCATGGATGAAGGCTAGCAGGTGTGTGGAGACACAGGCCTCCCCACCCCCAGCAGAGTTCTCAGGTCCCGGCTAGAGCAGAAGAGCCTCGGCTACCTGTCTGGGACTCAGAACAGTCTCTCCTTCCTCCTTGCTCAGTGCCTCTCGGCGCCCAGGATTATCCCAACCCTTTAACACCTCCCCTCCAGGAGCCATTCTGCCCTCCGGAGCCCACACCATGTCCACAGCCTGCTATCTGAGCCCTGCCGACCTGCCTCTGATGCCCAGGCCTCTGGAACTTGACACCTACCACAGAAGAGGCAGAGGGATGGCTATGGAATTAAAAGGAGGGGCCTGGGACTTCTATTTTCACAAATGAACAGATCCAGAATGATCCCCCCTCCAACAGTCTTCTTGGGAAAAGGCAAGCCTGGGACTCATCTCTCCAGGTTACCGCTACTCCTCAGAAGCACCTGAGGTGGGCAACTGGTTAAGCCTGTGGGCTGCAGGGCTCCAGACCACACTTCTAGACGAATCTCTGGAGGTGGGCCCCAAACCTTCATGCTTAGCTGGCACCCAGGATTTTACAGTGGCATCAGGGTGACTCACTGCCCTGAGACAACATGCTAGTTTCTCGCCTGGTCCTACCACTTCTCATCTTTGTTCCCACCACCCACCCCTCTTCCTAAAACATGCAGCCTGTGGGGCCCCCACAAAATGCTGCACACTTGTGACTTTTCCTTCCTAAGCTGCACTTTTCACTATTTTTCACATTAATCTGACAATAGTAAGTATATTTGATTTACTACACTTTGATTTACTTTTCCCACTTCCGGGAACTATAGCATCTTAATCCCCACGGGGGTAAAAAGTGAACACTTCCTACTCCCGCTTTCTTGAGAAGCCACCTTCTTTACCTTGCCTTCTGGTGTATGTTCCGCAGAGATTAGTATCAACGGATCAGTTCAACGAATCAATTAAATATCAGTTATGTGAATAAATGGACACCCACCCTTTGAGGAGCCAGTCTCAAGCAGTTGATTTGCCTCACATTTGTTTTAAAATTTTTTAAGATTAGCAAATGTTCCGAGAAATGACTACTACCCTTGGATCACAGAAGCATTTTAATCCGTGATGACAGTTTGTCTTGTATCATCACCTGACATACGCTTTCCAAGCAGGTGCTGACTGGGTGCCACGGTTTTCTACAGACACTTCGTCTCTCCCTGCAACCACACACTTCGGCCCCGCTATGGTTCAGAACCACTTTGTGGAGCTCTGCCCGCAGAACTCATCAGCACCCAGATTACTTCGGACAGCTCGTCTTCCCTTTTATTTTGGATTAAAACAAAATATTTATCATTTTAATTAGCAGCCTATACTTTTGTAAAAATTTCAAATGAAGCCAAAGAGTATATAAACCAAACTAGGAATGCCCAACCCCAACATGGGGACTGTGGGCAGATGGGGTGGCATTGTCCCTTCCTCTCAGGAGACCCCAAGGCCTGCAACTCTCTGCTGGCTCACAGGAAGTCACCAAGTACAGCTCACACAATTCCACTCCGCCCGCAATTTCTGAAACTAGGCAGCAGTCACCAGGGGCCAGATGCCTCTTAGTACCACTCTCCTCAAAACAAAAACATTTCTGCCTGGTCCCCACCCCCCCGTCACGACCACCTCTCTCGACCCCAAACCACCTTACTTATGGTACTTAATCACATTTCTTTCTTTTCCTTAATGTTGATTTATCAAACATAGCAACACATGTCACTGCTCAATACTGGCATGAGTTCTCCATGCCCAGGAGGGGAGCTCTTCCATCCCTCAAAGACCCAGGCCGTATCTACTTTCCAGACATAGTCTCCTGTTTCACCTCCATGCATCATCTGAACATCTCACCTTACAAGCACCCCCCCTCACCTCCTGTCTTCTTAAATTTTCTCAAGACTGTCCCATCTGGAAATCCTCTCTGCCCCAACTTTGCAGGACTGAATCCTTTCCTCACATGCCAAGACTCAACCCATAGTCTTCCTCTTCCATGATGTCTTGCCTGATGCTGGACCAGCTGGAAGCAATGGCTGACTGCTCCCTCTTCTGACCTGTACGATAACATCATGAGGAGCCATTTCTCTCATGTCTTGACTTCTCAGTAGATCATGAACTTCATGGGGACAGACACCACAACTTATGGGCTTGATCCCTCTACAGACTCTGACGGCAACAAGCACATAGTAGACGCACAAATAAACAACTAAGGGCACGATATGGATAGATGATGCTTGAAGTCATCTGAACATCAAGCACATGCAGTTGAAGAAGAACAGCACGGAAGATGCAAAAGGTGCAGGTGCTAACTCTTGCAGTGGCAACAGAAGGTAAAAAGGCAGAGGCTTCTAGGACATGTCCCCTGAGACAGACCTGATCCTGCAGCTCTTACCTTTGACCTCTTTGCAGATTCTGTTTCTTTTACCTAGAATGTTCCCATCGTCCCCCGCCCCTCTGCCTAGCCACTTTCTGCGCACTTGGTGTCTGGCACGTGGTAGGTACTCAAATGTTTTTCAAATGAACGAATGGAAATTAATGTAGGAGTGTTTTTAATCTCAAATGATTGTTACTTTTTGAGGAAGCCATTCCCTGCTCCTCTTCTTGTTTTACTTTGCATCAGTACTCTGTGTTCGTGCGAGTGTATGTCGTTCACCCGGCTCAACAAATATTATTGCGTAAATTGTGTACCATCATCTTTCCATACTAAGAAAAGCCAGTGAATCTCTATTGGATCCTTCTTATCAGACACCTTTCCTGATATATGGTTCATCTATGATGAGATCTTGTCTTGGTTTTCGGCCTCTGGTTTCGTGCCCAAGGTGACTTTTATGTGAACCCTGGAGGATGGGAAGGTGTGGTCCTACAAAGACAAGGTAGAAAAGGTCTCTTCAGGCAGAGAAAATCTCGAGCTAATGGGAGAAGCATGCGGTGTATTTTTCTTCCCCTCAGCCCATAGGTCACCATCCCGGTAACCAGATTAGTATTTTCGAGTAGTCTGACTTTGAACTTTTTTCTGGCAAAAGGTACCTCTGAATCTGAATCTGACCTTGTTTTGCCCACCGTCTTCATTTTCTACTACTTCTCATCTCTAAGAACTTTGAGTTGTTGTCCTTGCCTAGGACACCATTTTTCAGGGGACATGTCCTAGATTGAGGCCACAGACCAAGATTACCGATCCCTCTACAGCTTCTCCCCCGGTAGGCTGGGTCCTCACTGGCAGAGTGGATTCTCCCAGCCGGCACTGCTGGAGGTAAGGACAAAATAAGCCAAAAACCTTAGCTGAGAGCCCCATCCGAGAGACTCAATAGAACATGCTATCCAGGCAGCCCGTGGCTTCACGTGACCAGTGTTTGTCCTTCTGAATACCCAATGGATGCATTCCCTACCAAAAGCTGGAGCCAAGTCCAGATTGTCTATGGACTGGCAAGGAGTAGGGGCTGGCATGCCTCCTATGAGGCCACAGAATACCACCCATACCTGAACAGCCTAAAGTGGATTTGGCATGTCCTGAATTTCAGTACTCCAAAGTTCTAGTCCCCCAGAGGGACACTGGTATTAGGCAATCTACAGGCCAGTGGTCAGATCAAAATCTCGAGACAAATGAGTCTATTGCATATTGTAGGCAGGAGGCAGCATTTGGAGCTGGCACAGTTCTCCCTCCAGCCAATGCCCAGAGTCTACAGGATCAGCTAGTATTCATGAGATGAGCCTAACCCCACGCAACAAAATTCATCTTTCTGGGACAGGTCCCACTTCACCCCTTCTTGCTCCTCCCTCCCGTACACCCAGCCCCCTTCATCCTAACTGCAGGCCAGAGGTAGGCAAAGGCCCCACTATGCACACGCACACACAGGTGCACACACACACCCTGCAGGAAGAAATCAGAGAGCCGTGCCCACGTCCAGTCAGAACGCCCTTTCCCCAGGCTCGGCTGGAGTGGCACCACTCAAGAGTGACAGCTTAGTGGGAGAACCAGTGATAAGCATGTGTCCCTTCATGCCCGGGGACTCCCGTGGCCCTGTCCCCAACCCTGACCTCTCCATTCACAGCAGACTCCTCCATCCAAAAGCTTGGGAACCTCAAACACAGCTCACCCAACAGAACGCGCCTCATACCCTTGAGACCTGCCCCTCCACAGCATTCCCTGAGTCCACAGTAGCCCCCTGCCCCCAGGCGCCCGACCAGGAAGGGTCAGGTCCCCAGTGACCCCTGCTTCTCCCTCTCCCCCTCAGCATCTACCCCTCCAATTCTCGCTCCAGTTCTCCCCATCCCAGAGCTGCCACTGCCTCAACTTCCTAAGTGGTCTTGCCTTCCAGACCCTCTCCTTCCACATAGCACCAGGGTGAATATCTCCAAATGCAAAGTTGCCCACATCAGGCCCTTCCCCACATCCCCAAACACCCCTGAAGGGAAAGCCGCGTGTTCCCAGTTTCTGTGATTCTGGCCTCTCCCATCCCAGCTCCTACGATGCTTCTTCCCTTATCCTCTCTTCCCCAACTACACTGCCCTTCCTTCCTCCCGAACGTGCACCTCCCGTCCTCAGCAGAACTTTGCCCTTGCTACTACCCCTCTCCGACCCCTCTGCCTGGCCACTCAGCCAGGCCCACCCTCTCCCTCCTTCAGGACTAGCATATGCAAGAAGTGTTCCGTGGCCACTGCTGCTGCGTTCCAAGCCCGGTAGTTCCCAGTTAACTTGTCTATCCATGTCCCTCCCTGCACCGTCCAGTACCAGATGGAACATTCCATCACCACAGAAAATTCTACTGGACAGTGCCACTTTCGGCCTTAAAGTTCCATGAGGGCAGAGACTGAGTCCACCTGCCCCTCACTATCACCCAGTGTCTGGCAGGGAGTGGCAAGTTCCATAGGGGTTGAACAAGCAACGGGGCAGCTGAGAGGGAAAGAAGTAGAGGCGGGCAGGTGGGCTGAGGCCCAGCTCTGTGTAGGGGCTGCACTTTAATGGGTGGGGGCATTCCACTTGGGGGCTTGTCACTGGGGGAAGACATCCCATCTGGAGAAGCACCAGGGCTGGTGCAGCAAAAGGCAGTGAGGCACCAGGAACAGGAATGTTCTTCAGCTGGCCCACTCCTGAGTGAGGAGGTACAGTCCCAACATTCCCTCAGCCGCTCACATTCTAGCCCGATCCATGAGGAAAGTCTTCCACCCAGAGAGTGGTCCTCCTTTGAACCCTCTTCTGTGAGAGGGAGGCTGCACCCACATGACAAGGCCTCGTTCCCACATAGGCTAAGGCCAAGCTGTGCACTGAGGGTGAGTCCTTTGTGGCTAGCCCCAAACCTCAAGCCAATCAGACCTGGCCTTCAGGCCTATCCAAAGCTTCACACTCTGGATTCCTGGACTTTCCCTGCTACCTGGGATTCCAACCAAATTCCTGGGGTCTGAATATTCCCTGAGTCTGTCAGGACACAGGTCAGTGGAGGAGGTGAGAGGTAAAGCAAAAGTCACAGACTCGACTGCCCATCCCCCCACCAACCAGACCACGGCACCCTTGCCCACAGCTGCCACGCCCGAAGTGGTCCTCCCACTATGGAGGAGTGCCCCGCCCTGGCCCAGAGTCCTGGGGCAGGCTACCAGGGAACAGTACAGCCCAACAGTCAGGGCAAGGCACCAACCCCAGTTGCCACAGTATTGTTAAAAGTCAACTGTTTCCCTGGGAGGTGGTTACACCGGTGTTTGCTTTATAATAATTTGGGGGCAGATGGGTGGCTCAGTCGGTTGAGCATCCAACTTCAGTTCAGGTCATGATCTTGTGGTTTGTGAGTTCGAGCCCCATGTCGGGCTCTATGCTGACAGCTCAGAGAGTGAAGCCTGCTTCAGCTTCTGACTCTGTCTCTCTCTGCCCCTCTTCCCCCTCATGTCCATCTCTCTGTCAAAAATAAATAAAACATTTTTTTAAAATTTTATAATAATTTGTTAAACTGAACATATCTACATGTGTTGTCTTTCACAATTTTTTTAAGATTAAAAAAGAAAGGCAACTGTCCTTATGCACAGTTAACCAGGCATATAAACACTGGTAAATGCCAAAGCTCAGGCCAGTGCCAGAGTCACCACCCAGGACTCAGCCACTAATAGGGCCACGTGCAGAGCAGCCCAATGAGTCAAGTACCCCAGAGGGGCCACTCCGTGCCTAGGGCCTGCCAGCAACAGGCCTGCACTTATGGAGAGAAGGCTATGCCGACACCCAATTAAGTGCTTTTGTGGTGGGACAGGGGAGGAATTGGAGAGAGCACACTGCTCTCTGGCACTCCCCAGCAAGATGCTTCTTCCCACCAGACACACAGCCAGCCAGCCTCTGGACACCAGGGCCCACAATACCCAGGAAGCAAATCTAGGGATGAACTGAGGTCTGAGAACTCCTAGTGGAAGAGGCAGAAAAACGCCATAAGAGAGCAAGCAGTCCACACAATGGCCAAACACACAGAGGGGCTCAGCCTTACTACTCAAAGGCATGCAAATCAAATCAGTAATGAGATGCCATTTTCACCCAACCTACCAGCAACAAAGTGGGTAAGACAGGATTAAGCAAGGAGACAAGGAAAAGAGCCCTCTCGTACACGAAGAAGCGGGGGTATAAACTGTACACCTGTCTGGGGGGAAATTGGAACTGCTTACCAATGTCTTAGCTGTGCACACCCACCTGGCAATTCTACTCCAGGGAAATTTCTAAGGAAACAAAGGACAGGTGTGTAAAGACTTGGTTACACTGATATTCAGAGCAGCACTCTTTACAGTAACAAAAAATTGAGAGCGTACCAAACGTCCACTGTATAAATTATAGCATAAAAGAACACTGCATAGCATGTCAAAAAGAAAGCAGTAATTCCTAACTTATGATTGAAAGATGCCCACCATCCTTGTCCAAGTGCTGGGGGAACAACACCAGTTAGAGAACAGTACGGTATAGGATAGGCTAGGAGAGTGTGATTCCCTGTATATTCACAAAGTGTAGGGCCAGAGGGGTTTGCAAGTGTGAGTATTTCAGCATACACAGGCATGAAGATCATAAGGGCAAAACTATCTGGAAAGATAAATCGTTGGTCAGCTCTGGATGAAGAAGGTGGATTAAGAGGGAGATTCGCTTACCGTGGACTGTTTTCACTTTTTATAAGAATCATGTGCTATCAAAGAAATAATAAAGATATCCCATTAAAAGAAAGCACTAGGTAAGAAAAAACAAACCTATATACACATGGATAGAACAGGAGAGGAACAGATATTTCTCCAAAGAAGACATCCAGATGGCCAGCAGACACATGAGAAGATACTTATCATCACTGATGATCAGAGAAAGGCAAATCAAAAGCACAGTGAGATACCACCTCACACCTGTGAGAATCGCGAAAACTGACAACGCAAGAAACAACAGGTGTTGGCGAGGACGTGGAGAAAAAGGAACCGTTGTGCACTGTTGGTGGAAATGCAAACAGTGCGGCCACTGTGGAGAACAGTGTGGAGAGTCCTCAAAAAGTTAAAAACATGATTCCTTTATGATCCAGCAATCACATTACGACTTGCCCAAAGAATACAAGAACACTTACTCAAAGGGATACATGCAACCCAAAGTTTATAGCGGCATTATCTACAATAGCCAAGATATAGAAGCAGGTCAAGTCTCCATTGATTGATAAATGGATAGAGAAGATGTGGCGTCTGTGTGTGTGTGTGTGTGTGTGTGTGTGTAATGGAATATTATTCAGCCATTAAAAAGAACGTGATTTTGCCATTTGCAGTGACATGGATGGAACTAGAGAGTATAATTCTATAAGCGAAATAAGTCAGTCAGAGAAAGACAAACACCATATGATTTCACTCACATATGTGGAATTTAAGAAACAAAACAAGCAAAGAGGAAAAAATAAGAGAGAGGGAGAAAAACAAGCCAAGAAACAGACTTTTAACTCCAGAGAACAAACCGATGGTCACCAGAGGGGAGGTGGGTGGAGGGGATGGGTGAAATAGGTGAGGGGGTTGAAGGAGGGCACTTGTCGTGGTGAGCACCAGGTGATGTATGGAAGTGTTGAATCACTGTATCATACACTTGAAACTAATGCAACGCCGTTTGTTGGCTAACTGAAATTAAAATAAAAACTTTTTTAAAAAAGAAAAAATAGGAGAGGAAACCAGAGCAACAAAATTTAGGGGACTAGGAAGCGGGTAGATGAGAGTAGCTGCCTTAACAGACCTAAGCAAACTAAATCCTAAGTCAGCAGTCAGGAAAGCCAAAAAGCCACCTGATGTTCACCAGAGAATTGCACAAAGCCTTAGGAATTACAAGCACCAGGGACCAGAGAGAGGTGGGGCACGGAGCAGGAGGGCCGGCGGAAAGCCCTTGTGATCAGCTCTTAGGCATAGAGACCTCTCTCCAGCTCCCTGCGGCCAGGCTGCTGCCCCTCGCCTTCCCAGCAGAAGACCGCGGGATTATTTTCTCTGAAGGGTTAAGCAGAAGGACTCTGGTTTGGGAACACCAGGCACAGTCAAGAGCAGGGACACCGTGCTGAAAACAGGGGACTTAAGGGTAAGTTTACACTCTGAATGTTAAGACCCCCTTGCTTGCTTCCCCATCAGATTCTCAGAATGCTGGCAGCCTGGCAAGCGACCTACAAGCTACAGCATGGAGGAGGTTTCTTGGGGTCACCCAGCCAGGCCTAGAAAAAAGAGTCATTAGTTCCCCAAAAGGACTGCTCTTCTGTGAACAACACACACATAGCTTCCAGCCCACTTTTTAGTGAATATGAATAAACAAGCAAGGATTATCAGACATTAGAAGAAATTCTCTAATATGAAAGATAGAGAACAAAATAAAAAGAATAAAAATCAACTTGGAGGAAAACACACAAAGCAAGGAGAGTAAAATTTTCAAGAATAATAGTTAATGCAGTCAAATTATATACTTCCATGAAACTCCATTCCGATGTTACAATGCAACGGCAACATGCCAAGAACCTAAGAGTTCTTGGAAATTAAAAATAGGACGATGGCCATGAAAAATTCAGTAGAAGGGATGAAAGATATTATTGAGAGAATCTCCCAGAAAGAATGGGAAAAAGAAAACAAAAGACTGATCGATGCTAAGAGGTTCAACATCTACATAATCAGACAGATCCGTTATGACCAAAACAGTGCTAAATAAACAGCTCAAACACCTCAGTGGCATACAATAATAGACGTGTATTGTCTATGCATGTAGGGTGGTTGGTGACCTTGGCTGGGGGGTTGGCTCTGCTCCACGTGTCTCTCATCTTCCTCCTGGAAACAGTAGGCTGACCTGGGCATGTTCTTCTCATGGTGATGATGGCAAGCTAACTCCATCACACAAGGGACTTTCCAACCTTTACTTGTATCACAATCACAACATCCCGCTGGCCCAAAGCGAGCCACATGTCTCAGCCCAGAATCAGAGAAGGAGGGACCACAATGCTACATGGCAAAAGATATGGATTCGAGGAAGAAGCTAATTTTGCAGTCAACCACGTCAGAGTTTTTTGGGGGTTTTTTAAGACAGAAAATAGAAGAGCACCGGGTAGCTCAGTTGGTTGAGCATCTGACTTTGGCTCGGTCATGATCTCGTGGTTCATGAGTTCAAGTCCCATGTTGGGCTCTGTGCTGACAGCACAGAGCCCGCTTGGGATTCTTTCTCTCCCTCTCTGTCCTCTCTGACTCTTCCCTGCTTATACTCTCTCTCTCAAAAATAAATAAGCATTAAAATAAATAAATAGATAGATAGATAATAAAGACAGAAAATAGGATTGGAATATACCGTAAAATAAATAATTCCAAGACATATCTTAAAACTAAAGAATTTGATCTTCTAGATTGAATAGCCCACTGAGTGCCTAGCAAATGAAATGAAATAAAATCATACCAAATATCCATTTCAAATTGTTGGGAATGAAAAGAAGTTCCTGGAAGCCTCTAGAGAAAAAATAACAGCAGGTTTCATACAAAACTTGCAGAATCAAAATGTCATGAGAATTTTTAACCGCAACTTTGAAAGCTAAAAGACAATGGACGACGTCTTTGAAATTCTTAAGGAAAACACTCCCAATTAGAACTGCATACCCAGCCGAACTATCACATTAAGTGTGACAGGAAAATTAAGAGGCTGCAACATGTACAAGGTTTAAAAACTTGACTTCCAGTGTACACTTTCTCAGGAAGCCATGGAGAATGTGAAGCCAAAAGAGGGGGTAAACCAAGAAGGAGGAAGGCAAGGGACACAGGGAACAGAAAACCCCACGCAGAAGAGAAGTAAAGCCAATTCCCAGGATAAAGGTGAAGGAAAAGCTCAAGAATTTGGATACATACCCAGCATAGAGGGCAACCGGTCCAGACCAGGGCAAGTCAGAAGGTTCCATGAGATACTTTCTCAGGAAGATAAACCTGGTAAAATACTCATGTATCTGAATATATTGAGGGAGATTTGCACAACTGGGGGGTAGGGCAGAAACAAAATTGAATGATAGATGCATAGAAACTTAAGCAAATAACAACAGCACTTAGTAACTGTGGTGAAAACAAAACATTCTGTAGCCAAAGGAAAATACTCACAGTTTCATACGCTATGTAATGTAAACAATGAATACTGACCTACTAAAACATGTAGTATAACTCTCCAGGAAGCACGGGGGAACCATATGAGAGTGTGTGTGTATGTGTGTGTGTGTGTTGTGTGTGTGTGTGTGTGTGTACGCATATATGCAACAAGTGAACAAGATGTACAAAAAGAAGCTGGATGCTCACTTTCCACAGAGAGAAGTCAATAGACAATGCTTAGAAATAAAAAACTAAGAAGTAAAAATACAAACGCATTTCGTAGAATGATAGATGTGGATACCAAAAAAGATCAGTTAAAAGGATTGAAACGGGTTGGTTCTGGGAAGTCCAACTGAGGACAGATAACTGCATGGGGGAAAGAGGGGTTCTTTTCCATAAACAAGTGTTGTGTAAGTATTTATTTCTTCATGGTAGTGCATAACTTTGGTAACAAGTGGAAATTAAGAAGAAAAAAATTGCTCCCCTCAAAAAAAAGGGAAAGAAAAGCTAAAGAAAGTATGTTTGCCACTGTCAAGAGCTCAAAAACCAGCAGGCAAGAAACCCATCCATGGCAGGCAGAAAAACAAGTAGAGGATAAAGAAGCAGGTCAAGGGAAGGGGGACCCAGGGGGAAAGGGACTGAATTCTGAGCGGCCAAGGACAGCAAAGCCTTCTGAAAAGCAGGTGATCAGTAGCTTCCAGTGTATAGCTACGTGCTCCAGAATGTTTCTGTCTATCGCAAAGACACCTTTCAAAATACGCTATTTGCAAACAGTATTTGAAAACATGAAAAACTGGAAACATCCCAAATGTTCATCAATAAAGGACTTAAATAAATTGCAGGCTATCCATACAATGGAACACAAAGCAGATGACTGAAAAGAGGGAGACCTGTGTGTACTGACAACGTGGAAAAATGCCCGAGACATGTTATTAAATGAATGCAGAACAATATGTATCATATGAGTCCATTTGTGCAAGTAACGTGTGTGTGTGTCTGTGTGTCTGTGTATACACACACATACCTAGAAAAGAATGGTAAAGCTTTATTTAGCCAACTAATGACAATGGTTATTTCTGGGAGACAGACCAAGGGAACTGACACTTCCTATATTACATTCACCTGTTATTCAAATATTTATTGAGTACCTAAATATGGCATGTACCATACAGCACTTGAACTTCTTGTCATAAGAATCAGCAGAAAATAAAGAAGGATTTATAAATGAGACAAAAATAAATGTTAACATTTTTAAATTTATTTTTGAGAGGCAGAGCACAAGAGGGGGAGGGGCAGAGAGAGAGGGAGACACAGAATCTGAAGCAGGCTCCAGGCTCTGAGCTGTCAGCATAGAGCCCAGTGCAGGGCTCGAACCCATGAACCGCAAGATCATGACCTGAGCCAAAGTCGGACGCTTGACCGACTGAGCCACCCAGGTGCCACTGTTCTCATTTTTAGAAATAAAATGTCACTCAGCGGATATAGAAGGATGTATGACTCAATCAACCCAGGCTAGAAAGGGACCATTGCAGAAAGTTAGGGCCCATAAGTGGATCCTTCTCCCGCTTCCTGCGCTGGGAGCCTTAGCCACACTCGTGGGGAACTGCACTAGCCCTGCGGGCGGCCCCACGGGAACAGGATTCTCTGTCTCCCTGGCACGAGGTCACTGCTCCCTAGAGGCTCTTTGGGACACTTGGCTGTGACCAGGAGGGGGACGTAGCTGGCCTGAACCCAGTTAGGAATTCTCAGCGACAATGAAGTAGGGACATTACCTGGCACCTGGAAGCCGGCAGCCTGCATAAGGGCCCAAGCACCTCTGCAATCTTGACTCACAGAGCTTCTCTGGTGGTGAGGTTCCAAGCTCCTACTAGGTATGGGCTAGGGATCCCCCTGTCTTCAGCAGCATGAAATGACCACAGGAGCGCAGGCCTGGGAGCGAGTCCGCCAGCTCTGGGCTCTGCCGCTGACACTATGGGACTATGGTAAAGGCCCTCGACCACTCCGAACCCCCGCAGCCAGATAAAGATGCTGGCTGGACAATCCATCGGAAGGAGTCATGTGAAGTAGCCAGTACGGTGCCCGGTGCTGGTAGGTGCTCCACTAATCCCTATCCGGTGTTCGGAGAGGGGTCCTAAGACCCGTTTTAGCAGGGCAGCTGGCTCGCCCACCCTCCTTCAAAACCAACCACAGATGGTTCCCTTTGTGACCTCAGGCACCAGAGGAGAGGGGCGGCCAGGGACTCACCTCGGGGCGAGTGGAAGAGCTGACAACTTGAAAGGATGACAGCGTTGCAGAAAAACACAACACCGGCGGGTCCCTCACCAGACAGGCAGAGGGTTCTTAACCAGAACAGCCTTCCAGAGGCACACATGAGGAGGTGGACGGTTTCCTTGGACTCCATAAGACAAGAGTCCAGAAAGGCTCCACAATTCTGAGAGGTAGATCTTATTATCCCCATTTTGCCAATAAGGAAACTAGGGTTCAATGTAACCTGCTCCAAGTTACCCACTTAGTAGATGAATTCAGCCTCTAAAAACAAAACAAAACAATAGATATCAGCTCCACAGCATTGTCCCAGTGAGACAAAGGACCTCACGCCAGTAACAATAGAATGCAAATTAATGTACAAATATGAAATCCCTACAGGGCGCCTGAGTGGCTCAGTCAGTTGAGCATCTGACTTCGGCTCAGGTCATGATCTCACAGTTCATGGGTTCAAGCCCCACGTCGGGCTCTGTGCTGGCAGCTCAGAGCCTGGAGCCTGCTTTGGATTCCGTGTCTCCCTCTCTCTCTGCCCCCCGCCCCGCTCGTGCTGTTTGTCTCTCTCTCTCAGCCTCTCTCAAAAATAAATACTTTTAAAAAATACTACACCCCTTCTCCTTTTTACCAAATCACTAGACATTTTTTAAATTGATAATCCAGGGTTACTAAAATACATCAGGAAGCAGACTTTCTCCACCTCTGCCGGTAAGAGTGTAAGCAGAGGCTTTCTGTAAGATAACCAGCGACACGTGTGCCTGTTCAAACACCCGCATGAGTCGGCAATAGCTGTATCCATTTGCAATGGACAGAGCTCTCCAGCTCAGAGGTGCCATGCCCAGCATTTCCACCTGCACAACTAAGCCAAGACGTAAGGCTGTTCACTGCAGCAAGCTCCGTCATTTCTTAACATGATACAGCTCCACCACGAAGTTGTCATGTGGATGCAGGAAGTTACCCAGAATGCACTATTAAGTAGAACAATCACTGTTCAACTGGTATCAAAGTTTTGAGTCACTTTATATTAAAGAGGTACGTGCACACACACAACTTCTAGACGGATCCCTAAGAACTGTTAAGAGAGGTGATTTTAGGGAGCAGAGGTTGATAGTCTTCAAGTCTTCACTATGTTCCCCCCTACACTCTAAACTTTAACCACGAACATGGTAACTTAAAAAGCACCCATAAAGGGGCGCCTAGGTGGTTCAGTTGGTTAAGCGTCTGACTCCTGGTTTGGACTCAGGTCATGATTTCACAGTTCATAAGTTCAAGCTCCTCGTACGGCTCACACTGACAGTGCGGAGGCTGCTTGGGATTGTCTCTCTCTCTCTCTCTCTCTCTCTCAAAATAAATAAACTTTAGAAAAATTAAAAATATGTGGCAATGAGAAAAAATGAAATCTGGCCATGCGTAGCAACATGGATGGAACTGGAGGGTATTATGTTAAGTGAAATAAGTCAGTCAGAAAAAGACAGATACCATATGTTTCCACGAATAGGTGGACTTGGTGAGACTAAGCAAAAACCAGGGGGAGGGGAAGAGGGGAAAGAAAAAAAAGACACAGAGAGGGAGGGAGATAAAACATAAGAGACTCTCAAAGACTAAGAACAAACTGAGGGTGAGGGAGATGGGGGGGAGAGGGGGTGATGGGCATTAAAAAAGGGCACATGTTGGGATGAACACTGGGTGTTTTATGTAAACCAATTTGAAAATAAACTATTTTAAATTAAAAAAAAAAGAAAGAAAAAAAATAAAGAAAGAAAGAAAGAAAGAAAAAATAAAAGCACCCATATGATTTAAGCCAGAAAATCCAGTAAAATCCACTTCTAAGAATTTATCCCAAGAAAAATGTGCCTTGCTCTCCCCCGCTATTTGACGAATAATAAATGTGAGCTTAGAGCCAGTGATGAGGGTGTTCACCCATGTGGAGGAAGAAGAAAGGAAGAAGCAGCCTATGTTTCCATCCACAAAGTACGACTGTGAACAGGAGCCGCAGCTCCAGGGATGATGGTTGGAAGCACCGAGGAGACCCACACGCACACACGGTACAAGAAGAAGAAAATCTCTGTCACAAAAATGTTGTCTGGTCACCATTTTGTTTTTTATATCGAGATAGTGAGATAACTAAACTTTTCTCCTTTGGATTTTCTTTCTAGAATAACCATGTGTTGCTATTTAATAAGGGAAAAAAACTTCTATAAATAAATGATAAAGCTAGAGCAAAGGCTTCGGTGAGGTGCTTGCCTCTGTATAAATCTAATGGTTTCCATAATCTTGAGTGAGGAAAACACTCAACCGGGTAGTGCCACTGGACGTAACTCACTACCAGCATGTCCCACAGCACCAAGGGAACGAATGGGGCCCCAGCTTTGACAGTAGGTGGTGCCTGCACAAGGACATGGTCCTGAAATACAGGCTCCCCATCTCAAGAGTCCCTATCCTTCTGCCCCCTTGAGCCTGCAGGAGGCCAGCAGGCCAGGGGGCTAACCCCAGGCTGGCAACGTGGGAACAGAGCACAGCACCAAAGGCACTGATTGTATTGGGGGTCCAGGCCGGCCCTGCTCTGGCACGCTGGCGGACCTTGCAAGGGCCACAACCCCTCTGACACAGTTATCTTTTTTTTTTTTAATGTTTATTTTTGAGAGAGAGAGAGAGACAGAGTATGTGCAGGGGAGAGGCAGAGAGAGGAGACACAAAAGCCAAAGCAGGCTCCAGGCTCTGAGCTGTCCTCACAGAGCCCAACGCGGGGCTCGAACTCACAGACCACGAGATCGTGACCTGAGCTGAGACTGGATGCTTAACCAACTGAGCCACCCAGGCACCCCTCTGACACTGTTATCTGTATATATGACCATAACTCCTGCCCTGCCTACCTTACAGGAGGACTGACAGATGGAGCAAATGAGAAGCCTACTGTGTGCCAGGCACTGGCAGAATATATGTGAATGTGAGCTTATTCCTCATCGATTCCATGCCTGACACAGAGCCAAGCCTGAAATCTGGAGATGGCCCCCAGGAAAGTCCAGAGGTAGATTCTAGCCAACCTCCACTTCTACCTCTGCGCCCATCCCCCACCCGCCATCTCGCAGAGCACTCAGCCACACACACCTGCCGTCCCCTCCCTGACTCGTCTTCAAGGAAGTCAGAGTCCCAAAGAAAAGCAAACCCTTTGGGCGGCTTCTGGAAGCAACAGTAGCCTTACTGTCCCAGTTATAAGAATCCCTTTGCAAAGAAAGTTTTTACAAAGAGAAAGGCAAAGAGAAAAGGGGGAGGGGGGAGGGTTAACGACAACAGAAGGGCAGAGCAAACCATTTCAAGTCCTGACATAGGCAAACTGGTTCTTAAAGTCACCTGTTTCTGAACAGGAACGCAAAGCTCTGTCCCGTCATGCC
This sequence comes from Paguma larvata, assembly GCA_030068075.1. Classification (NCBI taxonomy): domain Eukaryota; kingdom Metazoa; phylum Chordata; class Mammalia; order Carnivora; family Viverridae; genus Paguma; species Paguma larvata. The sequence goes on from CM057826.1 coordinate 122,090,625, forward strand.
ACACAGCTGGGGCTCTGTGCACTGCCAACTCGCTTACATAAGCTCATGAAAACCCCATTCTTTTGAGTTCCCTGTTTGTGCAAATAGTGTCAGGGGCGCATCCGAGCACCGTGGCCATCCATCATCGCCCGTGCACTGCCCAGGCTGGCGCTGACTCACCCGGGCCCGAACCCATGCTGTGTACACACCGCCAGAGCGCTGTCGGCTACAGGCCGCGTCTGTCGCCACAGGGCCTTCCGGCCCATGGCCACCTCTTTCCCACATATCATGACCACAAGAACCATACTAACGAGAATGAAACCCTGAGCGTTCAGAGGGAGAGGAAAGGGGGGGCCTCAGGGACTGAGACGATGTGTTACGTGTTTATTTTCATCGATCGGCCCAACCAAAGCTCTGGGGTTCGGAAACCACGGCCCTGCCAGCACATCTGCCCTAGAAAGAAGACAGTCAAGGGACTTGAGATACCCTTGCCGGAAGCGCCAGCACCCCAAAACCTCCAAGGGGACCTTCACTCTGCTCCCAGGGCACAAGGGACAGCGGGGCCCTAATAACCCAGGATCGGCAGCCAGGAACAAGCTACCAACTGCCCTCCAAGCCAGTTCCTTAACCCGCAAACAGGAAATCTTTTCTAGAAGTCCACTTGAAAAAGAAAATACACACATACCCATTTGGAGCCTCAGAGTGCGAGTCCCAGGGGACAAGAAGGGTTCAGCTGCACGCGCCCATCACAGCCTGGATCCAAGAGAATGATGCAACGCCTTGATTTTACACAGCAACGAACACCAGGCAAGCCCCATTTGTGTCCGTAAAAATGAGGTGCATTTACTTAGTGACATATTTGACATGAGCTCAGATGAGCAAACAGTATAATACATCCCGCTACGATACTTATAAACTTTACGCCTTAAATTCTCCATGTGTATTGATCTTGGCTATTTATGTACATAAAAAAAGACGGACGCATGTAGGCCTACACGGCTAATGTACAAAATCTGGCTAATGTTAACACTACCCAAACAGGCTGGAAAGTGTTAACAAAAATCTGCAACATGGTTGTCGCTAATTCAACACCCTTAAAAATCAACACTTGTCGCTCCTGTGAGTTCCCGAGCAACAAGACTGGGTAGGTCTCCTTGGGAGCACGGTTACATTGGTCTTTTCTCTGTCCCCAAAACAGAAGTGTTCTCCAGCAGACCTGGTGGACCCTAGCCACAAATGTACATCTGTCACGTATGTCTCATCCTTCCAGGGAGCGCAAACAAGCCCAGCTATTTTTCAGGAGATGCAATCTTAGTCGTTAAGCATCTATACGAGCTAAATACTGTGCCAAAGCCTAGAGAAGTAGGAACGAACAAAACAGATGGAACAGGCATATCCTTAACCTCAGGGAGCCCACATTTTGGTAAGGGATTTTGCTATCGCTTGATTTGCTTCCTAATCAAGGTGGCAAAATCCTTTTAACTTCACACTCTTGTCAAGAGTTTGATCTTTCTCGGGGTGCCTCAGTGACTCAGTCAGTTGAGCATCTGACTCTTGATTTCGGCCCAGGTCATGATCCCAGGGTCGTGGGATCAGACCCCACATGAGGCTCTGTGCTAAGCGTAGAGCCTGCTTAAGATTCTCTCTCTCTGCCCCCTGCCCCTCTCCCGCACTCGTGCTCTCTCTTAAAAAAAAAAAAAAAAGAAAAGAAAAGAAAGTCTGATTTTTCTCAAATTTTTAAACCTTGGCTCCCATCAATGTATCTATTAAAAGGGCCACACGATCCCAAAATCAGTTCTAGGCTGAGAAAAGAGACCCATGAATTACAACGTGGGGTCCTATCTTTTGAGTTACCTCAGATATCAGCCTATGTTCAACATTTCTGAACTCATTGCCATCCAGCTGTGGGAAAACTTTGAGCATCGGACCACCCACCAAGAATCCAGAGAGGTCTCAAAACATCCAGCAAGTCCTGAGACGTTTCGGTGATGCCCTCAAGAAAGCTGTGCCCAAGAGTTAAAACCATCTGTTAGAAAAATACATCGCTGGATAAGGATAAGTCCTAGGCGGTCACACTGGATAAGGATCTAATTGTGGGTTCCAGAGTGTGTTCCGAAAGAGGAGTCAAGAAAGAAGGGCCATGTTGTCCCAGGCATGTACCACCAGCAGGAGGTCTGGTCTGGCAGAGCCCAGCGGAGGCAGCTTAGCCACTCAAGGACAAAATAAGGGACAGGGGCAGGCGGCACCCCTGCCTCTCTCGAGGGACACAGGAGGACTACCCTGAACCCCTCACCTGCCTCACTTCTGAGGGAACATCTCTGCTCGTCTGCCTAAGGGTCAGCTCCATCCTTCTCTGGGCAAATCTCCAGACGGAGATGGAGCTTTTCCAAGCTTTGATTCATCCTCCGACTCAGCTCCCAAGAACCTACAGACAGGAGGGCTAGGAAGCAGAGTTTTCTCAGAACTGAGATAATTCATCTTCTAACCAGAAAACACATCTCGGCCGGTTACCACCTCGTTCACTTCTCCAGAGTGATTATAATTACAGTATTGGTTCCCTAATTGCTGCCTACTTGCCCATACAAAATCCCTGAATCTTAAAATAAATTATAGCTCCCTTTTTTTTTTTTATTTAACAGCCATTGTGCTACTAGTTGACAAAGAGGACTAGATACCTCTAATTACTGTTGTGTAACAAGCCTGAGGTGAGCAAAGCTTGAGTTTTTAGCAGGTGACGTGACTTACTAGTACAAAAGAGAATTATTGGAAATAATTTTACTGAACAGCCTAGTTGTGGATTTCTCAATTTAGGCTCAAGGACCAGCAATAACAGCTTTTGATCTGCCCTGTTTCTGGCTTGCTGCTGACCTCAACACAAATGATGAGGAAATCTAAGCTAGCCGTGGTCGGTGTCCCCCCCCACAGGGCGTTTGGTACGATAACTTAATCTGGTGACACTAATTTCTCAATGCCTATTTAAAGAGGGCTCTGGGGCGCCTGGGCGGCTCAGTCGGTCAAGCGTCCGACTTCGGCTCAGGTCATGATCTCACAGTTCGTGAGTTCAAGCCCCACATCAGACTCTGTGCTGACAGCTCGGAGACTGGAGCCTGCTTCGGATTCTGTGTCTCCCTCTCCCTCTGCTCCTCTTTGGCTCTCACTGTCTCTCTCTCAAAAATAAATAAACATTAAAAAAATAAAAATAAAAAAAATAAAGAGGGCTCTGGACTTCTCTGGAGAAAAGGGCACATGATGCAGAAGGCGATTCTGTGTCTAGGGGCTACCAAGAAACATCTGATGAGCTGGGCCTTGGACCCTGGTGCTCAGGCAAGCAGAACAGATTTGCAGCGGAGGCCGGGGCGGCAGGACTCGGACAGGCAGGAAGGCGGCTGGCAACAGGTTTAAACCTCATCTTCGACGTGCCTTTTGCCTCTGAGCGGGGCCAGAAGCTGACACAGCTGTCAGAGCCCAAATGAGAATGTCTGTACCGACTCCGTGCTGCTATGCAGGGAGGAGGGACTGACAGAGTCACTCCCATCCCGGGAGATGTTTGAGCCAGGTGTGCCCAACAAAAGGCAACGCCACCGCCACTACCCGCAGCGCCCGTGTTTGCTCACCACTGGCAGGAGGGGCCTCCAGGCCCAGGAGAAGCTTATGGGAAACAAAACCTTACCTTCCGAGACAGGCACCTCCTCTCCCGTGGGGGGGAGTCTGTGAGAGTCTACATCCCAGATCCCAGACAGCAACGCTCCCCAGACAAAAGGGAATTCGGCAGAGTGGAAGGAAAGCACCCCCACGAGGCCGGAAGCGGGAGCCTGGGTCCTCCCTTGACCTCCCCCGTCCCCCACACCACTGCCCCTGCCTGTCTGCCATTCCATGGCCATCTGACAGCCATCAACTCAAACACCGATTCCCAAGGGCTGCCGGTTGGGACGCCCACATCCCAGTACAGGGATTGAGGGTGTAACTGGCGGGTGATGACAGAAGACTCACGGGATGTCATTTACAGAGATGAGCACCTTCCATGCCCCAGGCTCCAAGCCAGAAGCTGGTGAGACGTGGAAGGACAAAATGGTCCAAGTCCCTGTCCGCAAGGAACTTGTGGTGTGGCGTGGGCAGGAGTTGGCCTGGCAGCTCAGGGCCGGCACACAACCTTGGCCATGCCCCTTCACCTTGTAGTGTCGGCCTTTATCCGGAGAGGAGGACAAGACTATTTTGATGAGTGACTAGGTACTGATCGAACCGCTCCAGATGCGAGCCACGGGAGGCAGCACGGCATGGTGGTTAAGGAGTCCCCAGAGCAGACGGCCTGGGTTGGGATCCCAGCTCCCACCCTGACTAGTTATATAACTGTGGGCCAGTTAGACACCAAATGGAGAGAGGAAGAACACCTGCCTCCCAGGGCTGACGGGAGAAATAAATCAGCAAACACCTGTCAAATGCTAAGAACAGTGCCTGGCACAGAACCGACACTTACCAAGTGCTTATTATCATTAATTATTGTTATAGCCACTCATTATTATGATCCTATGACATGCTGGGGATCCAACAGTGGAGAAAAGACAGTCCTTGTCACCAAGGGGGAAGGAACTGCCCAGATGCTTGCTTCGCGCAGTGGCCACTGATGGCTGGAAAGCCCAGGGGAGGGACCCCCTGCCCCACAGAGTGGGGATCAGAGAAGGCCCCTAGAAGAAGAGACATCCCGGGGGAGCCCTGAAGGCCAAGCAGGTGCCAGCCAGGCCAGGCCAGAGGAGGAGGGGGAACAGCGGGCAGTCCAGGCAGAGGGAACAGCGTGTGCAAAGACAGAGGCCAGAAGGGGAGCATGGGCTGGTGAGGGACGCGCGGGCCGGGACACTCTCACTGGACCACTGTGAGTTTGAAGGGGACCTGTCTGCCAAAGGGCACAGAGAACTTGACCCCTATACAGGTGCAGGAATTATCCAGCTTGTTTTTCATTAAACTCCAAAATAAACATCTAGAAAGAAGTGTTTACTGAGGCCCAAAGCAGCTCTGGGCTGGGTCCAGGGGAGCAAATGGACAGAATGAGACCCTCCACTCGGCTCCAGGATCCCAGGGTCCTGACTCGGACCAGAGAATTCAGGCAGAGTCTGCCTGCCTCAGCGAGGCGTTCGTGGACATGGGCCCAAAGCTCCCGGGCCTGCCCTTTGCCTCTCTGATCCACACATAGCAGCCTGTTGCCAACGCGTCACCTGGCATGGGGGTGGGGTTCCTGCGACCTCATACGCAGAAATACCCACTGCACAGCATGGGGGCCAACTGCTCTTTGTTGGATTGAGGTTTGGGGGTCATACTTTTTAAATTTTTTTTAATGTTTATTTTTGAGAGAAAGACAGAGAGAGTGTGAGCAGGGGAGGGGCAGAGAGAGAGGGAGACACAGAATCCAGAACAGGCTTCAGGCTCTGAGCCATCAGCACAGAGCCCGACGCGGGGCTCGAACCTGTGAACCATGAGATCGTGACCTGAGCCAAAGTCAGACACTTAACCGACTGAGCCACCCAGGCGCCCTTGGGGTTCATATTTTTAAAACAAAGGTAGTTTCTGCTCTAAAGCCTATCTCAGAATAGGTGAACTGCCCTCCTGCGCCTGACTTTGCAAGAAGCAGGCAGCTAGGGGTTGGAGCAGGAGAGCGGGGCCCGGTCATCAGACAGACCACAGGGTAGGTTGTAGAGACCCAGCAGGGGTCCCATCGGGCCTTCGACAGTGGGGCCACCGACGGCCATCCTAGCGGACATGGTCGGAGTCTAGCCCCAAGCCACTCCCTGTGAGGCCAGGGAACCAGGAGAAGCCAGGTGAGAAGGCCGGTCTGCCCCTCCCCGCGGAGAGTGTCTGACAGCTGACAGCCCACCGCCCCACCTTGGACCGTCGCCTCCTCACTGTGTGATCTGAGGATGTCAGCCGCCTTCGCTGCGCCTTGCCTCCTCACCCATAAATAGGCTTCCTCAGAGCCTGTAGCCCAAGAGGTTGTTTGAAGTTTAAACTAATGAAGATCGGGGGTCCAGGAGACCCCGGCACAGTAGCATCCTGGCTCTCGGTAATGTTAGGGGTTATTAGTCCAGGACTTTTCCGGAGGGGCGGTGCCAGCGGGGAAGCTGTCACTGGCCTCCCCAAGGAACGTTTCCTATCCCCCACTGCTGGAACACAAGGGAGCTAACAGACACAACCCCGGAAACCTCCTGTTTGCCAGGAAGAAGGAGAGGAAGCTCAGGGAGAAAAAAAAAAAAAAACACTCATTCAAATTTTTATGGGCACTTTTTTTTTTTAACATACTTGGGCACCAAGCACACCATCGCTCAAATCTTTTTTTTTTTTAACTTTTTTTTATTTTTTGAGACATAGAGACAGAGCGTGAGCAGGAGGAGGGCAGAGAGAGAGAGGGAGACACAGAATCCGAAGCAGGCTCCAGGCTCTGAGCCGTCAGCACAGAGCCCGACACGGGGCTCGAACTCACAAACCTCGAGATCATGACCTGAGCCGAAGTTGGCGGCTTAACCGACTGAGCCACCCAGGTGCCCCTCAAATCTTTTTTAAAATCTAAGGCAAGTCCAATGGTAAGGGAGGTAGAGCAGAGTATGAATCACAGTGAACATACTCCTCCAAAACCAAATCTGGGAACGAGGGGAGCTGTTCTCGGTGCACTGTGCACACTCGGGGTTCCAGGCTCGCCGTGGATGACAGTTCATCCACGCTTGTCTGTGCAGCTGGAGTCCGCGCAGGACTCCTGTGATTCACCAGGACAAGGGCGGGGTGGGCTCCTCCTCCGTGATAGGCTGTGGAGTGTGAAGTCCCAGTCCCTCTGCGTCTGCCTCCGAGGGGGAATGGAGTCCCTTCCTCCACAGCCCAAGGACCAGGACACAGAGCGTCAAACAGAGAGGCTGAGCCAGATGTGTCAGACACCAAGGGCCTCACAGACACTTCTGGGAGCCACATCATGGTCACCAGAGAGCCCGCATTTCCAGAACGCACTTCCTCGTGTCCCCCAGAGAGCCCCGAAGAGCTCTGCTCCCCGCTCTTTTCCTCTCCTCCACCGGCTGCCGCAGCCAGGCCAACCAGTAGTGCACGGGAGAGTTCGGACGCCTCCCCCGGCGAGGGGCACCTGGCGCTGGGCTCCCGTGCCCATCCCGAGGGCAGCCCCCGGGGCCTCTGGCCTGCCAAGTCACAGCGCAGCCATCACAGAGACCAGGGGCAGGCACCACTCAATGCAGCCAGCCAGGCCGCTGAACCGCCCCAGGTCCCACACCTTGTAATTAGTCCCTGGCCCCGAGCCGGGGACAATGGCCTGGAAAAGCCAGCAAATGGGATACAGGCATTAAAGCCAGGTTTCTGTGCCAAGTATGTGACTTAATTACATAGCTCAGGTACTCTCCTCTCCCGTGAACTCTCACCCCGGCCTGTGACGACACAAAGGGGAGATTAAGCACTGCCTGCCGCAGGCCACGGAGGCCAAGTCTATATCCCAAAAGCAGAGAAGACCAGAGCCGAGTCTGGCCCCAAGAGGAGGAGGTGGACAGGTTTTCAGGCACCATGATCTGTGGGAAATACTGCGTCTCCTTCCACGATACTCCGTGACTATGACGATCTTCTCGTACAGAAGGCTCCAGGCTTCTGAATAGCCCCGGTGCCCGCAGCCTTCTGGCCCAGTTCAGGCCTTCTCTCTTGGTGGCCGTGACCCCAAAAGACGGCCACAAACCTCACACCGCCGTCTTCTCTGCAGCCAAGGCCAAGTCATGTGGACAGAATAAGCCACCAGCCGTGATGGGGGAGGCAGAGCCAAAGGGGGCTCACTGTGCCTCTGTGGGGCCACGACCTGATAGCCATGGCTCTCATCATAAGCCGATTGCCCATGACTGCCAACCCTTTGCCTTGGGTAGGTGTGGCCCCCCCAAACCACATCTGGAAAGCCCTACAGTCAGCTCCTAAAGATAGTGGACTGCAAGCCTCAGGGACCCCCAGGGCTGCCCCAAAGCTCTCTCTCCTGAGGCCTGTCTGCTGACGTGTGTGCCCCAGGGCAGAGGAGCTGGCAAAGACTTTTGTTACTGTGGACGGGGTACCCAGTTCGAGTAATTTCACCCCAGTGCTCTAGAATGGCCCCCAATCCCAGCCCACGTGCCTAGAGGGAAGGCCAGGGATGCCACCCGCCCAGGACCTGGCCCAGTCGGGGAGTCAGGACTCATGGCTGAGACTTAACAGCAGCTCTTTCCCGCCCTTTCCCTCAAACCGAGATGGGTGGTTCCAACGTGCGTCAGTAGAGGGGAGGGAGCAAAGCAGGCCCCGTCAAGGAATGGTTTGACAAAGAGAAGGGTCGCCCCCAGCCTTGTCCCTGCCCTTCATGAAGAAGCAGGGACCAGGAGGACAGGAAGATGCAGGGTCAGACACAAGTCCCGTCCCGCCCCACCCCGCTCACAAATGCAGAAGGCCCACCACCCGCCAGCCTACGGGATAGACAGCAGCAAAGCCTGGACCACAGATTTGAGCACGGGGCCTCTGGACGAGCAGCAGGGGCCCTGGAGTAGGGGGAACCCCCACGTTGAGGGGGCTAGACCCCTCGGCCCCTAAGCCCTACTTGAGCTCCTCGTCCGTGCCGCCTTTGATGTGCGTGCCAGCTCAGCAGCCTCGAGACGCTCTCCACATTCCTAGCCCTGCCGAGGTCCCAGGGCTACATCTGTGCTGTCCGTCACTGTGCTCGGGGCCTGGTGGCGCCCCAGCCAGACCCCCTGAGGCTGTGGTTGGCACACACCAGGGGCAGAGACTTGCCAAGGCCAGAAAGCCAGCGCTTCTCGCTGCCCCAGAAACTAGTGTCCCCAGAGCTGGCCCTTCTGGCAGACGACACGGCAGGGAGGCGAGCTCGGGGCTGGTGACCTCTTGCCTGTGGTCCAGGCCACTCTGGGAGCTAAGAGAGCACCAGAACCACCAAATTAGCTCCACCCACTGGAGAGTGTGGCAAAGCTTCACTCCACCCGTTGTAACAAGAGCGATAAAATAACCTCCTCGGGGCCTCAGTGTCCCCATCTGTGAAATGGTCACCGTCGTAACCCCGCTTCGAAGGGAAAGGAGGAAGCATTACAGTGGAGTACGTAGCACACTGCTCAAAACACACACGTGGCTTTCACCCTGGGGCTTCTTTTCATTAGTAGGCTCTGATTCTCACATACGTGTCTCCAATCTGTGGCTAAGATTAAGGACCAAAATTTGGCCACAATTTACCACTGCTGTAGATTTGGAGCAGATTCAAGAAAGTTCCCGTACCAACATCCCTTTCATCACTGGCCTTCCAGTTTGCTTTCCTGCGCGGCGAGGAAAAGGCTGAGCATCAAGGGAGTAGAGACGGTGGGTGGCCTGGCCACGTCCAGGGAGAGCAGAGTGCTGGGGAGAACAGCCCCGAAGCCACACTGCTGGGCGTGAGGCAGCCCCCCGCCGCTCCAGGAGCGGGCAAGGCAGCCCAGTGGGGAGCAGCCTGCTCTGGGCTCAGACCACTAGGGCTTCAGACTGTAGTTCCGCTGCCTCCTTGCTAAACTCCCTGGCCTCAGTGTTCTCATCTCTAAAATGGGAATCATAAGAGCACCTGCATCCTGGGGGTGACTATGTATAAAGAGAGATAGTGTGGAAAGCCGATGGCACAGAGCCTGGCTCGTGTCCAGCCCAGGGAACCATGACTGTCACACCAGCCTCCCCGACACCGTTATCCCTGCCGCACACACTGAAGGGCCTATGCTGGGCGGCCGGTCTCTAGATAGTGGTCGTAGGAAGGCTGGCTTCCTGCTGTCCTCTCTCCCTCCTCCCGGCCCCCAGGCTTAGGGGGTCAGCCCACTGGCAGGCAGGGATGAAGATGTTGCCTCCACTCTTTGCTGTGCTGTTCCCAGGCCCCACTAACCAGCCCCCACTCGGGGCTCCTTTGAGAGTTAGGATGGGCAGAGACAGGGAAGTCAAAGACAGCAGGGAGGAAACGCAGTCACCAGTGAGCGTCCTAAAATTGTCCCTCTCCAAAGGCGAGTAGGTCCAGGAGTCTGGAGGACTCCAACAGAATGAGCCAAGATCTGGAGGAGGGGGGTCCGGGGTCCTGTGGTGGGGTCATCCCTAGTTAGAGAAGAATGCAAGCAGGTCCCTGAGTCTCCGCACAGGCAGGAAGCAGCAGTCCTGAAAGGAAGGGTCCTGAGTTTCCCAAATAAACACTCCTCCCTGAAGATATCGAAGAAACAGTCATGCCCCAGGCCTCGGGATCCTCACCTACGAAATGGGACAGTAGCCATGCTTTATCCCCACGCCCAGAATAACACATCATAGCAAAGGAGGCAGCAAGTGGCAACTGTGTCGAGACCCATCCGGCCCGCTCCCTGACTGCGGGCCCATTTCTCTACGGCCACTGTTGGCCCCAGGCACCAACTGAGGCTAGGTCCCCCGAGTGGTGCCGGGGTAGGGGGGGCGGTGAGGGCTGTCTGGTCCTGCTGCTAGAGGCATATTCAAAGCCCGCGCTCACTCCTCAAGCAGTGTAGGATGGGCACAGACGCCCATCAGAGAAAACAGGAGGGGAGGAGAGCGACCACCCCCCGGGGCAATCAGAGCCAAGGCCCAGCGGGCACCGGGAGGCACAGCGATGCCACAGCCATACTCAGAAGCGACCCTCACGCCCCACCGGCCAGCTACCTGAGGATGACTCTGGACCACGTGGGCCCCCCACCCAGTCAATGGGAGAGGAGCCAACCTGAGACATACTGCCCAAATGAGTCCAAGGAAAATTCTAGTCGGTCTCCATTCTGAAGACCACTTTTGAAAAGTAGAGGCCTTCCATGCTTGGTGGTCCTCACCAAATTGCCGACCTCATCAGCATGAGCTCTGTGCCATGATTTTTTTTTTTTTTTGAGCACCCACTCTGTGCCAGGAGCACAGTATTTCATTTAACTAGCACTTGAAGGCAGGTGTTACTATTTCCCTCACTTTACAGAGATGGAAGACAAGGCTCGGAGAGGGGAAGTGACTTAGTGCGAGTCGCACAGCAAGAAGCGGTAAAACCTCTGAGTCCAGAGTCTGCACCGAAACACCTGGACAGCAGCTAGGCCGGCCCTGCCCTCACTGTGGCCATGAGGACCAGAGAGGACAAGGGGCCCTCAGCAGGTGAGCGGGCGAGGCACAAGGCAGTGTGGCATGACCCAAACTCCAATCACAGGCTTTAAAACTAAGCAGACCTGGAGCCGAGTGTCAGGTCGGCCACTTCCTAACCACCCTCAAGCTCAGTTTTCCTGCCTCTGAAGTGGACACGCTGTGAGGTTCAGAGCACTTAGAACTTAGAAGGTGGCTTCTCGCTGCACCTCCACGGGGCAGTACCGGCGTGTGCTCCATCAGGCCAGATGAGATGAGCTCCCTGCATCTTTCTCTCAGCCCCTACCCTGAAGCGACGTGGCCCCGACATGTCATGAAGCTCTCCAAGTGCCACAGACCTGCAAGTGCATATTTGTTGTAACTCCCTGGAACTCACCTTCCCTACAACCGAAATGGGGAAGAAGGAACCCCAGCTGCCACCATCTCTCTGAGATCCAGAGAGACAAGTGTCGGCAGTTGCGGGTCAGCTTTGCTGCCAACAACTGTGAGATGCCAGGGAGGCTGCTGCCCTCTCCTGCTTCGGTCTCCTATTCCATAAAAAGAGTGGCCGGACCGGGCCAGGACACAAGAGTCCATGGGCTTCCGGCCTGACTTTCCCAGAGGAAGGCGGAGCTGTCCAGCTGAAATAGAACCCACGCCATCAACGCGAACCACATACATAACTTGACGTTTCCTAATAGCCTATTAAAAAAATAATAGTAAGTGAGGCGCCTGCGTGGCTCAGCCAGTTGGGCATCCGACTCTTGGTTTCGGCTCAGGTCATGATCTCGTGGTTTGTGGGTTCAAACCCTGTGTCAGGCTCTGTGCCGATACTGAGAAGCCTGCTTGGGATTCTCTCTCTCTCTCTCTCTCTCTCTCTCTCTCTCTCTCTCTCGCAAAATAAATTAACTTAGAAAAAATTTTTAAGTAAAAAGAAACATGATAAAATGTAATAAAATATTTCATTTGACTCAAAATAATAGAGAATATCATTTCAACATGTAATCAAGATTAAAAAGCTATCGGATATTAGACAGCCTTTTTTTTTTCATAGTAAGACTTTAAAGCCCAGGTATGCCTCACTGCACGCCTCACTTCGGATTAGCTATATTTCCCAGGCTCCACGGCCATCGTGTGGCCAGTGCCTCCTAAATTAGCTAGTGCAGATCTCACGGAGGGGCCAGAAGTCCTCCCTACACTTAGTTTGACAAGCTTGGAACTGTGAATGCCTTGCTTTTGACTAGAAGTAATTTTAATTACAGAGTATAAGATAATAACAATTATTGAGTCGTTCCTATGTGTCAGGCACATGTCTCACAGTGATCATGTGAGATAGGAATTTACATAGGAGGAAACCGAGGCACAGAGAGGGCAAGTCATCTACCCAAGGTCACACAGCTACTAGGGGGCAGAGGTGGGATTGGAACCCGGGCAGGCTGGACCCAGAGCCCAGGCTCCAAATCCCTGCTCTACTCCGTCTCCTCAGCCTTACCCTTTCTACCCACCCCCTGGGCCACACCTCCAGCGGTCCGGGAGGGCAGGGCAGTGCCAGGCGGGCAACTTGAAGCTGCCCTCTTCCTCCCCTCGCCACCACCCCCTGCCGCTGCTCCCCGGCTTCCCCAGCCCAGCCCTCCAGCGGCTGCACCGGGGCGGCTCTCACCCACCGCCACCTGCAAGAGCTGGCAGGCCCGGCCTGGGAGGAGCAACTTCATTCACAGGCTGGTAAAGGGGCTAATTAAACGCCCAGCCCACGCCCCCCGTGACCCGGGAACCCAGCCACCTCATTGCCCTGCTGCCAGCCCACAGGCTCAGAGCAATGCCACACAGAACTCAGCAGCGGGCAGAGCGGGGCGAAATCCCTCTTTATAGAGTTATTTTTGCTGTGGAATTTTCACTGGCCTGTAAAATATTTTTATATTTATTACACGTTTAACGGGAGCTCCTAGAATCAACAGGGTGTAAATAATGAAAACTAGGGCAGTAAAGGCCCCAATAAACCTCGCACCAGCCCTTTGATGCTCCCCGTGAGCTCCAGTTTCTCCTTCCCCTCCTAGACCCTGTCCCCTTGCCCCAGAGCAAGCCCAGAAGGCCGGAGGACCCTCGACAAGCCCATCTTTGGCTCCCACAAATTAGACTCACCTGTTGGCAGCCAGAACTGTGCCATTAGCCAAGCCCACTGGATATGCTGACCGAGAAAGAGCCTACTGTGCGTTTGGCCCAGGCAAGTGCTCATGGGAGCTAGGCCAGGAGGAGACCTCGTGAGGGCTTGCCCCTCCCCCAGCCCTCTGGCTTCAAACAGCTCTCACGGTCCTAGATCCCAACATCAGCCCCAGGGGTTCGGGTTCACACTGGAATGTGACCCAAAGCCACAGGGTCCCAAAGTCTCGGTGCAAGCCCAAAGTCCTAGGAAAAAGTGTTCCATCCACAAATACTGACCTCCGTGGGCTCCACAGCACCCATGCCCTATGCCCACAGAGAGCTTCCAGAGCCCCCATGTGCACCCCACTCCCCAGGCCCCTTTTATACCACCCACAGGACAAAATCAGAAGGAAGCAGGATGTCACACGCTGTCCTTCCTAAACAGGAAGACCAGAAGCACAGAGAAGGGAAGGACCAACCTGGAGGGTGGGTGTCAGTGGCAGAGCCAAGACTAGCGTCAGTGCTAGGGACCCCAGGCCCAGGCACGGAGACCTCACCTGAGCCCCTCCCCAGGTAGACACTATTCTCTCTACATGTCAACACCAACTACCTTACGTCTGTCTCCTGGGGACCCTGATGACTGGGGCCTCCATCCCTGGCAACCCAATCCTCTCCATTCTGGGTCATCGGACTCTCACCGGTTGCGACAGTCCATACAAATCCATACAAAAACAGCCATCTGCCGCCGCCCCCTCACACACGCCTTTCATGTACCTGGACAAAAGTTAAGCGTCCCTTCCCAGGCCATTCCCAGATTCCAAAGCGCCCTCAGAGTTCTGGGCTCCCTGAGCCACTTACAGCGGGCGCCCATCACCAAGAGGATATGCTGTCCCCTCCCCCCACCAAGACACTAAACGTCTATGAGTGCATTTGGAGGTGGCCTTCAGGGATGTCAATTAAGCAGTCATTGCATGTGACAAGTTGACTCCGACTCCGACTCGTAGCCAGAATCCCTGCTGTGGAGTCTGGTCTGTCCTTCCACAGCCAGGAAGCAGAAATCGAGTCACGAACGCTGCGTTAGTCCTGAGAAAAGCCTCCACTCACTGGCTGCGCCCTGCTCCCCCCACCGCCCCCCCGGCCTCGGGACGACCCATGTGCAAATTGCCCCTCCCCAGCCTGGCGGCCTGGACCAGTCGGCAAGACCACACAGGGTGCCCATCCTGCCCAGACCCTCACAGCGCCACCCGGCCACCCGCGATCCAAATAACATCCACGAATCTGCCCCACGGTGAGAAGCCTGCAGGGGGGCCCCCCCTGAGAGAGAAGTCCCCGTGGGGCTCCAGACAGACAAATGCAAAGGGAAGGGGCACGGACCCCGCAGCGCTTCAGACACGAGTCAGACTGGAGCGGCTCCTCTCTGGGGACAGATCAGGCGGGGCTCACGCTTGCAGCTGCTACACCACCGGGAGATTCTTGTCTCTCAACCCCGGTAATTATAGTCCCTGGTGCTCGGTTAACACCCGTGTCATTGCAGGGTGTTGGAACAAGCAGAGTCTGAGCGAGGAAAATCAAACAACAACATTTGACAAGTGGCCCATCCCCTGTGGCACCACGCTGAGCCAGGCGATGGGGACAGCTAAATAGGCCTGGTGGCCCACCCGGGAGAGCCCTCGCCTCAGAGCAGGAGGCAGGAGACTCAGGTTAAGTAGGGCAACGGCCCCCCGTCTGGGAGAAGTGAGGAGTGGGAGAAGGGGCCCCACGAGGGCCTTGGAAAGAAGGAGGCTGGGAGGCCACCTGCAACCCGAGGGGCAGATTCAGGGTCGTGGCAAGGTGCCCTTCCCCAGAGGCCTGAGCAGGTAGGGAGACTGGGCCTCGCTAGACAGAAAGTGGCATGCCACAGGGGCACATGGGTGGCTCAGTCGATGGAGCATCAGGCTTCAGCTCAGGTGACGATCTCACAGTTCGTGGGTTCGAGCCCCATGTCAGGCTCTGGGCTGACAGTAGGGAGCCTGGAGCACGCTTACAGCTCTGCGTCTCCCTTTCTCTGCCCCTACCCCACTCACACTCTACCTCCCTCTCTCTCTCTCTCAAAAATAAATAAACATTTAAAAAAAAATTTTTTTTAAAGAAAGCAGCACGCCACTTCCCCACACTCCTGCAGTGGGTCTCCAGCCCCTCCCCACCTCGAGAGCAAGCAGGACAGCAGGCAATGGGGTCACGGCGGCCTGCGGCCTGAGCCTTCCCAAGCCCTGCCGTCTCAGCCCCCGGCGGCTCTCCCGCACCCCTCAGGGAGCTGCGGCAGCCCACAGCGTCGGCACTGAGCCCCTGTGCAGGAGCCGCCGAGGGGACTTCGTCCATGCGGCCGAGTCCCCAGTGGGCTTCCACGCCAAGTACACAACCTCCGTCCTCTGCCCCATGAAAGCTCGTGGGCCCCAGGGTCAGTCAGGCAACACGCAGTAACAGGGGCCAGCACACTGGGACAACTCACCACACACAGAGGGTCTGCAGAACCCTCCCCCAGCCACAGTGCTCGTGCCAGCCGCCCGCCCGCCCTGCCCCTCTCGGCCTCCCCGCACAGGACCAGACTCGGGCCTCTCACTGAGGACCAGAGAGCCGGCCCCCTGAGCTACAGCACAGCAATGCCAGCACTTGCCACTTCCCAGCCCAGTGCCAGCGCTTTGCGGCCACTCTCGCTGAACCCAGCCTAACAGTTGGGGTAACCTCCCCATTTTATAAGTGAGAGAACTCAGGGGGCCCTGAGTGGCTGAGCGGCTGGTCTGAAGGGGTAGATTCAGGACGTGAGCCCAAGTCTGATCATCTCCCAATGCCAGAGGACATCTGACCGTAGTTGGAGCCTTTTCTTTTTTTAACTTTTTTTGAATGCTTATTTATTTTTGAGAGAGAGAGAGAGAGAGCAGGGGGAGGGGCAGAGAGAGAAGGAGACACAGAATCTGAAGCAGGCTCCAGGCTCTGAGCTGTCAGCACAGAGCCCGATGCAGGGCTCGAACTCACAAGCTGTGAGATCATGACCTGAGCCGAAGCCAAACACTGAATCGACTGAGCCCACCCAGGAGCCCCATAGCCTTTTTTTTAAAGGACAGCTCAGGGCAACCCCAGACAACTCTCCGCGAGCCCCCACGCCCCAGCGCAGGCCCTGGCTGCTTGCTCATGGTCCTCCCATGCCAAGCTGTGGGGGAGAGGGCGGCGCCCCCCCAGCCACGGCCCACGGAGAGGCGCTGAACAATCACAGCTTCCCGGCGCCGGCGCTGAGACAGAACACATGTTTTCTGAGTTCACTCCCTCCTCGGGCGTCCCCGACATGCTGGAGATATTATTATTATTTATTATTTGCTGAGTGCTGACAGCGTTCTGAGCATCAGGCCTGGGAGCCCAGGCGCTGCCAACACGGCCCGCCGTCAGACAGCCAACACGACACGGCTCTCCTGCGACCGAGATACACCCGCAGCTGCAGGGCTGGCGGCTCGGGACCTAGCCTATGCGAGCCTCCTCTCCTGTCCTCGGGCTCAGCAGCGCAAGCCCCTGGGCCTCTCGCCCACCCCAGGAGGAAGACATCCTTAGTCCGGGCAGCCGGGTGTTCCAGGGGCCTGGCCTCCAACCCCACAGGAGGAATGGCAGGATCCGCTCAGCGCTGGGCTGGGCCAGACCTAGGGGCAGCCCCTGCCACTGGGGGCCTCCATGGCTCAGCCCACACTCTTGCCTCCCAGTGGCCGGGTCACCAGCCCCTCCCATCCAGGGCGCCCGGCGAATATTCCCTTTCTCCTTCCTCAGGAGAGAGGACTGGAGGCTAGAGTGAGCTCCTGTGGGTATGGAGAACCCTAGGGCCTTATTCTGAAAGCAGGGCTCAGACCAGGGGGAGGTGAGTCAGACACAAATGTTAAGGGAGCACTGAAAAGTCCAGTAGTCAAGATTAGAGATATTTCCGCGCAATATTTTTTAAAGTCAAAATTAAGGCCAGAGTCCATGATGAATAAAATGCCAGAATTTTAAGTAAAGACAGGATCTGTGTTACTGATTTTTCCAGGGCCTCCGGCTCTGTTATGACTCAACACAGCACTTCTAGGAAGGCCACTGTGAGCAGGCGCATTTCCCTAGGGCATCCACTCCATCTGAGGGGCCTCCATCACCCCAAAGCGACATCTCCCTACGTGAGGACACAGAGAGGGCATCGCCCACACCCGCTGGCCTTCCCGGAGAAGGAAGTATGCAGAGGTCAGCAGGAGCCTGTCGCATCTAGGGGTAGGACGGGGGGTGCGGGGGAAGATGTACCTCGATGCACCTGTGCGTTTCCTCAATCTCAGAAATGGGTTCACAGCCTAGGAGCTCAGAAGCCACTGCCCCCTGCTGCTCAAGTTGCTGTGTCATTTCGCCTCCCTCGCCCACCATGCATCTAGCCCTGAGCTCAGACAGGCCGCGGAGAAAGCCTGAAGAAAAACCCAGCTCAGGGATAGAACAAGCCAGGGAAGGGCAGTACTCACAGTCAGGATGCCAGTACCTGCCCCTTGAGGGCGAGGCCACGCCCACACTGCCCAAAGCGCCTCAGCATCCCTACCATGTGACCCAGGCCACAGGGTCGCAACGGCTCCCAGAGATCTCCCAGCCCCATGTCTCCTGCTGCCCCACCACAGCCCCTGCCCTAGGCGGCCGGGGGGACCCACCCACCTTCCCCCATCATTCCTGATGCCCCAGCCTCAGCCCAAGCCCTCTAGTCTCTCAGCTGATTAACTCCTTTATTCGTTTATGTCACAAAGCTCATGGGTCACAGGACCAGGGCAGGGCCCAGACCAGCCTCAGAGATGGAAGAGTCCTCTTCACCTTCAGGAGCTCACAACGGGAGGTAAAGACATGCGTGGGCCTTGACCGCACCGGCACGGAGCACGGGAGCTGCCTCACCCCACCAGAAGCAGAGGCAAGGAGACAAGGAGGCGGGGCGGCTTTCCGGGGGGGTTAGCCAGGGGCACGCGGTTTTCACCAGGCTGGGGTGAGAGTAAGGCGGAAGGAGGAGGGGGTTCCAGGCAGAGCAAACATGTGCAAAGTCCAGAAGCCAGAGGGAGCCTGGTGCCTTTGGGGAACTGCAGGTCATGGGGTGCGGGCGTGGAAGGGGAGACAGGTGAGGTCTGGAAAGGCAGCCGTCTGAGGAGGGGTCCTCCACGCCCATTTCTCGTTGGGAGGCTTCCATGGTTGTGAGTCCCACCCTGGAAGCCAAAGAGAAGTCGCGTGCTTCCTTGTTCCCGACCGTGGAGATCGCCGGGCCTCTGCGGGGGACAGTATACGATCCCCCCACCCCACCCCCAAATGCCCGTGCCCCAATTCCCAGAACTTGCGATCGCATGATTTACATAACAAAAGGGGGCTTATGAAGCCGGGATTAGATTTAAGGTCCAGAAATGGGGCAATTATCCCGGATTGCCTGGGCGGGCCTGGTCCTTAAAAACGAGGAACACTTCCCAGCTGTGGTCAGAGAGAAGCGTCAGTGCACGGAGAGCCAGAGAAACGGGAAGGTGCTGGCTTTGAAGATGGGGGAAGGGGCCGTGAGCCAAGAAACGCAGGCGGCTTCTAGAAGCTGGACGAGGCGAGAAAACAGATTGTCCCCTAGAGCCTCCAGATGGAGCGGAGCCCCGCCGACACCTTCACGTTAACCCAGTGAGACCCTTCAACTTCTGACTCGCAGAATTGTACGATAAATGTGTGTTGTTTTAAGCCCCTGAGTCTGTTGTAATTTGTTACAGCAGCGGTAGAAAACTAATACTGCCCCAGAGCTATCAGCCGCCCTGGCCTTCCAACTCCTCAAGCTCCGGACAGAAGGGTCTCCCCTGGGAGGCTGCTGAAGGGGCTCAGCTCTGTGTGCGATGGAGCCTGCTCTCTGAGAAAGGGCCAGAGTCTGTGCTTAGAGAGGTCCAAGCCCACAGGGAGCCAGGGGGCCCCTCGGCAGGCCCGTGTTCCCTGGCAGAACCTTCTCCCATCGGCCAGTTCAGACTCCTCATACCTGGCATATACCGTCCACCTGCAGGTCTGGACGACCCAGCCCGTCATCTTGGCCACAGTCGGGCTCAGACCACCCTGCCACGTGCGTCTTCCTGATACAGCAGTTTCCGCATCTCACCGCCCTGCTGCAAGACTCTCTCCGGCTCCCCAGTGCCCAGCGCTGTGACGTCCAACCTGGTCCCCCGAACGCTGAGGCCTCTGGGGACTGGGGGAGACGGTCTGAAAGGCAAGTGAATAGCGATAAAGAAGGCCCCCAGATGCTCCGCTGTCATATACACAACAGATCACTTCAACAAAGGGGCCTTTAGATAAATGAGAAGTGAGAATGTTCTGGCATGAAGTGAAAAGTCTCGAATCAGCAACAAAACCCAGCAGAGCCCCGCCGACCTCATACTTGGCATTAATGCATCTATGTCTACTAGTGTGACTGCTGGAGTCACATCTGTCTCCTCTACGGGCTGTGAGTTCCATGTGAGTGGGCGCCATGTTGGTTTTGTTCCCAATTTAGAACGCCAGAATCCAACACGGTGATGGGCGCTTGTGAATGAATACTTGGATGAATGAGTGAATGAATTATTCAACACTCCCTACCCACCTACCAACCTACCTACCTACACACACACACACACATACACACACACACTCATACACAGTAGCCCCAAATCTCCTCCCTAGCCTCTCAGCACACTGTCCATAGCACACACCCAAGAGCTGCACTCTTGGGGTGGGGGGGCTGTAACACCCACACTGGAAGTGTTCCAGGGAAGGAGGTAAGGGAGAAGGCACTCATTCCTCTCCACTGGATGGACCTTGCCTGGCTCAGGGCCGGACCTGTCCGAGGTGCTAGCTACACCAACCAAGTGTCGGCTATCAGAGGCAATGAAAGAGGCATAGGTGAGAGGGGCACCCCATGTCTGTAAGCCTCCCTCAGCTTCCTCTCTGTCTGCCGCTGTCTGCCTGCCCTTGAAGCATCCTCTGGCCTGGGTTTGGCCAAGGGTAGGGTATCCAAACATACTTGCACATGCAGAGGGCGGAGGGCGTTTACAACAGAAAAGTCAAATTGTCCCTGAGTACCCACACTGACGCGACACCATCCTGGGCAGAGGGACCCCCATGGGCTGAGCGGCTTGTGCTCTCTAAGCCACTGTGAGGAGGGATGAGGCAAGCACTGGGGCTCCT
Organism: Paguma larvata; assembly: GCA_030068075.1. NCBI lineage: Eukaryota > Metazoa > Chordata > Mammalia > Carnivora > Viverridae > Paguma > Paguma larvata. The sequence goes on from CM057826.1 coordinate 122,111,013, forward strand.
ACCCGGAACCTTTCATGCTCCCAATCAAGAGACACCTAACGAACACCTACTGTGCACCAGGACTCTCTCCCCAGCTCTTGCCTACTGTGTGCCTGCACACAGTAGGCACTCATCTCTTGCCTGCTGCAGCAGCTGATCCCCAGAAAATTTCCCCGGGCCAGGAAGCTGCATCTGGGCAGCCTGACAACCGGCTCGGCTCAAGCCTTCACACGCACGTGCATCTTCATGCGCCAGCAAGAGGCTCCGAGGGCCCAGGAGATACCATCAGGGAGACACTCCAATCTGTGTAGTGCGCAATGATTCACTGCCCAAGACATCCCTCCCCGGGCTACCGCTGAATTATCAGCCCCGCCATCTTCAATTACGAGGCTTTGTCACTCATCTCCAGCCATCAGAAGGAAATGAGTGAGGAGATTAATGTCTTTTTCAAAACGGCTTTCATCCCTTTCCTCCACAGATGCCATTTGCATTTCTAAGAGGAAATGCTCCCCGCCCCCTCCATCATCTTTGATCATCTTGTCTCTCCCAAGGCCTTTCCTGCAGGAAACCCTTCCAACCGAGGCCTGGATGGGCTCCGGACCAACACCAAGCAGCCCCCTCAGGCAGCTCGACTCTTCTGGGCGCCCCTGAGGAGTCAGGGACAACAAGGCCAACAAGACCAGCAATTCTGCAAAGCTGTCTCCAAGCAGGTCCCTCAGGGAGTGTGGGATGAATTGAACTGTGTTCCCCAAAAAGATACACTGAAGCCCATACCCTCTGGTACCTCAGAATGTGACCTCATTGGAAATAGGGTCATTGCAGATGTAAATACGATGAGGTCAAACAGGAGTAGGGTGCACCCTTGGTCCATCACGACTACTGGCCTTAGAAAAAGAAAGATATTCAGATGCAGACACTCAAGAAGAACGCCATGTGAAGATGGAATCGCTGAATGGCATGATTAATCTACAAGCCAAGGAAGACCAACGGGGTCACCGGAAGCTAAGAGAACGGCTTGGGAAAGATTCTCCCTCAGAGCCATTTTGAGACCCTGACTTCGGGCTTCTGAACTCCTGAAACGTGAGAGAGTATATTTCTGCTCTTTTAAACCACTCTGTCTGAAGTAAACTTTTAGGACAGCCCCAGGACACTAATTCCAAGTCCATGGCCACCTGCGACTCCTTCATCTAGGCATCTCCACGCTGGCTCAAGCCAGGGAGCAGGTACTGAGGACTTGGCACAGAGAAGCTCACGATTGGTGTCAAGATGGAACAGGTCCCTCCTCTCATCTCAGGTTAACTATTTAGAGACTAGCTGTCACCAGCCAGGCCCTCCACCACAGTATTAAAATATATTCTCCAGAGATTTAATGTTGAGTGTGTCACTCAGCCAAGAGTTCAGCCTCCTGCTCAGTCTGTCCAGACATTAAGCAAATAGAGTCCTAAACAGAGGGAAGGTGGGGACGGCATGGGGTCCTCAGACATGTCCAGGCCACCCTAGGGCTCCAAGAAAATGCCAGCAGGAGTGGGCACCACCTGGGGTTTGTACCAGGCTGACAATGTGGGACTACACACAAAAGCCATGCCAGTTGACTCGACCATGCTCCATCGGGGCGGGGGCTGCTACACCCTCAAGGTCTCGCAAGGGATTGACAGGCAATAGAAGCTTCATAAATGTATATAAAGGGAATGCATTTCCTGAAGAAGAGGCAAAGCAAAAGGTGCTATGCCGTGCATGGCAGGCAGTGAGGGGAGTGGGCGGGGAAAGAGACGTAAAGACACATCCAGAGGTATCAGTAAGACAGTTTCGGGAAAGTTCTCCATGCTCTGAGGGTATCCCCCACAAGCCATGCATCCATGCAAGCTTGCCAACACCAGCATTAGGACCCACCTGGTACGGGACTGCCCTTCACCTCCCAGGAGGCAAACGTCACCTTGATACCTGGTAAGGAAGAAGCAACGGAGTTTGGGCTTAAGAGCCTGTCTGTATGGGTTCAAATCCCAGCTGATAGGCTTCCTGGCTGTGTGATCCTGAACAAGGCAACTTACCCCTCCTGTGCCTCCGTTTCCTCATCTGTAAAATGAGAAGGTAACCACGCCGATCTCTTGCCTTGTGGTCGGATCCAGTGGGCTAACACACGGAAAGTGCTCAGGACAGTGCCTGGCACACGGTACGTGCTTGGTAAGTGTAAGCTGATGCTCTCCGCTATCATTATCCCATGCCCTTAAACTCCAGGGAATAGATCCTCCCACTGGCTTTGTTGGCATTCACTAATGGCTCTTCTCTGTACGACAACACCCAGCAGCTATTTACAGAGAATTATGCCTCGTGCCAGGAACACACAGGAAAGTTACCAAGGCCCAGTGGGAAAAGTAGACACGACGTTCTGAGAATACGAGATACAAGATACAAGACATTATGAGCAGTGGAGAAAGAGGGACCTGGGAGGTCATGTGAGCGAAGGCATATCAGACTAGAAGCCATTTGGGTTTTGAGGGTTGAACAGGAGTTTATCGGTTGAATCTTACCTAGCCTATAGGCGGTGTTCCATAAATAAGTAGTGACTACATGAGGTAGAGTAGAAGAGGGGCATTCCAGCCAAAGGAACTGGGGCTTTCTGGTGTGTTCCAGGATAGAGAGGGGATAGAATATGGTTTAGCTAGAACAGGAAGTTTGTGGTCGTAAAAGCAGGAAATAGGTTGAGACCAAGTTGGGGAAAGGTCTGAACGCCATACTAAGGATTCTTGGCTTTATTCACAACTGCATAGGGCCAAGTTAGAGGAGGAGTGACAGGTAAGAGCTGGGTTTAGAAAGATGGCTTGACTTGCAAAGCAGGTGACATAGGACTAAAGACAGCAGACCAGGGAGGAGGCCATGGTAGCCTGTCTTCTCTCACCAACTGAACCCTGGTCTCCATTCACTCTTGAACTTTCTTCCTGGCAGAGATGCTCTCAAGTTCACACCCCCAGCGACCCCACATTCACAGCTATTCTAGTTAAGGACACGGTTGCCACAGCTGCCTGCTATCAGAAATAGCCAAGACCTTTTGCGGATACGTTCACGTCTCCATGCAAGTCCCCAACTGACAGATGAAACTGGGCTGAGAGACAAGTTCTAGACATACACTGGAGACCCCTGATGGCAGAGTGGCTTCTGGAATTCCAGAGAACTGACTTTTCAAGTGCTTAGGGCCTACAGCCCTTTCTTCTCTCTCCGCTCCACTCCAAAGGGCCCCTATCCCTCCACTCAGTCCAGGAATCCTGGCTAGCGGATTTCTTTCCCAACACAGGTTGTGATGTTCCGTGTCATGGACACTTGAGAATTCCCCTGAGGCTCTGTGACTTATCCAGCTTGGGTCCCAAGCTGTGCTGTGACCTCACCAGCCTGGCAGAGATGCTGCCGACGCTGTGGACACCACCCTGACCGTCTGCCTGGCGGCTGGGGCCACACTTAGGCAGCTGCCCCAGCAGGCACTAAAATTAGGTGACCCATCAGACCCAGGACACGGCGATCATGGGCAGGCTGCCAAAGCTGCCCAGAGGGTCATTCGTCCCTGCTCAGGACTTGAACCAGGGCAGAACAAGACCAGCCCAGAGTCCCCTTTTATGCCAGGGAAACTGAGGCCTAGAGAACAGCAGGGACCGCTAACGGGGTAGGAACTTGGATTTTTGTTTATTCGCTCAGTAACTGTCCCTAAGGAAAAAAGTAAGACATACTCCTGGCAGAAATTTAAGATATATTCTTTGAAGAGACAAGAGAATTCAAACTCACAGTCCCCATCATCTGAGCTGACTTCCACTCACAGTCCAGTGTTATTTTCCTCCTTCTTCGTTTTACACAACAGAAACACAGTTTACAGACAATCTGTAAAAGGTTCTCTTCCTCTATTTAGAATCATTTTAAAAATCATTAAAAATCCTCTTATCGGGCGCCTGGGTGGCTCAGTCGGTTAAGCATCTGACTCTTGCATTCGGCTCAGGTCATGATCTCACGGTTTGTGAGATTAAGCCCCACAACAGGCTCTGTGCTGACGGCACAGAGCCTGCTTGGGATTCTCTCTCTCTCTCTCTCTCTCTCTCTCTCTCTCTGCCCCTCCCCTGCTCATATGTGCAAGCACACACACTCTCCTTCTCTCTCAAAATAAATAAATAAACATTAAAAAAAATTAGTCCTTCATATTAATTCACTTTATGTATAATATTCCATTTTATTAATATGCCATAATTAATGAAATAAAAATCCCCTATCGTAGAAGCTGTTTCCCCCCTTGTGCTATTATAAATAACACTGAACATCTAGGTACACGGGATCTTTGTCCACACATATGATGATCTTCTCAGGTTGGATTCCCAGCAGCGGAATGAAATCGATCACAAAAGAGGCACCTGTCAAGGCCCATGATACAGACAGCCTCCTCTTTTCCAAAAATCCACCCCACACATACCTCCGCCAGCTCTGGCCGTGGCTCCTTCCATCCACGGTTTTCTCTCTCCCGGGATAATTTCTCTCCAAAGGAATTCTGTGTCCAGAACACATCCCTGTCTAGCACTGCAGACACATGCATCTCCTCAGGGCGACACCTTCCCATGGTTCCTTTTCCTAGCCTAACCATGGCGTGCGGGAGACACAGGAAGAAATCGAGACCCTGGGGCTCAGGGACTCAGAGCTCCTACTACTCCTGTGTCTGTGGGCCTTAACTCGGGGGTCAAAGTGAAACCCACGGACAGTCCCAAGGACCTCTCCTATCCCAGCTTGCCCCACCGCACACACCCAGGAAATGACTCCCCTGAGTGTGGTCCATCCCCAATAAGCTTAACTGAAGACCCAAATTCTGAGGCCAAACCTAAGCCAGGAACCCATAAAGCAACTTGGCCAAGAATAGAATTGCCTTTTCACTTCCCAGCAGAGAAACTAAACTCCGGGCTCAGTGTAAATAGGCTGTCTCTGGTCCGACGTCAGCCGCGCCGCCGCCAAGTTATAGATGGTACTGCCGTATGACCCATCATAAATACAGCCCCTCGGCTAAACAAAGTCGACAGTTTTGTGCCAATAACCTTTGAACCACTCAAGCCCAGTGTCAATTGTATTTGTCTTCGAGCTGCAGTTTACTCTAGATTGTCTGCTAAATCAGGGCTCATCTGCAGAGATAATTCAAATATATTACAGACCCCAGCCTCCTCTCCTTGCTCCCGGGCCTCCCCCACATGGCCTCACAAGGGTCTCACCAAGGCAGCCTGAGCGCCACACACTCCCCTAACTGCTCGGCAAGTTTTACCGGGAAAGAACAAGAAACAAGGAGCAAGAGGCAGCACTGAGGCCGGGAGCAGAACCCCGGCTCTGCCGTGAGCCCTCTGCGCACCCCCCCCCGACCCCGGGAAAGTCACCTGCCCATGGGAAGCCTCTCTTTCCTTCTGAATGAGGGCAGTGCCTATTTCTGGAGGACTGTTCACGTATCAAATCAGGCCGCATGAAGGGATCAGCTGTGGAAAGGGCATAACCCAGGAAGTGCAGAAATGCAGAATGAGCTCCTGGCCCCATGCAAGAGGCGAACTCCGCTCGAGCAGACACAAAACCCTCCACGTCCTGCTGGGCTGAGAAGCGACCGAGGTGGAAACGCTCTCATCTGATGGGGATGGATTGGGGGGGGCGCATTCTAGATAGATAGAATATAGATGGAATATGGTATAATACGTGGACACCTTTGAACAGAAAGGGATAGAACAGGAAGCCACCGTGGTCAAGGCAGGTGCAATTACTTTGGCCACCGTAGGCTGAGCTGATTTGTGCAATTAGCACTTCCTGCTGCACGCCAAGCCCTGAGCTGCTGCCAGGGAGACAGGAACTCCAACAAGGTTCACAATTCGGTAGCCGGGGCCCTTCCCACCCCCACCCACCCACCTTCCAAATCTGGGGCTCTCTCAGCCATGACCCGGAGCCACTGGAGGGGCTCTGCCCAACCACGTCCATAAGCCTCCCAGCTGGAAGGAACCCACACCCCCAGGGAAGAGGGGGAAAGACCCAGGAAACTACCCGCTCTGCTTCATTCGTGGCTCTGCAGCTGTGGGCCTGAAAAGCCAAGAGGCTAGAATCGGAGGGCTGGGGTGTGGAGGGCCGTGTCTAGGTGACATCTTGAAAGTGAGGAGAATTCAACAAGCAAAGCTGTTAAGGAGCTGAAAGGGGCCGAGAGAGAACGCAGCTGTGTCATGGTCAGGAGAGCAGCCCCAGGTAGGCCAGCCACCCAGCCCCTGCGAGCACCATTTCCCGCTATCTGTAAAATGAGAGTAACGTTCTCTGCCCGAAGAGGCACTGCGGAGATCAGACAAAATGGGGGAACACGAAAGCCTTTGCCCTCCTGAGAAGCTCTAGAAGCAGAAGGGACAATTGCTCTTAGGGTTATAGGTCCACATTCTGTTCCTGGCTCCACCTCTCACTTGCCCCCCTGCCATCCCTGGGCTCCGTGGAATCAGGGGAGACTTGTACAAGGCCGTCTCTAGAGTCCTGTCGGTTCTGATGCCATAGGAATCACTCGGTGACACGGGTCAAGCCCTGAGGCCAGCCCAGGGCAGGGAGCTGCCTCCCAGAGGCCAGCTCAACCCTCTCCCCCATCAATAGGGTGGGGGGGAGGTTGACAGGACCAGGGCCAAAGACGTCATCATCACTCACCTTTGGGAGCCTCACCCCTGTCTGGAGATGGCAGGACCTTTCTGGCTTCCACTTCTCAACTCTGCTGGCACCTGGGAGAAGGGAGTGCCTGCGCCGTCTCCGTGCCTGGAGGAACAGAAAGAGCAAAGCGGCGGCCCCTGGGCTGAGAGGGGAAGGCAGAAGACATTCATAAATGACCCTCTTAGCTGTTTACGAGACACCTTCTGAGAGAAAGCAGAGGAGGAGAAATAAACTTGAAGTAGGAGAGCTGGCTGGTGTCTGAGATGCGCTTTGATAAGCCAGCTGCGCCAGTATTTCTTCTCCGTTTTTATGGCCACCTTTACAGCCCTGTGTTTGGGACACTTTATCAGGAGCCGGAAGGAGAGAGTGAGCAAGATCCAAGGCAAAGAGCCTTCCCCAGCAACTCCACGAGCAGATACCACCTCATCTGGAGATCAAGATAACCCCAGCTTTCCTCCCAGTCCAGGCGGCTGTGCCTCAGACACCCTGATCTGGGGTGGACAGGAATTCCTGAGCACGGCAGTAAATTTGCAGAGCCAGGCCCTCTTGGCAGTCCTGACTGGGCCGCGGGCACACGAAAATGGGGCCGGGGCTGGGACAGAGGTTCTCCTGAGACCAGTGAGCAGCCCTCTGGACCCCTTGTCCCAAAACCCACAGAGTATCAGGGCTCCTACCCGGGCATAACCTAGTGCTTCCCGTTGTGCCTGGGACATGACGGCCTCCCAAGGGTCACACCGAGGCTGGGGCTGGGAATCCGCCGTCCTCAGCCTCCTGACCTTGCCAGGATTATGTAATGATGAAGAAAAATGGGGGGTGGGGAGCTTTCCCACCAAGCAACCTCAGCCTTGAATCCCAGTTCCTCCCCTTGCTTTCTGGGGCAGTAACTCTGTCTGGCCTTAGTTTTCTCATCTGTAAAATGGCCCATGCTAGCAGTCCCTAACCTTGCAAAATAGGACACACTGGAGGGGCTCAAAAGATACAAGCAGTCTTCATATCAGATGACTGGGTCTCCCGCTGGCAAAAGCAGCCCAGATGCCAGTATTCGCTGCTTACTTCCCCAGACTGGCCGTGCCCTAGAAGCCTGAAGCCTTCATATCGGCCTCACCTGAATGACGGTGGCTGCATTCCCCACCATACACGCATGGCTCAGTAAGCTGAGCTCCTAACATGGGCCACTGTGCTCGGGGGTAAGGGGCAGTGTTATAGAAATGGAGAAAAGCATAGTCCTCACCCCTAGGAGGTCCGGAGGCTGAAGCCACAACTAAACCTACAAATAAAAGATATGCTAAGAGCAAAGCTCAGGGATTGTGCGAAGAGAGCAGGACAGTAGATACAAGCATGGCCAAGGGCGGGGGCCTGGAGAAGCGGCTCACGAGAGTCTGGGCCGGGACTGGAAGAGTGAGTAGGAGTTTACCAAAAGAGGAGAAGGAAGCCACGGTCTGCAGTTAATGGCTGGTACTGGATAGCTGGTGAGACCCCTGGCGGGGAGGCAGACACAGCTGGGCACAGGCAGCAGGGGCTGAGAGAAGACAGTGGACTGGCTTCCAATTTGCAAGAGCCTCCCCCGCAGGCTGGGCAGCCCCAGCCTGACACTGAGCTTGTCGCCCGGGGGACCCAGTGCAGGTAAAGGGTGTGCGGCAAGGTGGCGACATCGGTTTCCAGTCCTCTGGGGGATCTTCTCTCCGATCACAGGGGAGGACGGCAGGCAGTGGGGGGTGGGGGACAGTCTGACAAGATTGGGCTGCAATCTTGGGCCTGGGGGGTTAGCTCTGCGAGACCAGTGAGCCTGCGCTTCCGGAAATCCAGGTGGCCAGATGACTGCACCCCCCGCCTGCACTTTCTCCAGTGGACCTGCGCCTCGAGGGCAGTCACGAGACCGGAGCCGGGCCCCCAGAACTTGGCCCCGGCAGCACCAGAGCTCCCCGGGGCCACGGTGGGCTCTGACGCCTGCCTCCTCAGGCCTGGACACAGACACACACCGCTGGGCAACCTGGGCACAGACGCCCCGCGTGCGCCCCTCCTCTGCTGGACGACACCCAGGGCGCCTGCTCTTGGGGTACCTTTGGAGGTATAACTACACACCTTCTCCTCCCTGCTCCTCTCCAAGCCCAGCTCAGCCCAGCGGCCCCCCACTCCCCTTAGATGGCTCTTGCGGCCACCGGGGATCCGTGAGTCCCACCAGCCACAGCCCCGGATGGGCTCCAGCCCAGGCAAGGCCTCCCCTCTAGCTTCCTGCGCTGATGACCCTCCACCCCTCCTTCTACCTCCCTGGCCCTCACCCTCCTTCCTTTCCAAGGGCTCCCTACCAGCTCCTACGGTGCTCTGTGGGGACATGCCCTCCGCCCTTCCAGCAGAACCCCAAACTGGCTTTTTAGCATTTCATTTTAAAATATAGATTCAGGGTGCCTGAATGGCTCAGTCGGTTAAGCGTCCACTTCTTGATTTTGGCTCAAGTCGTGATCTCACGGTTCGTGGGATCCATCCCTGTATCGGGCTCCTCGCCGACCTTGCAGAGCCTGTTTGGGATTCTCTCTCTCTCTCTATCTCAAAACTAAATAAAATTTTAAAATAATAAAATAATATAAACTCAAAGGAAGTTGCCAAGATGGTACAAACAGGCCTGTGGGCCATTCCCCCCGGGAGGCCCCAATGGTACATCTCCAGCCCCAGAAAGCCCGCATTGCTATAAAGGGTGCATAGCACCCTGTCATCCGATCACATGTAGAGACTCGTGGGGTCACCGCCAAATCAAGATACTAAACTGTTCCATCAAGCTGATCTTTGCGGAGGCCTTTTTTTAAGTACATACAATCAAACTACCACCACCACCCCCACCACCACCACAACCAAATCGGGATGAGGAATAGAGACTGAGTTCAAGAGATTTAGCATCACAGACACGGGTCAAATGTGGTGGGCCCCTTGCTTCCCTCTTCCCACCCTCCCGTCACCCGGCCCCACCCCAGGCCCACCAGAGAGTGCTGAGCAGACAGCGGGGAACCCAGAAGACACATGGACCCAGAACTGAGCCCCACAAAACCCAGGGCCCTGCATCTCTCTATCCCCCCAACGGGGTGAGCCACTAGGCTTCTAGGTGGCCTCTGCCCCTTCCCCTGAAGCAGTTCCCTCCACAGCGAGTAGCCCAGCTCCTGCCCGAGTCCTTTCCTGCCCTTCCTTGAAGGTTGAAGGGGGCTCCTCCATGGCCTCACCCATGACACAGAGGGACCCCAGCCAAGTAGGAGCCCCATAAGGTTGCTGAACGAAAGAGTGTATATGACCCTGGCTGAGTCCCTTCCCCTCCTAGGTCCTTGGAGAATAACGAGTGCGGGGGGAGCAGAATCGACGGGCAAGCATGGGAAGTCAGAGCAAGGCCCTAGAAGCTCAGCCAGCCTCCTGGTGTGGGGCCCAGGGATTCAGAGCCTGGGCCACCTCTCCTCAGAAAGAAAGGAGCCTGGCCCTGGGAAACAGGCCGGATCGTCTGCGTGAAGGTAGCGACTGGCCTTCCCCAATTTCAGGACCTCCTCCTTCCCCAGCCCAGAGAGGAGAGCCAGGGGCCCTCTGCAGTCCCCCTCGGCCTCTCACTCGGGACCTGCCTCGCCTGCCTCCGGCCCCCTCTCCGCCATTTTAGAATAGAGCCCTGCTCAGAGCACTTCCCAGCACAGTTCCCCTCCGTGGCTCCCCCTTTCCTCAGGGGAGCCGTTGTCCTGGCTAGCTCCCATCGCACCCCCATCATCCTCCAGGCTCGGGCACACCGAACCAATGGACAGATTCCCACACACCCCTCGCATTTCCCACGTGCATGTGTCCACCTGTCCTACACGGCCTGCCCATCCGCGCTGGAGGAAACCTTGCCTCTTTCATCCCCAGGCCTGCTGACCCTCACCTGACGCCCCCGGTAAGCCGAGGGCTAGGGCTGAGCCGAGGATAAGGATTTCATATCAAGATGAGGAAACTGAGGCCCAAGTAGGGTACCTTGCCCTCCACCCTCCACCTCTCCTGGGCTGCCCTGCTCCTTGAAAAAATGGGTGGCCGTATCTGTCTGGACTGTGGACAGAGAGAGGGAGGTCACCTTGCAGCCTCCCAGAGTGGTGAGGGTGGCTGGGTCCCTTCGGCCCCGGTACAGCCAGGTGTCAAAAGCTCCCGGGGTCTAGTGCCAGACCGGCTCTGTCTCGGAAGTATCGCCACTGTTGACTATAACCAAACTTCCTGGTTCGTAGAGGGAGGGGACGTCGGGATGTGCAGGTCACACTGACCTCCCAGCAGGTGACCTGGCACCCAAAGGTTTCCAGGGAGATGCGGCTCAAGGGGCAGGACGCTGCCACTCGCGTGGTCCAGGCCGTGGCCAGCAGGCCCACAGCTCCGGGAGAGGACGTGGGACTCCTTCAGCAGAGGACATGCGCATAGGACAGGGTCCACGGAACCTTCAGGCCAGGTTGCCCCTCCTTCCTCACTATTTATGGCCCTTTGCAGGCTGCTCTCCCCTTTGTTCTGCCAAACAAGCTCGCTCCTGACTTCCAAGTCAGCCAGGGACTTGGCAAACATTTGTCAAGACTCGTCCCCTCACTGTGTGTTTGTCTCCTCGGCGGAGATCCGGGCCCTGTGCACAGACAAGCTTGGCCCCTAAGGCTCGGAGGGAGCCCCAGCCTCTGAGGTTCCACCTGCAGATACAGCAGGGGGGTGTCTCTCCATCCACCAAAAGTCCAGCCTCCCTCCCCCCTGTCTGAAATGCCACCCTGTCCTCAGTGCCACGCATTCCCCCCCAGGGCAAAGCTGGCATGCAGGCCCTGTCCGTGGGACAGTCACACCTAAGTGGCAGTGAGTGTGAGATGTCTGGAGAGGGGAGGAAGGGCCTTGTGGTGGGGGTGCCGAGTATGAGCTAGAACCCAACAGAAGGACAGGGGAGGGGAGGCAGGAGCAGCCAAGACCAGCTCACCCCGCCCCCCCCAGCTCTCCCTCTAGGTGTCCTAAACTCCTCAGGATGGTACTGCCCAGACAACCAAGGTCGGTGTGCCCTGACCAACGCAGCCAGATGGGCAGACAGCCCCCAGAAAGGCAGGTACTCTGCGGAAAAGTCGGACCTGGAATTCAGGGTCACTGCCAGGGAGCAGACAGAGGGAGGCCTGTGCCAGAAGGGGGCTCCAGAAGGCAGAGATGTTCTGGGGGCAGTGGGTCTCTGGGCCTCAGTTTCCCTATATTCACAGTGGGAACAGAGATGGGAGGGAGCTTACCCCCCCCACCCCGGAGGCACACGTGTAGCTGCCTCAGACCCCACCGCACAGGGCAGGGCAGAGGGAGAGGCTGGGCGGGCAGCGTCCAAGGCCAAGGTAGATCCCCTTCCTTTCTGTGGGCTTGTGCTTGTTTGATCCCTATATAGATGGAAGCTGTGCCTGTTGCACAGATTCGCTCTGAGAGACGGCGTTGCTGCCGCACGGGGAACGGATCGGCAAAGGCCCGGCACGCGGCAGGCGCTTCATCAACCCGTGGAGGCTGGTGTTAATGTCGCTGCGATTCATGATCTGGGGCAAATCGCCGAGCCTCTCCCAGCTCTCCCCTCCCTCATCTGTGACAGCTCTCTGTGATGAGGAAATGACCCGATAGGAAGGACCCCGCAGGACCCTAGCATACAGTCGACGCTCAGAAACATTAGCCCCTCTGTACACATCCGATAGGCAGTGAGTAGATGCTTGCGATGGACCACAAATGGCTACTGGGAAACTAAAAAGGAACAAGGAACAGCAGGTCCACGGGGGTCCTGCCATCAGGGTTGAAGAGGGAGCTTCGTGGCCACCCCCTGGGTCCAGGAGACCAGGACCGGACAGCCCCTGACCCTTATGCTCGCAAACTGTGATCCGGGGAGCCCTGGGGCTCCTCGGGGTGCCCACGGGGCCAGATAGGGATGTAGGGAGAGGGCGCACGAGCCCACACGTATACCCGCAACCAGGGCAGTGCTACAGTCGCCTAGCTAGGACCTGGTACCGTTGCATCTGAAACACGTGCCCGGCTGCTACAACTAAACCAAATTCTTGTTTTTCACGGGAAGAGAATAAAGCCCAGAGAGGCCCACAGGCAAGGAACCCAGCACCCTGGATCTATGGGGCCCTTCGTGGTGCCTCTTTAGGCTCCTGTCATGGCAACAGGGACAGGTGGGATATAAGGGTTGTGCCCATGGTCAGGTGCATGAGAACATCCACACTGACCCTGCCCTTCACTAGCTTTGTCATTACCCCGCCCCGCCCCAGCCCCAGGGCAAACTCCTGCGATTTCCCCCACAGCTCAGTGGGAAGGTCACGTCCTCCAGAAAGTCTGCCGTGATCCCTGGGTTAGGCGTGCTGCCCCCGTTCCGACTCCCAGGGCTCCCAACCTGCCCGACTTCTCGGGATACTTCTTAGGACTGGATCACCGTGAGATCCAATCTCTCGTGAAGAATTGCACTGGAACTGTCTGTTACCCCTGTGCCCCTCAGTGCCAGGACCCAGGGCAGTGCTTAAATACTGTCTGCTGAAGGAAGGAATGAACTATGGCCCCCACTGTCCTCATCTAGAAAATGGGTGAACACCACCTCCCAGGATAAAGAAAGTGAAGGATGTCCTGTGCCTGGCAAATCGAGGGCTCGTAAAGACAGAGTTCCTGGTGTCCCGGGCAGGTTCTAAGGGCAGGAAGCCAGGCCGCCATTACCCGCCAGTTCCCTCTGCCACAGCAGAGCCTCACCCCCAGGAGCAAAGGCCCGGGCTGGGCATGGAGAACCCCTCACCTATCAGAAGCGCCCGTCAGACCAGCACTCCCCTTCCCAGCACTATTTATTTAAATTTACAGAGAAGGGAAAGTACAGAGGACTTCAAAGCACTCTACTCTACAAAGGAGAAGGGCCACGAAGCCCGCTAGGGAAGGGACTCCCCGAGCTGGCCCTGAACTGACCCCAGCAGGTACACGAGCGCCTCCTGTATACCTCACAGCCCGGCGAGGCAGGAACCCAGCATCCCCCACAGAACGGCGGAGAAAGTGCGGCTCGCAAGGCTAAGGGGCAGAGCTGGGACCCCCACCCAGTCTGACTCTCTAGAACCTTGAGAGCCAGGAAGAACCTAGGCCAGACATGAACACGCAGAATATCTCAAGTCCCCGAGTTCTTTCCTGCTTGGCCCCAGTCGTGACACGGGAACCCAGGGGGGCATAGTCAGGAGCGAGACATCAGAGGTGCAGGTCCCCGAACCGCCCTCCCTACCCTGCACAAAAACACAGTCCGTCTCCCCTCCGAGCAGTCAGCCTGAGGAGCCCCCGGGGCAGTGGCTCTGCAGCGGCCAGTCCTGGGCACCCAGGGTTGCCCAGCTGAGGGGGAGCGGCCCCGCAACACTGAGAAACATCAATATTTCACGGGCAGCTCCTCCTGGCCTCCAATCCTGTTTCCAATTGTCATGAAACAATTCAGAATTTCCAACTCAGGGCTAATAGGCTGCCATCAGCCAGGCAGCCAAAGCAGGCAGGGCTAATTATTTTAAAAGCTTCCGACAGCGCTGTTCCCTGAGCTGGCTCCCCAGATTGTCCGTCTGCAGTAGTGGCTGTGCCCCTTCGGGCCCTGGCCGCCCTGTCTCCCCAGGCAGCGAGCAGACATCTGGAGGGCTGCCGACGCCCCGACCACAAAGCCTGTGAGGATGGGACAGACAGACCGGGCTGCAGAGAGTAGTGTGAGGGCTCTGAGAGACGGCTCCAGCAGGCAGGGGCCATAACTTCTCACCTTCACAGCTCTCGGGCCCAACCGTGGCCTCCTGTGCCCAGGTAGATGGATGGACTGACAGACACGTAAAAGGATGGACAGAGCGGCTGAGCGATGAGGCCGAATAAATCTGCTCTTATCTCGTCTCAAACCCATCCTCCACTCCCCAAGCACAGCGATCTCTGTAAAATATAAATCTGACCAGATCTCTCACTGTTTAAACTCTCCCCACTGCGCCTCTTTGCCTGCAGGACAGCATGCCAGCCTCCTAACAAGGACTAGGAAGCCCGGTGGTCTCGGCTTCCTACTTAATTCTCCAGCTTCCTCTTCCTCCATTCGACGCCTCCCCGCCTCAGTGCTCTTCCAGTGAGGACGGGGGGAGTGAAAGAACTGTTCCAGGCAACCTCAAGGCCTGCCTGTCACTCGAGGCCCTTCAACATCAGGCGACAGATTTCCTCTCCAGAGCTGGGCTCCACGGACGGTTATAGGTTGACGTGGCTGCCTCCTTGGCTCAACCCGAATAAGCAAAAGCCATTCTTCTTTGTATCTCTGCAACCACAGGCACAGGACATGCGCTCTCTCAACCTGCTGACCTGATAGAAGCCAGTCCAGGAAGATCAGGGCTCTCTCCACTACTCCATGCAGATGCCGGTAGGTCTGCAATGAAAGAAAATACTTAAGATGTCCAAATGGTTTCTATTTTTGCTTTGGTTGCCAGGATGCTCGGAGTACAGGACCATTATGTTCAAATAAATTAATACCATACCTGAACGCAGGGGTTCCTCTCTATCTTACCTGATAGTAGGGATTCCTCTCTACCTTGGGAGCCTCGAATTCCCTCCACACAGATGAAAAAAGAGTACAAACAGATCCCTCCCTTGCTCTGCAAGTCCATCCTTATATAAGGGTCAAGGGACTCTGAGCTCCCCTCAGACTTTCTGGTAGCCCTCCAACTCTTTCTACAGATGAGTGCAGCAACAATCCTGACGGACTTCAAACTCTCCCAACAGAGCCAATGCCTCCCTATCACACTGCAGCGGACACCAGACCAATGCCATCAGCACCCCTCTGAGAACCTTCACGGGGCAGGGACTTCTTTGAAACCCAACCGAAACCCTGTCGCAAGGAGCTCAGAGAACTTGCTCCAGGACAGCAGCCAGTGTTCTTGGGGTAGAGCGGTGAGTATTCCTTAAGATGGTGGAGCTCCCCCTCCCACCCTCCGGGGCGGAGCCTGTGACCCTAGCCTGGCCAACCACATCCTTGAGCTACTCTTCCCCACAATGCGATTGGTTCAGCGGGGGGCATGTGAGCTGCATCCAGCCAATCAGCACAACCAAATTCCTTTGCCCACTCTAGGGAGGGTCCTATGGTTGGCAAAGAAAGACTCAGGGCCTGAGCTTAACCGAGCTTAGGACCCCAGAGGGGCAACAGGTTTCAATCCATCACTACACAAATATTTATATCAATACTATTGCAATAAGACCAATAAAGATAAAGACGCTCTCCCTACTTTTACTGGACATTAAGATAAGAAACTGTTCGAAGGATTTGTATCCCTTTCTGCAGAAATGTGGTCGAAGACATTTGCCCATTATGTTTCGTATGAACCCATGTGACGAATTCATGTCAGAGTTTCCTCCTAGGGAGGAAAACTTTGGAGGAAGCATACCAGTTTGGAAGGACGTAAATGCAAAGCAAACGCATCAGCAGTTCTGATCTTTTCTGAGTAGGTACCTGCAAGTGCAAAGCGAACACAATACTCGGGTTCAGGACTGGGTTCTTGGTCGATCCAGCTCTGACCTTCCTCTCTCCGACTGCCTGATCCCTCTGCCTCCAAAGTGGGAAAGTATGTGCCCCCGAGCTGTCACAACCTAAAGGGAAATTGTGAAAAATTCTTTTGGGATGAAGTGAAAATAAGATCATAAAAAAAAAAAAAAGGGTTTCGACCCACCCCAGTTCACCAAGAACTTCCAGGACTTCGGGCCCTGGTCCCGCCCCATCCACCTGCCTAGTCTGAGACTTCCTAGGTGGCAAGCAGGGCATGAGGCGCAGGTCTATGAAATCGGAGGAAGGAGCCTCCTCCCGCCTGACTCAAGCAACAAGACCACAAAGAAGGAAACAAAAATGAGAGCAAACGATTTTAAGGAGCAAAGCAACGTGCCAGGTTTCCCCAAGAACATCCAGCCCAGCCGCCCATCTCCACGAAGGGCGACAGTCCTCTCTGTCATTTCACAGATTTCTCAATACACGAAAACTCTTCTTATTCCCATTTCGCAGGTAAGAAAGCTGAAGCCAGAAGAGGCCATGCCTTTTGCCCAAGGCCACACAGCCGGTAAAAGGTGCAGACAAGATTCCCCCTCTGGCCCTTGGCCCTTGGGTCTCAGAGGCAGCTTTAAGGTACCGTGGGCTCTGCCCGGAAACAGGGCACACGGAGAATCACGCACACGTGCCCAGTGGTTGCTGGGAACAAAACCTGGAAAACTGCTGATATGCAGGGGCAGGAAGGTCTGATTTCCCAGGACAGGTGCCAGAGTGAAACCGCACCCCCCCAGCTAGATGGCTGTTGCACCCTCTGTGCAGCGTTAAGGGCCCGACAGTTGCACGTATGGCAGAAGATGCAGGGACACCTTGGGTGTGCGGGAAGGCTGCCTGAGACAAGGTCAGAAGTGTCTCAGCTTCGCAGCCTCCAGGGCCAGATCTGCCAGCAAACCAGTTGCACACATAAAACAGCCAATACCGTGGCAGTGGAGAAGCTGAAGCTAGAATTCCCAAAGTCCATCGTCCAAGCTGGGAGACTGCATTTCTGTCGGGCCACCCCCCAGGTCCTGGTTTGAAATCCTGTGCGGAGGGGGCTTCGCTCTTAACCCTTAGGATCGTGTGTGCACCAGAACCATACACACCCACCAGAGAGGTATTTCTGCTGTCGACAGTCGAGGGGAGGCTTGGAGTCCCCAAACAGCAAGATAGGGGACGGGGGCCACTTCTCAGGACCTGAGTGTGAGGCATCTGCAAGCTTGGGTCCCGAAGGCTTTGGGAGTTGGGAAGGGGTTCCTGGCTCTGCCGTCCCCCGGCCAGGTGGCCCTGGAGTCGCAGGCAAGCAGAGCGTCAGAGGGAGGCGAGGCGGGCGCGGGGCCGTGGCCTCTCCGGCGGCAGCTGTCGGCTAGAACCAGGCAGGGAGGCGCCGCTGGTGACGGCACCTCATGAAACATTGATGCCGGGCCGCCGCACTGCCATCTCCCGGCACCTTGAGCCAAAGCGGCAGCCCCAGAGCCCGGAGCCTGGTGGCCATCGACGGACAGGCTCAGTGGCTCCTGTCCCCCAGGGTGGTTGCCCCAGGGTGGATGTGCTGACCCGCCAGACCCCTGTCCCGTACCACCACGGCCCCAGCAGCAGCAAGCTCAGACTGGGGGCTTGGGAAAGGCAGGAACCTGGTGGGTCCATTGGTTTCCCCCACAAAGCTTCCTGCCGGGTTATCTGTCCAGCGGCAACAGGGGCGGGACCCAGTTCCCATTAGTTCTGCCCATCTCCCATGAGGAGACGAATGGGACTGTATGGATGGAGTCTTCCCCTGGGCAAGGGCCGAGCAGGGCTATCGCTGGAGGTTGTGTAGGGTAGGGACGAAACAAGTTGGCCGCACAACTGTCTGTGCTCCATAGGGTTGGTCTACTCTTGGCTCATCAGCCCAGCCCCGGAGGAGGAGAACTGAGGTGGGGGGGGAGGTATCCTCCAAGCAGGGCAGGGGTCAGCGTTTGCCCCTCCCCAGTAACACCCCCCCAACACACACAGAAACTCTGGGGTCTGTCTTCAAACCTCCTCTGCTGCCAAAATCTGCGCTGCGCACATTCCCTGCCAAAATGCAAGACCAGCTTCCTCCCGAAGGCTGAGCAGAAAGGGGGAAAGGTCGAATCTTAAAACCGGCGTCAGGCAGGACGTGGGGAAACTCCGACCAGGGCCCGTCTAAACCGAGGTCGGGCTGGACCCCTCGTGTGCCAGGTGGGAAAGTGCGCAGAGGCCAGGCCGGGACCCTCGGCGGCTTCGCCCGCATGCGGCCAGGTCCCCCTTTCGCGCCAGCAGTCCCGGGGCGCGCTCCCCGGCCTCGGACCCCGGTGGCGAGCCGCGCGGACCCCTGCCTGCGCCCCGAGGGAGGCTCGGACCCCTAGCCGGCGGGACTGCGCGCCGCCCCTCCCCGCCGGTCCAGGCGAGCGCCTTGCTTCCCCTCCCCCCTTCCCGCCTCCCCGGCCCGTGTCCCCGCCTTCCCCGCGGGCGACGGGCGGCGGCGGCGGCGGCGGCGGCGGGAGGAGCGGGCCGAGCCGAGGCAGCCCCGACCTTGCGCGCTGCGATGTAGCGAACCAGCGAGGACCGGAGCCGCGCGCGCAGCCGGAGACGCAGCTGGATCCGGGGCCCCAGCCGGAGTCGAAACCTCAGCCGGAGTCCGTGGGGAGCGAGCCCGGAGCCGACGAGCCGAGTACGCAGCGCAGCACGCGTGGGGTAAGAGTCACTGGGCGAGCAGCGCTGGGTCTCCGCGGGGTTGGGGCGCAGGGAAGCGGCGGCAGATTCCGCACCGTTCGCTCCAGGCGCTTGTGAGGTCCAGCCGGTGGCGCGCGACTGAGCGCATCCCGGGAGGCCAGGCGCCATCGAGGCAGCACGAGGAACTCGTTCCAGTGGCCAGCGCGCGGTCCCAGCTGCCGTCGCCGGGCGCTACCTCGCCTACCCGGTGAGCCCACCCCACGCTTCGGCCCCGGGCATCCCAAGAGGGCAGCAGCCCCTGGGACCCGAGCCCCAGCCCTGCGAAGGGCCTTCGCAGCCCCTCGTGGCGGCGCAGGCCGCCGGGGACCTCCAGGAGACAGGGCAGGCGAAAGGGCCGCCCGCCGTCCCTGCTGCGCCCCGGAATGGGGGCCCCAGCACGAGCCCAAGCGCTGGCCCCTCTGCACGCCCGGGGACTTCAGCCGCAGCTTCGCGTCAAGAGGGTATTTTTTCTAAACGATACCGCTTCGTTCGTTCGTTCGTTGGTTCCTTCGGGCAGCAGTGCCGCAGAAAATCAAAAGACATCGGCCAGAGCCCCGGCTCTCTTCGCCGAGGACCCCGACGTGTCGCCGCCCGTGCTCGGAGGCCCCCGCAGCCCACGGCGGCCTGCCCTCGCCCCCATGGGTCGGGCTTTTCCTTACCCAGAGAGGAACCCCAAATGCTCTTCGCAAAATCCAATAAAGATATTCCCGCGGCTTCTCCGGGGGTTTGATTGTTGACGCAGGCTTCCCCGGCACTCAGCCGCTTCTCTAGAACCGGGTCTCGGAATTCTGAAATTGACCAGCCTCCCAAATTTGAGCCGTTTCGGTGGTAGTAAAGCGAGGGCCGCCCCGAGGCTGGAATCCTGGTTCCAAGGTTTCCCGATTTAGGAATTCCCTGGATCTAAAAACATTTGAGCCCACTTTTCTGAGAAACTAAGGCTCGGGTATCCCGTTGGCACCCCGGGGGCCTCTGACAGCGACTGGGGCCAGAGGAAGGCCAGGCTGCTGTCCACTTGGCCAAAGATACGGGCCCAGGGTAACAGGGGCAACACGGAGGGGACTCGCTGGCTCCCTCCCCTTTCTTCTGCTCTGCTCGCACTGAACAGGGGCATGGAGACCTGGCTGCCAGGACTCTAGGAGGTAGAGGCAGAATTTGTTGCTCTTCCAGCCAGGTTCAGAGTGTATTTCTCTGGAAACACCGCTCCTGGGAAGAGGAAGCTGTGGGAACAGCATAAGCTGACGCTATGCTCCCCAGTTGTGTGACCGGTCTCTGCCACTTGCCCAGCCTTCTCTTCCCCTCCGCTCAGCCATTCTCAGGAGCGAGAGAACAATCAGTGAGTGGACTCGGGTGAGCCTTGAGGCCAGCCCTGCCAGCTGCCGACGGAGTTCAGGGTTGCATGCTCCCTCGGGCACCCCACTCAGCCATCCTGCCTGAGTACATCCCAGGTCTCCCACCGGGCTGGGAACCCCAAATAACAAGAAGGCGGAGGCTGGGGTCCTTGGAAGCCTAAAGAATTCAGTGAGATGGTTCCCGGCCCCTACCTGAGCACCCCTTTCCCCCCTCACCCAGTAACTGCTTGCATTCAAAGAAGCAAGAGCTTTTATTGGAGGGGGGCTAAAGCAGACAGAAGGAGGTAGGTGGTCCCAGATGCACTTCCAAAACTGGGTTTTCTAGTTTGAACTTCTCCACGGCCTAAGAGGCTTAGGGTTGGAATGTCCCAGAGAGTCATGGATGGCCTCGAGGGCAAGCCACGGCACATTCCTTCCCTTTTCCTAAAATCCCTTGATTCTGCTGAGAGATTAGGGCAGGGTACCCCCATAAGTGGGCGGAAGGATGCCCTCCGTGAGGACCCTCCAACCGCTCTTCCCAAATAAAATTGCTAACCCCTTCTTGAGCACAGAGGGTGTTTCGAGTGAGCCCGGCCTTAGGAAAGGTCCCTGTGGTGACGACTTCAAACGTACAGCAGGCCGGACTCCTCCACGCAACCCAGCCAGGGCTCTAAGCCTCCAAATTTCCTGAAAGTCACAGAATCCTTGCTAGCTCCACATGGCCTGAAGGGATGGGAAACAGGGCACAGGGTTCCAGCTCCAGGAAGCCCCCTTCCCTCCTCTCCTTCCGTCCCCATCGTTAAGTGAGCTGCAAGTTGAAGCAGCAAGTAGGGATTGCTGAGTCCGTGTCAGACATGGAAACTGGGGCACGGCGCAGGTGGAGCCTTCCTCGAGGTCACACAGCAAAGCTGGGAGAACATTGAACCCCTGCTCTTCCTCCCGAAAGGGAGCTGCCTCCCGTCCCGTATACGGGATGTATCTGTGAGTGTGCAGAAACACCCTCCCCTGCCTGAGAGAGTGGCCAGCAGAGGGTGAGGCTAGGGAAGAAGAAAGCGCCCAGGTCCCTTCTCCTGCCAACATCCTATGTAGGCAGCATCCTCGTCCTCTCCTTCCGGCCCTTCCTCACCCCCTGCTCATTCAGCCCTTCCCCGGCCCAGCGGAACAGACTAGTTCTGGGCAGTCCCCTACTAGTCTCAGCCCCTCGCGGGGACCCAGGGCCCCTGGGGATTTGGGGCTTGGCCCTCAATAGTCTGAAAGCCTTTCCATCCACATAGCAGGCATCAAAGATTTCCAGATACAGGGACTAGTGTGACTGTCCAAAACACTGCCAGAGGCTTGGGTCCAGAGGAGCACACAGCAGGTACTCAATAACTGCATTAAATGCAACATCGAGGGATGCAAGCCCCTCAGACTGAACAGCTAGGGCTGCGGCCTCACAAAACAGTCCCCGTCTATGGAAATTCTGACCCTTTACACCCCGTGGAGAATGGAAAGCTGTGACCCTCAGCCTCTGGACGCCTACAGGCAAAGCATTCATTCCATGCCCCTCCCCAGAAGGGCACCGTGCTTCTCACGTTGGCCCTGACACTTGACTTAGGACATACCTCCTCTCCTGTCCCCTACCAGCCCGATCATGTGCCGAGCAGTGTTCCGGGACCCAGAGGCCTGACTGTGCGTGCACCTACGTGCAGGGAGCATGTGTGCATCTGTGTGTACAGCACACCTATGTGGCTCTGCACTACATATGTGTGTGTGCCTGCTCCTGCGTCCTGTCTGCACCCAGGCGGGCAGAGTCGCACACTGTCCTTGAAAAGAGGTATCTGCTGCTGCAGGAGACTTCGGCCAAGAAGTATGGTAAAAGTCGAGGCTGAGGGCAAACGTTGGGCAACCATACTTCCCACGTCGCCCTCCTGCCACCCTCCCCCGGCACATTTCATCCTGGGGGGCTCGACTTAAAGAAACTCCCCTTTGGGAGGAAAGGGCAGGAGTCGCTGAGCCTCCCCAACTCAAACCCTTGGGATACATCCTCCCTCTGGCCTCAGCCCCAGCCCCTGCTCCTGTAGTCACGGGCGCCCAGGGAGAGCGTGCCAGACCCCAAGGAGTTGTGCTTTCTCCCAGCGCCCAAAGTGGGGGGGGGGGCCTGGGGCTAACACTGAGGGAGTGAGAGGCAGGCCTGTTTCCACCCTGCAATCCTCACCAAAGAACTTGGCCTGAGGCTGTGGGTCTCTTTCTGATGAGGAGCCAGGGTGAGGGATGGAAGGCAGCGGTTGCAGAACCTCCCAGATCCTCAGCCTGCAAAGTCCCAAGCAAGAGATGGCGGGCAGGGGCACCAGGCCCTGGGGTGAGGCGCCGGGTCTGGAGTGTAAGGCAGGGCTTCTCCCCGGGGTTGCTGTCCTGCCCAGTGCTGCTCCCATCCGGGAGCTGGTCCGCAGGTGAGGGGCAGAGGGCAGCATGTGGTCCAGCTCTGGCCAGAGGAACAGGTCAGGGTCGCACCCTACCACCCCATCTGCCCGCTATTTGCTCAGGACTCTGAGGTCTCAGGGCCGGTTAACAATTGCTGAGCAATATCCTTCGACAAACTCCACCGAAGTGGGAGGGGATCATTCTTAGGGGGTGGCGAGGGGAACGTCTTTGCCCGCACCCAAGGAGGCCCCAGGGGCACTGCCGCTTCGCTCCCACCGTCTGAGGGAGAAGCTCAAAGGCGGAAGGCTTCCGGGACTGCCAACCCACGGTTGGGAAACTGCAGGCACCTGGCCTGGGCCAGGTGTCTGCAGCTCTGGGAAGCCAGTGCAGAGGCCGCAGAGCGCTGCAAACCTGCCCTGAAGGGGGCAGAAGCCAACCCCCTGGCTGCCCAGGCTCGGGCCTGGCTGATTTGGCCGGACTGGCACAAAACAAGGGGAGAGAGCCCCATAGGAGAGGCTGTGGGGCCCGGCGGGGCTCTTGGGGTCTCCTGCTGCACTCGCCAGAGGCCTGGAGCCAACAGAAACGTTTCGTCTGATTAGAAGCCATCAGTTCTATCCCAATCCCGGAAAATTGACTGCGGTGCAGAGGGGGAGGCCTGAGAAGCAGCCTTGGAGGACAGGGTCCAAGCTAATTAGGAGGCAGCATCCGGGGGCCCATTAGAACGCAGGCTGCTGTCACTCAGCCGGGCTCAGGTCCCGGGAGAAGAGGCCGAGGAAGGAGGGGCCGGCGGCCCCTCGACGAGGACGCCGCTGGGAGCTGCCGGAACGGGCCCCGGGCTCTGCCCCCGCCCTGGCGCTGGCTCGTAGGCGCCCCGCTCCGTGCGATCCTGCTCCGCGAACATTCTCTCATCTTGGGCTGTTCTCGCCGGGGGCTGGGGACTTCGAGGCGGCCCAGACAGGAGTTGATTCTGAACAAAACAAGTCATCTGGCGCTTGAGGTGGGCACGAGCCGCGCGGGACTTGGAGGCCAGATGCGTTTCTTTTGTGCGGCCCAGGGAGAAGTCGGTGCGTCAACGGAGAAGGAGGGAGCGGCGCGGCGAGGCCGCGGGGGGGAGGAGGCGGGGAGGCGGCGGGAAGGTGGCTGCGGAGGGGGAGGGCACGGGAGGGGGAGGGCACGGGCGGGGGAGGGCGGGCGGCTCGGGGCTGGATTCCGCCCGCGCTCCCTCGCTCGCAGGCTCCCTCCCTCCCCAGCCCCCTCCCACCCTGGCCCACCCCACCCACCACCCCTGGCGCAGGGACTGCTGGAACCTGGCGGTGCGCACTGTCGCTTTAAGACAGCCTCTGCCGGCGCCGTCCGGAGCCTTAGAAACCGGCCCCGGATCGGGAGCCGGAGCCGGGGCCGGGCGGGCGGCTGAGGCCCGAGCGGCGGGAGCGCAGCGCGGAGCGCGAAGCCGGGTATCCGGTCGCGAGAAACCGCTGCCGCTGCCGCCCGCCCGGCCCCGCAGCCCCGGGCAGTCCATGGGGCGGGCGCGGCGTCGTTGCGGGCGCGGGCAGCCCTGGGGGGCGGCCGCTTAGGCGCTGTGCTCTTGTCCCCGCAGGTCGCAGCCAGGGCGGCCGGGCGCGCCCGGCCCCGGCCCCTGGAGCGCCCGCCGCGGTCCCTGCCTCCATGGACGCCTTCAAGGGGGGCATGAGCCTGGAGCGGCTGCCGGAGGGACTCCGGCCGCCGCCGCCGCCGCACGACATGGGGCCTGCCTTCCACCTGGCCCGCGCCGCCGATCCCCGCGAGCCGCTCGAGAACTCCGCCAGCGAGTCGTCCGACACGGAGCTGCCAGGTAAGCGCCGCTCCCCGCGAGGCGCGCACGGAGCCGAACCGGGCGCACGGAGCGGGGAGCAGGGCCGGGCCCCCGGGCCGCGCCGTCAGTCTCCCTCTGCGCCCCAGGAGCGTCAGGGCCTTTTCTTTTCCCGTTCTCGATCTGAGGGTGTACGCGGAAATTTACACGCTTCATAAATCGAAATTCAGTGCTTTACCTCCACCCGGTCCCCACGCGCCAAGAGACCGGCAGATGCCCGAACCTACAACGGGAGGGAGGGTCGAACTGACAGCCCCTCTGGATCAGGAGCAAACAGAACGGGGGAAAAAATTCGGTTTGCGCCACTGGGTGCCCAGGGGCCTCTTAGACCGCAGGAGAGGAGTAACTCGGGAACGGAATGGGGCGGCGGGCGACAGAAAGTGCCCACAGAGACAGAGATGGGGCAGACACCCCGACAGGCAGTAAGCGACAGATCGAAAGGGAGAAATCGAAGAGAAGGGGTGGCGGGAAAAGTCAGAAAAACAAACTGGGGCGGGGGGGGGGCGGGAACAACTTCAAGTAAAAAGGAGACACGGGAGAGCGAGGACGAGCCGGCCGAGGGGCTCGGCCCGGTTCAGGGTAGGACCCCCTAATCGAGGGAGCCGGGCCCCACGTGGGCCGCGGGACGCGGCAGCCGCCAGGCCGCCCAGCCAGGGCCCCTGCTCGGCTCGGGCAAGTCTCCCTCCTCGCTGCCTTTTTGTCCGAGCTCAAGCTTTTTGCCCCCGCCCCGGCTGGCCGCGAGCTGGGCCGGCGGGTGGGCGGTGCGGGCAGTGGCGCGACTAATCCCCGGCCGGTCCCGGCCTCCAGGGTCTCCTTTGGGCTCCCGGGCTCGGCGTCCAAACTCGGCGCTGCCGCAGAGCTCCCGGCTCCCCCGGCCGTGGGCGCCTCTGCTCCGTTCGTTTCTTAATCCACCGCCGAGTGGTTCTCTGAGCGTTTTTAATCTCCGTTTCTTTCTGTTTTGCATCCGTAAGTGACTTTCTCCGAAAGGTTCTGTTTGCTTGACTTAAAAACAATCAACGCAGGATCGTACTCTTGTTTTCAAAAGTTTTTAAGCGTGGCCTGTGGTCGGTTTTTACTTTTAAAACCCAGAGGAATAATACAGATGTAGATTGCTTTTTAAAAACCAAATCTTTGTGGATATATTTAACATTTGAACTGTATTTTTCAGTATAGACAGAATTGCTACACTAGGCATAGTTCTCTGGAATTTAAAATAGCCGCATGCAACATTATTCTTGGGGAAGTTTTTAAAAGTCAATCCAAAATGGCGCGTTTCTACAGGATTTTTTCAAAATCATTTGCGGTGGTGTTATTTTGGTAATTTCAGTTACCTAACTATAGTGTTGTATTTCCCTGGGATTGAAAAATTATCTCTAGAAGGGCATTATTGGGAAGGGGTTAAAAAAATCTGTCTACAGGAGTACATTAAGTTGTGTGTGTTTTTTTTTTTTAATCCCAGAGAAATAAATGCCTGTATCTGCCCGGAGTTTATACACACGCAGCACTGTATTTAGTTAAGGGTGTGTTTGCACAGAGGTATTTGGCTTCTTAATTTGCATTTGCTCTGTGTCCCTATCGGCCTATTTCTAAGAGTCTGTGACCCTTTCTATGGTGTTAGGCACAGAACTGAGTTTATCTGAGCTTCTGTGTTAATTTTTTTTGTTTGTTTCAATGTGTCTATGACTGAGTGTGTTTTGTGTAGCTTGAAAGGCAGAGAGGCTAGAGCCCCAGGTCATCTAGACAGTCTGTCAGTCGGGGCTGCCGCCTGAGGGATTTTCTGGGCCTTGGGACCTGAGGCCTGGAGCTAAGGCCGAGAACACAGCTGTGTTGCGCCTGCCCAGCGTGGCTCCCACACAGCCCTGGGGAGAAGAGAGCGGAGGGTCTGCAGGCCACAGCCCGGCTCGCGCTCCATGGACCCACTAGCTTTGGGCTAGAAAGATTTGGTCCTAGTTGGGAAAAGCAGAGACCCCCAGATTTAGACGCCTACGAGCCCTCCAACTGTCATTCACAGGCGGGTGACATACGCAGTGAGGCTTAAGCCTGAGCCTGGCCGCAAGAGCAGGCCCAGCCCGGCAGGAACCTAGGCCTGTGCCTCCCGGCCCCAGGCTCTTCTCTGGGGCTCGGCTGACCAAAGGTGACTACGGCCGATCAGGCGCCCAGCGGCCTCTTTCCAATAGGGACAATCCTAGGGCCCCTGGCAGGAGGCAGGGCCGCCACCGCTGATGGTAGGCGCTTCGGTGGAGCCGGGACGGGGTGCAAACGGGCAGAAGCCCAAGGTGACTGGGGCCTGTCTCGCCCGATTCAGAGAAGGAGCGCAGCGGGGAAGTCAAGGGGCCCGAGGACGGCGGCGCAGGAGGCACAGGCTGCGGCGGCACGGAAGACCCGGCCAAGAAAAAGAAGCAGAGGCGGCAGCGCACGCACTTCACCAGCCAGCAGCTGCAAGAGCTGGAGGCCACGTTCCAGAGGAACCGCTACCCCGACATGAGCATGCGGGAGGAGATCGCGGTGTGGACCAACCTCACCGAGCCGCGTGTGAGGGTGAGAGCCGGGTGTGCGCCGGAGGGGACCCTCGAGGAGGGCTGCTGGCCACCTCCGCCACAGTCCTCAGTCCTTTAGACCCGCGCTCAGACTTTGTCTCCTTGGCACCACTCAGAACCTGCTCCGTCCCTCCAGCGGAGAAGATTCCACTTTAGGCCCCCCGCTGCTGCTGAGCCCCTCGGTGGTTAGTGACCCTCGGTTGCTGCCGCCTTGTGTCCTACCTGACCCTCAGGCTCTCCTGCAGCCTCACCCCAAGATCTGTGGCCGCGGAGGGCTTTTCCCTGCCCTGCAGGGCTCAGGGTCCACTGGGATGTTACTGCCCTAGACCACGCAGAGGATTCCCCGCCGATGGGGACCTCGGGGAGCTCGGGAGCTGCCGCCGCCTTTCCCTGAAAACGAAAGGGAAAGGCGGGTCTTGCCTGGCCACCTGGGAGAGGCCTGAAGGGTACCTATGCCTGGCAGTCTCAAAACCTCGTGGGGCAGCCATCCCAACCGCAGCCTGCTTCTCCAGAATCTCAGGATAGTTCCCACCTGACTCCTCTCCAGCCGTTCAGCCAGTTACGAGCTGGCCCCTTTCCCTGATGCCTTTTCCTCTAGGGCTGGGGTCAGGTGAAGGAGGAGCAGCTCTGGTGGCGAAGTGACCCTCAGGCCGAGTCCCTTTGGAGACATAAGATCTCTGACCCATGACCAGACTGCACACTCCCTCTCCTCGCCCTTTGGTTCCCAGTAAAAGCAAGAGAATAGCTGTTCTCTTGCTACAGCGGCAAGAGAATCGTTTCCTCCTTGGGTGCACAAATATTTAATCGGATGCCGCGAGCAAGTCCCAAGCCAGCCCGAAGTGCTACCTGGCCTCCTGACTCCCTGCTATAACCCAAGCTGTCACCCCTCCCGTCAGGCTGGCCAGCCCGGTGGGACACGAGTGAAGACAGCGCTCAGTAATCCTGAACTCACTAATCCTGCCTGGGTTTATGGTGGCAGGAGTGGTGTGGGGGTGGAATCAGGCAATGTCAGTGCCGGGGACTGGAAAAGGCTGAGATGCAGGGGACCCGCAGCCTCGCTCAGGAAGCTCAGCCCAGGGTTGGAGGAGGGCTTGACGAGGGTAGGAGTCAGACCGTAGATGAGCATGGGCAAGGACCAAGCATTGGGAAAGAAGAGGTTCTTACTAAATTTTGTGGGAGAAAGTGGAGGGGAGATTAGAGAGAAACTAGGGAGAAGTGAACGGAAATTAAATATTTGCAGAGAAACATATTTGGCATGTATTTAGGCGGCAGGAAAGAAACTAAATATTTAAGGGAGGGTAGAAGGATCGAATATTGGAGAAAATAAAGAATCAACTATTTAAGAAACAGTGACGGTCAGATATTTGGAAAGACAGGAAAAAAACTTAAATGTTTGAGGAAGAATCAAAAGGATCAAAAACGAGGGATAACAGAGAAAATGGACTGAGGGAGAAAAAAGCAGTTCAGATAGCGCGGTGGACCAAATGAAAATTAGCGTTTGGGGGAGAAATGAGCATATCAAAGATTCCCGATAAAGATGGAAACAGATTATTTGAGGAGTGAAAAACAGAGTGAAGAAGGAAGGGAGTGGGAAGATCCTCTATTTCAAGGAACAGAAATACCTTTTGTATTGGAAGGAGAAGAAAAAGAATTTAATATTTAGGAGACACACCGGGACCCGTTTAGGGGAGAAGCCCCGGAGACGCACTGGTTGAGAGAGGAAGAAAGCAAACGAATATTTGCCAAAACAAAAGAGGATCGCTCCGTATTAGGAGAAAATAGATTTTACTGGGGCGGGGGGCGGAGTGGATCTAGATCGGAAAAGAGAAAAGACGAATGTTTTCTGGGGACAGGAAAGGAACCATTAAGAAGAGGCTGCCGGGGCGGAAATATCGAAGAAAAGAGACGAAATTCGAAATTCGGAGAGAAGGAAGCGGGCGGAGTGTTGAGGGGAGTGGAGGGAGGGGGGTGGAGGGGCCTTCCCGCGCTAGGCAGCCCTGACCCTTCTCTCGCCCCCTCCCCCAGGTCTGGTTCAAGAACCGGCGAGCCAAGTGGCGGAAGCGCGAGCGGAACCAGCAGCTGGACCTGTGTAAGGGCGGCTACGTGCCGCAGTTCAGCGGCCTGGTGCAGCCCTACGAGGACGTGTACGCCGCCGGCTACTCCTACAACAACTGGGCCGCCAAGAGCCTGGCGCCGGCGCCGCTCTCCACCAAGAGCTTCACCTTCTTCAACTCCATGAGCCCGCTGTCGTCGCAGTCCATGTTCTCGGCGCCCAGCTCCATCTCCTCCATGACCATGCCGTCGAGCATGGGCCCGGGCGCCGTGCCCGGCATGCCCAACTCGGGCCTCAACAACATCAACAACCTCACCGGCTCCTCGCTCAACTCGGCCATGTCGCCGGGCGCCTGCCCGTACGGCACGCCCGCCTCGCCCTACAGCGTCTACCGGGACACGTGCAACTCGAGCCTGGCCAGCCTGCGGCTCAAGTCCAAGCAGCACTCGTCGTTCGGCTACGGCGGGCTGCAGGGCCCGGCCTCGGGCCTCAACGCGTGCCAGTACAACAGCTGACCGGCCCCGCCAGGCCCCGCGGGCCCGCGGCCCGGCAGCGCGGCGCCGGGGCGGGGGCGGCGCGGAGGACCTCGCCACGCCGCGGCCCCCGCGCGCGCGCGGCCCCCTCCTCCCCACCTCCCCACCTCCGGGCTGGTTGTGTGTTTGCTTTTTCTGGACCCCACTCTGCCCTCCCAAACGAGACGAAACAAAAGAAAAAGACGTCGGAGAAAAAGTGCTGCGAAAAAAAAAAAAAAACCGGATGAGTTGCAATTTCCCTCGGGATGGCGCGGGTGGTGTGCGTTCGCTCCCCTCGGGCCCCGGCGGGCCGTCCGTCGCGAGGAGGGGACGCGGCGCGGGAGGCGGGCGGTCCGGAGACGACGCCCCGGCCGCCCGCGTTCCCGCCGCGCTGGAGCCGGCCCGAGCGGCCGCGCCGGCGAACTGGACGCGCGGAGCCCGGGCAGGCTGGCCCCGGCCGCGTACGAACCGAGGCGCCCCCTCCAAGCTGGGCCCGGGCCGAGCGTACCTTAGCTCGCTTCGGATCCGAGTTGGAGCGGGCGTTGGGGCGGGGGTGAAGGCGCCCGGCCTGGGATCGGGGACTCGCTGTGGAGCCGCACGCGGCCGCGGCGCGCCCGGAAGAGCCGTCGGCCGCCCGGAGCTCCGGAGTCCTCTTTTAAGGCGAAGGAGACGCAGCTGGCGGTGCGGACGCGGCGGGAGAAGGGGGTGGGCTCGTCCCCGAGCACCCCGGCCCCCGAGCTTCGCCGCCGCAGGCCCAGCGCCTCCGCTCCGCTCCCCCGGGCTAGGAGGCGGCCCCCTTGGCCCGGCGAAGAACCCCCTCCTCACCGCCCGCCGTGCAAGAGTCGAGCCGGGAGAGCTCGGGGCGCGGCCAGGGTGCCCCGCGCCGCGCCCACTTTGCACACCCGCTCTCCGGCCCGCGCCCCTGTTTACAGCGTCCCTGTGTATGTCGGACTGACTGTATAGAATTATAAATCTGTCTATATCGACTTGTCCATGTACGTCTATTAAAACCATAGTACAAGCGTGCTAACCACTGCCGAGCCCCGCCTGCTTCATTCGACCGAGGAGG
The DNA here is from genome assembly GCA_030068075.1 of Paguma larvata. Taxonomy (NCBI): domain Eukaryota; kingdom Metazoa; phylum Chordata; class Mammalia; order Carnivora; family Viverridae; genus Paguma; species Paguma larvata. The sequence continues at coordinate 122,141,620 of CM057826.1, forward strand.
GAGGCGGGTGGAAAGGGAGCGCCGCCGCCGGCGAGGGTCCTGGGGGTTACAGAGAGGAGCCGAGGCAACCGCCCCTCAGTGGCGAGGGGGGTGCCCTCTCTTCCCACCGCAATTCCCGACCTGCTTAGCCCGGCTCCGGCGAGGGCACCATTCGCTCCGAGTCTGCGCCCACCAGGGCGCTCAGCGCAGGGCTCAGTCCCCTAGCCAGCACCCCCACCTCCCTGGCTGCCCGACTCTGCAGGCTTTTCCCAAGCTATGTCTAGGGGACCCTTGAAGCCCTCAGGGTGCTGCGTGGCCCTTGTCCACCGGGAGCGTTGGGGTGAGGACCACTGAGCGCCCCTTTGGTCCGGAGGTTGCCTTTTCTCCTGTGGGCCCAGTACCCCCACCTTGGAGCCCTGTCCTAACTGCTCCAGGGGGGACTAGGGGTGCGGGATCAGCCAGTGTCTAGCCAGGGCCTCCCTCAGCCTTTCCCTCTGAAACGCCACTCAGGGGCATCCGGGGAGGCCGTGCTGGAGAAAGTGACCATGGCACAGAATTAACTTCTCACTTCCCTTCCACCCCAACTTATTGGAAGGAGGCTGCGGGCGCTTCCACCCTCCCCAGGCTTTGGAAACTACTGAACAAGCCCAGCCTGTAAACCGCCTGTAAAATTCTGCTTCCCTTAAGTAAGTCACTTCCAATGGCAAAACAAAATGTTTGCAGCTGCAGCGGGGAAGGAAGGGGGGGCTGGCATTCTGCTTTAGAAGCACCTTGTGACAAGGATTGGCGCTGCCCTGGAGCTGGACCCAGCAAGCCCTAGACGGGGCCGGGGCCTGATCGGAGCAAATAGCTGGAGAGCCCTGCACACGCATTCGCAAACCAGGTCAGCCCTGCCTCTGAGGTCAGGAGCGTCGTCCATATTAGATGACGGAACCGAGACCTCGCCGTGCAGCTGGGCCAAGATCACAGGGGGTCAGCAGTCTTCAGGTTCCAAAGCATCTTTCCTCTGGCATTTCCACATTTAGAGGAGGAGTGAGGAAGCCCCAGGAGTGAGGAAGATGTGGAGGATGGCCCAGGTCGGGGCTGTAGGACTTGGTCTTGCGGGGTTCTGAGAAGGACGGGGCCAGATACGCAGGCTAGAGAAGGGAGGTGGGGGGAGGGAAGGCTAGGGCAGGGGGCTGGAGCCAGACCACCCCTCCCCCAACGGCTCCAGTCCAGAGCTCCGACCCCTCATCCTTTGGAAACATAAACATAATCACATCTGGACTCAGAGTGCCTCCCCCAGCCTCACACATCTGCCAAGGCCAGGGGGCCCTGGTCTCTCCTGAGGGCAGAAGGCAGGAGAGACCTAGGAGATGGGCCTGGAGGAAAAAGGGAGGCGGAGAGGCCTTTCCTGAAAGCCAGCCCCCGCCTCAGGTGACTTGGCCAACGAGGGGCTCTGGTAGAGGCTCCGTGTGGCTTTGGGGCCACAGACCAAACAGCCGCAGATGTGTGGCGGGGCCGAAGCAGCCCCAGAATGACCTCAACATTCAGCAAGGACCGTGGCCGACAAGGTGAGTGTAAGACCCTGTCCCGGGCTCCGCCCAGCTATTCCGTGGCTGCAGATAGTACCCAGCCCTTCCCAGCTGCACCAGCGACAGAATCCTCTCTGAAGGGAGGCCGAGACATACATGGGGTTCTGGAAGCCCAATCCTCTGAAAAAAAAAAAGCAGAAAATCCTAGCCCTGCTGTGCCCAAAGAAGATTGGGGGGGGGTGTCATTCATTGGTGCAACATTTACTGTGTTCTCTCCCTCCGTGCTAGGGATGCAGCGCTGGAAAACAGACGGTCCCTGCTCTCATGGACGGGTAAACAAAAATGCGTCTAATTACAAACTGAGCTGAGTGCTTTTGAAGGAAGAGAACAGGGTGCTGTGAATAAGAAAAAAAAATGGGAGTCCTGCTTTTAACAGGATGCTCTGGCAAGGCTGTTCGGGAGAGCTGGCTCTGTCTCTGTCTGGAGGGGCAAGCACTCTCATTTATCGAGCCCGTTTGGGGTCCAGGACCCAGTGATCGGCATACGCGCCTCATTAATCGGCCTCTTTACCTGCACAACAGCCCTGTGAGGAAGAGTTCTCATCGTCCCATTTCCCTGATGAAGTCCCTGGGGTCAGGTCATTTGCCCAAGGTCCGGAGCAGGAAGTGATGGAGTGAACCCAAGCCCAGTCAGTGCCACTCTGCCGCCTGCACTGGACGACTCATGCAGCACCAGCCGCATGGTGGGCAGAAGGCAGAGTCTGACCTCGAAGAGATAAGTGATTTCTACTGGCCACACAGGACTAACCCCGGGAAACAGAAAAGCAGATTTGTTCTAACTTGACCCTGAAAGCCCCAAAGGGCGGCTGCAGGGTCAGAGAGCTTATGAACTGGAAACAGGAGGGCAAGAAGCTGGTGCCCAGCACTTGTTTGCAGACACCCTGGGGCACCAAAGCCAAGGGCACAACCTCCAGAGCGCCTGGTCATGGAGGGACCGAGTTACCTCCCCCTAGCTTTATGGCCCCGGCCAGGCTGCAGGCATCCCAAGCGCGGCTGGCAGAGTCACCTAGAAGGGTGAGGAAGATCTGCCCTGGAGGGGGCACTGCCCAGGGAGTCCAGGCCCTGGAGGTGGCTCTGCGTTGTCCACATGCGAGATGGCAGCAGAGAGCAGGAGGCCCCGATCCCGGGGGAGCCGGCGTGGGAAATGAGAGGAAGGGTGGTTTATGCCCATGGAACTCCCCATCTCCTGGGCCACTTACTTGGCTCTGGCATCCAGAGGAAGCTTCAGTGTGGTCTTTGAGAGCAAGGGTTTGAGTTCTGGCTCCACTACTGAGTTGCCTTGGACAAGAGACAATTAACAGCTGAGCCCGTTTCCCCTTCCATAAAAGGGAATAACGATCACTTCGCCCAGTTGTTGACAGGATTAAAGGAGATAACGCATAAGGGCCTTGGCTGTGGGGCTGGCATATAGTTATGGCCGGTGGTGGTGGTGGTGGTGGTGTTAAAGTGACACGTCTGGCGTCTCCCCTTGAGGGCCCTGTTCCCCACTTTCCACACTTAAAAGCTTTCTCTAAGTTTCTCAACAGGCCACTTCTGAAAGTGTCGTTCGGGGTCCAACTCGGTTTTCCCTCCAGCTTCGCTGGGCGTCGTGAATGTGATTCATGACGGAAAGTCCCGCCGTCCCCACTGCATCCCACCCCGGGGCCCATCCCGGACTGGGACTCTCAGGAACCCAGCCCGGTGTCCTATGGCCAGGCCCTGGGAGGCCCAGAGGAACCGGGTTCAATCCCCGTTGTCCACTGGGCCTGGGGAGAGGCACGTCGGCAGTCAGTACTCTCGAGACATGAGCCAGGGGAGCAGAGGGGCCGGTCACCCCAGAATGCTCCTCTAAGGGCCCCCTGCAACATGGGCTAAAGAGGCTCGGTCGCTTCTTTTTGTGTTCTGCTATCTTCGTGACAGCTAACGCCTGGCCCTCACTGAGTGCCAGGGCCCGTGACGCATTTTATAACAATTACGGCCCTCTCTCCTCACAGGCAGGAAGGGCTCCCTATCCTTACACTGTCAGACCCTGAGGCTCAGAGAGAATCAGTAGCTCTCCTGCGATGGCACAGTTAACGAGGGACAGAGCTGGGACCTGCACTCAGGCCCTCTGACCCAGGCCATGGTCCCGTCCTCTGCACGCTACGCTCTCTTGACATTTGTATTGGGCAGCAGGGGTGGGGGGAGGATAAACAGTTATAATTCATGTAGATTCCTGTCAAGAAGCTGAGCTCAGGTGTGCTCTAGGAGAGGGAAAGAAAAGGCCCCAGGCCCCGGGATGTTCCTTCACTGAGCTCACTTGGCTATAAGGGACGGCAGCAGAGGGCACAGGTGACTGGGGGGCTGAGGAAGCCCCAGGACGAGGGCAGCAGAAGGGAGTGAGCACATGAGGGCACAGGGAAGCTTCCTGGCGAAGGCAGGGCCCTCGAGTGCCAACCGATCAATCCAAACTCCTGTCTCAGGCAGTATTACAAACTCCTCATTTCCTAGATCCGTGCTTCCAGTCTGCCTCCTTCCGGAAGCCCTCCTAGGCTGCCTCCCAGCCCTTGCTAGCCTGCCTCCTTGCACCTCTCATTGGAACCCCACTCTTCACACTCCTGTGTTGCCTTTGCAGGGCCCTGGACCGTGCCTCCCTGTTGGCTGGTGTTGCCCAGAGCAGGTGTCCACCTATCGAATGGCTGTAGGAACTTCAGGAGATGTGGCCACCAGAGCCGCCAGGCTGGCGGGAAAAGAGCCGCTGCAGAGGACCAGGTCCAGGTGCGGGAAGCTGCACTGGGAGTGGGGTGGCGGTCACATGGCCGCATCTCACTCTGTGTTATCCTGTCCTTATTTTATTTCTCTTCTTACTCTCATTTTCGAGGTAGGCAGCTGAGGCTCGGGGACGTCGTGTAACCTGTCCGAGGGCACACAGGTTTTAGGGACTCAGATCCTAGCCTGAGCACAGTGCCCGCAGCATGGGCTACTATGAGCCCAGCCTCCTGGAGGCAGGATGGCTGCAGTCACAGAGAGTCGGGATGCAGAGGCCAACGGGTGTAGACAGCAACGCCTGGAGAAGTGTCTGCACAGTCATGCTCAATAAATACGTCCTGAATAACAGAAGCGAGGAGCTGCCTTCCCTTGCCCCTCACTCCACAAAATGTGTCTTAGCCCCTTCTCCCTCTCCCTTCTTTCTCTCCTCTTTCTTGCTTCTCTCCTTCCTCCACACACACTTATTCCTCCCTCTCACCACAAGCGGCTCTGGGCAAGGCTTTTCAAAGGGAAGCGAAAAACCACTCAATTCAAAAATGGGCAAAGGATTCCAAAGAAGATAAACGCATGGCCCACGAGCACATGAGAAGATGCCCAGCATCACTCGTCGTCAGGTAGATGCAAATCGAAACCATAGCGAGATACGCCTACACACCCGTTACGGAAACAAAAACAAAAACAAAACGTTAGGTGTTGACAAGGATGTGGAGAAAGCGGAATCCATGATCATTGGTGGTAGGACTGTCGCTGGGGCCGCCTCTGTGGAAAACAGTATGGCGGTTTCTCAGAACAGAAGACAGAGAATTCCCATGTGATCCAGCAATTCCACAGCTGGCTATTTACCCAAAAGAAACAAAAGCAGGGACTCGAAAAGATACTTGTACGCCATGTTCAGAGCTGCCTTGTTCACAAGAGCCAAAACCGGGGAGCTACCCAACAGTCCATCAACAGACGGATTAACAAACGTGCAGTGGACTACTATTCGGCGTTAAAACAGAAGGATTTTCCACCACACGCTACGACATGGACAAACCTTGAAGACATGCTAAAGTGAAATATGCCAGGTACAAAAGGCAAGTATTGTGATTCCACTTATCTGAGGTACTTAGAGTAGGCAAATTTATACAGACAGAAAATAGGATGCTGGTTGCGAGAGACAAGAGAGAGGGAAATGGACAATTAGTGTTTGTTGGGAGCAGAGCTTCATTTGGGGATAATGAAATGTTCTGGAGATGGATGGTGGGGATGGTTGCACAACAACGCGAGTGAACGCAATGCCACTGAACTATAGACTTTAAAGGGGCACCCAGGTGGCTCAGTTAGTTAAGCCTGACTTCAGCCCAGGTCATGATCTCACAGTTCATGAGTTCGAGCCCCGCATCAGGCTCTGTGCTGACAGTTCAGAGCCTGGAGCCTGCTTCCGATTCTGTGCCTCCCTCTCTCTCTGCCTCTTCCCTGCTTGTGCTCTATTTCTCTCTCAATAATAAAAACATTAAAAAAATAAAATGTAAAAAAAGGTTAAAATTGTACATTTCGTGTCACATGTGTATTTTACTACACCTTTTTTTTTTTTTAAGGTAGATCTGTGTTTATGTCCCTCCCTACCTTATCCAGAGTGGCATCCAGAGGCTGGTGTCCAGAACTCTCAGGGGCTGAGCCCCCTGCAGGAGGTGGTCAGCTGTCTGTTGGAAAAAGATTCCCTATAGCCCTCTTTCATCACAGCCCCACAGAGGACTCAGTGACAGGTAATTCTCAAGAGGCTGTCACCTCATTCTGCATCCCTTTGTACATTGTAGCAGGGGGACCCCAGTAAGGCCACTTCCTCTACTGAGTAACCACTATGCGCCCAAGAGAGCACAATGGTTGTGGATGATTTTTCTCTATAAGTTTAACATAAAATTAAACCATAGGTCTGCCACTGTCAGAAAACTATACTGTATATTCATAGGTCTATACCATCATATATATATTGATATATATGCATATAAATATTAATATATATACTCATAAATATTTATATGTATGCATATACTGATTTATCGATGCATATATATGCATATCTATACCTATATATGCATATACACACAAATTCATATATTTTGATATATACTCATATATATAGATATGTATATTCATCTATATTCATATGTATATTCATCTAAATTCATATATATATTCAACACTTGGAGAAGTGTCTGCACAGTCATGCTCAGTAAATATTTCCTGAATAAAAGAATATATAGTGATACATTCATATATAGTGATACATTCATATATATGTATACTCGTATTTATTCACATATATATTGATATATACACTCATACATATTCTTCATATTTGCATATTTATACAGCTAGGGTTGCTTGGTGTTGGGTATCATATATATTCATATATATTTATATGTTTATATATACACTCATATATATTCATACATATTCATATATACATTCATATATATATTCTTCATATTCGCACATTTATAAAGCTAGGGTTGCTTGGTGTTGGGAAGCATATATATTCATATATATCTTCATATATATGATATGGATGTATATTCATATATATTCATATATATAGATATGTATACTCATATGTATATTCATAGATATATTCAGATATTCATATATACGTTCATATATATTAATACATATATTCATAAATAGATTCATATATAGACTCATATACATTCATATATACATTCATATATATATTCTTCATATTCGCATATTTATACAGCTAGGGTTACTTGGTGCTGGGCGAGAGTGCGCTGGCAAACAAGGGTGGGGCCAGCCTGTCAACCTCATTGGCCCCAGAGGGGAAACGGGTCTTGGGGGTTTGTGGGGCTGATGGCGTCAGGCGGTGGCATCGAGGTCTGTTAGGTGGTGCCCGTTGGGCATCTGTCACGGGCCGGCAGCATCGTGGCATGCCCAGGATCCCGTCTCCCCACCTCGCCCGCCCCCACTCTATCCAGGTGCCTAGCACGTGCTGGCACGAAGGTTTAAAGAGCCTTTTGGCGGTTGGGGGGGAAGTCCCCTGTCTACCTTGGGTTGGGACGTTCGGGCCCTTGGGGAGTCGTGGAGGCTGGTCTCCAGTTCTCCCTGAAACTCCACCGCCCACCTGTGGCCCCCAGGTCATGTACTGCCAAGCCACGCCCACTGCACGGTCCTTCCCGGATATGTGAATATGTATATGAACGTGTCTATGGATGTATCTAGGAATGGATCTAGGAGTATATATATATGTGGATATATGAGCACAGCAACATTTTTGCTCTTACGTATCAACAGGGAAGTATCTGAATGTACATGAAGTCTTAACACCACATACCTTGGGGTGGTGGGAAATGAAAGATTTTTGTTTTCTTTGTCCTTTCCAAGTTTTTGGCACTGAGCATGTGTGACTTTTGTAATGATGACACGAAACAATAAATATTATCTTAAAAATACAAAGACCTATGATTTGCAGGACAGGCAGTGGCCTGCCCACAGGTGCAGGTGTCCTCACCCCAAAAGTATCAGTCATCACCTACCTGAAATGACTCGTCAACCCTCGAGATTCAGCCTCATTTAGGGGGCGAGCCAGTGCGACAAGGGTCAAGCAAACCTTTACTGTCAGATTTTTACAGAAATGAAATGTTTCTATTCAAATACATTCTTCTTGAAACGGATGTCACATTAATAGGTGCCAAGACGAACGCTCCGATAGAAGAAGAATTTATAAAGCCTTTTTTTTGGCTAAGAAAAGACAGCTCACGTTTTTAAAAGAGCTGTCATAGGCACAGAGGCCATCCCTGTCCCTTCTGTCCCCTCACTGCACCCCGATCCCTGCCCCCAGTCCTCCAACACAACAAGCTCTTTGCACTCCTACCTAGCCCACGCATACACACACACACGCACACACACATGCACACACATGCATTCAGGGTGTGCCTGCCAGCCAGCATGATCATGGAATCCTTATTAAAGAGGTCCAAATTACCGAGGTTTTACTACACTACTAAAAATAGTCATGCTTACTTAGCCTGCTTAATAAGCACGCCGTTTCTAATTTTTCTGCCTGAGCAAACGGAGACATCATTCCAGAAATACATTTTCACTGAAACAAGAAGACTTGCTTTTTTTCTTCTTCCATCATACATTTTCCCCCTCTCTCCCCTTCTCCCTCCTCTCCGCCTCCCTCCATCCCCTGGGTCCCCCTCAGCTCCCCGCCCCCACCCATTTTTAAATTTCAAAACAGAAAGGGGAACGTAACAGTAATTTGGACTTGGCTTTCACACAAGACGGACCAATTTTTTTAAGTGTTGGTAATTTGTCCTGAAAATGGATATAGGGAGTCGGGCTGGGAGGCTTTGAAGAATGGGATTTTATGAGAGGAAAATGAGGCCTGAGTGTGTGGGAATGTACCTCCCCTTCGTGCCTGGAACGGTGCGGGCACGTGTAATAACCACAGCTAATAGCACCATTATTGCTATTATCACATTATAGTATTATTATTCATCACCATCAGACAAAGCGTATTAACCCATTTAATTGAACCAAGGGCTTAACGTCCCATGGACTTCACGGAAAGCGCTTGGCAAACTCTCCTAGGCCACTTTGCCGCTTGCCAGGCTGTGGCAGGGCCCAGCAAAGGTTTCCCCAAACCGTTCCCGCCTGTGGCCTATCTGGGAACTTTCCAGGCACAGTGGGACGGATGCTTATCCCCACCCTCGCTCCAGCCTTTTCACGCACACACCTCTCTGTCCCTGTGGATAAACCCGCCCTAATAAAGGGGAGAGTTACACGAAACACTCATGCACACGTACGCACACGGTGTGGCCACGGACCCCCTCCTCTATCCCCCGAGCTGGCGCACGCAATTAATTCATGGTGAACACCTGGCTTCTCCTGAGCTCGGTGCCCACTGCTCCAAAGCTTCTTCACTCTCCCACAACCCGGAGACCGGGCGGGGCCGCCGTGGCCACCTCTGGCAGCCCCCGGGCTCAGAGACACTAACCCAGCCCAACTAGGGGAAGACACAAGCAAAGCTGTAGCTGGTAAAGGCGCTTGGGGAAGGCCAGGGCCCCTCCGGCTCCTAGCCCCTGCGGGGGGCTTCTTCCTGGGGCCCAGGCTTCCCTTCGTGGAGGCTCAGTTTCCCCCTTGTCAAATGGGCACTTGGACCTGCCTGCTTGCCTCTTGAGCAGTTCAGCGTCAAGGTTTGAAGGGACCCTGGCTGTGACCAGTATGTAAGGCTTTCAGGTGGCTATTGCTTCAGAGACACAAAACTGTTCTTTATCAACAAGCTCCTTGTCGGTCAGCAGGCTCAGCCTCCTTCCCCTCCAGACTCCTCCACAGCGCTGCTGCCATCCGGCCCCATGGGGAAGTCTCTCGCTTTATTTCACTGGGGACGATGACACCCCCGAGGCCTCAGCAGGGCTGCTGCGAGGCACCCAGATCCTCTACCGGATCAGGAGCTACCACCTGAGGTCGCATCGCCTATCCGCCCCGAAGTCCATTTCCACTGGGCCTGGGGCAGCAAGGCACAGGGTGGCCCCGCCTCCAGCCCAGCCCAGCCGACCTTCTTGGGGTGAGGCCCCAAGACCACTCTCTCATAGAGATTAAGCGTATGGGCCCTGGAGTGAGACGGGACCCGGGCTCAACTTTCAGTGCGGCCACTTCCTGCCACATTAACCTCTCCAAGACCCAGTTACCTCATCTGCGAAATGCGGCCAACTGCGAACAGGTACGTGCAGTGCTTGCCGCTGTGCCTGTGACCGAGGCTCCAGATCGCGCCTGGGTCTCTGCTGCCCATTCCTCCTCCATCCCCCAGGACTCAGAAGCGGGCACGTCTCAGGCATTCCACCACTGGCGTCCAGGTGTGAGGGCGAGATTCCCAGTCCACGGCCCTCCCCAACTGGGCCTAGGAGAGGGAGTCTCTGTGGGTGGAGGAATTAAGGTCTGAGTTAAGGTCAGGTGTAAAAGGTCAAGGGCGAGAGTATGACGAAGGAGAAATCAAGGCTTCCTACGATAGGAAGCTTGGCCCTGAGCCTGGAAGGACAAACAGGTTTGGAATGGGTGTGTAGGAGGAGAGGTAAGACTGAGTCCTGGCAAAGGGAGTCCTGAGAGATACGGGGAGAGGAAGGGGGAGACAGCCTAGGGGAGCCTTAAGTGCCAAGCGAGGGAGATAAGGCCTCTCTCAGGCAGCAGAAATCAAATCTGGACAGGTGACCACCCCGCTTCCACACTGGCAAGCAGAGAACTCAGGGACCTTAGGATCTGGCCCCAATCTACTTGCCCAATCCCCCAACACCCACCCTGCCCTGCAAGCTGTGGCCACACCAACTTCTCAGCATTTGCGAAACCCTCTGCTGCTCTACCCTCCTCGCTTTGTGCATGTGGTTCCTTCTGTTTGGAACGCCCTTTCACCCGCCACAGGTGTGGGCACACACACACACACACACACACACACACACACACTCCACTTAACATTTTTCCATTCGAGGTGAAAATTGTGTTACTTGCCCTAATTACACATATATGCATGCTTAAATTTAGAAAGTTCAGAAAATCATAAAGAGAAAAATCAAGACCACCAAACCTGTATTTTTCCCCTTTTTAAAAAAAATTTTAATGTTTATTTATTTTTTTTTTAATTTACATCCAAGTTAGCATATGGTGCGACAATGAGTTCAGGAGTAGATTCCTTAATGCCCCTTACCCATTTAGCCCATCCCCTCTCCCACAACCCCTCCAGCAACCCTCTGTTTGTTCTCCATATTTAAGGGTCTCTTATGCTCTGTCCCCCTCCCTGTTTTTGTATTATTTTTGCTTCCTTTCCCTTATGTTCATCTGTTTTGTATCTTAAAGTCCTCATATGAGTGAAGTCATATGATAGGTGTCCGACTAATTTCTCCGACTAATTTTGCTTAGCATAATACCCTCTAGTTCCATCCGTGTAGTTGCAAATAGCAAGATGTCATTCTTTTTTATTGCTGAGCAATACTCCGATAGATAGATAGATAGATAGATAGATAGATAGATAGATCCATCCATCAGTCGGTGGACATTTGGGCTCTTTCCATACTCTGGCTATTGTTGATAGCGCTGCTATAAACAATGGGGTGCATGTGCCCTTGAAACAGCACACCTGTATTCCTTGGACAAATACCTAGTAGCTCCATTGCTGAGTCATAGGGTAGTTCCATTTTTAATTTTTTAAGGAACCTCCATACTGTTTTCCAGAGTGGCTGCACCAGTTTGCATTCCCACCAGCAGTGCAAAAGAGATCCTCTTTCTCCGCATCCTCGCAACATCATTGCCTGAGTTGTTAATGTGAGCCATTCTGACAGACGTAAGGTGGTATCTGACTGTGGTCTTGATTTGTATTTCCCTGATGATGAGTGATGTTGAGCATTTTTTCATGTGTCAGTTGGCCATCTGGATGTCTTCTTTAGAAAAAGTGTCTATTCATGTCTTTTGCCCATTTCTTCACTGGATTATTTGGTTTCTGGGTGTTGAGTTTGATAAGTTCTCTATAGATTTTGGAAACTAACCCTTTTTCTGATATGTCATTCCCAAATATCTTCTTCCATTTCGTTGGTTGCCTTTTAGTTTTGTTGATTGTTTCCTTCACTGTGCAGAAGCTTTTTATCTTGATGAGGTCCCAATAGTTCCTTTTTGCTTTGGTTTCCCTTGCCTCCTGAGACGTGTTGAGTAAGAAGTTGCTGTGGCTGAGGACAAAGAGGTTTTTGCCTGCTTTCTCCTCGAGGATTTTGATGGCTTCCTGTCTTTCGATCAGGCCTTTCATCCATTTTGAGTTTATTTTTGTGTATGGTGTAAGCAAGTGGTCCAGGTTCATTTTTCTGCATGTCGCTGTCCAGTTTTCCCAGCACCACTTGCTGAAGACACTGTCTTTATTCCATTGGATGTTCTTTCCTGCTTTGTCACAGACTAGTTGGCCATACATTTGTAAGTCCATTTCTGGGTTCTCTATTCTGTTCCATTATTCTATGTGTCTGTTTTTGTGCCAGTACCATACTGTCTTGATGATGACAGCTTTGTAACACAGCTTGAAGTCCGGGATTGTGATGCCTCCAGCTTTGGTTTTTTCTCTTTCAAGATTGCTTTGGCTACTCAGGGTCTTATCTGGTTCCATACAGATTTTAGGATTGTTTATTCTAGCTCTGTGAAGAATGCTGGTATTACTTTGATAGGGATTGCATGAAACCACTATTAATGACACCCTTTCAGACATCCCTCAGTTTGCACATATGTGAATGTACACACGTGCACACACTATTACATAAATGATATCCTGTCACAGGTTGCTCAGGAAGCCACTTTTCTCAATCAGTTAATATCAAGAACATCTATTCTTACCCAAAAAAATCACTGTTTTTAAGGGCCACATTTATAGATTCATAATAATTTAACCATCATGCTCACCAAGTAGGCATTTAGGTAACTTCCTATTTTCTTTTGTTGTGTTTCTATTATAAGAGGCCACAGTAAACATTCTTATCCATGCATCTCTGTGCATTGGTCAGCTGGTATCTTAGGGATACTTCAAGAGGCAGAACAGTTGAGGGGGCACCTGGGTGGCTCAGTCAGTTGAGTGTCTGACTCTTAATTTCAACTCAGGTCATGATCTCACGGTTCATGAGTTCAAGCCCTGCCTTGGGTTCCATGCTGACACTGGGGAGCCTGCTTGGGAACCTCTCTGCTCCTTCTCAGATCTCTCTCTCTCTCAAAAAAAATAAATAAACTAAAAAACAAAAAAAAATTTAAAAAGAGAAACTGTAGAGCCACAGGAATGTGTATACAAAATCCAATCAGGACAGTTGTCTGGACTTTTGAAGGTAGAGACTGCCGCTTCAGGAAACATAAAATAAACATTTTTTAGATCAAAAATACATAAACAAACAAATAAATCCTACTATGAGTTGCCTTAGGAGAAGGCCACACCTATGGTCCCTGCCAGCAGAGGACAAGGCTGCCCATTCTCCATACTCTGGTCAATACTAGGTTTCGTCCATCATCTTTGCCACTTGGGAGGGAACAAATATCTCGGTGCCACTTGGTGTGTATGGCTTTATTTATTTCCCCTTTAAAAAAAAAAAACATACAGATGGTGTCATGTATGTACAGTTCTGCAACTGACTTTTTCCACCTGCCAATTTTCACTCCTTTTCCACCTGCTCATACAAGGGTCAGGTAAAAAGCCACCAAATCGAGCCAAGAGACTTACAAAGTGACCCCTCTGGGTGCCCACGACTTCTACCTTTGCTGATGAGTTATCGGTGGGTGCAGGAGCAGGCAGAGAGCCAGAAAGTATGGACCTCAAGGTCACCACGCAAGAGGCCAACCTTCTGGGCACAGGGATGGCTGGGGATGCCCGACACAGCACAGACAAGGCTGCCTCTTGCTGCCTGCGGTGCTCACGCCTACTCAGCACATCCCATCTGCTGGCCAAGCCTCCATGTGGGTCTGTGCCACTAAAACCCAGGGAAGGGTGACTGCAAGCCACACCCTCGTCTGCCTCGGCTGTAATTTCCTGATAAGGTGTCATAGTTGAAACCCATTTGCACACACGGATTGCTTCTTGCCATATTCTCCATCTCTGGAGCACCCAGGGCCAAGCCAGGAGCTGCTGGGCCAGCAGACTGCAGTCCCAGGCCCTGCTCAGAAGGCAATCATGTCTTGATTTTTAAAAGAAAAACTAAGTTTGCTGTAAGGCTGTAGAGCGGAGGCGTAGCCTGCATTCAAATACTGACTCCACCCTTTAATGACAATCTTGGCCTAGTGACAGTCCCTCTGAATGGCTGCTTACCTACCTATGAAAAGGAGCTGACGATTCCTTAGAAGATTGTTGCACAGTGGTTACAAAGCCAGGCTGCGTGGTTGTGAATCCTGGTTCTTCCTCTTAGTTGTACAGACTTGGGTAAGGTTACATCACCTTTTTGAACCTCAGTCTTACCACCTGTTTCATGGGAACAATGAAAATACCTAAGTGCTGCGACAAGATTCAAATCATGTGTGTGAAAGTCTCTTGTAAACAGAAATAATGATAACACAGGAGGAGGTGTTTCCACTGTCAACAGGCTCGGTTTTACCCTTGGAGCCTGGAACTGAACTCTGCCTGGATTCCTCCTCCTCTGGTCCGGTGGCAAGATGTGAAGGGGGTCTTCTTACCGCAGACCGCCATTCCAGGCATCAAGGTCCTGCCGGGGACAGGAGGGAGTCTAGGGCCACGTGTGCCAAGCTGTGAGGCAGGCGGGTGCCTCTGCCGTGAGCACGGCATTGTCCCATCCCCCGTTTACAAAGATGGCGGTCAGGCCCCCGGTTGCCCAAGAGTTTTAGGACAGACACTTCATCCCCCTTTGGTTTCTTCCCCACTTCCTTTTGAGACTTCAGTTTCACGATACGAAAAGCCAGACACATGTGGTGCCCCCGCTCCCTGGGGTGCTTCACCTAGAAGCCTCTGAGCCCATCTGGGGTTCAGGTGGTGGGTCGTAAGGCCCTCTTAACATTTCTCGATTTTAGCCTGAGAGGGCTCTGTTACACGGGATGATCTTGAGGCCGCCTGAATATACTCCAGATTCCACGTGGTCACATCTATTCATGGGGTTCCATTTTTAAAAGGCACAGTCAGCAACCAAAAATTATCTTTAAATGATTCCAACTATGACCGGCCTATCACAGAGAACATCAGAGAGGATCCGGTTCTCACCCTATGAGGACCGGTCATCTCCTTTCCACCCCCTTGCAGGCCTAACACTCCAGCTGGGTCAGAACATCCGTCTAAGAGTCGTTGATTCTTGGGGGCGCCTGGGTGGCTCGGTTGGTTGAATGCACAATCCTTTTTTTTTTCCTTCTTGAGAGAGAGAGTGAATGAGAGCAAGCACGCGAGTGGGCAGAGAGGCAGGGAGAGGGAGAGAGAAAGAGAGAGAGAGAGGGAGAGAATCTTAAGCAGGATGCACTTTCAGCTCAGAGGCCAACTTGGGGTTCAATCCCATGACCCTGGGATCATGACCTGAGCCAAAATCAAGAGTTGGATGTTCAACCGACAGAGCCACCCAGGCGCCCGGAGCGTCCGACTCTTGATTTCAGCTCAGGTCATGATCCCAGGGTTGTGGGATCAAGACCAGTGTCGGCCTCCACGCCGAGCATGGATCCTACTTAAGATTCTCTCTCTCTCCCTCTGCTCCCTCCCCCACTCGCAGTCCCTCCCCCCCTTTCACTTGGGGCACACTCTCTCTCTCAAAATAAACAAGCAAATGAATAAAAGTCTCTGACTCTCAGCTCTCAGCTTTTACTCCCTTCTTCCCTCCCCGTCCCAACCCCTGATTGTGTAGACCCACCAAGCCTGAATGGTCTCTTCATATTCTCTGTTGTGCCCATTACCCTGATTCTCCACCACGGAGGAGACCAAGAAAGCACAAACTCTCCCCCGTCCTCCCTTTCCGATGCAGACCCGGCCCTCCCCTACCCTTCTAGTGCTGCATCACCGGAACCTGGAATACAGTCAGAGAAGGAACTCCAGGACGGTGGGGCACAGGGCTGACGGAGCAGACAGGACTCCTGAGGATGGAACGTAGGGAAAGGCAAGGCTCTCTCGTGTTGACAACCCTCTCTCCGTCACACTGAGGCCCCTTCTCCCCACTCCCCACGCCCTGAGACCGGAACTGGCAGCCATCACCTCTCCCTGCAGAGCAGCCTGCTTAGGAATCCTGAGCCACCTTCTCTCCTAAGAGCCCGGGAAACAAAGGAGCAGGCCCAGGCAACCTGGAGCCAGGGACAGAGACCAGAACCGGGAGAGAGACCACTGACAGCAAAGCCCGACTGGGTGAAGGGGGCTTCGATTTAGGAGACGTCCCGTCCCACCCACACTTGAAGAAAATACAAGGTGTGCAGTTCCCAGCTTCTCCGCCGTAGGATTTCTAGGGGCTGTTGGAATAAATAGCAGAGCTTATATTCTCACTCACTGCCTGGATCTCCATAATATAGGGACTGCTTCCTGCTGGTGGAATCAACAAGCTGTTTAAAAAAAAAAAAAAAAATCCGGCCACCTTCCAAACACCTCCAGCCCCGGATTCCAGCTCCTTTCCACAGGAAGGAGAGGGGGGGAGCCTGAGCATGACCAGAAGACCCAAGCCCGGGTGCCCTGCATCCCAGTGCAGCTACCAAACCAGCAGGCTGGCACGATGGAGACGAGCGAGCCATCTGGGGACAGTTCTGCTGGATCAGAGGGCCGGGGGGCGGTGAGGAGGGTCCTGCTTCCCACAACCAGGCCTGGGCAAGCAGAGCACTCCTGCCCCAAGCAAATCAACTGAAAGTCGTGGCCAAGCCTGTTTGAGTTGGTGAGGGCCCAAGTGGGAATTCCAATCTGCCAGTGTTTGCTCTGCAGACGAATAGAGCCAAACAGAAACGCTGCTTTGGGACTTTGCGCCAAATATCCGCTGGCTTGTTCCGCCGGTGGTGCCGGGCCAGCCCTCTGCACGTCACCCTCTCCCAGCTCTCTGCTCTGTGACAGCCTTCTGCTTGTGCCCTTAAAGGCAGCTTGCCCTCCCACGCCACAGCCCAGAGCTCCATGCCTGGGGCTTCCCTGAGGGGACCCGGGCCTTCCGGTCCCATGCCATCCGCCCATCCTGTTGTGCCATGTTCCCATGGAGACCCCTTCACCGCCCAACCCAACGCAGGTTCTGGACCTCTGTTGCCTGCTCTCACCGTCCTCCCCGCCACCCTGACATGGGTGCCGTCCTTCTCTGTCCCGGATCAGCACGGCCCATGGCAGCTGGCCGCCCAGCAGAGAGGCAGGGCTGACAGCGAGGACCACAGCCAACCGCACCAGCACCAGCCACAGCCGACGGCATCTTTTTTCACACCCTCACATGTATTTCATGTGATCCTTAGAGCGGGTCCGTTTTTTCAGCCCATTTCTCTGCGGAAATAGCTTGAGTTTTCAGAAGATCAGACTCCTTGCCCAAGGTCACCCAATGAAGGAATCCAGGTCTCCTCTCTCCAAAACCATGGTACTTTCCAACTTACCTGAGGCTCATTTTTTATCTTTTGTTCACTTCCAGAGGCCTGAGGCAATTCTCAGGATGCCTAGTGAGAGCAGGGGAATGTGTTTTCATATCCTCCCAGGCAACGTAGGCAGCAGCGTGCCAACAGTACGCACAAGAGTGTGAGCAGCTGGCAACGTTTGCTTTGTCCCAGCCCGGATTCAGAGCCATGGCCTGAGGCCTGCCGGTCCCGCACACAGGGCTGTGCCCCCGGAGCACCCCCGGAGGCCCTCAGCCTTCGTCTTCAGGCACTGCAGGCATCAGGCCCTGGGCTCCGCCTCCTCCGCGGAGGGCACACGCATCCTGCTTCCTTCTGGCCCACCTCCCGGGACACTGGCATCGAGTTTTCTGCACCTCGGGAAACAGCCAGGCTATACTCCCTGCCCCCAGAGGGCTCCCTGAGAGCATGGTGACGGGTCTCACACTCCACAGCAAGCCTGCTTGGCATTTTTACACAGTTCTCAGCTTGGCCCTGAGAGTGTGAACATTTGCAAAGGGCAACGATCTGAGTGTCTCAGAAGACTTGTGCTCTCTGCGTTCAAACAACGGTCACTTTCTCAGGGAAATTTCTTTCATCCAGTCTGACTGGGTTACATAACCGAGGACCAGGACCAGACTGTGAGTTTCCCATTATGGCACCCGCAGCGCCCAGCACAGCTCAGGAAATAGCAGTTGGATGTATGAACAAAACCCCGAGCGAAGGGTTCCACGTGCCCCTGTGCTGTAGCCTCAGAGGGACTGACACCCAGGCCCGGAGATCCTGGGGCCACCCAGGGGACCCTCCGTCCAGCCGCTTTCAACTTGGCCCACCTGTTTTCTGCTGACCTGACTCCCCCGTGTGGCTGTGGGGCCTTTTTTCCTTCAGCCCTAGGTGCCGCTCTCCTACTTCTCCCCAGCCAGAGCTCACTCCTCCCTCCGTCAGAGGGAAACCTCCCAGCAAGGGAGCAGGGGGGCACTGCAAGCTCTCTGGCCTGGCCAGGCAGCAGCCAGGGGTGTTGGCCAACCCGCCCACTCGCGCCTTCGGGAGACTCCATCACGGCTGCATCAAGGTAGCGCCAGGCCTTCGCCAACTGTTAGTCATCTGGCCAAGGAATGACACAGAAGATGCCACCTTTTAAAGCGAAGCATCCTCACTAACCGTAGGAGGGGAAACAGCCCAAAGCGCCTGATCCCGCTGCTCCTGTGACCCCTCTACGAGGTGCCCTGGCACTGCCGGTAGGCCACTCCCCCAGGTCGGGCCACCGTGAGCGCCATGCCCACACGGCACAGTTCTGCCGGTCACAGCTGCACTTGCTGGGGCACCACGGCCACCGTGAGCCCAGAGGAAAGCAGACTCAACATCCAGAGAGGGGTCTCCACGACGGCAGGTCCACAGAGAGAGATGGTGATCCACCTGGCGCTCACCCACAAAGATGAGCCCCACTCTGTGAGGTCCCAGGATCAGTGGTGTTACACCAAGCTCAAAGGGCCCATACACACTTCCGGGCTGCTGGAGGCCCTCCCTGGTCTAGGGGTCCCCAGGGGGCTTTCCCAGGAGCCATATAAGTCCTCGTTGCTGAGGTCAAGGGAGGACACAACCACTGTGGCCCCTGGATGTGGCGTCTGGCAAGTCTTGAGCATCCCTGTCCCCACTCCCCAGGCCTGGTTTCTCAGGCCAGGCAATCACAACGCACGGTCCCCCGTCTAGACCCAACCCCCAGCAGCGGGGAAATACCATAATCTGAAGTAACTGCAGAGAGGTCAATTCAGAAAACTTGTGTTTAATGCGGGCCCTGTCACGGCCTGCAAGGCACCCTGGTGCCTGGGTGCCCAGGCCCCCCTACTTCTCCTCGGCCTTGTCAGAGGACTGGGACGGCTTCTTCTGCGGCAAGTCTTCAAGCATCAGGCTCAACACGTGCGCGATCTCGTAGTACAGCTCCTGGAGCCTGGAAGGAGGGGCAGGGGAGAGGGGACCTGAGCTTGGGCGGGCGGTGGGTGCCCCATGCCGCCCCAGCTCCGCCCACCCCGCGCCTGCCCCGGTGGGCTCACCACACCCGGGAGGCGTGGGGGTTCAAGGGGGAGAAGGACTGCCAGACCGGGGCAGCTGGAATCCGGGTCTGCCGCTCTGCCTGCGGCTCCCGGAGCACGATATTTTAACACGTGTGTCAGGATGGGGACCGCGAATCCTAGCTATAAGGGAGGTGACTGTGTCTACTGCCTGGCTCACTCTTGGACCAAAAGTGGATGCTGCCTGACTCTGTGGGGTTTCTCCAGTCCATGAAGTCCTCCAGGGGGCTTCTGTCGAGAAGCCAGCCTACTGTCTCTTTCCTGGCTCAAGACCCCACTGTGGCTCCTCAGTGCCATGCCCGGCTCCTTCCAGCTCAGTAATGGACAAGTGTAACTCCAGCTAACGCACACGGAGCACGGCCCTGCGCCGGGCCAACTCAAAGCTTCACACACTGTTTTTACAGAATCGGCCCAGCAGCCTCTGGTGTGACAGGTGGGAAAGGGCCAGAGACATCCCCAGAGTCACAAAGGAAGGAAGTTGCCGGAACCGGGCCAGAAGCCTCAGTTCCTGCCTTGCCAAGCAGCGCTCTTTCTTCTGACTTCTATAAAGGGGGTCGTGAGGAGGGGCCTAAAGAGTCTAAAGGGCCAGTCAGAGCAGGCCGGGGGAGGGGCAGGGAAGCAGAGGCCCCTGAGGACACATGGAGTCGTGCATTTCCCAAGAAGGGCCTCCCTGCACTCACCCTGCACATCGGCCACCTCCGCCCTGCCCTCCCACGGCACCTGCCAGGGCCCCCACCCTCAAAGAAGCCTGGGGACCAGGCAAGGCCTGGTCTCCCTGGGCCGGCGTCAGCGGGGCTGGGACTGACTTGCAGACCGTAGTGTCCTGGTTGTCCAGGGTGGTCAAGTAGACATCGATGAAGGGCAGGCTAGTGCCGAAATCATCCAAGACCATGGGGTCAGTGTGCCGCAGGGTCTTCTTGAAGTTCTCTACCAGCTCACTGAAATTTGTGTAGTCACCTTTTTTCTAGAAAGCGAAGCAGGAAGAGGGCAGTGAAGAGGAGGAAGGGATACCCCAAGATGCAGAGACCTGGGG
This sequence comes from Paguma larvata, assembly GCA_030068075.1. NCBI lineage: Eukaryota > Metazoa > Chordata > Mammalia > Carnivora > Viverridae > Paguma > Paguma larvata. The sequence continues at coordinate 122,162,021 of CM057826.1, forward strand.
ATGCTTCATGTGGGGCCCAGGCCAAGGCCTGACACTAGCTCCAGGATGAGTCTTGATCTTCTTAATCACAGGTTCACCCCGACTCCTTCCGAGCCTCAACCCGCCCTCACCAAGGTAACCTCATGAGCCACCATCACTGACGTGAGGACAGGTGACAGAAAGGAACCAGGGAGAGGCTGAGTGTGATGTGGCATGGTCTCACCCTGCCCTGGACAAACTTGGTCACAGTCAAGACAGCTGGGTGTCTCTGGCTCAGAGGACGGCTGAGGCGGGACGCACTGACTGCAGGCGGGGGAAGGGGTTCAGAGCACCCAGGGCTCAGCACGATTTGTTCGGAGAGCCCGGACTGAGAAAAGAGGCTCTCCCCCAGGCTTTCCCCGTTGTATCATGCTTGACAGATAATCGCCAGCCCGTCGTGCTCAGCCCGGTTCCACTTTAGAAAAGCCAGAGTTGAACAGGGCGCCTGGGTGGCTCAGTCAATTAAGCATCTGACTTCAGCTCAGGTCATGATCCTGTGGTTCATGAGTTCAAGCCCCACATCACGCTCTGCGCTGACAGCACAGAGCCTGCTTGGGTTTCTTTCTCTCTCTCTCTCTCTCCCTCTCTCTCTCTGCCCCTCCCCCTGATCACACACAGTCTCTCTCTCAAAATTAATAAATAAACTAAAAAAAAAAAAAAAAACTAAATTAAAAAAGAAAGAAAGAAAAACCGGAGTTGAGCAGCGCCTCTCGGGACCTCCATGGCCTCACCCATGGGTGGACAGGGACCTGCCTGGGGTCCAGGGAGCCTCAGTGACAAAAGCACTCCAGGCAGAGGGCCTGGCAGTGGAGTTGTGCCCAGGAAGAAGGGAGAAACTGTAACTACAGTACTCGACTCCCTAAGAGATCCAGAGAAATACAAAAATAGAATAAAGCCTGACTCTGGAAAACACAGGGTGTAGGTACCTGCCTTACCTAAGACCAGAGGTGTCTGATGCCACCTGGGCTCAGGACCCTTTGTGACCACTGCTTCGGCCCAGAGTGTCCTGAGAGCTGTGTATCCACCTGCCTGGGGAGACCACCTACCTGCGCTTGCATGAGCCTGCTGACCTCCTCCTGCTGCCGCTTCACAATCACCTGCTTCTCCTCCATGAGCGTCACTTGCCTCTCCACCATCAGCTCCCGCTCAAACTTTTTAATGGAGTCCTAGAGGGGGCGGAGAGGGAGGGAAGACACAGGCTCTCGCTGCATACCCACCCCCCCGTCTTTCTTCCTCCCTGGTCTTGCATTGCTGCTGAAGCCCCTCAGCAGGAGGAGACCCCCCTACAGGGCCAGCCCCCGGCTCCAGCTGCCATCTGCAGCTGCAGGGACTCTCCGAGCCCCTGGCCTGCTGACTGCCATCCCAAGGCAGGGAGACGCACTGGCTCAGGGAGAAGAGAGGGCCCAACTGGGCGCCTCCTCCCTGCCCCCGGAGATGCAGCTGAGCCAACCGCCTGGTCCTTACGGTGCAGCCTCACCTCAGTGTGGATGATCATCACACCCACGAACATGCTGAGGAAGACGAAGGAGGCGAGCAGGATGAAGATGATGGTGAATGCCCGGCTGAGAGCCAAGTTCCGTTTATCCAACTGCTCCTGCAGGTCTGTCCAGCCATCGACCTGCTCAGGCAAGGTAGGGCACCCAAGTGCCAAGGCCCAGTGGAGCCGGCCTCCTTCTCACCTCCCCTAGGGGAGCCCGGCCCCGCTGAGAAGGCAGCTGGCCCTGCCTTCACATCAGCCTCTCCCCACCAGCCCCCATCCAGTGACTCCAGTCCACATAGGGTGGCCGGGGAGGCAAGCGCAAGGCACCGCTAGGTACAGACACTACTGGCCAAGGTGCCAAAAGGCACCCCGTCCTTCCCAAAAAGACATTGCCTCTCTGCGAGGCCCTCCTTTAGAAAGGGCCCAGAGTCTACACTACTAGACTTGGGCTTTGCTGGCTGATTCGGACTCGATTTGGGACAGCCTAGTCCCAGAAAGTGTATGTGACATGGGCATCATTTATAAAGTAAACTTAATCCAAAGGAGTTCTCTTTTGAGATCTCTCGAAGTTTTAGAACCCTGTGGGCCAAATGGGAATGCTTTCGGGAGTCACGAGACTGGAGAGAGAAACGGACCCCCGGCCAGGGCCCCCGGGAGGCCAGCCTTCAGCTCCGCCAGCCCGGCTAAGAACCTGAACACGAAGAGGACCCCACGTGAGGCCCGGCCTGTCCACGCACCCCCACCGGCTGCCACGCCCTTCTCAAGGCCCCCGCCCCCACCACCGTTCCCAAACATGGTACCGTGGCCAAGCTGAAGAGGGTAAAGAAGGCCACAGCCAGGTTCCCCCAGTTGTTCAGGTCACCCTTGTCTGGGACTCCAAACAGGCAGAAGCCCAAGATCCCGAAGATGAACATGAGGACGAAGAGCAGGATGATCACGGAGGCCACGGTGTAGGCTGTCTGCCCCACGGCGGTGATGAGGGTCTGCAAGGCAGAGGCTGGGGCTAGGCCAGGCTGCCAGGCCCGTGGGCCCAACCACTGCTCTCAGTGCCAGGCCTGGCACACGGTAGATGCTCCATAAAGGCTTCGGTGAATGAATGAACGAATGAATGAACAGGAAGTGTGCTCAGACGGAGAGCTGGACCAATCCAAAACGGGGGTAACAATGCCCGGCCTCCACCCTCAGTCACCCAGGGGCCGACTGTGCGTGCTGCCTCGGGCCTGGGTGTCTGCGCCAGTGCCACTAAGGGGTCCTGCCCCTGCTTCTCAGCTGAGGGCCAGCCCTGACTGCTCTTCCGACTCCAGGAGGAGTCGAGGAGCTGCCCTAGGAGGGAGAATGATGAAGGCTAAGAGGAACGTGGCTTCCATTCTTTCCGAGTCCTGTTCCCCAGGCAGGTCTTGTGACCTCAGCCTTCCCCTATGAAGTGGGCATTTGTCTGACCTGCCACTGTGTGGACCTCTCCGAGGGAGCACAGTGTATGGCTCCTTACCGTTCATTCTCCATGCCCTGGAATCTTGCACGTAGTAGGAGCTCAAGACACGCTCACCTACCTACGAGCTGCCACAGACATTGTTTCAAGGCAGGTGGGTGTTATCATTCATCACATTTCCAGACGAGGAAGCGCAGTCTCAGAAAAGCAAAAAAAAAGCCTTGGCTGGCATCACGCTCCAATGCAGCAGTGGAGCCAGGCCCAACTCCCAAGCCCTGCGCCCTCTGCCACCAACTTCAACCAGGAAAGCCCCCTCTTCCAAGTCAAGAAGCCATTTCCCGGCTGAACGCTAGGAACGGAGGTGCCGGATAGCGCTGGGCCACAGGACAGGGAAGCACTGGCAATCTGGGGTAATTCGGGGAGCAGAAAGGCAAGCCGAGTGCCCCGACGCTGCTCTGCCCGCGGACTGCTTTGACAGCTGGCTGCAGAGGGGAACGCTGTCTCTCCTTGGGGGACAAAAGTCAGGATTTGGGCGTCAATGGCAAAAGAGGTGAGATATAAGGAACGGGCTCCCTCCCTGTTAGACAGAGACAGAACTTCCTTCTGGAGAACTAGCAGGAATGAAGGGGCCAAAGCCTTCACGAGAAACGCTGCAATGGGATGACTCAGTGTGCAGAAGAGGCCTGCCCGGGTGGTCGGGAGTGTGAGAATGGAGACACCACACAAGGGGTGGAGGGCAGGCTCCCGGGCCAGCCCGAGGCCCAGGGCTACCGGAGGCCAAAGCCGAGCAGCCTCGAGAACAGCCGTGGAAAAGCGGTCATGCTCTCCAGAAGCCCTGACGTGCGGGAGTCCCAACAGCTGGCCTTGAGAATATTCTTCAGGCACGACCCGGGCGGGCCCCTGTGGTCTGCAGTCCAGGGACACAGACATCCAATCCCAGCAGATGCGGGCCCAGAACCTCAAAGGCCGGAAGCTCCTTTCGGAGGAAGTCCTGAGCTTCCAAAGCTACAACCTGGCCCCCACAGGTACCTGGTTTTGAATTCCCAAATTCTTTGGAGAAGCAACTCCTATCCCCTAGTTCAGCTCTCCCAGGCCCTGGGTCAAACCATGGCTTCCCTCCGGGCCCTGGGGCATTCCGGGTACGGAGGGGAACTCGACACATGGCAGGGGCCCGGGACCGGCCGCTCTTGAGACAGCCCTTCTGCGCAGCTGCTCTGATGTGTGGAAAGTGATGAGCTCCGAGGAGCAGAAGCCCCAGCATCTCCCAGGTTGGTCCTTGGGCTGAAACGCAGCGTGGCCCTCGGGTACCCAGCTGACAGAACCCCTCTGTGCAAAACAAGGAACTATTTCCTCATGGTACAGGTTTATTGCTAGGTGGTGGAAGACAGAGTGTCATTTTAATTAATCGAGGGACAGGAGCCAAGAATGGGCCAGAGTGCCAGCTCTGGGTTCTGAGGCTATGACTCTGTTAAAGCCTCGTTTGGACTTGAATCAATATAAATTAGCACAGAGGTACAGGGCCCTCCCTCTGGCGTGTCCAGCTCCACTGGGCCAGTGTACACAAGATGTGTAATCTAGAGTCACTTCTGTGCCCCTAGAGATCTGGGGTCCAATAATATCCCAAAGGCCATAGGCAAGCCACAGCCAAGTATCTTGGTGGTCCCGAGGGGACAACTTTGGGATACAAGGTCCTGCTTAATGACAGAAATCTCTGAGTCAAACATGGGCTACAGGTCTGTGCGAATATTCCAGTCGCTGTTCACGGCTACAGGAACCAAAGGTTGAGCAAAGGTCTGCAGTCAACAAGCAATCCAGGCTGGGCCCTGGGACAGACCTTGGTCAGCGGGGAGGGCTGTCCTCTGTTCACTGGATCCCTGCCCTGGAAAGACGGGCTGTCCCTGCCAGGCCCTAAACCTCAGGCATCCTGAGGCCTTAGCCTCTGACCAGGCTGCCACGACACTCGGCAAACAGCTCATGCCCTCGGCTTCACAAGGTGCCAGTCTGGGTCACTGTCCCTCCCCCAGACCGCTGTTCTCTCTGCTTCCCTCCTCCCCGTGTAGCCAGCCCTGGGCTTCCTTTCCCTCAGCCACAGCCATCACCTCCTTCCTCACCTGCCTCCCACAGGTCTCCGCCACCTCCATTCCATGGTGACCTCTCTTTTGGCCTCCGCTGAAAATCCTCTCCTCCACGGCACATTACTCCTCAGGAAACCTCTTGAGAAAGGCTGACTATTCCTCACCAGCTTGATTCAGGAGGCCATGCCCTGCCATCCCCTCAGAGACTCTGTCACCATGGGCAAAGCCCCTGCTTCTAGAGAAGTCCAGCCTTCTAGCTGACTCCTGCCCCTCATGTCTTGGAATCTCTGCCTCCAGGCTCCACGCCAGGCTGCTGTCATCCTCGGAGACTTCAGCATCCCTATGGACTATCAACCATCCCCGAGGCCTCTTTGTCCCTTGACTCCCTCATCCCCAGTGACCCTGGTGCCACATCAGGCCCTTGCCCCCTTCGTGCCCAACACCTGCAAGAACGAGGCTACACTTCCAACAGTCTGTCTGAGCATTCCGTCACTCTGAGGTGTCCATCACCCGGCATCCACCTGCCAAGGACCTCCAGTCTTCTTTCCTGTCCACCTGCCTTACTAGCATCCGCATCTGACATGGACTTCAATACCCGGCACCTCTGATGCTCCCCTCTCCCGCTCCTAGGACCCATTATAGGGTTTATCTCCAGCCTACAAACAAGGGGAGCCACTCTCCGGTTTGAAATGAAGGCCACTGTGATTTGACGTGCCCTTGAAACATCCTCCCCAGCCGCAGGGGCGTCTCTGCCCCAGAGCTCTCGCAGTAGTGTGGGAAGCCAGTGCAGGGGTCCTGATGAAGGTGGGTGGTGATGGAGAGAAGATGATGGCTGTGCGAGTGAAAAGATGTGGACAGGCCACCAACTACGTAGGAGGCCATGTAAGAGGACTTTGAGACAGAGGCGTTAATGCTGACACTCGAATTTATGACCTGGCAGTTGAATGAGGGTGGGGCGCACCCTTCACGAAAAGACACAATGGAGGAGGAGGAGCCAGGGTCTGGGGATGAGGGTGGGGGAGAGTGATGACTTCCAGCTTAGACAAGTTTGAGTTGAGGAGCACATGAGATGTCCAGGAGACCGTGGGTCTCAAGGTCAGAGAGAGGCATGGGAGGGGGAAGCCCCCCGAAATGCGAAAAACGTCACCCGAAGAGGATATGCAGAGCGGGAGGCGAAGAGAACTCAGGACACAGTCCCGAGAAAACAACTCACACAGGCCAGGCGAAGGAAGCACGCACCGAGCAGTCAAGTCATGCTCCAGAGGCTGGAGGAAAGCCAAGAGAAGGCGGTGACAGGGAGGCCAGTGGAAATGGCCAGTGGACTTGGTGACAAGGAAGTTGTTGGCAACCTCAGAGAGGCTAGTTCCTTTGGAGGGAAGAAGCCAGAGCACAAACGACAGGTAAGGCAGTGGGGACTGGAAGTACAGGTACCTCTTTCCAGGAGCCTCCCCGTGAAGGGAAGGAGGGGAGGCCTGGCCTGCGCCGTTGGGGAGGGGCACACAGGCCCATGACTGCATGGGGGCGTGGAATGAATGAATGGGGATCCGTGGCAGAGCCATCTTTTCGACACGTTCCTCAACTTCTCCCCCAGGCCTGGGGCTGCTGAGTGTAGGTCCAGGTCCTACACAGACACGCAGGCTGGGCTGGGGACAGTGTCTCAGCAGAGCAGGCTGACACACACCCTAGCTGGCCAAACGGGTCCGAAGCACCCCCTCCGGGAGAAGCATGGATACGGGGCACAGAGCCAGAGCAAACGTACTGTGCCCAGGATGAATGCTTACAGGCAGCTCTGAGGTTTTCTTCTGAAACCTTCTGAGCCAAAGAAAAGACCAGTCACCCCATGACCAGTACTTCTAGAGCTGCCTGAACAAAGTCATGGGACTATTCCTATCAAGAGAGGCAGCGGATTTTTCATTGTACGGGGAAAGCGGTGGGTGGCCAGAGCCACCGAAAGCTGGGGCCTCCTGGGAATGTCGTTCAAAGGGTCTGTACCATAAGAAGTCAGTCCCCGAGGAGCAGGTCATGATCTCACTGTTCTTGAGTTCCAGCCCTGCGTCGGGCTCTGTGCTGACAGCTCGGAGCCTGAGCCTGCTTAGGGTACTGCGTCTCCCTCTCTCTCTGCCTCTCTCCCAGTCTTCCTCTGTCTCTCTCCGTCTCTCAAAAATAAACATTAAAAAAAAATTTTAAAAAGCAGTCCCTTTGTACCATGGGAGAGAGGAAACGTTCAGGTGGCCGCTGGAGTCAGACACACCTTTCAAATCTCATTTGTGGCATCCAGCTGTGTAGTGACTGTGGATCTGTGGGTTTCTTCGTCTGTGAAATGGAGCTAATAATACTTTTCCTCAATTGTTTTAATATTAGAGGAGATAATATTGGTAAAGATCAAACTGCCTTATGGTAGGATTCAGTAATTGGATGATGGTAGTAGAATTATTATTTTGTCTGGGGCTGGTGGGCCAACAGGCCCTGTCGCCTGCACTCCTAGACCAAGGCGCCCCCAGGTCACTCACCCGGATGCCACGGCTATAGGTGATAAGCTTGAGGATACGGAGGGACTGCATGCCGTCAGCAATGTTGAGGTAGAGGTAGTGCTTGCCCTTTAATTTCTCGAGACAGTAGGGGATGAAGATAATGATGATAATGATTATATCCAGCAGGTTGTAGCCATCCTTCCAGTAGTTGATGGGGTCCACGTAGAGCTTCATTAAGAACTCGGAGCTATAGATGGACACAAAGATAAGCTCCGAGACCTGCAGAGGTGCCAAGGGGTGGAGAGTCAGGCCGAGCCTCAGAGCCCCGTAGTCCCACCCTCTCCCTGCCTAAGGCACCCAATCAAGTGTGTGCATTGTCAGGGGCGGGGAGGGTACTCCTAAGTCACCCACGTGAGTGAGAAACCAAGGCAGAGTCCCAGGCATACAGTGGACACACAGTCTGCCTGAGTCTCTTCTTTCTGAGTCTTCCCTCCCTGTGGCCATAAGCCCGGGTCTAGGTCAGACCCAGGGTGCTTAAGAATGACGGGCTGACAGGCAGACAGAATGACCATCTAGGCATAAGACTTATGCCATATCGACATATCAAGTGACCTGAACGTAAGCTTTCCCAAAGAGAAGATCCCAAGTTTTCTAGCCGACCTGAATATCCCAATTTTAGGAATGGAGACGAAATACTCAAGTATCTACTAATACGTATCAACTAATCATACATATTACCACTGCAGGTAGTCTCCTGTGTAGCCCTCAGTGACCAAGTCCCCTTCCCTCCCACCAAGGTAATCCTACCGCAGATTTGAAGCTCCTGTATTTTCTACTCTTACCACATATGTATCCTTAAAAGTACATGGCATTCTTTTGCATTTTTTATACATTACACAAATAGCATAGACGCTAAAGTATTTTTGGCAAAGTTTTTTCTTTTAAAATTATATTTATGAGATTCATCCGTGTAGATATGTGTAAACCTAGTTTACCCTTTTACCACTATGGAGCAATACCACTTACGAAAACCCTGTAATTTATTTATCCAATAACCCATTGGTTGATATTTGCCTCGGTGGTAATTTTTACTATTGCAAACAGCATAAGAGTACAAAAAGGCGGAGTAATTCTTGTACGTTTTATCAGACCCATGTGTAAAGCTTCTCCCAGTCATAGATGTACAAGTAGAATTAGTGAGTTGTCGATGTGAGCACCTTCAACTTCGCTGGATACAGAAGTATTTTCTGAAGCTGGTGTACCGATTTACTTTAATGTCAGCAATGTTCCTATTGCTTCACGTGTTCACCTACCCTTCGCACTCCTGAACTTCCTCATTTCTGTCAGTCTGATGAATGTCGTGGTATCTGATTTTTTTATTCCACTTTCGTTTCTCTAATTGTTAGTGAGGTTGGACATCTTTTTATATGTTTAAATTGTAAACTGCCGATTTCTGATCTTGTGCCAAATTCTCCTCTGGACTGTTTTGCCTTTTACTTACTGGCTTGCAAGACTATCAGTTGTTCACGTATTTTGAATCCTGTTCTATGTGTCGCAAATATCTTCTCCTACGCTGACTTATGTTTTCACCTTTTCAATGATCCTTTGATGAGCACAAGTTTAAAATCCTAATGGAATCAAATTAACCAACGCGGGGCGCCTGGGTGGCTCAGTCGGTCGAGTGTCCGACTTCGGCTCAGGTCATGATCTCGCGGTCTGTGGGTTCGAGCTCCGCGTCGGGCTCTGGGCTGACGGCTCAGAGCCTGGAGCCTGCTTCGGATTCTGTGTTTCCCTCTCTCTATGCCCCTCCCCGACTCATGCTCGGTCTCTCTCTGTCTCAAAAATAAATAAACATTAAAAAAAAAATTTTTTTTTTTTAAATTTAACCAACGCTGTTTTTTTCATGATTTATATATTTTGCATTTTAAGAAAATTTCCCTCCTGAGATCCTATAAGTATTCTCTCTTTTCTTCTAAATATTTTCAACTATCACTTTTCTTGTTGGGTCACGCTTCATCACCCTGCCTTCATTACTAAAGCTCTCCAGAAAGTCTTGTTACCTGGTAAGTCAAGTCTTCCCTCCCCTTTTAACTTTCAAAATCATCTTGTTTGCTCTTTGTCTTTCATTCTTTTCTTTAAACTTTTTTTTTTCAAAACGTTTATTTATTTTTGAGAGACATAGAGACAGAGTATGAGCAGGGGAAGGGCAGAGAGAGAGGGAGATGCAGAATCCAAAGCAGGCTCCAGGCTCTGAGCTGTCAGCACAGAGCCCGACGTGGGGCTCGAACTCACGGACCGTGAGATCGTGACCTGAGCTGAAGTCGGCCGCTTAACAGACTGAGCCACCCAGATGCCCCTCTTTTCTTTAAACTTTAGCATCAGCTTTTGGCAACCCATAAAAAAAAACCCTGCCTTACGGATTTCTCTGGGGAGATTGCATCTCTAAGAAACAGCCTTTCTACCCATGGTCTAATAGATCTTTCCATTTCTTTGTCTTCTTTAACGACCTTTATACATTTGAATTGTTTTCTCCTTAAAGACCACACTAATCTTTTATTAGATTTGCCTCTGAGTATTTTTCATATTTTCTATTAGAGGTGCTGTTTTATAGATATATTCAATGTAATTGATTTTATTTATTAAGCATATATCCAGCAAACTTGCTAGACATTATAATTAACTTTGGGGCACCTGGGTGGCTCAGTCAATTGAGCACCCTGACTCTTGATTTTAGCTCAGGTCATGATCCCAGGGTCGTGAGATCAAGCCCCACATCAGGGTCTGTGCCTAGCCGGGAGCCTGCTTAAGATTCTCTCCCTCTGCCTCTTGCCTGCTTGCATGTGCACATGCACTCTATCTCTCAAATAAACAAATAAATAAAATTATTAACTTTAGTATTAACTTTATTAACAATTTTTTCAAAAAACACAACTTTTTTTCAGATTCTTTTGGGATTTCTACGCAGAAATGACAGGTTTTTTTAACACCTGAAAGAGAATACTGCTAAAGTTTCATCGTTGAGTGTGCATTTTGATACAAGTTTTACATAATCAGGTTTACAGGTAAGTCCTTTCTATCCCTAGTTTGCTAAGTTTTTATTCTAAAGGATATTCATGATCGACTTCTTTTTCTGCATTTCTTGAGTGATCTCGTGGGTTTTTTTTTTCCTTTACTATTTTAGGCTGGTTAATAAATGTGTACATTCTTCTAATACTTGCCTTCCTGAAAAAAACCAACTTGACAATGATAATCTTTTTCATACATTTTCTAACTCAGTTTCCCAGTGTTCTGTTTAGGATTTGGTGTCCACGTTCAGGTGATTGGATACAATTTGTCTTTCTCATACTGTATTTGTCTAGTTTTGGCATTAAGAATCCTGCAGAAATGAAATTCACAAAATGAACGGTCTGTGGGCAGGGCAGATGTACTCATTTACCTAGTCAAAGCAAGCATTTTCTATGTTCGGGATTGTATCCTCCATGAATAGAAAACCGTCTAGTGCAGGTGAGTTTGTAGGTTTTGGGGATAGAAAGTTTTAACTATGAACTCAATGCTTTATATTTACAGCCAGTAAAAGACATATAAAAGACATATAGAGACTATTTCAGGCTTTTCCTTTTTTTTTAAATAATTTATTTTCAAATTGGTTTCCATATAACACCCAGTGTCCATCCCAACAAGTGCCCTCCTCTGTGCCCATCATCCTCTCTCCCCCCTCCCACACCTCCCTCTCTCCTCAAATTTGTTCTTAGTCTTTGAGAGTCTCTTATGTTTTGTCTCCCTCCCTCTCTGTGTCCTTTTTTCCTTTCCCCTCTTCCCCTCCCCCATGGTTTTTGCTAAATCTCTCAAAATCCACCTATGCGTGGAAACATATGGCATCTGTCTTTCTCTGGCTGACTTATGTCACTCAGCACGATACCCAAGCAGGCTCCTCAACACGGGGATCGATCCGTGACTCTGAGATCATGACCCAAGCCGAAAACAAGAGTCGGACACTCAGTTGACTGAGCCATCTAGCTGCCCCCATTCTTCTTTAAATGCAGGAGAAAATTAACTAGTGAAGACATCTGGCCCTGGGCATTTCTTTGTCGGGAGGTTTTTGATTAGTGATTCAACCTCATTATATATAAAACTAAAAAAATAGTTTTCCATTTTTTTCTTGAGTAAGTTTTGTCATGTTTCCAGGAATTTGTTTATTTCATCTACGTTGTCTAATTTGTTGGTGTACAATTTTTTATAGTATTCTCCTAAATCCTTTTTATTTCTATGAGGTCAGTAGTAATGTCCCAACTTTCATTTCTATTATTAGTAATTAGAGCCTGCTCCTATTTTCTTTACTCAATCTAAAGTCCTCAATTTTGTAGATCTTTACAAAAAATGAAATTTTCATTTTGTTGATTTTCTCAATTCTCGATTTTATCTTGCTCTAATCTTATTTCTTTCCTTCTGCTACCTTTGAGTTTGGTTTGCTCTTTTCCTAGTTCTTTAATGTCTACAGTTGGATTGTTGATACAAGATCTTTTTTCTTTCCTAATGCGGGCATCTACCAAAATGTATTTCCCTCTGAGCACTGCTTTTCCTTAAACCCTTTAAGTTTTATCATGCTTTTTTACACTGAAGTATAATTGATGTACAATATTATATTCGTTTCAGATGCACAACAGTGATTTGACATGTATGTACATTGTGAAATGCTCACCACAGTAAGTGTAGTTACCATGTGTCACCATACAAAGTTATTACAATATTATTGATTTTATTCCTTATGTGTTATGTTGTGTGTTCGTTTTCATTTACCTTAAAATACTTTCTAGTCTCCCTTGTGATTTCTTCTTTGACCTATTGGTTATTTAAAGGCTGTTTCCATATATTTGAAAATTTTCCAGTTTTCCTGCTGTTATTGATTTCCAGTTTCATTCCAATGTTGTCAGGAAAGATACTTTGTACAATTTCCATATTTTTAAATTCATTGCACCTTGTTTTGTGGCCTAACATATGGTCTATCGCTCCATATGCACTTAAGCAAAATTATTGTATTTTCTTGAACTGACCCTTTCGTCAATACGTAATGTTGTTTCTTGTAACAGTGTTTGCCTTAATGTCTATTTTATCTGATATTGGTACAGCCAACCCAGCTCTCTTTTGATTTGTACTTGTATGGAATATCTTTCTTCATTCTTTTACTTTCAACCTATTTGGGTTTTTTTGGTTTGTGTGTGTGTGGTTTTTTTTTTTTCTTTTTTTTTAACATTTATTTTTGAGAGAGACAGAGCATGAGCGGAGGAAGGGCAGAGAGAGAGGGAAACACAGAATGCGAAGCAGGCTCCAGGCTCTGAGTTGTCAGCATAGAGCCTGATGCAGGGCTTAAACTCAGGGGCCATGAGATCATGACCTGAGCTGAAGTCAGATCCTTAACCAAATGAGCCCCCCAGGCACCCCTACTTTCACCCTATTTGTATCTTTGGGTCTCAAGTAAATCTTTGGTAGACAGCATATATTTGGATTTTAAAAAATCCATTCTGTCCTAACTGGAAAGGTCAACTCCTCTGCATTTAAAGTAATTACTGAGAAAGAATACCTCTGCTCTTCTATTTGTTTTATATATGTCACACCTTTTTCGTTTCTTAATTTCTCCAGTACTGCTTTCTTTCGGGCTTGATTTTTTTTTTTGTAGTTTACCACTTTGATTCCTCTCACACTTCTGTACATTTTAAAAATTATTTTCTTGATGGTTACTCTCATGATTAAATTAATCTCTTAAACTTGTAACAATCTACTTTTAGTTAATACAGCTGTTTCCTAACAGCTCCATCCCTCCCCCTTGTTTTTGGTGTCACAAAATATATTTTTTTAATTTTTCTGTAATGGTGATTTATTATTTTTGAGAGAGACAGAGACAGAGTGTGAGTGGGGGAGGAGCAGAGAGAAGGAGGGAGACGCAGAATCTGAAGCAGGTTCCAGGCTCTGAGCTGTCAGCACAGAGTCCAATGCAGGGCTTGAACTCACAAGCTGTGAGATCATGACCTGACCTGAAGTAGAATGCTTAACCAACTCAGCCACCTAGGCACCCCACAAAATACATTTTTATACATTGTGCACCCATTAACTATAACTGTTTATGCATTTGTATTTTAAATCATATATATATACACACACATATATATACATACATATACACATATACATACACACATATATATAAATACATATATATATATATATATATACACACAGTTACAAACCAAAAATACGATACTGGCCTTTATATTTACCTATGTGGTTACTTCTATCCATGGCTTCAAGCTACTGTCTAGTTTCATTTCTGCCTAAAGAACTATCTAGCACTTCTTTAATACTTTTTTAATGTTTGTTTATTTATTATAGAGAGAAAAAATGTGAGTGGGGGAGGGGCAGAGGGGGACAGACAATCCGAAGTAGCCTCTGCACTGACAGCAGTGAGCCCAATGTGGGGCTTGAACTCAGGAACCATGAGATCATGACCTGAGCCAAAGTCAGAGGCTCAACTGCTTGAGCCACCCAAATGCCAGGGCAATCTTTAGCATTTCTTATAGAAGAAATTCTACAAGCTTTTGTGTATCTGGAAATGTCTTATTAATTTCTTCATTTTTTGAAAGATAGGTTTGCTGGATATAGAATTCTTGGTCAGCGATGTTTTTCTCAGTGCTTTAAATCTGTCCTGTCACTTCATTCTGTCCTCCACAGTTTCTGAGGAGAAATCAGCTGCTAATATTATTGAGAACTCCTTGTATTTAAAAAGTTGCTTCTCTCCTGGTGCTTTCAAGATTCTCTTTGTTTGATTTTTGAGAGCTCAATTATGTGTCTCAGTGTGGATATGTTTGTGTTTGTCCTTGGAATTTATAGAGATTCTTGGATCCTTTATCAGATGTGGGAGGTTTTTAGCTATTATTTTTTCAAATATTCTCTCTGTCTCTTTCTCTCTCTCTCTTCTCCTTCTGGAACTCTCAATATATGTGTGTTGATATGTTTGATTGTGTCCCACAAGTCTCTTAGACTCTGTTCATTTATCTTCATTCTTTATTCTTTCTGCTCCTCAGACTCAGTTCAATAGACATGTCTTCAAGTTCAGTGATTACTTCTTCTGCTTGTTCAAATCTGCTCTGGAAGCCTCCAGTGAATTTTTCAGTTATTGTACTCTTCAACTCCAGAATTTCTGTTTGGTTCCTTTTTATAATTTCTATGTCTTTATTGACAGTCTCTCTTTCTGGCACCATCATTCTCCTAGTTACCTTTAGCTCTTTTCCCATGGTTTCTTTTAGCTCCCTGGGCATATTTTATAGAATAGACTTATTAAAGTCTTTGTCTAGTAATTCCAGTGTCTGTGATTTCTAAGGGACAGTTTCTATTCAATTCTCCTGTATAAAAGCCATACCTGCTTAACATGGATGGAACTGGAGAGTATTATGCCAAGTGAAATAAGTCAGTAAGAAAAAGACAGATATCATATGTTTTCACCCATATGTGGAATTTGAGAAATTTAACAGAAGACCATAGGGGAAGGGAAAGAAAATTAGTTACAGAGAGAGGGGCAAACCATAAGAGGCTCTTAAATACAGAGAACAAACTGAGGTTTGATGGAGGTGGGGGGTTGGGGGACAGGGAAAATGGATGATGGGCATTGAGGAGGACACTTGTTGGAATGAGCATTGGGTGTTGTATGTAAGTGATGAATCACAGGAATCTACTCCCAAAGCCAAGACTACACTGTATACACTGTGTATGTTAGCTAACTTGACAATAAATTTAAAAATAAATAAATGAAAATAAATAACGAAATAAATAAAATTCATACCTATTTGCATGCTTAATATTTTTTTAAAACTAGACATTTTAAATATTACAATGTAGTAACTCTAAAAATCAGATTCTTCCCTCCCCTCAGAATTTGTTTCTGTTACTTTTTGTGGGTAGTAGTCATCTGTTAGTGACCTTTCTAAACAGTTTTTTAAAAACTGTATTCTCTGTGGGTTGCCTGGCTGGCTCAGTTGGTAGAGCATGCAACTCTTGACCTCAAGGTTGGGAGTCCAAGCACCACGTTGGGTGAAAAGATTACTTAAAAATATAATCTTACAGGGCTCCTAGGTAGCTCAGTCGGTTAAATGTCCAACTTTGGCTCAAGTCATGATGTCACAGTTCATAGGTTCGAGTTCCACACTGGGCTCTGTGCTGACAGCTCAGAGCCTGGAGCCTGCTTCAGATTCTGTGTCTTCTTCTCTCTCGGTGCCCCCCCTGCTCATGCTCTGTCTCTCTCTCTCTCTTTCTCAAAAATAAATAGTAAAAATTTTAAAAAATAAAATAAAATCTTAAAAAACACTGTATTCTTTGTCATATGTTGGTCTTCGAAGTCTCTTCCTTTAGCTAGTGTTTAAAGAGAGATATTCTTAAAATGCCTCAAACAAACAGAAGAAATGGAGGGAGGAAGGGGGGGAGGGGGGGAGAGAGAGAGAGAGAGAGAGAGAGAGAAAGGAAGAAAGAAAAAGAAGGAAGTAAGTAAGTAGGAAAGAAGGAAGGAAGGAAAGAAAGAAAGGGAGAAAGAGAGAGAGAGAAAGGAAGGAAGGAAGGAAGAAAAAGAAGGAAGGAAGGAGGAAAGAAGGAAGGAAGGAGGAAAGAAAGAAGGAAGGAAAGAAAGAAAGAGGGAGAAAAAGAGAGAAAGAAAGAGAGAGAGAGAAAGAAAGAAAGGGGAAAAGAAAGGAGGGAGAGGGAGAAAGAGAAAGGAAGGAAAGAAGGAAGAAGGGAGGGAAGAAAAAGAGAGAAAGGCAGAAAGAGAAAGGAAGGAAGGAAGGGAAGGAGGGAGGGAGGGAGAAAAGAAGGAAGAAATGAAGGAAGGAGGGAAGGAATAAAGAGAGAAAGGCAGAAAGAAAGAGAGAAAGGCAGAAAGAGAGGAAGGAAGGAAGGAAGGAAGGAAGGAAGGAAGGAAGGAAGGAAAGAGGGAGGGAGGGAGAGAGGGTGGGAGGGAAGGAAGGAGGGCTTTCATACATGTTATTTTCAATGACCTCACAGCCACTCTATGTGTATTAAGAACATCACTTTACAAATGCTGAAGCTGAATGATGTGGAGGTTAAGTAACTTGTCAACAATTCCAGTTTGTAGAACACTGAAATTTGTATCCCTTCCACAGCACGGAAATCCCTCAGGTCTGCAAACCAGGGTCCTATGAGTTATGTTTTGTGACTCATATGGCCTCTGGAGGGCCGTCAAAGGATTCAGAAGGCTCAACGTGGCTCTTCTCCTGACCCCTACCAAGTCCTAATACCTAACATGATGTTCTACAGTCCATGAACAAACACCACGGAAGTGGTGCCAAATGGACCCTGACTCTCACATTTCAGGCACTGACTAGGGTATTCCACCACCTCCGCGACCTCTG